>CM040096.1:7317500-9717500 GCA_022496805.1 Pohlia nutans
AAAACTCAAAAAAGGCAAATGGACTGCAAAGATAAACAAGGCAAATGGGCTGCAAAGATGAAGGTTGTGTGGTATTGGCCCATAAGAGGACGGGGAATGCAAAACGAGCGGGAGTCTAGTAGAGCGAGGTATACGAATTGCATGGAAGCATTTTGGAAGCCATCTGGTGAGGGACACAGATGGGTTGTCAAAGACGCGGCTATATTTTCATGGGAAAATGTACCGACACTACTAGAAAATCACGACCAAATCAACAGAAAATCAACTCATTTCTGTTGGTCCGTGCACTGTAAGTGCCTTTTTCACTGATTTCTAACTTTCTGTAAATGCAACACCAGAAGTCGCCTGATTTCTGTTGGTCCGTGCATTGTAAGTGCCTTTTTCACTGATTTCTGTTGATTTGTGCACTATAAGTGCTTTTTTCACAAATTTTTAACTTTCTGTAACATTAGAGGAAATCTAAAGCCTCATCAAAACCGCGAATTCTCATGCATATAAATTAATAAAATAAAATAAAAAATAAAATAATTTTAAAAATCAAATAAAAAATAAAAAATGAAAAATGAAATCTCATGTGCATCTCTGGCAGCATATCAGCCACATCAGGTTGGATAATAATTTTTTAATAATTTTTTAATATATTCTTATTTTAAAACAAAATAAAAATAAAATAAAACAGTTTTAAAATAAATTTTTAGCATTATAAAAACATTTTTAAAACATTTTTGTAATACTTAATATTATTATTTTATTAAAAATTTATAAAAATTTCGAATTAATTTTATTTACAAAAATAACAAAAAAAAAAGGTTTTTTCAAATGTTTTTTGGGAGTGGATCACGTAGGCTTTTATTTGTACTTACAAAAAGTTTCAACAAATTCCAGAAATATTTTGTTTTCAACAAAATTTTGATGGCTGGGAGTTTTTTTTTTTCTACAGTAGACTTCGGATATTTTTAGCGATGTCAAAAACATTGTTTTTTTCAAAAAAAAAATTTGCATTGGATCAGGGAGGCTTTTTTCTGTGCCTAGAAAAAGTTTCGGAAAATTCAAAAATTATTTTTTTTTCGACTAAATTTTGATGGCTGGGAGCTGTTTTTTTTCCACAATAGAATTTGGATATTTTTAGCGATGTCAAAAATTATTATTTTTCAATTTTTCTTTCTGTAGTGGATCAGGCAGGCTTTTTTCTATATGTACAAAAAGTTTCAAAAAATTCCAAAAATATTTTTTTTCCGACGAAATTTTGATGGCTGGGAGCTGTTTTTTTTTCCACAGCAGACTTTGGATATTTTTAGCGATGTCAAAAACTTTTTTTTTTTCAAATTTTTTTTTGAAGTGGATTAGGCAGGCTTTTCTCTATATCCATAAAAAAAATTAAAATTTTCTAAAAACATATTTTTTGGGTATCAAAGACAAAAGTTATTTTTTGTTGAACCCCCTTCTACTAAAATGTCTATAAAAACTTCACAGCATATTGGATCAAAGTAAAAAATTTACCACTAATACTAGACTTCAAAACGCAACTTTTTCAATAATTTTTATTAAAATCGGACACCATATGAAGGAGAAACAAGCCTTCAAAGTTTACTAAAATTGTCAAAAGTCCAAATTTTTGATGTCGGCATTTATAAGTAACAATAAGTGACCGGTTGAGGCACAAAGCAACTCACCAATGGTGTGTTGGTAAGATCTTGTAGTCATCATGTAAGAGGTCTCGTGATCAAACCCGGTGGGCGTAGATGTTAGGATATGGTAGTCTTGGCAACCGGAAATTGTGGGTCGGGCAGTTGGATATAAGGGCCCGAGCAGTTGAAAACTTCCGCCCGGGCAGCGGGAATTTTTTTCGGGCAGTTGAAATTTTCGTCTGGGCAGCCGGAAAATTATGGTATAGGAAGCTGAAATTTTTATTTCGGGTAGTAGAATTATTATTTTTGTGTAGTTGAATTTTTTTGACCAAAACAACAAAAATCAAACAACATATCTCTGTTGAAAGATGTCCAGATCAACTTGTCCAAATCAACTCCCATTATCAACAATTCTCTGTTGATTTTTTGTTGTTTTGGACACATATTTTCTAGTAGTGCGATAAGAACAAGGAGTGGGCTTGTACATGAGAACAAGGAGTGAGCTTGTACATGAGAACAATGTGCCAGTGCATGGCGAGCTGACGGAGGCAAAGATCAAAATTCCAACAGAAGCAAAACCGCATTTGGTGGAGTATATTGCACTACAATTAGAAGAGATGGACAACGAACGTTTGCAGAATGACCTTGATGCATATTAATAGGTTTAGTATGTCATATGAGACACATGATACTATGAGTTGTATTACGTAGCAGCGATAGCTGTATAGTATAGCGCAACGTGTATTATTTGGTTGATCGTGCATGAGTGATTTGAATGACTTGATGTTTTGGTAGAAAAATGTCCATAAATTTGTATCCATTTTGACTACCTCCCTTAATACATTGGTTTGGAATAAATGGAGTACCAAATGCACCATTTTAAAATGCATGTGTGACCAAATTTGCTTGATTGGAGTAAGTTGAAACACCCAAAATTCCCACTTTAACACTTCCAAAATTCCCGGCCCGTAAAACCCACGAGTACCAAAATTATACCCCCCCCCCGCAACTTGAAAAAGGTCAATTTCTATTCGACGGGCAACAAGTGCATTGTCATATGGCCAAGTGCAAAAATTCCTAATTTAGTGTTAAAGATGGATTTTTATGTTCCATGCTGAAGGTTTAGCAAACAAGGTAGTGTTTGCACTTTTGATATGTATACTAGTTTGTGAAGCGGCCTCACGTTCTACACAACAAAATGGAAGCAGTTGTGGATTGATAATGCCTGGAGCAATTTCTCACTCAAGCTGCTCCTTTGTACATGTTGACTTTTCAACTCCAACCCATCACCATCGCCATCACAAGTTGCAACTCATAACCTTCTCTCCTCTCAACTTGCATCCTACGTCATTTGAGTTATCTGAAAAGAGAACTACTTTTCAAGCAGAGTTCAAGTGGAGTTCTCTTCCTCTAATTATATTTTTAGATAATCATTGTTCATGAATAGTTTCCATGGTTGGGGCTCTTGGCTTGGGGGAGTGTGTGGTAACTATCCTCTAGCATTGGGGAGGTAATGAGTTCCACACCTCAAGGTGGTGCAAGGCCTTGCTTTAGATTATTCTCCAACTCACCGTAGACTAATTTTGCAGTCTTTTTGAACTCAAAACGAGTCTAAGTTGAGTTTAAGGTTTCTTTCCACTTTGAGACATTCTTATCGGCTAACTCTATTGGATTATGAAGATCAAGGGTTGTGATTGAAAAGTGAACAACCGGTTATGTATGATAACCTACTTGCCGCTACCGCAGTTCATCGGTTATCTAATAAATGTCGGCAAAATCCAATCTGTGAAGTGAATCCATAAGTCATTATGGTTTCTTTTCTTTGCAATCATTTCAAAAAACATTTGGCATTAGAATTATCCGTAAAGTGATTAGAGGGTAGTTTGTCTGCCATAGGGACTTTTCGATCCTCGTATAGACTTTTCTGAGATCCACTCACACAAGCCACCAAGTTCCTTCCTTTAGGGGAACATGAGACCGGTGTGGCGGTACGTGAAGATTCCTCCATGGGAACTCAAGGTAGATTTGAGGGAGCTTCTCTTGTATTGGGAAGGTTCCAGGCCCAAATCTCTTTAACAATGCAGAGCGTTGTGATAGGTCAGAAAAAGGAGCCACAACTCATTTTTGCCGCTAACCAGTTCTGCCTTGTCTTTCCTCTCCTAAAAATATTTTGCTCAACTTTACGGATAACTCTAATATTGGCATTGCTTTTTTTTTTGTAGGATTAGATCTTGTTCATCTTAGATCATTAGAGCATGCTCAATCTATCCTCTACACAAGCCTAATAAATCAAAGTATATATTTTGGTGGAGATGGAATTAGAACATTGGAGTACTATTATTAGAATTGAATTTAAAAATTAAATACAATAGACCCGAAAAGAATTTGATTTAGACATTGGATGATCAAGATACACCCGATTAAAAGCTAGTTAACTTCCAAAAATTTAAAGGGCTTTTCAAATCAAGTCTTAAATGAAAAAATTCAGCCACAAGCACCACATGGTGTTGTGCCTTCGCTCAATTTTTCCCTTTAAAACTTAATTTGAAGGGTCTTCTAATCCCTAAACGTTCAAACGACCATTTTCTGGTTGTTGCCCGTTTTTAACGGGCTGCTCAGAACCAAAAAAAAGTTTTTGAAAATATAAAAATAAAATGTTTAAAATACAACATCAAGTCTACTTTCCAATCTAATTTGAATTATGTCAAGGACTTCGGTTATGTAATCTTTGACCATGTCAATTTGGCATTTGGTACTATAGTCTGTATTACGTCAAGTTGTGGCGAGGAATAAGAGGAAGCAGGCGGAATAAGAGCGTATGTGCTAGACATGGTGGTGAGCGTGAGTGTCAACAGGAACATGAAGTGGCGTGTGTTGTTGGGGCGTCTACGGTCGTGACCAGCATTCTTGCAGACGGATTCGCTAATGTTGGGCCACTGCTTGCAAGCTCGGAAGCAGCTACTGGGTCGCAAGGACTGGATTCTTACACGTCGGGAATTCCGGATCTGGATCAGATTCGGCACTTGTAGTTGGACTGTGGAGAATCAGTATTGAGCAGCTGGACGATACAATCCAACTAAAGCCGATATACAAATATCAAAGCTATTACTAGGACTACAAACCAGCTTTAGAGCGGAACTAATGGCCCTACACAAGACACTTAGAATAATCACCACCAAATACCCAAATGAACCTGCCCATATTTTTACCGACTGCCTCAATTGTCTATACGTACTTAACACACAATTAAAACACCCAACCTTACACAACAACCATGCAGACAAAATAATACTAGCATCTATAGTATAAATACTACAAAACCGTACACAATCCGCCACACTCTATAAAATCAAAGCACATACCAACATTTCCGGAAATGAAAAAGCAGACAAACTTGCAAAAGAGGGTGCAAAAAAGAAATACAAAATTGTTGCTAAATCCTATGAATTTGCACATACCACCCCATACTACTTCCAAAAAGACTCATGGCCTGGACCAATAATACGCCTTGACAAAGGCCTCATTAGATGTCTCGAAACATACATCGCAAGATACGATCGTGATAAAAACTTAGAAATAATGACAGAGAACTTTCCCAATATTAGCCAATGGATAATGAATCCCGATATTGACAATGACCTATCTAATGAATTTTGGTCTAACCCCGCCATAATAGACTCACAAAAAACAAGCATCCTAAAATTTTGCACTGGACAATACATGGGAAACGCACGGAAACAATTGTTTTTTGGCATAGAAAGATTCCCATCAATTACATGCCCAATTTGTAACTCCCTTGAAGCAGACACATCGTTACATGTACTCCTAAAATGCAGGAAACACCATATCCATGCCCTCCGAGTCAAGCAACACAATAAAGTTGTATGGAAACTCAGGAAACTAATTTTATCATCACACAAATCAAGATGCTACATTCTCATGAATGCAAGTACATTTAATAACAACTCACAAGAAAACATAATACCCCCCATAGCTCCTACCTTGTACATGCGGCCAACAATGATGCCAATGCAACGCCTGATTTAAACCAGATATAATGTGCGTCAAAGGACTCCCATACCAAAACAATCCACCACTTAACCCCAAACGCAATCTCACAATCCAATTTATTGAATTTACATACACCAATGACAGATTCCCACAAAAAACCATAGAAAACAAAATCTTTAAATATCAACCACTAATCAATAACATCACTCACTAAGGCTGGAAAGTTGCCCCACTATTAGTCATCACAGCTAAGGCCCGCAAAACTACACACATGCCCTCAATGATAAACCTTGAAACACAATTCCAACTACCCGAATCCTCAATCGAAAAAACGTTCAAAATAATCAACACCATAGCTATACAACATGCGAGATCAATCATACTACATAAAAGACACATAGAAAATAACCAGCCAATCCTCCTAGAATAAATCTAATGGAGGAAAAAGGGGGGGGGGTAGTGGTGCAAACCACTATTTATTTATCTTATTTTAGCTCAGCACAAACACTTGTCACAAGAAGATGGGACGGGACCGGTTGGTTGATACAACTTTCCTGCCTATGATAACTCACTTGCAGCACCAAGTCATGCATATCACGTAACCCCTCAAACGGACCCATTGGGAATCGAACCCGGACCACATAACCATGATAAATAGTCCTTCTCCAACCAACCATTAAACTCATAACTTAGTGATAACAAACCATAACAAAACCTCGGGGAGTTCACTCAATGTATTTTTTGAGTATCACATGCGAACAAATCTTTGGCCCCCTATATTACATTGTAAATAATCAATCAAACAACTTGAAAAAATTGTAGGATGTTTCTTTATATTGAAAGTTTATACTGTGAATTTTTGGGAATTTTCTTTATTCAAATTAATTACTTACAATTTTTTTAGGTAAATAAATACACTATACAAATATTTTTTGTGTTTTTAGAGCTAGTTTCAATTGTGTTTCTAAATCTGGTTTTGAATTTAATTGAACTAAGAGTTTTTAAAAACAAAAGATATAATGATTATGTGACCACACTCAAAAATTTGGAACTAAATCAAACTTTATAAAAAAGTATATAGGGGGTTGAAAATCACTTGTTTGCACGTTGTTACGTAATATTTAGAAGTGACCTCCCCAAGAACAAAACTCATAATATACCCAACAACCTACCAAGGCACAATTTATAGTTACTTTTACTGGTTACTAGTCACTATAGTGTCTATTCTCGTAAGAGAAGAGTAGTTTTGCACAAATGGCCCTTTGACCAGTGGACATTGGATCATTGTCATCACAAACAGACACTTCATTCACGCTAGCCTCGAAAGAGGACCGTAGTTCTATCTATCTATCTATCTATCTAAATTATGTCAATCCAAGTTAACCTTTTAGTGACATTAAAGACACTAAAGGGTTAAACTCCACCCGGGAGAAATTTTCAAAGTGGATCACCTCAACATTGTCTTAATGTTATGAAATTTACTATTTTAAGAAATCAATGATGTTCCCTCCATCATTTATTTTCGTTTTTGAAGTTTACAATAGACAAACCAATTTTAACTCAAATCGTGCTAAATTTTAAACTCTAAAAGTGAAATGATAATTTATACAATTATTCAAAGGTTAATGCTTTTAATTTCATTAAAAAAATATCTAAAGCTTTTAATGGAAATTTGATCATATAGATAATTTGTAAAGATGATGCCCTACATTTTGTCTATTGAATCAAACTTCATTAGACATATGGAAGGCACATATTATAGCTCATCTATGGTTTGTTCTATACCCCTCAAGCTTTTAGAGGCTGATTGTTTTGGAAGTAAGCAAACATTTTATGGGATGTATTTAACCCCTAAAGGTCCTCACATGATTTGTATAAGTCCAAGCTTTACAATCTGCATACTTAAAATATCACATTGTATGATTTATAATTTTTCATAGATAGTCATCAACATTATAGACATATGACAAAAAATTCAACTTGATTGGAAGATATTTGAAATATTTACAAATTTTATCATGTAAACAAGATAGAAATTTAAAATAAATATATTTTTGTCAAATTCAATATCAAAAATTATATTTAAGGTAGATAAAATTTATGTTGACAAGTAGTTAAAAAATGAATGTGAAGAAATTAAAAGAAAGGCACGATTGGAGCATCTTTAGAAAGCCCTTTGTATTTTGGACAGTTAAATTTCAGATTTCTCGACGGTGTAAAATCTTCCAATGAAGTTTATTCTTCAATCCCAAAGGTCAAAAGATGTATCATAACTCAACTTAAACATCTAAAAAAAACTTCAACTCCAACAAAGCTAAAACACTTAATTTTTTAACCTTCGACCAAAAACCATCCAAAAAATGAATAGTTGGTCTTTTAAGGGTTGAATCAACCAATGTCCAAATCCAATTTTTTTTATACATTCACCATGCATTTTGAATTCAGAAAAGTGATTGTGTAATGGAACTCACCTCATTATCACTAACTTGTGTGACTGATTTATTGAAGCTCGAATATTGACTGGGTGCCAAGGTTAACTAGAATTCATTCCACGAATAACATTAAAACCACCACGACCTTCAAAGTTGCCATTTGAAATCACTCGGTGACAATTCCCAATTAAAAAAACATTTGCAATGAGAATAAATAAATCACAAAGACATTCAATTCAGAATGCGGGAATAGATTTGTGGAGTCTTGTATTTGCACGACGTCAATTATATGTCGTATTTTCAAAAACAATATCATCAAATGGAGTTAGAGCTTTAATGTACAATAATGATAATAGAAAGATTCAAAATATAGATTACTCCAAAGTGTTATTAAATCCTCAAAAATTATTCATAAATTAAAATATAAAGTGTACATTGTATTGTAGTCCAACACATAAACTTCGTATCAATAAAGAACTACTATAAGAATACCAATTTATTGTTTCAATTATTTAAACATAGATTATCAAGACGATTTCACATAGAATTCATGTTTACTCTTAGTCTTTTACAATAAATTTTTGGGTGGAATAGTTTTGGTTATTCTCAACTTGCCCATTTTATTTTTAGCGTTTTACTTTCACCATTAGACTAAAAAGAGAGGTTACTTGGAATTCATCTTATGATTAATTAATATATCAATGCAAATGCATGTCGGTTGACATGGAATTTGTTTTACTTTGAGTCTGTTACTTTTATCTCAATCAACTATATATTAATGCAAATGCACTTTGGTGTCCTACGTGCAAGAGCCACTAGTATATTACATTATGAAAGTATAATATCTTTAGTATCTTTAAAATAAAAGACTTAAAGTAAACATGAATCCTATGTCTTGGTGATCATACCAAAAAAACTCCTTCCCCCAGTGTATAAGTAGATAAAAATAGAAGACTAAAAGTGAAATGATAAAGTTAAAAATAAGAAAATTAATTCTATTATTTCTCTCTCTCTCTCTCTCTCTATATATATATATATAAAAGTAAAATGTAAACATGAATTTTATGTGGAGCCCTCTTTGTGATCACATGGATACATCGAAAAAACACCCTACCCAAATGTATATGTAGATTTCTTCCAAATTATTTTTACTAACCCCCCGAAGTATAGCTTATCAAATTTCAAAAGTGTAGAAGCCAAATAAAAATAGAAAGATACTTTATACTGTATCTTCAGGTCAGATTCATTAGGCCCAATACAAATTGAATTATTTTTATGATTATTTTTCATTCATTAATTGAAATTATGTTTTCTTCAAATTTCATTTCTTGTCATATCTAATATTTCCTCGTGGCTATTAATCGTAAGCAGTGTTTGTTACACCTCAATGAGTTTTTTATTGTTAAATTTTTTAAACAGTGATGTAGCACAAGATGATTTCATTCTCTTCCTTTTGCAATTTGTGATGATTTTTTTGATGGAAAGTGTTGTAACTTGTACTTGGGTAGGTTTTTTTTTGCTAAAATCTTGATTTTTTATGAATTTAGATTATTTTCATGAATATTTTCTACACTGTTCAATTATACCACCTTATAGTTTTTGAAAATATTAGTACATGCCATATTTAACTTTTTTTTGAAATAATTTTTAACGAATTTGACCATAGCGCAAGGTACTACAACTTTGAAAATTCATAAAATATTATTTATATGTCAATACAATACCACTTGGATTGAATTTCTCTTAATCCCTAATGCTCCAAGAGACCATTTTACGGTTGCTTCTCTTTTCAGGGGCTGCCCAAGGCAATTTTTTTTTTTGAATAAATTAAAATTATTTTCTAATAGGAAATCAAGTTTACTTTCCAACCCAATTTGAATCATGTCAATCCAAGTTAACCCCTAAACATCTAAAGGGGGTCCTCCACCCAAAACTGCCTCATTTTGGTTATTTTCGTTGATGGTCTCTAAATGCATCTCAAAGCTTTTTTTTTCACATTCCAACTGCGGGGTAAAGTTAGGTTGTTATTTTCATCAATTATTTTCCTTTTTTTTTCGCTTCTAGGTTGAAAAATACAATTCTAACCAAATATACCAAATTTTGAATTTTAAAAATATAAAATGAAAATTTGGAGAATTTTTAAAGTTGATTGTTTCTAAATTCATTAAATGAAAATCAAAAACTATTTTTGAAAATTTTAATGTACGGATAATTTTCAAACATCATGTTTTGCATTTTCTTTGTCGGGATAAACTTCATCAAAATTATAGAAGTCACATCTTAGTTTTGCTCTATACGGTACCCCTCGAGCATTAGGGTATTAAAATCACAAATCATTTTTATGACCTTTACTTAGGGCCTCTTTAGACTAAAGGCGAAAAGCTATGAGGAAAGAAATTTCAGTCAATGAGAAATTGATCTTCTTGGTTTCTAGGCCTCCCATTGGGGGAAATTTCTCTCCTCATGACTTCTCACCTCTAGTGTAAAGAGGCCCTTATTGGGGTTGGGTTCGTCAACCTTTGATAATATAACATAACCTAGATAACAAAATTCCATTGATGGAAAGATTGTTGTTGTCAAACAAACAAATTGAAAGAAGAATGAAGAAAGAGGGGCGACGAAAGAGTCATATAATGGTTGCCTTGCCTTGAAGGCCAAGTCCAACTCCATTGACTACACAAACTCCCAGAGCTTTCTATTCATCGTCTTTGTCTTCGCAGCTTCTGCTTGTCCTCCCCGTTCCTCTGCCTCCTCCGTCTGCATGGGAAATCTCTCGGGGCCCCGCACGTCGTCGTCGCCGTGACGTCCCATCGCCCGCATCGCACGCTCCCGATTCCGCCGATCCCAAGTTTGCGTCCTGGCGTGGAGTTTTGAGGTAGATCGGGGCGCACTAGGGTTTCGTGTTGCGTTAGGGTTTTGTGGAGTTCGATCGGAGAATTAGGAGCTTAGATTTTGTGGAGGTGGATTTTCGTGAGCGATGGATTGGAGTAATGTGACGATAGATGAGCTCGTGGATGCGTTGAAGGAGGTCGAGTGGTCGCAACCGCCTCGTCCCGTGCCGGAGTTTTTCGCCAAATTTACCGTGCCCAAGTCGCAATCGAAATGGGACGGGCGATTCAAGTGCAACATGTACTAGTAAGAGCTTCTTCCCCGTGTTTAGGTTTGAACATATTTTCGCCGTCTTCCCCTTCTTCTACTCGTGGGGCATGGAACATTTCGATTCGTGTATCTTATTCCTCTATTACGTTGAAGATCCGCTTTCTCGGCAGCTATGCACGGTAGAAATTAGGACGTTTATAGGGCAGTTCATTTCACTTCTACTAAATTAGGTTTGCAGATGTGTTCACCGTCTTCCTCTTCTTCTCGTGGTGCATGGAACGTTTTGATTCGGGTATATTATTCCTCTGTTACGTTGAAGATCCGATTTCTCGCCACGAAAACTGAGCTAAACACGGTAGAAATATTGGTCATGTTCAGGGGTATTTAAGAAGCTCTCCATGTAGATTAGTACCAGCTACAGATTTGAATTGGATTTACAGTGCAGTTCATTTCTCACTTCTACTAATTAGTGTGCGATCAATATTCTTCTTCTATCCTGGAAGAGGGAGGTGCATGGAATAGTTGGATTCGGGTATGTTATGACTGTGTTACGCTGAAAAGCCGAGCTATCCAGGTCTACTTTCCGGGTCGTGAGAGGGGTCTATAAGAAGTTCTCCATGCAGACAATTATTACTACGGACGTGAATTTGATTTGTGTTGCGATATTTACGGCAGTTCCTGTAATAGTGTGTAATTCTGTCGGCGAGTTCAACTTTCATCTGGTCTTCACTTTGAGGTGTCCCTCGCGAACGAGAACCCCTAAGCGTCCACTGTGTATTTTCTGTAGTGCAGGAAAATTGGAAATTAAACAAGAGCTATAAAATGATGAATTGCAATCAGAAAACCGAGGGAAAGTTAGAAAATGCCACCGTTGCAAATTTCAGTGATGCAGATGGCCATATTGGGCGTTTTAGACACTTAGGGGTTAATGATTTCCTAGGGGTCCTATGTCTATCAGATCAAAATCGCATCGGAAGGACTCCGATTATCTTAGGATGGAGGAGCCAATTGATGATAGCAAAAATTGATCATTGTCTCACATTGAAGTTTGTCTGGCAGGAGCTTGATGCGCAGCAAGAGTTGATCAGATGATTGGTTCTGTCTAGGTTGACGTAGGCGTAATTGCTATATTTACATTTATCAAACGCTTTTAGAGTACTTTGAGTTTATACTCAATCGAGAGCATCATAACCCTTTGCGATGGCCTTTAAGTCAGATATTGTACAATATCTGGAATTCATGTTGCGTTTCTCAATTCTTGTTAGTTTGAGTTTTAAGAATTCTACAGTGGCATGTTTAAAGGAGAATTATGTCTTACTCTGCTAGATCATACCTGATGATGATGTTGTCTCGGATTTTTGAGCTATTTATACTACTTCATATAATGGGGCTGACTCTTCTTTTTACTGAGAGAACTGATATCTACAGTGATATCACCGTAGATTGTAGTCCCAATTCCCAAATAGGGTTAGGGATGCACTAGTTTTATTATGACTATGAGGATCAATTGATTATCTAGAGTTGTCTCTGTACATAGGTGTGAAAATGAATTAATTTAGCAATTTGTTAACGTCTTTTTTGAGACATTTGAGAGTCTTCTGTTCTCAAGGCTTTTGCTTCGTATGATTGAATATAATCTTTTTGGGTGTTATGATTGCAATGCTCAGCTTTTTGTGTGTTGGCGGTATTAATTACTAACACTCTTGTCTTCTGATGCAGTTATCGCACAAATTACTTTATTCTGTTGACTCTTGTTCTTGGTAAGTCATTCTCTGTGTTGACGTGGTTTTGTCACAAATCTGTGACTATTGCTAGTAATTGTTTAACAGAAACAGCCATCCTAGAGTGTTTCACAGTGACTTCACAGCCATCCTATTGTTATGAATTATTTCTTCAGAGTGTATTGCAGGCTGCAGAGCAATATTTTGGATTTTCCGTCATGAAATTGATGTTAATCAGATCAACCTAGTGCATTATGTAGATTTGCAATTTCTTAACTTTCAGCTCCTCATTGTTTTTGTACAGTGATTGCCTTTGTACGAAATCCATTGGCATTGGTGGCTGTGTTTCTCACAGCTCTCAATCTAGCTTGTCTCAACGATAGGTAAGGCACCATATGGCTCTTACCCAGTAATACCATGTTATGTCTCGCTTCTTGTGTCATGTCTGGACCTTTTTACAATCTGGGTGTTTGTTTCTCTTGAGCAATGGAATGTGAAAGCGTCGTGGGTTTGGTACATGGTAATCTTGATTGTAAACCCTGGGCAACTCACTGCACGTGCCTATATTAATGTATTTCTTATTTAGTGAGGTTTGTGCATATAGCTTATTCAATGTGTATTACTCGAAGCTCATATTTTCATGTGTGTTTGGTTGGTTGCAGTTTTGCTGTGACGCTAAGTGAAAAATTGACAAGGACTGTCAGAAGAATTTCTCCTCCACTTGCTCACAAGTTGCGTGCCCCTGTCTCGTAAGTACTATTTCTTCCCTCGTGAATGACTCTTATGCCCCTTTTCTTGTGGATGTATTATGTACTCAAATTACTTCTTCCCTGTCACATCTGCTAACTTCTGCTATAATGTGTCAGTTGCATATTGTATTTATATCAAATGTGCAGCGTTGGTCTTATGTTGACTTGGGCATGGGCATAATTATGTATGGATCTGCGTGGGAAATACAATTTCAGAATTCTGATGCATGGTTAATCTGTGTAGGACGGGAACACGAGGGCGTCCCTTGAAAGGCACGGTTTATATCTGCGGTCGTGATCGCCGTCTCTTCGTTGGTTGCTTGGGATTCGGTATGTGACATTGTTGGTTAACAATGTTTCACCTTTCATTTTTCTTAGACATAACAATAAATAGTTACTCTAGGCGTATTCCTTTCTAAGTTGGGCAACTTGTCCCATTTTGGGAATTTCCTTTTAAAGATTGCAATGGCAAAACTGGATCCTTTGTTACAGATGTGGGCAGGTTTTTGCAAAAACATGTCGGAAATAGAGTGGGGAGATCGATCACCTGTGATTTTATAGTAGGCAGATTTGACTCTTGGTGCAAATATGACTGACGTCGATTTGGTTCATGTTGTGCAGTTACCATTCTCTTGTGGTGGTATTCTTCGGCAATCCTTACTATTCTTGGTTCTTTGATAATCGGAATTACCTGTAAGTGTTACACACCCCTATGTGGATTTTTTGTGTAGTGTCTTGGATACACTGATGGTAAGATGCATGTTCTCTATAGTTCTTAAATTTTTCCTATTTAGGGTTGATGTTTTGAATCTTACATCTTTTTCCAGTTCATCACATTCAAATCCAGTCGATATTTTCTGGATTTGTTATAGGCGTTTTTCGGTTCATGTTTAGGCTTTGCTAAGAACAATTCTATGATTCTTGTATTGACATGCATGTTGCCTGGTGTGTGATGCAGTGCCGTTTCTACATGCAAGTTTCCGTACTCCAAATTTGAAGGCTCGGTTGAACTCTTTCCGGGAGGAATTCCGTGCAGTCTGGAGGGGCTACAGTGATGCCTAAACCTCCCAATCGTTCAGATGTTTAATAACAGTCCGTATAGTAGCTCCTTTCACAGTAGCAGACGTGGAGTGCGTGATCGAAGACTTGGAGCTTTGCTCTACTTTGCACTTTGCATATCCTACCTGTTTTTGAATCGTTAGAACTGCCAGCAACCTCATGGCAAGCTGCTGTAATTTTCTAGTTGTCTCTACTAATGCATGTTGTTAAAGTAAGATTCCACCAGTGTACAGTACAGGCTCCCTATTGTCCACGGTTTTTCTTTTCTTGTGAGGTATGTCAACTTTATTCAAATCAGAGCACAATCTTGATGCAGATATTAATTGCTTACGGTGTGCAAATTATGCAACATTGTTCACCAATTGTTCCTGGTGCTTGGGTAACCCTTTAATGCCCGTACATGCTTTTTCATATTGTTGCTCGTCTCCTGATGCCCTCAAAGACTAAATAGGATCCGACCGAGAAAAATTGAAACTAAAGATTTAACCATAAAGAGAAGAAACAATTGTTCTCTTTGCCCCTATCTTGATGCACACAAATAATGGTTCAATTTAGAGATTGTGTATTTGTGAGTGTATAAACTTGATGAGTGCATTGATTTGTTGCATGTGTCTCAACCTTATATTGCTTCAAATGATCTAAATTTTAAATGATCTAAACGATCTAAGCTATACTATCATAGGAATGCTTCACCATCAAAAAAGCAGCCGCTTTAAGTTACAAAGGCGGTACACTCCATATTTTTTTCCGCCTTTGGTTCTTTATGATAGAGTTATCCAAAAGTTCCATCTAGAGTTTTTATATTGTGTTTTTTCCTTTGACTTCTTATAAGTACCGGAAAGTGTATTTAATCATCAATGAAGTATAGTGGTGTGACAATCAAAATGGCGTTTTTGAATTTGCAGTGAAAGAAATTTCACATCTGCCAACTTTGACAGCCTCCCGAGGGCTGAAAAATTGGTATTTTACCATGAAAAGTTTTTACAAGATCATCTCTAAGTCAATAACATGTGTATCAAATTTGAAGGCCAAAAGATTCACCCAAAAAAATATATTAAAAATCTACCAACATGTGTAGCTGTGAAAAAATTGTTTCCCACAACTACACATGTTATTAGCATAGAGAAGATCTTGTGGAAAAAATTCATGGTAAATAAAAAGAACTTCAGCCCTTGGGAGGGTGTCAAAGTTGGCAGTAGTGAAATGGTTTTTCATAGCTACACATGTTGGTAAATTTTGAATATCTTTTTTTTATGACTTTTTTGGCCTTGAAATTTGTCACTCATGTTATTAACCCTTTAACGCGCCAGCGTCCACATAGTGGACGACGCACAGATTGAAACTACTCGATTCTCATCCAAATCGGACAGTTTTCATCCACCAAAATTTCTCTTAGTTCTTGAGCAAGTTGACTATCCTTTGTACGGTTTGGATCTTCAAAAAAGGTTATTGTGATTTTTAGAAAAACAACAGAATTGGTTTATGTCAAGTTTCATTCTTAGTTCAAAAAGTGGGACCTTAAATATGATTTTTCAAAATAAGTAGAATCAAATAATGGAAATCATACCATCTCGTAGTGCATGTTATTTCAATTTCATCACCATATTTTTAAATTTTTTTGCTAATTTTGGATTTTAAATTGAATTTCAAGAGAAAACCTTGCAAAATTAATTTAAAAATATAATAAATCCAACCGTACAGATGTGATCTTCACATTGACATTTACAGCTATGCTTTGACCATGAACCCCATTTTTGGTTTTCATCAAGCATTTTATAGCGCTTCTTTGAAAACAGTGTTGAATCAGGACGTTAAAGGGTTAACATAAAAATCATTTTGTGAAAAAAATTTCATAGTAAATAAGCAATTTTTCAGCAATTGGGAGGGTGTCAAAGTTGGCAGTAGTGAAATGGTTTCCATGATTGTTTCTCAAAACAATACATGTTGGTAGATTGTGAATATCTTTTTTTATATTGATCTTTTGGCCTTGAAATTTGTAACATATGTTATTAACATACAGAACTTGTTGTTCCAAAATTTTCATGGCAAAAGGAAAAAAAAATCAATCCTTGGGAGGCTACTAAATTTGGCAGCAGTGATTTTTTTTTCACAGCTACACATGTTGGTAGAATTTTTAATATATTTTTTTGGGTGAATCTTTTGGCCTTCAAATTTGGTACACATGTTATTAACTTAGAGATGATCTTGTAAAAACATTTCGTGGTAAAATACCAATTTTTCAGCCCTTGGGAGGCTATCAAAGTTGGCAAATGTGAAATTTCCTTCATTACAAATTCAAAAACGCCATTTTGATTGTCACCCCATTGTACATTGTAGCATTCTAGATTAATTGAAACCTTATGAATTCAAGCATGAGATGAATAGAATAAAAGATATGGAGGTTGGAAGTTGATAGTGAGTTCATCCAACTTTGAAAGTTGCATGAAACACAAAGTGAAATATATTCTATTAGACTAAGGTAGAAATATGGAAAAATGGGAAGGACCCCACTAACTAGATTGTAGATTTCTACTGAACGGAGACATCGTTCACCAATTTTTGTGAATATATGACAACTGTGACGATTCTAGGTGCAAAGTTTGATATTTTTGAAACTTAGCTAATGTGGGGATTGGTGGGGAATTGGATGGACACGGTTCATGGGAAGAATGACCTATTGGTTTTGGGTGATCTTTTTTCACAAAATTGTCTATCACAATACTTGGTTATTGAAGAGTTTAGGAAAAAATTTCAAAGATTGACAAACTTTTCACTTTGAAACTTTTATATAAAATTATCTATTGGGAATAAAAATATGGAATCAAATTTCCTCTTCATGATCTTTCCTTCTCTCTCTATGAAAAACAAGTCCTTGCCATAGCTCCCATTTCTAACATGCCAAACTTCTTATTTTATTGGTTTATTGTATTTCTACCTTAATTGCAACATTGCAAATCCAAACGCACATTCCATTTTGAACCCCTTCCAACGTATTGGAGTCTTTCCTATATAAATCCATCTTATGACCAAAAGAGGAATGAAATAGAGCATGAAATTCAAAACTTTAGTCTGCAAGAGCCATATTGAGTTTTATGCTCTATTTCATTCAATCTATCTCTTTTGGTCACAAGATGGATTAGGAAAGATTTCAATACCTTGGGAGGGGTTTGAAAAGGAATGTACATTTGAATTCACAAGGTTGCAATTAGTCTAATGGAATATGTTTCACTTTGTGTTTCATGCAACTTTCAATAGGGGTTCAATTAGTCTAGAATGCTACAATGTACTTCATTGATGATTAAATACACTTATTTATAAAAGGCCAAAGGAAAAACACAACATGAAAACTCAAGTTTGAGCTCTAAAGATAACTCTATATATGAATCAATATATGTCCCCTATATGTCTTTGTTTTTACTATAATGACCTATTAGAGGACATTCCTACTTTAACTAGAAGGCCTGAGGATGATTCGTAGGGTTAATCTTATCAAGAGTAGAGTTATTTTAACCCTTCTATCTAGTGGAGTTATTTTAACCCCTAACCGTCCCGACGTCCATATTTTGGACGTTTTTTGGGTTGCTTTCACCTTTGAAGCACTCTAACTTTTGCATACAGTATTCGATTTCAATGAAAATTTCCAAAAAAATCCCCTCATGATGTCTATTTTTTGTAGAAAAATTTCTTGATCAATCCAATATGTATTGGATTTTTTAGAATCGTTTTATTGTACGGGTCTTAATTTTGGACAGTTTTTGTGCATTTTGATGGCTACAACTTTGGAGGCTTGTTTCTCCTTCATCCAATGTCTGTTTTCAATAAAAATAAAATAAAATATTTGGATTAGATTCCCCTTGAAGTCTAATTATCATGGTAAAATTTTCATGTCAATCCAAGTTGTTCTGAATGTTTGGGAGTCATTTTAGTGCACGGGTTTATTTTGGACACTTTTTTGTTTTTGGGTCAAAAAGGTCACTTTTTGGGCTATTTTTTGACATTACAAGGCCATTTTAGGGCACATCAAATTTTTTCATGGGTTTTTTTTGGTACCAATGTATTTATATGATGATTTTAATCCACTTTATAGCTTAAAGTTTTTTCATTTGAGTAGATTTAGAAATCGAATTTCACCTCTAATGTGTTGGTAGGAAAATTTCAGCATCCTTTTTCAACACTAAAACATTATGATCTTGCAATCTATGTGGCCAAACGACTCCAAATTTGATCCACATCATCTACAACATGTATACTACAAGATTGTACAGTTGAAGTCTCTATACCTCACTTACATTTAGAACTATAACACATCAAAAGCAATGGTGTTTTTAAGCCCAAAAAAGCTAGTGATGCTTAGGAGTTAATATTTGCAAGATAAAGATATTTTTCTCTAGTGTGGATTGATATCCATTGAGATTGTGAATTTTTAAATGGGGAAAAGAATTTACACTCTAAACTCTTTTTTTTAGTATCACATTTTGGTATTTGCATAGAATATTAGATGTTGCAACACATGTGATTGGAGAATCTCGACATCATGTTTTAAATTCGGTCCCGAATTCGGTCACATTGGTTTTCGGAGGTGTGACATGAAAGAGAGTTTTAAGTGTAGTACATTGGATTCAGTGAAGATCAATCTTGCCACAATGAAATTGAAGACGAAATTCTCAACTCTTTAATCCTTAAAGGACTGATGGGGATAGTAGATACGTTGGTGTATATTTGACATTGGTTGTAAATAGAAAGTTCCAAATTGAGACCCCCAATAGTTCATTAAAACCATATTGACATGAATTTTAACTTCATTTTTTAATCTTAAATCCATAGGAGGTGTGGAACCATGCTAAATACAATAGAGTATTGGTGTATAATACTGGTCGGAAAGGGCTCTCTGGACCTTTAAGGGTTAATGGTTGAACTAAAAATAACGAGTGCACTCTACACCTCAATATTTAATACCATATACAAACACCCAATTCCCTAATTTTGCACTTGGCCAAGTGCACTCATTCCATGAGCAAATTTGGCTTTTAAAAAATTTGTTTGAAGAATTCTCTAAAAAACAACCATTTTTGTCTTTCTACAATCCCTTACGTTGTAAAAAAACTATTTATTTATTTATTTTGTATTCTCATCTTTATCTTTTATTTTATCTTTATCTTTATCTTTATCTTTATCTTTATCTTTATCTTTATCTTTTCTTTTCTTTTATCTTGTTTTTTTTCTTGTCTTCTTTCTTGTCTTCCTCTTGTCTTCTTTCTTGTCTTCCTCTTGTCTTCCTTCTTCTTTTTCTTCTAGTCTTCTTCTTGTCTTCCTTTTTTTTTTCTTCACCTTGCCATTTCTGGAGTTTAAACGTTAAAAAAAAAATTAAAAAAAAAATTCAGGGAGCAGCCGATGGCTGAATCCAATACAGGCCAAAAAAATTTAAAAATTTAAAAATAAAAAAATAAAAAAATAAAAAAATTTGCTTCCGCTTTTTCCGGACAGAGAGGGTCCGCGCGCTCGGACCCTACTCTAATTTCAACCGTCCTTCCCTCCTCCCCTTTCCTTTTTTTTCCCCTCTCCTACATAAACCCTCCCTCACTCTCCCTCCCTCACTCTTCCTCCCTCTTCCTCCTTTGTATTGAGGAGAAGGGAGAAAGGAGAGAGGGAGTAGGACAAGAGAGGAAAAGGGGAGGAAGGAGAGTGTGAGGGAGGGTTTATATAGGGGAGAGGAGGGAGTGAAGAGGGGAGGCTGAAAATTAGAGTAGGATCCGCACGCACGGACCCTCTCTGCCCGGAAAAAGCGGAAGCAAATAAAAATTAAAAAAAATTAAAAATAAAAGTTTTTTTTGGCCTGTATTGGATTCAGCCATCAGCTGCTCCCTGATTTTTTTAATTTTTAATTTTATTTTTAACGTTTAAACTCCAGAAATGGCAAGGTGAAGAAAAAAAAAAGGAAGACAAGAAGAAGACTAGAAGAAAAAGAAGAAGGAAGACAAGAGGAAGACAAGAAAGAAGACAAGAATAAAAACAAGATAAAAGAAAAGATAAGATAAAGATAAAGATTAAAATAAAATAAATGATAAAGATGAGAATACAAAATAAACAAATAAATAGTTTTTTTACAACGTAAAGGATTGTAGAAAGACAAAAATGGCTGTTTTTTAGAGAATTTTTCAAACATTTTTTTTTAATGCGCTTGGGGGCCAAGTGCATGATTATATGGCCAAGTGCAAAATTAGCGAATTGGGTGTTTACAATGCATCGCAAGTTCGTACAAAAACAATTTTGTCAAATTTATTGTGCCACATATGACATAGGCATTGGCTATAACCCACAAATTAGTTTAGGTGGTCCCAATATAAATTAAATTATTCATCACAACTTCTACAAATATGTTATAAGGGTACAATAATAGAAACTTTCTAAGTACATTTACACCATTTAACATAGTAATTTTATTTATTTTTATTCTTTTCTTTTCATTGGTATATAATTTCTTTTCCCAAAAAAAATTCAGATGATTCATTATAAGTCTTGGAGATAAAATATGAAAACAAACGACTATTCGCATAGTCTCTGCCGTAGTATTTATCCTACATTTACTTTTACAACTTGTTTACACTGTTCAGCCATGTAACTCCTTGAAAACGAAACATTTTCGTAGTCTCTCCCCTCGTGGAGCAGAGACAATAAAGACCTGTGAGTTAACCCTGAAACGCCTAAACGACCAATTTTGGCCAAGTCCAGCTTTCGAATGGCTGATTTTGACAGTAAATTTATTTATTTTTTACTTTTTTTTTTTGCAACAAGTAGTACTAAGGGAGCTCTTGAAAATGGTAGTGCTCCTAATAATAAGTAAAATTAGTGCAGGATTTTAGAAGCAAAAGAAGATGAAAACACCAATTCCGCGCAATGACGTCATCGTTGATCAATGTCAAGTCACGACCTCCCCTCAATTTCAGTGATTCAAATTCTGTTGGATTCCACTTCATATCTATTCAAAGCAAGAACTGCAGCAACTTGTGTGTGAAAATCTCACTTTTCCAGCGAGATATGAGCTGATTTCTATTTCTGCACGGTAATGGGATGAACTGGCAGGTCGAGACACCGTTATACCCTCCGGCGTTTAAGGGTTAAGTTACTGAAGGGTCAATCTACACAAGTTTTGGGTGTGGAAGACGGCAGTTGGAAAAATTCCTCAAAAGCCAAGATTCTTGCTCTTAGTATCTGAGCACCTGCTGACTGAATCTCTCTTCACAAATTCCATAATCCTTGTCAAACTCTTGTTAGCTTCTGAAAGCCAAACAAAATAAAACAAACAAGGAGCTACGCTACGAGGAGCTCTGACCGGAAGGACGAGAATGCATTTCAGTGGAATCATGGACAAAATATATTTGCTACAGTGATACTTAGCCCAAGAAAATGGGTGTCCCTGCAATGCCTCTTCCCTATGGTCAGAGTCCATGAAATAATAATAAGATGAATTTTCTAAAAGATCACATGGGTTATTCTTGGAATGGGTTTGATCACATTATTTGGCACAAATTCTCTTATATCTAGAGTTCAAAAATGAAGAATGAAAATATTGGTACTAAGCCAACAATCATAATAGGTAAATGATGTAGGTGTACTCCCAACCACGATGGGAAATCAACCCCTAAAGGACCATGAGGCCAGTACGCGGCTTCTAGAACTCAGAAAGCAAGGAAATTTGAGTTGTTGGGTTGTGAAATTTAGGTTGAGCAAGGAAGAGACTGTTGCTCTTTTTGAGAGTTGAATCCATGGGTACTTCTTGATCGGAAATTCATGCAATATGTGATATTTGGTGATTTTATTGAGCTGCAAGGAGGCTATCTTGGCATCCCTTCAGACCCTTACACCTCCAAATTACGTGAAATTCTTTGCACATGTTCAAAATAATGATCTCTACTCATGGTAAAAAAATTAGAATTTGGAGAACTTTTGAACAATCTGATTTCAACATATGTACAAAATACCCCGAATGAGTTCCATCAATCTTTTCAACGGTGGCATTTTCTCAAAAGTTGTGCAATTTTTTTGATAAATTTTTCATACAAAAGTTACGTAAGTCTTCATTAATTTCAACAATGCCGATTGTCAAAATTATCCCACCAATGAGGAATTGAATTTATTACGAGAGCTAGTTAACAAATCAAGAACTAAACAAGAGTTAACCCCTAAATGCCTGAGGAGGGTCCCCCCATCCAAAACTGCCTCATTTTGGTTATTTTCATTGATGATCTTTGTATGCTTTTCAAAACTTTATTTTTTTAATTTTTAATTTTATTTATTTATTTAATTTTTCACATTCCGACCCTAGGATCTTGTACTCATAGGCCTTATAAACCATCCCTCAAATTTTCAAAACATTTTACCGTACAGATGTCAAGATTATAGCAAATGAAATTGAAATTTTTGAAATTTCAAATCCTAAAAAATCCGGGCAACCTTGTTGTGATGGGCTCTCAAATAAAAAAATAAAATTGAAATGATGTGCCATTTTTGACCATCCTCAAAATGAGGTAGTTAAGAATATGTATGACTCAATTTGACAAGATATCCAATTTATTAGCATTTTTCAGAGACCTTATAATAGATGGAGGTATGACAAAAAGCAAGAGATTTTGACCAAATGAGATTATCCTTTCAACTCTCCTCTAATTGGAAGAGCCCACAACTCATGGCATGCAACCCATGTGAGTTAAACAAAAATTCTTTTGAGGTGCCCAATGAATCTCCTTGCCTTAAATTTTTAAACAAGCCTACCCGAAGTATTGAAGTTGATTTCAACATTGAGGTGTTTCACTTTGAAAAAATTCCCTAAATGGAGTTTTGATTGTATGAACATAATTCCAATTGAATAAATTGGAAAGAAAACCCATTTATCTATAACATCATATATTTTTTTTGAGGGAAAGTCATTTTTTTGGGCTTGGGCAGCCCGGGCACCTACCACAAAATGGTCTTTGGGAGCCTAGGCGTTAACATAATTGTTCTAGAAAGATGAACAAGCCTACATAACATGATAAATACACCTTTGTTGTTGGCCTCCATGAAAACCCTTGACTAATTGAGAGGCTCATACCGTATATGGTAGTCATTGAAGTTCTTGCCAACGGGGAGCCTTTTAACCCCTAAAGGACCGTAGGGCCCCCACGCGGCTTCTGGAACTAGAAAGTGAGGAAATTCGGGTTCTTGGGCTTTGAATTGTAGGATGAGCAACAAAGAGACCCTGGCTCTTTTTGAGAGCCAAATCTATAGGTACTTCTATTTGGAAATTCATCAAGTGAGTGATTTTTGGTGATTTTTTTGAGTTGCACGGAGGGTATTTAGGCGTCACTTCAGACCCTCATATCTTCCTCCTCACACCTCAAAATTACTTGAATTTTTTTCACATGTTTAAAATGAAGATTTCTACTTACAGTAAAAATTTCAGAATTTTTGGAGCACTTTTGAACAATCCGATTTCAGCATGTGTACAAAATACCCCAAACAAGTTCCATCAATCTTCTCAACGGTGGCATTTTCTCAAAAATTGTGCGATTTTGTTGATATTTTTTTCATAGAAAAGCTACGAAAGTCTTCTTTAATTCCAACGGTGCCGATCGTCAAAATTACCCCACACCAATGAGGAATTGAGCTTGCTACAAGAGCTAGTCAAGAAAACAATAGCTAAGTTCAACACACACCCCCCCCCCCCCCCCCCCCCCCCCCCCCCCCCCCCCCCCGGGTCCTTTAGGGGTTAATTAGCTAGCGAAATATGATATTAATACATAACCAAGTATCCTCCCAAGTTGGTATATTGAAAAGGAAATTATTCTCAATCCTTTGAATTTTTAAGGGGAACTTAGAGACTTGTTCTACAATGTTATATACCCTTGTAAGAATATATTATGTAGTGGTGTATTTTATTTTATTTTATGTACACTGTTTGTACACAGTAGCATAAACATGGTGATTTCTAAATTGTGGCACAAATAGAGTGACTTTTGAATTGTAGCAATGATAGAGTTAGTGACTTTTGAATTGTAGCAATGATAGAGTTAATGACTTTTGAATTGTGGCACAACTAGTAGGATGATTTCTCTTACATTCAAAAGAAATGCACAAGTATGTATATAGTTCTTGTATCACTCTCACCACCTTGTGGGACCTTGAACAAACAAAATGTCAAGTAATTACAAAGTTAATTCCTCTCTCTTTCTTTGGTAAAAACAAACTTTGAAAATTCCTTCATACCAGATCAAAACATGACTTTTCGACACCCAATCAGATGATAACTAAGAACATGCCCCCCCCCAACAAAAAAAAAAAAAAAAAAAAAAAAACAAAAAACGAAAAACATGCAAAAACGGCTCTGCGGGACACTGCTGGCCAGCACTGTAGCACTACGGTATCTCAGCTGCCCCAACCTCAAAAACTTGTTCAATTTCATAACTTTGATTGCTTACCAACGATTCCACAATCTCTCAAATGAGGCGCAAATTTGCAATCTAGATCGCTTTTTCAGTAGCTTTCCAACGCACCAATCCACGCTTGATTTGGTTGAGAAAATTTACTTTTTTCTTGATTATTCTCTTTTAAATAAGCCCATGGGGCTTACCTTGACGTTTAAGGGTTAACTGACAAGAGTGTCTCAAAATAGAAAGAAACCTTAAACTCACCGTAGACTTGTTTTGAGTTCCAAAAGACTACAAAACTAGTCTATGGTGAGTTGGAGAATAATCTAAAACAAGGCCCTGTGCCACCACGGGGTGTGGAACTCATGACCTCCCCAATCCAAGAGCCCCGACCATAGAAACTATTCATGAACAATGATTGTCAGAAAATATAATTATAGAGAGGAAACTCCTCTTCAACTCCTCTTCTGTTTTTGGTTAACTCAAATATACAAGCCTTGAAGGTACGTGCTAGTTGGCAAAAAGTCTTTCCAAGTCAAACCAATACCTTGATTTTCAGCAATTGTTTTTGAGGATACCAGTCACTGGTGGGAATGGAGGCAAAAGAAAAGAAAGAATGCTCAAAATGCACTGACGAGAGTTACTGATGGCCCATTCACACCAAAAATCCAACGCAAGTCCGTCTATGCTTTTGAATTTTAGGTGGGTAAATTAAAGAAATGATATAATATTTTGCACTTACCTTATCCTACTGCAAACACTATGCAAGCACTGTTCAACTGCATTCTGCTGCCGCAAGTTCACTGCCATTCCTTTTTTGTGTTGTGAAACTATTTACTTGCGTCTTAGATTGCATTAAACTATGATTTGTTTTCACCATCTATTTTATCTATTTACCTTGACTGACGCAGATTCCCGACGCAAGTGCGTTCAAGTCCCCGACTCTAAAGGCCCTTGGACGTTAATGCAAGCATTGTTCACCCATGGGCCCCATTTTCTAAAATTTCCATTTTGGGCACGCTAGGGTCTTTTTTTGGCAATTTTTTTTGCAAATTTGGAGCATACGGCCAAAATTTGATCTAGGGGGACCTCCTCGAGAATTTTAAAGCCTTGGAAGAGGAGGTTGTTTTTTAAGGTGGGCCCCTACATGTTCAAAATAGGGGGCAGTTTTTGTCCTCTTGCATCAACCCCTAAAGGTTGGGCCTATGACTATGGAATCATGTTTTATCTGTCACACTCAATTTTGCTACTAAAAATAATACAAAAATTCTAATTTATATTTTTAGTAGATGAAGTCACATGTCTACTACAAATCATGAATTTTTCATAAAATTTGGTGAAAATTTGAAATTACTATGGTTTTATGAAGTGATTGTAAAGAAAATCTATATCAATTACAAAATGTACTATAAAATTCCGATTTATTTACCTAAGGTGTAAATTACAATGAAGAAAAGTTTAGTTAATGAAAATCATCAGTGTATTTAAATTTAGAAATTTTTGCTACACTTTGGTGATACCTACCGAACTTGTATCTACAATAAAAACACTCAATTTTCATATTTTCCCAAAAATTCAAAGTGGAGTAGAAACTAGCCACTTGGCAAGCTTCATTTGCTAGTTAAGCTCAAATGCAATGGAACTCATTTTCATGGCCTAAATTTAGTTTAAGTAGAATAAGCAAAAAAATTCAGAATACACTACACAGTGAATCGTTTTTACGACTCTTTTTATAGTTGGGACCCCATGTAAAATCTAAAAATAGCTTGAATGATTTGAATTTAACTTGAAGGGGTGGCATCACCAAGCAAAGCCCTTCACATAAAGAATTGGATGGAAATCATCCACGCAGCAGTTGGAATTGAACAGTCCACTTCATTCATAAGCCATTTTTGGGGTTTAGGGGTTAACGTCCAGGGGGGATTTAGAGAAATTCTGTTCAAGTGACTGGTGTGAATAGGCCATGACGCAACAACAACAACTGAACATGATCCAGCTGGATACAGTTTGTATTGTTGCAGATGAATCCCACAGATCACACAACCGTGACGGTGTTGACAAGCAAGCAAGCAAGGACCGACATTGCCGCGTCAACCATCAAGCCGCAACCTCAATTTATCACCGAGGTTGGAATCTGAATCCATCACTGACAGAGGTGAAACATCCGGGATCTCCATGTACAGTAAAATCAACATATACAGTAGGCGGCCTCTGTAGGGATCTCCATGTAAAGCCAGTTAGCCAGGTGCTTCAATCTCAGTATCGTCAGTCAGTCAGTCAGTCGGTCAGTCAGTCAGTAGTAGAAAAGGAACGTCGGTTGAGTGCAATCCAACCTTGGAATCCTAAGTTAAGTGCAAGGCTGCAAGCAATCCTCCTCGTTCACAGCAGCATTCTTTAATTTTGTGTGCACACACAACTGTTGAGGCAGACCCACGTTGTTGAATTCCTACTTTTGCAGCTAGACTACGTGTTCACTGTAAGGATTTGTGCCGAGCTAGCTAGGGAGCTGAAGAGCGAGTATTTTCTTCTTCTTCTTCCCGTTGAAATCATTAAGTCATCTTCAGGATTTTCTACCTTGCGGGTTCACGAGAAAGTAGCGCTCTTGCAGGTGAGTGAGTGAGTGAGTGGAAGGAGAAGCGTGAGTGAGTGTGTTACATTTGATCATCTTAGTAATTACCGTGAGTGAGTGAGTGAATGAGTGATATGTTTGTTCTATTCAAGCTTGCAGGATTCGGATTCTGATTAGGTCAGATTGTTTAGGAATCAAGCGCAATATATCAATCAATCATGGCAGGAGAGGTTCCTTCGAATTCTACAGAGCCTGAGAATGTTGCGGCGGCCGCGGTGGCCATCCAGAAGACGTATCGAGGCTACCGAGATCGACGCAAGCTGGCCGATGCTGCCATCATGGCCAAGTCCTTTGGCTGGTATGTCTGTCTCTCTGTTGCACAGTTACCCCTCCTTTTCTTTTAGGGTTTGCTTGTTTGTCTGTCAGCTCTTTCTTAATACCGAGCGAGAAAACAGATCTTTGGTGAGTGGCTAGCACCTATCTTCATCTTCTTCTTGTAGCTTTTTGTACCGTACTCTAGAAATGGGCTCAAGATTGTGCACAAAAAGAATCAGCATTCTTTTTGGAGGCAGCTCAGAGAGTGGTTTTCTTTTTTCACGTTTTTTACGAGATTGAGCCTGCGTAGAAACAGGTGGAACTTAGTGGACTCAGTGGTTCTCCAGGAGTATACCCAATTTTATTATGCACATTCTGATTCATGGAAAGCTTCCGACAATTGGAGACGTTTGAATCGAAAGGCTGCCAAAGTGAGAAAAAAACTCTCTTACTCTACCTTCTCTAATGCAACTTGTCACACTATCATTGCTTGTAGCACACTTGTCACATATCCAAACTATGTCAGAGAAATTTTGGGCAGTCAGGTCGTCAAATTTTTTATAATGTAGTACTTTTGAAAGTTCACTAAGGTAATTATACCTTAAAGCGTTCACCTTACCAACTGAGCCTATTTACACAAAAAATATTTTCAGTGGGTCTTAATAGCAAGTTCAAGAGGATTCCAACGCACTTTAGCATGCATTATTTGGACACCGTATGAATAAGTTATGAATTTCCAAAGTGCTGACTATAGGTTGACCATAAAGCGACCCTAAATGCTGATGTTCAGATTGTGCACATTCTCATCAACAGTAGGGTGTCAGAATCTACTTATTATGGAAGATTGAGCTATGGACGCTTTAAGAAAATGGTCGCTTTTAGGTATAGTTACCTAAGTACAAATCCACTGCAGTTTACGATTTCTGGGATGGTTTTGTCAATATTTTTTAATACGATTATTAGAATTTTTTGTTAAACAGTTAGAAAATCCATCTCAGAAAACGTATACTAAAGTGGTTTTATACTACCGGTAGTGGTTATGGTTTACTGTTATACCAAAACATTTTTTTGAGGCTCACTTCTGCACATGAAGTCATCATTCTATTTCTATCAAATGTTTGTATGTTAACCTTTTTGCTACCATTAACAACATAGCAAAAAGGTGTAAAGGAGTAGAAGAATGCTTAATATAATTGAAGTCCAAAAAGCCAACCATTCTTAGGTTAGTCATCAGAAATGTTCAATTCCCAAAGGCTTACAAGGGCGAAAGAATGTTACAGACTGATTAATCCAAAGAATTTTATTTGAAGGAAAGCTGTGTTCAAATGGTGGAATGAATTTTTAAATTAATTTTTTTTTTCCATGACTTCAGTAGGCATTGATCTATTTATCCTTGGCTGAGAATGAGCTGCTGCTGAGGTGCAGGTTGGAAAAGGATTGTCGAAAGATAACAAGGCCCTCAAGCTTGCTCTTCAACATTGGCTTGAAGCTGTGAGACATTGTTATTCTTATTCTTCCTTCCTTTGTTTGTTATTCTTATTCTTAGAGCAAGGATTGATGTACTCTCTGAGCTCTTTTATATCACCAACGTACATGAATTTAGAGTTTTTCATGTGGAAAGTGTCCAATCACATGTGTACACAATAGCAAATATTCTCAATCAGTGATATTAGAGAGTGTGATAATAACAAGTTTAGACTATACAACAACAACAACATAGTTAACCCCTAAACGTACCAATCCTTTGAACACAAGTAGATGCTAGCCTCAAAAATAGATATTAGCATGGCTCAGACGTACATGAGGTGTACATGAGAGGACTATTGCAAGCATAAAATCTACCCAACAAATTTGACATACTTGCAGTTGGAGGTCTCTCCAATATTATCAACAACTCCCCATCACAAGAGATTTATTGTAATTGGCAGAGAATTTAATGGTCTTACAAAGGTGACTTGGATGAAAGTCATCCGAGATAGTATGAGAAAGTTGCAAGGCTTTGAATCTGTTTGTGATTTAGTTTCTGAACGCTGGGACGTTTGGGGGTTAATATACTTCTTTTCATAGAAGTTGCAACTAAGTTCTTTATTGTTATCAATAGGGCTTTCAGTAAGGTATGTTTACACTTGGCGTTAGGAATGATTTTAGCAAAGTGAAACTAGTCCAAAAGTGTACAGTCGGGTCCAATATGCTTACGAATTTCCCTCTGCAGGATTTTTTTTTAGAAACTTTGAACGATGCGTGTGTACTCAAAAATGATCCGATTTGGAAATCGTAAAGTGCATTACAATCACATTGAAGTGTAGTATAATGTCATTACAAATTTTCATGTATTAGTGAAAATCATACAACAAGTTAAAAATCTTATATACACTATCTACCATTGAGTGTTCTCACCCTTGGCTTCAATTACAGTGTTCATTTTAGCAAGCATATTTGAAATGAGCGTTTGAAATTGTTTTTGAGATACTTGAGCCTATACTTGTTGAATGATTTGTATCATTTCATCTGTCTCCTTCGTAATCTTTTTGATTACATGGGCTTGTCTCCAATCATCAGAGTACCTACTACGGTGTATTGGAGCACCATCCTCCATCAATGTGAGTTGAATAGGTCTATCATGCATAAAATAAAAGTCCATCAATGTATTTTCATAAATAAGTTCCACAAAATCAACTACTCATTGTTTAGTTGGAGGAATGATAACAAATAAATTTTTGTTAAAACCCGTGAAAGCCCCTACACCATTACAAAAGAAGAAATTACAAAGGAGACAGATGAAATGATACAAATCATTCAACAAGTATAGGCTCAAGTATCTCAAAAACACTTTCAAACGCTCATTTCAAATATACTTGCTAGAATGGACACTGTAATTGAAGCCAAGGGTGAAACACTCAATGATAGATAGTGTATATAATATTTTTAACTTGTTGTGTGATTTTCACTAACATATGTGTAAATTTGTTATGACATTGTAGTACACTCCAATGTGATTCCAACGCACTTTACGGTTTCCAAATCGGATCATTTTTGAGTACACAAAGCATCGTTCAAAGTTTAAAAAGAAAATTCCTGCAGAGGGGAATTCGTAAGCATATTGGACCTGACTGTACCTAAATTCATTCCTTAAACCTTCACTAATACCTAGTGAGAGCATTAATACCTTTAGACTGTCTCTAGAAGTTTTAGACAACATTATAAAGAGAATCTTTGGCGTAATTCATGATGTTGTCAATTTCATTCATTCATTCATTTTGGATTACTTGTGACACGCAGGTAGATGCAAGGCACAGATATGGAGCCAACTTGCGCCCTTATTATCTCCATTGGCTTGAGCTCGACACGCACGAGCCATTCTTTTATTGGTACTCCTCATTTTATTTTCTTTCTTTTACAGTCTATCCTCCATAATATGACAATATTATTATTGTTTCAAGCTGTACACGTGTGACAGGTTATTTCTGTGATTAATCCATGCTTGCCACCTTAAAGTTAGGGCTTCCCAAACATGTCATAATAGAGAGGGACAACTGTACAATCAAGTGAGGTGAATTAATTTCTGATCTACACTATTTGTTGTGAGTGTTGGCAGGTTGGATGTTGGGGATGGCAGGCAAGTTGAGTTACCCAAGTGTTCCAGAGCCAAACTTGCACAGCAAATGATCAACTATCTTAGTCCTGTAATACCCTCTTTTCCTACCTGATAATTTTTTTGCTGAGTCTCAAGTTTCCAATATGACTTTTTTAAATGACAAATTCAATTGAGGAACATCATATCAGATGGGATCAAATTTTATATCATCGGAACATTGCATGTGTTGGTCAAACAACCAATAAATTTGAACAAAAGAAGTCTACATAGAACCTACTCAAAAATATCATGTTAAAAAAAACCATGAGGCCCAATTTGGACTTCTTGGTCTTTCCAAGGGTTGACAGAGCTTATACCATAACCTTTGTGGGTAGTAGTCCAGGTTACCAGAAAATGGAATCTTTTGTTAAATTCCAATTTTTAATTGCATTTTTGATACGTTATACTGCATTTGTTTTTTCTGTTTATAAGGTGCAAGTGCACATCCAAAGATTGAAAAACGTTCAAATTATTACTGAACTAGAAATTGGATAACGGATTTGCCACTTGTTAAACTTTTTTTACACTTAAATCTCCAACGTACTTTAACATGTGAAGACAATGGCTTGAGGAGCTCTCGCTTGTTCAAATTGAGCTCCACTTTGCAAAACAAGGTGTCAAAGATTGATTCCTTTTCATGCCAATTCCGAGCTCTAGAAAGTGTGTCGGGACTTGTAATCCTTGTTTGAGATCTCCATTACATGAATTCCTTTCCTGGAAGTCATGTCAACGACAACGCTAGTAGGAATTTGGTCCTTTTAAATTGGTCCCCTGTGACTTAAATGGTCCCTTGTGACTCAATTCTTATCCCTCATGACCATTTAAGTGACCAATTTAAACAGACCACATAAAATCTGATGAATTTTGATATTATGATGAAACTCTCAGGAACAGAGAAAGCGTTATGTGGTGGAGATTTACAATGGCAAGTTATTTTATAAGCAAACTGGGGAGCTTGTGCATACAAACGACTCGGACAATATTGACGACCGGTGGATCTTTGTCATGAGCCCTTATGGTAAACTCTACGTTGGCAAGGTACCCATCATTCAAGCCTCTCACACTTGCTTGCACGGTCTACGTTATATAATAGATTAGAAGAAAATTTCTTAGTAGAAAATGTACTTGTCTTAATAGATTAGAAGAAAAATATGATTGAGATGGGACCAAATTTTACATCACTGAAATTAGTGAAGAACATTGCATATGTTGATCAAAGAAAAAATAAATTTGAACAAAAGGAAGTCCACATAGAACTTACTCAAAATTGCTTAAAAAAAACACATGAGGTCCAATTTGGGCTTCTTGGTCCTTTTGGGATTATCACCATTGGTAAAAACCGCTGCCTTAACCCCTAAATGACCAAGGATTCATGGTTTTTATACAACCAATTCAATTGATCATATTGTGAAAAAACAATACTTCAAATTTTATATAACTAGAATCAATGAAGAACATTGCGTGTGAGTTGGTTAATAGACAAATAAATTTGGACAAAAGAAAGTCCACAGATGATCTACTCAAAAGTGCTAAAAAAAAACGTGAGGCCCAATTTGAACTTCTTGGTTCCTTATGTTGTCACTGTTGAAAATATCGCAAAGATCTCTGACTTTTGGCTTCTATTCTAGTGTTCTTTCATTCATTTCTTTGTTTTATTTTTCAAATTCTTGAGATAATGAACCTATTTTGTAATGGTTCAGATTCTTTAAATCTACTTTTCACTAAAGATGATAAATGTTTCATTAAAAATTATGACTTTGTTTAGTTCAAAAGTGGATTTGTAAAAATAGGTTTATAAATTTAAGCAATATGAAAATTTAAATTTTTTATCAAATTAAGATTTTCACATTTCAGATCCACTTCAACAAATCCCACTCTAGAATTTCTCCATACTTTGTTTGCAATACAATTTGAATTTTTTGTAAAAAACATTGGGTGATCGAAAATCATATATTTAATTGCACATACGGTATGTGTTATAAAATTCAAAATTTGTAGCGTTTGATTTCATGTTAGCTTCGAATTATCTATCTAAGTTGTATTTTATAATGAATCTTCAAATTTGGACGTAAGTAGCATCCTTTAGGGGTTAAGTGGTGTTAAAATTAACGTGACTAGACTAAAATTAACACGACTATAATATCATTTTCTAATAGGAATTTTTCCTTCTAGTGATATGCTATAGATTATTAGTTCAATGACTTGGTTCTATTATTATATTGTACAGAAAGAAAGAGGTGTGTTTCAACATTCAAGCTTTCTGGCTGGAGGTGCTACAATTGCTGCTGGCCGGCTTTCCATTCACAAAGGGGTCTTGCAGGTTGGATTCTAACCCCCTAAATGCTCAAGCATGCACCAAGTGGATGATGAATGTTTTGAAAAGTACACTTCATCCAATCGATAATATTCATCCAAGGAAGATCGTATAATGTGTCAATGTAAAGTAGGAAAATTTCTCTAAGGTAACTATACCTTAAAGCGTTCACCTTACCAATTGAGCCTATTTACACACATAAAACAAAATATTTTTGGTGGGTCTTAATAGCAAGTTCAAGAGGATTCCAACGCACTTTAGCATGCATTATTTGGACACCGTATGAATAAGTTATGAATTTCCAAACTGCTGACTATAGGTTGACCATAAAGCAACCCTAAACTCTGATGTTCAAATTGTGCACATTCTCATCAATAGTAGGGTGTCAGAATCTACTTATTATGGAAGATTGAGCTAGGGACTATTTAAGGAAAAGGTTGCTTTTAGATATAGTTACCTTACATGAATAAATGACAATCCTTTGTGTTTTTTTTACAAAACTCAGCCAAACTCTCCTTAAGATCCTCCCTAAAAAGTACCATGTATGAAGAGCTGCTAGTTCAAATACCCTAAACCCACATAAAAGAACACATTGATCAATGGCATAAATATTGTAAAAGAGTTTCTATTATGAGTTTCCATTTTAAAAGACTTTCTATTATTAAAATTGAAGTGGAAAAATCGTGTGCAGTAATTTTTCTATTCAGTCATTTTTTGAAATCTAAAACCTCTAACATCTAAAAATACATACTAGTACACCCGTTGCAATACTTACAATAGTCTGTGGATGTGATTTCTTAGATGAAATTTATGGATGACAAAATCGTGACGCGGTTTGTATTTAATATAATAGATGATAATCAACACTGAGTTTAATGGATTAGTTCCTACTAACTAGATTGTGGTGGCTCCTTGAATTAGTTAATGGAGGCTCATAGTGGGCACTACCGACCAAGCGCGGCGAATTTTGAGTCACTTGTTCGAATGTTAATTGAAAAAGGAGCTGATTTGTCTCTAGCCAAGGTAAAAGCCCCCGCGCAACTTGTTTTCTCTTTTTTTCAAACCACCAATTTACTACTATTCAATAGGTACCCAGAGGTTGCAAATATGAGAGGTTTCGAACCATGAGTAGTTCCTTTATTAGAACAAAATAGTGGCAATGAATTGTATAGAAGCCAATTTTTTATATATACCATTTTTGAGTTGGTCCCTTGTTTATAAATTGAAGGTTTATAACGTTACCATAGAGGTGTCATTTATAATTGTTGAAAAATGATGCCTCTATAGTACAAAAGGAACCAAGTCAAGGCAGCTCAAGAATGTTACTCCCTCCATTTCATAATAAGAGTCCATCTTTTTTTGGCAAGTTTCAACTTGACGTTTGTTTTGCCAAAAAAAAGGACATCTCAAAACTCAAAAAGTGTGCTATCTTTAATAGTAGTATGTAGTTTTTGTGTCACTCTCATTGTCCGCCCTGTTTGTAGTGGACAATGCTCACGTTTGAAGTATAAAGCATAGGACAAAAATTAGGAAGAAAAACATGCCAAAAAGGGTGGACTCTTATTATGAAACGGAGGGAGTATGTAATTTGTGTCATGTAACAATAGTAGCTGCTTGTTCAAGTGAGAAGGCGTTGGGAGAACCATTATCACTATTAGAGGATAATGTGAAATTATTATTTTAATTAACTATGTTATCCATAACACAAAACAAGCGGCTAATCGCGTAGACTCTACCTTAGTATTTACCCAAGATTTACTTTTACACCTTGTTTGTATTGTTCAGCCATGTAACTCCTTGAAAACAAAGCGTTTCCGTAGTCTCTCCCTTGGTGGGCAGAGACAACAAAGTGAAGTTGATTTCAAGCACATTTTTCTCCTCTAATGAAGGGAAGTGACAATGAAATAATTGTGTTGATTAGGTGCAATTGGTGTCGGACAATCTCGTGGAGAAGAAGCAAACGAAGAAGCTGGCCGGAGAAGTGCGCGAAGTGATCGAAGAAGTCATCAAAGATGAGCATGTAGCAGTGAAGGTGGAGCATCAAAGCCTGGTCTCTATAGACAGTGGGTTAGAGCTCGTCACCGAGTTGACTTTTCCAAAATTGACTGAGCGGAAGAAAGTCAACAAGGAGCCGATTATCGGTGGCGAGGTAGGAGTCAACTCCCAGGTCAAGTCAACTTCCTCGGGGTTTTCCAGAAATTCCAGCTTGGCAGATTTGAATCCTGCGAAACGTCAGGAAGCCTTGCAGAAATATGTCATGGATGAGCCTAACGCCCAGTGATCATTTGAAACCAGCCAAAACAACATTTGGCAAATTTTTACCTGATTTTGGGAGTGTCAGTCCTATGTGGATCAAATTTATATTTGTGTTTTAACTAACACATGAAACATTCTTCGTTGATTCAATTGATATGAAGTTTTGTCTCATTGGAATTATATTTTTTACAATATGATCAATTGACTTTCTCATTTTAAAACCTGGAATCCTTTAGGGGTTTAGGTGTAGACCATCCTTAAAACAAAACTTGTCACACTACCATTGATTGTAGCACACTCATCATACATTTAACTTTTTGGGACCCCAGGCAATGAGATTCAGGGTGTACAATACAATGAGCCACATTAGTGTTGTGTTTCTGTTGCCTATGATATGTTTGTAAGACTCTTCAAAAATAGAGTTATCCGTAAAATCCCTCAAAAGTGGGTGAGTTGACCATAGTTTGAGTGAATAATGATATTAATCCTCAAAAAAGAACATGTGTTGGGCACTAAAAAAAAATGTGGATACAAATTTTGAAAGCATCAAAATCAGTGCTAAAAAACTTCTCACTCAAGTTTCTATTATTCACCTTCACACATGAAGAAGGTGATTGTTAACCCCTTTTTTGGCAATAGATTTTCGATCTATATATATATATATATATATATATATATATATATATATATATATACCGTCCCCACTCACCATTCTTTTGATTCCCTAAAACTTCTCTCAATAGTTTTCGTTTCTCCAAACTTTAGTCAAACTAAGGCCCACTCAACCCTTTCGTTTACAGATAACTCTAATATCAAAGGCACATTCTCGATACCTCTGCCTAGCAAAAACATAGTGATAAAGTCTACCCTCTATAATATGACAATATTATTGTTTCAAGCAATACACATGTGACAAGTTATTTCTATGACTAATCCACCTTCAAGTTAGAGCGTCCCAAACATGTCATAATAGAGAGGGACAACGATAGTCATGAATTGTCTTCACAAACAGATATCAAAGAGTTTTAAATCTATACAACCCCAGCACGCTGCCACATTGTCGAGCACGTGTACAAAAGATCTATAAACAATCTCAGCTATTTACAATGCTACATTGCCCAGTTGCGCACTTGGACAACTGGACAGTGCACAATATCACAATAATAATAATATGCTGTACATAATAAGCTACTTACACAACACATTTTTACAGAGTAAGTTTTGTCTATCACAACACCCTGATTATGCACAAATTGAGAGCATCGATGTAGAAATAGAGTAAGCAGGCCTCAATCATCCCTACTTGTGCCAGGGTCTTGCATAAGTGGAGATACTGGGACACAAGACCCGTTTTCTGTAAAGACCGAAGGACTGCCAGCATGACGTGAGCCTCAGGACGCAGTCCCCGGTTCAACATCAGTTCCAGTGCTTCCGAGGCCTCTTGAATGTTTCCTCCTTTCAAGAAGCCCCCGATCAACACTGCGTAGGTTTTCTTCACTGGCATGGGACCCGTATCCTGCATTCTGCACCCGCCACAACTTCCTCTATCTTACACAGTGTGCACTGAAAATGTACCAAACTATGGACACGCTAGAACAAGTCATCAGGAATTTAGGACCTCACTGATTTTTAATGATTTCCATGTGACATCCGATATTTCATGGGTTCGTACATTTTTCGCACAGATTTCGCGCTAATTTTGCATTGAATCCGCACGACTTCTACGTTCACCTTTTCGTCATCTAACAAAGTGCAAAATCAGTGCAAAATTAGCGCGAAATCCGTGTAGAATCCGTGCGAAAAATATACGAACCCATAAAATATCGGATGTCGCACGGAAATCGTTTAAAATCCGTGGGGTCCTAATTTCTTGATGAAATGAACAAAATTGATTGTTCAAATTTTCAATTGAAAAGGGTTTGCAGTAAAACTTACTCCCTCCGTCCCATAATAGACGATGCTTTCGAGAAAAAAACATTGTCCCAAATTACTTGATGCAAATCATTTATTCAGTTTGAAGTTGTTGTTTTACAGATTCTAAGAAAACAAAATCACAAGACAAGTGCACGGGAAGTGTTTTTATTTGTCTGTGAAGCTTGTCTTTGCTCATGTGTGGATCACAAACAACATATGAGCTAGCTAAAATCGATTCTAGCATATGTTCGTTGCATCAGAGAACACACTACAACAAACATCACCATGCTGCCACATGCCACACATATCATGTGCGGTGTGACAGACAGCTACTCCAAAATGGAAACTTAGAGATTTAGAGATTTGATGAAATCATTCTAGGTTGCTTTATTTTTTTATTTTTTTCGAAAGCATCATCTATTATGAAACGGAGGGAGTAGATTGTTTCAGGTAGATGAAGCTTCTCCATGATTCATGGGGAGGTCTCTCCATGATCATACGGAGGCTTCTTTGTGTAATGGGAGTGAGGATCAAGAATCATTATCCTTACGGTGATGTCTGAAAGTCTCATTGTACTAAAAACCTTGTTATTGTAAAACAATCTAATTTTTGCGCAAATGGACACTCACCTACGAATGATACGAAAGGCAGCCTCTCGGTGGTTTCCATATCCGCAAACGCCAACCACTGTGTTATACATTTCGACTGGAGGCTCCCGCCCTGAGAATTTCATCTGCCATAGGGCCCGCTCAGCCTCCAGACCCTTCCCTGCAATGCAATACATGGCCAGGAGTCGTTCATAAAGGCCTGGCATTTTAGCAGGAGTCCCTGTTCCCTCTGCCCAGTGCACAATCTCCTCCGCCTCACGATGGAGGTGCTCTTCGTAGGTTTTAAATGCCTCGGTTTCATGTTTTTCCAGCTCCTGCAGTGCCCCACTCTGAACGAGCATTCCCACCTGTCGCTGGACCCTAGTGAACTGCAGTAACAAGAAAACACACATCTAAGTTACCCTACGTACAAGTCAGTTCTGTAAATAATTAAGAAAAAATTGAAGCATGTCCAAATTTTGATAAACTTGTAGACCAAAATCCAAAAAACATAGAGAAATTTATTTGAATGTCTTTAGTTCTTTGTGAAATTTGAAACGCCATAATTAGTACATTTTCCAAAATTTTGAAAATTAAGAAATGGCACTTCGCACAGTCTGAATTCTAAAATTAAATTATTTCGACACACTAGTGTTGGAACTGACCTAAGGGTACGGTATTGCACTGGTGAAAGCATTAGACACAGGTCACCTATGATAATATCCTAAAATAGGTAGGTCTCAGTTCTTGCATACTATGAACAGTTATTGGTGTTATTCTATTACTGTATTATTGTGCGAAGTCATGAGACCTCATCAACCCCTAAAGCCCAAAGTTTCATGGTTTTAAAATGACAAATTCAATTGATCGTATTGTGAAAAATAGAATTCGGATGGAACCAAATTTTATATCAGTGGAATCGGTGTAGAACATTGTATGTGTTGGTCAAGAAACAAAGAAATTTGAACAAGAGGAAAGTCCACAAAAGACCTACTCAAAACTGCTAGAAAAACATGAGGCCCAATTTGGGCTTCATTGTCCTTTAGGGGTTAAGGTAAAATCGTTAAGAGACCTGATCCTGTCTCTGATACTGACCACTGTTACCAGCAGCAAGTCATCTATTCATACACTTGGTTCAGTGTAAGCACGGCTTGGCTAAATGTCTATGGTCACTGATCTTTGAATAAAAATAGGGTTGTCTACTGTCCCTTTAATAGTGATCTACAACCTCCCAGTTTGAAATTTCATAAGAAGTTCTTACATAGTGATTAAAATTTTATCTCAACCGCTTTTGCTCTTGTACCCAAAGTGGTCTCCAGAGCTCTGTACATCTCCAAAAATTCACATTCCTACGTATGTAAAAACGCAAATAGTATCCTCTACCATAACCTGCATGTAAAATTCTCCTTAAGAAGTATTTAAGGTATGTACAACCTTTGCGTCTGTGCACTAAGATTTATGACAGTTACTTTCTGGGTTCTACAGGAAAAATTCAAGTCTCTCATGTATCTAATTTGGTGACTGCATGAAGTTCAAAAGAAAGACAACCGTTAGAGGAAAAACAACATACCTGCTCCTGTTCTTTGACTGCAGCCAGCAGTGCCGCACTGTAAGCGGAAACACGGAGCTCAAAACCACATTCTCGCAAAGTACGCACTAACTGGACGGCCTCCTTTTGCTCTCCTATTCTTACCATCTTCAAGAGTAGAAATGCCACAGGATCTTCTGCGTCGTCATCCACCCCTATTTCCAGCATTTTTTTGACAAAGCACAGTACTTCCACCTTCCTACCCCTGTCAAAATATGAAGAAATGATGGTTTGTATGATGTGGAACTCTGGTTTCAAACCCACGCAATACATATCCTGCACGTTTATCGACTTGGTTAGAACAAACCATGCTTCTGGAGTAAACCGAAAATGTAACAAATCAAAAGAAAATAGGGAGCCCTAAACCTACCCTGTTTGAGGTAGGTGATTCATACTATATTTTTCATGTGAATGCAAAGGGTGAGATGTTTTCAGAATGTAAGGTGAACTTTAAATGAACAGCGGATTGTAAAGTTAAACATGAGGTGGACATGTCTAATCCCACCCAAGATTCAATACCAATGTAACCTCTATGCAACTACTTCAATTCCACCTTCATAATTACCGTTCACTATGTCGCTCTCTAGTAACAAACTCAAAGCACAGCAAAACTGACCTGCAACAGACTCTTCACTTCTTCCACAGAGCGTTCACCTTCAACTAATTTCATGACCCATTCATACATGATAGACATCATCAATTTTTGAGTCGAGTCTCTAACACGATTCTCCTTTTGCATCCACTCGTAAACTTCAAGCGCACACCAAGAATCTCGCCCCTCCTGCGCAAAATACGAAAGCACGAGCTCCAAGTCCTTGGCAGACAGTCGTTCCTGCATACCTCCAAGTACCTCGGCCGGTTCTCTAACCATTATTTCCAGCTCAAAAATGGCTTCTCTAAAAGGCTCCTCGGATCTATGTTCAGCTGTCCCTCGATCATCTCGTGAACAAAGCAATATCCAGGTATCTCCAGATATGGAAGAATTTCCACGTCTTAGCACCTGATCACTGCTTGTTGGGGATGTCTTTATACAAAAGCCTTTACTGAATCCCTGCTTAACTGCCCTTGCCTTGTTTAGAGCTGATACAAGGGCATCACTCTTGTCATAGTTTTGAGCACAGGGTCGCAGAGATGAACCATGAGCTATTGGATGAACTGCACAGAAAGCCATTGCTTCGCAGTGGATGATTCTCTTACATCAGAATGTTGAGCTCCACACACTCCGATGGCAAAAGTTCCTGCAATTAAAATGTAATACTAGCTCAATAAACCAGTGATTTTTTGTTGCTAATTTTAGCCAAATTGCTACATTAAATTTGGGCTGGCTAATTGATACAAAGAAATTTTAAAAAAACACAGAAGGAATAATAGCTACATGGAGTCAAGATGTGTAGCCTAGGTATCACCCAGGTATTGCCTAAGTAGCACCTAGGTGACACATGTGTATTACCCTGATATTACCTATATATTAATATGAAAAGAGCATCCAAAGAGCCTGGATTGCTCTTCAAGCCATGGAAAAGTAGCAAAAATGCTAAACTGTTTCCTGACAATAAAAAATCACTCGTACTAATTCAATAAACACCAACCGACAAACACATGTGACTTTGACCTAAATTCAAATTTTTTGAAAGAGTGCTGGTCAAGGGACACCACCACACCCTGAAATGTACACCTCGGTACATTCTCTCCGCTAAATGTCGATTGAGCAGCACTTTACCTTCAAATCCTTCACAACACTTCTAAGCAATGACAGATTTGAACTGAAATTCAACGCTGCTCAGGAGACACCCGGTGTATGTCCTAAGGAGAGAATGTACCCGAGGTGGTGGTGCTGTCCCCTCGTCAACAATTCAACAACATGTTTCAATTGCACTCCTGCAAACCACAAACACCGGCCCATAATGCTACAGCCATTCCTTCCCAATTACAGTGAAAATCCGACCATCAAACTCACCAACTTGCGATTGATCCCAGCAAACCCTTCCAATTTGAAAACACCAAGAGAATTCAAACCCTCGAGTCAACAAAATTCGAAATCCAAACACAAAAAGTAGCCAAATGCTCCAAAAACAATTTAAATACTCCAAAGAAATTCATACACTTTTTAAAAAAGGTAATAGATCTGAGTAAGTTACCTCCAAACACCGTTCGTGATACAATTCAGCTCATAACTTACACATAGTGTTAGTGGAGATTTCAATTGCAATCGAACACCGAACGCAGTGATCAAAATTAAAAGAGCCTGTCCGTCCTTACTCGTCGCATCAATCGCAACTCCACACCGCTCAGAAAAAATCAAAAAAGGGGAAAAAGGACCCCCAAAAAATGGCCCCACTGACCCCCATGCAATTCCCCAAATTCTCAGTTCTCACAAAGCAATCACCATTTTGCGCAGCGCCATTAAGTTATTAGACTGAGGCTGGCGATCGGCCAAGTCTGCACGCAATGGCTCCTGTCAAGGGGGCTCTTCTTCTTCTTCTTTTCTCTTTTCCTTTCTCCGTGTCTATATTGGGAAGTTCAAAGCAGGGCGCTATTTTAGGCATGGTTGTGGTCCAAGTATGGATGGATAATGAATGATCATGGATGAATGTATAAAGGGACACGTGCAGTATGGGGGAGCCACGGATTAAACGTGGATTTGGAGCCATTTTCTCGGCATTGCAATTGCTGTCCAGGAATCCAGGATTGGTGGGCCATTCAATGATTTTTTATTCTACAGTACACCGAAAAGGTAATAAGGTGGATCCGGAGCCAGGTGGGATGAAAAATTGGTTAATTTTGTTAGAAAGTGCCACGTGTCATCTTTTGATTGGTTTAATGTGATACCGAGCTTTTACAATGTAACGTGGAAATTCAATTTTTTATGTATGCTACAAGTGTTTAACCCTTAATCCTTTAACGTCCCGATTCAACATTGTTTTCAAAGATTCGTTATAAAATGTTTGATGAAAAATAAAATGGAGTTGATGCACAAAGCAAAGTTGTAAATGTCAATGTGAAGATAACATTTGTACGGTTGGATTCATCATATTTATTATTAATATTTTTTAATTAATTTTGCAAGGTTTTTCTCTGGAAATTCATTTAAAAATCCAAAATTAACACAAAAAAATTTAAAAATATTGTAATGAAATTGGAATAACATGCACTACAAGATGGTATGGTTTCCATTATTTGATTCTACTTATTACGGAAAATCATGTTTAAGGTCTCACTTTTTGAACTAAGATTGAAACTTGACATAAACCACTTTTGTTATTTTTCAAAAATTCATATTATCTTATTTTGAAGATACATACTATACAAATGGTAGTCAACTAGCACAAGAATCAAGAGAATTTTGGATGGATGAAAAAACATCACCGTATGTGGTGAAGGGAAGCGTCAAAAATCATCCAGCGTACAGAATATGGACGAAGGCGCGTCAAAGGGTTAACTGCCTTAGTATCCATTTTTTGGACAATGTACAAATTTCATCCACGTTTTTTCATCCGTCATGCACTTTTAGGAGTGTGAATTTTTTACTATAGATTTTATGGGAAGTTAACATGTGAGAACCGATTAGAAAGGGGATGGTTTGTGAAATTTTTATGCCTCATTTCATGTTGTAGTGATTCACCAAAAAATTCTAAGATCTTAGTTCAAAAGTGCTCAAAAGTGCTTTTAAAAGACTCAACTCATAAAATTAAGCAGCCAAAAAATCTCCCAAAATCATTACATTTAGAATATTACATTTCAATCTATGGCAACAAATTTCATCCATAGATTGTCAATATCTTATTCGTAATTGAATGACAAAAGAATTTCAAATTTTAAGTTTCAAACTTTATATAAAATATTGGTGATTGCAATTATAGATTTAATCGTATGGATAGAATCTAAAATTCATAATGTACGACTTTTATTCATGCACCAAGTTTAAAATATTCCTCTTAATTGCATTTTATAATGCATCTTTGCAAAACTGCCCAATTTAGAGAGGCCTGTAGGCATTTAGAGGTTAAAGATTTGCTTTAGAAATGATGATGGTGGTGATAGGAAACTTTGGAGCTTGCATCCAATTAGGAATTGCTACTTTATTTTGCCTCTAAGTGGTTATTCTAGAGCATGGCCAGCAACACCCCTTCCAACACTCTATACGCTATTTTTGGATGATAAAGGTATGTTTAGAAATTCTAGCTTGTCAAACATTTGCGCTTTGGAGTTTAATTCTAGCACATCAATTGGTTTGTCCTATTCCCTTACAAGACCATGCTATCACTTTATGAAGCTAAAAGTTCGGAAAATCTTCTCCTCAATTTGTTGCTAGAAGATGGTGCCTAAGTAGTGGTATGTAGTTCATTCATAAAGTTTATTTGGGTCATGATTGGTGTTTGTTGTTGGTGAAGTGAGAGCTTCTCATACTCCATCTTGGACATGAGTTTGGCATGTTGGGAGTCATTGTTGGCCATGCTTTTAGCTATTGATTTTAAAGATTATTCAACTTTGGGCAATGTTTATATATATTTTCTTGTTAAACCTCTATATGTGACTCACAAAGAATAGAAGAATTAAAAAACCATAACCATATTACCATCCCACCACCTCCTAGCCCAGATATAAATCCACAAGAATGGATTAAAACTTTAGCAGAACTACCTAAAACCGCAAACAAACAAGCACGTAAAATCACCACAAAATACACCCAAGAATGTGTTAAAAAAGCCATCACAAAATACAGACAACTATATGAAAAGAGCCCCAAGAAAATAAATAAAAAAGTTTTCAAGAACCAAGAAACACCACCGCTAGATTGCATTATGGATAGAAACAACAATATACTAACCAGCCCAGAAGACATAGCAAATGAAATTTACATCCAACAATCAATTAGTAATAGACCTACAGTCCCAACATGTTACTACCAACCAAAACACCCAACTAATTGCACATGTGGAGTTAGACAATACCCATGGCATGATCTAGATGGATTTATAATAGATAAAAGAGGAAACCCTCAAACACCATTACATAAATACTTCGACCAAGAAACATACGACTTATGTTTAAAACACCTATCCAATAATAAAACACCATGCCTAGATAAAATCCCAAACTCAAATTTTAAAAATATGCCCAAAAGTTTTCATAAACTACTATTCCTATTTTTCACCCATTGCTACAAACAAAAACAAATCCCAGCATCATGGAAATTAAGTTTAACCATACTTTTATACAAAAATGGGGACCCATCACTATTACCAAACTACAGACCTATAGCACTTGCAAATACAATTTATAAACTATTCACTAGCACACTAACACTAATACTATCATCATATGGTGAAAAATATCAAATACTACATGACAGTCAAGAAGGATTTAGAGCAGAAAGAAGTACATCCAGACAACTACAACTACTCATAGCAGCCCTAGAAGACGCTAGATTTACATATACCTACTATACATAGATTTTAAAAATGCATTCGGCTCCTTTGACCACGCTAGACTATTAGCTATAATGAAAGACATTAGATATCCATCAGATGCGGTAACACTAATTGGCAATATTTACTCACACTCTACCACCATATTTACCGGTGAACACTTCGGCAAAACAAAACCAATACTCATTCAAAGAGGCACCATCCAAGGAGATACACTAAGCCCATATCTATTTCTGATATTCCTTGAACCACTACTTAGATGGCTACAAAGAGGTAAAAACGGGTACACATTTGGCACATCAAAATTAACCATTAGCTATGCAGCATACGCAGATGACCTAGCAGCTATAAAAAATATTCTCCAATAACTACAAACGCAATTAAACAAACTGGATAAATATTGTAAATGGGCTGGAATGGATTTAGGTGTACAAAAATGTGCCATCATTGGTTGTCCCAACAAATCCAAAATAAAACCTGAAAACTTTAAAACCCAAATACAAAACCATAACATATCTTATAGAAACCAACCAATACCCGTCCTACACCAAAATGAACCCTACGTATACTTAGGCATTCAACTAGTACCCTCATTAAAATGGAAACTCCAAACACACATCACCACAAAAAAAGTAGTACATCACAAACTTGGCAAGTCATGTTTTTGCAATGTTTTATGTATGTTGTTGAGATGAACAGGGGTGATTAAGTTTGACATATATTTTACATATATTTATCGTATAAAAAACGTACGAACGACATATTACAAACATGAAAAAACACATCATGATAAAATTTACATGTTTGTAATATGTCGTTCGTACGTTTTTTTTACGATAAACATATATAAAACTTATGTCAAACGTAATCACCCCTGTTCATTTCAACAACATACGTAAAACATTGCAAAAACATGATTTCCTAAGTTTGTGATGTAGACCAATGCAAACAACTATCAAAATGCCCTGCCACAATCAAAAAAAAAATTAGCATGATTGACACTGTCATTAGAACAGGCATTGCATATAGTTTCTATGCAGTCCCATACTATCTACCAACCATCAAAAAACTAGATTAAAAAATTATAGGAATCCAAAAAACAATATGTGGACTACCAAAATGCACAGCAAATGTAATAACCCAATTACCTCACGAATGTTTTGGACTTGAAGCATTCTCACTAAAAAACGCATATTTACAATGCATTGGCGAACAACTTAGAAACGCCCTTAACGACCATGGGAGACTAGGTATAATATATAGAGGACTCATACACCACATATTAGCTAAATATGGAGGTGCGGAAGAAATCCCAAGAACCAAACAACATGACTGCATTAGATCATCAACTACACAAACATTATTTCTCTTAAAAAAATCTGGAGGAATTCACCTCAAAAGTACAAACGAAAATTTCCAACTACATATGACAGAATTAGAACGTGAATGGCGTACGCAATCTACAACTGAACTACCACATCTTAACCCCGAACTATCACTCAAACTTTTATACAAACTACTAATACATAACATATACAAAATAAAACACATCACTCTCCCCAACGGAACAAACCTTATGACAGCAGAAAACTTCAAAACATACTACTAAACACCAACCGAGCTAGAAAAAAGCACACTAAAAATAGCAGAACAACTATTTTGTCTCCCAAGTTGTACACCAAATTGTCCAAACCCATGTGTAAGACATCCACCCGCCCGAACGCTTAAAGCGAGATACATTTCAGACAACCAAGATCTATTGCCAAGAACACCGGATAATCCACCTCAACCTCCAGCCCCACAACAACACTCCCACCCAAACCCACCCCCTAACATTAAAAACAATCCATTGAGATTTCCCATTAACATAATATTAGACCACAAAACAAATACCTCAAAAGAAAAATATAAAATAACAAAAAAATATAACACATACTTATGCCAATGGACTCTCCAAAACAACGATACATACAACAAATGGATGCCACAAAGAGAACTCTTCCCCCTCAACCACCCAACAGTCATTGCACACAACATTAAACTACTAACAGAATACTACACAAAATTACAATACAAACACTATAATTTTTTTATTAACATACACTTCACCCCTGAACAAAACAGAGATGCAAGATTCATCCCCCCACCCACATCTACCCCACTTACACACACACATACAAGAATATAACCCGGAAAAAGACATTATTTCCAACCACGATACCATACAAATAAATAATGAACAAACCCACTTATATGAGGATACCGGTAGACACCTTATTACTATACCAACCACTAGACTAAAATGGCTATGGCAACAATATAATAAAGCAATTTATAGCTCACACGGCCTAGTACCACAAACACAATCATTTGAAAAAGAAGTAATATGGCTTTATCAAAGATATAATCATAAAATCCCAAAAAAAAACCCACTAAAAGTAGCACAACATACTCTACCTACTAGTATTCTTGACTTCATTACCACCACCTTTAACATCTCTCACTCATACTTCTCTTCACCAATAACATGTTTCACACTAATCTCAGAATTTTACTCCCCTTTTGCAAGAGATAAAGTCTTTGGATCACTTGGCACCGCCTTTCAATACAAATGGAAAGGCATAGGTTACGCTCACCCACATTATGAAGAAATAGCCCAACAAGCAATTCACTGGGCAAGACTAGCAGCCAAAAACGACCCAAATACCATCACTATATTAGTAATACCTGATACAAATTAGTACCCAAACTTCTCCCCACATATTGGGCCATTTCCAGACACACATGTAATTGCCCACTTTGCAGCAGATTCTATCACATATGAAGAGCCAACAATCCCTCTAGAACTACATAAACCAAAGACAGAACCACTTGCAATTCGCGTCCTATGCATCCATCATCAAAATCACGGCATTGGTACACCTTACCAAATAAATACAATCAAAACAACAATTGAAAACCTACAAATCCCACAATACGTTATACAAAATGCCCCACTCACCCCCCACAACACATCGATCAATAAAAATAAAAAATGGAGCAAACTCATATACCCGCACTCCACCAATCCAACCACTTTAAACACACCACCTCTACCAAACTTTATAATAAACACTACACCAAAATTCCAACCACAACATAGCTACTATACCGATGGATCCTTCATACCTCCCGTACAAGCTGATGATGGACACTGAAAAAAAGAAAAAGCTGGTTATGGAATATACAATTCAATTAAGACAGACATGCAAATCTCAAAAAGACTACCAGGTCTACAGACCAACTTCCGAGCAGAACTAATGGCTATCCATGAAACACTTAGACTAATCACTACTAAATACCCAGACGAACCGGCACATATATTTACAGATTGCCTCAACTGCCTATACAATCTAAACACACATATTAAACACCCAACTATGCATAACAACCACGCGGATAAAACCATACTAACAGACATGGTAGAAATGCTAAAAACTTGTACTCAACCCACCACATTCTACAAAGTCAAAGCACATATCAACATTGAAGGCAACGAAGAAGCAGATAAATTTGCAAAAATGAAAGCCAGAAAAAACTACTCCGTAGCCACAAAATCTTATGAATTTGCACATACCACACCATTCTACTTCCAAAAGGATCTATGGCCAGGACCTACAAAACGACCAGACAAAGGCCATGTCAGATGTCTCCAAACACATCTAACCAAATACGACCAAGAAAATAACCTTGAAATAATGGCAACCCAATTTCCCAACATTAGCAAATGGACCATGAACCCAAATATTGATAACGAACTATCCAATGCATTCTGGTTCAATCCTACAATCACAGATTCACAAAAAACAAATATTCTAAAACTCCGTACCGGTCAATAACTCAATACATGGGTAATGCAAGAAAACAACTATTCTTTGGTAGAGAAAGATTCCCCTCAATCACATGCTCTATTTGTAACTCTGTAGATGCAGACACCTGGCTACACGTACTTCTAAAATGCAATCAGCATCATATACACGCCATTAGAGTCAAAAGACATAACAAAGCAGTATGGGAACTAAGAAAATTAATCCTCTCATCACAAAAATCTAGATGCTACACCCTCATGAACGCAGGAACATTTAACAACAACCCCCAAGAAAACACAGTACCCCCATGGCTACTACTATGTTCATGTGAACAACAAAGATGCCATTGCAACGCTAGATTCAAACCAGATATTCTCTGCGTGAAAGGACTCCCATACAAAAATGACCCACCATCAAACCCATTAGACAACCTCACAATACAATTTATTGAATTTACATACTGTAATGACAAATTCCCACAAGAAACAATTGATAACAAAATTCAAAAATACCAACCATTTATCAATAACATCATTAATTTAGGATGGAAAGTTGATCCACTCATAGTCATCACCGCAGGAGCCAGAGGTACAACACATACTCCCTCAATAAAACTCCTCGAAACAAAATTTAAACTACCAGAAACCACCATTAAATACACATTTAAGGAAATAAATACCATTGCTATACAACATGCCGGATCAATTATTCTACATAAAAGAAAAATAGAAAATAACCAACCATTACCAATAGATTACTGAATAAAACAAAACTATCAAAGAAAAGGAGGGTAATGGCGAAGACCACTACTTACTTCTTTTATATTTTTTGTTTAGCTCAAAGTACATACTTGTCTCAGGTAGATGGGACGGGGCCGGTTGGTTGGTACAAACTTTCCTGCCTATGATAAATTCACTAGCAGCACCAAGCCATGTATGTCACAATAAACGCTCAGACGGACTCAACGGGAATCGAACCCGGACCGTACAATTGTAACATAAACGTCCTTCTCCAACCAACCTTGGAACCATGACTTGGCGACCACCAGCAAAACAAACACCAATTTATACCCGCGCTAGTTCTAAACTAATTAATTTTACTAGTGTTACTAGTATTTATCTTTGGCCACTAAAGTGTCTATTCTCGAAAGAGGTGAGTAGTCTTGCACCAATGGCCCTTTGTCCGGTGGGCACTGGCTCATTGTCAAGACGAACATACACTTTATTCACGCTGGCCTCGAAAGAGGACCGGAGTTCATATCTCTATCTCTGACTCACAAAGTTTTAATTCAATAGTGTGAATGATGCCCGACTTGAATATCTTTTTAGTTCATAAACCTTGATTTAAGGTGTCAAACCTCATACTAGATTCAAAAAATTGTTTGAATGTTTTTTAAGTGAATTCAAAACTATTGCACGCAATGTTAATTGAAATGAGAGTCCAATTGGTAATATCTAATTATTGGTATTGTGAGAAAGCCTTCCAAATGTACACCTTTTTAACGACACGATAGCCTAAATGCATGAAACACCAGATAAAATACATATGATAATATGGAATTCTATGACATTGTAACAATACAATGCTCCATGTACAAGTGATATTAGAAAAGTAATTGGAGTTGCACAAATCATAAAAGTGGTCTAAAATCCTTTTTACACTTTAATTATCCATCATCACTATTTCTTCTTATAAAAGATCCTTTGTTCAAAAATAAGCGTTCAATTTAGAATTTTGTATTAAAATAGTATGACTTTTGATTCTTTGAGGTGGTAGAGGAGTTAGTGATTGATTCATAAAAACAAAATGATGTCTTTTTACTTTATGTATAGAGTGTTTTGCTTGTTGTAGGTTTAAGAATTTAGTATATCAGAATCTTGTGGTTGGAGAAAAAAATCTAGATTTTGTTTAGAGAATCACCTTTATATTTAAATTTTTAAAAAAGAATTATGAAACAAATTTGCACATAACAACATTGGTGAAACATACATGCACAATTTGATTGCTTAACTATAGACAAATTGTAGAAAACAAACATTGCTGATATATGAAAATCAAATGTCAATTTACCAATTTGGTTATCCCAGTATCGATTGTAGGTCAGAGCTAGTTTAGAAAAATGGTATTGACGACTATAGGTTCCATTTATGGCTTTCCAACGGTTGTAGGGTTTGTAAGTGAGCCGGCGAGTCGCGAGCCGACAGTCAACAATTTTAGGGCAAGGTTTTCTATAATGTAACCTTTTTATAATGTAACCTAGCCTTTCACACCCTTGAATGGTCTTCCTACGACTGTTCTATTGCGCCCTCAAAGACCATTATATGAAATAACCTAGCCTTTCACGTCTTATTCAATTTCATTGCCTTTCATTTCATCACCGGTGGTATGGAGAGAAGAGGAGCTCTAGTTTTGTTATATAATGTTCTATTGGTATATAAATAAAAGATTTTAAGTCGTTGATAAATGCATTGTTTCATTATAAAACAATGAAGACATTCAAGGGGTATTGAGAAAATTGCCCCGAAAATATATATAATGGTTTTCTATTTGCTAGGTTATGTGGTTAGGCGTTGGCCATACAAATGCCTATAACAACTATGTTCCATTAACATTCTTGTTTTCATTGTGTACTTTCTATTCTTACACTATTCATCTTGGTCATATCTTCTTATTATCTTTACATTTGGAAATAAAAACTAATTTAAAACACGTGACTTTATAGTCCTTGCATGCCCTCGATTTTTTTGTAATGTGGATAACTTATACAAAATTTATAAAGAGTCAAGGCTTTGGTAGTAAGTTTATTGTATTGTTATTGGTAAATGTACTACATTGCTGAGTGAACATTTATATTGAATATGATTCATACAGTAGTATGCACATTTATTTATTTATGAGTAACATGTAGTACATAAGATGAATTTTCCAAAAACATAACTCTTCTAAAAACATAGATTTTGAAAAATAACTCTAAAATTGATTAAACATACATCAATTGAAGAGTAAAAGACTATATACTTTTGGAGATCCTAAACTTCAATAATTCATAACTTATTTATACAATACTAAAACAACACATATGTTTTAGTACGTTGGAATCAATGTTGATAATATTATTTTTTTGATAAAGACACTCACGAGCTGAATGTCATAGAATAGGGAAACTACCTTAGAGCATTCCCACTAGTGATCAGTATCCTCATACTTCCTGCTAAAAATCGAGGTCCTAATTTGACAAAATTTAAGTTGGATTGGTATATTTGGTTTTAAAAATAAGGATACCTACCTCAATGGCAAACATGCTCTTAGGCTCACTTCCATGGCTAAAAATTCTCACTAACAAAAACAAGTTCTAAAGGACTTTCGTGGACCAAATTCTACATTTTAAATGAATTTTAAACAAAATAGCAAAGGAGAAGTTGTCATGGGTTCTCAAGCTATCGACTCTTCGTAGCAACTTCTCCCTAACCAATCAAATTTTTCATATTTCACCTTATGCAAATCTACTAAAATATGCACTACTTCATGGCTAAGTAGGAGGGCCTCTTTACAGTAGAGGCAAGAAGCCATGAGGAGAGAAATTTCAGCCAATGAGAAATTGATCTTCTCGGTTTCTAAGCCTCCCATTGGCTGAAATTTCTTTCCTCACGGCTTCTCGCCTCTAGTGTAAAGAGGCCCTGAGACAAACCCAAGTTTCACTTTTCCCCTCCTCTTGCCTAAGGTAGAAGCACCTAATTATGACAATCACCTAATTGTGATAGATTCTAGGAACGGTCTTCATTTCAGAACACTTTTCTACCTGAGTCATAGATCACATATTTCAAGATAAAGTGTCATAATTAGGTGCTTCTACCTTACTTCCATGAACAACTTCTCAAACCCGTGGAAGTTGACTCTTAGACTGGGTCCCTAGGGTAATCAGACGACGCGATAGATTTCCAAACCTAATTCCAGTCCTAAATCACAGGCTCGGAACTCAGGCCAATTGAGCCGAGCCTTACCGCAAATGCACACCGTCAGATCACAGATCGAACGGCTGGTGACGACCAGTCCCAGGAAGGACGAAGCTCCCTTTTGAGTTCGCTCCGAGCTATCGTTGCTCTCTTTTGTTTTCGCCGAGACTCCATCGCCAGCGAGCGAAGGTCAGTCCTAGCAAGCGAAGATGCCGGCTGGCCATGGACTTCGCTCCCGGACGAGAGACTTGTTCTCTCGTGCCTTCCGGCACAAGGGTTACATTCCCTTGACCGTGTACCTGCGCAACTTCAAGATCGGCCAATATGTGGACATCAAGGTGAACGGTGCCGTTCACAAGGGCATGCCGCACAAATTCTACCACGGCCGCACCGGAGTTGTGTGGAACGTCACCAAGCGCGCCGTTGGTGTCGTCATGAACAAGCAGGTATGATCATTTAGGTTTTGAATTTTTAGGGTTTGTGTCGTGAGTTCTGGAATCTGAACGCACCAACCTGAATGTGCAATTTGATATTTGGACCTAAGGAATCGCTTGAAATCCTATATTTTTGCTACTTAACCCTAAGTGTCCATTGTGTATTTTTTGTAGTGTAGGAAAATTGGATGACACGATTGACACTGTTGATATTGTAGTATAGAACAAAAGCTTTGAAATGGTGTGTTGAAATCAGAAAACTGAGGTAAAATGAGAAATTGCCTCCGTTGCAAAGTTCAGTGATGCAGATGGCCATATGGGGCGTTTTAGACGCTTAGGGGTTAAAGAATCGCTCGAAATCCTATATTTTTGCTACTTACACGGCAAATGAAAGTTTGAAATTCGAAAATGAAATGATTAACCATTTGAATAAAGATGAGAGTATTATCATCGGAATTCTGAGTCGATGTTGGACATAAATCTTATTTTCAAGAATTTCTGCTCATTAGGTGGGGACACTGTTGAGCAGATTTATTATTAGTAGACTGGTCATTTTTTCATATTTTCTTGTTGGCAAATGAAACAAGATTCCAATGCATCGTTTGGAAACCGTATGCTAAAGTTCTGAAGCTTCTAGATGTTCTAAAACTGTCAGGTAGTGTACATTCTCTTAATCAAAATGTTCCTCTCATCTAAGATTTTAGGAAGGCACTTTTGGTGATCACAGAGTTGTCTAATTCGAGTGCTATTGACACGTTTCTAAACATTTGTTTGAAGATCAAAGAAGGGTGATAGGGTTTTGTGAGGAGGCTTGAATATAAAAATACGAAAAGGTTCTCTAGGGGTTGGTCACATTGTGTTTTTATAAATGGACTTAGGTCCGCTATTCTACTATCCTCCCGAGGTTCGCCCTACAGGCCATTGTATGTGTCCCTGATTCGAATCTCGCGGTAGTGATTATCAGATTTTAGGTGTACTGTACGTTAGTATGTTTGACTTTTATTTTGATTAGTTTAGATTGAATACTCAGATGATAAAGAAGCAATCGAGGTGTCTATTATGGTTTTTTAACTTGGAAATTTCTTCATTCTAAAGTACATATTATTCTTCGCTTAGGGCTTTGATCTTTTCCAATTTTGCCTGTTCAGTATGCCAACTCTCTGCATTTGGCTGATGTAGTTATAGATAATAGCATCCTACAAGCTAGAAATGGCTGGTAGTGGAATTCTGAAGCCGTATTTAAGGATTCAGAGAGACTTCGTGCCTGATTGTTTTTTTATCCCTCAACTTTGGGATGGTTAGTTTTGTGGAGATGGAGTGACAATTCTGAAGCTCACTTGGACCTAATGGCTTTATTTTGTTCAATTTTTTTCGATGTTTTGACCAACACATGCAATGTTCTTTGCTGATTCTGGTGATTTCGATTTTGGCCCTGTCTGAATCATATTTTTCACAATATGATCTATTAAAGATCCATTAACCCCTAAGGACCCAAAAGCCCAAGTTTTTTACAGCAGTTTTGATTACTAGGTCCTATGTAGATTTCCTATTATTCAATTTTATTTGTCCTTTGATCAACACATGCATTGTTCTTCATTGATTCCAGTGATATAAAATTCAGTCTCATCTCAATCATATTTTTAGGATATGATCAATCGAATCTATCATTTTAAAACGATGAATCCTCGGTCATTTAGGGGTAAAGGACTCTCAGACTTCGTGCCTGATTGTTAATGGTTCTTTGGTTTCTGGGATGCTTTCTTTTGAGGAAATGTGGGATTGCAAAAGCTGACTGGAGATTGTATGAACAGGTTGGCAACAGGATTCTCCAGAAGCGTTTACACGTGAGGATTGAGCACGTGCAGCCGTCCCGCTGCCGGGAGGAGTTCCTCGAGCGCCGGAAGAGCAACGACATCAAGAAGGCAGAGGCCAAGGCTCGTGGTGAGACGGTAGACTTGAAGCGTCAGCCAGCTGGACCCAGGGCCGGCTTCGTGTTGGACTCTTCCACTCTAGAGACTGTCACACCCATCCCCTACGATGTGGTCAACGATCTCAAGGGAGGATACTGAGAGCGTCTCTTATGCCAAATTGTGTTTGCTCCTCTGGAATTCATTGAATATTCTGGACATTTTGGTTTAGTGCTCACGTCACTTGATGTTGAGACAGTGATTTGCATATTCTCTTGTTTCATCAAGTGTTGATTTGTGAGGGTTCAAGTGATGCATGTAACCGTCCTCGTTTTGTACTTGTGTGAACAAGAACAACACAGAATTGAAGTAGTTCCTTGGTTATCGTTGGGTGGTCTTTCACATGGTATTATAAAAAAGAGAGGTTTATTGTCAAGTAATTTGCCAAAAACATTCTAGCGAATTTTCGCCAGAATCTTACCTGATTTTGAGAGTGGCTATATCGATGAAATCGCCAAAGTCCTCAACAGATGATTCTGTTCATTTTTTCCTTACCTTCATTCCAGGGTGTGTGTATGCTCTACCAATGGAAAACCAAAAGAATTGGCTGCTTCAACACACTTTAGAATGTATTATTGAACCACGCATGAATAAGTTGTGAATTTTCAACATTCATGTTTCATGACGATTGTAAGCCCTTGCTGGACCACTCCCTTTGTAGAGAGACTGCGAGTAAAATAATTCCACTCTCCAACCCTCGTTGCTTGGCCTAGCTGAAGGTAGAGAAAATGCTCTTTGATTCTTCCCATCTCCTGATAGCTGTTTAACCCTTTGATGCGCCAGCGTCCATATTCTGGACGCTGGATGATTACTGACGCGTCCCTTCACCACATATTGTGATGTTTTTCATCCATCCAAAATTCTCTTGATTCTTGTGCTAGTTGACTACCATTTGTACGGTATGGATTTTCAAAATAAGATAATGTGAATTTTTGAAAAATAACAAAAGTGGTTTATGTCAAGTTTCATTCTTAGTTCAAAAAGTGAGACTGTAAACATGATTTTCCATAATAAGTAGAATCAAATAATGGAAACCATACCATCTTGTAGTGCATGTTATTCCAATTTCGTTAAAATATTTTTTGATTTTTTTGTGTTAATTTTGGATTTTAAGTTGAATTTCAAGAGAAAACCTTGCAAAAATAATTAAAAAGTATTAATAATAAATATGATGAATCCAACCGTATAGATGTTATCTTCACATTGACATTTACAACTTTGCTTTGTACATCAACTCCATTTTTATTTTCATCAAACATTTTATAACGAATTTTTGAAAACAGTGTTGAATCGGGATGTTAAAGGGTTAAGATTTGGATGTGCAACAGTGGGCCTTTAAAGATTTGAATGTTATGTCTGATGGTGTAAGTATGGTACAATTGATTTGCAATTTTCATAACAATCAATAGCTTTAAAAGGGATTGTCCCACCTCCAACGATGAGGAATATCCCTCTTCATCTCATGAGCCCCATTAGTATCTATGAGGATATGTGGCAAGGGCTGGATGAAACTCCAAGGCAACACATAGAAGAGCTACTGAATGTTAACCTTTTAGTGCCCAGAGTGGTTATGGAGAAACCAGAGTTTTTCGGTGATTTTTTTTCTTAAAACTCTCTCTGTTCAAATTATAGATACTATATAACCGTATAAATGTAAGCACAACTTAATCAAACAAGTGCCAGTTAAACCTTGGTGAGATCAGATTGTTGGATTGGAAGATTATAGTATGTTTTTGAATTGTATAATGCACACTCAAAAATGAAATTTTGGAGGGTGTGCGACTTCAAAGTTAAATAGAATTTGGGTAAGATTTTCAAAAATAAAAGTAAAGAGGTTCATCAATGACCTATGTCAACACCTCTCCATTGCAATCTTTCATGTCAAGAACGGACTCACATATAATTATCATGAATGTTATAAGTGTGACTTATCCGTATACGGTTAGGACAAAAAAATTATAATGTCAAGAACAGACTCACATATAATTATTGTGAATTTTATAAGTGATAGTGACTTATCTGTATACAGTTTAGGACAAAAAAATTATATGTTAAAAAATGAAAGGAGTTGGTACATTGATCAAGATCGGTATACATACACTAAGCATCAGGAATTTAAGACCCCACGGATTTTCAACGACTTCCGTGCGACATTCGATATTTCATGGGTTCGTGCATTTTTCGCACGGATTCCATATGGATTTCATACTAATTTTGCACTACATCCGCACGGATTCGACATCCATTTTTTTCGTTATCTAACAAAGTGCATAATCAGTGCGGAATTAGTGCAAAATCAGTGCGGAATCTGTGCGAAAGATGCACAAACCCATGAAATATCGGATGTCGCATGGAAGTCGGTGAAAATCCGTGGGGTCCTAAATTCTTGATGATCCAAAGCTAACCTCGTATTCGCTCAATTGACATAAAGTTTGGGGCAAGCATCCAATATTTTAGCAAGGGGATGATAGCCTGATATGGGTACCCCCTCCAAAAATATAGTGATTTTTGAGAATTTTTTTTTATAAAAAAAATATTGAAAAATTAAAGAGTGTTATAGGCACCATGGCTGCAACTATATACATGGTGTTAAAGATGGAATTTCTAGCACAAATAAAATGAGTTAGACATAAGTCACACTATGTGAGACACGTAAAAGTGGTACCCATATCAGGCCATTCCCTAATAAAATAACAAATTTCAAAACACTGAAATGTGATGTTCAAGTGGTCAGAGCTCTAAAATCTATGATACATAGAGATTTAGGATTCACCCCGCCAACTTGAGGTTCTAGTTGAGCAACTCAAAACAACTCCAGTTCCAGGTGGGCCACTCAAAACTGCGCCAATACCTTGATTGTTCTAAGCACCTGCTCCAATCTCTGAGGTTGTGCTTAGAAGTTAATATTAGCACAATGGCTCCTGTGAGCATAATGCGTGTGGTCTTCATTGTGAGTATTTAGGGTTTAGGGTTTAGGGTTTGGTATATAATTTCATCGCATTCCTCCTTACAAATTAGTTTGTGAGGAAGGAGCATGGAGTTTGTTCAAGATTACATATTTTTGCATCAACAGTGTGTGTTCCATATTGTAGTCACTAATTTATTGTTCACTTCAATATAAGAACAAGTTGTAGCTAATCTGTAAATGCACTTCATCAGTACATGAGTTGGGCCTCACATACATCACAAGTATAAACTGCAGTAACTTTGGGAGGCATACCCTCATCACGAATTTAGGACCCCACGGATTTTAAACGATTTTCGTGCGACATCCGATATTTCATGGGTTCGTGCATTTTTTGCACAGATTTCGTGCTAATCCTGCATGGATTCTGCACTTTGTTAAATAACCAAAAGAGTGAATGTAAAATCCGCGCGGATTCAGTGCAAAATTAGCGCAAAATCCGTGCAAAAAATGTACGTAACTATGAAATATTGGACTTTGCATGGAAATCGTTAAAAATCAGTGGGGTCCTAAATTCCTCATGCTTTGCATATTAATTGGGCAGCTTTACAATGACGTCCTTGCGATCAGCTCCATATGACTGTACCATACATCAACAATAGCATCAGAAGTGCTTGAGTCTCTATTAATGGAAATTGTTACTCATAAAAATGTTTTCATTTTCAACGACTCGTGCCTCGGTTGGGTGGCGGTGTTCTAACGTATCCCCAATGGAAATGGTGAAGACAATGAGTAAAGTCAGTTTGGTGAAAGACGTACCAAAGCTCCATAACTTTTGACCCAAATGTTTGTAAAAAGCTCGGGTGCGTCTGGCATTGGAGCATTCTGCAGACATCCCACACAGGACTGGACATTATTGAAGTGTATGATATCCACTACCACAATTCATTACCGATGAGGAGAAAAAACAATCCTACAACTTCTGAAACGATTATTCAAACCTTTGCCTTTGCAAGGTCATCCTCTACTGACTTCTTAACCTCTTTCTCAATCTCCTGCACAAACGAATTTATTGGTGAGCCTTCCATGCCGAGATTGAGCTTTATGAACATGTATTGACCATCGACCTAACAATACATCAATTCAAAGGCCTCTCAGACATCGCACCACATAACCACTTGACCAAGGAGCCCAAATTGGGCCTCATGTAATTTTTAGCAGTTTTGAGGAGGTACTATGTGTACTTCCTTTTGTTCAATTTTACCTATTTCTTGACCAATACATGCATGCAATGTTCTTTGCTGAATCCAGAGATGTAAAATTTGGTCCCACCTGAATTGTCTTTTTTATAATATGATCAATTGAACTTGTCATTTTAAAACCATGAATCCTTGGTCCTTTAGGGGTTAAAAGATGAAGATGAGCTTCGGCACTTTTTACCTTCAGCTCTTTTTCTGAAGCAACTTTATGTTTCAAGATCAGCTTTCTAATCCTTTCAATACAGTCGCGCCCCTGAAAAACAGATACATACATGCATGAGATGGAAAACCCTGCCAATTGTAATGCCATTTGAGGCAGTTTCTAACGGAATCCCTACCAATTGTAATGCAGCAAGGGTTTTTAGAACACTTTTGAGGGTTGAGTTTCACTACTAGTGTTTTCGACCCGTGCTTATGAACAGGGTTACATACCTGGCGAACAGCTGTGATCTCTTCACGAGTTCGGTAGGTACTGCCTGGATCAGACATGGAGTGACCATGATACCGATAGGTATCAAATTCCAAGACCTTCACACAAACACAGTTCGTTCATATCGACACAGAAATGGACTAAACTACTTACTGACAGTCTCACCATGTCAAAGTTGGAGTGGGAGAACTTCAGTTCAGAATTGCACGATCAGAAACTCACGAAGGGCCCTTTCTTTAATGCATACTCTTTTGCAAACTTCACAGCTTGCTTCACAGCCATGCAGTCCATCCCATCCACCTGGCGCCACACAACAGCGCAACAATCAGTATCTGCAAATGTTGGCAGTGTCCTCCCTGTTCGTTGCTATAGATGATCACATTATTAATATAACACTTAACAAACTCCAATCCTGATCCATCACCCGTTGGAATGCATTTTTCAACCCAAATAGTCACACATAAATCTGGTTTTCCCCCTACTCATTGATCCGCCAAAACGCCATCTAATTCTTGTTACACTCTCTTAATAAGAGTTGGTGGTTCCCAAATGAAAATCTAAAGTAGGGAAGAATAGACTTAACCAAAAAGTCTTCCATCTAACCTCTCTTTTGAACTATACTTGGGTGTTACAGTGTCTTGTCATAGATTGTCCCCTTGTGGACCATGGACTTGGAGCTTTGATGAAAGGTGTAGGAGCTATAGCAAGACATGGAGAATAATGACAGGGCCTTATTTTAGATTGTCTCAAAACTCGTCATAGACTAGTTTTGATCTACTTTTGTTTCAATATGAGTTCAACATGATGATTCGCCATGAGTTTGTCAAAACTTTCCTCTTTAGGCTGACTTTTCGGTTAACTTTAATGTCACCACAAAATTCAAATGTTCACACATGTCCAGACCTATTACAGAGTACGCAAGAGATTGAGAAGCTGGAGTAGGACTAGGGTGACCTAAGAAACACTTGTAGATGATGATGTATTTTGAGAGGTTTGCTTACCTCGAAACATGGTGTGACAAAAGCATGGGAGCATCATCAATGCCTAATTGCTGAATTGATTGCTAGTGTAGGAGGCAAACGAACTTGCATTCCAGGGACATAATCTCCGCGCTTATAGTAACAAGGACTCTTGGCTGATCGCCACTCCTCAGTGCCCATTCCATCTGCAACACAACAACAGGCTCCACACATTCCTTGAGGGAAAAACACGAGCATCATTTTAGTAAGAGCACTCTCTGCTCCACATATAACCCCTAAAGAACCAAGAAGCCCAAATTGAGCTTCATGTCCTTTTCAGCAAGTCATGGGGACTTTCTTTCGTTCAATTTTATTTAGATCTTGACCAACACATGCAATGTTTGTCACTGATCCTGGTGATCGATTAAATTTAGCCCTGTCTGAATTACTGATCACCAGGATCCGTGACAAACATTGCATGTATGTGACATTGATCCTATGTGACATCGGTGTGTATGTGACAAACTGATCCTATGTGACATGGCATGTATGTGACAAACATCGGTGAAAACTGGTCAAAAACTGAATCAAATTGAACGAAAGAAAGTGCTAAAAATACATGAGGTCTAGTTTCAGGCTGACAAAAAGCCAAAATTACGTGAAAACCCTAATTTGTCAACTTACAATGGTTGTTCTCGCACACATAGATGACGGGCAAATCCCAAAGCGCAGAGATGTTCATGGCCTCAAAGAGCTGGCCCTGGTTGGCAGCGCCATCGCCATACATGGCCATCGTCACGCCTTCCACCTTCAAGTACTTCTGTGCAAAGGCCAGCCCTGCGCCTAACGCTGTTTGCGCTCCAACAATCCCATTCCCACCAAAAAACCCTCCCTTCTTGTTGTACATGTGCATGGAGCCCCCTTTCCCTAGCGAGCACCCATCCTTCTTCCCCATGAGCTCCGCGAAAACCTCGTACACCGTTCCACCGCGACCTAAAATGAGAAAACTTGGTAAAAAAAACAGTTGCACAAATTTGTCACGTGCAGTTTCTTAGACCACCCTAGATTGCAGATGTAAGACACGTGTAGAAGTTCAGTGATTTTTTTTTTCATTTTTTTTAAAGGAGTCCCTTTGGCAATTAAAAAATTGAAACTTGAAAATTAGAAAGCATTTTTTGGCAATTTACCAAAAAATTACTACAAATACATAACTTTCTATAGAATTGTTGGGTATGCATATCAATGATGAGGGAAGATTATGACGATATACTCTATTTTTTTACCCAATTTTCCTTCATGCTCATCACCTTGGGACGCCACCTGTCCAATTAGCTACTGATGAAGTCCTATTGGATGTGGAATATGTTGCACCATCTAAGTTACTTTGGGGCCAGGCAGAGCCACTGCATGCTACTGAATGTTATGATACGTACCAATAATAAGGTAAGGGAAGATTATGGCGGTATACTCTATGTTTTTTACCCAATTTTTCTTACAGCAACATAGCAAGCCCACTTTTCAAATAGCAAGTTGGCGATATAAAAATTCTTCGCTGACCTAAATGCGTGCAATGGTCCCTGTACGACGTAATAATGCAGTCCTTTTCATTCAACGCCGCTTCCATGCCCACGCACACAGCCTCCTGGCCGTCGTACAGATGGCAAAACCCGCGAATGAACTTCTGCTTGTACATCGCGTCCGCCGCGATCTCCATCCGCCTCATCATGAACATCGTCCGAAAAAATCCCAACAGCTCCTTCCCTGAAACCCTAATTTCATCAAACGAGCCGAAAATGTTGCCAAAACACGTACCAAATTATAGAAATAGCTATCAAAACTTATATAAAGGCTGTAAGAATTTTGAGAAAATCATAACAGCGTCCGAAAGAATCCCATCAGCTCCTTCCCTGAGGACTTAGTGAAACCCTAATTTCATCAAAGGCGCCAAAAATTGTTGCCAAAAACGTATGAAGTTGCTACCAAATTATAGAAATAGCTATCAAAACCACAATTTTCAGTCACTATTGACAAATCACAACAGAATTAGTCATTAAAGACATGTCACATTTGACAGGATTCTAGAAGCTTATATAAAAAATACACATGCAAATTAAAACTCAATTAAGTGATACATAATATCCCATCAGCTCCGTCCCTGAGGACTCAGCGAAACCCTAATTTCATCAAAGGAGCCAAGAAATGTTGCCAAAAACGTATAAAGTTGCTAGCTGTCAAAATTTATATAAAGGCTGTAAGAATTTTGAGAAAACCATGAGAATTCCCTGCCTGAGGTTTCGACTTTGAGAGACGGTGGTTCAATCTTGTGCGCTTTGAAGGGCTGCTTAATTTCGTACGCGATTTTGTCCGTGCTGCTGCTGCTGCTGGCAAAAGATCGCGCTGCAGCCATATGAGGGAGACGAGCCTCGATTTGCGACAATGGCTTTCGTGTGCCATCGCGGAATTGGGAAGAAAGTGAAGAGCTCCAGATCGCGAAGCTGCTCTTGTGAGTGGAAAGACGCAGCATCGCAGTGCAAATGCAAAATGCAAAGTGCAAATGCAAATGGAAAATGTCGAGGAATGCTCGACTGAGGGAAGAAGCAAGCCACGAAGAGGTTGGCTTTCCCTGTCTGCTGAAAGGGACCCCTTGGCCGCGCATGGTATTAGGTTCTCCAACGGCCTTGGGTACTCTTGAGCTCGAACTTGGATTATAGCTCGTTTTTCACATGTTTTACATGAACACATTCAAGGGTTTGTGTTTTTCCATGCGAAAAATGAATTGAAAGATGAAATTATTATCATTGAGCATTAATTTTTAATTTTTTTCTCTCACTACATTAACCCCTAAGGACCAAAGATTCATGGTTTTGGAATGATAAATTCAATTGATCATATTCTGAAAATTATAATTGAAATGAGACCAAATTTCATATCATCGAAACCAGTGAAGAACATTGCATGCATTGATCAAAACATGAATAAAATTGAACAAAAAGAACTCCACTTAAAATCTACTCAAAAATGCTAAAAAAAACATGAGGCCCAATTTGGGCTTCTTGGTCCTTTAGGGGTTAAATGGGTTGTTTAGTGTCCAGGACATTATTTCTCAACACGACACTACCAAAGCCAAAGGGCAAGTTCACCACCTTTGTGTCGAATAATTAATATTTTTCAAAAATAGAGTTTGGCACTTTTGAGTATTCTTTGAAATCTTTGTTTTCTTTTTTGCAAAAAATAAAATAAAAAATAAAAAAATTCTAAAACTTTGGCATGCTATTTCTAGAATTAATTTTGCCTTTGCCTATTGTAAATATTTGACTTTTTGGAGATATAGTGTCCCTGTAAAAAAATCACTGTAAAATTTTAAATGATAAAAACTTTAGTTAAACCTTTTGGATGTAGGGCCACTATTTATTTTCATCTTTGAACAAATTGTGGTAAAATATATCAATTCTCACCGGACACTAAATAGTCCATTTAGTGTAGTGAAAAACTTTGTTAGAGATAATACAAAAATGTCATTTTGAATATGTTATGAATAAACAAGATGACACAACTTTTAGGTTATTAGTAATAAATTCAATGTCACATAAATTTTCATGTTTTCTTCAACAGAGTTTTTCACTAGTATCTAGATTAAAAGGATCTGTTTGAATAGACTCATAAAAACTATTTCAAATTAGATTTTAAAATTAAATTAGTGTTTGATGATTATTACATGTATTATGTGCCTAACCTACATCATTTCCGTGCATTTTCATATAGATTAAGCACAATCAATTGTATTTATGTGGCCAACCTTTATTTTTTGTGGCCTTTTATGTTTGAGATGGAACATTTAATCTTTTATCATCATGAATGAACAATTTATTGTATAAGGAAAGAGTCCTACAAGGAATTGGGTTGGACTGGACTTGGCTTGAGTTTTCTTTGTTGCATAATAGAGGAGCATTTAAGCAAGGTTCTCATGAAAGGAAAAACTAACTCTAGCTCCTTTTTGGAGGTGTTTATTAAAAGTATACATATATATATACATATATATATATATATATATATATATATATATATATATATATATATATATATATACATGCTATTGACTCGTAATAAACATGCTTTTTAGTATTAAACTATCTTAGAATTTTTTTCATCCCCAATAGAGACAATACGTGACATCCCACAATAGATGACTAATACATTAATGCCTCAACTTTAAACTAACCATCAATCATCAACATTTCACAAGATTATCACTATTTCATGAGGCTATCTCAAGAGACTATCTCATGATTACAATATGACTAATATTAAGGGTTATATAAATGAATAAAATATTATTAGGTTGGTATGTGTTAATCATTTGCATGTGATATTTCAAAATGCTCCCATGCATAAGATTCAAGGTCTTATATTTTAATGTAAAAGACTTGAGTTACTTTAAATTAGAATATAAAAAGAAATTGTTTGAAAAACAATTCTGCACTAGTAGAAATCTTGTTAGATGTGACTTGTCTTTAATGACTAGATTCCATTGTGACTTGCCTGGAGTGACTCAAAATCACATGCAAATTAAAACATAACTACGTGATATATAATATATGGGTTAAGTAAAAAATGAATTTGTTTGAAAATAGAGGTAAATTTGGAACTTTTGATCATGAATGGTGATAGGCTTGTTTGATGGTGCTTAAGCAATTAATGAATTATGACATGAGATCAACGATTTGATTGAATTTCTCATTGATTAATGAAGTGCTTCAAGGGAATTAGTTTTAAATCATGCTTCTAGACTATGCTTTAAATAGATCATAAATACTAATTTGTGAGCCATAGGTCAAAGAGTATTTGGTTAAATAATGTTTTTTGGAATGCTTTTGGAGTTTTGGCTACCACCTATCAAGGCAATTCTGTATTTTTATGAAAAATACTTTGAAAATTTAGAATAGTTAAAAATTCTATATGAAAAATATAATTCAATATCTACTTTTTAAGCTAAAATTGGTAATGCAAGAAAAAAACAAGTGAGTTAAGCATCTTTATCCCTTGCATATTCATATTACTATTATAGGTGGTGATAAGCCTATCCACCTCTATGAAAATCATTGTATTAGAAACAAATTTATGGAATTTGGCCCCTAAGTTCCCATAGAGTTGTCAAGAAGTTTCTAAAAATGATTATATTTGTTAAGAGGTGAAGAAACTTTAAAAATTCATAGACTAAGCCGCTCATATTTTCATTGTCTTGTCGTACACATGTAACCATACCAACCCAAACACTATTTATGAATATAAAATCCATACGGTTACTAAATAGAGATAAAAGCTTGAATGCCATACCATTATTAGGTTTCTTTTAAATAATACAATTAAAAGCCACCGGAAATGGATTTTTCATTTTCTAAATCGTTTTATACATGATATGTGAACGAAGTTAAAATGGGATTTTACAAATCTTTGAACCGTAAAACAAATTTTGAAAATTCAACTTTACATCAAGGCTTTAAGTTAGGGACATCGAGAAGCTCTACCTAAGAAAGGACCACTTCATCAAATGTTCATTTGATGTACCCTAAATTCCTAAAAGACATGGTACCTAAGAGTTCAAAGAAATCTTTGACTTCTGAGACATGTAATATTAATATAACATATAAAATTAAGGTTTTAAGATAGGGACTTCCAAAAGCTCTACCTAGGACCAGTTTGTAAAAGCGCCACTTGATTAGATGTTCACTTGTTGTACCCTAAAAGATCTATTTCAAAGTTCAAAGAAATTCTTAATTTTTTAGACATGTAACATCAATACTTATTTTACTCAAAATCGTATAATAATTACTTCTTGATTTATTGATTACATTAGTTGGGTGGGATTACACTGTAAAATTTCTTGTTTAGTAAGTTTTAGGATTTCTAGGGGACTATGCACTTAGTTGCATCAATTTGAGTATTAAAGGTGATTTTTAGTTGTCCCTACTCCAATTGGCACTGGGAGGATCCAGAAGCTTAGCCTAGGTCTAAAAAGGGCTAATGTCAAAAAGGGATCTAATGGAGAAAGTTATATTTTTTAGCCGCCTTTCACTAGTAGAAATCTTGTCTATTGTGACAAGTCTTTAATGACTAAATGTTTGTAAAAACATGTCCACAATGACTCAAAGTAGTCTTTGAGTCATTATGAACAATCATGTTGTTACGGACATTTAGTCATTAAAGCCTTGTCACATTACTACATTAGCCAATATTTCTACTAGTGTTTTACTCTACAATTTTGGAATTTAATTCCTACAATCCTTCCAATAACAAGGGTTTCGTTAAAAGTGCCTATTGAAATGTGCACTATATTTTGGGATTATTTTTTAATATTCTAATCACAAATTTTGGTATGTATAAGCAATAATATTGTACTTTGGCTAGAGTCTTTTCAGATATTATTGATTGAAAATAAATCCAAAGCATGCTATATAAAATATATGTGTGTCATATTTGTTTTGTGCTTTAAGTTTATAATCAAGAATTTTTTATAATATTAGATCAATTAAACGGCTAAAAAACATTATTTTGTGCATCTTCAATAATTGTTCGTAAGTTTAATAGAAAATGTAACACTTACACCCTAATTTTTAGTTAAAAGATTGAAAAATAAACCAATCCTAATTGGCAAGACACACCATGGAAGCAAAAACATTCAAAATGATAAATTCAAAAAAAAAGAATAATGTACTTGTGTCACCTTATATTTGAATACTTAAAAACAATAAAGTCAAACAAAAAAATAAAGCATGTGTCTTATTTATGTATTTGAAGTTCTGAAATTTTAATAATTAGAACCACAACTAAAAAATATATACTAAGTTTTGAGAACCATATCCATAGTGGTAATCTTAATAAATCCATACAATCAATTAAACCAATTTTGTATTTAAATTTACATATTACAATGTATACTATAATGAGATTGAATGTGTGGTACTTTTTACGAAAATAAACTTTAAATCATAAAAAAATCTTATTGAGGCAATTCCAAGCAAACAAACTAAATTCAATTTGTTGATTATGTGTTTATAAAGTAAATTCTTTGAAGGAATTTGAAAAAAGATACACCATGATAGTAAAACACAATAATATATAGTATACTCAAGTAATAAGTTACATGGTAACAAATATTCTATACTCTATATCATATCACTATAATACTATAATATATTATTAATATCAACTAAACAAATCTAGCCATCCAAAGAGTCTAAACTCCAAGCCTAGAGAAAACATATCCTTGCGCACATCTGGATGTATCAATGCATTTTCCTCTTTGGGGGGGCCTTTGAAGGCCCGCCCCCTTTACTCCGCATGAGAAGTCCTCCAAAAAGACCTCCTAAAATCACACAATAACATCAACAAACAAACAAATAGTCAATATGCATGAAAAACTACGAATAATAAGAATAAGTGATCTTTACTAAAAGAGTGCAACATGTGCCACACCTCCAAAAACTCCAATTGCAAAAACACTCAAATTTATAAAAGATTCATTCTTTGTACAATGAATCAAAGAAATGCCACACCTTTCAATATAACATCAACAATAGGAGCAAAGCATGTGCATCACCCCCTCAATCCTACATAAGCAAAGAAACTTAAGTACAACTAAATTCAAAATTATACAGAAAGAGTGTGGCATGTGCCTCACCCCCTAAATTCAAGAAAAACAACAATGCAAAAAATACATACAATCACATCGAGAATAAGAATTAAACACATTGAATGAGACATGTGCCTCATCTCCGAAATCCCATATGAAAAATAACAACTAAAAACGTTATAAATAAAAATTAAACACAAAGGGTGCCACAACCTCACAAAAATATGAGAGTATAAACTCAATGACATCAAAAAAAAATCAAACACAACGGAGGAGGCATGTGCCTCACCCTCACAAAAATACAAGAGCATAAACTCAAGAACATCAAAAAAAATTAAACACAAGGGGGTGAGCCATGTGCCTCACCTTCAGAAAAATATGAGAGCTTAAACTCAATGACATCAAGAACAAAAACCAAACACAAAGGGGTGAGGCATGTGCCTCACCCACACAAAATTATGAGAGCATAAATATAAGGGCATAAACTAAATGACATAAAAAAAAATGAAACACAAAGGGGTGAGGCATGTGCCTCACCCTTACAAAAAGATGAGAGCATAACCTCAAGGACATAAAAAAAAAACTAAACATAAAGGGTGGGGCATGTGCCTCACCCTCAGAAAAATATGTGAACCTAAACTCAATGACATCAAAAACAAAAATCAAACACAAAAATCAAACACAAAAATCAAACACAAGAGGTGAGGCATGTGCCTCACCCTCACAAAAATATGAGAGCATAAACTTCATGACATAAATAAATAAAAACTTAAACACAAAGGAGTGAGGCATGTGCCTCACTCTTAGAAAAATATGAGATTATAATCTCATTAACATCAAAAACATGAATCAAACACAAAGGGTGAGGCTTGTGCCTCACCTCCAAAATGTCACATGAGCAAAATCAATCAAGTACAATCAAAATTGAAATCAAACACAGCGGGGATGAGGCATGTGCCTCACCTTCTAAATTCCACATGAGTGAAATGCATAAATACAATCAAAACGAGAACCAAACACATGGAGTGAGATATGTGGCATACATTTGGTATGTTTGCATAATGATCATAAAATGAGATTGTGATTACGATGCAAGGAGTGAGGTATGTAGTGAGTGTAGAAATTTAAAATCAGATTGCAATTCAAATAGTGAGGCATGTGCCTCACTCCAAAAAATGTTCACAGAAACTCCACACATCCTCCTCAAATTGAAAATAAAAAACATTGAATTTTAAAATTTAGAATTTGGTAATAAGTGAGATGAGAACTTAATTACAAAACTCATAATCTAGATTTTGAGATTGTGTCATCAAGTGATATATGTCCAGAACCCTAAATATTTAGAACTTTAAAGGAATGTGAGTTATAATACAAATAATTTAAGATATTGATGATTCAAAAATTCTCAAAGATGCAAATTTCAGAGTTTCATAAATACAAGCAAATGTTACTGGAACTGAGATTTGAGATTGTGATGTGCACATAGCAACAATTTGGTGGTTGAATACTAAATGAAGCTGGAAACCCTAAAAAGAATTTAGATCTAGATCTAGATGAAATTTGAAAGTCGGAAACTTACCCTTATTTAAGTACTGAAGTGATAAACACAATAGATTTGAAGGAAACTAAGAATCAGAAGCGCTTCAAAGTAGATCTTAGTACGAGAAGTTGGGGCCCAAGTGAGATAAATCAACAAGATTCTTGGTAATGTGCTGAAACTTGTTTATAGATGAGATGTTAACCGCATAGTAGAGTTGAAGTGATGCGACCTGTAGCAAGAAGGTAGAAGGTTTAGTACCACACAAACAAAGTTATCTAGATATGCAGAACAAGTAGATCAGAACGTGGGTTGTACCAAGGCGGAGGCATTAACGTTGCAAATCACCACTATACAAGATTCGGCACTTTGCAAGCGAAGCAAGATGGTGGGGAAGAGAAGTGCCGCACAAGCAAGGAGCGGCAGAAAGGAAAGGCGGCAGAGCGGCGGAGAAAAAAAACGCCGCACAAGCAAGAAGCGGCAGAGAGGAAAGGCGGCGGAAAAGAGAGAAAGGTAGGAAGAAGCGAAAACACGACCTAAATCCTAGGCGGCCGTTTAGGTTTTTCAAATTTTAATTTATTTATCTTTTGTGAGATCTCCAAATCTGTATAGCTCTAACTTACACAGATTTAAGAATTTTGACTTGAATTTTTTTTGGAGCGCTGGTGGCACTATATTAATAGCACCCTTAAAATGGTTAGGCATGTGCAATATTAATTCCTCTACTTAGTTTCATTTACTTCAACTTATTACTCTGCAATTTAATTTTGCTTGTGACTAAACAAGGTGACGCAAATCTTACAACCTTAATAAATTTATTTGGTTTTATGAGGTTTAAAAGGGTGAGGCACATGCAACACCCTTTATGAGAGTAATCACCTTTGTTGAAGTTAATTTCACTTAAGTTTATGAGGGTTGAGATACATGCTACACCATCTATACATGTAATTGGTTAAGTTAGGATTTTAGAGGTTACGCATGTGCCACTTCCTTTATGAATTTAATTGCTAGGCTTGCGAGTAAGACACATGCTACACCCCATATAACACTAATTAACTTTGTTAGAATTTTAAGAGGTGAGGCACATGCCACACTCCACATAACAGTATTAACCTTGTTCAAATATGAAGGCATAAGGTAGGTGGGACACCCCGTAAGACAATAATTTGCCTTGATAGAAATTCAAGGGGTGAGACATGTGCCACACCCCATATAAAAATATTTTGCCTAGTTAGAATCTTTAGAGGTGAGGCACATGCCACATTCCTTAAGACGATATTTTGCCTAGTTTGAATCTTTAGAGGTGAGGCACATGCCACATTCCTTAAGACGATATTTTGCCTAGTTTGAATCTTAAGGGGTGAGGCACATGCCACACCCCTTATGACAATATTTTGCCTTATTTGAATCTTAAGAGGTGAGACATGTGCCACAATCCTTATAGCAATATTTTGCCTAGTTTAAATCTTAAGGGGTGAGGCACATGCTACACCCCTCATGACGATATTTTGCCTAGTTTGGATCTTAAGGGGTGAGGCATATGCCATACCCCTTATACCGTAGTTTACTAGCAGGTTCGGCAGAAAATAATTCTAAATATAGATGCCTAAAATTTCGGAATATCATTAGCATTTTTTGCCGAAAATAATATAAATTATAATTCAAAATTGCCGAAAAGTGAGAAATTGTTACCTTCCACTAGATTTTTACTTCGTTTGGTAGCATGTGTGAATTGTAGTGGAGAGAAGGTGTTGCTCTTGTAATCAAGTTCATTTACATCCATCCACAAAGAATATGGGTTAAGAAGTAATAAGACTCTAGCTTTTGAAATGTGTCCTACACAGATTTTTGGAGTCCAATTGAACATAGAAGATGAAGTTTTATAGAAATTTGTCCAACTAACAAAAGTTGAGAAATCAAGCCTTCTTCCACCTCCAACAAGTTTTGTGTCAAAATAAGTCTTTATGCAAAAGATATAGACAAAACAGAGCAGCCGTGTAAAAGTCAAAATCAAAATGCGTTCTTAACAGTTTTTCGGAGCTCATTTGAGCATAGAAGGTCAACTTTTTTGGAATTTTTTTGGTCTAAGAAAAGTTTAGAAATCAAGTAATCTTTCACCTCCAACAAATTTTATGTCATTTGAAGACTCTATGCAAAAGTTATGCGTGTTATAAAAATGAAGACTAACTAGGTGCTTCACCTCAAAGTTTACATATCCCATATGCCTTGTTGGATACAACTCCACTTCACTTGCATAAAGCACAGAGTATTCTCCACTCTTATCTCACATCTTACTTGTCAACCAATGCAAGAGAGTTGTACATGACAATAAGCCGAGAGTATTAATATACTATTTTTAGGTGCCGAACCTACTTTTTGAACTTTAATTAAATATTAGGTAGCAAGTTGCTGAACCTGCTAGTAAACTACGGTAACAATATTTTGCCTAGTTTAAATCTTAAGGGGTGAGGCACATGCCACACCCCTCATGACGATATTTTGCCTAGTTTGAATCTTAAGGGGTGAGGCATATGTCATACCCCTTATAACAATATTTTGCCTAGTTTAACTTTTAAGGGGTGGGGCATATGCCACACCCCTTATAGCCCTATTTTTCCTAGTTTAAATCTTAAGGGGTGAGGCATATGCCATACCCCTTATAATAATATTTTGCCTAGTTTAAATCTTAAGGGGTGAGGCACATGCCACACCCCTTATAACAATATTTTGCCTAGTTTGAATCTTAAGTGGTGAGGCATATGCCATACCCTTTATAACAATATTTTGCCTAGTTTAACTCTTAAGGGGTGAGACAGATGCCATACCCTTTATAGCCCTATTTTTCCTAGTTTAAATCTTAAAGGGTGAGGGACATGCCACACCCCTCATGACGATATTTTGCCTAGTTTGAATCTTAAGGGGTGAGGCACATGCCACACCTCTTATAACAATATTTTGCCTAGTTTAAATCTTAAGGGGTGAGGCACATGCCACACCCCTTATAGCCCTATTTTGCCTAGTTTAAATCTTAAGGGGTGAGGCACATGCCACACCCCTTATAACAATATTTTGCCTAGTTTGAATCTTAAGGGGTGAGGCACATGCCACACCCCTTATGACGATAGTTAATTTTGTTCGCATTTAAGAAATTAAGGCATAAAGTTACATCATCTATTTTGATTATTGTTGAATTACATAAAACTTTTTTTTAACATGTTCTTACTATCATCTTGTTGTTTTTGTTTGACCAGGCATTGTTTTATCTTAAAACAAATCATATGGATTGAAACTTAGGCATTCCTTTTTTTTTTGGCAAAAGTGCTCTCTCTAAGTCAACAAGCTTGTGAGAACGGTATTACAAACGTTCTATGGTATCAACCAAGAATGCCAAGAGGATTACAAGATGAAGAAGGGACGTTTCACAACCGGTACACGGATTGTATACACCGTGCTTGGGAACCCTCTCAAAAACCACATGGTTATGTTCCAACTCATTCTATTTTTACTGCTTGGGAGAATACCGTTGGGACCCAAAATTTGATTACTGTTTTGGGTGTTAGAACCAAGAGAGAGTTAAAAATTCCAAATGGTGAAAAGTTTCATTTTGAATATCACCTTAACCTTTTAGAATAGATTTGCCATATTAGCTCTATATTGTACTTTATACTTGACAATTTATACAATACGATATTGATATTTAGTTTTGTCAAGGTTTCATGTGAATGAGATTTTTTTATGACTGAAAATTTCTTGCTATTAAGTGTGTATTTAAATATCCAAACTTTGTCATATGCAATGATGTTTTCTCAATATTAGACGTGCATGTACATACTCCAATCTTTTATCTTGTAAGTAAAATATATATTTAAATTTATAACCATATTTGAATTATTAATATAAGAAATAATTTAAAATTATAAGAAATTTCTAGCAAGGTTTCTCATATTATTGTTAACTCAACTTTTTTTATAAAAATCACAAAATTGTAATTTGATCAATAACCAAGCATAATGAACCTAAAATGTACCCATGTCTATATTCTTTATTTTTCTTACTTGGATAATTATAAAACAATCATATTTTCAATGAAATTTATAAATTTCCAAAAAATTGTTCATGTGCACTTTTACATATTGAAGTGCACTTTTAATGAAACCCTTGTTCAATGTAGTATCATATTGAGAATCGAGATATTGACGATCATAGTTAGTGTCATAGTATTCTTGAACCTATTAATTAATTAATAAATTTCATATGCATATCCTTGCTCCTCACATGCATACATATTTACGTACAAACCCAATTGGACAACTTATTTAAAGCTAGTATTAATTGTTATTACAAAGCTAATTAAGGCTCTTAGTGTGTATGAACAAATCTCGTCTCCAACATAGTATTACAAAAACAATGGTATTGTTACAAAGGCTCTTCATGCATATATGAACAAGTCTTAAGCACCATCATATATAGGTTGAAGTACAAGCATAGTATTACAAAACGCTTTGGGGAGAAAGCATGGTAAACTGGACCATTGAATTATATCATGAAGATTCAACAATACAAGGTTAAAAAATGCATATTAAATTTAAATTATTTTACAAGAATGTAGTAGATATGTTGTTCTAAAAAGTTAAACAAAAAATATTGAAAAATAAATCTTTAATGAATTTATATATGTTTATACAATTTGATTTTTTTTGAAAAAGAAGGCAGTCTACAATCACATAAGTTTGAAAACAATAAAGTACAAGAGCATTAAATTGTTTTTTTTCAATTTTTTGTCTACCCTCAACATCATTACAAACTTCAAAAATATTAAAATAATAGTTAAGTTGAAATACTTCAGGTCATGAAATTTACATTTAAAACCACTTTTATACAATTTTTTCAAGCACTACTTTTAGTACATTCTTTAGTAGGTTTTCTTTTGAAACTTTGGATTTAAGTATATATCACAACAATAGAGGGCGCCATGAAAAATATAAAAAATAAAAGAAAATTTTATATTTTTGTAATAGCCTTTGACCAAAACATTCGGATTTAAGTATAGCGGATCTTTTTGGTCAAAAATACTATGCCTTCACCCTTTAAGTGTGTATGAGTAGTCTTGAACAACATTGTTGCACTTTAGTATTACAAAGGCTATCAATATCATGGAGTCTTGAATGTGTCCAAAAAACAAAAGACAATATCCATGACGAGTTCATTCAACAGATGCAAAAAGAATTGTTATTCTAGTGGAGTTTACCGTATGGCCAAGTCAACGTTTGACGCTTTCTTCAGTGTGGTATGAGAGACTCCGAGCTTCTTCACCGCATTGACGACGCTCAAGTGGAAGTAGGTCAACAAATCCGACATCTTCAAACGATATGTCCTAACTCCCTACGGCCACTAGTTCACATAAAAAACCAACATATTTGTTAATATCAGAGAAAGAGAAATATATGTGATGCATGCAAGGAATTGGAGTGGAGGGACATTCCAAGACAAGAATTCAGTGAGCAATCTCACTAACTTGTTGCGTCGGTGCATGAAATATACGAGCTCCGTGCGCTCGTTGGGATGCTCGCTATTCTCGTCATCACCACTAGAAGACCTCATCAACACTAAAAGGCGCCATTGCAGTGTTCACATAATCTTGGATAATTTTGGCATCACGTGCATTCACGACCCCCTTAAAAATACCCTATATACAAAAAAATTCACCAATGTAAAAATTAGATAATAACATACACTGTAAATATGAAACAATTAAATGAATTGATAGAAACCCCCTTCTGTTATGTACAATGTCAAATTTTTATTTTCATTTGAAAAGTCATGGAAGACTTTTTCATCTCCAAGATGTAATTCATATATGTTTAATGGAACATTATAAGTCATATCAGCTAATGTAATGACCATTTCTAGACTTACCATGACATGATCACAAAAAGCATAAGTCCACTTTGACCCACTTGACCTTCGATATGAGTAAAAACTAATCTTTAAGTTTAATGAACAAACCATCAAATCAATCAAGGGTGAAAGCACGAAAAAGTCTACCACCTCTAACTCTTATGACCATTCAATAATGCAGGGTTCAAAAATACATTATAAATTTGAATTTTGTAAATAAATAAATAACAATAAAATAAAACATATGTTGTTTTATGAAGTCTACCAAAAACGTTTGAGAAAATGATCTTCAATAAGTAGTTATAATTTTTTTATTGACGTAGAAGTGGCCAAAATTAAAAAAGTAGTTACGTACCAATCAACAAAGTTGGTATAAAACAAGCAAAATGTATATCAAAACATATTTTTTCTACTTTCTTTTTGGACAAGGACCTCAATTCTATCATTATCTCAAAGGTTATAAAAATTATATTTATGTTGAGTGTATTTAAAGCCATCAATTTTGCAACCGAGATTGGATTTAGGCATTCATTTTCAAACACTACTTTTTGTAAAATTTATTGAAGAGTTTGTTCTGTAAAATTTAGGTTCAAGTACCTATAAGAACTCTAGAGGGCTTCATGAAATTAAAACCAAAATACAATATATTTTGATATAAATTTATGGCCTTTAACCAAAGCAATTATGATTTTAGTATAGCATACTAACTTTTTGATACAATTTTTCGTGCTTTCACCCTCAAATCCCTATATTCTACCCAATGATTACTAAATTTCCTGCGCATTTCGTACACCTGGCCAACACACGAAGACTTTGTTGAAGTTGACTCATATGGCTTGCCTCGTTTTTCGTTCATATTTCATTCATCCTATCTTAAATGCAGTTAAGCTTGTAAAGCCCTGCTGTATAAATACATGTGTTCAACATCTTGAAAGGGCTATACATATATTTATTTCTTATCAAATTGTAATATGACTATTGTATGTGTATCTTGTATATTGATATTTTAATTAATCCCCTTCTTGTGCACTTAGGTGATTCCTCACACACGTAAATGTGTACACTCCCCGAGACCCTTTCACCATGGAGTATGTGTCATTACAAGAAGGTCCTCAAAATTTAAAAGAAATTATAATATCAACCCATCATGCAAACAAAATGCTCCTTTACTTTATTTAATTTAGTGTGAAGATTCAATGAACTTCTTGCAACCCAATAAACAAGTTTGATTTTTGCAATTTAGAATGTATGTGCATAGTTTGCTATCTTTCATAAACTCTAACAACCCTAATTTCATAATTTCCAAACGGATTTTCTGTCTCTTTAAAGTGACTCACACATAATCATTACAAATATACCCTGTTTTGTTCTACAAAATTATTTACATCGTCTGTGTGCGAAACCTTAATAGATTCACAACATTGATCTTCGTTTACTACTAGAGGATCAATGTCCAAAGCAACAAATATTGCACTTGAATTTATTTTTTGTTATAGTTGTTTCTGATGTGTTGTTTAGCTCGTCGGTCAACAAAAATTTGTTGATCCAAACATTAAAAATAATAATAAAAAATCAAACTTTCCAAAATATATCGAAGCTGCCCGGAATTATTTTTGCTGCCTAAAAAAAATTTATGGCTTGCTTGGTCGATTTTTTTGGGTTGTTTGAGAAAAAATATTGGACCGCCCAAGGAAAATTTTTGAACTGCTTGGGGAAATTTTTTGGGCTAATTGAACATTATTGTGGGATCCAGCGTAGTTTGCCCCGGCCCCGTTGACGGTGGGTGGTATCAAACCCACAACCTCCTAACTCCAAATGAAGCATTTAACACCACACTATGTGGATTTCTTGATGCAAGTCAATGAATTTTTTCTTAATTATAAACAAACATAACGATTGGGGATTTCTTTTGTCATGTAAATTGAATTTTTCTTCAATTTGTTTTGCAATAAACCATGCATGCATTTTCTGTATGTACAAAAAATTCAAAAATATGAATTTCTTTCTTTTTGACGAAATTGTGATGGCTTGAAGTTGTTTTTCACAGCAGACTTTGGATATTTTTAGCAACTTAAAAACTTTTTTTTCAATTTTTTTGCAATAGATCATGCAGGCTTTCTTTCTATATCTACAAAAAAATTCACAATATTTTGATATTTTTTGGCATAGTCGTGATGGCTAGATATTATAATTATTTTATTTTATTTTATTTTTGTCGATTTGGTTGCAATTTTTCTTGCACTGCTAAAAGCAACATAAACTAGTAGACGTTTGTTGAATCCTTTACAAAAAGTCGTTAAATATCTCAAGTCGTGACCGTTAGTGCCTGAACAACAAGAAACTATTGGTTTTTTGTGAATTAGGTCTGCAATTTCTAATAATATTCCACATATCACTACAACTTTCATCTACATTAGCACCAACCACCTTCCATAGTGACATGTACGCCAATTTCTTTGACATCCCATCCACGACCAGGTACCACTTGTTGCAGTGATCTCCTTTACCACTTCTTAACAATCTTTAATATTCAATTATGAGGATCAAATCATTCTTCGTGCATAACATGGCATGGCAAGTTTCAAACGGATTGCCCAAGTACTCTTTAATTAATGCACAAGTGACAAAACCAATTCTAGTGCATAGTTTATTAAGTATAAAATAGTTAAAATAGTGCGTCTTATGTATAGGATAGTAAAATTTAATGTATCCCATACATAAGATAGGAATTATAATGTCCTATATATAGGATAATATAAGTAGTTTGTCCTATATATAAGATAGTAAAAATATTGTGTCCTATATATTAAATAGTAAATATAATGTCTCTTGAATTCAATTTATGTAAAGAAATCATTGTATTTGCTTCAAAATTAAAAAACATACCATTCAAATAAATAATTTCATAGACTAAAAATTAATATCATTTGTAATTTAAATAAAGATGGTTGTAATTCTAAGAAAAGGAGTGTGATTTATTGAACATAATTGATTCATTTTCAAAATAAAAGGTGTGGTTTACGTCAAAAGTCTTTGGGTCAAGTTTCATAACTTCAGTTTGAATTAATTAATTTTGTTGAAAGTGAACAATGTAGTTGACAGAAGATGTTGAAATGAATAAGGATATTTCTAGAGATGGAAGATACATGTTCATGCTTTCAAGAGCTTTACCCAAAATAGCTTGTTTTTAGGCTACAATACCATTAGGAGAAAGGCGGGGTCTCCAAAAGGCCCTTGGTGTTGGCACGTGCAGAAAAATTTGAGGTATGCACGCACGTTTTTGACGCTGGCACCAATGGTGTCACGACGCTGCCAGCAGTGCAGTTTCGTGGGTTGAGCCAATCGACGCTGCCAACACTGCCAACACTGCCAGCACTGCCAACGGTGCCAGCACTGCGGCTTCCAACACTGTCAGTGGGCAGCGACCTTCACCAATGGTTTTACAAACGGAGGGGTGTTTGGGCAGCTTGTTCACCTAACCCGGGCTGCCTTAGAGGGCCCTTTAGGGACCCCACATTTCCCCTAATGTAAATAAATTGCACTTAAACCTCTCAAATAACTTGTTTTTAGGCTACAATACTATTTAAATTGCACTTAAATCTCTGTAATAGCATTGTTTCAAGAAGACTGATTTCCACAAGATATAAGAATATTGTGTAATAAGGATTTGTGATATTTAATATTGGGATGCAAAGATGCCATATACAACTCCTAACGTCAAAACTACCAATATGAAAACAAAACAATGTCAACAATTATCCATGTCTTATTGATTCAAAACCTTCAATCACAATCACTTTATTATGTGATTTATTGACCAATTTTCAAATATTGCTTTTAACTATTATAGATGGTTTAGGATGTATAAAGGGCCACTCTACACATTCATTTGTTTGACCTAGCACCAAATTTACTGATCTCAAACATTTAATCTTCCACAATAAAAAATTACTACATTGAAATGGCTATTTAGTATGATATAAAGTATTTACGACAAAGACATATCATTCAACATCATTTGTGACAATGGCTTTATGACATTTGTGATGAGTCATAGAGTCTACCATTGAAAAAGGGCATGAAAGGTAGTACGCGCGAACTTGGTTATGGTGGCCAAAGTGGCAGCACTTCCCTAACAAACTTTTCATTCACATTGGCCCTGCAAACAAGAGTTTTTTTTTCTCTCTTTGTAACGAGCAGATTGAACATGCTAATTTTCATGCTTGCCAATTAATCAACTATACTAAATAGCCATTTTTGTGTAGCATTAATCGCTAGATAAATTTGTTTGGGCAATAATAGAAATTAATGTTAGTTTTAATTCATTTGTGTTAATTTCAACACCATTTGGGTTAGATTTAATGCATATTTGTTATTAAGAACATTATGAACCATAGGTAATTTTCTTTTAGCGAAATTACAATTTTTCACTAAAGTTGTTCAAAAAAAATTCTTCATGTTTTTACTTCATTCTTTTTCAACTACATTGATTATAACTATTAGTGTGTGTGGGCAATTAGTATCACAAGAAATTAGTGTGCGTGTGACACTATTTGTAAACTTTAAATTTAGTTGACTTGTTTAAATTATTTGTTTTTAGAATTAGAAAATAGAGTTTTAGAGATGAATTTGAAATCTAGGACTTAAAGAATTTGTTGGATTTTCAAAAGAATTATGACATACATTCTTGTATACCAAATATCGTAGACTTCAATTTGTGTGGTGAGAATTGACTCCGATGAAATATTCCTTTTATGTAAGATCTCACATACAAAAATCTATTTCTTTAAATAAAATTATTTGAAACCTTTTCATTTTCATATTTAACAAACACACACTAAAGTAATTTTGGTACAAAGACACTAGTAGAAATATTGTCTAATTTGACATGTTTTTAACTACTAAATGTCTATTACAACATGTCTTCAGAGTCACTAAAGACATTTGTAATACACATTTAGTCGTTAAAGACATGTCACATTGGATAAAATTTCTACTAGTGAGAGGGGTTAAAGACATGGATTAACATTTGGTAATTAGCGTCACATAGTAAAAAATTGCCCTATAAATTCCAAATTTTTTGAACTTAATGTCACATACACTAATAGCAATAATCAATGGAGTTTTCTTCTACTGTACACTAAATGGGCCATTTAGTGACCCTTACACTACTTCTCAACATGGACACTATTTGGTTTTAAAGATATATATAGTGCCCTTGTAATAAAAAAAATGGATGCAATGTTCCAATGACATATAGTAACTTTATAATAACCCTTAAATGTGCAAGGAGCCTTGTAGGGCTATGCTTGGTCGTTTTTAAGTCAAACGTTGATTTTCACCTAGTTCCTAATTTCAAATGGAAATGGTCCCAACTTAAAAAGTGTGTGGGCTATCCTCTACTTTGTAGGCCGATTTACCATTCTTCAAAATTGTCAAAGTAGCGTATTTTACTGCACTTTACAGTTCTAAACCCTAAAACTCCAATATACAATGCATAAAAAGTTTTTCTATTGAATTCCTTTTTATGTAAGCTAAAGAAGCATGCCACCTACACCTTCTTGTTCATCACTTTTATTTAAATTTTCTTTAAATATTTCATACTATTCTGAGCATTTTTGAAATTACTATGATTTTTACAAAAAAAAAAAGAAAAAAAAGAAAAAAGAAACTTTGATAATTCATGTAAAATTCATTTTTATTTAAATAATTATGTAAAAATCATGGTAAATTGGTTTAACAATACATCATATGAAAAAAATATTAAAAATATAATACATTTTTAAAATATGAGGAATTGACGAGGTTTGATCGGGTAATTATAGTGGGGACACTTAACCCCTAAACGTTCTCACCCTTTTCAGATTTGGCAGTTTTTCAAAGATGCATTATAAAATGCAACTAAAAGGGATATTTTCAACTTGATGAATGAATAAAAGTTGTACATTATGCATTTTAGATTCTATCCATACGGTTAGATTTGCGATTGCTATCACCAATATTTGTGTATAAATTTTCAAACTTAAAATTGAGAGCTCTTTTGTAATATGATTACGAATAAGATATTGACAATCTAATAATGAATTTTTTTGAGATGGGTTGAAATGTAATACTCTAAGTGTAGTGATTTTTGGAGATTTTTTGGTTGCTTAATTTTAGTACTTGACTTTTTCAAGAGCACCTTTAGACTAAAAACTTTGAAATTTTGGGTGGAACACTACAACATGAATTGAGGCATAAAAATTTCACAAATCATCCCCTTTCTAATCGGATCACACATGCACGAAGCTAACTTCCCATAAAAGTTTCAATAAAAACTCCACACTGCAAAAAGTGCATAATGGATGAGAAATCGGAGTTCAAATCCGTACATCATGCAAATTATGCATGGTTGGACAGTTAGGGGTTAACTCTTGAACGCTCAAATGGCCATTTTTGGTCGCTACCTGAATCTAATGAGTTGCCCGGAACAAAAAATTATGTTTTTGAAATATTTAAATATTTAAAAATATTACATCAAGTCTACTTTCCAACGCAATTTGAATTATGTCAATCCAAGTTAAACTCCACCTGGGAGGATTTTTCAAAGTGGATCGCCTCAACATTGTCTTTGTGCTATAAAATTTGCTATTTGGGGAAAGTAATGGTGTTCCCCCCATTATTTCTTATGCTTTTTTGAAGTTTATAATAGATAAACCAACTTTTACCAATCACGCTAAATTTTAAACTCTAAAAGTTAAAATTACAATTTATACAAATTTTCAAAGGTTAATGCTTTTAACCCCTAAAGGACCATAAGGCCCCCACGCGGCTTCTGGAACTAGAAAGTGAGGAAATTTGGGTTCTTGGGCTTTGAATTGTATGATGAGCAATGAAGAGACCCTGGTTCTTTTTTGAGTGTTGAATCTGTAGGTACTTTCTGATCGGAAATTCATGAAGTGTGCAATTTTTGGTGATTTTTTTGAGTTGCAAGGAGTCTATGCAGGCGTTACTTCAGACCCTCATATCTTCCTCCTCACACCTCCAAATTACGTGAAATTTTTATCACATGTTTAAAATAATTATCTCTATCTACAATTAAAATTTCAGAATTTTTGGAGCACTTTTGAATAATCCGATTTTAGCATATGTACAAAAGACCCCAAACGAGTTCCATCAATCTTCTCAACGGTGGCATTCTTTCACAAATATTGTGGGATTTTGTCGATCCTTTTTTCATACAAAATTTACGTAAGTCTTCTTTAATTTCAACGGTGCTGATCGTCAAAATTACTCCACACCAATGAAGAATTGAGCTTGTTACAAGAGCTAGTCAAGAAAACAAGAGCTAAGTTCAACACCTCCCCGGTCCTTTAGGAGTTACATTCATTAAAAAAATATCTAAAGTTATTTTTGGAAGTTTGACCATACAAAAAAATTGTAGAGATGATGCCTTGCATTTTTTTTATTGAACTAAACTTCATCAAACGTATGGAAGGCACATATTATAACACATTTATGTTTTGTTCAATACCCCTCGGGCTTTTAGGGATCAAGGGATAAACATGACATGCTACCTCATGTCACTCTCATCACTTAGAAGGAACATGGCACTCTCAATGAAAGTGGGAATGACAAATGTAAAACTTTTATGTACTATAAGGACACTATTTCCCCTTCCTTTTGACCGAATTGTGGTCAAAGACATCAATTGTTACTAAACACTACATTACATTTCATAATAGTAGGGTTCCAAATCCCCAACTGTTTGGATTGAATTTTATAGATATAGTAACTTTTTTTGGAACTATGGTGAGAGAAAACACTTGGCATTGTATGAGAGAATTTAGTAAAAATCAAACAAAGAAAATTGAAAATTTAGTTAAAATGAACATCTAAGAGTATCGGTGAGAATTTCGGAAACTTTAGTAGGGGTAGAAAGTTTAGAGCTCAATAATGTGTAGGGTAAGCCTTTGGAGCAAGGGGCTTTACCATAATAAACTTGCACCGTGAGGGCGTAGCCCAAATGACGAAAGCTTGTTTCGATGAAGCCACGTGCTCCAGGGGCTTACTCGATATAAAGAATGTTAAAATTTTCTTTCCACTTTGGTGGTGGTGCGTGAAAGTTTTTGCCTTTGTAGTGGGCTACTTGCTCTTCAATATGGTAATTGTATTCAAAAAAAATTCCTCGTGTTCTTCCTTCATTCATAACGTAATAGAGTAGATCAGAAACTGAAAGTGACTATGGTAATTACTTTGTAGGTCCCTATAGTAATTACCTTGCTGGAAGTTGACTGCCCATACTCACAACTATATTCATTGTTGAAGTGGAAGCTAACTGGGTGATTACACCCGTGTACTAGTAGTGAACTAGCAGTTAACTTAGTACAATCTGAAGTCACCTACCGAGATGGGGGCAACCCACTGAGGCAGGACAAAAACCTATAAAAGGCAACTCTCTCTCGGAGTTGCACACAGTTGTGAATTGCAATTGTTTTGTATCGTCTTTATTTGTTCTCCTTATGCAAGAGTCTATGGTACTATTACAACACGTTATCAGCACGATTCTCTCATCTCTCCCTCTTGCATCTTATTTTCTATATAGCATTGTTTTTTGCTTTTTGTTTTTTGGCTTTCCGTAGTAACATATAGCATTGCTTCTGCGGTGTTGCTTCTACAGTGCTGTTGCTGCTACTACTGCTGGAGTTGGTATTCAGTCTCGCATTCTCACTGCTCTCCTCCTTCCATTGCATTGCATTGCTTTTCTTTTCGCGCTCCAGTATGGTGGAACCTGCATCGAAGCGGCCCAAGGAGAGCAACGCACGGGTGCAACCCCTTTTGTTCGAAGCTCTGGAAGTTGATGGAAGCAATTACCTTGAATGGAGCATCGACGTTAGGTTGTATCTCCGTGCTGAAGAATTGGACAACAACCTGGAGTCACCGTCGCCAAAAGACCTCCCAACACCATCGAAATGGAAGGCACTTCTCATCATGAGGAGGCACCTGAACGTCTCCTTTAGACAGCAGTACATCCAGATTGATAATCCTCATGATTTGTGGGAACAGCTGGAAGCAAGGTTTTACCATAAGAAGACCATCTTCCTTCCCTAGGCTCGCAACGACTGGATTCATTTGCGGGTTTTGGATTTCCCTGACTTCATGGCTTTTAACGCGGAGCTCCATCAGATTACAACCCAACTGCGACTATGTGGAGAGAAGATCATAGAGAAGGAAATCATAGATAAGACTCTCTCTACCTTTCCTCCTGCATCTGCCCTTCTAGCACAGCAGTACCGTAACATGAAGTTCCAAACGCATTCCCAGTTGATGTCTTACCTTTTGCTTGCGGAAAAGCAACAGCTGCTTTTGTTGAAAAATGCAAAATCCAGACCCACAAAGGAAGCACACACTGTGGAGATGGCGGCACGAAAACCATGAGGCAGCAGTCAAGGCAAAACCAACTTCGACAGTCTTCGTCAAAAACGAAAAGATAAGTCATCTGAGAAACCTAACTCTGGGGGTGCTAGGAATGATAAGTCCAAATCATCACGTGAAACTTGTGATTGTCATAACTGCGGTCGATCCGGACACTTAGCTAACGATTGTAGAACTCCAGAGTATTTTGTGAAAATGTATCAAGAGTTGCAGTGGCTGAAGGCCGGGCAGAGGGAAACTCACACACTTGATGCTCCGTCACTAGACAATGTAGATCCCGAAAATTATATGGTGAGCATGGTTAAGTCCGGGGTGCAATCTGATGTAGCCCTGTTGGACAACGTCACCATGGTAAGCATGATTAAGTCCGGGGTTCACTTTGATGTAGCCATGTTGGACAACGCCTCCACCCATACGATCTTGTGAAATCCGAAGTACTTCACGTTTTCCAGCCACGAAGCTGAAGCCTCGCAGAACTGTGATATCCTCACAATTGCTGGAAGACAGGATTTTCAATTTCTCCCCGGAGTCTGATCAGCTACCGGGATCTCAGAGCTAATGGGATCCACATCCACTTCGCGGTGTGGAATGGTGAAGAAGTCTTAGAGCTCAGGCAAGGGCTGCGTTGCTTTGCCACCGCGTATGCAGGAGCCAATGGCTTATATGGACTGAAAATTTCCAGTAGCGCTACGAGCCCTACTGATAAAAGTCCAATCACGATTAAACATCCCAAGGGCTCTGTTTTTTCCGTGATCTCCCTAACCAAGATTGGCCTGTGGCATGGCAGGTTGGGGCATCTCGGGACCACGATGTTCCGGCGCATGCTGCCCATACTCACATGACATGAAGTTTGCCCCAGCGATGCCAACAAGGTGGATGATTGCGCTGCCTGCTTGCAAGGCAAACTGATTCAGCGGCCGTCCCGGTGGAAATTACCGACGGAGCTCCCACCAAGACTTCAAAGACTGCAAGGTGATGTCTGTGGATCCATCAACCTATTGAGGTAATTGATGCAACGTAGTATTGCTAGAAGCCAAAGACGTACGGGTGCTAAATAATGGTGTGTGGGAGGAGGGGTTAGGCATGGGCTGATCTCTAGAGTGTCCTTGTGATGAGTTATCCCATATGGTTTGTCCATGGTGACCTCCTAGTGTACACTACTTAAGGTGGAAGGCCTTTGAGTAAAGATCATCTCTTTCTACGCATTCCTTGTGTTTGTGTGTGTGCCTTGTGCAATCTTCTCTACCTTCAATAGGTTATGGGCCCACTCATGTGTGTTTCATGAGTATTAGATTGCATTTGTGCAAGTATTTTGAGGTCTGTGCGCAACGGGCGGTTTTGGAGCATTGTTGGAGGTTTTGGAGCTTGTTGAAGCGTTGGTGTTTCTTGGAGGTGTGCATGGGCTGAAGTTACATGTTGGAGCACTCTCTTTGGTCAATTTCTTCCCTTGATCTCCTTCTTTTCTTTCTTCTATCTCTTCGTTGCGAGTGGAACTTCGTTTGGTTCAATTGTGAGCATTTGAGTAAATGCAAGTGATTTGTGAGGTGTGAAGGCTCTCGTGGAGGGTCTACCATCTGATCCTAGTGATTAGGCACTTGCTTTGAGGTGTTGCATGTGTTTCATGCTCTTGGGGTGCTCAAATTTTCATTTGGAGCTAGTTTGTGCACAAAGGTGCGGTTTTGAGCAATTTCAATGCGATTGGGGTTTTGAGGGACTTGTGTGAGTTCATGTGCATTGAGTGAGTGCTCTTGAAGGACACAAAGGTGTCATTGACGTGCATTGAGTGTTTGGGGACACTAAGGCGTCGTATTGAAGCATTTGGAGTTGTTTTGAGCTCCATTGAGTGATTTGAGGGGTTTTGGTGAGCCTCTTTGCATTTTTGGGTGAGGGTTCTCACATTTGAGTGTTGGGAGGCGTGTGTGGAGCACAAAAGTGCTGATCTAGTGTTTGGGGTTGTTTTAAACCCATTGGGTGCACAAAGGTGCAATATCAAAGCAAAAAAAAAAATAAAAAAAATCACAAAAACAAAGTTGTGTGTTTGAGTTTGAGGTTTCATTTGTGTGGGGAGGCATACGTAAGTGAGGATCATGGCATCTTTTGAGGGTGAGGGTCCCAAGGTCGTGGACAAGTTCGATGGGGTGAATTTCCACTTGTGGAAGTTCAAAATGGAGATGGTGATGGCCGAGAAGGAGTTGTGGGAGATTGTCGAGGGTAGTGAGGAACCTCCTTTCTCTTCTACGGATCCTAGGATCATGCAAGCGTACACGAGGAGGGAGAAGAAGGCATTTGCCATTTTGGCACTCAACCTCGCGGATTCGCAACTTGCGCACATTCGTTCGTGCAAGACACCCGCGGAAGCATGGTCCAAGCTTTGCAACATTCACGAAGCGAAAACATTGGCCAACATTTTGTTTTTGAGGCGCAAGTTCTTCACCATCAAGATGGGCGAAGAAGATGACATGTTGGCGCACATCAACAAGGTCAAAGCTCTCGCGGATCAACTCAACGGTTGCGACGTGTCGGTTACGGATGGTGACATCGTGATGACACTTTTGGAGAGCCTTCCATCATCATACGAGTACCTCATCGTGGCGATGGAGTCAAGACCCATTACGGAGCTCACATTGGACTATGTGACCTCACGGTTGTTGCACGAGCTTTCGCGGCGAAAGGAGAACGAGTCTCGAGAAGATGGAGCGGCACTCGTGGCGAAGCAATCCAAGAATGGAGGCGGTGGGAGCTCAAGCGACAAGGTGTGCTTCTATTGTGGTAAGAAGGGCCACATTGCCAAATTTTGCTTCAAACGCAAGAGGGATGAGAAAGGGGAGAGTGCAAACAACACTAAAACTCGTGACGATGATGAGTACGCATTTACGGCTAGATATGAGGCAAGCATGAGCGATGGCATCGAGGGTGATGCAAGCATGAGTGATGGTATCGAGGGTGATACAAGCATGAGTGATTGGATTGAGGTTGGTGATGAGTATGCAAACATGGCAAGCAATGTATCGTGCAATGGTAGTACGAGTGATTGGATTGTTGATTCGGGGGCTACAAGCCACATGTCATCACATAAAACTTGTTTTCATTCGTATGCTCTCATTAATCCAAGGAGAGTGATTTTGGGAGATGATACGGTGCTTGAGGCCGTTGGCAAGGGCCAAATTGTTGTAGACACCGAGGTGAGGGGTCGTGTGAAGACAATCACTATCAAAGATATCCTCCACATTCCCAAACTAACGGCAAATTTACTATCGGTGAGGCAACTAGTGGCAAAGCACTTGAGAGTAGAGTTTAGTGATAAGGGGTGTTATGTGTTGTCACCGAGTCGAGATGAGGTGGCCATCATTGAAGAACACGAGGGCTTGTACCACATCAAGTTCTCCAAGGTGCATTCGAAGGAATCGGCGGCGTTGGGGCATTCAAACTTGAAGGACGACAAGTTGGCGTTGTGGCATCGTCGACTTGGCCATTTGAACATCAAGAGTGTGAAGACACTACGCGGCATGGTAAGCGGTATGGATCTTCATCAATTGAAAGTGGATGCTTCTACATTCACGTGTGAAGGTTGCATTGAAGGCAAGCAACAACGGTTGCCATTTGCGGGTGAAGGGGCGACACGGGCCACAAAAGTTTTGGAGATCGTGCATTCGGATGTGTGTGGCCCCATGAAGACCACATCGATGGGAGGTTGCAAGTACTTTGTGACCTTCATCGATGATTTTTCAAGGAAGATATGGCTCTACCCTATCAAAGCCAAGAGTGAGTGCTTTGAGAAGTTCAAGGAGTTCAAGACATTGGTGGAGAACCAATCCGAGTTGAAGATCAAGGTGTTTCGGTCGGACAATGGCGGCGAGTACATGTCCAAGAAATTTGACGAGCTTTTGAAGAATGAAGGCATCGCACGCCAAACTTCGGCCCCGTACACGCCTCAACAAAATGGAGTTGCGGAGCGCGCAAATCGCACCATTGTAGAGATGGCGAGGAGCATGTTGCACGCTCAAAACTTGAAGTTGGACCTTTGGGCGGAAGCGGTGGTGAATGCGGTATACACACGCAATCGGTGTTCAACAAGCGCGGTTGAAGGCATGACGCCGGAGCAAGCGTGGAGTGGGAGGCAACCATGTGTTGCACACATGCGCATCTTCGGATGCATTGCATATGCGAAGGTTCCCGACGAACGGAGGACGAAACTCGAGGCTAAGGCCTTGAAATGTGTGTTTCTTGGGTATTGTGAAGGTACCAAGGCGTATAGACTCATGTCGGTGGACACGAGGAAGATCATTCGGTCACGTGATGTGACATTTTGTGAGGAGTCTACGATGGAGGCTCCTTTGGAGGTTGGTCCAAGTGGGAGTAGTGGAGACGTTTTGGTGGACACACCCTCCAAGTCTCCTAGTGTTGTTGATGTAGGTGATGATGACGGTGATGACGAAGCTGGCGACACGGAGGTTGTTGAAGCGCCATCGAGCTCAAAGGCCAAGAATGGCACAAAGGGCACGCAAGAGGAGCAAGTTTCTCCAAGCGAGCGGCGGTACCCCGAGAGATTGCGCAAGCCACCTGGAGAATGGTGGAAGAACCACATCTTCCCTCAAGTGGAGGACGAGCATGCGAATGTGGCATTATCGGATGGTCCATTGACCATTCGAGAAGCCATGCAAGGTGAGGATGCGGTCAAGTGGGAGCGCGCCATGCAAGAGGAGTACGACTCTCTAATTGCTAACGGTACGTGGCAATTAACTCCCATTCCAAAGGATCGCAATCCCATTGGTTGCAAATGGGTGTTTCGGACAAAGAGGGATGTTTCGGGTATTGTTGTGCGTCACAAGGCAAGATTAGTAGCCAAGGGGTTCGCGCAAGTGCATGGGGTGGACTTTCACGAGACATTTGCTCCCGTGGCCAAGTTCACCACCATTCGATGCATTCTTGCCATTGGAGCGGCCTTGGACTTGGAGATGCATCAAATGGATGTGAAGACCGCATTTTTGAATGGCGATTTGGAGGAGGACATCTACATGGTGCAACCTGAGGGGTTTGTGCAACAAGGTAAAGAGCACCTTGTTTGTAAGTTGCAAAAATCATTGTATGGGTTGAAACAATCTCCAAGAGCGTGGTACCAAAAGATTGACACGTTCTTGCTTGCACACGGGTTTACTAGGAGCATTGCGGATCATAGTCTCTACTTCATGCAAGAGGGGCAAAATGTGGTGATTGTGATCATATATGTTGATGATTTGATCATTCTTGCAAGCCTCATGAGTTTAATGAATGCATTAAAAGGCATGCTTGAGAGAGAGTACGAGATGAGTGATCTTGGAGAATTGCACTTTTGTCTTGGTGTTGAGTTTGTGCGTGATAGGGCTACACGCACTATCACCATGAGTCAAGGCAAGTATGTGATGGACGTGCTCAAGAGATTCGGGATGGAGGATTGTAAGCCCGTGGCAACACCATTGGATGCAAACTCCAAGCTCGTCAAGCTTTCGGAGGAGGAGTATGCGATGGAGGCTAAATCGATGGCGGAGGTGCCATACAAGCAAGCGGTGGGGTCGTTGATGTATGCGATGATTGCGACACGGCCCGACCTTGCGTATCCAATTAGCGTGGTGAGTCAACACATGGCGAGACCGGGCTCGATGCATTGGATGACGGTCAAGAGGATCATGCGTTATTTGAGGGGCACAAGTGATGTGAAGTTGTGTCTTGGAGGCAAAGACATTGTATTATGCGGCTATTGTGACGCGGACTACGCGGGAGACACGAGCGATCGAAGATCGACAACGGGCTACATGTTCAAGGTCGGATCGGGAGCGGTGTCGTGGAATAGCAAGCGGCAACAAACGACGGCGACATCAACGGTGGAGGCCGAGTACATGGCTACGAGCCATGCCACGAAGGAGGCCATTTGGTTGAGGCAACTAATGGTGGATGTGGGTTGCACACAAGGTGAGGCTACAACGATTATGTGTGACAACCAAGGGTGCATTTCACTTGCAAAGAACCCTACACATCATTCACGCACGAAGCACATTGATGTGCAATACCACTTCATTCGGGAGAAGTTGGAATTGGGAGTTATACATTTGGAGTATTGCCCAACGGAGCACATGGTGGCGGATGTGCTCACAAAGGGTCTTTGTAGAGACCGACACCAACGATTAGTAATAGCATTTGGACTTAGAGGCTTTGGCTCTACGCAAAGTGGGAGTATTGAGGTAATTGATGCAACGTAGTATTGCTAGAAGCCAAAGACGTACGGGTGCTAAATAATGGTGTGTGGGAGGAGGGGTTAGGCATGGGCTGATCTCTAGAGTGTCCTTGTGATGAGTTATCCCATATGGTTTGTCCATGGTGACCTCCTAGTGTACACTACTTAAGGTGGAAGGCCTTTGAGTAAAGATCATCTCTTTCTACGCATTCCTTGTGTTTGTGTGTGTGCCTTGTGCAATCTTCTCTACCTTCAATACAACCCTCCATCAAGACCCTTCAGGTATTTTCTAGTCCTTGTTGATGTCTCTGGAACGCACTTTGAAGTTTCACTTTTGAGCATCAGAAACATGGTCTTCCCAAAACTGTTAGCTATGCTCCTCAAGTTCCGAACCCACTATCCGGATTACCTTATGAAAATGCTGAGGATGGACAATGCCAAGGAGTTCAGATCTCAGCAGTTTGAGGACTATTGCGTAGCATCAGGTATTACTTTAACTTACTCAGTACCCTATGAGCATTCTCAAAATGATCTAGCTGAAGCTTTTATCAAGAAGATTCAGCTCATTACCCGACCCCTTTTGATACATGCCAAACTACCTTCTAGTTTTTGGAGCCATACTGTGCTTTATGCTGCTACCCTCCTTAGATTCCGTCCTACTCTGCTCAATGATCATTCTCCCTTAGAGCTGACCTCACGACAAGTTCCTCGCGTTGCTCACTTGAGAACTTTCGGGTGCCGAGTTTGGGTCCCCGTAGCATAACCTCATAGAAAAAAGATTGGTAGTCATCGTCAGGAGGGTATCTACGTAGGCTTTGACTCGCATAGCATTATCCATTATATCACTATCTCAATCGGGACTCTCCAACGAGCTCGATTCCAAAACTGCCAGTTTGAGGAAACTCAGTTTCCATCGGTAGAAACCTCCAAAACCCAGTACCGGTTTGGAGTTTTGGGCCCCAAAGACATTCACTTTGAACCCTGACCCTCGAACTGCCCTTGCTGATTCAGAAGTTAGTAAACTTCTGCATCTCAATTCTCTAGCTGAGAAATTACCTAATGACTTTAGCAACACTGCTAGGATCATTCGTAACCCGCTGCCGGGCGCTGGCCCGTCACTCGTCACTGTTTTGCCCCAGAAGTGTAGTCTTGACTCAGTCCTACCTTCTCCCAAAACGCCCCGAACTGATCCCCTTAGCCTTCACAGTCTTCTCGTCTCTCTCTGATCCTGACCAAATTTTCCTCAGTACCCCAACCGAAACTGACTATGTGCTCACCTTTATCACCCGGATCACTACCCTTGATTATAATCCTGTGACGCTAGATGAAGCCAAAGCCACTTCCGATTGGCCCCAATGGTTAGAAGCCTTAAACGCTGAGTATTCTTCCCTTAGGAAACATAGTGTGTTTGGTCCTTTGGTCACTAACCTTACCACCAAGCCTGTAGGATTCAAACTTATTTTTACTAAGAAACAAAATGCCCAAGGGCATGTTGTCCGGTATAAAGTCCGCCTCGTCGCCCAAGGGTTCACTCAGCGACCTGGAGTAGATTATAACTTTACCTATTCACCTGTTATGGACTCAAACACTTTCCGGTATTTATTGGGCATGGCTGTGCAGTTTTCCTTAGATACCCAGCTTCTTGATGTTGTTACTACCTACTTTTATGGCCCCTTAGATGTTGACATACATATCAGACCCCCACCTGACTTCCTCTCGGAAACCCCACCAGAGAACACTCAAGGATCTTATTCTGGACTCAAACTCCAGAATGCTCTCTATGTCCTGAAACAAGCAGGTAGAATGTGGTACAAACACCTACGGGATTTCTTGCTTCACCACAAGTTTCAGCATGATCAAACTCTGCCTTGTCTCTTCACCCTGAAGGACACCACCGGCTTTGTGATCATCGCAGTGTATGTTGATGATCTTAACCTTGTAGGCACCCCGGGCACTTGCAGCCATGCCGTGAGCTTGCTCACCACCCAATTCGAAATGAAGTTGCTAGGCAAGACTACTTTCTGCCTATGACTTCAAGTGGCTTACTTACTTGATGGGAGTATTTTTCTCCATCAAACTACTTATACTCAAACCCTGTCGAAGAGGTTTCAAATGGACCAAGCCAGTCCACTTTCCGTCTCCATGATGGGTCGAAGTAGAACATTTGATGATCCCTACCGTCCTTGCGAGGAGGAGTTCTATGATAGAAACATGTACCTCACAGCCGTAGAAGCTCTTCTGTACTTGTCCATACACACGCGATCGGATATTTCTTTTACCACCAGTGTGCCTGTCAGGCATAGCCAGAGACCCGGAGCGCGTCACTGGAATGGAGTCAAGCATTTGTTCTGATATCTCAGAGGCACAGAAGACTTGGGCCTACACTACACCAAGGATGGAACTCCAGAGATTACCGGATACGCTGATGTCGGCTTCAAGTCAGATGATAATTTTGGGAAATCCCAGACCAGCTACATCTTTCTCAAGAACAACGCACTAATCTCATGGAAGTCTGTGAAGCAAATCGTCACAGCCACTTCTGCAAACCACTTGGAGCTGATTGCCTTTCACAAAACTACCAGGGAGGTAGTATGGTTACGCAACATGCACAAGATTATCGTGGAGCAGTGTGGACTCGCCCAAGATAACAAACCGACTATTATCTTTGAAGACAATGTTGCATGTGTCGTACAAGTAGGAGCTGGATTCATCAAGACTGATCGGGTCAAACATATCTGCCTTCAGATATTTGAATTCACTCAAGATCTCATACAGAACGGGCAGATTGAGGTAAAGAAAGTTGACTCAGCCCACAATATAGCTGATATGTTAACCAAGGTTCTCCCAGCCTACACCTATAGAAGATTAGTACAAGAGGTTGGAATGAGATTACTTCATGAGATAATCCCGCAATGAGTTATACTCTTTTCTAGATTTGTGAATTTTTCCTAACTCATGTTTTTTATCACAAAATATTTTTTAATGAGGTAACTCTAGATCAAGGAGGAGTGTTGAAGTGGAAGCTAACTAGGTGATTATACCCGGGTACTAGTAGTGAACTAGTAGTTAACTTAGTACGATCTGAAGTCACCTACCGAGATGGGGGCATTATAATCTCTACCCACTGAGGCAGGACAAAAACCTATAAAAGGCAACTCTCTCCCGGAGTTGCACACAGTTGTGGATTGCACATTAAAGAAAAAATGGACCCTCAAGAGGGCTCTTCCAGAAAGTTTCCAAAGGAGTCCTGGATTACATTTAAATGTGTACCATCTAATTAGAAGATGAAGTAAAACCCTATACCCACCTACCCTCATGAAGACAGATAATTATAACAAAAGAGTAGGCAAATCATTCCCATTGGAGAATAAAAGTTAGTGTCTTTGATGTCATGTATTTTTTTAGTCCCCGGAAGACGTGCCACCCACTACATGTCCCTCCCATCTTACGCATATCTTGCTCATCCGACATGGCATGAATCACTGAACCTGCACTCAAAAAAAGTAATGCTTTAAAAAAAGCGTGATTCATTAAATGAAATATGCTAACGGAATAGTTGGAAATACCGCAAGCAAATATCATATAGCCTAATTGGCTACAAGTTGAATAGGCTATGACCCTCTTTAAATCATTCTGTAATATTCCAGTGGTTGCCGCGAAGAATGACCTTTATCTCCCCATGATAAATGGGTCGAGAAAAAGCTCCTGTAGGTACCCACACCCTTCTCAAAGAACCGTACGTGACACTCTCGCGTCATACGGCTCCTTCTCAAAATAGCGGATGAGCCGAAAATAAAAGTGTTGGAATAGTTTGTAAATCACGCGTTGCGAAAACAGCTAAACTTAATAAAATAGCAATAACAATCCAGGAAGTTATAAGTATAATTATTTGTGTAATTGCTTGTATGTTTTTAGGAATATTTATGAATCCTATTATTAATATACTTCAAAATAATTTGAATTTAAGTAGTTTTACAAGTATCAGTTTCCTATTTCTTAAAATACACATGGAAAATGGGGATTGACCTCACAGTAACTACATTTACCATGGGAAATTCAGATGGGATGGCAATTGATTTTGGTCAGAGTTTTTGTCCTGTAGTAGACCCCCTAAGATCTTGATTATAGACTCATTTGTCAAACTGAGAGGGCCCTGCTGAGGGTCCATTTCTTTTGTAATGATTGTTTTGTATCGTCTTGCAAGAGTCTATGATACTATCACAGCACTCATGAAGATAGTGACCCTAGAAGAGACAACCTCACAATTCAATTTATTGAATTTACATATTGTAATGACAGATTCCCACAAGAAACAATAAATATCAAAAATCAGAAATACCAACCACTTATCGACAACATTATTAACTTAGGATGGAAAGTTGACCCACTCATAGTCATCACGGCAGGAGCTAGAGGTACTACTCATGGTCCCTCGATGAAAATTCTTGAAAGCAAATTCAAAGTACCAGAAACCGCCATTAAAACCACATTCAAAGAAATAAATACCATTGCCATACATCATGCCGGATCAATTATTCTACATAAAAGGAAGATAGAAAATAACCAGCCACTACCAATAGACTACTGAATAAAACCAAACTACCAAAGAAAAGGAGGGTAATGGTGTAGACCAATACCTATTTCTTTTGTATTTTTTGTTTTAGCTCAAAGTACACACTTGTCTCAGGTAGATGGGACGGGGCCGGTTGGTTGGTACAAACTTTCCTGCCTATGATTAAATCACTAGCAGCACCAAGTCATGTATATCACAAATAAACGCTCAGACGGACCCAACGGGAATCGAACCCGGACCGTACAATTGTAACATAAACGCCCTTCTCCAACCAACCTTGGAACCATGACTTGGCGACCACCAACAAAACAAACACCAATTTATACCCGCGCTAGTTTTAGCTAATGAATTTTACTAGTGTTACTAGTATTTATCTCTGGTCACTAAAGTGTCTATTCTCGAAAGAGGTGAGTAGTCTTGTAACAATGGACCTATGTCCGGTGGGCATTGGCTCATTGTCAAGACGAACAGACACTTTATTCACGCCGGCCTCGAAAGAGGACCGGAGTTCATATCTATCTGACCCTAGATGCAGATAACCTGCCAATTATGGAAAAGGGGACTTCATGAACTAAATGTTATGTTCCGTCAACGAAAAGTAATAGCTAAACCGACGTCGTCGTCATCGCGGTCGTCGACCTGGTTTTTTTTAGGGTTTCGTTTATTGGCAGTTTTCATCTCGAGCTCTGTTTCTTGGTCTTCCGCTCAGAGACTCACAGCAGCCAGCATCAGAGCATCAATCAGAGTCATGTACACGAACACCTTCGTTGCAGTTTCAGATTCTCCAGACACAAATTACGTTTTGAAGAATCTGCTGATCCAATCGTGCAGAGCTGGAACAAAACTGGCGCAATTGCGGGACACGAGGGCTGCCTGAGGGGGAGACCGAGGGTTGTTCACGGCATTTGTTACAGCATTTGTTGTTGTAGTGTTTGGAAACTTGTTTGTGAGGGCTGGAACTGAAGGTGAGTTCAGGAGTGTTTTGAGGTTTCGAACTCGTGTGACGGTTTAGGGTTCAGGGTTCAGGGTTTATGCGCGTGGATTCTCTCTGTTGGGATGAACCTCGGGGCAATCCTGGCAACGGTCAGACTGAAATAATACTGTGCTGGGGATGATGTGTGCGTTTTTGAGGTTTTGGAGCTGGTGTGCCATGTTTAGGGTTTAAGGTTTGGTGTGTGTAGAAATTAACTCGGTTTGATAATGGGACGGGAATGTCTTTTCCAGTAGTTTGAGATGCATTGAGCTTGAATTGGTGGTGAGACGAAGCGGGGAGCAAACATGGTTAGTTCTTCTCTCTAACGTGGAATTTTAGGTTTTTTTGGTTTGTTTCATTGTAGTGGTGGTGATGTTTGTGTTTGTGGAGCGATTTTGTAAAGCTTTAGCTTGTGTATTGTTAAAACTTACGTAGCTGATATTTCCTTTTGTGATGAAATAGAAGGAAACTGTTCCTCGAATGGAGAAGGGCCGAAATGATTCTAATATGGTACAAATCTCCGGGTCAAAGAAGAAAAAGGAGAAGAAAGTTTCTCAGAAGGTGAGGTGGTTGGCTCTCTGCCACCTTAATTAGAAGCATTGTAATTTATTTTTTGTGTGTAATTCATGTAATCTATGTGAGCAATTGATCGCATCAATTTTTATCGCGCAGGAGCTTGACCAGCAGGTGAAATTAAGTAAGAACATGCAGCGGAAGCTGCGCAGGCTGCAGGAAGAGGAGGAAAAGAAGAAACTTCGGTTTCAAGTTCTGGAAACCCTAGAGTATCCTTTTTCTTCAGATTTCTCTGTGAATGCTGTGTATTTTATTAAAAGAGCGTGCGATTAGTGAATTCCGTTGAAACTCGAATTTTATCTGTGCAATTGTCCTTAATTTCTTCACCCATAGAAAGCACAAGCTGGCGGATGATAAATTTGACTTGCTTCATTCCTCCGGCACGCTTGGGCAGGTCTGAATACCACCTTCTATTGATTTTTCCAGTGAAATAGGTTTTGATTTTAACCCCGAAGCGTCCACTGTGTATTTTCTGTAGTGTAGGAAAATTGGACCCCCTGCTGCAAATTATCTGTTTGTGTGAAAATGACTTCAGTTTGACACAAGATCAACACTGCTGATCTTGTAGTATAGAACAAGAGCTTTAAAACGATGTATTAAAAATCAGAAAACCAAGGTAAAATGAGAAAATGCCACGGTTGCAAAGTTCAGTGATGCAGATGGCCATATTGGGCGTTTTAGACGCTTAGGGGTTAAGGGAAATCCACTTTGAACAAGGCATTTCTTTTGATAGCTGCACCTTGAATGGCGTTTTTCTTGCAGGAGGAAACAATGAAAGAGAAACTCCAGCGGGCTATGAATTTTAAGCGAGCGGGGCTTCCAGTTCCTTCTGATATACCTCTATTTCGAGAAAGGCCTGGCGGTCAACCTGACATTGACCAGGACCCTATAGAAGAAGAGCCCGAGCTAGTGAAAGGAAGTCCCTTGCAGAAAGGAAAGAATCAAGCCGATGGTGTACGATCAGTGGAGGGAGGAAATGGAACTGCTTCGAGTCACGTGAGATCTGCTCTAGGAATTGTAAAAGAAACGTCTAGCATGGACAGCCCTGCGAAGTCTACTAAAATTCTGAAGAGGAAAAAGTTCACTGTTGGAGTTACTGTAGAGAATGACGACCTAGAACGTGGAAATTCTGAAAAAAAGAGTAGGAAGAGTGATGTTTCAGAGAAAGCTGCTCCAATACTTGATATTGAGATGAGTACTTTAGTTGAATCAAATGGTGCAGCTTCTGGCTCACCTTCACAGGACATTCCCAAGAATAAGAATAAGAATAAGAAGAAAAAGAAAAAGAAAAAGAAAGAGAAGGTTGTTGAAGAGATCGGTGTAGTCAAAGATGCAAATAGAGCGTCAAGTCCTGTTACTGAGATTGAAGACGTAGATAGAGCAGGGGTTGAGTTTGAAGACGTCCTGCCAAGTTTAAGATCTCAGGATATAAACCTGAAAGAAGCTTTGGATACACAGGCTGCGAAAGGAGATTTGAAACTTCGGAAAGTAGTTGTCCCCATAAGTCGACCAGAAGATGTCGTGAAGGGACGGGAGAACCTGCCAATAGTTATGATGGAGCAGGAAATTGTAGAGGCCATCAGTGAGAACGATGTGGTAATTGTGTGTGGTGAAACAGGTTGTGGCAAAACGACACAGGTTCCTCAGGTCAGTCACAATACTTTGTCATTTGGGGCAACTATATTGAGATATGATACTGTGAGTGGGAAATTATACTATCATATCAGAATGAGGAACAGAAATAGTACCTTGGCCTTTCACATATGTATATCTTTCGATGTTTGTACGTGAATCATTGATGGAAGGACACCAAATTGTGGCTCTGTGGTTGGAAAAATCAGTAGAAGAATACCCCCCTTCCCAGAATATCTAGATGCGGTAAACCTTGACAGTAGTATCGCCATTTAAGACTATTTTCAACTTAAACCCTGCCAAATTTAGTTCGGCTAGATTTTCTAGAACACCTCTGGGGTTGGGTTATCTACTAGTGAATGATGTGCATATGAGATTCTCGTAGGTAGTTCCTTGTTGAAGTGTTGTGTTTGTTGTTTTCTCTTCAGTTTCTGTTCGAGGCTGGATTTGGTTCAAGTCTGTGCCCGGAGAAGTCAGGAGTGATAGGAGTCACTCAACCCCGCCGAGTTGCTGTACTTGCAACAGCAAAACGTGTCGCGTATGAGATGAATGTTGCACTGGGTCAAGAAGTTGGGTTTCAAGTACGCCATGATCGGAAAATTGGAAATAAGAGCTGCATCAAGTTTATGACTGATGGGATTCTTCTTCGAGAAGTCCAGGTATGTCCGAGGAGAGATTTTGAGAGAAGTGGTTAAGGTAGGGTCAGCGATCTATTGATGAGGTTTTAGTAGTATTGTGCCACTTCTGGAATTCTGATTTGTTTGCTTCTTAGAGTAGTTCTTAGTTTTTTTAATATGTCAGATAGCTCCAGATCTGTCGGATTCCTTTAGTTCATCAAAGCTCTGCGTTGAGCATTTTGCTGAATTTCTTGATACAGGCTGATTTTCTACTCAAAAAGTATTCAATAATAGTCCTGGATGAGGCTCATGAGCGGAGCTTGAACACAGACATTCTTATTGGCATGCTTTCTCGCATTTTGCCCTTGCGAAAGGTACGTATGCTTGAAGAGGAGTCCCCTCTAACGGGGTCAGATAATTGGTGTACAATGCATGTTTTGTTCTAGAAATTGTATAAGTGGGTATGTTAAAAACTCTGAAATGAGTAGGATGTGATATTCTCCTTGTTTCATTTCCTTTGTTGTAGTTTTTCATGTGGCTTCTTTATGAGGTTCGATCCTGATTTATTAGTCGAGATTTCTGCTGCTGTAGAGTCTAGATTGAGGCGATAGTGAATTGTACAATTTATTGAATAGGCAAGAGTGAATAATTGAATGGGATTAATAGGAGGAGCATTAAATGACATTGAATGCACATTTGACCGCATGGGGACTTGGAACAATGTGATGCAATCTGTGTCACATTGCATGACTCATTTCCTTGGTCCTTGATCGTGCAAATATCAAATATTGACATTTCTCTACCAGCTCCATCAAAGTCGTGCTGGAGGTTGGTCGTTCTTGTCTTGACATGATACTACTTGTGTTATTGTGTTATCGACTCGTGTCCTTTTTTTCGGTGAGTTTTATAGAGTTTTTGTAGGGTTCGAAGTTGAAGCCATTTCTCTCTGGGATGTCCTATGCCGTATCTCTTTTTGAGACATGTCTCTACATTATACAATGCAGGCTATTTCTTATTGTTCAGTTATGGCATGCAGAAACTATATGAAGACCATTGCAAGGAGGTACAATGTAGATTGACAGGCGGCACGACTACTTCAGAATCCTCTGTCATGCCGCTGAAGCTGGTAATAATGAGTGCAACTCTTCGGGTGGAAGATTTTACATCCAACCGCAGAATGTTTTCACTCCCTCCTCCAGTTATCCAGGTCCCTGCCCGACAATTTCCAGTTACTGTGCATTTTAGTGCAAAAACGGAGCTGCTTGATTACGTTGGTCGTGCACAGAAGAAAGTTTGTGCGATTCATCGAAAGCTGCCCCCAGGTGGAATTCTTGTGTTTCTGACAGGGCAGAGGGAGGTGGAATATTTATGTCGTAAACTACGAAGAGCATTCAAATCAAAAGACAAAAAAGAGCAACCACAGGTAGATTCTCAAGACGTGTCTCTTCATGTCGTGCCTTGCTCTTTTAGTGAAACTTGTTTACCTAGAATTTCTGTTTTTTGATGAATTGGAGATGAATCCGAGTCTGAAGGTATCAACTGGACATGAATTGAATTTTTATCCCGTTTTAGGAGTGAAGAATGAAGTATCTCTTAGGACCTCAGGTTGAGGTCATTTGTTTTCCCTGAAGAAATTCGCCTTCATATCACCTGTGAAAAGTTGGAGTTGGTTCTGTTTGTGGGCTTTCTTTTTGTATCAGAGCTTGTTAATCATCAAATGCATTATGTGTTCTGCAGGGATCAAAAGTAGACTTAGAAGACTCTGCACAGGGAACAGATGTGCAAGGGTTGACCTTGGAGTCCATTAGTAACGCTATGGATGGCCATCTAAGCAAGGGCGGAGGTGAGTGTGTTTCTGAATGAGGCGTTCAGAAGTATTGACGAATTTCTGGCATTACGTGAATGCCTCAGTACATTCTTTGTTCTATTGTCATCACTGCAGTCTCTATTTTCAAGAATGTCTTTTGTTTGTTGCTTCTTTAGCACTCTGATCATTTGTTCAAAATTTATTTGTGATGCTTCAACGGTCTGATCACATTGTGTGTACTTGGCTGGTTCAGATGGCGGTAGTAGTGGGCTTGGTGGTATTGCAGAAGCTGATGAAAACGATGGTGAAAAGGATGATGATGAGAACTTTTCAGAGAGTGATGATGAAGATTTTGATGGTGATGAAGATAGCCTAAGTGACAGTGATGAGGAAGGGGTTGTAAATCTTCAGTCATCACTGGACGCTGTGGAAGAGAACGAAAAGGCAGTCGTAGGTGCAGATCATACCATGCAAGGCCCAGTAGAAGGGAATTGCATCAATGGAGCAGATGCTACCCTGAAAGATAAGGTAGATCAGAGTACTGACCCTGGCCCCCTGTATGTACTGCCTCTATATGCCATGCTCCCAGCAGCTGCACAGTTGCGTGTGTTTGCACAAGTTCCTGAAGGTGCGCGGCTTGTTGTAGTTGCAACCAATGTCGCGGAGACTTCTATTACCATACCCGGGATCCGGTGAGCCCCGTTACCTATTCGTGTTTCTGTGGATTCTGAAAATGAAGGGCAAGTTCTTGGTCCTGTTCCAGATGGCCAACTAGTGTGAGGGTGATAAATACTCCCTCCGTCCCATAACAGATGATGCTTCTGAAAAAAATCGAAAAATTAAGCAACCTAGAATGATTTCATCAAATCTCTAAATCTCTAAGTTTCCATTTCGGAGTAGCTGTCTGTCTAAGCAGTATCATACAGCACATGTGATGTGTGGCATGTATGGTGATGTTTGCCCAGTGTATTCTTTGATGCAACGAACATATGCTAGTTAGCTAGCTCATACGTTGTTTGTGATCCACACATGAGCAAAGACAAGCGTCATAGACAAAAAAGCATTTCCTGTACACTTGTCTTGTGATTTTGCTTTGTTAGAATCTGTAAAACAACTTCAAATTGAAAAAATGATTTGCATCAAGTAATTTGGGACAAGTTTTTTTTCTCAAAAGCATCATCTATAATGGGACGGAGGGAGTAATGTTGTAGACGATGTCACCATGCTTTAGTTTCATCCGTTGGTTTGTATTGCTGTTTTGCAAACTTTTAGCATAGTCTATTGTATCTTATTGTGTCAGATGAATTGTGGTTATAGGTATGTGGTAGACACGGGCCGGTCTAAGGAAAGGGATTTTGATCGGGCCAATGGAGTGTCGAAGTATGAGGTCCGGTGGATCAGCAAAGCGTCAGCCAACCAACGTGCTGGTCGAGCTGGTCGTACAGGTCCAGGACATTGTTACCGGCTGTATTCATCCGCAGTCTTCAATAACATTTTCCCAAAATTCTCACCTCCAGAGATGAGCACTGCACCTATTGAAGGGGTTGTTCTTGTGATGAAGCGCATGGGCATCGCCAAGGTCGAAATTTTTATCCCTTTTTGCTGCAAATGCTTATAGCACACGATAGGTTCATCAATGTGGAGATTTTCTCTTCCCTTTTCCTAATGAGTTTTAAATGTCTGTTCAGGTTGTAAACTTCCCATTTCCAACACCGCCAGAGAGACAAGCCCTTTTGGAGGCTGAAAGGTGCTTGCGAGCCCTCTCTGCTCTTGATTCCGACACAGGAAATTTGACCCCGATTGGTAAAGCCATGGCAGTGTATCCAATCAGCCCCCGTCACGCACGGATGATTCTAGCTGGTCTACATGCTTCTCAAGGAATGGATGGGAAAGGACATATTGTGCTTGCGTTTGCTGTTGCAGCAGCGGCTGCTTTGAGTCTTGAAAATCCATTTCTTCGAGAATCAGGTATCATTCTTGCTAATTTTTCAGTCGCTTGTGGTGGAAATACTTGTATGCGTTTTAGAAGGATTCATATGGGAAAGCTCTGCCATAGTGTTACAATCCGTGTGGGTGCAGTCTTATCACCAACTGCGTACTGATCTATCTCATTTTGTGAACCAGGCGTTGAAGTAGAGGACTCATCAGTAGTTGTAGATAAGAACGGCAAGAACCAGGCTACGACATCTGAAAACTTGTCCAGTAGAAAAGGAAATTCAGCAAAGGACGATGGTGCAGAGTTCACAGAAGAAGAGAAGAAAAAGAGGAAGCAACGGCGAGCTGAAGCAGGGAGGGCTCATGGAAAATATCGCAACACCCATAGCGATGCCCTCAGTGTTGTAAATGCACTCTGGGCTTATGAGAAGGCTGAGAACCGAGAGCAATTTTGTGAGCTCAATTTTCTTCATGCAAAGACTATGCAAGAGATGGCTAAGCTACGTCAGCAATTGTCACAGCTAGTGGTGCAGTATAGTCTTGATGCCGGTGCTGAACAGTATGGTATGAAAGATGGATCTGGTCTGACAAAGGATTACCTCTTGGAATGTGAAAAAACTTGGCACCGCAAGGATCAGGTGAAATTGAATATCAACCAAGAAATGGTGCTTCAGCAGGCCATATGTGCAGGTGAAGATCTTATGTCCAACGCTAAGGTCGCCTCCAAATTTTTCTGCAGTTTCAGTTGTCTTTTGTTGGTATCTTAGTCGTACTTTATTATTAATTTTCCACTAGTAGAGCAAACCCACAATGGCTGATGGAAATAGTTTGGCAGGTTGGGCTGATAGGGTGGCTCACCGACTCAGTGCTCGAGAACGAGCCTTGATTGTAGAAGAGGATGGGAAGCGGAAAGCTATCAGGTCGGATGTCTGAAATTTTGTCTTTCTGTATTTCTGTCTTTCACTAATCTCTCTTTTGACTTCCCTATTTTATTTTTTGCATGATTTCATTGGTGTCACTGTTCTGTACCAAGAACTCATCTGTTACAGTGTTCCTTTGACTGTGCAGGTATCAGGCATGTGCAGTGGAAGAAACTGTATTCCTTCACCCAGCTTCAGCACTTGCCAGGGAGGCTCCTGAGTTTGTTGTCTACAACGAGATCATCTCAACAGGCCGACCTTACATGTGGGGTGTGACAGGTGTTCAGGCCAGCTGGTTAGTGTCACATGCGGCTCCGCTGTGTACGTTTTCGAAACCAGTAGCTGATCCACCTCCTTGGTATGACGCCGTGGCAGACACGGTAATGTGCTGGGTTTTGCCTACCTTTGGACCACACCGTTGGGAACTCCCTCCCCATGCTTTGCCACTGAAAAACAGCAAAGCACGAGCTGCAGTTTTTGCTGCTGCCTTACTGGAAGGGAAAGTGGTACCTTCCTTCAGTTCCTTGCTGCCTTATCTCGCGACTGATCCAGCCATTATTCTGAAGCCAGAGTCATATGGCCAAGTTAGGGTAGGAGAGCTGTTACACAAGCTTGGATCAGTGGAGAATACTGTCGACACACGACAGAAATTAGCTGTGGCTTGGCAAAGGAACCCGTCGTATTTGTATCCAGAGGTTCTTGCCTGGGTGCAGAGTAAGGCACATGACAAATTAAAGCAAGTCTGGACTCAAGGACAACAAGAAGCTTCAATGGACGGGGCTGCACTTGACAACAAGAAAGTAAAGAAGAAAACCTAGGAAAGCTCTTGTAATATTATGTCCTTCAGTTTTTTTACACAGATTGCAGTGACAGTGCAGCTTGTTCCATCAAAGATCTGCAAATATCCTTCCAAGAAGACGGTGCAGGTTTTTGAAGTGAAGTAACGAGCGCAATTAAGTTACTGCGTTACCGTTATATCTAATGGAATTTGGGATACATTGAAGTGGCTAGGAGTGGATCTCATTCCTGTACTATTGAAAAAGCTCCATGCAGCTGTGAGCATCTTCTGAAGGATTGTGGTGTCTGCGTGAAAGGCGTGATGTGATCAATGCCCTGTCCATGCAACGAACTCTTGCAATTTGATGAGGATTTGCAGGCTTCCTAATGCAGAAGTTGATCGACTGAGGGCGCCTCCCCACGAAGAGTCCGTGCCTGCTCTCGCAAGAAGGAATAAAACTTATTTTAGTTCCTGCTTTGGATTAGAGGACGGGTGCTGGACAGGTTGGACGGGCTTGCCACTTCCTCAAACCATGATGTCTTTCATGGACCCGCTCTCACTTTTATTTGAGGCAGGACGTGGCAGGGTTCCTCATGGGGAGAGTCTCTGAGATGGGCTAGACTTTCTTACATTAACTTTTTTACACAGGAATATTCTTTGTGTCAGAGCTGTCTGCTTTAGGCACTAAGTGCCTAGGTAACCATGCCTAGGTAACCAGTAAGTGGTCACTAGATCACCAAAAAATGAAATGCTGTAAAATCTGTGAACTATCTTAGTTCGGTGTTGAAGTTCAGAAGTGTAACTTTTGATTATGCAGATGATGCGAAAAGAAATTTTGAAATCTGACTTTCTTAGATATCCAAATACCTATGTTCAAAACACCAAAATATTGCAAATACCTCAAAATACAGCAAATACTTACAAATACAACACATGTACTATGCGGTATTTCTTGTATTTGAAAGTTTGTTATCTTGTATTTATTTTTGGATTGTGTTCTCTTGTTCATGTTCCATCAATGTATGTATTCCGATCTTGATCAATGTACCAAATCCTTTCTTATTTTAACGTATAAACTTTGTCTTAAACCGTACATAGATAAATAACTCACTTATAAAATTCACAATAATTATGTGTGAGTCAGTTCTTGACATGAAAGATTGCAATGGAGAGGTGTTGACATAGGTCATTGCTGAACTGCTTCACTTTCAGTTTTGAAAATTTAACCAAAATTCTATTTAACTTTGAAGTCACACCCCTCAAAATCTCATTTTGGAGTGTGCATTATACGGTTCAAAGACATACTATAATCTTCCAATCCAACGGTCTGATCTGACCAAGATTTAACCAAAACTTGTTTCATTAAGCTATGCTTATATTGATACGGTTGAATACTATTGATAGCATTCCTAATTTCAAGAGAGAAAGTTTTAAAAAAATATCACCCAAAAAATTGTGGTTTCTCCAGAACCACCCTAGGCACTAAAGGGTTAAGGTAGTGGTTCATATTTCCGTCCAAATTTCGGGTTTGCTTGGTTTGTTGTGTGAAACAAGAACTTTATAATTTTTGACGGTCTGCAAAGCTTGTGCAAAGACGTCCCAAAAAAAAAAACATTTTTTTAACAATGTCTACAATTATCTGTAATTTTCTAAACCCGAGAGCGTAGACTGCTCAGTGGTCGTCCATAGGATCCCTGCTTTCTCATGAAGTTTGATTACTAAAGTCATGGACTTACTATTACGATTCTGACCAAAAGAGCTTCAATATTCAATTTCCGGGGGCGCCATAAATCGCGCATGTGGCTGGGTTTACCATGCGAGTGAGGTCGCAGGTGCTTGTAGGGCGGAACTGGAAAATTGGCAGCCATGTAAGGTGATGCGCTGTAAGCTCACACCGCCCACACTGGTGCACAAAAGCTCGCAGTTGGCGGGGCAGTTGTGGGCCCGCGCCCATGCGAAACTGTCAATGACGCGGCCATTTTCAAAACCATTGGCCTGAAAACCCGTGCCTCCCAGCTCAGGCAACGGCTACTGCGTCCCTCCACTCGCCCTCTCCGATTTCGCTAATTCTGCTCCTCTCCGTCACCACTCCCTATTTGTACTTCTGCTGAGAGCGCCCTCTTCTTCATTCATGTCGTGCTCTCCATGTACTAGTCGGTTGAGAAGTCAAAGTGTTGTATGCACATGAGTAGAATGGGTTTGCGTGGGTATTGTAGAAACCTCTTGGAACTTCTTGAATCATCCAGGAGAAACCCATGTTTGTAGGTAGTGGCGCCATTGTTGGCTGCGAGGGAGGCAAGAATGATCGCTGCAGAGGTGTCTAGTGCCGCGGAATAGCTTTCTCAATAGGCGAATCGAGGTGCAGCAGTGAACCAGGGAGGCTATCGGCCCCCTGTTGCTGCACCGCACTTGCAGTGCCGACAATGTCTCTGCTGCCCGGGAGTCCAGTCGCCCCTGATGCTGGGATGTTACGCTCTGCCTTCCCACGATGACGACTTTTGGTAAGTTGTTGCATCTCCCTCTCATGCTTGTTCTGTGCTCTTTGAGCTGCACGATCTTGCTTCTCTTTTTGCTGTTGTTCTCTCTGTTGCTTGCGTTGCTCCTTGCTTATTTCTTTCTCCTCCTTTTTTTGTGCAGTAGATGTTGTTGCTTCTTTCTTAGCCAGAACGTCCTCTAATCCTTTGATATAGTCTCTAGATGTTAAAATCCTGTTCTGCGTATAGTCTAGGAGAGGCTGTTGTTTTCTCCTTTTCTTAGCTAGAATGAGCTCCGGCAAGGACAAAAACTCACTAATGCTGCCATCGTTTCCCCTCTGTAACTCCTCCCGGAATCCGGGCTCTCTGGTGATGTGCTGGTCGTTCAAATCATAATTACTTTACTCCGGATTTGGAACTTCTACGTAAAAATGACGAGTTCTAGAAGAGCTCTCGTTTCTGCCCTTGATCTCTCCACCTCCCTGTCCAGATCCAGATCCACCTAGAATCGCAGGTCTGCTCCTTCCGCATCCTAAACCTGCCATCGTTTCATGTCTTGGAGATCCTGCCTGCCCCGGCCCATGCGCTAGGCTGTCACGTTGAGCGCCTCGGAGTTGTGTATCTGTTGTCCTAGAGCCGAGCAGCTCGCTTGCCGCTGCAGTCACTGCGCCTCCCAGCTCCGCCCCTACCCATGCTTGCGACGCACCGGAGTGCAGCAGTTCACCCGCCGCAGCAGTTGCTGCGTCTCCCAGCCGGTGAAACTGTCCCGACCTTTGCCAAGTCTCCTGCGAATCTCTTTCAACTCCGGTCAGCATGTTGGGGAGGTCACGGGAGTTGCTACCGAGGTCATCATCCGACTGCACTGGACTGCCAGCTCCATAGCCATCACTGAACTCATGTGCACTTGAGTCTCCTTCACCAAGATGTCGAAATTCTTGACTTCCTTCTTCAAATCCTTTACTAGGTTCCATACAGCTTGTTGCAGCAATGTCATTTAGTGGCCAAATCCTAGTCTTTTTAAAACCAGATTTGATATTATTTGAAGTGAGTGATCTCTCCAAGGCTTGGGATGTCCATTCACATAAAGTAGCTTTCTCCACCATTTTGACTTTGTTAAGTAGGGTCCAAAAGTCCCTGATTTACTTGAATGCATATTTAAAAGGTTTAAAATAGCTCACATCCACGGGCTGCAAGGCATGGGAGGTGTGGGAAGGTAGAGAGATGATGTCTAAACCAAAATTCATTGTAGAAGTGACAACTTCAAGAGTGACATGCGAATTATGCCTATCCAAGACAAGTAAGTGCTTGTCTTTTTTATCAATTCCTGTAGTTTTCTTGAAAGTCCCAATGAAATGCGAAATCCATGAATGAAATAACTACTAGGTCATCCATGCATTGGGCTCCATGGCCATAACAACATCCTCCTCACAATTTTCACATAGTCTTGTAGAACGTAGGTTCCCTTCAAAATATAGAAATTTGGAATCTTTCCACCATCAGCATTGATGCATGACAAAACTAATAAGTGTTCCCTCTGATCTGGTTCAATTGTATGTACAGACCTGCTTCCCATTTTGGCTAGTACAATGGCCCCCTCACTTCTTCCAGCTTGGATCCCACTCTCATCACAATTCCAAATATGTGACGGTGGGTAATTCTAGGTACTACACAGCTCCTTTATATTGCAATAGAGACTAGCAGCAGTTGATGGGCACAAGCCCCTAGCTCTTGCTAATTCTAGAGGCTGACATTTCCTAGAGGCTAATGCAGGGTGCTTTTGTTTGTAACTTCTTAGCCATGACCTTCCTGGGACCCCTGCAGCACTCCAAGGGATCTCTCTTGTTTGGGTGGCTTGGGCCACCTTTAACTTCAGCTGCCCTGGGATTAAAGGGTGGCCCAAATCCTGCATTTTAAATAAATACTCCAATAGTTTTTCCTCTTCATCTTGTTTCAAAACTGGTTTGGCCCCCCTTTTCCTCCCTTACACTCTTCCATACAAGTGATCACAAATTGAACTAGCTGGAATGCCAAAGGTACTGGAAACAACTCTCACCTTCATGCCATCGAAGAGTTTTGTTGCCCCAAAGGGGCTGAACTCCTCAAGTTCACTCTCCTTGCACTCCCTCTCTCCTCTCTCCTCTCTCAAATTGCCATCTAATGTATGTTGATTTGCATTTGGAGTGGAATTCACATACATTAGATGGCAATTTGCATATAGAAATGGGTGTGTTTGTGAGCAAAAATCATGGTTTTGGTTGTGGAACAATAGAGACTTTAGAGTGCTTAGTGGGGGGAGGGGGGGGGCATGAGAGTGGCAATGGACAACAAAGTGCAAGAAAGTGAGGGTTATTTGAGTGGGGAGGACATAGTGCCAGAAACTCAAGTTTTAGCAAGCTCCCAACTACACATTCTAGCACATAGTTATGAAGAGAGTTCAGAAGAAGGTTTAGGTTTTGAGGACCCTATGGTACAATTTGAGCATGGGTCAAGGAAGAGATATAGGAATTCAGCACCTACTCTACATGTGCAAGTTCACCCTACCTGCACCGTCATTTAGTTCAACAGAATTTACTTTTTCATCTACAAGGGAGCCCTATTTCGACCAACAGAAAGTGTGAATCCACTCAGCTCACCATAATGCGCCTTCGTGGGTGTTTTTTCAAACCAGGCCTGGCAGATTTGAGGACCCAACCCCGGACTGTAGGGATCAACAATTGAAACTGTGCGGAAATCATCACACCTACCTTAACCCCTAAGTGACCAAACAACCATTTTACGATTGCTGCCCTTTTTTTTACAAGCTGCCTAAGATGAAAAGAATATTTTTTTATAAAAAATACAAAATATTTTTCAATTGAAAATCAAGTCTACTTTCCAACACCAATTTGATTCATGTCAATTCAAGTATCAAATGCCTTATACCATAACCCTATACCCAAAATTGTCTAAAATAAGATTGATTCGTTGAAGCATTTATATCAAAAATTGTAATACATAAAAGTTTAAGAAACAAAACCTCATAAATTCTTTGAAGTAGAGATTCTTAAATGGAGAAGCTTAAATCAATTATTGTGTAGTGACTAAGATCGCTTTTAAGGTACAAAATGCTTTCAATTTGACATTTTGTAGATAAAGGTTCACTTTTGTTAAATTGTTAGTATAGGACTATTTATCAAGTGATAGTCTGTGCATCTATTGACTTAATCAAAATGACCCAAATATGTTTGTATATAATACTAATTGCTTTTATTTCTTTTATTTCTTTTATGTATTTATGGACAACTTTTCTTCAGTCTTAACAATAAATTCATTACTGTTCTAATCGCAAATTAGGTATGTCCAAAGAAATCTAGTAAGCAATGTCAAATTATTTCTGTTATGCATGAGTAAAAGGTTAGATATTAATCATTCCTAAAGCAATTCGATATGGACAATTAGTCATAGATTCTTTCTTTTTTCATTGCAAAAATCAACATCAACAAAATCTTACAATGGTTAGGTTTTCAAACCTTAAAACCTCAATTTTAAATTCTAAAAAGAATTTTCAAAAAAACTCAACATCATCATTAGATTCTTAGATGTTTTAAATGAAAGTTATTAAAATTAAAATTAAATTAAAATCCTTTACACAATAAAAGTCATTGTAAAACCCTAATAATGAAATATTCGAATATGTAGTCTTTTAAAATAAAGGCAATGATATTGGCGATAATCCACGATTATCTAATGTATATACTCATCTCCAAACATAGAAACTAAGTTATGATTTAATCTGAATGATCTTAATTGTATTAAGTTATGAACGTGTAAATAAAGTAAATTCTTCTCCACTTATTTGTTTTTATCTATATGACTAAATATAAATCGATCAGTGCTATGAATAATTATAAGTGAATACTACTTAAAGCAAATAGATATGTTTTAGGCAATCTGTTGAAGGCTGCTTAAGCAAGTCAATATAAATGACTTTATCGAATGCATCTATTGTTCCATACATAAAATGTTTTATTTAAAATTTCAAAGTGATATAGGACAATCAACGTATCTTTTATCAATTTATTAAGAGACAGGAGAATTAATAACAATAACAAACTTTAAACGAATTACATTATGATATAGTATTACTTTTTTTATAAATTTTCTCAATGCATTAATAGGTAGATATGTAGAATTAATGTGTTCAATAAGTAACATAGCTAAATATTAAAAGAATAATATAAAAAATCTTTAAGAAAAAATAAGAGACAAATATAAGATTGTTGAATTCTATTAACATATCTTTAAAATTTATAAGACATTAAAAAATTTAATATATTTTAGCAATTTTAACTATATTCTTCATTTTAAATAATTTTTAGCACTTTGAAACCTTGGAGAAAATACATAGTCTTCAGTCTTTATTACAAGAAAAAAAATTAAATAAAAATTAAATAAAAATTAAAAATAACTCTAGAAAGTGTAAAGTGAAAAAAAAATGTAAAATAGTTAAGAACTATGAAATGGTTAAAAAGTGTAATTTTTAATTAATAATGAATACTGACGTTTAATTTCAAATAAAATCCTTCATAACAATTTTGTTGAACATTTATGCCTGTTAAAAGATGTTTGTAGAATAAAGATCAGAGTACTAACTCACAGCTTACAAATTCTAACGCTACTCACAAAGTCTTGAGACGACACTAGACTGGGTCTCATAACATCTTGCGACATTTCAAAATTGATTATTGTATATGTGGCATGAAACCATTAAAACGATTAATCAAATAAAATTGCATTCTTGTCGATACATTTTTCAAGAAATTTTGAAAATTTTCTCTTTTGATAAAAATAAATATGATTAGAATGTTTTAAGATATAATTGAAGAGTCAGACAATGAAAATTACATTTGTAATGCAAATAATATTAATATACAAATTAGGAAAAGTGATCAGAAATTAGTGATAGAAAAATTAGTCATTCGATCGAAGAAGTGACACATTATCATAACGGTTGTACGGCTTTTGAGATATGTAAATTCTTCTTCAATTTGTAGTATGTAAGTCCATTTGTTATTTTATCTTTTGTTTGAGTTTGTACTCACTATTTGTTTTCATTCTACATTTATAAGCTTGTGCTCTACTTAATACCAATTTTTTTGGTCAACTTGTTTATACATGTATGTAATTTATAATATTTTATTTATTTTTCTGTGTGTAAAATAAAAATTTGGTCTGGAAGAATAAAATAACTAGATATAGCAGTAAGATTTAGCAAAGTCCTAAAAAATATTGATGAAGTTTTAGGTTTTTAATAGGTGCGTCTCACAATGCTCCAAAAACACTATATAAATCGTCAAGATGTAAGAAGCTCAAATGTTACGACCTAAATTGAAAATCGGATATTAAAAACAATTGCGAAGAAAACTTACTACAAAGAGGTTGCAAATCATGACGTTAGAAGCCACTCTGTTGGAAGCCCAGATTAAATAATACTCTACCTCCGTAACAAGGTTGGTAATCAACAACCCCTCATACTTTTCTATGTGCACCGTCGCGTGTTTATTCCGAGAACTCCCGAATTTTGACAAATTCAGAGGCATTTGTGTTGCATTGTCTAGCATGTGGGGAACTTGAATAAGTAAACCCCTCGGGAGCATCATCGGGTTAATTTGCGGTTGTAAATCGGGCGGAGGTTGATGACCCCCCGCGCTTCCAGCAGGTAAGTCAATTTCTTTTAGATTAAGAGATTGCTTATGGATCAATGTTTCAGGATCTATCCTCACTTTTTGCTACGAAATACTCTATCACTAGTAGGTACGTGAGTAGATAGTCTTCTACACATTCAAGTTTTCACCATCATGCGTGAACTTGTAAGTTTTTATTTTTATTTTTTATTTTTTTTAATGCGTACCGGCCACTCTTCACCAAACTGCCTATTGGCCACATCAAATCATACAAACACTTTTTCTAAAACATATTTGAGATGTGAGTTCGAATGCGGGTGGATCTCCGAGGATTCTCTTAATCTCGGAACGTTTTCTTCCTCCTCCTTTCTCGGAACATCACTAGTTTGAATAGACTTTGGCTGGGCCAAAGTCGTCTATGTTGGGACCACGTACCGAGGAAAGTATCACGTAATACACTTCCGGGCTTGTCGGAGAGTACTCCTCCGGTGATTGTGGCATAATCTCTCGAGGTTGTATGATACGATCTCGAATCAACGTGAGGATGATAGAAGTTCGCGAGAGCCGATCCCGTACAAAACTCGAAACGTCGTTTGGAGTAAGGCCGGACTCCACGCGTCGTTGCGCTTCCTCGTCACGAAAGAAAAGACCCCTTGCGCCGTGTGGATCGTCTTCTCCTTTCTTGTAATATGGGTGGAACGCCGAGTGAAATCTTGGTCGATGGAGATGAAGATAGCCGTCGGTGGCGTATCTTCTCACGACCCGATCCGCTTCCTCTTTGCAAGTTTGACAAGCTCGTGAGTATTCCTCGATGTATTTGAGGTGCTCCGCGACGTCGAGGTGCGGTTGGAAGTTGCGTGTAGATATGCTTTGACATACTTTCAAAGATAACCTCGAGTCGTAGTCGTAGGTGTGCCACACTTTAAATTTCGACGGCTCGTGGTAACGGTAAATCCGTGAGTAAATTTGTGCCGGATTTTCAATACCATCTGCAAAACGGTACAACCCTCATTGTGCCCACTCGTCTACACATTCGATTTGATGTCCCGTGTGTTTTTCGAACGGTAGGCTCCTAACGTTAGTAAACGCTTTGGTCTCGTCGAAAGTACGAAGCTATCAGTTATATGTAAACCGGCTACTAGCACAATCGCGCCTAAACTTGACCTCAAACTCAAAAAAAACACAAATCAAGGTGAAATAAAATGTGAAGCATTTGATGATTTCATCAAATGTCACTCCCTCCTCATTTTTCATAATTGCTTGTCGTATGACCGGAAAATGAGAATTTGGCTCCGACCGCCGTCCGCTGAGGTAAAACCTCCGTCCGTTGTGGTAAAACCGCCGTCCGCTGTGTATTTTTCAAAGTCACCGGACACTGAGACGAGAACGTCTACGTCCAGCGGACGTCCGGACGGGAACGGCTACGTCCGATGGACGTCCGGACGCGAACGTCCGCGTCCCAGCGTCCGAACAACAATGTCTCGGAGGAGTCTCACGACAAGATGTTCACAAAACTCGAACGAAATATCAAGATATAAGGGTCCTAACAAAAGATCCTTGACGTTAAGAACCTTACAACTTCTAACTCCAAGTTCTTCCCCGAACTCGTTAACTTCGTTGATAACGTAAGTTTCCTACAGAACCATAAAAATTAGTCTTCCACTCCCGGCAGACGCACCATTTATGTGAGTGAAGTAAATCAGAAGTAGGCAAACACACTAATTGCTTACTCTATTTCTATGTTGCTTGACACAAAGGCGACAAACTCGTTCATAACTCCGGCGTGCGTTAAGCGGTTGCAGCTTGAGTAAACGGCGACGACCGGTCAATAAGGTGTTTGCAAGGAGGCAAGTTAACGACGCACGTCGCAAGGAGTTTGGAGTTTAAGGTAGAAATGGGAGAGAAGGCAAAAACACGCAAAAAGTTCGAAGAAGACTTCACAGTGTGTGACTTAGGTGGATTAGATATAGTCTTAGGGAACACCTTTATAGACTACTATAGATTTGAAATTAAAAGACGGTCAAATTCGCATGTGGTGATAATGAACGAAAAAAAAAACTTAAAGAACTAAGTGACTTCATTAAGTATGTACTAGGAAAGTATTCAGGTCGAGTCGAGCTAATCTTTCCGAGAATTTACGGCGATAATATCGGGAAGTAACAACATTAACATTCTGCATTTCAAATGGAAGAAACACCAACAGAACTCTGGATTTCAAATGAAAGCTACGGGAAATACAATTGTGGGACATAAGGGCCTTCCGAATGCCTACAATAACATCACAGTATAAGTTGCAACTGAAAATGAATCATTTCTAAATTGAAACACGGACTCCCAGTGATAATTTCTAAGAATGTCGTGCGCGCTAACCTTAGGACTTCAAGTTATGGAAAGATAGTAATCTTTTACCGGAAAATGTCGAGAACATAGCGCCTCTTGACACAATTCTACAGCCTCAGTGATGGTCTCTCGCGACTACACGCAGTCTCTTCAAAACTTGAACAAATGAAAATCCTCCCTTTGACGATGCAAGGGAGAATTTTGAACTATCATTTCTCATTCACTTAAATATCGTAACGTCCACGAAGTTCGGTCTACTTTACAACTGTTAAGAGAGAAAGCTTACTGAAAATATACGCGACAATAATTGATTTCCCTGCAGTTTTTGAATTCTCTATACAAGTATAGATTCTATCTCTATGTAACAAAAAAATTCAAAACAAAAAATTCTATAGTGAGACATTGCTCTCTTTTAAATTGTAGATTCCGAAACGAATCTTAGACGGTCTTGGTATCCATGTAGTCAAAAAAATGAAGCAACTGCTAGAAGAGCAATTAGTTATCACAATGAGGGATGTTGAATCTATAAGAAATAAAAGTGTGGACCTTCAAAAGTATGAGGTCCTCTTATATAAAAGTTTGTTTAAGTTCTTGTATGAGTTTAATAATGTGCAAATTGATGAGTTGCCGGATGAATTACCTCCTCAAAAGAAAGTGTATCACAAGTTCTCGGTTTAACACCTCAAAATAAGGCGCTGTTCCAGTCGAATAAAGCGGAGTTGCTAGAACTTAAGAGACAGTTAGATGAACTTTTAGAAACGGGTTACATTAGGTCATATAAGTCACCATTTGGAGCGCCGGTCCTGTTTGTAAGCAAAAATGATGACAAGTTTCAAATGTGCATAAAGTATAAGGCCTTTAACAGAGTGACTATAAAGAACAAGTATCCTTTGTTGATAATTGATGACTTGTTAAATAGGTTGTCATGGTCTAAGTTCTTTAGCCAGATTGATTTGAAGTCCGATTATCATCAAATTAGGATAAAAGAGGAGGATGTGTTGAATTTATAGTCCTACCTTAAGGATTTTGCAACGCTCCTGCTACTTTCACTACCTTAATGAATGGCATTTTTCATAAAGTAACTGATGTGTTCATGGTAGTGTACATTGATGACATCTTAGTGTGCACAAGATGATTATACCCAACACTTATAATTCTCGTATCTTGAGCCAAATATAATTGTACCCAGAAATGCAATATTTTCTCATAGAAAATATTTCTCTACAAGACACCAAGTAGACGATGCTGGCCCAATCGTGATTTGGGCAGCCCGGGGCCCCGAGTAGTTCAACGGGCAGTAATTTTGACTTGTGCGACCCGTAATAATGTTCGGGCAGAACACAAAAAATTGGGCAAATTTCATATATTGCATCGTGTAATTTTTTATTTTATTTTTTAAATATATATATATTTTAAATAAATTTATTTTAACCAAAAAAAACAATCTGGAACAATAGATTTTTGTAAGAAAGCATTTGGGACAATCACGTTCTAATCGATTACCGTTATCTGCATTTTATTGTTGTTACGGTCAAAGTGTTCTTCTAGAATTGTAGAAAGCTATTGACTAAATCAATATTGAAAACTGTTGTAAAAAAGTAATGGGAAAATAAGCAATGGAAATGTGTGCCAGAAAATGGTAGCGCACAAGGGGATGCTAAATTGGGGTCTTGGAAATACCCTACACCGTAAAACAATACTAAAAAGCCTATACAATCATAATACTACTAATGGGGTCCTAATAGAGCACTAGTTTGGCCAAATGGATGAAAATACACTCTCAAACTGTAATAGCTGCGTAAAAGGTCAAGTCAAAAACTCCCTGAGACACCAAAATGACCTCAAATCTACACCACTTGTTCATAAATACCACATACTCAAAAATGAGGTTAATTTTAGTGGTAAAAATGGGTGGAAATTGCACCTTTATCCAAAATGGCAGCACAAACATAAGTGTAGAAATTGCTCTAAAAATGCCAAAATTGTCTCAATTCTCGTTAAAGTCCCATAGGTATCAAGTACACCAAATGGGGTTAAAATTGAGAATAGAATTAGACAAAGGAAGAGAAATTGCTCGTTCTCCTAAAATAGCAGCATAAAGTTCACCAAATCTATTTCCATAAAGTAGCATATAGAAACTAACATAAAAATTGTTAAAGTGCACCAAATCTATTTTCATCACCCATGGGTATTATGTACTCTAAAATAGGGTTAAATTGGGCAATAAAATTGACGAAGTAGAGGGAATTTGCTCCTCCACTCGAATGGCAGCACACTAAATTATCTAAAAATTGGCCTAAAAGCTTAAAAATTGCCCCGTTTCACCCAAATTCTTTGTAAGTACTTTAGTATTCAAAAATGGGGTTGATTTGAACAATTGCCACCTCTAAATGCCAAAAAATCACATTAATACAAAAATCACAGCACACTAACATGACCCAAAATGGGCATTCAAACTTATACAAATGGGGTTTTTCAAGAGCCAGACATCCCACTCCAAGACAATCTCACAATTGCACCACAAAATCCTGAGAAATACAAGGAGGATTGGGAAATTTTGGGCAGCGCTTCCGCGTCATGCCCAAAAACCTAATTTGCACTCCCAATTTTCTTTCACATATAAAATTGGCCCGGTGAAATTTGGGCAGCACTTCCGCGCTATATCACTCACTGGGCCAAAATTTCTACAACACCACACAAGTTTCAACAAGCAACATTCAAACACAATTTACTAACCAAAACGTAAATAAGTCCAAGGGCACAACCCCAACATAGGCAACTAAAATTACCGATTAAGCTATTACAATTGTTCCTCAATCATCCTAATCCTCAAATAGTCTAGAAGTTTAATACAACTCTAAAGAAGAGATAAAAGGAAGGTAGAGAATCACTCCCTCCCTATTATCACTATGTGATTCCGTAATATCACCCTGTCAAGGCAGAGAATTGGTGATGGCATGGTCGACCTTTGCCTCTGCATATTGACCTCTGTGACGTTGGTGCTGCTTCTTACGCCGCCACGACCTACCTTCGCGTCTCTACCCAAATCTAGTACGCGCAGAAAGAGTTGAGCATGGACGCCAGTGAGTCCAAGCCCTGCTCTCGCAGCTCGTGTTATTGCTCTGCGCCTTCCACTTCCACGTTGTTGGCTGTCGGCGATACCGATGCCCTCATCGTCCCTTACACAATGTCTGTTCCCCGCTGCTCTTCCAATTCTGCGATCACGATCTTGATGGCTGGGACCAATGCAGTTGAATGCACCAACGCTACCGGGGATGATGTCTTTTCCAATCGCAACGAACATCACGTCCTTCGCATCATCGATGCTCAGCTTCCGTCTTCCGCCTCAACCTCAGCTTCCGTCTTCCTTCCGTTACAGTTCCCAAATTAAATAATTGTTTGTTTATAATGAAAGTAATTGTAAAACGACAAAATCGTTGTTTTTTAGAGAACTTTTTACACAAAATTTTTTAAGCAAGATTTGCTTATGAAATGAACGCACTTGGCCAAGTGCATAAATAGCGAATTGCGTGTTAAAAGTGTCCTAAAACCACTATCTCTAAAATATTAGGCAAAATAGCACGAACACTCAAAAAACCCACAATTACACGGTCAAAAATTGCTACTCAGCTAAAATTACACAGAAAGTTAAGAATATTGGAAAAGGCAATCAAAGCCAACTGGAAAGTACTAGCAAAACACCAATAAATCTAATCAGCTAAAATGTTGCAATTAAATACATAAATGGGAAAAAACAGTATCAAACCTCACGGTAAAGGTTTTCCCTGATTTGTGAACCGGTACAACAGTTCACACAGGAGGTAGTAGTTCTTTCATTTGAGACATTTGAGTGCTCAAATTATTGGTCATTTTGAAAGAAACAAGATGTAATTCTCCACAAGTTGCAAAGAGTGATTTGATATTGAGTGAAACTCTAGGACATGTTTCAACATCAGTTGGATTTTGCCTATCTCTATAATTCAAAAGAGAGATGCTTTCTAGCAACGTGTCTTATACCAATAAAAGCGCTTAAAAAATCAGAGAATGTATACATAATAAACACCAAAATCAAATTAAAATTGACCTTGAAATTGTTCTCCAAAAAATCCAGCATTCATCAAAATAGAGTAAACTCTTTTTGACTGTAACATCTCGTAAGAAATTTCGAGGCATACATTATAACACTATAAACGCCTCATAAAATTACAGAAAATACATGCAAAAAATGCTCAAATTGAAAAAAATAAAATAAAAATAAAAAAAATAAAAATGCTCACTGGAAAATTTTAGCATTTACAAAAATTGAACAAATGCTTTTCATCAGTAACATATAATTCACGACAAATTTTTAAGTGGCTATGTACCAATAAAAGCGATTTGAACAAGTCTCACTGCGTGGAGTCCCGGGAGTACGTGGAGTCCCGAAACAGCGTGGAGTCCTGGGGGTGCGTGGAGAAAGGGAAAAAGAGGAGGAAAGTGAAGGGGAGCAAGATGCCCCTCCTTCTCTGCCAATAAAGAAGGCAAAGAAGTCTAAGGTAGTGTTAGATTTCGATGAATAAATCACTATTGTTTTCTTATATATACACTTACAATTCGGTGTTTTGGAACTAACAGACTTTGGAGATCATTTTGGCATAGTAGAATAAACTTTTTCAAAAAAAATTGGACTAAGAAAAGCTCGGAAATTAAGTTGAGTTTTATCTTCAAAAATCCGTTTGCAATTTTGAGCCTTTATTCAAAAGTTATAGACAAAGTCAGAGAGGGTGTTTGAAATTATCAAAGAAAATATTCCTTACTACCCCTCCCTGAATTTTGTCTATAACTTTTGAATGGAGGCTCAAAATCTCAAACGGATTTGTGCAGATGAGAGTTAACTTGGTTTTGCAACTCTTTTAAATTCAAAGTTTTAAAAAAATATTTATTCTACTATGAAAAAATGGCCATCAAAGTCTGCTGAGGTTTTCTTTTGTAAAATTGTGAATGATTAACCCCTAAACGTTCTCACCCTTTTCAGATTTGGCAATTTTCCAAAGATGCATTATAAAATGCAACTAAGAGGGATATTTTCAAGTTGATGAATGAATAAAAGTTGTACATTATGCATTTTAGATTCTATCCATACTGTTAGATTTGCGATTGCTATCACCAATATTTGTGTATTAAATTTCAAACTTAAAATTTAACACTCTTTTGTAATATGATTACGAATAAGATATTGACAATCTAATAATGAAATTTGTTGTGATGGGTTGAAATATAATACTCTAAGTGTAGTGATTTTTGGAGATTTTTTGGTTGCTTAATTTTAGTAGTTGACTTTTTCAAGAGCACTTTTAGACTAAATTCTTCGAAATTTTGGGTGAAACACTACAACATGAAATGAAGCATAAAAATTCACAAATCATCCCCTTTCTAATCGGATCACACATGCATGGAGCTAACTTCCCATAAAAGTTTCAATAAAAAATCCATACTGCAAAAAGTGCATGATGGATGAGAAAACGGACTTCAAATCCGTACATCATGCAAAATATGCATGATTGGGCGGTTAGGAGTTAAGTTAAAAAGAAATTCAGAGTACACAGAACTTCAACCATGGTGTTTTAAATGTTGCCTAAATAAGGGTGTTTTAAATGTTTTAAGTGTTTTGAAAGTCATAATTTTGTGCTTTGATGCCTTTCAACTTTGGGGATTATGTTCATAATCTTGTTGAGAGTTTGTATAAATAATTTCAAACCAATTGAATCTATTTGTCATGGGTGCCCGAAATTGCCCAAAACTTAAAACACATTACTTTTTGAGAAATAACTTTTTAATTGCAATTGAATTGATCAAAAAAAATCTAAATATTAATCTGATAGTGAAACACAAGTTTATTCAAAATTTCACATCTTGTACAAAAATTGTATTCAAGAGATATTGTATCAAGAAGGGCCTACTCACAAGTGGAAAATGGTTTAAAATCATGACTCATGGTTTTGAAGGTTAATTAATTATTTGGCATCAATGTGCCAACCTTGTCCCACTGCTATGATATAAGAACAATCCAAAATCTTATAAACGTACGAAGTTGAGTTCATAAATTGCAAAAGATTCCAAATAATCCAATAGATTTCATAATATTCCAAAAGATTTCAAAAGATTCTAGAAGATTTCATATTCGCTAAAATTTTGCTGATTTGGTCATTGCACTATTCACATTAACAGAAAATAGATAGCAATTTGTTGATTTTTCAAAAAATTCAAAAATCAGTGAAATCGGTCATTGCAATGCCTTGAACGACATAAAGTAGTTGATTTTTTGTTGATTTCCACGATTTTCTGTTGATTTGTCCACAATTTTTTCCCCTAAGCAGGTTATTTTTTCCCAAGGCAACCTTTTTTGTTTCGGCAGCCCAAAATAATGTTTGGGTAGGGCAGAAAAATATTTGGGGCAAGTTTCATACATTTCATCTCAGATTTATATATATTTTTTAAAATAAAACTATTATTAGCAAATCAATGGTTCCGGAACAACAAATTTTGGTTGGAAAATGTTTGGGTCAATGCAACCATATCAACAGCTATGATCATCGTTTTCTGGTTGATTCGGTCATAGGTTTTCTAGTGGTGTCGAGCCCAATCTATGAGGTTTTGAGTTGCCCCTGCGGTTAGAAATGTCATACCTTGCCTATACTATTTGGTTTCTCCCCACACTAATTCATATGGTGGCTCACACTATTTGCACTACTTACGTTAATTTATATGTTGACCCACACTATTTCTTATACTATACTATTTCTAATGCTAGTCATGTCAATTCCCTAGCCACATTAATTCTTATAACACCTATTAATCCCTAATTGTCTATACTAGCTAATTAATGTCTACACTAATTCACTAGACTTTACAATACTAACTTTTCCACTATCAAACTAATTCTTTTAATTCCATATTTTTTCATAGATTAACACACTAATTTTGCATAGAATCCAACTATCTTTACACTAATAAAATCATAACCATCAACACGCCATTACAACCACAATAAATAGGAAAATCCTAAATATTTGCTAACCCATATTTCTAAGACTCGATAAAGACTCATTAAAGCATTGACAGCTTTTACTACACATGGATTATTAGTATTATTCTTTGTACTTTGTAGTTATCTCTTCGTTGTATGTGTATTTATTATGTATTTGACTATAGAGGTGTCTTTCCGCATATCTACTATTGATTTGTGATTTATGATTGCGATTTGGTCTAATCGGGCGTTATGGTGAGCACGTGGCGATGACTACCGTCACTTGTCACGTGGTGTGTTTACTGTCACTTGTAAAGTGAACGCAACTTGTTTTGTGTACTCACAAGTGGGTGTAGAGTGCAGTGTGGAGATGTATGACATCTTATAATAAATGGACGTAGTAATGATGGTGCTCAAGCAACTACAATATCAATTTTATTTTTTATTTTTTTTGCCGTTACCCAATTTTCACTTGTTAGGACGACATGTTTATGTACGACAAAGATAATACTAAGCCGGTTAGATAAAGGCCAAAGACAACACCAACTAAACCCCAAAAATAATCCCTATTGGTAAAAGAAGAAATAAATGAATTATTAGAAATTGGGTTTATTTATCATGTACTCTTTAGCCCCTAAAAGACCATGTTCATCTCTAAAATTTTATCACTTCTCATGATGCTTTCAAGAACGCAGTTGTATCTCTCAATTGGTGTTCATGTAGAAAGCTTCACCTTTGAAGCTTAAAGAAGATTTAGTTGTGAGATTGTATATCAATCTTCAGTACAATCTAGTGTATATATTAGTAATATTACATGATTATAAAGTTTGATCATGAATTGTTTTCTGAAAATTTTGAGCAAAATCAACATGTCATTCACTACAGACATTCTCATAAATTCTAGAACAATGATCAGCGTTTAAAATTTCAAGAGCATACATAGATGTCCTACAGCAATGATTGATTCAGAAATATTTATGTTTGGGTGAAGTGACTTATTGGTGATCCAATGAGTTGATGTTTATGATTGTTATTAATTATGATATTGCATAAAATGTGTCAACGTTTCAAAAGGTTTTTGGGATGTTCCAAATAATATTAAATATATAGTAAGAATTCTAAAGGTTTTGAAAAGATTCCATTTTAATATATTTAAATATTTTTTGTCACTATTATATAGTGATAATGACACAGTAATGGCAAATGTTTTACATATTGTACACTTTTTTTTTACAAATTTGATGCCATTGTGTGAAAACGCCCTCGAGGTCATCAACTTTCCTAACTACCATGTCCCAAATTCACCTGCATTGAAGTTTTAGTTCTTTTCTAGTATATCGATCAACATAATTGCACATCTCGTAATGAACATCTATAATTCTCTAGTTAACATTGAGTCAAAATTATAGAATCCAAATAAGTTACTAAAATAATAAAATTATTCTTGGGCACTATGCGTCCTCTTGGTCCTTTAGAGGTTAGTGAGTAAATAAGTTCAATTGTCATTGTGCCAAAGAAAAATAGAAAAATTAGAATTTGCCAATATTTTAGGAAATTAAATTCAACGACTAAAAAGGATTTTATTCCATTGCTATTTATGGATAGAATTTTAGATGCCGTGGCCAAGCACAAATTCTACTTTTTTTAGATATTTTCTCTAGCTATAATCAAATTAAATTTGGCACAAGATATTAATTTAAAATCTCTTTTACCACCGATTTGGGTACATTTGCATATAAGATCATGCCTTTTAAAGGTTATGTAATGCCCTGACCACCTTTCAAAGGGTGATGATTGTGGCCTTCCAAAAAATATCTTGTTAATTTATGGAGATCTTTTTGGATGACTTTTGTATATTTGTGTAAAAAAAAAAATCATACCCATGAGTTGGGATTATGTTTTAAACAATGTACCTGATTTAGAAATTCCTTAAACGCCGCTAAATGTCAATTTGTGTTCTTATTTGGAAAACTATTAGATCATATTGTTAATAAAGAAGGAATTAGTACTGACATTGGAAAAAAAATTGCCTTCATTGTAAATGCCTTAAGTGTATAGGAGTGTGCTATAGAATCTTTGTTTTTTAGGTCGGACTTTTAGGGCACTCACTTCCCCTTCCAAAATTTTGGAGACTACGATTCCAATAGTGAAGTTTTTTCCCTTTACAACCTCTTTAATTAGGAGATATGGTGAGTTTGACTTTTAGGAGTTTAGAGTTGACTTTTAGGATGTAGACATTTGTTTGGATTTGCATTTTACCTACCCTCTCCATATTTGACAACTACAGATTCAATAGTGTTATCGAAAAGCTATACAAGTATTTGGATTTTAAGATCTCATAGATTTTAACATATCACAAATTTCAAGATATTGGCCAAATAAAATGTGTTAACTTGAAAACTAACTTTTTGTTTAGTATGATATAGGTATTTGAACTTTTCCAAGCTCTAAAAGGTAAAGGTGTGATTCCATAATAGTCTTGCAATTGTTGATTGGGTACCATGTGGATGAAGTTGCTGCAACAGATATTTCATCTGTTGATAGCGCATACGTATTTTGTTAATTGATCGAGGGCAACACCATTCCGGATTGCCATTTGGAATGCCGAAAGCGTGGCTTAGGGTTTAGGGTTACAAGGGTGTCCTAAATAATCTTTGTTCATCACATGCCTAAGCTTGTGAATACTTCTATAGATTCTTTTTTTCCATCATACAATTAAAAATAGTTTCTTTAATTTTTTAAAATAACAAAATAATAATCCCACAAAATCTAATTTATTTTAGTTTTAATTTAAATTAAAAAATAATTTAAGAACCTACCATACAAATATACTGTATCTAATAGAAATTATAAGAGCAACAATAGATTATCCCCTAAATGCCTACTATAGAAGTTTTGAGCAGTACCATAAAGTATTATAAAATGAGACTTCTTTAACTTTTTTTAGTTTCAATTCTAAAGAACATATGTGATATATCCTTATTAGAAGACATTTGCGCTGTTGAATTTGAAATGAAATGCTTAAATAAATTTTAAACAAATTTACAAAATTAAAAAAAAATTAAAAAAATTAAAAAATCACTAAAATTACAATTTTAATACTCTCAACTTGTAATGCATTATGATTGGTTGAAATCATTATGCTTCAATAGTGATGAAGTTGTTCATATAAATTTCATTATGGTTTGTTAGAGGTCCACAAATCCAACCTTTTGAAGTCCGCACGGCAGGACCGCTGGTTATATCACGGGTCGGGTCAGCAGGGCGTCCGACCCGGCCCGCGATAATACTTGATGTGAATGGCAAACCCCGTTTTAGGGTTTAGGGGACCTGCAAGTTAAGACTCTTTCTTCGTCTTTTCATCGCAAGCATTCTCTTAATCCTTTCCTTTTGTTATTGATTTGTGCCATTCTACCATTTGTTTGTTGCAATCGTACTATCATTTGGCGATGAGCATGAAAACCTTAAATTAGGGTTCGTTGCGAACGGAGCCAATGCGTTGGAGCTTGAATTGGCCAGCTTTGGTTTTGAAGAAACATGGTCAGTGCTTCTCCCTACGCTCCCATCCAGGGTTTGTTTATTAGTCAGCATGGGCGATTGGTTTTGTTTTTGCGTTACTCTGGATTTTTTTGTGTTTCTGGTGGAGCGAATCCACGCATTTGCGTAAACGGTTTCGTTGTTGCGATGGTTTCGAGTTTCGAACTCGTACTGGAACCCTAGATGCAGTTAATGATCGAATTAGGGATACCAAAGGCGGAATCACTTGTTGCAATCGAAAGAAACAAAGATTGAGGTCCGAATTGAGGTCCTTCTTGCAATGCATTATGAGATCTGGTAGTAAAAATGAATAGCACGTTTTGGAAGGGTAGTGCAGTGATTTTTGTTGTCTGGAGACAGTTCAGCATTTTTGCTACTTTTCCATGGCTTGAAGAGCAATCCAGGCTTCTTGGATGCTCTTTTCATATTAATATATAGGTAATATCTGTTGTGCTACCTAGGTGCTACTTAGGCAATACCTGGTGATACCTAGGTTTAAAAAGGCTACACATCTTGACTCCATGTAGGAAATCTGGCTATTATTCCTTTTTTTCCTAGAATTAGCCAAAAAAAATTCACTGGGGTAGTGCTCAATTTGTCCTCGATAGGGCCTTTGTTCTTTTACCTCAATCTATTCGGGTTCTTTGTCAAGGATCGGAGTGATCCCCAAGTCCTACGAAGATTAATGACATGTCAAGATTGTAGCCTCTACCCATTCTAGTCTCTGTATCATCCTCTTCTCGATTCTGCCTTTTCAATCAATTTCATATGCTAACATTTTTTGTTACATTCAAAACCGTTCATATAGGTATGAATACTATTATTAGAATACATATATCTTTGAAAAGGGATTCGAATGCACTTTATTATGCATTGTTTCGATAAGTTATGAATTTTCAAAGTTCTACCCAAAAATCATGTCCTAATTTTGATGTTCTTGTATTGTACATTACAAAATGAATATTCAGTTTTTGTTAAGATATATTAGAGCATGCTTTTTGGCGGGTGGTTGGTTTTGGGTATAAATCTTCAAGCCTTGAGATGAGGTATAATTTGTTCTAAAATGGCTCAGTTCAAGTTCAGTTTTTAATGTGAGAAATGTTCACGCTCATATAATCCACTTTTTTTATTGTACCTTGTCCTGCAGGCTAACACTCTGAGACCGTACTTGACATGCATTCGCAACACTCTTACAGCAGCCATGTGCCTTCAGGTTTGTTAGGACCTTTTTCAAGCTCAGGCTTGTGTCTAATAGCAATAGCTATAAATCATTTTCCATGTCAAATTTCCATGTCCGATTCTTGTAGCGGAATTTCCAGTAGGAATAGACAAGAATCACAGGAACATGGAGTTGTAGGCCTCGGTTTTAACCTGGATTATTATGATGTGCTTTACTTTGGATGGTGAATTTATTACTTTTAATATTCTGAATCTATTAGCAGCTACGAAATCCATCCTTTACCGGTATTGAGTTCTAAAATGTTGTTTATCTGCAGAATTTTCCTTGTCAAGAAGTGGAGAGGCACAACAAGCCTGAAGTTGAATTCAAGTGCGTTATTTTTTGATGTCGTTTGGCACAGGAAAACATCTAGCACGTAGTAGATGATGTAGTTGCATTTATATTCCTTTAGAGGTTTCGCTAGATCAGAGGATTTCTTTCTGATGGATGTCATTGAGTTTATTTTGACGTCCACTTATTTTTAGCTCTGTGTGATCACAGGACAAGCAAAGAGCTTCTTCTGAACCCAGTAAGTGTGTACTCAGCTTTCTTCCACTTTAAGCCAATATAATGTTTATATTTTTCTGTTTGTTCCGTGGGGAGAGTTATGCTCTGTAGATTTGTTAAGAACTTGGGTATCCGAGTGCTGCAGAATAAGGCTAATAGCATTCAATTACTGTAAAATAAGACGGGAGCGTTTCTGATACCTCTTCACCGATCTATAGAGAACACTTTCCCAATGAAGGAACTCAGATACTCAAATAAAAGATTGTGGAATAGTCCACACTTTAATGTTGTTTTTATGGCCATGATGATGTTCATGTTGTTGTAATTGTAGGACGTTTGGACTAAGCAAGGTCTTTCCCTGTTGTGCAGATTCTTATATGCAGAAATGAGGCGGAGAAGTGCTTGATAGAGTCATCTATAAACTCCCTACGAATCAGTATCAAGGTTTCAGCTTTTTCCTTGAATGTTTCCTGTGGCATTACTTTGAACATCATGTTCGCGGCTGGTGGAATGTGTTGCAGTTTCCTTTATCTTAAAATGTTCAATTACTTATGCGTGTACATATACCCATGAATTCAGGTGAAGCAAGCTGATGAGTTGGAGAATATTCTAGCCAAGAAGTTTCTGCGTTTTCTGTCAATGAGGGCGGAATCTTTTCAAGTTCTGCGGAGAAAACCTGTTCAGGTATCCGGGTGACAGGTCATGAAAGACCCTCTTGTCAGCAAGTTTTATTCCTGAAAATGTCATGATCATGAGGTTTTGTTTGTACATTGTATATCCATTTCAGGCAAGTCTTGAAGAAGAGATTATTGCTCAGCACTTTGTGCAAAATGTGAATTATTGCCGTGGGAATATTTTTCTGTCTTGTCGTTGGGTCGTCATTTTATTTACTATCATAGGCGGGATTAGGGTGTTCTTATGTTGAACAATTTGTGTGTTGCAGGGCTATGATATTAGCTTCTTAATCACAAACTTCCATTGTGAAGAAATGTTCAAGCATAAACTTATTGACTTCGTGGTGAACTTCATGGAGGTATGTATATAAGCCCGTTGTTTTTGCTCTTGGTAGTCCCTTTTGTTACTCCTGTTAGTCGTGATGGCACCAAGTGCAAGAAATTTTAAAGATCTTGCCAACATCAACACCAGATGCATATGAGAAGCATAGATTTGGGATGGTTTGCTTAGTACATTCATGTGTGCATCTTGCAGGATATCGACAAAGAAATTAGTGAACTCAAACTGTCTGTGAACACGCGAGGCCGATTGGTAGCAACAGAGTTTCTAAGGCAATTCACATAGATGGCATTCTTGTGTTGGTATCCTAATTTTGTTTCAACAGGTTGCTGCCACCTTTTAATCATTTCTGCCGTGTCTTTCCTAGTCTCACCAGTTCCTGAACTTCAGCTAATATTGTTTAAGTGAAACGAAACATGTTCCTGGCAGTTTTGAGTGATATCCACAATTTTTAAGTTCTGCCTCAATCAAGTTTATTCTCAGAACCATTAGTTTCTTCACTATTTGGAGCCTCCAGGAATTTTCACTTTCAAGATGAAGGAACAATGGCTGAGGATCAGGGCCTGAGATCAGGATCAGAGGTTCTATTTGTACGGCTTTGTACAGAACATGTACTCTAGGCTTTAAATAAAACATGTCAGGTTTCTTACTGTTACACTTGGTGCTGGTTCTGCCTTGGTTGGGATTTGAGTGCTTCTCAGCGTTAGGCTATACCGGTAGTCACCATTCCAGAAGGCTGGACCTGCCTGATATTGACGAGAAGCCAGAGAGTGCTTTCGATTCCATCAGTTGGGGAGGCTCTCCGTTGAAGAAATTAAAGGAGCTGCCACGTTTCTACAAGTGCCAAAGAGGACGGTGCTACGCAGAGGGAGAGAAGTTAAGGCTTCAAGAGGAGTCTGAGATATCTGAGTTACTCAGTGGTTGAAAGATAAATTCATGTGAATTGGTGAAACAATGGCACAGTCGATCTCATAGTAGCGAAAGCAAGTCTCTATTGCAGGACTATGAGATTCACTTACAAGGTGCACTGGGAATCCAAGAGTGACAGAAAGCAAATGATGTCAATACACAATTGTCTGCAGATCCGAAGCTTTAATTGCTGAGCTCTAACAAACCCTGCGCACCGTCATACTTGCACTAGGCGGCCTTGGAGTCACGTCAACTGGCGGAGACATCCCGGAGATTGTCTATCCAATCGTCCATCCATTGTGAGTCACGAAGTTGTCCTGGGGCGCTAGAATGTTCTGCACCATCCCATTCGGAGCTGCTGGGTGCCCACCAAGTAGACAAGCACGGATCATGAAAGCCATCCTCCGAACTCTGTTGCAACAGGCTCTGTTGCTCTTGTAATGCACCGCTGAGGACTCCACCAGCATTTGCAGCCACAAGATTTGGCTCCATCAAGCCTCGCTACATCTCTATATATATATATCTCTAGCTATAACTGGCATGACTGTTGAAGCAATTAATGTAGACAACTGTAGCGTGAACGCATAGTTTGGAAACCTGTTGTGTAACTTCCTGCATACTGGTAGCAGTCTAAACATTGCTGCATTGAAGGTATTCACGGCTTTTCGGGTCAGACGTTTGATGTCAATAGAGTTATCCTTAAAGTCACCTTGAGTTTGAATAAGATACCGTGAATTTTGCTTTAATATACTCTTATTTGATCACCCCAAATAGTTAAAAGGTATAGAAGAGCTTAGTGGTCTCTCATTATTAGGTGTGTAAGAGCTTGGTGGTTTTCAAACTCACGGAAAACTAGTTTAGCCGTCAAGAAATTACTGGCGAGAGAAATTACTGTAGTGCAGGGTGCCCGGCAAGGTGTTGTTTCTGTTCAACATCTCTTGCTGCCTGACAAACGTTTTCTTGTGCCGCTTGATTTCGTTCTGTACTGCTTTAGCATCGAATTTGAGTGTGGATCTACAAAGCGTGAGTCCTAGTAGCTTGAATTCCAGTTCCAGCCCACTACGCAGCCATTCAGACCTCCTTGAAAGAATTGAAGTGAGTTCGTGATTTTGAGATAGCCAATTGAACTGCAATCTTTTTTCAACGAATAGCATCAGGATATCAAGTAACGTACTGATCAAAGTTTCCATGGACTTGGGCTGTTTCTGAATCTTCGGAGTACACCAGCCAATTACACAGGAGAACTATCTAGGAGGTTCTTTCTGACAGTAACCCCTTACTTACTTAAACGTGTCAATGAGGTGCCTCATTGGCTGCAAGTAAGTATCCTTTTAAACAAATAGAAAATAACATTTATGGTTTGTTGTGTGATCTTAAACTAGTTAGTGTATAATTTTCAGTTTCATTGATAAATAAATGTGCATGCCGGTTTTCTTGACTGCCACTTCATATATTGCATTGATTTAAAAACAATGCTCGGGTAGGATCAAAAATTGCCATTGCCACTGCAGGATTAGTGGAGGGGTCAAGGGGTCATGTGGTGACTTAAGTCATAAGTCATTTGAATTGGAGTGAATGCATTGAAGTACATTGAACCTGAGAATGATGGAGTGAGCAAGCCAATGTATTTTAATTGTCAAATCAGACCACATCACATGGCCGCACCTTAACTTACCAGATGGACAATATTGCCGAGTAACTCACACGGTCAGGTACTAGGAAATTATGGGGCGTTCCTTGTCAAAATTGAAGCATCTGTCACCCATATTAATAGTGGATTTTGGTCCTGAGTGGTGCGGTTGAAATGTCAGACTCGCTAGTTGAATGGTTGAGAAAGTGAAGCCTTAACCCTTTGACGCGCCAGTGTCCACTATGTGGACGACGCACATATTGAAATTGCTAGATTTTCATTCAAATTGGACAGTTTTCATCCACCAAAATTTCTCTTGGTTCTTGAGCAAGTTGACTATCCTTTGTACAGTTTGGATCTTCAAAATAGGTTATTATGATTTTTAGAAAAACAATGGAATTGGTTTATGTCAAGTTTCATTCTTAGTTCAAAAAGTGGGACCTTAAATATGATTTTCCAAAATAAGTAGAATCAAATAATGGAAACCATACCATCTTGTAGTGCATGTAATTCCAATTTCATTACCATATTTAAAAACAATTGTGCTAATTTGGGATTTTAAATTGAATTCAAGAGAAAACCTTGCAAAATTATTTTTAAAATCTTAAATCAAAATAGAATAAATCCAACCGTAGAGATGTGATCTTCACATCCCAGGGAGTGCACTCTTCAAGTACTGTAAATATACACGTGCGTGCACAATAAGGGTATTATTAAGATCAAGCATGTACAAAATGTATGTATGGGAGACATATTGCAATCGAGCGGAAAATAGATATACATGGGGCTTGGAGTTAAATGCCTCATTTTTAGCCCCTGTGTACATATAGAAATGTATTTTGAGACTGTGAGATTTGTACATATATTGCTTGATTTTAGCCAAAAAATAAATGTATACAGGGATGTTTTAATAAGGGGGATGCACGCACGTGATTCCTGGCTTTATTGAATAGTGCACTCCTTGAGCTTCACATTGACATTTACAACTTTGCTTTGAACATCAACCCCATTTTTGGTTTTCATCAAACATTTTATAACGCTTTTTTGAAAACAGTGTTGAATCGGGACGTTAAAGGGTTAATTGACCCATTGGAATTGTATGTTACTTCAGACTGGAATATCAGCAAATTTTATTGGCCTGTGTGGACGCCCACCTAGTAACTCTTCCAGTGCTTCCAGTGATTAGCGTTGATAAATTGTGCGGGCTTTGAGAGACAATGTACATCATGAATGCAAGAGACCAGGTGCCGCTGCAATGGTAACGCCAGGCTGATTTAATCCCAGACCAACAGTTTCATAGGCTGTGCAAAAATTACTGGCAATGATCGATCGTTCCATGTTTGATCAATGACTTGTAGACAGGGTTGTTCTGTCGGACCACTCGACAACACGACGAACACGACGAACACGACGTCGAAGACAGACAACAGACCCCCTCGTTTGGGAATATACCATATTCCTAGAACATACCTGAATATACTAGAATATACCCGAATATTCTAGACTATACCCGAATATTCCTGGATATTCGAGCATATTCCATCCACGTACTAGACACCCGACAAACATGAACTCAACAGATATTGCCGAAAATGTGTAGAAGAAGACAACCCTACTTGTAGGGAGACGTGTAGACCAATCAATGTCATTTTGTCTCCGATGGTCGATTTGTAGAGACATGTTGGGATTCATCCCCTACATTGTTGGTTGCTCGTGATGGATGCCGTTGGATTAGTCTGAAATAGAAACCCTAACTTCAGTATTTAATTTCTGCACCCGGTTTTCATTGATTGAATACTTGCACGGACTGTCACAGACATTGCGCTGCAGTGATGCCATTGCATTGCATACTTGAGCAGGTTGTGTTCTTGTGATGGAGAGAGTTACAGCAGCCACATTGAGTTCTTGATATTCACGTTGAGGTATTTTTTGACGGCCAAACTAGTTGTGCATGAGTTTGAAGACCACCAAGCTCTTACACACCTAATAATGAGAGGCCACTAAGTTCTGCATCTTATAACTATTTAGAGTGAACAAATAAGAATATATTAAAGCAAAACACATGGTATCTTGTTCAAACACAACTGTTTATAAGATTTTTTAAAGCTTTTTGCTTGTAAAATCATAGTAATTATGAAAATGCTTTAAATAGTATGATGTTTTAAGGAAAAATGTAAATAATAGTGATGAACAACAAGGTGTAGGTGGTATGCTTTTTGAGTTTACATAAAAAGAAGTTCAATAAAAAAATGTTTTTCGCAATGTGTATATTGGAATTAAGGATTTTGAGCTTTAAAGTGCTGTAAAATTCGCAATTTTAAGAATTTTGAAGAATGGTAAATTGGACTAGAAAGTAGAAGATAGCCCCCACACTTTCTTAGTTGAGGCCGTTTTTATTTTAAATAAGGAATTAGGTGAAAATCAACATTTGACTTAAAGTCGACCAAACTTGAGTTGACGGGGCTCCTTGCACACTTAGAGGTTAAGCTGGTCCAAGCAATAAGGGTTGGAGTTGAAATATTTTATCAATACTTTACATTGTAGCAGCATTGTAGAAAATGGATGTAGTCTAGCAAGGGTTGAAGAATGTTATGATGTTCAATTGTGCACCAAAATCTTGGTATAGTGAGAATCCACATGGGCTTGCAAGTTCTTATCTTAGCAACAATCTAGAATGAAATTGGTTAAGGTAGGAAGACCCATTTCCGTGTCTACACCTATTCCCGTTCGCCTACATGACACTTGAATCCGGGTACAATCATGGGCGGATCAGGGTACACCGGCGCTTGTGAATATCTATATCCAGAAGCAGTGTAGGGTGTTATAGCAACCGGCGCCCACAAAAGAACTGAAGTCACGTTGACATGCGTGAAAGATGGCGGCAACGGCGTGCATTAGGAAATGGAATGAAAGCCACGAGATCTAGTTTGCGGCATTTTTTGTGTGGCAGCAACGTGGTTCTTGATTTAATGCTATGGTGACTTCTAGAAGACGGTTTGGTGTGATTTCTAATCTATAATGCAAGTGTCAACTTCGGTAATCACAATGTGTTATTCTTGGAGATGTGTCAATTTCAAAATGGAATGTGAACATTCTGCACATGTTTCAGCAGAGAGATATTTGTCATATAAATTTCAACATTGTTTTGCAAGTTTCAGCACCAGGCCTTCTTCTCATGTGATCATTGATGAGCAATTGCGGATTTCACTATTCACTACATGCTGCAACGTGATTGTTGTTTAAGGGTCCATGTTTGAGTAGTTGTCTACATTGCAGTTGTATGGGTACCGATTGGCAATCTGCCACCATGGCTCAGTGTCATTATTTTGATGATGGTGAGAGCGAGGACCCTATGATCATGGAACAATATGGTCAAAGCTCTAGTGGTGATGAGAGTGATTCGCCGATCATGGGCGTTGATGAGGAGTTGCAGCCTGCTTTGATGAGTTTTAATCAGCCTCGCAGACACTCATGCCACTTGCCGCCACAAATCGGAAGTGGGGATTTTGATAACGCCATCACCTATGACGACAATGTCATCGTGGCGCCTACGCCTCCTGAGAATTTGCGAAGTCAGAGCAGTCGGCAACGCTTGTTCATCACCAATCCCCAGCTTTCAATTTCTCTAAAACGTGTTGCCGGGAGCAGGCATAACATAGGACGATTGATCTCATGAGCCGAGATCAGAGTGCCATCCCTTGTCTTTGATCAAGGTCCAGTTGGAGAGTTCATGGATCAACGAGGCCGTCGGCCACTAGCGCCCATGATTCTACACGTCCTGCTTTTCATGCATCGCAGCCGAGCAATGGGACTCTTGAGGATGGAGGGCGACAGGCGTTGAGAGATATAACAAATACCGCACGTGATCGTGGAGCATCGACACCGCAAGGGAAATGCCCAAATGCTGCGAAGAAGGGACGTAGAACTAGCTTGTGGACTGATGAGCAGCTCTCACAAGCCATGGGTGCGGTAGAAAGTGGAATACGCATCCAAACAGCGAGTAATCTATATCGGATCCCGACGTCATTACTAAGGGATCACTTGTATGGTATCATTCGGGCAGGTAGCGTAGATGCAAGTGTATACTTCCACTTGAGGAGGAGCAATTGGTGGTCCAATGGATATGCAGACTGCAGGAACCTGGGCATCCTGTGAATATGGCTGCTTTACGAATTAAAGTAGCTGAAATGTGTCAGGGGAAGGAAACGCCATTTATTGACGACATACCCGAACGGGGTTGGTTAAGGTAGTGGAGACATCCAGAGCTAGCTCTTAGGGTTGCGCAGAGTTTGGAGACTTCTCGTGCCCGCGGACTCTGTCATGAGAATGTACAATCGTTCTATCATAACTTGAGGCACTTAATTATATGATACAAACTCATACTCTCCTGATAGAATATGGAACTATGATGAGACAGGTGCGCAAACATGCAGGACTGGAAGCGCATTGGTGCTAGCATATAGAGGTATTCGTAATGTCCATCAAGTGATGCCAGATGAGAAGGAGTGGTTATCGGTTCTTTTCTATTGCAATGCTGCAGGACAAGCCATTCCCATCTTCTACGTTTTCAAAGGCAAGAGATTTTGACAGAACTATATTGCGAAGTTTGAAAAGGGCGCAACTATGGCCATAAAGCCACATGCGTGGATGACAAGTTTTTTATTTTCAAAGTGGAGATCTCATTTTGTCAGTGTGTTGAGCGGCTCAGGGGTGTATCTTCGGAGCGTCGGCATCTGTTAATTTTGGATGGGCATTGTAGTCATGTATCCATTGATACAGTACAAGAAGCACGTTGCTAGGTTATAGATTTGCTCACGTTGCCATCGCATACATCACATGCAATGCAACCCTTGGATGTCTGTTTATTCGAGTCTTTCAAAACTGCATTCAATCCTTTCAAAACTGCATTGAAGGCCTATCATGATTTTTGGACTTACAGGTTTTCGGGCTCCACTGCGAAGAAGGAGAACTTGGCTCAACGGGTCAATTTAGCGCTAAAGAGAACAATGACTGTAGAGAATATGGAACGCGGTTTTAAAGTGACCAGAATTGGCCTTTGGATGACAGTGCTATATCGGCCAAGATGGGTTCCTCAAAGGTTTACCAAAGTTATGTGGTGGACGTCACAGATGCACCCACTCAGCTGCGGGTTGAAGAAATCCAGTTCAAAGTGGTAGAGTCCAAGAATCCTTCAGCACATCACTTTTATGTGAATCCGGAGGGAGCCGACGAGAGATCTGGCAGTGAACCGGAGCACATGTCCGAGGGCGAATTTGTGTGTGAGGAGTCACCACCTTCAAGCAGTAGGTTTTTGACGTTCCCCGGGGTCACTATGGCCAAGTCCAGGCAAAGGTCAAAGGCAATCGCTGACTACTCTAAATCTATCATTTTGACCAGTGAAAGCTACGTGGCAATGATGGAGGAGAAATCTCCATGCAAAGAAAAAATCAAGAAAGAAAAGGCGGCAAAAAAGCAGCAGAGATAGTTGGACAAGAAGCGCCGTGAGGAAGAACAAGCGGCAGCGACAGGAAGAAAGGGCTCGGAAGAAGGTCTTCGACAAGCTTTGGTCCCCAGCCTCTGTCGCCGCGTATGGACAACGATTGCATGACCGCATCCGCTCTGGTGAGCCCTTGCCCCCCACCACTTATCGCCCTCCCTACCTCGGCTTTCCTCCTCTAATTTGCATCAAAAATCAAAGGCTCACCATCGAGAGGCAAAGAGCAAAGCGTTGCAGGGAGGAGACCACCCATATCCCGGCCCCAACTGCGCCATAGTGCGCTCACAAGTCCGACGCTCTTTTGTGGGTTAGCGTAGCCCATGCACAAGCGATGAACCCCAGTTGGTTAAAGACCTCTGATGCCGCCCCGCACATCTTCATGCGCCCGTACTAGGAGTCAAGCGCCGCGACTGAAAGCCCTTCAGTGTTGCCCATTCGCCCCGAGCCCCTAGGTGCTCCTACAGTAGACAACTTTGTACCAACCTCACCGATGAGAGGTGTGATCCCCTCATCATCCCCGTTGAGTTCTCAAGATGTTCACTATGATTCTCTCGATTTCATGTCATTGCAATGAGCAGAGGTTCAAGTGCCTTTAGCACGGCAAGTGGCGGGGTTCAATTGCGACTAGATGAGGCGGTCTTGGCTAGAGGATAAGGGTGTGACTACGCATTGGATTGTGGTGCAGTGGACGTTAGCTTCAGTTGTCATTGCAAGTGTTTCTCAAAGTTCTTGTTGCCCGGTCAAAGGTGCAGGTTAGATGGTGGTAGGTTCACTTAGAAATATTTGTAGATGTTGGCTTTGGTGCCTTATGATGCTAGACTATGCAGTTTTCAAGAAACTTCGCTATTATAATATGATACATTTTATGGCAGAAGTTGCTTCTCTAAGTCAGGGAATCAGGACCATTTAGACACAATCAAATGTGCAAACCAGTTTCTGGCTTTGATTGTCAAGAACGTACACAAATTTTGCAATAACTTGACTTTGTTGATACCTTCTAGATTCATATCTAATTGTCTTTCCCCTGGTATAATCGCTTTTGATACTGCTCATTCAGAAGTATGATAATCAACTTAAAGTCACGGGAGTGGGTGTCCCTACAGGACCAGTTCTTTCCTCCCTTAGAACTCACATTTGATTACCCAAAAGAAAATTAAAGAAATATGAAGATTGGTGATTTTTTTAACACTTCCAACAATTTCAAAAGTATTGAAATTCTGCAACAAAAATTACTTATAATTTCCAAGAAATAGGTGATTGATTGCCCTATGCCTAATTTCCTGTCTCATTTAAGGTAGGATGTCCTAAAACCACCACCTCCCCCAATTATGACATGTAGACCTTTCTTGGGGCCACCACAGTTGAGACCCAAAACCACCAATTTCACTAATCAAGTAGACCAATGGCACGCCAAGCATTGCGAAGAAATAGTTGGTGGTTTTGGGTATCATTATGAGTGAAAGTTAGCACCACATGGTGTGGACATGGGGAAACCTAGAGGTTTGATTTGGGTCACAGGTTACTTTCCACTTTGGAATTTTGTATAAAATTGACAAATGCGAATTAGATGTTGCAAATTTTTGCAATCCTCATCCGAACCTATTTCGAATGCGATCATATTTTTTTTTCGAATTTAGCACTGCCAAAAATAGGCCAGATTGCTTAAGTTGGTGGTTTTAGGACAATCAACCTTAGTTCTCTGATGTTCAGGTTGATAATAAAAACGTAACGACAAGTACCCTGAGAAAATATTTGCCTAAATGCCTAGAGCCCTCTCCAAATTTGACAGTTTTGTAAAGATGCATTATAAAATGCAACTAAGAGGAATAGACGCTCAGGCAGTAGCCAATTGAGATTTCAAAAATCATGAACTTTCATGTCCTTGGGTCATAGAGTCCAAAATGAGAATCTACAATTTAATAAAAATCATTCATGCCAAAAGTGAACCCAGGCAGCTTGAAGCTAGCAACTGAAACTGCAATAGAGCATGCTCATGGAAAAATGCCCTTCACATAACTTCTGTCACCAGAATCCAAGTATTTGTGTGGCTCAAGACTAGAACAGCACCAGGATCACACACAAATCCACACCAAGCACTACAACAGGATTCTACATCATTTCCTCAAGAGTCTTGCATGATGAGTGACATCTCAATAATGACCACAGCTCTGCTTTGCCGCACGGCACAACCCAGCCAACACAATATATATATATATATATATATATATATATATATATATATATATATATATATATATATATATATATATATATATATATATATATATATATATATATATATATATCATTACAAACCCTCACACTACTCTCCACCACAGCCATGCACACATCAACTTCCAACTCTCAAGCTCAACATTTCTGCAATCACACAAGAAATACACAAGAAGTATTAGGCTCAAAGCGACTGCCATCTTGATCCTCACGAAACCGGTGTCCATCACCGCATCGAGAATTCACAACTCACTCGCCACCCTCTACAATGGGCTCACCTCAGCAAATCGGACACCGGTATTCCGATCACCCAAAAACTTGTTCAAATTCATTAAATCTTTGTGGTCACAATATCTAACAACCTATGAACCCCCTCACAAAGGGGTCCCTACAACATCGCTCAATTTACATGCTCTTCCCCAAGGGCTACTTTCATACTCTCACAAATGATACACTTCCGAAACCCCCAACATGCCAAGGGTGGATGACAACAAGCACCTACACACCAGCTTCTAGTCAACTTCTAAGACAGCCATTTCTTCGTGACTCATCCGAGCCCACCACCAGTATCCTGGGAAAACAAGTCCCTGTTCTAGCTCTGCAAAGAATGTCGTCAGAAAAGATCCAAAAGGACTCTTTTCAGCAAAACAATCCCTGCCTGCAGCAGTGGCACTGATAACAAGCAGGGTACAACTACAAACAATACTTCTCGCACACATCACAAGTTGACTCCGATACAATAACCCACCGCAGGAAAAAACAACTGTCGCTGAAGACCACCTCATCTACGCACCTACCTATTTAAGTCGCAACTCTCTCTTCTCGCCACATACTCCTCGCCGAACCTAGTCATCAATGTGATGAATCTCACCCATCATTATGCGGTTGCTTGTCACACTAAACCCCAGCAACGATGGATCTACCACCTTCTTTCCTTTCTTACCCTTCTTCTTTCCACTTCCCGGACTCGACGTTGTGTCATAGTCACCTGAATTCTCTTCCTTCAGTAAACGGGCCATATCCATTGTCCCCGATTTGCTCCTACCTACCATCTTCCCGTTTGAACTGAAAAGACCATCCATGTCTTCACGGTCGCTCGAAGACATGTTGCCATCACTCGGCAACTGCTCTTTCCGCCGCACAAACTCTTTCTTGAACGCTTGAATGTGCTGATGGCCAACTCCCGCTAGAGTGCTCATGTACTGCGAAAGGTAGTCGCTCGCTTCACTGATCGACGGCAACGATATGCAGAAGTCCACTATGGAAAAGTCCACGTTTGTCACATCTGCAAACACCAAACCCACTCCACGTCTCATTACACTCTTCCTGCCAATCCTCCAACACACATGTCCCGCCAACCCAATTGCATCATCCTTTCCCCATCAACCTTACACCTTACCTTCGTCCACGCTCAACCTCTTCAACTGACTCTCGCACCATTGCCTCAACGCCTTCACCTCGGCACTCACTTGTGGCCCTGCGCCAACCAAACATTCCGCACAAAAAGGAGGGTCAACAATCATCTACTACCGCCAACAACGTATAAAGCTCGCCTTCGCCACTCCCACACAATCCACCACTTTGGACCATCAGGTATGTAGTGCCCCCTTTCCTACAAACAACAATTACTTCCACGTTTCCAAGCTACCGTCAAATCATCAAAACCCTCCAAGTCGCCTACTGAAACGACAACCAGCTCGTTCATTCAACTCCAAGTCCACGTCCACCACCTCGCAGCACATTCAAACTTACCTTTACTGCCGGCTTGCTTCTTTGCCTTCGTTACAGTAGTTTTCGCGCCTACTGCTGTGGCACTCAACGAAGGGAAGTCTGTGGGACTAGCTTTCACAACCGCCACCGGCACGGCTACGTTACGAAACACTGAAGGCGCCGGGCCAGCTACACTTCTCGAAGGAACAGCCCTGTTGCCTTGTCCATGTCCAGGCAATAGCGATGGAAAATCCAACCTGCACATACCAATCAAAAATTTAGGGTCCAAATACAATCTCCCCATACAACCACAGCAACCATCCATCGCACAACAATAACATCGGTGTTCCAGAATACTAGATCAGTTCACCAAGGACGTGCTACAACATCACCTTCCACAACCCCCTTCCAAACAACTATCTCACAACAGGACTACTTACAGTTCGGATTTTGCCACTTGTTTAACAGCTCCGATGGTCATCTTTGCATCCTGACCGTAATCCCAGAACAGATCATCGTCGTCTTCGAACACGCCCACCTTCGACCGCGAACTGCCCATACCAGCATTTGACCCTGTACTCGTCGATACTTTTGCCTGCTGCCCACCAACCACTGCCTGCGCCAATGGGGTTGCCACTCCGGGCCGCTGCCACGCAGCCCCTCCGCTCCCACTTCTCGTCATCAGAGTGATGGGCTTGGCAGATGGAGGAGGGGCATTCTTCACAGCCAATGATGCTTGAAGCATCTGGTTCTGCCTTTCCTGCTCTTCGCGAGCTCTCTTCTCCGCCTCCTGGATTTCCTTCAGCGATAGAGATTTGCCCACTTTTGCCGGCCGATTTGGAGTCGATGACCACGCTGGAAGAGGCTGCGAACTTGTCACAGGTTCGCTTCCCAATATCAAAAAGTCCGCCAGTGACGGTCCCGGAGGTGGGGCTGCCAAAGACTCTTCCAAGGCCTCCACCTGAACCGACTGTGCCACCGTACTCTTTGATGACGTCAACGCAGAGCCCACTGGAAACACCTCTGCTGCCGGACCAGGTGCTGGCAATTTCCCAGAAGGAGTTGTGCTCTTTGCCTTTGCAGCACGCTTCTTGCTCTTCTTCGATTCCTTTGGTTCGATGAAGTCACTGTCATCAAAACCAGGTGTGCTCTGCAATGCTGTTTGAGTGGATTGCCCAACCGGCGCCTGGTTCAAACCACTCGCCTCCTGATCAATGCTCTTCCTACTCACCTGCAACACCGCTTGCTCGTCCCCCACATCCAACAACGAGCTTCCTTTCTCATTCGCAGACAGACTTCCCCATGCTGGAGGATCTGCACCTCGACTTGACGGACTCTTCTGACCCAACGCTCCCGCATTCGATTGTGAATGCCCAGCCTCCTGAGCGGCGGCCTTCTGAACGGCTGCCTTCTGAGCTTCCTCCTCCTGGATCTCTCGCAGAGATTTTGATTGAGGCACAGATGGCGCAGCCCATGGCCCAAACCCTGCCGAGCTTGCACCTGCACCAGACGTCAACTGCCCACCAGATTCTACTGTCACCTTGTCTCCGCCCTTCCTACCAGCGGCTTCCTCCTGCTGAATCTCTGCCAAAGATTTGGCTTTCGGAACCGCCGCAGCTTTCCACCCGGGCTGAGTCAACAATGCTGCAGACCCTCCATGAGAATGGCTGTCGCTCAACTGAGTGTTTGCCAGTGCATCATCCGAATGCAGGTTGGATAAACTCCAGTTCCCTAGCATGTGACCAGTCTCCGGTGGGGTAATAACCATGGAAGATCGCGAGGTTCCGCCTGCGCTCGGCGTAGCCAGAATGGAAACATGATCCGACATTGATGCTCCGCTGCGACCACCACCTTGCATCTGATGTTCAGGAACGCCATAATCGTGGCTTTCCTGGCCCCACAACCCAAGCGACGGGGGGAACATGTTCAGCTCCTGCACCACGTCTTGTTTCTCAGGGGCCTCGTTGTTGATTATGGGCCACCGAAGCCCAGGTAAGAGGGCGCTGTTCCCAGGACCCTCTGCCTGAGCCATTCTCCTCTCCCCACTCTTCGGCCGCCCATCTATTGCCTCCAACCCCGCATTTGTCCCCAATCCCATCACTCGAGCTGCAGCCGCTGCCTCCACCTGCTGCTGTCTCTCTTGAACCTGCCTCAAGTCAAAAACATCCCGGTGGAACTGTTCCAGTTCTGAAAATCCTCCCTGAGCATCCAGAAAAACTGGCAGATTGTTCTGACGCTCCACTCGCGTGCGCTGTTGCTGCTCCTGGATTTGAGCTACCAGCTCACCCTCCATTTGACCAATGCCAGGCAGCCCAGACACACTGCGCTCGCGCCGCAACAAGCTTGGATCAAACATGTTCATCGCCACCCGGGAATCCATCAGCCCTGGATCCATCAGTGATGCCGCCTCGTACCCAAACGCTTCTTGGGGATCTTGCTGCAACTGTCCCGGATAGCCAAGCTGGCTTGCCAGCCTTGGGTGTTGCTGTTGCTGTTGCTGCTGATGATGATGAAGTTGCTGATGTTGGAACGCCTCAAACGCCCGCGACGGAGCAGGTGACTGTGTGCGCTTCACAAACTGCCCAAACTCGTCCACTTCCCACACGCCAGAAACTCGCATGTCCTCCAGTGTCTGATGCGTCTGATGCGCCTGAGGCACCGGCAATCCAAAATGCAACATCTGCTTGCCCACCACACTCGTTACAAACATCAACAACGCCATGCTACCAAAACACATATAAAGCATCTGCCTCTTCCAACTAATGACGCAAAGTACCAGAGCTATGTCATTTCACGATAAGTGACCGCACCAGGCACCTCTGCAGACCTAATTAGGGACAATCGCAAGCACATGCAGCATGGACCACAAACCAAAACCACTACCTGTTGCTGCTGTTCCTCTTGCTGTCTCTGACGCAGCAGTTGTTCAAAGGGTGTAGGGCAGGTATGGTTCTGTCGGGCCAACAGGAGCTGTTCAAACTCCCTGCCCGAAAGGTGTTGACCAGATGCATCCAGCAACCGTGGATCTTGACCCTGCCGACCCAGCAAAATCGGATCTGCAAGCCCAGAGCCCTGCCGGTGCAGATGATCGAAGTGTGCAGGTGGAGGCATAGCTTGGTTCCGCAGCAGCTGTTCGATCAATACCTGTACAGCAATCCACACAACTTAGCTCTTCTGACTGCACTCACAAAGCCAGTTCTCACCAATTCCACTTGATCTCACGACACCCAGTTCCATCATCCAAACGCGGAACTACACACACTACTCGTTTACACTACATATAGCCGAATCAAGCTCGTGGGGTCCAAGATGCATCCCAAGCGACCACGTTCAATTCAACATCCTATTCAACTAACGGAGCAACAACATCCCACTCATGCCCTCCACGTTGCCATAATACGTACATGCAACCCAAACTGCAAAACAAACACAGCACAACCATATTCTGCTCCAACCTGCAACCCAGCTCCACGACTCAGTCCATACCTGTGTTGGCAGTTGCTGTTGTTGCTGCTGCTGCTGCTGCAACCGCAACAGCTGCTCCAGCACAGGACCCGACGATGGGATCGGTGCTGGTGCTTGATGTGGCTGGGGAGGTATCTGAGGATGCAGCGAGTTCAACCCTTGATGATCGCGCGCTGGAAGACCCCCAGGCCGCATAAGCTGTTCCAGATTCACCCGTGCCGACTGAGGTGATGGCGGTACCCCAGACAACTGCCTCTGCAATGCTGAACCTGTTGAACCCATTCTCTGCAGGTGCTGGATCTCCAGTTGCTCCAGTTGCTGTGCAAGGTGCGTCGGGTCTATGCCACTTCCCGAAGGAGGCAGCCCCACATGAGGATATTGTGCATCCAATGACAAGTTTCGCATCAAACTGTCGCCCCATGCCTGATCTTTCTGCACCACATGACCACGCCCGCTCTGCAACATTGGTGACAAATCAGCCTGCATGGAGGGCGATCGGGGTGCCTTGGATGCAGAAAACGGTTGCGCTGCCACAACACCACATTTCCCACAAAAATTCTTACCATATTCTCCTGGGAAACCACCACAACAGAAACAAAACCACAAAAACGGAGCCACGCTGATCAACAGCTGTCCTTCACAGCCACTTGTGACTCGCTTTACCAAGTACAATGTTCTTTCACCGCAAGGGATTCTAAAAGATCACTGCTAGGATTCCAGGACTTCCAGACCGCCAACGCTCTCCAACGCTCTCATGCAATCCAAGCCGTGCTACCTAGATGCTGCCCTAGAACTGCCAACTTCAACTCCAAGGTAGGATAACGAAACATACCTGCCAAGGACCCGAGGCCTTGGTTTTGAGGAAAGTGGTTGGCCACATCAATATTGGGAGGCTCGGGTACATCCGTGTCTACCCGAGGAAAGGCTGACATTCGTTTCCGCATGGAATACGTCTGCTCACCACCCTCGTCACCTTTCACTCCAGCCTCTTTCTCACCTTTTCCATAATGCTTATCCACTAGCATATCTGGACGACCAACTTCAAACATGAGCACATCATAACAACCACAACTCAACTTCGCAACCAAAGAAATCCATAAACACCATTCTACTCTCATAACTGCACAATCCCAAGCACCACGTTCTACAAAACTTCTATGACCCTGCCTACACCCACTCCGTCTCCATTCGCAACACGGCCCAGAAACGGCCCTACCAACTGCATAGTCAAAGGGTATGCTTCCTTCCCACCTTTGCTGCTCGATGTTCTCCCGTTCGGGCCCAGCTGAAAATCACCACCGAACATATTCTTCGACGTATCCGACAAACCTAGAAGATCTATGTCCAATGATGGCTCAAACCCACTTCCTCTGGGATCCAGCCCAGCATCCACCCCCAAAGATTCCCCAAGTCGGAAGCTCATGTTCGATGAATGAACATCACCCTTCATGTGAAAGGGCTCTCCACCTTCCTCTGTCAGTTTCAATGAATTGAAGCCTGGTGGCCCCTTCACTGCCGGCTTGAGGTGCGGCATTATGTTCTCCAGTGGAGTGAACGGCGTACCCTCTGGAGCATCCATCAGACGTACAGGCAACTCCAGGCCAAAGAACCCAGCCTCAAACCAACCAATTATGTCCACCCCCAGAAATGGACCTTGTACTTCTCCCTGTGGATCCGTGTAAAGCAGGCACAGATCTTCCGGAGATACTTGGTGCATGGGTGTCTCCTGCCTCGACTCCACATCATTCGAGATCGGTGCCTGGCTTTCCTTGCCTTCTTCCGCGACGGGGACTCCTGAGAACCCCTCGTTCTGCAATCCTTGATCCACTGCTCTTCCAGTATGTCGAGCAACAGACGCACCATCATTCGTCTCCAGGTTGGCCTCCGCATCACTTCTTTTCGCTTCTTGCATGGCCATGCCTCTCTCTCCTGCCACGCCATGTACAGCCTTCGAATCATCCTGCCGAAACCAGAGGAATAGCTTCTCAGACCCAAGCCTTCCATCCAACTTAGTAAATGGCCCTCGAAATAGTCCATGACATGCGGAATGGAAACGTCCAAATTCCCACCACAACCAAACAATTCTTCATGGACAATTTCCCAACTGACGGTACAACGTTCATAACACCCAGATCATACACGCAGCAAACAAATTGCAGGAACCAACTGCAAGCCAAATGTACCTGCTCCGGCCGTCGCCAGCTGTTGCGATCGTCTCTTTCAGCCACCCGATCTTGCCTTTCTGGCCTGTCCTCCTTATTACTCGTCACCATGCCTTCGTCACCTGCTTTGGACTTCCGCCACGACCCATCACTGCGTGCAGCAGTATCACGCCTCCAACTTCCATCTTCCCGCCCGGGACCCGCTTCCTCACCTGCTCTTCCACGCCTCCATAAACTCTCCTCTTTCGCAACTGCGCCCAAACAACCGACAAACTTCAAATGTCACCACACATGAGACGACACACGCGAGACAACATCACACACAACACACACACACAGGACCATCAACCAATCCATCAGTATTGCCCGCAATGCACAAGTTGCATTCTCACGCCTGGTTGCTAGGACTGCACCACTTTCACCCCTCCAACCATATGTCCATGTTAGTGGCTGATGCACCAACAGATGTCCAACAGCAACCCCAAATCCTTTCTAGTATACTATCATAGGGCATACCATCGTTATCAGTGCTACTCTCAACGCGTGCACGAGACTCCCAAGACTCCTCCGCATCCGCAAAACGTGCCTCTGCGAGCTTGTCAAAGGCACCGCCGTCTCCACCCCGAGCACTCCCAAAACCGGGTTGGTCAAAGAAGTCATCCTCTCTATGACCATCAAACCCAGAATCGTCTTTGCCCACTGTACCAAACAACCAAACAATAATTATCACTAACTCCCATCCAACATTATCATTGTGCCTCTAACCCTTGATTGTCTGCGGCGTGGAAACACAGATCTTTGACAACTTAGAATCTGTGCAATAGAAACATACTAGCATGAAAAAATATTTGAAATCTTTACATTGTAACGATATTCCTTTTGGAAGCGTCCAGGCATACTTTGATTCAATTCCGCTTATACAATTATCAAATGATCAACTTTGAACTCAATTGTTACACAAAACATAGGACTTCAAGCTTGTTATAACAAGTCTTGTTTTCATTCGGTGTCCAGATTATGGACACAACAGTGTTCAAGGATTAATACGTCACCACCACGCTCATCGTCCACAATGCAAAAGTACTTCACACATTTCACAACCCTCCGAGTGACACTTGGCGCCTCATAGTAACCAATCGACCAACAGACTTCACCAATATCATCACTTCTAACGCAATTGCACACAATCAACTTCCAGTGGCACAACATGCCATCAATTCACTCCACTCGGAGCACAACCACGTCCACTGCTGCCAATGTTCCAACTCCTCCACAACATTCCAATTCTCCCACAACATACCTGAACCTCTGCCTCGCCCCCGACCCCGACCGAGTGAATCTTGCCGCATCCCTCTGTTCAAGGATCCATCTTTTGGTGCCGAATTATGCACGGCCCCACTACTCACGATCTCTCCCTTCCGTATCCCTTCAAGAACGCCCTGAAACACCACACACCATCGGTCAACTTCTTGCCAAACGCTACCACCGAAAACAACCCTCCCGAGTGAGCTACCCCATTCATTAAGCACAACTCTTCCGCCCCCACAGTAACCGGGCATACGCTCTCGTAACGAACCGTTCCTGGGAGGACCCACCCACACCAAACCCTTCAACCCGATCAAGCATTCCGGCTTCGCTCGCCCCAACGAGCAAGCATCTACCCAAACACTGCCAAGAAAATCAAAGCGTCGCACAAGAATACCAACCTCTTCCTCCATGTCCGGTTGGAAGAAAGCCATCGGCTCCACAGGGTCGCTTTGGGTCAGCTGCGCCACTTCGGTAAAGCCTTCAGGATACTTCTGGAACGACAAAATTCCACACTTGCGATGTATGTCCAACAGCTTCACCCGCGGATACCGAAACACATTCTCTTTCCCAACGTCCCATTTATCTACAAGATACGGAGCACCGATGGGACTCAACGGAGGTCCATGCAGAAGTCCCGACTGCAGATTGCCACGACCACGCCCCACCGTGAACCCCACACCGTACGGCTCTCCTCGGCCTCTGCCCGTCATGAAACCAGGGGCCATTTTCGGAGGTGTACTACCCAGGTGAGGAGTTTCACCTCTTCCTCGGGATGCAAACGAAGGACGCCATGCTCGGTCATGTCGAGACGTGTCGGGCTCCCTATCCCTCTCCCTCTCCCTCTCCCTCTCCCTCTCTCTCTCCCTCTCGCGCTCCCTCTCCCTTTCCTTCTCTCTCTCCCTCTCTCGCTCCCGCTCTCTCTCTCGATCGCCATCTCTCGCCACGTTGTGAGCATTCGTCACGTGACGTTGGTGGTAACCACCGCCATCCATCCCGTCCTTGCCTCCTTCCTTGTCCACCCCATCGCCACCCCATTTCCCCCGAAACTCTCGCTCCTTCTCGTCGGGACCCCATCGATTGCTCCATTTATTGTCGCGACGACTATCAAAATTGGATTCGCGGTTCGCCGTATCCGCCCACCGCTCCGAAGAAACGCGCCTCAACGGCTCCCCGGACTCTCTCCCACCAGCCGCATTCACTTCCGGCCACCTCTCATTCACAGTTCGCCGGTTCTGTGCTTGCGGGGCTTGATCCCCGACCGTGTCCCTCTCTCCTTCTTTCCATCGATCTCGACGAGGGGCCAGATTATTGCTGCTTTCTCTCTCCTCTTCCCTCCATCGCTCTCGCCGGCTGCTATCCGCGTCTCGCTCCAATGATATCGTGCGCCACCAGTCTCTAGTCCTCTTGGGATCCTGAGGAGCCCCTTCCACGTTACGCCACCGGTCTTTGCCCGCTGCATCGTACATTCCATGACCCGGACTTGGAATGCCGGAAGTGCGCGGAGGATCCTGCGCCGGACACCGCACCAGTTAATGACAAACTCAAGCACCACTGAAAACCCAACCTCAAATCGCCATGAAGCCAGTGCGCACAAACGCACAGGAAAAAGCACAAACGCAACCTATAAGCTGTCCCTGTTCCTCCAGTTCCTAAAAAACTGAGGACTCCACGGGATTCCAAGGTTTCACCCAATCTACAAACAGGGATGCGCAAATCCCACCACATGCACAGGGCAAGCCGACCACAAATCTACAATTCATGACTGTAGGACGAGGTAAGGATAAAAGATACGTTCAAGACCGAGCATCAAAAGGGCCAAGTACACGTACCCCAGATGGAGCTGGCTGTTTACTCTCTCCAGGCTTTGATAACAGCCACTGTGGTGAAAGTGGAATTATGTTCTCCGGATTCCCAGATTCTGCAATAGCGTAAACAATCTCAACATCACACCAGCCGCATGCGTTGTCACCCTCGTCCAACTCTCACCTTCCTTGACATAATCCCGAAAACACTCAAAGCACATCAAAGCACACGGCACCAAACTGCATCGTACCTTTAGAATCTGAATCAGGGGGTCCCGAAACCAACTTGGACGTCACCGACGTTCCGCTCCCTTCATCTGCACGGTCATGTGTGCCACCACCGGCGTTACATTTGCACAAGGGAATTGACACCTACACATTAGGCGTGAGCTATGGTCCGAGAAGACTTGATGCTTGCTAACCTCAAGGACCTCGAGCAGGCAAACCACGACGTCCCAGATGTAAACTAGGAAGGTCACGTAAAGAGCCCTCACACAACCACAAGGATGAAGCGAAGGACCCTAATGCAAAACATGAGCAGCACGACGTGAAATCTCACACGTAAAAAATTATGGAAAACCCCGACAGGAGATGGCTGGATGGAAACGTCCTAAAGAGAGGAAAAGGTTCACACAGGATATGTGAGATGCAGGACACACGAAGCCCGAAAGACTTGCTTGACGTGTGCACGGAGCGTGATATGCCAACATATGCCAGAAGGGAATTTCTGCAACCCTAAAGACCAGTGCGCCACTGACCATAGCACGGGGCAAGTTTGCACGACATATGCCGAGACCTAACTATAACGCAGGGACATCCAAAATCACCAGGGACCCTAATGCGCCACTTCATCAGATGTTCAAAAGGCGACCAGGCGCCACTTAAAGAAAAGCCCCCACTTACCATAGGTGGAACTGGTATACATCCCAAAATCGATGTGTACATTTTAATCCATAATCAACATGTATCGTTTAATTAATATATATTTATTGTCAGAGAACCAATTTCATAATATCTACCAATAATAATTTGAAACGCTTCGTAACTTATCCATATGACACCTTCATAATTTTTGCATATGGCACCGAAACGAGGCATATTTTGGTGCGTTGGAATCGCTTTCACTTTTGAAAAGGAATATACAATACTAGCAAAAAGCGGCTATTTGAGTGTCCCTACCTTATGACAAGGAAATACAGGTCTAAACATGATATAAACCCTGAAAAAGCTGATACGGGTCGGAACGTGACATAAACCCTGAAAGAATATATGGAACCGTGCCAGACACAACCCTACTCACAGTAGAAGAAACCATCAAAAACCAATAGAAGTGCAGAATGAGTCCACAGAGCACGGCATCAAAAGAAATCAGCTGTACACGTACTGAGGTGCGCACAACTAACACCTCTCACTTGTAAAAACCGTTCAGAATTCCGAACAATTCAATGACGGCACATTCGCGGCCAAAGAACGTCGCAGCTCGAGGTCTAAATCGAAAGCGAGGGAGAAACGGAGGATTAGGGTTTAGTGGGCGGATCAGAATCGCAAGCCCTAGCTCGGCAGGGCAGCAACCAGCAAGCACCCACTTATCGAACTAGGTCAAGAAATGCATTGGCACACAGCAAACGGAAACGAACCACGCATTTTCCACTGCTCCGCGCGCAACGAGCTCCCGCCGTCCTTGGTGTCGCTCTTGGTGGAGTCCGCCATAGCCGCGCCGTGAGAAAGAGAAGGGTGGCAGTGCGGGAGGAATCCTGTACAGCGAGCGAGTGCCAATGAGCAGAGCAAAGGAAGGGATGGAAGTAGGGATTAGGGATTGAGAGGGAACTGAAAGGGATGGAGAGGAAGGATAGACAGCCGTCGTGAAAGAAAGAAAGAGCGAGCAAAAACCCAGCGGGCGGGCGTCAGTACTTGTAAGTATAGATCTCCCAAATAGAAAGGAATGAAGCTTTCGCGCTGCCTCGCTGCCTGCGCGATGGACTTCTCACGACCGACGCCCGCCCGCCCATAGGGCTTCACACCGCCTAACCCCGCCTCCTGCTGCCCAGCACCGTACCCGGCTCACCGGGTCCGGGTATCTGTCTCCCTAGTATCGCCAGTTATCGATCTCCCTAATATCGCCGGGTCCTGGTCCTAAAGGACCAACCGTCCATTTTTTGGACGTTGTGCATATTTCATGCACGTTTCCTCATCCGTCATGCACTTTTTGCACGAAAAAGAAATACAACAAAACTCTATGGCAAGATAGCTTCATGCACGTGTGATTGGATTAAAAAGGGGATGATTTGTGATTTCTATGTCTCTTTTCATGTTGGAGTGATTCACCAATAAATTCAAAGATTTTAGTTTAAATGTGCTCTTGAAAAAATTAACTCACAAAATTAAGTAGCCAAAAAATCTCCAAAAATCACTACACTTAGGGTATTACATTTCAACCCATCACATCAAATTTCATCCACAGATTGTCAATATCTTATTCGTAATTGAATTACAAAAGAATCTTGAATTTGAAGTTTCAAATTTTGTACAAAAATATTGGTGATTGCAATCATAGATCTAACCGTATGGATAGAATCTACAATTTACAATGTACAACTTTTATTCATACATCAAGTTCAAAATATCCCTCTTGGTTGCATTTTATGATGCATCTTTGCAAAAAACTACTGAATGTGGAGAGGGGTGAGGATGTATAGGGACAGCGTTTTTTTTTCTGGCTATATTTCGCCAGATTTCTCTACAAAATATAGCATTTCTCTTTTGTTAAGGCAAAAAAGGAGAAATTCTTTATTTTTTTCGCTATATTTTTTCTATATTTTTTATGAAGATAGCCTAATTTTGGGAAGAAAACTACCAAAATATGATTGTAAGCTTAAAATTTCGCCAAATATTCTTTCCCAATTTTTTGTACGTTGCCAGTTAGGCTTCAAGGAAATAAACACAGAAAAAACATTGTTTAGGGGTTAAGGTAAACTACACCAATCACTTTATATACCGTAGTAAGTACCATTGCATGGACGCCAAAAATTAATTTAAAAGAAAAACATAAAAAATTGGAAATTATGAGGACAAAAATATGAAAATAGATTTTTATTTTTTTTTAGCTATGTTTTTTTTTTTTATATATGTATATTGATATTTCTAAGCCACTTTGTCCATGTTTAATCATTTTTTTGCTCAAAAACAAAAATCAATAAATTCACTTTTTGAGGGGAGAATCTTATGTTTCAAAATATAATAAATATTTGTTCTCGAGGTGGCAAACCTCCTATGGTACTATGGTGGTGTGGACCGCTGATCGTTTTATGCTCAAAAACAAAAATCAATAAATTCACTTTTTGAGGGGAGAATCTTATGTTTCAAAATATAATAAATATTTGTTCTCGAGATGGCAAACCTCCTATGATACTACGGTGGTATGGACCGCTGATCATTTTATATAGGTAGTGTAGAGCATACTACTCTAAAGATCTACAGTAGTTGAAAAATTACATACAATCTATCAAAGACACACAAGTGCTTGAAAATGGGCAACCACCCTTTAAGTTGACACACATACTTGACGTAAATTAGTTTCAAATCCACACTATATAAGGTAAACGGTGTACCCAATTTGTGCCACAATTCAAAAGTCATCTATTTGTGGCACAATTTGGAAGTTATCCTATTTGTCCCACAATTCAAAAGTCATCCTATTTGTGCCACAATTCAAAAGTCACCCTATTTGTATCACAATTTGGCAATTACTTTATTTGTGCCACAATTCAAAGTCATACTAATTGTGTCACTCCCGAGGTCACTACTTGGATGTCATGCTATTTGTGCTATTATGTACTAGTAGAGGACATATATTAAGATTTAAAATGTAAAACATTGATACAAAATCCACATAGCACAAATAAAGTATTTGTTTATTTTATATGAATTTCAAAGTCGGAGAAACTTTTTTTATACAATTCACATACTATTTTTATATATGAATTTACAATTCTAGAAATTCACACAACAGTGATCAATACACATAGTTTTCAAGTGTGCAAAGAATTTAATTTAAAAGTTTCCTTGTAAATGAATTCATAGATTTAAGCAACATAAAATTTTCAAAAAAACACCGTATTAAAAATGTCACATCTCAAACCTATTTCATCAAATTGCACTCAAAATTTTTCAATACATTCTTTGTAATCAAATTCAAATTCCTTTTGAATTTTTGACTTTTTTGTTAAAATTTTTAAATAGTGAGGGATATAGAAACCATATATGTAAATGTATAGATATAATCTACAATTCAAGATCTAAAACATCTGTTTAAATTCTATAATCAAATTATTCCTCCAAGTTGTATTTTATAATAAATCTTTGCAAATTTTTTAATAAAAAGATGGTTAGGATCCTTCAAGGGTTAAAGATGACACCAAAATGTCATGTCTTTCTTATTATCAAGTACATATAAATTGCTTTATCAATCACAAGACAAAAGGCCACATGAATGGAAAAGAAGTGAGACACAAGGTGTTAATTGGTCCCTACAAACGATGCATAGTACATGAGAAATGAAGTATTTCTTCAACCATGGCTTATACCAACTTTTCTAGTTTGGTGGAAATTATATGTGGTGCCTTTTAGGTGATATATCAAGAGTAAAAATTATAGAACGCTCCCATGTACTATCTCGTGGAAATTTATCATGTATGCAAAAAAGTACTAACTTGGTGGAAGGATAGAGTTTTTTGTTCCATTCATGTAATTTTGTTCATGGTACCAACAAAGTGACTTATAAATGTAATCTTTGAAGAGGTTACGTACTCATGCATGTGTCTCAAAAGGTGCCAACTAAACATGATATACGAAGCTAAACCAAAGTTAATCCTTTAGTACTCAGATTACCAATAAGTGGTCATTGGGTCACCTAGAAATGAAGTGTTGTAAAATTTGAGAGTCCGATGTCTAAAGTTGAAATATGTAACTTTTGATTTTGCACATAATGCAATTAATTTGTTTATAATCAGATTTTCTTAGATATCCAAATACCTATGTACAAACACCAAAATACTACAAATATCTCAATATACAACAAATACTTACAAACACAACACATACACTATGCAATATTTATTGTGTTTGGAAGCTTGTTATCTTGTTATTTTTTGAATTGTGTTCTCTTGTTCATGTTCCATTAGTGTATGTATTTCGATCTTGATTAATGTACCAACTCCTTTCATATTTTTTAACATATAAATTATTGTCCTAAACTGTATACGGATAAGTCATTTTCACTTATAAAATTCACAATAATTATGTGTGAGTTCGTTCTTGACATGAAAGATTGCAATGGAGAAGTGTTGACACAGGTAGGTCATTGCTGAATAGCTTCACTTTCATTTTTGAAAACTTAACCCAAATTTTATTTGATTTTGAAGTCACGCTCATTTTTGACTGTGTATTATATGGTTCAAAGACATACTATAATCTTCTAATTCAACGGTCTGATCTTACCAAGATTTAACTGACACTTGTTTAATTAAGCTATGTTTACATTTATATGGTTGAATACCATTAATAGTATCCCTAATTTCAACAAACAAAGTCTAAAAAATATATCACCCAAAAAATTGTGAATTCTCCATAACCATCTTGGGCACCAAAGGATTAAAAAAGTTGGTGTAAGTCATTTTTGAAGAAATGTTTTTTATCCTCTCATGTAGTAGTACCTTGCTTATGATGACTGATTGACACCTTTCATCTCATTTTTATTTCACTTGAATGTGTGATATGGCCCTCGATGGTATAAGTTGTAAGAGCATCTGTACTCCAATCTCGAAAATTGTAAAGGAATACTTTTATTCATATAGAATTAGAATTTGAACTCTAACATATTTTCATAGGGAGTACATAGAAAAATCATATAAAATTTACTAAATTTTTTGCTTACTACGTTCTAAATTGTAAAATTTACTATATTGGTGTATAATGCCTAATACAATGAAAACAATTGTAGATGTATACAAGCATTCTAATTTTTCATCATTTGAAAAAGCATGTAGTGGAATTTTTAATTGTTCAAATGCAAATTTTGGTTTTAAAAATACCATTTGTAGCTTCATCAAACTTTTCAAATGAATGAAAACAACATTGAAAGGCATAAACGTATGTCCTTTAATAACTTTTGTAAGCACTAAGTATTTTACAAAACAGTGAGAAATGGCTAAAAGAGAAAATTCTAAGCTAATTTTGTTAAAAGATTTTTTGATCAATTTTCTATAAAAAAATGTCAAAATGAACCAAAAAGAACCGAAAAATGTTCAAAATATTATGAGGTGCTACAACATTATAAAAACCTAGAACATTCTATCAAATGGTTGTCAAAAGTTAAAGGACGTGACAATTTTGCTAATTTTGAAATGACATGAAAAATCATTGATTAGGAGTCACTACATTTTGCTAATAAAATGAATCATCATGTAAACATACACTGTATAATGAATAATCACGATACAGTGAATAAGAGCATCTTCAATGCAACCTTCCAAACCATTTGACACCAATATTTTGGATGATAAGCATCCTGAAATAATGTAGAGGGTAAGTAGACAAGTCACATTTGGAGAGTCCTTCAAGCCACCCTCTAAGACTATATTTAGATAGATTATTGTACTTGATTGCACATGTGATGAAACCTTGTTCTATATTCTAAATAAGTGAGAGCTGTGATTGGTCCGTTAACTTTATACCATACACATATTGAGAGTCTGATTGGGTTGCTTGAAATTGAATTACAGATGAAACTGTACTTTGAAAGGTGCTTTGAAGGGTTTGGGCTGAATTAGAAAGTTAAATTATATTATTAAAATCAATTTTAAAAACTAAATATAATAAACCCCAAAAAATCTTGATTTGAACATTGAATGACCAACATAATTAACTTCCAAAAAATTTGGAGGGCTCTTCAAACCTAATGTAAATTGTTTTTAGAGGGTCAAGGGCACAACAAGTGTGGTGTGATTTGCCGTGTTTTAGGCTTAGAGGGTCCTCTTTAATTTTTTATTTTTTTTGAAGGCCCCTCTAAATTAGCACACATTTGATAGGATGTATCTAAATCACAGAATGTCCAAATTCAAATTTTCTTGTACATTCACTACAATATGCATTTTTGAATGTGCTTCTATGATAAAAAAATTATGCTCTAATTCCTTGTATATTAAAATATCTTTAAAAATATACCGGGCCCTTTTAGAGGCCCCATTGAGGATGCTCTAAGCATATATGACGGGCACGGTACAATGAATCAGCGTGTATGACGGGCACGGTACAGTGGATTAGCAGTTATGATGGGCACGGTACAGTGAATTAGCATGTATGACGGGCACGGTACAATGAATTAGCGAAGAATGTCTGTAATATTGCAGCTTCGCAGAAGATGCGAGCGAGGACTCCAGCATGTGCCATTTTGCCTGGCTATGTTGTTGACATGTCGGCGGTGTCAATTGCGGCATTCAATTGACGAAGGCCTATTTCGTCGCTTCGAGTGATTCATTTTCGTCAGTCGGCGCAGGAACATCACTGTCTAATCTCTTTTGTTTTTTTTAGGTTATTGTATTGTTTTTTCTGTGCGACAGAAACACTGAACAATTCTGTCCAGAGAATTTGCTAAGGGAGCCCAGGGTTTTGTTTTTTTTCATTTGAAGGCGATGAAGCTGCAGCTTCTTCTGGAGGGATATTAACAGTAGTCGTGAAATTAACAGATCGGAGGGAGTCATCATGTGAAGGGAGAGAGTTGATTGAGTGAGTTTGGAACCTTTGAAATTTGTTGGACCTAATTCCTTTACCTCGGCTGACGATGTGAGGTGAAGGGGAAGAGTTTTGTAGCGGCAATGAAGAGATAGACGGTTTTTGGTATTGAAGAATTAGCGGAATCGTCTGTCAAGGTAAATTGGTGCTGTTCTTGCAGAACTTGAGGGTTGTAATTTCACTTGTGCTTTCTTTGTAAACGTATGTATTTGTTAAAGGCGAATTCTCATTTCAGGTAGCTGAAGGTCTACGAACGTAATTCCGTGATAAGGACTACGTAGTGCCGGCCAAGATACATAGCTAAAGGCCATGGCCAAGGTAGAGGCTATGGCCGTGGCTGTGATCCTCATTTCAGGAAGCTGAAGGTCTTAGAACTTGATAAACCTAAGCTGAGGAGGTTTACGCAAAAGCCCGAGTAGAGATACATAGTTAGAGGCCATGGCCAAGGTGGAGGCCATAGCCCTGGCTGTGAATTCTCATGTAGGTCTTAGAACGTATTTACACGATAATCCTTAGCTGAGGGGGGCTACGCAAAAGCCCGAGCAGTTAAAAATTATGGTGGAGGCTATGGCCATTTGAGAGCGCCTGTGCATATTCTAAGAATAGTGTACGAGTGCACTTTAGGTACAGTGTTTCTTTTTAGCGTAGTCGAAATCAGCGAATTTTTCTCTACACAAGTTTTCGAGTTAGTAATATTAATCTTGATCACTTTACGTTCTCAAGAGAATGCGTCGAAGAGCACTGATATCGCAAATGTGTCGGGCTGTGAATAATGTCAATGTTAATTTCGTTTATGGAAATTTGAGTGGGAAAACCTAAATACAGCCTGAGGGGAATGTTGCTGCTAACGTACCGTTATTGAACTTCGCTAGATGAAATTCTTAGTAACATCGAAGAAGAAGGCGACAACGACGAAGAGCAATGATGATGGTCCTCAACAGTGGCCATTGCCATCGCCACCTCCTGATCGCCCGAGCTGCAATAAACGTGAAGGTTACTCACTTCCTGTCGACAGCACTACTCAGCCGCCGCCGCGCACAATATTCCGACTGGAACAACCGTGCCCCCAAAGTGAATTGCGTATCACAAGCACACAGATGGCTGCCGCTGGCAAGACTGATGGTGTTCCAGTGAGCCTGAAGATGGTGAAGGGAGTGGGTGTAGATGGGAAGGAGGAAGAGAAAATAAAGAATGCCATGTGGAGGTGGCCATGGCAGCCCTCAGATTCGGATTTATCCGACCATTCTGTATTACCACAGAGAGATTCAACCTCTACTCATATCCGAACACCGCAGTCGCCTTTCACGAATCGAAGAGGATGTAATTCTAGTCGACCGGTGATGCTGCATTCCGAGAATTCAAACGGTTCTGCAAATCGTAGCATTGGTCAGGCTGCAAATCGTCACGGTGCAGCTTCTGCAAATCGTAGCATTCCAAATGGTTTCCGAGCACAAGGTTCGTATCCACCTTCAGGAGCATGTGATTTCATTGATTGTTACGAGGAACGGTCTAATATTCCAGATTCCAAAAATTTGGATTGAATTTTTGCTAACTAGTCTGTTCCTTAGTAACATCCTGCGTTCTGGAGATGTGATCTCTGAGATGTAATTGAAAAACATTTGACAAATTGACGTTGAACCCCGAGGAAGTCACTCTATGTATTTTTTAGGTACCACCTGAGATAATAAGGTATTTAAGAGTACCCTAAAAAATAAAAGAAATCTTACTATAATTAGTAATATTTCAAGAATGTTTTCATTTTTAATCTTGTAATCAATTTTAAGCATCCTATATTAATGTGTTTCATTTATAAAAATTACCTTCAAAGATTTATTTGGACCCTATTATTTGTTTGCACGTCATTATGGAATATTTGGAAGTGACTTCCCTAGCGTTGAACTAGAAAGTGAGTACGTTCTTCGTAACTGGGCATCGATAACTTGATCTGCTAGTTTTTAGTCGGACTATTCCATCCAGCTTTTCAATTTGCAGAATGTTCCTCGACGGCGGACTGGAGAGGTTACCGTAACAACGACGACGACAATGAGTTCGGTTGCTCACCTTCGTATCAGCTCAGTCCAGGCACCCCGGAGTTAGCCGATAGTCCGAGCGCTGGGAAAGCTAGTCCTGCTCATGAAGTTTCAAGGTGCTCCACCCCTCAGAGGAGCCCACGGAAGCATTTGGTGAGTAGCCAGGGAATGAAGTCTCTCGGCCCTCAGCTCCATGAGAGTTATCACAAGCCATGCAAGCTTCCGTCGCCAAGCGAGTTGCCGCTCCTATCGCCAACGCGGCCCCCGCATCAGCTGGACAGACGAACTCAAACATTCTCATCAAACACTACTGCACAACATGATTTGGCTCGACCACGTTCATTGCCATCGCCGAACTTCAACCGAGAAACATCGCCTCTTCGGTATAAAGCGACATCCCCCCACCAGCAGCATGATCAGAAACTGACAGTTCCATCGGCATCTGCAGTGCCACCATCCCCACGGAATCTGACTCCACCATCTTCACCCCGCCCCCTCAAAATGAACCAGGCTGTGATGCATTTGGAGTCTAATCAAGATTATTACATTCCAAGTCCCCGGAACTCACCTGAGCGATCAGTCCACTCCCCGACGTACCAAGATAATTACATTCTGAGTCCCCGGAACTCACCTCAGCGATTAGTCCACTCCCCGACATATCAAGACTCACCTGGCAATGCTTCTCCTCTCCATCGCTTTCTTCAACCAGTGCCAAAGCCCCCGCAGAGGTGGAAACGGGGTGCTAAAATAGGCAGTGGCACTTTCGGCTGTGTTTACGAAGGATGGAATTTGTAAGTTTCTCTCTAGCTTTTTTGCTCAATCTCTGAATTCGAACGTTTTCACTTGGCGCTCTTGAAATCATGCGATTCAAAATATTGACATTGAAAACACATGCATGTTGCTGACAAGGCAGGGACGATGGCACTTTCTTTGCGGTGAAAGTCAGTAATGGCGACCATGTCTCCCCTGAGATCCACCAGGTACGCAGCCACTGTGAATACATCAGTTGCAATCAAGATCAGTTGACAAATGATGTTTTCTTGATTTTAATCTGGCTACGTCTAGTACTCTAGTGCAAAGAATTCGATCACTTTAGTTTTTCTTCCTTAAAATCAATCATAATAGTTGTATGGGGTATCAATTGGCAGGAAGTGGCAGTGTTGAGTAAACTCAAGCATCCTAACATTGTCCAGTACTTCGGCACTAAAACGGTAATGGTGCTATTCACATAATTTTCCATTATGCGCAATTACTTTGAACGGATCTTTGAAACACTTCAAGTCTGAGATGTCAGTAACACTCTTCCAGCTGTAGGGTATGTGTTTTCCACTGCTTGAGCATCATTAAGTGTGGTGATCATTTCAGGAGAACGGCAGCGTCTGTATATTTCTGGAGCTTGTAAAAATGGGCTCACTCCAATCTATCATGAAGAACTTCCAAGTCTTTGACGAAGTACTCATGGGCTCGTACACTCGTCAGATCCTCACAGGGCTAGAGTATCTGCATGACATGAACACCGTACACAGGTGACAAGCATGTTCTTCTCCAACCTCATCATTCTGCAGCTGGTGGATCTACCCTTGAGTTCTTTAGAAGGAGCGTTTGGGTGATGTTTCTCTCCTTTGTGTACGTGCAGGGACATCAAGTGCGCCAACATACTCGTTGACTCCGATGGACAAGTGAAGCTCGCTGATTTTGGTTTAGCGAAACAGGTTCTTGTTCTCTCTTCCTTTTCATGTTATAAACGTGTAAGTTCTTGCCCACAGTACTGCTGATAACGTATGCTGAATTATAGTTCTGGTTCTTAGCAGAATAGACCAGAATAGACCGGGGGGCTTCTTTCAGCATGTCTTCCCCTGGCTAACAGGGGTGGATGATGATCTGCAATTATATTAAACAAGGAAAGCAGGGATGCAGTGGCCTAAAGACTTTCCTTTTTCATGTGTTCAGATGAAGGAGTCCCTGGCCACCTCAATAAAGGGTTCTCCATACTACATGGCTCCCGAGGTACCTCTTCTCGAGTGAATCTCTGTTCCAGTATCTTTATTTCCGGACTATACAATGAATTCATTCTATGACTATTATGATCTGTGGACGCCTTTTATGTTCATCAGTTTGACACCATGAGGGTCGGTCCCTGCAGGTACTGCTACCAGGGCGAAACAAACGTCCTTATGGGCTGGCAGTGGATATCTGGAGTCTTGGCTGTACAGTACTTGAAATGGCAGATGGCAAGCCCCCGTGGAGTGGGTTACAAGGGGTGAGTAAAGATTCAATACAGTAACCCTCGTCCACGAGGATGGATGTTCAAAATCTGCTACTTTTAAATATCCCATTCTGGTGCTGGTACAAAAAGAACATTAATTCTACACGAGTTTACAAACTAGTGAGTGCAGTTATTGAATACAATCGTGTGTGTATTGCAGTATGCATTCTTTTTCAAGGTTACCAATGGGGAGTTGCCACCCATTCCTGAGCATCTCAGTGACACAGCAAAGGACTTCATCACTCGGTGTTTGCAAAAGCGTCCAGAGGACCGACCGACAGTGAAAGATCTCTTAAAGCACCCATTTGTAGCCGAAGCTCCCAGGACGTTTCGAGCTTGTTTTCCTGTCGGTGACTAACTGTAAGTTAGATCTCTCATCCTCAGCGAATGTCTGGAACTTATAACTTACGTATTATTTTGCTATTATATATGCCTGCACTGAATCTTGACGGTTGTGATTCTTGTGAATGATGGTGTTCTTATTACAGATAATAGCACTTCTGGAGAGCGGATTGTGAAAACTTTCCTACTTGCAAAGATCATCTCTGCTTACAAGTGCTGCTGCTGTCCCCATTTCCAACTACTCTGGCAGGACTTGCAGTGTTCAGAAACTCACCAGAACACAGCTTGGTTTCCTGTGCTAGAAAGGGAAAATTAATTCTTTCTCGGATCACAGTTGGAATTGTAACGAGGAAGGTCCGGGAAGCCAAGATGGGGTCTGAAACCCACACAACTGGTATATATTAAACCGATCCTTTTCAAGTTACCAGTTTGAGATCAAGAGTAGCCGAGGTCTTCATGAGGGATTACGAATCACAGTGTGAAGTCTAGTCTGGTACAAAATTTTGCATGCTCTTGGGTGATCATATATTCCCGATGCAGATCCATTGCTGCAATTAAGTTGATTCTCTGGAGCTTGAAGAAACTGCTAGCTAGCTCGTGTTTCCTGCCCGTAGCTCAGTTTGCATCCCTTTCAATTTCACATCCATAGCTTACATGTAGAGAATGAAGTTGAATTGTAAAATGAAAGAGGAGATTGGCAGGTTTTGCAGGTTTAGCAGATTGGCCACTGTATTACGATCGTGACCTGGCACGCTCATTCCGTCACAGGAAAGGCCAGGGATGTATAAATACACTTCCAATTGTGAATCTTCTTGTAGGGTTCTTCTGTTGGGGTGCATGAAAACGGAGCAAGAGTGAAGCCGGTGTATTTTTGGAATATGGAATTGCCTGGTTTCATCCAGGTTTGTCAAGGTGGTGGATTTTGAGCCTCCTTTAACACTTGGACTTTGAGGTATGGATATCTGTAGCTTGCATGTGCCATAAACCTCTACTTTCCTTTCACTGCACGACGTGTTATGCATAACACTACACCCTTGCCACCCAGCTACAAACTGATGCACCCTTCCAACTTCACCCGCGCCATTGCACTGATTCGGCACTGCAAGCCTAGCACGCGTTACGCAGTAGAATAAAGCGGGAATGGTGAGAGAAGTGGGAAAGAACTGAGATGCGATCACTTGAGCTGAGTCTCACGACAACACAGCCGACAAATGAAGGCGAAGAAATCTCGCTGTACCTCGGCGTCGGGACGATGACGATGTGACCTGCAAAGTTCAGAGTGATTAGGGTAGACGACCTGTTTCCGATCACCTTAAGCAATTCAGCATACTTCCGGTGAAGTAACAAATAGGCAAATAATTTTGCAGTGTAGGGAGATAGATTTAAAGAAGGTCACATATTTTTGAACAAATTTTGGGGCAATATTGAATTTACTACGAATTTTCAAAGTGAAGATTCTCTCCAACCCGTTCTCGCAATATAGGCTGACCTATTTCCAAGAACTGTAAAACTAGATTTCGAGAACACATGATATCATACTAACTCGGTAACAAGTTTCCATTCTTGGCGCCAACCATTCCATATTAAGAAGAAACATGTTTCCGTCACCGTTTACGAATGAATTCAAAAATAATACAGGCCGATTCACGGAAATCGGTCGCCCTATACTGCGTGATTGGGGGCCTGATCGGAAACAGGTCGTCTACCCTAGGGTTTCCAAGAGGCGACACTGTTCACAGTCGTCCAGCTCAGCACATGTTGGAAAGCCCAGTCAGAAACGCTGATTGTTCTCAACCCGGACATGGCGGGAACTTTCTTTTGTGGTGACGGTGGCCATGGTTCATGGCGATCTACTGCACTCCCTCCGTTGCAGAGCATCCGCACCCTTGCTCCACATCAATAGAGTTATCCGCAATAGAGTTATCCGCAATAGAGTTGTCCGTGAAGTCACTCAAAAATGGGTGAGTGGACCGAACTTTGAGTGAACAATAGCTTTGTTCCCAAAAAAAGAACTTGTGTCGGAAACTAAAAAAAATGTGGATGCAAACTTTGAAAGCACCAGAAACGGTGCTCAAAAACTTATGATCCAAGGTTTTCTTGCGCGCCATCAATTGCTTGAGTTTAGTAGTTAAATAAAGCAATTAGTCTTCAATTTTAGCTCCCTCTGTCAAACTCACCCTCCTTATATGAGGCATCATGTGTGACAACTCAGAAAACAAGCCGACGCAATTGTGAGGCATCATGTCAAACAATCCTAAAAATAAGCCGACCCACCTGTTTTATATTCTCCTATAATTTATGAGAGAACTTTACGTTTTTATGAATTTGAGTGAAATTCACCCTCAAAACTCTATGTACTGTACATTGTGGATAACTCTAATGTAGGAACAACGACAAAACTGTATGTAGGAACGACAAATTGCGCCTGCAGCAGACACCTTTGGGCTGGTTCCGCCTGCTAGCAGGATGTGTGAACCACCCCAATAATAGCCTTGTTCATACTTAACACCAAGTCTCAGTTTGAGTCAACTGTGTCGTGCTGTTGAGTGAGTTTGAAGAAAAAACATGACCTGTAACTCAATGTGAGTCAACCAAAACTTTATAAATTATGTGAATGTTCAAGATTCAATGAAACATCTTGGCATTGTGCTTGCCAAAACCTTCTCAAGCCTTTTGGCTTGTCTATTACAAGATGCCGCACAGTTTACAGAAATCATCCTCATTCCATCAAACGAGCAAATTCGGATTATTATCACACTTTCTAACATCACATTCCAATCAATTTGCTATTATGTACAGTACACATGTGATTGGATACATTGCACATGGCATCATGTACGTTGGTTACCAAAGGGGTGATATAAAAGAGTTGTGAGTGATCTTTGATAAAGGAAAAGAAAAGTCGTTTTACACAGACTATGCAAGCTTGTCCACTCCAATTAAGGGACCTATCACTGAAACTTCTCCCCTACAAGCTGTTGAAATTAAGAAACAATGAATCCTTTCAGAAGTAGCATCAAGAACTTCAAGGCATGTGAACATGGTGCCATGATAGTGCATTGAAATGCAATTAAGATAATTTGGTGCCAACCTCCATACCAACCTAGTATGGATAAAATGACACTAAAATGACCTATATGCGGCCTTTGGTGTCAAAATGGCACCAAAATAGTCTGGCCCAACTTTTCTGATGTACTAACACTTGAAGTCCTTGACAGAGGAGGCCCAAAATCAATCAAACAATATTTCTCCCAGGAAATAGCATTCACTACCTAAGCTAATTAATAGGCTGCGTGATATTATTATATCAGTAACCGCCCATCTTTTGTTGGGGAGGAGCCTGTGAAGATTGCTCGTATGCGCTTCGGTTGGCAGCCCACCCTGGCCAAATTCACCACCAAACCACATGTCAGACCCTGCTAGATTTCAGACCGACCCTGCTGTAATTTTTCAATTTAACCTATGGACATCGCGCTAATACTTCTTAGGTTGTAGTTGCTAAAAGAAAAATCCTCCATGAACCCTTTTTTTCCATTAGCCTCTCTTAGGAGTCTTAGCACACGATTTTAGCCCCAAACTAAACCTTTTGATCCTCCTAGTGTAAAAAAAATACATCTAGGTGATGCCTTGATATGGGTACCCCCTCCAAAAATAGTGTGATTTTTGAGAAATATCTTTTTGGTAAGGAAAAAACATTAAAAATTACAAAAATTAGAGGGTGTTATAGGCACCATGGCTGCAACTATATACATGGTGTTAAAGACGAAATTTCTAGCACACATAAAATGAATTAGACATAAGTCACATTATGTGAGACGTGTAAAAGTGGTACCCATATCAGGCCATTCCCCATCTCTAGTAAAAGTTGTAACTTGCTTTCGATGTTGACACTAAATAGAATGAAGATTATAGTTTGCGGCGCATTCCTAACCTGCAGCCTTTTTTCGTTATTTGACTTCAGGAGGAACTCAAGACCGAGATAATTAAACTCAGTGAGTCCAAGAGACTTGAAGATTATAACTTAAGAAAATTTGCAAGTATCCCCAGAAGTGTATTCCTCATGTTATTCTGCAAGCTATGACCTTACAACCACATGATTTTCATAAGATCCTAAGTGTTATTGTTTCCCACTTGTAAAAATATCCAAAGCTTTAAAGTTTTCACACGTTACGAAGAGGCTGAGAAAGTTTAACGTGCTTTTCACATGTAACAAGAAACACGTACTAACTCTTTAGTGACTTGTTTACCATTAAGTTCAAGACCCTCAAAAAGACCATTCTCCACAGTCGGTAAACTTGTAGTTATTTTGTGATTGTGTAAATCCCAACCAACCATTTACACTAAAAGAAGACACACTAAGTAAGCATTCATCTCGATCCAACCTTCGTGCAAAGAATGATCAAAAGACGATGAAACTCTCCAGAAAAATAACACGAGTCTTGTTTCGTGAAGGAGATGTTCCTAAAGCCGATCGACTTGACACCCACTGTTGTATATGAATATTATTGTGCAGATCGAGACATACCAAGGTCAGGCTGGACGCCGCGGCTGGTCAACTCGCGGTACTGTTGCGCGAGGGAGCAGGGCAGGCACCAACAATCCACGCAGCAATCGCCGCACGGCTGCGGCGTCAGCCCGTACTTGGCTCGCAGGCGGCCGCGGTAGCCGCACGTGTACAAGCACCCGCATCCCGTGAAGCTCTGAAGTAAGCAGTAGATCGCTCCTCCACTCAAACACGCTGCACAAAACCATTCCACAACTTACTAAATCAAATAACAATCAAGAAATACACATAGATAGATAGATAAGAACTCCAGTTTACACTAGAAAATAATTAGCAAGGATAAATTGGCCAAAATAACCAATCTGGCGTGCTTGATGATCGAGGACTAATTGCTTACTTGTGATGCCTTGATCGATAATCTCCACCAACTGTCCCACCACTATACACGGGCAACACCATGCACAGCAACCTGCAAATGCATATATGCCCACACACAAAAAAACACAATATCAGAAGAATGTAACTAATGTTGTTGACAAGCTGACAGAAAGCTAGACCTCCGAAACTGCACAACTATGGTCACTTACACTAACCATAGCATGTCGAGATCATCGACAACAAAGGATGCAGGTCCATTCATAGTCTAAGAACTGTTAGTACTACGAGTTTAACATTTTCTAGGAATGATGTACCAGCAGTTGCAGAAAAAGAAAAATGGTGAGCAGGAGCTTATTACATGAGCCGCAGTCCTGGAAACAATCACAGAGACCGCTGTTCCACTGGCCGCTTCCGATGGGAGGGTAGTTCGCCATTTGATAACAATCTGTACGTACGTTGGGTTGAATGTACGAGGAGTTCGTATGCAGAAATACTAGAAGTGATCGATCGAGCGGGAGAAGCAAGCTAGCAAGGATGTGATGAGTCGAAATGAGAGCAGGCGGGGGAGAAGGAGCGCCTGATAAGTGGGAGGGAGAAGGCGGTAGCGCGTGATTTTGCTAATTTAGCTGAGCATTTTGCTAAGTTTGCTAATTTAGCTGAGCATGGATGCACTCAGCCAATGCTCCCCGCCCGTTTTGTCTGCACGGTATGAAGGCGGCCGCCCTCGCGGCATCTTCCTCGCCTACCGGTTCTCTGCTCAGGAGTTTGACTTTGTTCACCACTGAGTTACCTGACTTTTTGTTGTTGCTAACTTTAGCCAAATTGGGAGTTTTTGTGTACAGTACAGTGATTGGCGCCGTGACATCACTTTTGTTGTTGCTGACAACTTCTGTGAGGCTGGAGCCTTAAAAAGAAGAGATTCTCCCTAAAATGTAACGCGTAGGCACATGCTACCTGTTTCGAGGATAGACTCATGTAACGCGTACAAAGAGATGAGAGCTGGGAAAAAAAAAAAAGACACATGTGTGTGTGATGAGCGGGAAATGTAGGCTCACAAATCTTCAGTTGTGTAGTAGGTTGTACGCCCAATAGAGTTAACCGAAAAGTCAGCCCAAAGAGGAAAGTTTTAGCAAACTCGTGTTGAATTCCTCTTGAACTCATATTGAAATATAAATTGACAAAAAACTAATCTATGATGAGTTGGGAGACAATCTAAAGCAAGCCACTATCATTATTCTCCACAACTTGCAATGACTCCCACACCTTCCACCTCCAAGCCCATAACCCACAAGGGGACAATTTATGACACGACACTATTCAACCCAAGTATAGTTCAATAGAGAGGTTAGAAGTAGAGCAAACAAAAGGGGAAGTTAGATAAGCTTCTTTTCGGTGACCTCAAATTTTCTAGTGTTTTGCAATGATCAGCATGTCATTTTTTGCAGTTGTAAGAGCAATCTCTTTCTCAAAAAAATCAGAAATCGTATTTGTACATTTATTGAATATATTTTGAATCAAAGATGAGTCATTTTTACATTTGAACACTTTCAGAATTGAATATAGTTTTTTTTTTTTTGAAACAACAGGACATTTTATTCCTTTGAAAGAACATAAACATCACAGCGAACCAAGGGCAATAAGCCCTAGCAAATGTTTTTTATTTTTTATTTTTTTACCACAACATCAAACAATTCATCCTACTTATACAAACTGGCCCACACTGGGACGGTGTAAGCTCCAAGTCAACTGATCATGATTCCGAGTGGCGAAAAAGTTCGTTTGCAACCAAGTACGGTCTAAGCGTGAATAAAAATTTGCAGCCTTCGTAGGAATTGAATATAGTTCTCATTATGACAGTGGCCATTCTTTTTCAAAATTCTTGTTCAAGGAGATTCTAATGCATTTGAGCTCATCATCATTTGATTATTCAACCGTTCTCTTCACTATTCTTACCATCATTCTTTGGACTCGATATAAGGGAAGAGCACCAATTCTGACAGTATCCAATTCCCATAATTTCTAGACACATTAGTCATCCTAGAATATAAATTTAGGTAGACCATAAATATCTTATCATTTTGGTTAACAAACAATGACTGTATGATGTGTTTAGATTTGTGTTCTAAAATGAATGTTGTGTCTAGAAATTATCACGATTGGGTAAACTATTGGAATCTTTGGCTTGTCTCTTGATGTAGTCCGCTCCTTGGAAATTTGGGTCTTTGGTGACGATTGTACTTGTTGCGTGATTGCCCACGATGCTAGCCAGCGAATCCTCCGCAGAATGACTCTCCGTGCTGCACTCCACGAGTATCTTCCTTCTGCAGAATCTCCTCCTGATTGCTAAGGCTCGAATCCTTGGCTCTATGGTTAGAATTATGTTTCGGGCAGTCTTTGACACAATGTTGTGTGTCGAGACAGTAGCAGCATCTAATGGGCAGATAATTACAGCCTATAAGTATTTTTTTGGTGGTTTGGGTGGCTTCATTGGTCACAAAAACCGCAGGCTCCCATCCCTTGCTTGAGTCTAAGGCTATGCAAAACCGGGGTCTTGAAAATGGTCATTGGAAGTGTCCATTCCAATGAGATCCCCGATGCTTGCAGCTATTTCCACAACCACAACTTGGAGTTCTTCTGGAACTTGTTTTAAGGTCATTTATGTGGGTATTTTCTTGTTGGTTGGGAGCTTGGATTTGGATCCCACGGTACCTCTGGATGCCGTGGAATCAAAATCAGATGTCCAAAGATACATAGCCCTTTGTATCCTCTGTAAGGCGTGGCCAACAAAAGTTTTAATTTATTTTTTCTTTCCTCCAAAAATTTAGATCCCTTCCAGGCTGCCCAGCCCAGCCCAGGCCCTCTTGACCTTTAAGGGTTAACTCACCTTCTACTCACCTTACATAACATGAGTTTGTCCTTCTTTTTGGTTAAATCTATTGTAATGCAGTTGCACAGTGCATGAACAGTAGTTGCAACAAGAAAAGACGAGGCTTTGAATATTTTTTTGTTTCTGGGTTTTACCTTCCTCCATTTTGGGAACGCACATGCAAGGGGCTTGGCCATGAGACCTTCCCCTATACAGTACCCATGCCTGAATCCTGGTGCTATAGATGTATAGCCGGCGCCCACTTGCACCACAGTTGCCGACTCGGAAGAGTTAATTAATTGATTAGATACTGTTAATCATTATTCTCCTTGATTAGGAGTGGCCACTACTTAAGTCAATTGTAGGTACACTATTGTTGCTGCAACCTGGGAAGCTGATTCTCCAGGTAACTGGTATCCTTCTGGTTAAGTTACTGCAAGTGTTCGGGATACTTTTTTATCAAACCAATTGGCTTTTTAACAATTGGCTTTTTAAGAATATATCTCGTATATTTCTTTTATAAATACTAAATATAATTAATTTTTAGTCATTTAGTCCGATTGTTTGCCTCTATTCTTGAGATTCAATCAGTTATTTTGGAAAATCAACCGGCTGACTTGTAACTAACCGCCGGTTCTTCCCGGGCTCTGCTCACTCTGCAACCCAAACTTACACTGGTAGATCCTAATTTAACTGTGGTGAGGTCTCGACAGTGTGAACAGAGCCCTCGTGAATACAGAATACTAATTTATTCAGACTACTAATTAGGAGGGGCTATTTCTAGCCTCCACGTGCCAAATGTGGGGGGCAGCGGTACTTGTTGGACTTTACGAAACTCTCCGAATCTTTCTCTGTTCATCTAGAATAACTTCATTGTGAGATGATCTCAGTGAGGTGGTCAGTTGGATGATTTTTTCATTCGTGTTTTGTGATGTAGACTGATATCAGTGCCTGGACAGAAAACAGTCGGTAAGCATAATATTCTTTTGCTGCCTTGCTTTGGTTCTTTTACCTATTCTCTTGTCCATATCCATAACCATATCCATATACATATACATATACATATACATATACATATACATACATACATACATACATACATACATACATACATATATATTTGGCATAATTGGCATAATTGAGAGAATCAATTGCAAGAGAAGAAACATAGCCACCATGGCAGGACCACCGAGGGGTAGGAAGGGGGCCAAACTAACTATGAAAACTGGTGGGCTTGGATGCAACCCAAGTAATGACACTATCCTGCATGTTGTAAAGGAGATGTTGTTTGTTCCAAAGATGGTGAAACTTCTCATACTCCAAGATAGCATACTGGGGAGTTTTTCTAATCTTACAAATGGTAGAATTCCAAGCACTACAACCGTAGTCACCTAAGCTCTTCCGGATGCTCCCCGGACCTTGTCAAATCCCATCTAGTTTGGTTGAAGACTGCATCATTGTGAGTGGTCTACAACGTCCACAAGGTGGTGCCGTGAAGTAACATCCAAATTTTGCTCACATGTTTGTACCTTTTTGGAATTTTGGAAACAAAAATTGCTTGCCGAAGCTTCCAGTGAGGAGTGTGCCAAGGGTCAGGTTCCGGCGGGATGCGGTTTCTAAGCAGCTTTTGCAAAATTTGAGCTACAAACTTTCCAAGCATTATGCGCTTGGAAGCATGAACAAAACCGGTGTAGTACGGTTTATTCAGAGCCATCAACACATAGAGGGCAGAAATACCAATCTCATATGAGATTTGGCCACGCCACGCATTAAATGCAACAGCTAGCTTTGACACAACTTTGTGCTAAAGCTGCCAAATCAAATGGGCCTCTTTGCTTACTCTCTCAGGGTGCCACGTATTTTTCCAACTAAACTGGAAGTTGGTAGCAAGTGTTCCATTCCACTTGTTGTCAACTAGTTGGAGAGGTGGGTGTCTTGCTTTTAGCAAATCTCTACCCATCTTAGTGTTGTATGACGTTAACAGTGCAGGCGGAGTATTTGGCTCTTTCATGAGGAATATTTCGAAACAGAATCGGCAATGAGTGCTGATTCTGCACTGCGCTCTATACCGTTGATGCTAGTGAACGGGCAGATTCCGCCCTACTCGGCCCATTCTCTAGTACAGTCGGGTACAACATGCTTAAAAAAATTTCAATCACTTTTCACTAGAAAGTTCAACAATTTTTAGGAAGCTCTAGCATGCTCAAAAATGAACCGATTTTGAAACCACAAATTGCATTGGAATTGCAATGAAGCGTGCTTCAACTTTATAATAAGTGAAAAAAGAATAATTTAAAATCATACAACAATTTAGATTTCTTTTATACACTATCTATCATTTCATAGTGAACCTTTAGAAGATAGTCAAAGACTTTTTGCATTTAAGTACATAATAAGTAAGAAATCATACAAGTAGTTCAAGCGGTGTGGGATCAAGTATCTCTAAAGCAATTGTGAAGGTTCATTTCTAATATGTACCATTAAATACAAGTTGTAATTTTTACAAATGGTGGCAGCACTAAATGGTAGATAGCATATAGAAAACATCAAAAAAATTGTATGATTTTCAATTACATATGTGTTTATGTAATGATGATAAAGTAGACTTTAGCGTGATTCCAATGCAATTTACAATTTGAAATTCCGTTCATTTTGAGCATACATGGGCCTTCCAAAGTTCCCACAAATCTCAACTGGATCCAGAATTTGTAACCATCTTGTACCTGACTGTACATAAAAGCTTTATCTCTAGTCCATCTGATTCTATGAGGATCAAATGTCAACTCAGAGATACGACCAATCAAAATTCTTGACTGGGGTTGCACTTCCCAGTTCCTACCTCCTGGCCTTATCTGACACCCCGCCTCTAAATCCCCCGGTGGTCTTGAATGCGGGGCTACTGTTCATGGCCCCCCCTTTTCTGAAATTTCCATTTTGGGCACCTTCGGTGCTTTTTTTGGCAATTTTTTTTGCAAATTTGGGGCCTACGGCCCCAAATTACCCTAGGGGGACCTATTTGGGATTAAAAAACCATTGGAGGAGGGGGTTGTTTTTTAAGGTGGGCCCGTACAAGGACAAAAATAGGGGGCACTTTTGTCCCCATTCATTGAAGACCACCGGGGGATTTAGAGAAATCCTATCTGACACACCTGCAGCTCGTTGCTGACATGGCAGCCTTGGATCTCCCCACCCTTAACCCCTAAACGTACCGACCCTTTGAACAGATAGATAGAAACACCAACCCAAAGTATGGGCCGGCGTGAATAAAGTGTCCGTTCGTAATGTCAATGACCCGATGCCCACCGGACAAAGGGACATTGGAACAATACTACTCTCCTCTTTCGAGGATGGACACTATAGTAACCAAGACAAAGTAACAGTAACAGTAACTAAGGAAAAAAACGAAGTAATGATGGGTGAATGTTAGTTTGTATAAAGGTATGTTTAGTGTTAAGTTTTATCACCAAGTCATGAGTTCTTGGTTGGTTGGTGAAGGGCGTTGTAACACAATTATGTGGTCCGGGTTCGAAACCAGTTGGGCTCGTTGAGTAGTGGTGTGATACACATGGCTTGGTGCTGCTAGTGAGTTGTCATGGCAGGAAAGTTGTACCAACCAATCGGCCCGTCCTATCCCTGAGACAAGTTGAGCTAGTTGTTTGAAAAGAGTGGCTAGCAGTGGTTTTCACCACTACCCCCCTTCTTTTAATGTACTACGTCTGTTGGTATTGTTTGATTATTTTCTATATGTCTTTTATGTAGAAGGATTGATCTGGCATACTGTATGGCAATGGTATTTATTGCTTTGAATGTGTGTTTTATGGAGGTTTCACAAATTTTAAATTTTGTTTCCAGTAGTTTCATTGAGGGGACGTGTGTGGTTCCTCTGGCTCCAGCTGTAATGACTATGATGGGATCTATTTTCCAGCCTTGTTGTATGATATTGTTAATTAGAGGTTGGTATTTTATAATTTTCCTGCCAATTGTTTCTGGTGAAAATCTGTCGTTTGTGTATGTGAATTCTATGAATTGTATGGTTAGGTTATCATCGGGGTATAGAGGCGGTGGGCTTTGGTATGGGAGGCCTTTAATGCATAGTATATCTGGTTTGAATCTGGCATTACATTGACATCTTTGTCGATTACAAGTACATGGTAATAACCATGGAGGAACTGTGTTTTCTTGTGGGTTATTGTTGAATGTGCCTGCATTCATAAGAGTGTAGCATCTTGATTTATTTGAGGATAGTATTAATTTTCTTAATTCCCATACTGCTTTGTTGTGTCTTTTGGTTCTAAGTGCGTGTATATGGTGTTGTTTGCATATTAAAAGTACATGTAGCCATGTATCTGCATCTTGTGAATTACATATGGGACATGTTTTTGAGGGGAATCTTTGTATGCCGAAAATTAATTGTTTTCTGGCATTACCCATGTATTGACCGGTTCTAAATTTTAGTATGCTTGTTTTTTGTGCGTCTGTTATTTTTGGGTTTTTCCAAAAGTCATTGGACATTTCGTTATCTATGATGGGGTTTGTTGTCCATTTGTTGATGTTGGGGAAGTGTTCTGCCAGTAGTTCGAGGTTATGTTCACGGTCATGTTTCTTGATGTATTCTTCCAAGCATCTAACTGGACCTTTGTCTGGTCGTTTGATACGGCCGGGCCAGGTATCTTTTTGGAAGTAGTAAGGTGTGGTATGTGCATATTCGTGTGGGTCTGATGCTGGTTGATAGCCTCTTTTCATGGTTCCTTCTTTTGCGAGTTGATCTGCGTGTTCATTTCCGTTGATTTTGGTGTGTGCTTTAACTTTGTAGATTGTGGTGGGTTGTGTACGCTTTTGTAGCATTTCAACCATTTCAACCATTTCTTTTAATATGGTTTTATCTGCGTGGTTATTTTGTTGGGTAGGGTGTTTTAGTTGTGTGTTTAGAACATGTATACAATTGAGACAATCAGTAAAAATATGTGCAGGTTCGTTCATATATCGATTGGTGATTATTGAAAGTGTTTCGTGTATGGCCATTAATTCTGCTCTGAAGCATGTTTGTAGTCCAGGCAGTCTTTTGGATATTTGTACATCTGGTTTTGTTGAGTTGTATATGCCATATCCAGCTTTTTCTTTTTTCCAATGGCCATCATCCGCTTCTTTAGGTGGTAAAAAGGATCCATCTGTGTAATAGCTATATTGTGGTAGAAATTTTAGTGTAGTGTTTATTTCGAAGTTTGGAAGGGGATCGATCCACATGTTTTGTAGATTGTTATAGGGTGGGTATAGAAGTTTGTTCCATTTTGTGCTTTTGTTAACTTTTGTGTTTAATGGTGTTGGTGGTGCTGTTTGTGTATGGTATTGCGAAATTTGTAGATTTTCAATTGCTGTGTTTATGGAATTTATTTGGTTTATTGTGCCAATGTTATTGTTTTGATGGTGAATGCACCATATGTGTATTGCAAGTGGTTCGTTTCGGGTTTTGTTGGGTAATAATGGAATTGTTGGTTCATCATATGTAATGGTGTCTGCGGCAAAATGTATAATGGCGTGCGTATCTGGGAAGGGTCCGTTGTACGGTGATAGGTTTTGATACCAGTTGGTGTCCGGGATTGCTAAAATGGTGACAGTTTCTGGGTCTTGTTTTGCTGCTAGTCTAGCCCAATGTATTGCTTGTTGTGCTGTTTCGGCGTCATTTGGGTGAGCATATCCAATACCTTTCCATTTGTATTGAAAGGCTGTTCCTAGTGAGCCAAAAATCTTGTCTCTAGCGAATGTTGAGTAGAATTGGGTAGATTTCATGGAACATGTAATTGGTGAGGAAAAATATGAGTGTGTTATATTAAATGTTGTTATTAGTGTGTCTAAAATGTCGGTTGGAATGGTATGGTGTGGGGTTTTTATTGTGTTCTTTTTGTGGTTTTTGTGTTCATATCTTTGATATAGCCAGACTACTTCCGTTTCAAATGATTGTATAGTAGGTATTAGTCTGTGGATGTTGTATTTGTTATTATTATATTGTTGCCATAGTCATTTTATTCTTGTAGTTGGAATGGTGGTGATATATTTACCGGTGTCATTATATATGTGGGTTCTATCATTTTGTGTTTGAATGGTGCACTTGTTTGTGTCTATGTCTCTTTCTGGGTTACATTCAATTGTGGATGTTTTAATGTATGGGATTATTATTGGGGGTGGGATGTGTCTTGTGTCTCTATTTTGTTTGAGTATAAATTGTGTATTTATAATATTTTGATAGTGTTTGTTTTTAAGAACTGTATAGTATTTTGTAAGTAGGTTTAAGTTATGGTCTATTACTGTTGGTAGATTTAGTGGAAATAGTTCTCGTTGTTGTATCCATTTATTGTATGTTATGTTGTTTGAGTCGATCCATTGACATAGATAGGTGTTGTATTTTTTGGTATTTTATATTTGTCTTTAGTTGTGATTGTTTTGTGGTTTAATATTGTGTGAATGGGGAATCTTATGGGATCATTTTTTATGTTTTGTGGTGGGGCTGGTTGTTGTGGAGGTTGAGGGACTTGTACGGGATTTGTTGGTGTTCTTGGTATTATTCTGTGGTTATATATTTTGTATTTTTCTTTTAGTGTACGGGGTGGTAAGTATTTGACATGGATTTGGGCAATCTTCGTCACATTTTGGTTCACAGAAGAGTTGTTTTGCTATGTTTAATGCACTCTTGTCTAGTTTAGTTGGATTTTGATAGTATGTTTTAAATTCTTCTGGTGACATTAGTTTTGTGCCGTTCGGAAGGATGATTTGATTGATATTGTAAATTTTGTGTGCCATTAATTTGTATAATAATTTGATGGAGAGTTTCGGGTCTAATAGTGGTAGGTCGTTTATGACTGCAGATCGCCATTCTTTTTCTAGTTCAGTCATGTAAAGTTGAAAATTTTCTTCTGTGCTTTTAAGGTGTATACCAACTTCTGTTTTTAGAAGGAATAATGTTTTGTGTTGTAGGTGATGTGATGCAGTCTTGGCGTTTAATTCTTGGGATGGCATCGGCACCTCCAGCTTTGACAAGTATGTGTTGTATAAGTCCTTTATATATTATTCCTAGTCTTCCTTTGTTGTTGAGTGCATTACGGAGTTGTTCCCCAATGCATCTAAGGTAGGCATTTTTTAGAGAGAAGGCTTCTAGTCCAAATAAATCATGAGGAAGTTGAGTTATAATATTTGCGGTGCTTTTAGGTAGTCCGCATATTGTTTTTTGGATTGCAATAATTTTCTTGTCAAGTTTTTTAATGGTTGGTAGTGAGTATGGGACTGCGAAGAAGCTGTAGGCTATGCCTGCTCTGATTACTGTGTCCACCATATTAATTCTTTGTTTGATGGTGGCAGGGCATTTTGATAATTGTTTACATTGGTCTATTATTTTAGTTGTGGTGATATGTGTTTGGAGTTTCCATTTTAGTGATGGAACTAATTGTATGCCTAAGTATACATATGGTTCATTTTGATGGAGTACTGGTAATGTCTGGTCTCTGTAATTGATTTTTTGGTTTGTGATGTGGGTTTTAAATTTGTTTGGTGGCATTTTGGATTTATTTGGGCAACCGGTAACGGCGCATTTTGTGACTCCCAAGTCCATGCCTGCCCATTCACAGAATTTGTCGATTTTGTTTAGTTGTATTTGTAGTGATTTTGTATTGTTTGATATAGCTGCTAAATCGTCCGCGTATGCTGCAGAGCTAATTTGGATTTCTGATGTACCAAATTTGTAGCCATTTTCCCCTTTTTGTAACCATCTCAAGAGTGGTTCAAGAAAAAATATGAAAAGATATGGACTAAGTGTATCTCCTTGTATGGTTCCTCTTTGAATCGGTATTGGTTTTATTTTGCCAAAGTGTTCACCAGTAAAAATGGTGTTTGACTTGGAGTAGATGTTGCCAACTAGCATAATTGCATCTTCTGGGTATCCAAGGTCTTTCATTATAGTTAGGAGTCTTGGATGATCTAGTGAGCCAAATGCATTTTTGAAATCTATATAAAGTAGATATATGTCTTGGTTTGTAAATTTTGCATCTTCTAGTGCTGCTATAAGGAGTTGTAATTGTCTTGCTATACTTCTTTCTGCTCTGAATCCTTCTTGACTATCGTGTAGGATTTGGTATTTTTCACCGTATGCTGATAATATGTATGTTAGCGTACTGGTGAAGAGTTTGTATATTGTATTTGCAAGTGCTATTGGTCTGTGGTTTGGCAGTTGTGCTGGATTTCCTTTTTTATAAAGTAGTATGGTTAAGCTAATTTTCCATGAGGCTGGGATTTGTTTTTGTTTGTAGCAATGAGTGAAAAATAAAAAGAGTAGTTTTTGGAAGTTTTCGGGCATGTTTTTTAGTATTGAGTTGGGGATTTTATCTGGGCCTGGTGTTTTGTTGTTGGATAGGTTTTTAAGACACATTTCATATGTTTCTTTATCAAAGTGTTTATAAAGTGGTGTTTGTGGATGTCCTCTTTTTTCTATTACAAAACCATCAAGGTCGTGCCATGGGTATTGTCTAACTCCGCAAGTACATTTTACTGCGTGTTTGGGTTGGTAGTAACATGTTGGTACTGTAGGTCTATTGCTAATTGATTGTTGTATGTGGATTTCATTTGCTATGTCTTCTGGGTTGGTCAGTATGTTGTTGTTTCTGTCCATAATGCAGTCTAGTGATGGTGTTTCTTGATTTTTGAAGACTTTCTTGTTTATTTTCTTTGGGCTTTTGTCATATAGTTGTCTGTATTTTTGAATTGCCTTTTTTATGCAACTTTGGGTGTATTTTGTAGTGATTTTACGTGCTTGTGTTTTTGTTGTTTTGGCTATTTCTACTAATGATTGTATCCATTCTATTTGGTCATGTTCTTGGGCCGGAAGTGGTGGAATGTTTACATTTGTATGGGTTTTTAATTCTTCAATTATTGGATGTGTTTGCCAGTTTTGTGTATTTTTTGTTATGTAAATTGTTTTTCTAATTAGATGGTAGGTGGATAGGTGTTTTTTCCATGATTTTTGTAGTTTTCTTGGTAAGAAGCCTCCTTGTTGAAAGGTGCGATTTGTTAGTGTTGGGAGTGGTGGTGCATAGCAGGTTTCTTGAATTTTGTCTGATATTTTTTGTATCAAGTGATCTAGTTTTGAACATGATGTTTGCCATTGGACGTCTGTTAGTTGATGATTTGATAATATTGTGACGAGTTCATTTATTTGTAGAGCATTTTCTTCAAAATATTCTATTTTGAATTTTTCCATATTTTCTTGTGGTATGGGGTTTAGAATTCTTGTTGTTTTATTTGTTATTGGAATGGATCTTGCTAATAAGGCGTTTGGTGGTATGTGTAGTGTTACTGGTGAGTGATCAGAGTTAAGGTTGTGGTCGATGTCTGTGGTTGATGCGTATAAAGTATTATCTGGTGTTTTAATATAGTATCCATCTATTAGGCTGGTTTGATTATAGTTTTGACCCCCTTGTCTGGAATATGGGCAGTTTTTTGGGATATATTCTAATTGGAGATTATTTGTAAATGTTCTCCATTCTATATCTTCCATTTGTGGTGGGGTTGTGTCAGTATTATTTTTGCGTCCAATAAGTGCTATGTCTCTATTAAAATCTCCACACAGTATGTATGTGGTATTTGGATGTGCATTGATTTGTTGTGTTATGTTTTGTTGGATCAATGGTATATATTGTGTATCTTCTACATGAGACGGCATATACATGTGAATAATTAGCCAAGTTTGTAGTGGTTTATTGTCTATTTTTATTATTTGTAAATAGGGTGATATTTCCTTGGGAGTTGGGATTTTAGTGATGTTACCGGGATACGCGTATTTTTGGTGTATTAGTGTGAGGAGACCTCCTCTTGCGGGTACGTATGGCATTCGTTGTTGCATGCATCTTGTTAGGGCATGTGTGTTGTTAAAAATCAATTTGTATTTTGGAAATAGATTTTGTATGTATTTGGTGGATTTTGTAGCAATTATTTTAGTTTCTTGTATTGTGATGATAGCGGGTTCATCTGGTGTGTTGATTAGTTCCTGTAGGTTTTGAAGGGCCGTATTTAGTGAAGAGGCATTCCATGTAATAAATCTCGTATTATGGTTTGTTGTACGAATTTCTTGTGGTTGTACTATAGGTATGTCTGGGAGTGGTGGAGGGTGAGTGTATTCTTGTAATGGTTCATATATTTTTAATGTTTCTTCTAACAGATTGATGGGGAGGAATGGGAATTCATCGATCATGGTTTGAAGGGTTATTGGACCATTATGTTGATGGATAAAAGTATAGATTTCTTTGTGTATTGTATTTGGTGGGTTTATTAGGTTTTGATTATTGTTTGTGAATTCTGTGTATGGGTGTGTAGTTGAGATGTGTCTTTCGGGCGGGTTTTGTAGTAGGGACATTTTTTCTAGCAGTAATGTTGTCCAATCCAGGTTGGGGATTTGTGTTAGAAGTTGGTCACATGTTTCTTTTGATGGGCTTATTGTAACGATGAGTGCGTATAGTATTCTTGGTGATGGATGATGTTGATTTTGGTGAACATAATTTGATATGTGTGGGTAGTCATTACTAGCTTCCGTATGATCTGGGTGTGTTATATTTAAAATGGAGGAAAATTGTTTTGCTAGGTGTTGGTATTCTGGTTGTAGTTTGATCGTGCTTGGTATAAAGTATGCTTTGTATCTTCTTCTATGAGTAGGTGGATGTGTTTTTAGTAGGTTTGGCATGGGCCCGGGGTTGGTTTCAATGTCCCCGCATAATAGTAGAATTTGATGTAAAAAGTTTATTTTTAGAGGGGATTTTTGGATTGTTTTTTCTTTTTTTATTTGTTTGTTATGGACGAGGCCGGTAGGCCAAGTCCATTGTTGGTGTTTATTTCTTTTTATGTTCTTTTTAGAAAACTTTTTATGATTTAAGTTTTTTGGGGTATTTTGCTTAGTTTTATTTTGGGGTGTGATTTTATAATGTTTTATGTTTTTGTAATTATGTAGTATAGTATTTGTTTTGGGGTTTTCTTGTATGTGTTTTATATACATTTTAGTGCTTTTGTGTATAAGTATAATTTTTTGTGTCGATGTTTTGGATGTATGATTTGATGTACATGTTTTTGTTGATGTTTTTGGTGCATTTTTTGGGTTTTTGTTGTGTATTTTGTTGTGGTATATTTTAGGTTTTTTGGGGTGTTTTGTTTTTATACAATTTTTGTATTTTTTCTTATTTTTTTTTTTTGTAGAGTATGTTGTTTTTTGAGTATTAATATTTGTATTTGTTTTGGTTTTTTTGTATTTTGTACGTTGATTTTTGAATGGTATATGGGTATACCTTTTTATTATTTTTGAGTATGAAATGACAGTAAAAAATATTGTTTTTGTATATAGGTATGTATTTTTTTTGCTGTAATGTATTCTATACATACTTTGTATAAATACTGTATATGCTGGATAGTCTTGAGTATAAAATACTCGAACATACGTACTTTGTATAAATATTGTATAGGATGTGTAGTCTTGAGTATAAAATACTCAAACATACGTACTTTGTATAAATACTGTATAGTATGTATAGTCTTGAGTATAAAATATTCGTACATACGTACTTTGTATAAATACTGTATAGACTGTATAGTCTTGAGTATAAAATACTCTTACAGTATGGAGTATAATACCCCTTTGGAGTTGATATACGTTATGCACTTTGTATTTTATTATGTGGTCTTTGGTCCTTCTACAATTTTTTGTTCTGTAGAGCATGCCATGTATTGAAGTAAGTAGTATGGACTGAAGCAAAAGGGCAAGCCATGTACTGAAGTAGGTGATATGAACTGATGTGACTAAGAGTGGGCTAGGATCTGTGATGACTTTGGTGGGATTATACACACGATTTGAACAAGAAAAAGGGTGATCTTTTATTTTTTTTATTGTGGTTTTATAAGTCAAATACAAATAATCTCTTGAGAAATATGCAGCTGTGGTAAGCAAAAGGGCATGCCATGTAATAGAAAAGTGGGATATACCTGAGTAGGTGAGATAGACCGAGGTGATTGAGTAAGGGCTATGATCTGTGGTGACTAAACATGTGATGTAACATGGCGTGGTTAATGAAGCTTTCAGCATAGAAAGAAAGTAAGGATCATGGGTTTGGTTTGCAACAAAGTACTGGTAATACAATTGAGCCTTCCTGATAACAATGCGTTTCCACGTTTGGTAGGGCAATTGTAAGAGTATTTTGGTGTTTTGTGTGTATAATTTCAGGGATTGGACATAATAAATACAAACAAAATTATAAAGACAAGTAAGGTGGAGGAGAGTGAACATACCTGGTTGAGTTCGGGGTAGTGTTGGTGCAGCGGAGGTGGAGTCTGTGTCGAGGCAGCGTGACTCCTGCTTGATGTCGCATCTCTTGCAGCTCAGCTTCACAGCTTCTCGACGTTGTTGGTTCCGTCGTTGTTGATTCCGGTTCAGTTTCTCAGGCTCGGGCTCACAGTTTCGCAATTTCCCGACATGTTGCTGTTGCGTGGTGTCGAAGTTGTGATCACCGTCTGCAAATATGGGCGTTGTTGGCGTTGCTGATGTCGACTGGACATCTGCTGATTCCTGACGTTGCTGGACGATGTTGCTGGGTGTTAAACTTGGGCCTGGTCAAGCTGTGGTTAGCTTGGATCTTATCGTCTGTCGACCGGTTGTCTGTAGCTGTGGTCGATCAGCTGCTTCCGGGTTTTTCGGATCTGGCAGCGTTCGGCTTGGTCAGCGTGAGCTCTCTTGAGCTCGAACAAACTTAGTGGCACTATCGGCGCTGCAGCATTCTAGGTAGGCAGCTAGAAGGAGATACTGAAAGGGAGTACTAGCATATTGATAAAAAAAACTGACTCGCTGGATTGAATGATTTGAGAGGTAAAGGAGAACTGGAAAGCTTACTACTGGAATGAGTTGGGAGTTGCAAGTCGTGTGCATCAGCTGAGTTGCGTTGCGCTTCAGATCCGAAAAAGGCGGGAGGTGAGCTCCTGGGATACAAGCGTGCGACAGCCCAGCCTGCCAAGTTCTTCCCGCAAGTACCAACACTGCACTTGAAACCACTGCACGCTTCCCAACCGTATCCCAGTTCACCGCAGAGATTTGCAGCAATGTGAGATCTAGATGCAGGTAGTCCCCAGCCTGCCTCGTTCAAGCAACTCCTGCAGCATAGACACCGCATCACAGCAACCAGCTCACGAATCCCGCCTCAATCTTCCCTCAGCGCTTGCGCATTTCAGAGCGGCAGCGTCATCCCTCGCATTTCCCCTTTTTTCCGAAATGCCACCCTTTGAACACAAGTAGATGCTAGCCTCAAAAATAGATATTAGTATGGCTTAGATGTACATAATGTGTACATGAAAGGACCATTGCAAGCATAAAATCTACCCAACAAATTTGACGGACTTGCATTTGGAGGCCTCTTCAATATTATCAACATTTCCCCATCACAAGAGATTTACTTTAATTGGTAGAGAATTTAATAAGCTTGCAAAGGTGACTTGGATGAAAGTCATCCGAGATTGTATGAGAAAGTAAGAAAGCTTTGAATCTGTTCATGATCCAGTTTCTGGACGCTGGGACGTTTAGGGGTTAACCACGGCTGTTGGTAATTGCTTGTTTTGGTCATTGAAGAAGCCAATCCAGTCTCCTGCGGCACGCATGAGACTGGTTTGAAGGAAAAATATGCTAAGAGCATCTCCACTCCTACATGCTAGAGATGACTCGCTGAAATTATTCATTTACATTTGAAGAGCCCTTGCACTTACACTCCCCCACCCTTGCACGCCCCTCACACATCAAAAGTGCATATTAAATAGTCAATGGACCAATCACAAGTAGAATGTGGGGATATAGTCAACTAAATAGTGATTTGAAGGGCCATTTCTTGACACGCTAGGATTGAGAGTCAAGAGGCATTTTGGAAGGGCCCTTGGCACTTTTCATCTAGTTCTAGAGTGTAAAGGACTTTGGGAGGACTACGGTGGAGCTGTTCTAAGGTGAGTGGGCCAACAATCGATGCCGACCATAAACTGACTACATAATAATGTCTACAAGGTCCTATAGTGTTGAGACCAGGGCACTACCAAAAGTCAGAGCTCAGCCATTCATGGGTCATGGGTCATACTTAGGGCCTCCTTCCATGCAGAGTCGATCCGGTCCTAAAATTTAGCTCTCAACTGATTAAAATAGCACAGACCACTTCCATACACCCTCGGTAGAGCAATCCAATAGATAAACATAGAGATTCTCCATAAAACAACGAATCATGTAGCCCACCGATGGCATGGTGAAGTGGGTGACTTTGCAAGCTGCTTTCAACGCTCACAGAGCATGGGTGGAAATTGGGACCTCATTTTTTGTCCTTTGGTTGTATCCACCGGACCGATGCTCACATGGAAGCCCGCCCTTACTTTTGTGACCATTTCCTTCCAAGATAAGGCCACTCTCTTCTACTACTATATGAAATAAGGCATAAAATTTCACAAATCATCCCCTTTCTTATCAATCACACGTGCATGAAGCTAGCTTCCCATAAAATATATAGTAAAAACCCCACAATGCAAAAAATCAATGACGGATGAGAAACTATGTTTGATTTTGTACATCGTTCACTTTTTTGACTGTTGAGGTTTAGGGGTTAACACATAAATATATCTTGTATAACGCATTAGTAATTTAGTATCAAAATAAGAAAATATAAAATTAGCCTTTCTTGACTTAGGTTTTTGGATGCTTTCCAAAAGCTATAAAAACTACAGTGTCTATGCCCTGTGGCGGTTCTGCTTTGTATTTTCCCCTTGCAATTGATTCTCTCAATTTGTGGCAAAAAAAACTACAGTCTAGTGTGTGTCACAATCCCAGTCTTCAATTGTTTCTTTACAAAATTCTCATCTTTTGCCGTGGGACAATAGCAATTTGCCGATTTCCAAAATTTTGAAAATCAAAATCCTCAACAAAGTAATTTATCGGTTTCATTGCGCATGGTTAAGTTTTTCTCATAATTCAAGCAATCAGGCAAAAAGAGAATCTGGAGAGTTTTTCCCACAATCTTACCTTATTTTAGGAGTGCCTACTTTAACATTAGAAAAAATGGGCAAAATAGTGACTGGAATTGGCAAAGTCCTCTTAAAAAACAACACTAAAATTGGCAAAATTTGGATGATTGAAAGTGCCTTATGATATATATATATATATATATATATATATATATATATATATATATATATATATATATATATATATATATATATATATATATATATATATATATATATATATATATGCTCATGTGGGATGATTCTATTCATTTTTTCTTTACCTCACTACATTCCAAGGTGCATGTCACTCTACCAACTGACGATTAAAATAATTGGCTACTTACAATAACAGTACCTCATGGAACCAACCAATTTTTGTTTTTTTTTCTATTAGTAGAGCAACACACACTCTGGAATTTAGCCAATCAAAGAAAAATGAATAGAATCATCCACATACATATACACATATATATATATATATATATATATATATATATATATATATATATATATGTTCATCCATAAAATTACATATTATGAGGCACTTTCATTCAAATAATGGCGATTTTTTTAGATTTTTTTGAAAGGAATTTCACAACTTCATCCACTTTATTGCCCCTTATATTTTTCTTAGTGTAAAAGCAACCAATCCCAAAATCAGGGAAATACCGCCAAATTTATTTTGCTTCCATGGAAGTTGCCGCTCCAATGGGCCCATGCTTCGGTGATTTTGCTTGTTTGTGATTTTGGTTGCCTATATTAATTTATTCATTTAAAAACACGTGGAATTGTGATTACCTACTTTCAACCACCCTAGACATGGAATCTAGATATGAAAGTGATTGCTTTTGGCCATTTCACTCTTAACCCTTTAACCCCTCAACGTCACAGCGTCCAGAAAGTGGACGACTATCATATTCAAACCCTTCTCACGTACTCATCAATGCTTGGATGAAAGTCATCCAATGTTTTGGAGATTCTTCACCAAGTTGTTTTCCTATCTAACAGTTGGATTTAGTCATATTTGATTACATATTTTTCTAAAATTACAAATGTAGAAGTATGTCAAGTCGTTGACCAAGCCAAAATTGCGTTGACTGTAGTTCAAAAGTGGTCTTGCAAAAATGAGGTCATAGATTTAAGAAACACAAAAATTTCAAAGAATCACCACGTGTAAGAGTATCTCATTTCAAATTCATTCCAACAAATTTTACTCAAAAAATATTAAAATTTTGTTTGTAATCGAATTTAGAAGGAATTTTTAATTTTAACTTTCAAATTTTATAATTAAATATTGGTGATAGTATTAGTGAATCAAACCGTACGGATGGAATCTAAAATTCAAAATCTAGAACTTTCATTTGTATATCAATTCCAAAATATTCTTCAAAATAGTAGTTTATGATGTTTTTTCTCAAATTGTCAATTCCAAGGACACCCTGGTACGTTTAGGGGATAACCCTAAACGTCTAACCGTCCGGAAAGTGGAAGATGTACAGAATCAAACACAGTTTTCTAATCCGTCGTTGACGTTTTGCAGCGTGGATTTTTTTACTATGTATTTTATGGGAAGTTAGCTTCATGCATGTGTGATCCGATTAGAAAGGGGATGATTTGTGAAATTTTTATGCCTCATTTCATGTTGCAGTGATTCACCCAAAACTTCGAAGGTTTCAGTGTAAAAGTGCTCTTAAAAAATCAACTCATAAAATGAAGCAACCAAAAAATCTCCAAAAATCACTACACTTAGAGTATTACATTTCAACCAATCACAACAAATTTCATCCACAAATTGTCAATAGCTTATTCGTAATCAAATTACAAAAGGATTTTCAATTTCAAGTTTCAAATTTTATACAAAATATTGGTCATAGCAATCGCAGATCTAATCGTATGGATAGAATCTAAAATTCATAATGTACAACTTTTATTCATACATCTAGTGCAAAATTTCCCTTTGGATTGCATTCTATGATGCATCTTTGCAAAACTGCCAAATTTGGAGAGGAGTAAGGACGTTTAGGGATTAACATCTCGATTCAACACTGTTTTCAAAGATTCATTGTAAAATGTTTGATGAAAAACAAAAATGGAGTTGATATTCTCAACAAAATTGGAAATGTCATGGTGAAGATCACATCTGTACGGTTGGATTCATCATACTTTTCATTTTATTAATATTACAAGGTTTTATCTTGAAATTCAATTAAAAATCCCAGATTAACACCAAAAACTTAGAAAATATTATAATGAAACTGAAATAACATGCACTACAAGATGATATGGTTTCCATTATTTGGTTCTACTTATTTTGGAAAATCATGTTTAAGGTCTCACTTTTTGAATTAAGAATGAAACTGACATAAATCAATTTTTTGTTTTTCAAAAAATCATAATATCTTATTTTGAAGATCCGTACCGTACAGATGATAGTCAACTAGCACAAGAACCAAGAGAAATTTGGATGAATGAAAACTGTCTAGTATGTAATCAGGAGAATATTTTGAATCTTTTCATCGTCTACATAGTGGACACACGCGCCTCAAAGGAGTAGCACTATAAAAGACACTTATAGGTCCCTCTACCATGGACTCAAGATTGCTCATTCTCACTTCAATGTCTCACAATGAGGGCCGTTTTACACTGGTGGAGAAGTCTACCAGTCAAGAGTTTTAGGAAAATAGAGCAATATAATTGGAGCAAATTTTGTTCTTCACAGGTTGGGATTTACATCACGACCAAGACTTGTCCGGTGGATAACTTCAAGCATGGATGAAAAAATGACATGGCCGCCAACGCGGCAACACTTTTTGCAATGAGAGTTCGTCAAAGGTCAAGTTTTATAGGAAACCTCAAAGCCTTAGACAAGAAACTTGGCCTCCGGAGAACTCCAACTTGATTAAAATTATATTTTTATGGACAAATCTGAATTGTTTGATTAAGAGCTTCACCATTAAGATGCTCATCCATGAATTGTGCCTCACATGGGCGTGGACATTCAACAAATTTTTGTTTCTAATTGAGAGAAAATTTCAATTTTATTTTTATTTTTAATCATAAAAAATGCTTACAGTATGTTTTATGAAAATAAATCTTTTTAAAAAAAAGAATTAGTGAATTGAGATGTGTTTATTAATGCTTGTTGAGTTAATTTTTTTAAAGAATTGAATTCTACTGTATATTCATGATAATTAAAGTTTTCTTTTAATAAAGGAAAATATTATAGTATTCAAAATATTAAATTTCTAAAGAAATTATTATCATATTATAAAAACCAATGTTCCTTGTCTGCGAGCTTTTACTTGTTCCTTCTATGCGGACATGAGCTGTTAAAATCTAGGAATTATCTGAACCATTCGATTGAAGGCTTCACCACCAAGATTTTAAAGAAAAAATCAAGATAATTCCTAGATTTTCAAAAATGAGAGTACACTCTAAACATACCAGAAATTCGCTTTCTTGAAAAAAATAAAGGTTAATCCCTAAAGGACCAAGCAATACAAATTGGATCTCATGTTTAATTTTTGCAATTTTGAGTAAGTCCTATGTGAACTTCCTTTTGTTTAAATTGATGCGTTTTTTTACCAATATATATATAATGTTTTCCACAATTTCCAGTGATATAAAATTTAGTCCCATTTAAATTATACTTTTTATAATATGATTGATCGAATTTTTTATTTAAAAACTATAAATCCTTGGTCCTATAAGGTGTTAAGGAAGTAAATTTTGGGCTAGTGTTCATGCTTACTTACATTGTTTGTCTCTACATTAAATAGGGGTATTAACGGGATTGAAAATTAGAAGGACATACCCTGTATTGTTCATGGCTCACGGTACGAAATTAGTGAAAATAAACATGATTATTAGTTCTAAAGTTTTGTTGTTATGCATATAAAACAAAAAAAAGAAATGAAAAATAAAAATATAATCAGAGATTACAACATTTGAAGTATAGGATATTTCTTGGTTTTGGCCCCTATTGAGCGTCCCTAGCTTTTTTGGGTTTAAAACATCATTGCTTTTGAAGTGTTATAGGCCTAAATGTAAATGAGGTATAGAAATTTCAACCGTACAATCTTGTAGTGTATGTGTTGAAAATGACGTGAATCAACTTTGGACTCATTTGGCCACATAAATTTCAAAACTATAATGTTTTAATGTTTAAAATGGATGTTGAAATTTTCCTAGCAACACATTAGAGTTGAAATTCTATTTCTAAACCTACTCAAATGAAAAACATTTAAACTATAAAGTGATTCAAAATCATCATATAAACACATTGGTAAAATAAAATGTCATTAAAATGACTTAATGTGTCTGCAAAATGGCTTTGCCAAGTCAAATGTTGCAAAAAAGTTGCAAAAGGTAATCTTAGGTTAGACCCCCTTCCACTAAAATGCTTCTCAAAAATTCATATTGTCTTTGATTGATATGAAAATTTTATCACACAAATTAGAAGAGTAAAGGCAGCTTTCCCAACAAGTTTTATTAAATTCGGACACTGGATGCAAGAGTTTCAGCTCTTCTAAGTTGAAGGCAACCCTAAAACGTCCAAAATATGGCCGTCAAAATATGTCCATAAAGTTTCTACTATGGTCAACCAAAGCTCTCAAACTGGTGAGATTGTTTAAGGTTGGATGTCCTAAAACCACCAATTATGACATGTAGAGTTTTCTTGGGGCTATCACAAATGAGACTCAAAACCACCAATTTCACTATTCAATTAAACCAATGGCATGCCAAGCATTGCGAAGAAGTAGTTGGTGGTTTTGGGTATCATTATGAGTGAAAATTATTACCACATGGTGTGGTCATGGAGAAACCTAGAGGTCTGATTTGGGTCATGAAGTTCTTTTCACTTTGAAAATTTGTATTAATTTGAATATTATAAATAACCTTGTTAAAATGAGGCCATATTTTTTAAGTTGGCGGTTTTAGGACAACCAACCTTAGTGGAGTTGGTTGGTGGAGTTTTGTTTGTAAAGTTATCCGGAAGACCTCTCTAGTTGGTGTTTACACTACAACTGGTCAAGACTTTTTAAGTCATTATTTTATTGTCTTTCCATCTTGCCCAACATCCCACTAGTCGCCTCAAATAACCATATCTTGGGCAAAACTTCTTGACCGACCGGTGCACTTCTCCACCGTAGTCTAAACCTGCCCTAAGAGGAAGACTCAAGTTTGGCCTTCGATACTTTGTTCAAATCCAATATAGTCAATTAATATTGTAGGAATTTTCTTGACTATTCAAAATTGCTTAATTCTTTCTAAAAAAGTAAATGTTATACCAATCAATGTTATTGCCTTGTTCACTTGGTTCTACAATGATATAGAGATATTGTTTACTTTCCTAGAATATTCATGTCAACTTCTAAGAACCTTTGTAATTGCTCTATTTCACTATAATAACTATATATATATATATATAAATAGATAGATAGATATAAAGATATATATAAATAAATGAACACTCTTTGGTTTAAATAGGCATTTAAGGATTAGGCATCAAAGTAGCTAAATTTAATTGGGACAAGAAACAAAATTTGACATCTAAAAACACCACCTGAAGTGCTAGGCATAAGATGAAGAATCATTCAATAGCACCTGATGATAATTAAAACATTTGGTACTTGAAGGAGGTGCATTAAGGACGTCCGTTCAAGTCTAATATTGCGTGTATGCGCCTTATAATTTCAACTTTGAGACTTTGTAAAATGTTAATAGAGGATCAAAAAAAATTGAAACAACTTGAACGAACAATAATATAATAATAATAAAAATAAAATTAGTATATCACCAAGATCCCAAAATCAAAGAAAAAGATGCAATTACATTCATCAACTTATAATTGTCCATCTTTCTAGAAAATCACCCGTCTCAGCACAAAGATGCCTTTTTACACACAAAGATACCAATTTGATTTCAAATCTATCTCACCTTGTCCGATTTTATCTCAAGTAATAATTATATGAGAAAGAATGTTTCATAATTTTTTATGAAGAAGATAAACTAGGAAACATACATGAAAATTTTATACTACTTTCTTTATCTCATTTGTCTAATTTGAAATTTTTACTGTCAACTTCTTTTAATCTTCTTTGAGTGTTTTCTCTTTAAACTGCCACATTTCTCTTTAATAAAATAAAAAGTGCCTGAATGCAAGCTTGTGAGGAAGACTCTGCAACACAATTCAAACATATTGGCATTCTGTAATCCATGTCCACACCCGCAAGATTCACCAAATTTGTGGCCTTCTACATGCGAATTGATACCACAAGATTTTGCAACCGGCCTTCACAGAAACAAAGGTCATATCTTCACTCCAAAGTTCATTGGAAAATCTCGCCCAAAATACTCACAATCTAATCTAATAACCCTCTTGCTCTACAAAGATGGTTCTGACACTAGGGCAAGAATGTTAAGGCTTTGAGGTTCATCAATCTTAACCCCTGAGCGTGCAAAGAGCCTCGTGGGGCCATGTTTGGTTGTTTTTTCAGTCAAACGTTGATTTCACCTAGTTCCTAATTTCAAATGAAAATGGTCCCAACTAAGAAAGTGTGGGGGTTATCTTCTACTTTCTAGTTCAATTTACCATATTTCAAAATTGTTAAAATTGCATTATTTACAGCACTTTGAAGCTCTAAACCTTAAATTCCAATATACACTACAAAAAAAAATCTATTGAATTTCTTTTTATGTAAGTTCAAGAAACATGCCACCTACACCTTGTTGTTCATCACTATTATATTAAATTCCCCTAAATAATTCATACTATTCTGAGTACTTTTGTAGTTACTATGATTTTACAAGAAAAAACTTTGAAAAATCTTATAAATTTTATTTTTATTTAAATAATAATGAAAAAACCATGGTTAATTGATTTAACAATACCTTATATGAGAAATATACTAGAAATGTATAATGTATTTTAATATGTGAGGAATTGATGAGGTTTGACCGGGTAATTGTAGCGTGGACGCTTAAGGGTTAACCCTCGAACGTTGGCCAAGCTGATTTCTAGCCTTTGAATGATACTAATTCTTCATTCCCTATTGTAAAATGGATGTTTTTGAAATTTATTATGATGCATTTAAGCTATTATTTTGAATTTTCTACAAGGTCTCAAATACAATAAATGTAGTGAAAATGGATTATCATATATAATGACGAACAAAACTAAGAATGGATTTGAAATTGTTCCATTCAATCAACTATACCATGAGCATCAATGGGCAAAGTCCAAAAGTAAATATACAAAAGTTGTAGTATGCGACATACAACACATTACTATAAAAGATTGAAGAAAAACTCAATTGCAATGTGATAAAGAATGAATTTCTAAGTTAGTCATGTCTCAGACTCGTTTTTGTGCACTGTAATTTGGAATTACTTTAAATTTTGTACTTAGAACTTCAAAAAAAGCTTTTATGCGTTGGCATGTTGGTATAATCACCATTTCAGATTGTTGTAAACATAAATTGAAGGAAGTTGACATTTATAGAATTTTTGAAATAGTCAACATATGCCTTAAATTGCTAAGAACATAAATTTGAATTTTTATCAAATTTTAAATTGCAAAATTGAGTGAGAATGCAAAGCTTCATTCTACGGCCTAAGAGCCCATGCAAATAGGTATGGCTCCTAATTTGTATTGAGTCATACATCGTTATATTTGGCATCCAAATAATTTTTGCCAAAGTAACACCATGAAAATCCTCTACGATGATTTTGTGGCGAGAGAACTACAAAACTTGCTGCCCCTAACAGGAAAAGAAAAAAAAAAAAAAAAGTTGATTAGTACAAAGGACTCGTCATACACAATGCATTCGTGAAACAGGAGTGATTGATCATCTCTTCTTGGAACCCTTGCCTCCAGCCTTGCCACCAAATGAACTTTTTTTGTCTCCCTTGCCTCCAAATGAACTCTTTTTGTCGCCAGCTTTTCCTGGAGACCTACCTGGCTTTCCACCAGGGGACATTCCTTTTCGTGACCCTCCTTTTTTGAAGGCGCCATCTGCTCGCTTTTTCCCACCAATTTTCTTGGAAGAAGGCTTCCCACTCTCTTCCACATTATGGGCCCTCACAGCCTGGAATAGATGCACCACATTTCATTTAGTGCTCGCTAACACCTCGGTCTTGTAGATAAACTTCATCTTGGCAAGGAAAACTAGAACTATTCCACATGATTTAGCCTTCAAAGAAATGTCTGTAAAGAACGAAGACCAAAACAGCATTATATACGAACAATTTAGTATGATGACCAAAGAGCAAAGGAACATATTGAAGGCACATTCTTCACCTTATTGACATCAAGGCCACTGAAGTCATTTTCCGCCAGTACTTTCCTCATCACGTTTGTTATCAGCTCCTTCTCTTTGCCTTCTCCATCAACCACCGGCAAAAACTGCACACACAATCAAACATCGTCAGGGCTACAATCCTATCGTACAAGGCTGCTGAGTTTCTACCATAAAATCTAAGCTTGAACTGGCTCATTTACAGACCATCCTTAGTACTCAAGGAAAACATCCAAGTAACTACAACCTACAACATCAGCATTGCTCCACTATAATCCTAAACCCCCTATCTGAGTTTATAACATATAAATTTTTCAAATGCTTGAAGTCCTTAGTACCTTGCGGTGCTTGCCCAGTTTCTTTGCGGGCTTCTCCCCAGGCAGCTTTTTGTCAAACTTGCCAATACTAGCAGTAGCTGTGCTTGCGAGTCCAGCTGCATCTCCAAGATCACTCTTGCTAAGCTTTTGGCTAGGCTGTTTGCTCCCTGTTATAGCTAATGAGGTGGCGGCCAGCTGCAGAGTACTGTAATACAGAAAGGAATCAGTGCTCCATCATGAAAGAATGTTACTCTTTAAAATATAGCAAAACAACTTATACTCTTCATAAGTGGGTGACTGGTCCAAAGCCATAGATAGTTGCCCTCATGTAACGAGGTGACTCTGATCTACGCCATCAACTCTTCCATTTACCTGGAAAAATTGCTCAATGTCTATTACAGTTCAAATTTTCAATTAAAAGAGCATGTTAGAAAATAGAAGAGAAGTACAAACCTGGGAAGTGCACCCTTGCCTCCTTGTTTGGCAGCCCTCTTTAGATTTTCCAACTGGTTTTTCTCTTGTTTTGCTACTCTTCCTTTCTTACTTTCGCGTAACTTCAAGAATGGATCTTCTCCAGGATCTGAAGAAAAGGGAAAAGAAAAGAAAAAGTCTTAGTATTTCTCGCATATTGATGACAAAACAACGTCGTCAAGGTTACATCACTTCCATGGTCATCAGAACGCTGGAATTCATGCAAACGCTTCAAGGCAAAATAGGAAGCATTCTGTTCATGAAAACTACTACAGGCTTCACTTACAAAACCACAATAACTTTGCAAATCAAACACAACTTCAAAATCTCACGTTAAATTACCTGGAACTAAAGGATAATTTCAAATTAGAACACATTTTAGTATGATGAATAAGTGACAGCAATGCGTACCTTCCCCTTCTTTAGCTACAATAACAGGAATATCATTGTCATCATTGACACGTTTGTATCCATGTCTTCGCCTCCATTCATCTTGACCCTCGTCATACTCCAACTTACTCCGCTTCCGCTTCGTAATACCTGTGCGTAACAGGTCCCAGTTGCCAAATTAAATAAACTCATCAAATACATAGTCTGTACTAAAAATTAAATCTAAGTCGTCGAATAGCAAACATCCCATTGATCTTGTAAACACTAGGATCTTCTATACCTCGCATAGGACCTTGTCAGCTACAATACCCTATAGAACTCCAGGTCTGCACGGCGGATCCTCTACACTACTTTTATCAACCACACCGGCGGACCTCTAAACTTCTGTATCAATTAATTCTATATACAAATGCCGTGTGAACTCATCTCCAACTGGTACACAGCAGTGATTTTTGTTGCTAAATTTAGCCAAGTTGCTACATAAAATTTGGGCTGGCTGATTGATACAAAGGATTTTTCTTTAAAAAAAAAGGAATTATTGCCAGATTTCCTACATGGAGTCAAGATGTGTAGCCTCTTTAAACCTAGGTATAACCCAGGTATTGCCTAAGTAGCACATGTGTATAACCCTGATATTACCTATATACTAATATGAAAAGAGCATCCAAGGAGCCTGGATTGCTCTTCAAGCCATGGAAAAAGTAGCAAAAAATACTAAACTGTCTCCGCACAACAAAAAAAAATCACTGGTAAATTGAAGTGATAATTGAAGGGAAAAATAAATAAAAAATAAATGAATGAGAATTCACTAGAACCGCAGCTAGCTGTATCGCTAGAATAACAGAAGCCCTAATACATAAACTCTACAGCAGTTTAACTCACCTTTCGTTTGCGCAAAGGATTCCCATTTAGTCATGGGACGAGGCTTAGGAAGCTGCAAAAAAAATTAAATTAAATTAAATCAAAATCAATTCCCGACCTTCAACAATCGCCAAAAAAAGCAGGCAAAAGAACCACCGGACACAATAACTTACCGGCTTTTCTCTTGGGAGGCGCAGCGAGGGTTTCGGCAGCTTCACCAAGCGCCCGGCCTTGTCCACCGTCGACGGCATATTGAAAAGCCTGTCGACGAGAATTTGCACGAGCTCCCGCCCCTGCTCCAGGCACTCTGCATCTTTCTCCCCCCTAACCAAAACCTCCCATCAATTCCTAACCCTAAAGAAAATTTCCAATTCTAAACGCTGTATTTATATTGAATGATGCAGACAGTAGATTTATATGCTAGACGAGTACTACTGATTAGGGTTTAAGAGTTGGATATCACTTACTCGGTCATGGCGGTGGCTTTGGAGAGACGAAGCGGATCGCGGGCGTGCGCGATGAGAAGGTTGCCGAGGTCGACCTCGTACTCGGAAACGGAAGCGTCGGGCGTCGGCGTTTCGATGTCCATTTCCGTCGCCATGGCTGCGAGACTGAGCTCGGAGAATTGCAAACCTGCGAAACTGAGCTTGGGGTTTAGGGTTTAAGAGTTGCAAGGGGTTTTTAGGGCGAGGAGGAAGAAAGAGAACGGACCCCACCTGGCCAACTCGGCACGCCACGTCAGCGCCACGATGGACAACGCAGCCTGACTCTTTGATGTCACACCAGTCCTAAGACCTTACATGTAGACCAGGTGGTTGGAAATTGCATGTAAGACAAGAATGAAATGACTCTACGAAGGGGATTCCTCAGGATTAGTTGCCTACCCGGGTCAAAATGTAAGGAGACCCTAAATATCGTACCTGGGCGGCTATCAGAGTTCATAGCATAATAGAGCAGTGTAATGGAGCACCCTTTTGAAAACTGGATCGAAAGAGAATCTTCATCCACTTTTCTAAGTAGTGAAGGAATGTCATTTGTATTCCATGAATTTTGGGACTACCGTGTCATTGCTACATAAACTTAGTTTCTAATTGTAACTAGATTGTGGTCCCATTGCAAAAGGGTGTTGGCTCCCATTGCTTTATTATGCTATGTTGGTAGGTCATGCCGAATAACTTTATTTCATTTTGTCCTAATGTTGAAAATATTTTCTAATATTATGTGGATGTTTTTTAAGATTATCTTTTTCAACATAGAAAATAGATATTTTTGCAAAAAAAAAAAATTCCTAAAAATTTGGACTTCTCTTTTCATAATTATTTTTTGCTAAACCTGATGGTTGGGTACTGTAAGCAATCCAACATACTTGGGGGCACTTTTTTCAAGGTAAAATATTTCTTTTAGTATTAGAAATTGAAAACAATGACTTTACCAAAATAGAATAATTTTTTGTATAAGCCATGTAATTGCCATGAATTTTCAAAGTGAAATTCGCTTAAAGCACTTAACCCTTTGGTGCTCAAGTTATACCTTAGACTTGTTAGGAAACCAATAAATATATCGGTTTCCTAACATTCAAACTCAATTGATGACACTTAATTTTGGAGATGCTTTAAAAGTACTTTATAGGACGGTTTCAAAGCAAGTCTAATGTGCATGAATGGATACAAGAATAGAATTGGGTGTTTTTACTTTAATGTCACAGCCTAGTGTCACATCCCTTGCGGTCAAAATGCACGTGATAATGTGGAGTTTTGAAGTCTTGTAACAATGTTACAAATACATGAATGCTTTAAAGACAAAAGACTCATAATTTTAAAATGATTTTTTGCTTGATTTTATTGTTGAAGTATGATTTAAATGGAAACAAAGCTTCTAGCACTGGAGTGAGTTAAAACTATTGCATGTGTTGGTTAAAACATAAAAACACAATAATTTTGGAACATAAAAAATCCGTACAAAAATTCTTTGTAATTGTTTAAATATATAGAAGGCCAAGTATGACTTTTTGGTTTTTAAAATATTAAAGAAGTATTTAGGCTCTTAGAGTTGGAAAGGCAACCTAGAACCTAGTTCACACTTATTTAACACCTTATTATAAAAAAAAATTGAAACTTTTTGTGATATAACAAAGAGCAAAATATGGAGAACAAAGGATTTGACATTAGAGAAGTTGATATTAAACCCCAATTCTAGATATAAATAGTTGTGGTTACTACGAGTGTGTTGTCATTCCATGAAGCAGAAGGGTTCTACCAAGATTTAATGTCTTTAAACCACCAACTTAAGGCATTCTGGCTATTTCATTCCATGCTAATTTTGGAAACTCGTTGTACTGTGTAGAAAGTTAGCTTTCATGAACAATGCAAAAAATTCTCGAATTTTATTCTCTAGATTGGTAACTTTTTAAAGTCAAAAGTACTTTAGGACCCAACTTTGCCTTGTAAAATGTGATTTAAAGTAGGATGCCATTGCCAAATTGGGTGATTTACTTTGATATATGATGTTTTCATCTCGAGGTTTTCGTCTTTCATGATTTTTAATAAATATGAACCATGATTTGCAAAAGTGAAACTTCATTGCATCTAAGGGCTTCTTTATACTAGTAGTCGAGTCCGGTTGTTTTTGAACCCAATTCAACAAAATTTCAGCCCATACCGTATTAGCCTTAGGCCCGACCTCAAGTACTCAATATAATAACATTAGAATGGAGCCCATTTCTTCAGCTCTCCCTATAGTAGTGTAAAGATGTTGGGCCTATTGTATAAATTCCTTGGAAATTTCAGTCTATAAATTCTTTGGAATTTTTTTTGTTAACTATAAATAAATAAATTATTGAAATGTGCAAACGGGTCCAAGCCTAGGAATTGGTCTTCCATTTTTGGTAGATACAATTCTTGGAGTTGGGTCCATGGAAGATCTTGTTGGTATTAATATAAAAATTGTTTGGTTGCATTGGGCCCGACTCCTAGTCTAAAAGGGTTAGACCCAATTTCAGGGTTTGACCAATGAAAAATGAGGATTTAAAACCTATTACACATCAAACCAGGTCTGACTTCTATTATAAAGAGGCCTTAACCCCTAACCGCCCAACCATGCATATTTTGCATGATGTACGGATTTGAACTCCGATTTCTCATCCATCATGCATTTTTTGCAGTGTGGATTTTTTACTGAAACTTTTATGGGAAGTTAGCTTCATGCATGTGTGATCCGATTAGAAAGGGGATGATTTGTGAAATTTTTATGCCTCATTTCATGTTGTAGTGTTCCACCCAAAATTTCGAAGATTTTAGTCTAAAAGTGCTCTTGAAAAAGTCAACTACTAAAAATAAGCAACCAAAAAATCTCCAAAAATCACTACACTTAGAGTATTACATTTGAACCAATCCCAACAAATCTCATTATTAGATTGTCAATATCTTATTCATAATTATATTACAAAAGAGCTCTAAATTTTAAGTTTAAAAATTTATACACAAATATTGGTCATAGCAATCGCAAATCTAACCGTATGGATAGAATCTAAAATTCATAATGTAAAACTTTTATTCATTCATCAAGTTGAAAATATCCCTCTTAGTTGCATTTTATAATGCATCTTTGAAAAACTGCCAAATCTGAAAAGGTTGAGAACGTTTAGGGGTTAACCCCTAACCGCCCAACCATGCATATTTTGCATGATGTACGGATTTGAAGTCCGTTTTCTCATCCATCGTGCACTTTTTGCAGTATGGATTTTTTATTGAAACTTTTATGGAAAGTTAGCTCTGTGCATGTGTGATCCGATTAGAAAGGGGATGATTTGTGAAATTTTTATGCCTCATTTCATGTTGTAGTGTTCCACCCAAAATTTCGAAGATTTTAGTCTAAAAGTGCTCTTGAAAAAGTCAACTACTAAAATTAAGCCACCAAAAAATCTCCAAAAATCACTACACTTAGAGTATTACATTTTAACCCATCACAACAGATTTCATTATTAGATTGTCAATATCTTATTCGTAATCATATTACAAAATAGTGTTAAATTTTAAGTTTGAAATTGAATACACAAATATCGGTTATAGCAATCGCAAATCTAACCATAAGGATAGAATCTAAAATGCATAACGTACAACTTTTATTCATTCATCAACTTGAAAATATCCCTCTTAGATGCATTTTATAATGCATCTTTGGAAAATTGCCAAATCTGAAAAGGGTGAGAACGTTTAGGGGTTAACCAATTGTCGATCTGGATGCTTTGGAGTTATTAGAGGTAAGCAAACTAATAGAAAATGCACGGAAATTATAAAAAAACATAAAATTGTAGACATGTGATAACTTAGAGCATCTCTAGTTGTACCGGAAAATTTCACCACATTAAAACTTCATCACTAGTGGGAGCTACTTATTTAGAGAGACACTTATCAAACATAGATGAATCCATTATAAGCTATGATTTTAACGTCAAGTATCACAATTTTCTTATTTCTTCATATGGAGAAGGTAAAAAGACATAATTATGACCCTTTAAGGATTTTTTACCATAACAATTGAATGTAATAAATCTAAAAAAATTAGGCAATGTATGAAGTTAGAAATAATTGACTTTCATACCCTATATATACATATATATATATATATATATATATATATATATATATATATATATATATATATATATATATTCAAATCCGCTTGCACGGGGATGGCTATGGATGAAATTTTATATAAAATTATTTTCAAAAGTTTTAAAGTGTTTTTTCAATTAGGATTTGTAATTGCTCCAATTCTTTTGAAATTTGTATTGGTAATTCAAAGTATTTGATCTCTTTATTTATGGAGGTTCGTGAATTGATGTCCTATTTGGTCAAAAGAGTGTAGTTCCTCTAAACCACGCTACATTATTATTTAATAAAGGTGGTTTTATCACTAGAAGAAATGTGAGATTCTACAACTACAAGTAGTGCAAAAACTAGTCCGTAATGACCATCATTAGTCATTATGGACTAGTTTGAGTCCTATACTTGTAGTCGTGGTATCCCACATTTCTTTTAGTGATATCTATGGGGTATTGTTGGAATTAAGTTAACCATATGGTAATTAAGTTACTTATAAGGGAACTAATAGACGAACCATCTATGACTAAGTTATTCATATGGTAATTGAGTTACTTTGAGGTAACTAATAGATCAAATGTCTTTAACTCCAAGTTTGTTAAAACACCAAAGTAGTAGTTTACTTAGTCTATAGTTCTGTACATATTTTATGTAGATAGAAAGTAGCCTTAAATCAAGCTTCAACTAATGATTTATCAACTGAGGTTAGACTAGTTGTTCTAAATACCGCTAATGACAAGGCTCATGAGCTTGGTGCTCATTCTGATCTATGTGCAAGGTTACTAAGAGAGAGGTGTCTACCCCTTTGGAGATCTATGGAAAATGACATATCAACAAGAAGATCAGTGAGTTGAATTTCCCAAAGGTGTCACTTCTCACTCAAAACAGTGTCAAAGTTCATTGTATACCATTGTACACAATTGTCCTACGTGACAAATCGCAGTCACCAAGTCTTGAGTGTCTGGGCGGTGAGTGCGAAGTGGTGCGTCTGACTCACCAACCGAGTGAAAAGCACCCCTTCTCTTTGGAATGTCTTGTCCTCAAAAGTTGTCTTTGGACAAATTGACAAAGGTGAAAATTTGACCAGCCTTGAGTAGATTACCACCAATATTGTCAATGATTCGAAGTTCTTGTGAAATAACTCTATTCGATGATGTTGGCGTTTTGATTGCAGAGGGTTGTGAATTCAAATGGTACATCGGAAGGGTCCAACGCATGTTTAAGAGGTTGGATGGTAGAAATAAAATTGAGTACAATAAGTGTGTGGAAGTTGGTCCAGGCTCACTAGTAGAAATCTCACTATTTTATTAAGGTTGTAAACAAGTGTTCTATTGATTAAATAGTATCTTAATCAGTTATATAGTGTTAGTGGAGCAATTGGATTCTAGTCCTTGAAAGGTTTTAGTAAGCACGTTGTGTAGTAATCAACTTTATAAAAAGAAGTGCACATAGCACAATATCAAAAAGAAGAATAAATTTAGTTGTCTATTCATAGCCACGTATGATTTGATGTATGAAAAGTCAATACAATGTCATATGATATTGATGGTGGTTCAGAAGAATGGTTTAGTGCAAGGTATGATAGATATAATAAAATAGTAGTGGAGACAAACGAGGATATCTTCGACCCAAAGATAAATTTAACATATCCGAAAATCTAATTGGTTATTGGGAAGCCTCTTAATTTAGGAAGAATCTAATTGGTTATTGGAAAAATCAATCCCCAATTAATCTAGATTATTTGGATTAGTTAACAAATAATTAAAGATACTTATAGTGACCATTGTCCGCACACACACACCCCCCCCCCCCACTAGATTAATCCGAAAGTTGCTGCCCAAGGCTTTGCACCCCTGACACTTTGCACACTTCGGTACCCACCTGATGAAATTGACAAAGGTATGGCATAGCAAATCATTATGCTTTAAGTGAATTCGCATGTGTAGAAATGAAAGAAAGTGACTGAGTTGATCTTCACATAGGACTATCGGCAGGTGAGTAAACAACCAATTAATACATAGCCATCTCACTCAGTTCAACGAGACTTGTTTATGATATGTTGTCTATTGGCTATTGTTTAAGATTGAAGCCTTCATATGAATTTCTATTTGAAAGGCTCTTTTGTCACAACACTTCACTTGAGGGCACTTCAACAAACAAAATCTCATGTTCTAAATTTAGTATGTGTCTAAACTTCACACACTTCACACACTTTGCACATTGACCAGGCAAGTCACATTGCACCCCTGACGCATTAGCATTGAACCAACAGTCAACCTATAGTATTAGCTTGAATTCTTAAACTGAAATAAGTAAACATATATATATATATATATATATAGATATAGTACCTAGCAAAATTTACATTTCAATTCCAAAGCTCCGATCTTAATGTTACTAATAGGTAATGATCTCTATAATAATATGACCACGTACTCACAAAAATCCAAATGGTAGATTTTTAATCTCCAAGTGTCTAAACAAAAATAGATACATTAGTCATGTTCAGAAGATAATAATTGGCTACAGTAACTTTCTAAACATTAGTAGAAATCTTGTTCAATGGGACATGTCCTCAACAACTAAATGTCTATTGTGACATATTTTTAGTGACTCAAAATTGATTTTAGTCGTTAAGGACAAAGTCAAACTCACAATGGACATTTAATCTTTAAGGAAATGTTCCATTGGACAAAATTTCTACTAGTGAAATATATTATAATTGTTGAAAAATGCATGTAGTAGTATTTCTTCTTTCTATTGGTACATTTTTATTTTATTTTAAAAGTCCTCAATGATTCATTTCAACTGCAACTTGATTTAAATGATTGAAACTATACATGTAACTTGGTTCTCTATTTACATGAATCAACAAATAACTTGATTCTCTATTTACATTTTATAATTATATATAATTATTAATTTGTGTATGCACGTTGGTTGTGTTTGAATCATGAACAACCGTATTTGGGTTGTTTATGCGTTTAAGGGTTAAGCCATTTGGATACTTAGGGATTTAAACGCACCACAATGCACTTAATGTGCGGGGTGCACCTTTTGTTAAATGTATTATACCACGTGGATGTACAATACAAGTATTTATTAAGACTTGGAGTTACCTTTATACAAATTTTATAAGTGTAAACCAGAAATATAAGTACACATTACAATTTTTAAAAATAGATAAAGATATGTAAATATGTACGGAAAAAAAATCAGCATAATAAATCCATAGCATAAATATACAACAATTTGTTTAAGTGAAATAAAGCCCCTCACCATATGCATAATACTTCCATTTTTATTTATAGCAAGTTGAGCCCCTTCTTTCATTACTCGTGATGAAGAGCAACTAAGTTAGGTTGTAAGAATGAGATTTGGAAGTAACGACAACTTCAAACCTAAACACTCCTTACACACATGGATGAAGGTTCTCAATGTTTTCAATGAAATTTACAATTTATCATCCTAAATTCATCCATCCTACGCTTAAAACATTAATGCTTATAATCCTCACTCTAAAAATACGTATTCTCAACATTCATAAATGCCTATATGTGTATTTGTTTCTCATTGAATTATATTATGCCTAATGTATGTCTACTTTGTACATCATTAATACCCATTTTGTGCACTCATATGACGTAATCTAAAAATATTGGGTTCACCTCCCGAGGGATGGTAGTTTGTTTGTTTTGTTTTGTTTGTTTTATTTAATCGAATTTCGTCACTATAAATTGAATTAATTATGGATTCAAGTAAATAGAGAATCAAGTTATCTTACGCAATAAAAAGGAAAAACATGGTTTAATTGCGAGGAACACCAGACAAACACACTAGTATGAATAATGCAACAATCTATTATCCTTTGGATTTGTGTGGTTTTACATTATTGAAAGTTATTGTAACCCATAAGACTAAAGTGAAGTGTCGTTTATTGAATCCTATAGTACCCTATAAGACTTGATGTGAAGTGTCATTTATAGTACTGATGTGAAGACTTACGTGACGTGTCATTTATTAGAATTTCTCTAAATCCCCCCCCCTGACGTTAATGCAAGAGAACAAAATTGCCCCCTATTTTGAACATGTAGGGGCCCACTTTAAAAAAAATAACCCCCTCTTCCAAGGGTTTAAAATTCCCGAGAGGGTCCCTCTAGACCAAAATTGGGCCGTAGGGCCCAAATTTGCAAAAAAAATTGCCAAAAAAGACCCTAGGGTGCCCAAAATGGAAATTTCATTAAATGGGGCCTATGGGTGAACACTGCTTGCATTAACGTCCAGGGGGGGCTTTAGAGTCGGGGCATTTATTGTACCCTATAGTGCCCTATAGGACTGAAGTGAAGTGTCATCTATTGTACCCTATTGTACCCTATAATACTACTATGTGAAGACTAACGTGAAGTGCCACAAGTGTTTTAATTTCAACAATTGTTTGTACACTAAAATAATATCATATCTTAAGTGATTGCTTTGCACTTGGCAATAAAATCATATTGTCAAAGGTTAATAGTCAATTTCACATCACAATAGTATCGTAAGATAAGATTGAAAAGATTGAATTGTTAAATTTAGTGATTATTGCGATTAAAAAAAAGTTTTCTATATTTTGAAGAATATAACGAATCGTTTTCAGAACTTTGTTGATCTTCAAAGAGAATTTTGTTGTTCTTTAAAGAGAACAACAAAAGTTGAGATGCTTCTACCTCAATGGATTCAATCCCATGTCTTAAGCTACCCATTCTTGGTGACTTTCTTGATTATGAATTATGGCGCTAATTTCTGCCGAGATTTTGAATTATAGCGCTAATTTCTATGGTCTTAATTTTGAATTATGGCGCTACTGCCATTTTCTCAGTCAAGGTCAAAGTGTGAAGTGACATGCGCGGTCATTGGAATGAGCAGTGTGAGGTGACATGTGCAGTCACAATCCATTTGTGCAAAAATACCACCCATCTAGTTGCACCTCTTGAAAAATGGGTTTCGTGGAAAAATGACTTGGGCACTAAAGGGTTAATAGTCCCACAAAAGGAAGCGAGTTGAATCACTTAAAAGTCCCACAAGAGGAACCAGGTTGAATCACCTAAAAGTGCCACAAGAGCATTTCTCTATGGTCGACCACTACCATAACAACAACCTTATACCCTTGCACTTCATCGGCACTCCTAAGAACTCCCTCCGTTTCATAATAAGAGTTCACTTTTTTGGCATTGTTTTATTTCCTAGTTTTGGTCCTATGTTTTATATTTCAAAGGTGAGCATTGTCCACTTCAAATGTAGCGGACAATGAGTGACAAAAAAACTACATACTACTATTGAAAATAGACCATTTTTTGAATATTGAGACAATTATTTTTGGCGATAAAAACATTGAGTTAAAACATGCCAAAAAAATGGACACTTATTATGAAATAGAGGGAGTACTTTTTGGCACAAAACCTCAAAACTGAGGTCGCAAGTCGTTGTGCAATTTCCATGTGAAATTCTTCCATCTCCAATGCACTATGAAGTAGTTTTGAGTCTGTCTTTTGAAACTTTGTTTAGTGATTCTCGTTGGGAGAATATTGGAACTTCCATTTCTTCCATAAGGCTAACAACTTCATAGCATAATAGAGCAATGGGAGCCATCACCCTTTTGCAATGGGACCACAATCGGTTACAATTAGAAACTAAAGTACATGTGGCAATGACATGATAGTCCCAAAATTCATGGAATACAAATGGCATTGCCTCATTACTTAAAAAAGTGGATTTAAGTGAAGATTCTCTTTCAATCCAGTTTTCAAAAGGGTGCTCTATTGCACTACTCTATTATGCTATGTTTCCCTCCGTCCTTCCAAAAATTTGCAGTGAAAATAAACAACATACTATTGAATAGTGGTGAACAATTTATCAATATTGAGACAAGGTAGAATGCCCCATAACCATCCATCCCCTGTTCTGGTCATGTACGTAGATGTCCTCAACAACTGCTAACCAACAAGGGTACCTAAAACCAACCACTTATGATTCAATGGGGGCTTTAGTGGGCAAAATTGGGGCTTCTAGGATGCAATTCATGATACTTTTGTGTTAAAACAAACATCATCTACATGTCACACTCACATGGAGAATGACTTGTCTCTTCAATTTTAAAATTCTTATAATTTACATTTCATTTGAAAACAACATTTTCAATTTTTCCAACTTTTATTCATGAATCCTCTCTATCTATCAACCAAGAATCGACCATGGTCGATTTTCACAATTTTCCAAGCACAGTGATGGTTTAAGGGCAAACTACCTTAGTCCACAATATATTAGGCACGTATAATCGACACCACATCATCATAGTAAAAAATTCATAGGAAGTAAAATGAACTGTGAGTTGAAAACAATCTCACATTGGGAGGGTTCAGAGTAGCTTAGGAGGCAAAATGTTCAACGTCGAGCATTAGAATGGAAGGATCAATACAAGGCAACAAAAGTGAAACTCGATTTTCTAATCCAAGGAAGACAAAGTCTCCACTATTAAAAGCATGAAGATAAGTCTCCAAGCACAAAGCATGAAGATGAATTTTCAACGTCGAAAACAATGATTCACCTTCTTTTAAGTGAGTGACAACTCGCAGTCTCCAACAGTGGAAGTGGCTAATCTGAAACTCACTATTGTTCACAAATGCTAAGAATGTATATTTGATGTGAAATCCCAATTGGATAAACACTTCACCAACAACACTTCCTGTCTGGTAATTATTAATGCAGAATCATAACATACCAGTCCACTTTTCTATTGCCGACTGGTTCGACAGTCTTGCCCGTGCCACCCGCAGCATCACGACCTGCACTTTAAAAAAAATAGGCTTGACAGCAGATCAAAGGGCAGTGAATGGAGCAGATACTGTACACATGAGAAGCCTTTTTCCTTGAGCAAATTACAATGTGACAATGCCAGGAACATGACTCAGGCTGCTTCTTCTTCTCCATCGATGTGTTACATGATATTTACTTGTATTCCAGCATCATGTTGTTGTCCGGGGACAGTCCAATGCATGCACGCATGATGTTCTCCAACATGGCCCGCTGTTTGGCCAATGCATTCACCACTGGTGTGCCGGGAGGAACCAAAGGTGCCTTGGTCAGGTAACTGAGCATTGTGGCCACTGGGTGGAAAGAGTGCAATTTCTCCTGCAAAAATCGAATGCCCACTCAAAATGACGAGTTAGTCCAAGGATTCATGGTTTTAAAATGACGAATTCCATACATGTATCATCACAGGGAGATAAATACAAGATTCCCATACGGGAAATGCGGACAAATTTCTCACAATTGTAACTTTCCCAGATCGAAAATACACTAGAATCATCCCAGGAAAGTTACAATTGTGGGAATTTTGTCCCACTTCCCATATGAAATCCCATGTGGGAATTTCATTATTTCTCCCTGTGGCATATTGTGAAAAATCATTATTGCAGAACAGTGGCTGAGCATGGCTTCCCCAATAGGAAACAAAATGTTTATCATTCAATCTATGGTGAAAATAACTTGTTGAACATTGGGATTCCCCTGGCACTGATTTGATTTGGTACTGACCTGTCCATCTTCCTTGAACTGAATCCGGGTGCAAAGCTCCGCCAACAGTACCAGATCTAGAATCAGAGGAGCTGCCAGCAATGAGTCTTCACAAGTGTTGTGCATGACAATTGTGTTGCGGCCTCCCATGAAAATCTCGGAAGTGTACTCGTCCATAGCCCTCTTGCTGTCACCAACGTAGGGCACGTACTGAAACACACCACGAAATAATTAGTTTCAGCAGGAAAACTATTTGTGAGACAATCCAGCTACATCCACACATTACATACTCTAGCGATCTATATTATTAAATGAGCAATGTCACGAAATGTGTCACGTTCTCATCCAAATTGATGGTCACGTTCTTATCCATACAATTTCATCCAATAAGATGAAGGTACTATGCATCACAATTTCGTAATGCAAAGTGGGGAAAAATCAATCCAAGCATGGTACTAATGCATTGCAATGGGCTTTGTTATAGTAGATTGAATTCCATACCTTGATCACAATGACATGATCCGGGTGTTCGCCCGGTGTGTAAAGAATGGAATTGCTGGCCACCATGTCATCCACCACATTGCTCTTCGAGATTTCCTTGGAGCGGAACGTCTGAGGAGCTGACAAGTTCATTCCGTCGTTGTTTCCCAAGTGGTTGTAGCTTACAATTGAGGTTGGCTACATACACAGCAATTCAAACAGAATTTTCAGTGAAAAGGAATGCTCACATCAAAATCTCAGCGAACCGAACACGGTAAAAAAAATTAAAAAATTGCAGTATTTAGTTGAGAAAGCTACAAACAAAACACACCTTAATGCCTGCCCCAACAAGGAAGTCCACCAAGACGGATTTCATCTTGGTTTGTCCGCTCTTGAAGTCATCACCTCCAATGAGAGAGTTCTTCTCAATAGCATACTCAATCGCACCTGTACCACATTTAGCATCTTGCAAGTTAACTCCCTAGAAATTGACTAGTAAATGACTGGTCCAAATTACTCACACACTAGTGTCAAGTCCAATGACTTCCCTCTTCAATGACTCTCACTCAATGCTAAGGTGGATGACCCAATAACCAACGTGCACTATAAACCAACAATATCTCCAACAGGTGTTCATTGAAAGCTTCTAATTCTATACCAGTACTAAATTTGCGTGAAAAGCTTAAAGCGTTGTTGGTTTATGGGCTATCAACTATAGTATAAATTCCACTGATTTTCATTCACCCACTATCTTTTTTGGATGACCGAATGAGTACTTACTTTAGATGCAAGGACAGAGTAGAGGTGCTCTCACCGGGAACAAAGGTGTTCTGGGGGGCTCCGTTGATGAAAGGAACTTGCTCATGAATGCAAGCAAGAGCAAACAAGGTAGATGGGGAAATCTCCTTCTCTCCTTTCTCCAAAGAGGCAAACAGATTCTCCTTGGTATCATTGAGACCCACGATCACATCACTGTAGCGCTCCGTGTTGGCAGTCCACAGGACCACCACCTTGTCCACCTTGCTCTGCGTCTTGAAGGTTCTGGAATCAAAGGAAAAAAAACTCACATCACAAATTACTACACAAGCTGGAGAGCCATTTGAATGTAACAAACTAAACCTGGTACCCATCCACTGACCTCTGTTACCGACAGCAGAACATCTCATCCAATACACTCGTCTGGCATAAAAATGAGGTTATCTACTATCCCTTCATTAGTGATCTACAACTTCCACTTTGAATGATTGCATAAGAAATCATCCTACATTGTGATGAAAAACTTGATCTCAAGAAAGTTTGATCTCTATCTCTCAATGAAAGCACACTTGTACATATTGGTTAAAATGCTTAACCCCTAAAGGACCAAGGATTCGCAGTTTTAAAATGACAAATTCAATTGATCATATTGTGAAAAATATAATTCAAATGGGACCAAATTTTATATCACCAGAACTAGAGAAGATCATTACATGTGTTGGTCAAAAAGGAAAGAAATTTGAACAAGAAGAAGTCCAAATAGGACTACTCAAAACTGTTAAAAAAAACATGGAACCTAATTTGGGCTCTTGGTCCTTTAGGGGTTAAAGAGTATCCTGTTCCTTGTAAGTCATACCTAATGTCTTGGATGATTCTTTCCATCTGCTCCTTCTTGGTGCCCTTGATCAAATTGTTGGCCCGAGCCTCCTGATTTGCAGCAATGAAGTCAGGGTCGTAAATGCCGGGCATGGGCACCATATCTTGCATGAGAGGACGAAGCTGCTTCTGCAGATCAATGTCCAGCACACGAGCTCGGTCCATGGCGTCAGCCAAGTTCATGTTGGAGATGTCCCAGCCTCCAATCACAATGTCGTTGGGGTCCACCTGCCACACACACAGGCACTGAATCAGAACAAAAAACCTCCTCAATCTAAACACAAACACACAACCAAAAATAAAAATGAAAATAAAAACGTTGCAAAAATGTTACAATGACTTTGGGGCCTTACCATGGGCAGAATGCTCTTGAAAGGCACGTGGATTTCCTCGCCCCGGAAAGAGCCCACACGGCAGGTGGATGCCTGAGTGAGAGATCCAAAGTAATTGGCGTGCTGTACTCCATCTTTCGTCACCCACGAAATACCCCTGTTCCACATCACCACACAAAAAAACTCAAAAACAAGCTCAAAACCATCACTACATCAGAAGAAACCTTGGTCCGTGAGTTTCATTCAGTAATTAACCATCTACTCCCTCCGTTTCATAATAAGAGTCCACTTTTTTGGCATGTTTTAGTATGTAGTTTTTTGTGTCACTCTCATTGCCCGCCCCGTTTGAAGTGGACTGTGCTCACGTTTGACGTATAAAACAAATGCCAAAAAAGTGGACTCTTATTATGAAACGGAGGGAGTATGTAGCAAAAAGTCACACACTAATCAACATTCAAGGTATTTATTCTAAACCTGATCCCGTCTCCCTATTGACTGCTCATCTATTCAAACACTTGATTGGCCTTCAATTAGCAAGAGGTGTAAGCATGACCTCCATAACCACGCTAAATAAAAATGAGGTCGTCTACTATCGCTGTCTAGGACCTCCCACTTGCATAAAAGATCTTGATCTAAAACAGATTTGGCTCTTGATCTTCTATAGTAATCTCCCAAAAATTAAACTCCTACATATTGGTTAAAATGACACAAGCTCACAAAAACCAAAACTCTCCAGGGCTGTGCATACAATGACTATGGAATTTCTTCTGAGGCTTCTTGGACACAAGGATCTAAGAATTCTCAGTGTCTACAACCTCCCACTTGCATAAGAAATCGTGATGACATTTTGATCTAAACAGATGTGGCTCTTGATCTTCTATAGTGATCTCCCAAAAATCAAACTCCTACATATTGGTTAAAACGACACAAAAACCAAAACTCTCCATGGAATGACTATGGAATTTCTTCTGAGGCTAAGGATCTACGAATTCTCAACGTCAAGAGAGCACTTACTCTTTGTTAGCAAGGATGCCAGCCGTAAGGGTAGAGCCGTTGTTGCCACCCCAACCCACGAGCAACATTCTGCAAACATCAAAGAAAGATCAAACATCAAACATGTAAATGAAACATCAAACATCTAATATCAAAGAAAACATCAAACATCTAAGCGTCGTAAGAAAGAGAGCATTGAATTTTCCGACGCAGCGAATCGCTTCTTGCACAAGATGTTAAGCAAATACATACCCGAGCTTGGGCACCTTACGCTCCGTGCAGAATTGGTAGGGCACGGACTTGGGGCGAGCCACCCACTCGTACTTGCCATCGCTCTTCTGCTCGTGCACGAACTCCGTCGTCTGGTACTCATACGTCGACGTGATCGTGTCCTCCGTGTACTCCACATGGGGGCTGTCAACGCGGAAGCCATCGACCAACATCTTGACAGAAAAATGTTCAAGAAGAGAAATACAAGAAAAACAAGAAACAAGAGCTTTCAAATCTCTTGAAAGCTTTGAAAGCTCGTGGCAATGCAAGTATCTGTTGTTCTGGAGATGGCGAGAGGGGGGTTTTTATAAACCCAAATTGCAAGGCGCACGGAATCCATGCACCAGTACTAGACAGATTCGGAATTCCGAATTTGGAGTTCGGTGCGAAGGAATTCCGATTGCGCAGGCATTTCATCCTCTTCGTCGTTTTCAACAGGACGCTCCGCGTTGTGGCGCAGTTGGTAGATTTGGGGTTATTTGACTCTACGAAAATGAGTGGATTCGGTAGATTCTCTTCGAGGTCCTGGAAAACGTTACTTTTTGAAGATTTAGAATGTACAGACTGAGGAGATTTAGGCCGTTTCATGGTTTTTGTATATTTTAGTTCTGCGACAAATGGGTAGAGGTCCTTTTCCTTTTTGGGAAAAAGTTACTTTTGAGTTTTTTTTTCAAGGAATACAAAGGCGTTTCTTCTCGAAGGTAGATTCTATAACTCATATGAGTAATTGGTAGTCAATAGCTGCAGTGAATGGCGTCATTAGTGTTCGGAGATAATTGATGTCTTTTACCCCAATTTGTTCAAAGGTGAAGAGAAATAGTGTCCTTTAATGCTACATAGGAGTTTGCCACTTGTCATTCCCACTTTCATTGAGAGTATCATGTTCTTTCCAAATAATGAGTGACATGAGGTGGCATGCTATATTTATTATAAAATTACTATTTGTCATTGAAACACTACATTCATTTTTTTCTTATAAGAACACTATATCTCCCTAAAATTAAATAGTGTCTGAATTTGAGAAATAGTGTTGCAAACACTAAATACGCCATTTAGTGCAGTAGAATTGAATGACCTACTTCATAAGTCCAAAGCAACATCAACTAAGTCAACAATTTGGATCATTTAGGTAATTTAATCCCTTAAAAAGCCTTGGGAAGGAAATGTAGATCTAGAGGCAAAATAAATTTTGGCTTGATGAGACGTTTGAAAGAAAATGTTCATTTTTGCAAGATTTTTTTTTTTTTTTTTTTTTTCCATCTCAACAGATTGATAGAAACTCCGATTTTCTTTTGAGGCTAGCTCCTATGATCTTTACATGAATTAATTCAAAGACTAGCACAAAAATCATGATGTATCAAATGACCACTTGAGCCAATCACACCATTGAAGAGTAGACAAAAACCACATATTTGTTATAATTGAATGAACTACATCCAATTTTTACAATGAACACTAGAAAATTTTCATCGTCATGCTATGGATGTTGGCTCTTTTATGGGTTAAGAATTTTGTAGGGGTGAGATAAAGAGGTGATTTGGCAGTTATAGCATATCGGTAGAGTTTAGCTTCACTACGTCTTCGAAGATGGATGATTCCGGTAGATTCTCAGCAAATGGGAAAAGTTACTTTTTGGAGTTTTGTAAAGTATCTAGGAGAGGTGTAGAGGGGGGTGGGTACAGTATTTCTGTGGTGGAGGGGCGACGACTGCCCGGGGCTGACAAAATAATTCAAGGCAGCTTCCTGGCAATTTCGGTCAGCGACATTCAAAGTTGCATTGGGAGAAGCTCCGGAACCGGGATAGCCGGTTGAGTGTTGTCCCCTGAGCGGGTTTAGGTGGCCCAATGGCATCCCGGGACAAATGAAATTTATCCAACTTTACTCTTACCGCATGAGAAGGTCAGATTCCGACATAAATTAAGTAATTTTCGGTTCTAACCCTTGAACCACCTGAAGTTCTACATAAGGTAGAAGTACCTTAGCCCCTAAACGTCCAACCGTCCAGATCTTGGACGATGAACAAATTTGAACTCCGTTTTTTCATCCATCATGTACTTTTTGCAGTGTGGATTTTTTACTGAATTTTTTATGGGAAGTTAGCTTCATGCCTGTTTGAAAACGTTTAGGGGTTAACCCCTAACTGCCTAAGCGTCCATTTTTTGGACGATGTACAGATTTCATCCATAATTTCTCATCCGTCATGCACTTTTAGCTGTGTGGAATTTTTACTGTAGATTCTATGAGAAGTTAGCTTCATGCATATGTGATCTGAGTAGAAAGGGGATGATTTGTGAATTTTTTATGCCTCATTTCATGTTGTAGTGATTCACCCAAAATAATGAAGATTTCAGTGTAAAAGTGCTCTAAAAAAATTCAACTCATAAAATTAAGCAACCAAAAAATCTCCAAAAATCACTACACTTAGAGTATTACATTTCAACCAATCACAAAAAATTTCATCCGTAGATTGTCAATATCTTATTCGTAATTGAATTACAAAATAATTTTGAATTTCACGTTTCAAATTTTATACAAAATTATTGGTAATAGCAATCATAGATCTAACCGTATGGATAGAATCTAAAATTCATAATGTACAACTTTTATTCATATATCAAGTTCAAAATATCCCTCTAAGTTGCATTTTATAATGCATCTTTGCAAAACTGTCGAATTTGGAGAGGGCTCTAGGCATTTAGGGGTTAAAGTGATCATTTAAGCTACCTAGGCTATTTTTGGACCACCCATTAACAAGGAGATTATGTTGGAAGTTAGTTTTTGCGAAGAATGCACATTTTTCTCAATTTATTTTCCAATATTGAAACTACGTTACAATTTTTGAAAACTTCATGACCCACTTTGATCAATAGGCTCCCCTATGTCCAATGTACGTGGTACTAATTTTCACTCATGCCAATATCCAAGATCAATCACTAATATCCTCTCAAGGATTCTCAATGTTGAATATCACTGGTAGGTTGTTTCTTTGTGAATAGTGCAATTTATTAGCTTTAACCCCTAAAGAACCAAGGCTGATTTTTCAAGTTCGATTAGCTCAGTGTGGAATGAGTATTGATCCTCAATTTTTGAGATTTTTTGTGGTGATTTTACTCTTTGTAACAAAGATGGGATGGTGATTTGGGTACGTAGGTGATGTATAGATCAGAAGATACAATCATGCAAAGGTGAAAAACCTAACTGCGGGCAGCTCCAGAAAATTTGCTATGCATCTAATTTGTTTTTACACAATGATCTAACACCCCCATACACACAAATGTCAAACTCATTTCACCAAATCTAAGACTAAACTTTGCATTTTGGGCATTTTCAGAAAATTTCAAACTTGGGCATGGAGCCAAAAAAAGAAGTACAACCAACTTTGTAGCTTATAATCTTACTATCGAGGAACCTTGAATGGTTGAAAAATTTGTAAGTGCTAATAAATTCAAGTTGGTTGAAATATCCTAGGGTTGGATCAGTCAAAAAGGTTTTAGATCAAAATCTATTTACCTTTTTTGAGAAGGGGTACTTTTAGGCAGCTTTAGAGTGATTAAAGAGAAACATAGTTGTGGTCCTTTAGGGGTTAAGTCAAGTAATCGGTGGTTGTGTCTGAAGTCTAATGATCGGTTTTGGAGCACTAATCACTTTAACGTTCTTCTACCTTAGCATGTTTGAGCAAGAAGAGCAAACACCCTTTTCAAATGGGATGACAATCTAGTTATGATTAGAGACTAAGCTTTCATGGCAATTACAAGGAAATCCCATAATTTATAGGATTACAAGCAGCATTCATACATCACTTAGAAGAGTGAATATTCTCCTTGAGATCCACTTTGAAAAGGGTGCTCCCTTCTCGTGTTCTATTACGCTATGTACTATGATCATGTCTTTTTTAAATATATTTTTGCGTTATAGAGCATGCCCAGCTAGAGCAATATCCAGAGTGCTAGTGGAGATGCTTTTAGTAGGTAGAATGAATTCAAGGACACGGAATAAGATGAGAAAAGTGTAAATTTAGCAGGGGCAGAGTGTACAGTGCCTGCCTCCAACGGTACCGTATGGACAACTGCTGCACATGGCAATTGCAGGAACCAGACTACTAACTGGACCCAGTCAAATCTTGCAACCAAGCTCACGTTCAAGAGTCATATTAAACCAGATGTCCAACTACTGTACCCAGCCGTCAGGTCGACAAAAATTAATTATTTAAAGTGAAGCCCAAATCTTTAGGAAATTATTACTTCGAAAAAAAAAATTTAAAAAATTTAATTTTGTATGGTGAAAAGGAGAATTTTAGAGAATATCCATAACACTGACAGAAGGTGTGGCTGATTCGGCCATATTTAGAGCTCAATTAGTTTGCCAAAGCCATCTTCACGGAAGTTTGTCGATTATGTTCTACATGTATCATAACGTTCAATAGCCTCTGTGACTCTTGTCTTCCCTCCAACAAAATGATGTGGAATATCCCACATCATTTCATTCCCCCCAATGAAATAATGTGAAATATTCCACATCACATCAATAACTATGAGGGCAGGTGGCATTAAGCAAGAGCAACTAACTATGATGAACAGTAATCAAAAGCAGTCACCCAGTCACAATTCAATAGTGTCATGTAATTGTTTATTTGATTCAATAGCCCATTCAATTATAGATCACTCGTTACTCCATATATAATTCTCACTCCATATATAAAGGTGGATGAAACTAAAAGGCAACCTTCTTGAAGGCTACTGAATGTTATGATAATTGCGTTAGAATCTCCTTGACAAGAGTTCTTTCAAAAAAAAATTGGCCAGTGTAATAATAGTAGCTACACTAATAATTATTAGTGTAGTTACCTCATGTACTCCTCACCGAAATCTTGTGTCTGCTGCAGTCATTCGCAACGAAGCTGTAACGAAGATTCCTGCCCATTGGAAAGGTCAAGAATTGGATATTCCTGACTTGGGTCATGCTGTTGACTTATTGAATTGGCTGTATTTTGAAACTATGAATGATTTTTTAAACTAATGGGTGGAAGTCAACTGAATCATTGAACAGGTTGGAAGGGCGAGGAATCATGAATCTCAGTGACGTTATTACTCCATACTCAGATCCAGATTCAGATTCTAAGTGGCGCCAATTCTTTTCAATTCCAGCCTCATAAAGTTCATAACATTTAGTAGCCTTCAAGAAGGCTGCCTTTTAGTTTTATTCACCTTTATATATGGAGTGATCGGTGATCTGTAATTGAATGGGCTATTGAATCAAATAAACAATTACATGACATTGTTGAGTTGTGACTAAGTGTGTGCTTTCGATTACTTTTCACCATGGTTAATTGTTCTTCCTTAATGCTACCTACTTCCATAGCTACTGATGTGATGTCGAATATCCCACATCATTTCATTGGGGGGATGAAATGATGTGGGATATTCGACATAATTTTGTTGAGGGGAAGGTATCAGTCATAGAGGCTATTGAATGTTATGTTGGTAAGATGTGTGGCTACAAGATGGCGAGCCATGGTAAGAGCATCGTCACCTGTCTTTCTAAATAGCTGAGGACAACATTTTTTTGGGATGGAAAGTAAGTAATTAGAGCATGCCCAACAACACTCATTCTCACTAACTATACCTATTTTTGGATGATAAAGTAAGTTTTACAATGTGGAATTTGATCTAGCTATTCATAACATTCAATAACCTTCATGCCCATTGCCTTTCCTTCATGCATTGTGCTCATCACCTTCAGCCTCCATCTGTCCATTTAGCTATCGATGAAGTACTGTTGGGTGTGGAATATTCCACACCGTCTACTGTAGAGCCAAAAGAGAGACAATGCATGCTACTAAATGTTATGATTGTCTATATGGTGAGCGTAGTTCTCACATCATACATTTTATTATATTCTCTGATAAGACCATTTATAAAGTTAAGTTTAGGAAATTTATACTTCGCCATCATGATTGTCTCCCAAGTAGTGATAAAAGTGGTAGTATGTAATTGGTTGATCGATGCACTCTATACTACGGCACGCTTGGTCGTTGTTGCTAGGGAAGATTTCACTTCTCACACACTCACACACAACATCTTGTATGTGAATTTGGTGCACAATGAGCAACTGTTGGGCATGCTCTTACTACACTAAAATCACCATATATTGTGGGTGGATAATTGTTGTGGGTACATTCATCCATTTGGACAAATTCTCATATGTTTGAACAATGTTTCATCCATTTTGAACATATGAGAATATCCATTATATCATCAAATTATATTATCCAAATGATAATTGAGAAATCATCCAAATGATATTTGATAATTCATCAAATTATATCATCCAAATGATAATGGATGATATAATGGATGATATAATGGATGATATAATGGATGAAACATTGTTTTCAATTATATTCATCCATTATATCATCAAATTTGGATGAATTTACCACAATTTTTTGGAAAAATGATTAATAGTGTGGCCGTTCAAAAACAGTGTGGGCCACAATATATAGGGATTTCAGTGTACTTAAACTTGTACATATTCTTTTTATCAAAGCAAATAGTCAATTTTTTTCTATGTTTGTTCAACCCCGACAAATATTACTCTTTCTTTGACAATTAGTAGGTTGGATAATAAATGATGAAGATATTTTTTGCTTTTGCACACTAGCAGACAAATGATCGGTTGAAAGTTTATACTGCAAGTTGCACAGGTAGGGTCATCAAGTGACCTACCCTCTAAATATATGGCCCCAACTCTAATGATGAAGTTTTGATGTGACGAAATTTTCCTGTACGAAGGGAGATGGTTGCAAAAAAAAAAACAAGTTTGATTTACACATTCAACCCTTGAATGCCAGGTACCACAAAAAGATTTGAGACTTTAAAAATTTGTAGTTATTGATAAAAGAAAATTGCAAAAACTATTTTGATCTTCATACAATATTCTAAATAGGACTTTAACCCTTAAACGTCAAGGTAAGCCCCATGGGCTTATTTAAAAGAGAATAATCAAGAAAAAACTAGATTTTCTCAACCAAATCAAGCGTGGATTGGTGCGTTGGAAAGTTATTGAAAAAGCGATCTAGATTGCAAATTTGCGCCTCATTTGAGAGATTGTGGAATCGTTGGTAAGTAATCAAAGTTATGAAATTGAACAAGTTTTTGAGGTTGGGGCAGCTGAGATGCCGCAGTGCTACAATGCTACAGTGTTGGCCATCAGTGTCCCGCAGAGCCGTTTTTGCAATTTTTTCGTTTTTCTTTTTTTCCCCTCCGAAAATTTAGATGCCTTCCGGGCTGCCCCGCCCAGGCCCTCTTGACGTTTAAAGGTTAAACTCATTCTATAAAGTTTGGAATGAAAATCACAAGCATAGATGAGAACAAGGCTTGTATTCATCTTCATTTAGTGTTTAAAATTGGGATACTATAATGTTCAAAGGTTAAATGAAAATGTATAAAAGGACGTGTCCCACATGGAATCAAATTTTAGAATAAGAGTTGGCTTAGACCTAGAGCTAATGCCCATTTTAGCCTTTAAGATCATCAAATCTAGCTCTCTTATTGATAGAGGAGATCATGTTGGCCTTAACCCCTAACTGCCTGAGCGTCCATTTTTTGGACGATGTACAGATTTCATCCATGTTTTCTCATCCGTCATGCACTTTTTGTAGTGTGGATTTTTTACTCTAGATTTTATGGGAAGTTAGCTTCATGAGTGTGTGATCCGATTAGAAAGGGGATGATTTGTGAAAATTTTATGCCTCATTTCATGTTGTAGTGATTCACCCAAAATTTCAAAGATTTCAATGTAAAACTGCTCTTGAAAAAGTCAACTTATAAAATGAAGCAACCCAAAAATCTCCAAAAATCACTACACTTAGAGTATTACATTTCAACCAATCACAACACATTTCATCTACAAATTGTCAATATCCTATTCGTAATTGAATTACAAAAGAATTTTGAATTTTGAGTTTCAAATTTTATACAAAATATTGGTGATAGCAATCATTGATCTAACCATATGGATAGAATCAAAAATTCATAATGTACAACTTTTATTCATACATTTGAGTTATCCGTAAAGTCAAATGAAGAGAGGGTTTAGGGCCTGGGTTTGACAAAAGAGAGGATCAACTCCTAAATGTGGGAGAGGTGTCGGAACCTAAAAAAAACACATGCAACAAAGTTTCCAAGCATTGAAAACGGTGAGAAAAAATTTCTCACCCGCCTTTACTTGCGCGCCCCGGATGTCCAGCTGCCTCAATGATCCAGTGATGAGCTGGCTAGCTGCGGAGATGAGGAAGAGAATCTGCATAAGCTTGCCTGCCTGACGACCACTCCAAAATTACATAGTTGCACCACCCATGAGGCTGGGTTGAGCCTGTGTAATTAGCCCCGGAATAAGTGGACTGAACTTTGCGTTTCTCAAAATTTTGGTGAATAGTGCACCCATTTCTCAATAAAAGATAGGCTCACTTTACGGATAACTCTATTAAGTTCAAAAGATTCCTCTTAGTTGTAGTTTATAATGCATCTTTGCAAAATTCCCGAATTTGGAGAGGGCTCTAGGCATTTAGAGGTTAACCCTTTAGCGCCCAAGGTATTGTAACTGGGTGCACTAGATTTTGATGGGTTTTTCTACCATGTTTGATACTGCCAAAAATAGAATAGATTAAATTAGAAAATAACCGTATGATTGTATTATCAACTGAAGTGGAGACATTTTGCCAAAATTAGAGAATCATCCAATAGTGGGATTGGAAGATCATAGCATGTCTTTGAACCGTATATTGCACACTCAAAAATGAGATTTTGTAGGGTATGCGACTTCAAAGTTAAAATAGAATTTGGGTTAAATTTTCAAAAATGATAGTAAAGATGTTCAACAATTACCTATATCAATATCTCTCCGTTGCAATCTTTTATATCAAGATCGGACTCACACAAAATTATTATGAATTTTATAAGTGACAGTGGCTTATCCATATAAATTATAGTAAACTTCATAATTCAAAGTCCAATTCTTCACCGATTTTTTGTTATTCGCATTTTCGACATCGCAATGACCATAATTTGGTTTGTTGGGCACTAAAGGTTAACAAATCTAGGTTAGAAGCCAAAGTTTTGTGAAAGATGGCTTTTTTTATTTACCGATTTTGAATATTTGAATCCAAAGATTTGGTGTGTAAGACGGCCTCAATGCAACCAAAATAAAAGTTTTTCATTTAAGGCCAATTTAGAACCATATCATACTATTAGTAGAAAATGAAATAACTAGGGCTACGCAATACTACACACAACCGTCGAAAAAATATTCTATATAAATTTGCCATATCCATGTTCATATAGTATATATTATTTTGCACCAACAGCAGAGGATGTTGTATGAGGTAAACAAAGTTTTATGGATTAGAAGTACAGATAAAAATCCACACCGCAATTTTTTTACACATATGTAGTAATACTCTAATCTATGCTCAATATGAATTCTCTAGAGAGCAAGTTGCCCCTGGAATTTAAGTTTTTGTTTCTGGTTGTCAACTATCTTTAAAAAAAAGCGCCTCCTAAATAAGAATGATAGGACCCTATGTCCACAAGTCGGTGTAGGGGCTGAGAATACAACCATCTCTTTCTCATTTTGGTAGTCGACCCTCCACCACATGACTTGAACAATTACAACAACTCTGTCAAATCCCACACTATCCTGGAGGTTTGTATAAGAATCTGAAAACAACTAAACTTGCGATTGCCATAGACATCAACTCCTGGAAAAAAAACTTGCATGCATATGGGATGTGCACCTGCCACATTTGCGCAACCAACTCAAGGTCAAAATGGAGCTCCTGTGCAACAACAGAGTACACTATAACAAAACATGGTAAAAAAAATTGCACTCAAAATTGACTGTGGTTCTTTTTGTCACGCTTTCCAAGTCATGTTAACCCCTAAACGTCCCAGAGTGTCCCCAAAATTGACACGGATTGAGAAAAACCATTATAAAGTGCTATTTTGAGGAATATTTCGGAATTGTGATACAAATGAAAGTTGTAGATATTGAATTTTAGGTTCCATCCGTATGGTTAGATTCACCAATGCCATCATTGATATTTTATTATAAAATTTCAAAGTTATAATTAAAAATTCCTTCTAAATTTGATTACAAACAAAATATTGACATTTTTGAGTAAAATTTGTAGGAATGGATTTGAAATGAGATACTCTTGAAATAGCGATTTTTTGAAAATTTTGTGTTACTTCAATTTATGACCTCATTTTAGCAAGCCCACTTTTGAACTGAAGTCAATGCAATTTTGGCTTGGTCAACTGCTTGACATACTTCCACATTTGTAATTTATAAAAAAAATGTACCCTAGTAACACCAAATCCAACCATTAAATAGGACAACAACTTCATAAAGTATTTTTTTAAAATTGAATAAGTTTCATCCATGAAGTAATGTGAGTTGGAAACTGTTCGTCGTCCAGAAACTGGACGTTGGGACGTTTAGGGGTTAAATTTGCATCATATTGACATCAAAATGGCACTAATCCCTACATCACTGTGACATATGTCATATTGATGCCATTTTGACAACAAGATGACCCTTCTTAAGTTTACTGATGCACTGATGCAGCATCTTCACTTGCACAAAATTACGACTCTCTTTCGAGAATCATGCATACAACTTGTAAATACAGGTTTCGCAGTCACAGGCTCAAGCTGTTACCTGTAGGATCTGTAAAAGAGTGGAATGTAAAGAGGATCAATGTAAAGAGTGGCAGATGGAAAAATCAAGCAACGAAATCAAGCAAGCCAGTGTAGGATCAAGCTCTGTGCCCAAGGATCGAAACCCTAATTTCTGATCAAGACGCGCACCGAACATAATTTCCACATCGAAAATTTGAATTTCGGATTTCAGGCACTGGTTACTAAAAAAATTCTTCTCGCAATCAGAGTTTGCTAAGAAGACAAATGGAATCTGCGCATTTCAAACTGGCTATGGATAGATGAACAAATGAGCTTGCATCTCGAGGAAGTCATTTAGTGTAAATTTTGGGTACATATGAGCGAACAAAGGGTATTTAATGGGGGGCTATGAAATAATTAGAATATTCTACTATTTATAATATATTTAGGATATATTCTATACATATTCTAGAAATATTCTTAAAATATTCCCAAATTGGTTCTAAAACACCCTATATTACTTCTATAAATTTATGATTTTTATCTCAAATGAATAAAAAAAACACCCTATATTTGTTCTCTCATAGTTATCTAAATTTTTGACTGTGACTTCCCAGGGCTTGCATTGAAGAAAATCAATGCAGAAATCACCCCACTGGGAATTCCCGCCTTGAGCGACTTCACCTCCTCCGCGACTTGCTCGATGCGGTGCTTCCACAGGTCGCATTGCCCCTTTGCCAGCACCTTTTGAAGTCGTCTTCTGAAGTCTAATTTGGTGGAGGTTGGGACCTGCAAAGTCTGGTTGATTACTCTGCTTGAACGGAGAGCTGGGGTTTGCTGCAAGACGTTGGCGTGCATGGCCTTAGCGTGAGCGCAAATGCTTCCTCAAGCTCGATGCAGTGCGCCATGGAAGCAGATTGGAGCACTCATTGGTGAACAATACGGATTGGCTCATGAGAAATCATAATGCAGTTCCAAACATCAAGATAAACCCAAACCCTTATTCAACTCCAATGACGACGCCGACGCCGACCATTTGGTTTTGAAATCTTTTCAGGTAAAAACCCTCTCCGAGATACTCTCGTCTACAGAATTAAAGGCCATTTGACTCCAAGTACAAGAAAGTACACCAAATTGGTTATGGCTTTGATTTTGAGTCTAAATCGTTCCTAAATTTGAAAAGCGATGGAGATACAGTGAGCAGACTTGTAACTCTTTAATCATTTTGATTTGCCATACAATTCCTTATTCATTTTGAGTTGCAATAGCTTGGTCACTTTCAATAGTGCTACTGTATATTATATATTATATATTTTCAATAGTGCTACTGTATTTTCCTCAATAGTAGAAAACATACTACTAGAATAGCATTGTAAACCTTCAATTTATGTTATGTTGTATACCTTTCAGTTTCATTTTTTTAATAAGCATTTGAATGGTAGTTTGTACTATTGTAAAACAATTGACAACTAGTAGAAAACCATAAACACTATTTTCCAATAGATGCTTATATTTAAGAGGCCGTAATATCCTTGGAGTAGATTGGATTGAAGAAGCAAAATAGAGCATTGTGATTCATTTCAAGAGAAAATCACAAAATGGGCTTGAACTTAAAATCTTGATTTTCAAACTAAAAGCTATATTGATTAGAGCTTTAGAAGCCATTTGAGGAAGAATTTCAAAACTATAGCTTAAAATTAGGTTGTTTTCTAAAGCCAAGGTGTGTTTAGGAAGTTTCCTAAATCAAGAAGGATAGGAGGTTTGCCAATACTTTTCATATGGTAGTGAATGAAGTCATTCAAACTTCCACCAATGATATGGAGAAAGAAGATTTGAATGAATTTGAAACAAGATTTTGTCACATCCTTTTCAAAAGGATTTTCAGATACCATAGTGAGCAAGAATAACCTTGGAGGTGACGTCCCGGGGGCCCCCATGCAAGAGACAAGGTGAAGAAATATGTTATCATATCAAACAAACAACACGCATTAGCAATTAGTGTGAGGTTAAAATGGGGGCGTAGCATACATGGGTGGAAACTTTGTCAAAACATGCACCTCATAGGCTTAAAGAATATATGAATCAGAGTTGTGAGTCAAACATTATAGATCTTCAAAGTTGGCAATGTTTCGGGATATATAAATGTGTTGGTATTGAGGGCGGGACTCAAGGTTCCCAATGAAACCTTCAAAGAAGCGGACCATGCTATATGTTGTTGGAAATATAAGGTGAAGAGCTCCCCAAATTTTTAAGACTCCTAAAGAGCAAAAAATTGAAGGCCTTAAAAACTATGGCCTAATAAAAAAGAGGAGAACTCAAAACGCTACCTCCTATATACCCAAATCTTTGAGAGGCTATAACTTCCTGTATACGGGTTGGACTGAGAAAAGTGAATAAAACATCGTGATTTTTTCAAAGAATAGATCATGAAAATAGGTTTGCACTTGAGATTTGGATAACTTGGTTAGAAGTTGTATGCTAGTTGGAAGTTTAGAGGTCCATTGAAGGGCGGTTTCTAGAGTATGTCAATGAAGAGGGTGGTCTTCCAAAATAAGCGGCTAGTCACGTAGTCTCTATCTTAGTATTTACCCTAGATTTACTTTTACACTTTGTTTGTATTGTTCAGCCATATAACTCTTTGAAAACGAAGCATTTCTGTAGTCTCTCCCTAGTGGGATAGACAACAAAAGTCCTAAGAAGTGTCCTAGACCAAGAGGATTGGGGGAGGGGGTTGCTAGAGACTGTAGAGAGTACTATGAGGACGGGTGGTCTCCCTCCTCCCTTCTTCCTCCCGCATGGTACCGCAAGGTCAGCCGCAGTGGCTTCAAAAGACTGAGGCTAATGTTCGGGGCTTCACTCTTGTACCTTTGACATTGTAAGGTGATCAATATGTTGCATTTTTTGACTCTTGGTATGAGATGTCCCACGCTATACTAGGCCACTACCGTAGTGTCTCGAGTACTAATATTTCATCAAAAAGACATATCCAAATGGCTTGGAAGCTAAGTGTAAGAATCAGAAGTTGTTGGGACCTATGACGAGTACAGGAGCTAACATTGTGAGTGTATGGGATGTGCAGTGTTAGCAAATCATGTTCCTTGCGACTAACAAATTGAAGCGCCATTTACTATAAAAATAAAAATAATCCTTGACAAAAGAAACAACACAAGTTTGTCATGTACACTTGTATATGCAGTTTTTTAGGCCACCGTGAACTACAACTGTAAAACATGTGCAAAATCTTCATTTGCTCACCACTAGTGCAATTTTAGGAATCAATCCCTAAATGTACCAGAGTGTCTCTAGAATTGACGATTTGAGAAAAATCATCATAAAGTGCTATTTAGAAGAATATTCTGGAATTAAATTACAAATGAAAGTTCTAGATTTTGAATTTTAGATTCCATACGCAAGGTTCGATTTACCAATACTATCACTAATATTTTATTATAAAATTTGAAAGTTAAATTAAAAATTCCTTCTAAATTTGATTACAAACTAAACATTAACATTTTTTGAGTAAAATTTGTTGGAATGGATTTGAAATGAGTATTTTTTGAAATTTTTGTGTTAATTAAATCTATGACAATATTTTTGCAAGGCCACCTTTGAACTACAGTCAATGGAATTTGACATACTTGACTTGGTCAAAAACTTGACATACTTCTATATGTTTAATTTTAGAAAAACATGTACTCTAGTATTACCAAATCCAAGCATTTGATAGGACAACAACTTGATAAAGTATCTCTTTAAAATTGGATGATTTTCATCCAAGCATTGATGAGAACATAGGGTGAGTTAGAATTTGATTAGTCGTTTAGAAAATCAACGTTGTGACGTTTAGGAGTTAAGAGGCATATACCGTACCTCATTTTCTAGTTCGGCACTTTGAGTGCCAAAATGCAATTTCTGCGTAGGATTCCTTTAGGTCTCAACTAATGTGGAAACAACACGTGGCAAATTTTTTTGAAATTTTGAAATATTTTTTTTGAACCCGAAAGCGAGTCATTAGAAAAAATTCCAAGCCTCCAAAAGGCTCCTAATTCAGCGAAATTGCCATGCAAAAAAATAAAAGAATAAAAAATATTAAAATATTAAAAACCGATTAAGATCAAAGAAAATAGCAAACTTATTACTAAATAGACACAAATAGGTAAATAGGTAAATAAACTTATTACTAAATAGACACAAATAATTTTTTTAAAATATTAAAAAATAATTAAAAAATAAAATCTGACGTGGCACTAGTTTGGCCAAATTGGAAATTTTTAATATTTTTTGTAAATATATTATTTAATTATTTAATTATTATTATATTATTATTTTTGCATGGCAGTTTGGCTGAGTTAGCAGCCTTTTGAAGGCCGAATTTTTTTCTCATGTACAATAGTATATTATTGGGAAGGTCTCAAAATGTGCTTCCAATGGTATATAATTCACCTCATAATTCCAAAAATTTCACTTTTAGTGAGCAAATGAAGATCATGCACATGTATTACGTCTGCAGTTCAATGTGGTGTAAAAAATTGCACATGACAAACTTGTGCAGGTTTTTTTTTACCAAGTTTTCTGATAGTGATTCATACACTCACTTGAGCTTCACCAGGTCAAAGAGAGAGGGACAAGGGACAAGGGTGTGTCAATTTTAGCATTTCAAGGCAATCCTTATTTACAAAAAGGAATAAATACTAAAATGCCTTGCAAAATGTGTAAGAACGATGAAGCAATTATATTGAAAGAATTTTAAAATTTTCTTTAAAATTGCTTTAAAAAAGAGCTTTAGTTGTATCATCATGTTTTGCATTTTTACAACATGATAATTCATAATTTAATCATTAGAACTGAATTGTATTGTGGCAAGAAGAGCATGCATGCGCAGTCCGCTTATTCAAGACCTCATATCAAAGTTCACAAGACAATGGGAGAGAGCATACAATAGGAATTACTTCGTGTACTTGAATATTATCAATGTAAAAATCTCCATTCGAATACACTTAGAATGTAATATTAGGAGCTATAATCAACACATTTGCAAGGTAGTTGAAGAAAACATATCGGTTTTTTTTACAACGTCTTGTTATCGTATTTCCAATTATCAACTTCATGCCCGGGGAGTGCACTTAAAGTTAAGATTAGGAATACACGTGAGTGCTTTTTAATAGCATACCTTCTACAATACTTGGTCTTAAATAGTTTTTAAATTCAGGTTTTTTAGATGCTAAATCATTACATATATATATATATATATATATATATATATATATATATATATATATATATATATATATATATATATATCATTTGGCATAAATATCAGCCCCAACATTTTTTAAATCTTATAAAAATAGTAATAGAAGTTTGAACTAAAATGTGTTGTTTTTTTTGCTTGAATACTTATATTTTGAAATTTATACAACAAGAACTTGAGATTGTGTTTTAAAATGCATTTTATTTTATTTTTTTACAATTTTTAGGGGGGTCAAAAGTACGCACTCACGTGATTTTTAATCTTAACTTTAAGTGCACTCCCCGGGTCTTCATGTGTTATATAGAGCCTTAGAAATTCTTCAAATGCAATAATTTTAATATGATTTTATAGAAATTAAGCACATAACATTTTTTTTTTCCCCACTCAAGCTTTTAGAAAAACTACCTTACTTATTTACAAACTAAATAAATAAACATAAACATATACATACATACATACACACACATTTATTCTTGAAATGTAAACAACGTTAGTAGTTTTAAACTCTATATTGTACATCTATATGTTGTACAATATAGAGCTTAAATTTTGTAATAAAATTGGTTGAATAAATTTTATAAATTTTGTTGTACAAACTGTATTTTATTACAAATTTTATTGTATAAATTGTATTTTATTACAAATTTTATTCAACCGATTTTTTATAAATTTTGTGATAAAATACAGTTTTTTTTAGAAACATTTAACTTTCAAAAATTATCAAAAATAAAAAGAAAATTATTTAAATATAAAATTTGGAATGATTGGTTAAAATCATGGGATTTAAAAATAACAAAAAAAATGCAATATATCTCTCATTTATAGCCTTTAACCCTTAAGTGCGGAGGCGACCCAAAAGTGGTCGTTCCAAATATAGAAAGTGTTGTAAAATGAGCTAGGAGTGTCCAAATTGAGTGTTTCTTGGGCCTAACCTATTTAGAATCAAATTTCCTATAAGAATATGTCATTAGATCACTAAAAATGTGTTCACAAAAATTCAGAAAAAATAAAGAACGTTGGGTGGTGTAGATGTTGAAACAATCTACAAAAGTACTAAATTTGTAAATGTGTGAAAAAATGCATGATAAAGTATATATTTTGTATAGACGTACAAAGATAGATTATAAATTATGAATTTTAAATCAAATATATGCAAATGGATTCCTAAAATTCATTATATACAATTATATATATAATATCTAACTAATAAACTTCCAAAATTCAAAACAAATACAAAATTAATTATTTATCTTTGATTTTTGGTATGATTGGCTAAAAGCACAAGGTTAATAAGATGCTTAAATACCCATTGGAATTTGTTTCATTTAATTTATTAATTCTATACTATTCTTACGCAGTGTCGTTTAAATTGACATTTTGACAAATTATAAACTCTAAATCTTGGAAATTTCTATCCATGTGATGAACATTTTTACTTTTAAGTAATAATAATTTAATTCAACATAAAATATGGAATAATGTATTTTTTATGAATATTCAAAGTTTTTCTTTTAAAACTTATTTATAAAAAATCTAAATGGTTTTGATGATATTCAACCATATAGATGAAATTTAGAGATTACACATCACAACTTTCATATTTTACAAACTTCAAAAAATTCATATATAACACATTTAGTTTGTAGCAAAAACCCTCAGGAACTTAAGGGTTAAAATCTTGATTAAATCATTATAAAATCAAAATATAGGCATTTATGAAAAAATGAACAATACCTAATGTTAGCATAATTTGACCATATCAAAACTTTCATATTTTTTATCCAAGCACACTAGTTTTCAAATTAAAATACTTGTATTTCACTTTTTCAATGTATATTTATAGTTTTCTTTCAAAGTATATAATAAATAATACAAAGAATTATTTCAAAAACCATTTGTGTAAATGCTTGTGTAAATGGCAAGTTCTAATCCATTATTACAAACCTTCTCTACAATTCAAGTTGAAAAATTTGTGGAAAGTGCTACTTTCAAAGAGGGCCAATACTTTCGAAAATCCAGTCTACAAAATCATCGAAAGGAGCAAGAGTTTGAGAGTCTTTTTTAATTTTTTAGTTTTTTAATTTATTTCTTCCTATCACCTCCCCCTCTTTCACCTTTTTCTTAAGCAACTTGAAGATTGAATCTAAGAGCATCTTCACTTGTACACGCTAGAGATGACTTGCTGAAATTATTCATTTACATTTGAAGAGCCCTTGCACTTACACTTCCCTACCCTTGCATGCCCCTCACACATCAAAAGTGCACACCAAATAGTCTATGGACCAATCACAAGTAAAGTGTGGGGATATAGTCAACTAAATAGTGATTTGAAGGGCCATTTCTTAACACGCTAGGATTGAGAGTTAAGAGGCATTTTTGAAGGGCCCTTGGCACTTTTCATCTACTTCTTGAGTGTGAGAGACTTTGGGAGGGCAGCGGTGGAGCTGCTCTAAGTTCTGGATGTCAAAGCTTCAACCTCGACTTTCTTTGTGATGTACTCGACATGGGAGAACCATTTATTTATTTAATTTCTTTTTTTTAAACAGACGCGAAGCTTGAATCTTGAACTTGTGGCTAAAGTAATAGGACTAACCTTATATTGGCATTTTTGCTTAGGGTGATTTCTTGCTAATGGCGTTAGTCATTTAATTGTCTTTGCCCCACCAGGGGAGAGACTACGGAAACGCTTTGTTTTTGAGGAGTTACCAGGAGTTACGCAGCTAGACAATAAAAAGTAATCGTAAATTAAATTTGGGATAAATACTAAGACAGAGGCTACTCGACTAGCCACTTGTTTTTATTCTCTCTGTCCCACCATGGGAGAGACTACAAAAATGCTTCATTTTCAAAGAGTTACATGGGTGAACAATATAAACAAGCCGTAGTTACTAAGGCAGAGGCTACGCGACTAGCCGCTTGTTTTTATTGTCTCTGTCCTATCATGGTGTTAGAAGTACATTTACCGTGTTAATAATTCCTATTAGAACATGTGTTAGTTATGTACTTTGACAAAGTTGTTAGTTAACAACTTGTAGGCGGCGTAGCCGTAGTTGCTGTAGTAGCCGTCATAGTTGTCATAGCCGTTATGGCGGTAATAGTTGTTATGGTGGTAATAGCCGTAGTCTTGTAGGTAATTGACTACGTGTGTTCACACTTGGTGTGAATGGTCTAAGTCACTTAAACCATTGTATAAGAGCTTGGGGGTGAGGCTCTTGATCATATCTTGATCATACCTCTACGGTTGGGTGGAGAGCTCCAATTTCATTTGCATTAGTAAAACTCCTATCTTCATAGACACCTCTTGTTTTTCTACATAGTATCAGAGCTTGATGCTCATGTTTGCTCTTCGCGGGTGGAGTAGATTTCTTGTGAGGTTGTTTTGGAGGACTTGATCAATCGATCAACTTGAGGGAGTTATTTTGTGTGACTTTACTTGTGAGAACTTGAATCCAAAATTTAGAATCCTCGGTAGCTCTTGAAGAAGCAACGTGCGATTTTTTATAGTGGCAGTAGGAAGAAGAACAGGCATTTGTAGCTGCACATACTAGTTGCAGTTGGAAGCAGCAATTGCAGTCGGGCAGCATTAGCTGCAGTTGGGCAGTAAACACTCTCGGGCAGCCCCCTTGGGAACGCGTATCGGGAACACGACACTACGGGAATGCGGCAGTTTGCAACTCCAGCAACTCCAGGGAGTGAAGAGAAATCAAGAAACGTGAGTTTTTTCAATTCTATTGGATATGCCTTGATTCAGATTGTTGTAACTTCTAGAAAATTGGGAGTTTGAAGTTGAAATTTTTTGAGGGCGCCGGTGGCACAATCCTACACGATTTTGGAAATATTTTAGGATTCCTATAAATATCCAAAGTTACCTATAGTTTGGAGTTAACTTTTTCTAAATACCATTTCTACCCATCTTCTACTTCCTTCCATATTTTTCCTATTTTGGGTAATTTCATTGAAAAATGGCTATGGAATACCGGATGATAGATTAATTTGACGAAGAAAATTGACACATTTGGAAACTTAAAATTAGGGTTTATCCTTATAGACAAAGGTCTTTGGAAGATCGTTTCCGGAAGAATGGAGAGACCTTTTGGATCGGGTGTGACCCCATAAAACATTGAGAAGTGGGAAGATCTAGATGAAAGAGCATTGTCATGTATTTGCTTACATATGAAGGATTCACAACTCCTCAATGTTAGCAAGGCAAAAAGTTTTGCTGAAGCTTGGGGGTCTTTAGAGACTCTGTATGAGCACAAAAATGCAGCCAGTCTTTTATTTCTTTTGCAACAATTTTTCACCATTAAGATGAGTGAAGGAGATAGCATCGCGGTCCACATCAACAAAGTTCGGGAACTTGCCGAGCAACTTGGATTAATTGGAGAGAAGGTTTCGGACCTTTGGATGATTGTGACGTTATTGGAGACTCTTCCGAAATCATACCAGATATTGGTGGTGACACTCGGGACAAAGGAACCCAGTGCTTTGTCAGTGGAGATGGTAACTGCACAGTTACAACAAGAAGAATCGCGACATCAAAGGAGCGGTTCATCCTCGGAGGTGGCATTTCTGGTGATGAAAAAAGATAAGTCGTACAACCATAGCCATGGTGAAAGTAAATCCTCTCATGATCACAAAAAAAATGCCAAGTGTAGATATTGTGGTTAAAAAGGACATTACGAAAAGGAGTGTCGGACCAAAGAGAGAGACTTTAAGTCTGGAAAACTGAAGAAAGTTTTCAAAATGACCAAGCTAATACTGTTAAAACCAAAGAAGATGACACAACTTTTGTAGCTGCTTTATCTGCGTCAGTGTCAAGTGACATACATGTGGTACCTTGACTCAGGTGCTTCTCAGCACATCACCAGATGTAGAGCATGGTTTTCTAAGTACGAAAATCTATCACTAAGTCGGACAGTCACTTTAGGAGATAATAGAGACTTGGTTATTAAAGGGAAGAATTCGATTCCTTTTCAATTTCTACATGGTGATTGTATGGATGTACAAGACATTCTACATGTTGAAGGTTTACATAAAAACCTTATTTCTTTGAGCAAGTTGAGGGATCAAAGATACCGCATCACATTTGATGATGTAGTAGATATCTTCACGTTCACGAAGGACGACATTTCATTCTCTGCAGTTTGTTCGGGAACTTTGTACTTGTTGCAAGGATTGGTGCAAAAATCATCAGAGGCACATCTATCGTTGGCGTAACATGGCTTAGGGAAGGCCGACCTTTGGCATCAACGATATGGACACTTGTGCATCACCAACTTGAAGAAACTCAAAGAAAACAACCTTGTGCGTGATTTTGACATGGGTAAAAATTCACAACTTGAATTTTGTGAAGGGTGTGTTTATGGCAAACAACATCGAGACAAATTTCCTAAAGATGGCGGTACGAGGGCTACGCGCATCCTCGAATTGGTACATAGCGATGTCAATGGACCAATGAAAACACCTACGCATGGAGGAGCTAAGTACTTTGTCCTTTTCATTGATGATTTCACCAGAAAAAACCTTTGTGTATTTTCTAACACAAAAGTCGTAAGTCCTTGAGAAATTCAAGGAATTCAAGGCATTTGCGGAGAACGAGACGAGGCATCAAATCCAAACACTTTGGTCTGACAACGGGGGTGAATATACATCAAAGACTTTCAATGAATTTTGCCGAGAACATGGCATTTAACGTCAATTTAGCACGCCCTACACTCCGCAGCATAATGGAGTTACAGGACGCAAGAACCGAACACTTGTTGAAAGTGCATGGTGTATGCTTCAACATGCAGGGCTTTCTAATGTTTTTGGGGCTGAGGCGGTCAGTACGGCAGTATATGTGCTTAATCGAGCACCTACATCAGCTGTGAAAGGCAAGACTCTACAAGAAGCTTGGCCTGGTAAGAAACCAACCGTTGAAAACTTTCGAGTCTTTGGATGTGATGCCTATGCTCACGTTTCATATGAGAAACGTACCAAACTGGATTTGAAGAGTGTTAAATGTATTTTCTTGGGATATTATGAGGGATCCAAATGCTACAGACTTTTTAATCTTGAAAAGTAGACAATTGTCAAGAGTCGGGATGTCAAGTTTGTAGAGGTGAGAGAAACTAAGAAAAAAGAAGGGATAGTTGAGGTTAGTAATGAACCTCTAGAACGTATCATCAAAGTTGAAAAATTTGTTGAATTTGAGGACTCTTTATCCGAGTCGGAGAATGAAGGTGAAGAAAAAGTGGGAGATTTAGTCGGTTCAACTGGTCAACGTCCACTTTCTATCGAACAAATTCATTCGGAGGCATGTAAAGTTTCACAAACTCAAGAGTTAGAGTCCATCTCTCCCCCTCCACCTTCCCATAGGATTACTCATTCACGAACTCGAGAGATTGCACGTGCACAAGCGGAGTCAGCTTCAAGTGCTTCAATTCCTAACACGACAGTCATAGATTCAGTATGTATGGCTCATGCTTTTCATACAAGCATTGATGAGCCATTAACCATATTTGAAGCTATGGGAAAGGATGATTCATCGAAATGGAAGGAGGCAATGGAATTAAAATTTCAAAGTCTCATCGACAACAATACTTGGGAGCTTGTGCCATTACCAAAGGATCACAAGTCTATTGGTTGCAAATGGATTTACAAGATCAAGTACAACGCGGATGGATCGGTGGAGCGCTACAAGGCGAGACTCGTAGCGTTGGGATATCTTCAAAAAGAACGTATAGACTATACCGAGACTATACTTTTGCTCCAGTTGCAAAGATGACTTCGATTCGCACTCTTTTAGCACTTGCTGCTATAGACGATGCTAAAATCCACCAAATGGATGTCAAGACGGCGTTTCTAAATGGAGACCTTGAAGAGGAAATTTACATGGATCAACCAAAAAGTTTTTCATCCAAAGGCAAAAAAGACATGGTATGTAAACTTTTCAAGACCATCTATGGACTCAAGCAATCACCAAAGGCTTGGTACAAAAAAATTGATCAATACTTTGAATTGATTGGTTTGAAGAAAAGTCATGCAGATCCTAACATTTATATGTTGAGGATTGCAACACTTTATCTTATCATTGTACTATATGTCGATGATTTGATCATGGTTTGTACAATGACTTGAGTTTTCTTTCGAAAACCAAAGTTGATCTTTCCAAAGTGTTTGACATGATGGATCTTGGAGAGATCTTGTACATTTTGGGCTTGCAAATCACTCGGTATCGGACACATCGCATGATTCACATCAGTCAGACGAAGTACATTCAATCCATCTTGAAGCGATACGGTATGGAAGACTGCAAATCATTAGCCACTCCTTTAGACGCCAACAGTAAACTGTCAAACGACATGGCTCCACTAACTAGTGAGGATATAAACTCAATGGCGAGTATTCCTTACCAGAGTTCGGTGAGTAGTTTGGTTTTTGCAATGATTGGCACTCGAGCTGATATTGCATATGCAGTGGGAGTGGTTAGTCAATACATGACGAATCCGGGACCAATGCATTGGACTGCAGTCAAATGGATCTTTCGCTATCTCAAGGGTACGATGGATCATGGACTTAGCTACGGTGGGAGTCCAATTTCACAAGTGGTTGGATATTCTGATGCGGACTATGCGGGAGACATTGACACTTGATCTACTACCGGATACACATTCTTATTGTAGGGTGGTGCTATCAGTTGGAACAGCAAGAAGCAACCAACAATTGCTTTATCAACCACCGAGGCCGAATACATGGCAGCTACACATGCTGCTAAAGAGGCAATTTGGCTTCAACAATTTTTAGAGACACTGGATTTCTGCAAGATGTTCCGATGACCATTTACAGCGACAATCAAAGTTGCATCTCTCTTTCAAAGAATCCTACATTCGACGCTCGAATGAAACATGTTGAAATTCATCATCATTTTGTTCGTGAGAAGATTGAAGAGGGCAAAATTGACTTAGTTTTTTGTGGGACTCAGGATATGGTTGCAGATGTTTTGACCAAAGGACTTACACGTGAGAATTATAGTCGGTTCAAGGAAATGATGGGGATCATTAAATTGAACTAGTATCTAATATGTCATTAAGTGAGAGTGTTAGAAGTACATTTGCCGTATTAATAATTCCTGTTAGAACATATGTTAGTTATGTGCTTTGACAAAGTTGTTAGTTAACAACTTGTAAGCGGCGTAGCCGTAGTAGCCGTCATAGTCGTCATAGCCGTTATGGCGGTAATAGCTGTTATGGTGATAATAGCCGTAGTCTTGTAGGTAATTGACTACGTGTGTTCACACTTGGTGTGAATGGTCTAAGTCACTTAGACCATTGTATAAGAGCTCGGGGGTGAGGCTCTTGATCATATCTTGATCATACCTCTACGGTTGGGTGGAGAGCTCCAATTTCATTTGCATTAGTAAAACTCCTATCTTCATAGACATCTCTTGTTTTTCTACACATGGGAGAGACTACAAGAATGCTTCATTTTCAAGGAGTTACATGGGTGAACAATATAAACAAGCCGTCGTTACTAAGGCACAGGCTACGCGACTAGCTGCTTGTTTTTATTGTCTTTGTCCCACCACAGGAGAGACTACAAAAACGCTTCATTTTCAAGGAGTTACATAGGTGAATAATATAAATAAGTCGTAATTACTGAGGCAGAGGCTACGCGACTAGCTGCTTGTTTTTTTCGTGAAGTCAAGTGATTACACATATTTAAGCTACTAATACGAATAAGAATGAAACCATCAACCTCATGATTAGAGTCTATGACCTTGGTGGTGCCAAAATGACTATTACTTCGAGTAATTTAACCCCTAAGTGACCAAACGACTATTTTATGGTCATTGCCTATTTTTACCAACTTCCCAAGATGAAAATTTTATTTTTATAAAAAATATTTTCAAAAAGGAAATCAAGTCTACCTTCCAACCCAATTTGAAATATGTTGATCCAAGTTAAAGTCCATCGAGGAGATTTTTTCAAAGACAAAGACCTCAATATTGTCCTAGTGTTGAAGAATTTACTATTTGGCAAAACTAATAATATTCTCTCCTTTGGAAAAATTTCTTTTTTGAATTTTAGAATAGAATGTCTAGTTTTAATCAATTATACCAAATTTCAATTTCTAGAAATACAATTTGCAACTTTGGTGAATACTAAGAGGTACAAGCTTCTAAATTCATTAAATGATTATCTAAACCATTTTTTGAAAGTTTGACTATACATATAATTACTAAATATCATGCTTGTCATTTTCTCTGTTGGACCAAACTTCATCAAAGTTGCAAAAGTAACATTTTATAACACATATGGGTTTTGTCTTTACCCCGGGGCGTTTTCATGGTACCGGTGACTAAAAGGCCTCAAAATCAAGTACTACTTTCTGAAGTAATTATGATGTCCATCAAATTTTTATTTTTTAAAATTATCCATCTTTGATGCATTAAATCAAATTTGTAATAAAAATGTAAAAACTTGTTTGCCGCAAAAATGATATTTGAATGGTTTTTACCCTTCCCACACTATTTTTGGAATAAAATTTTCATGTTTCACTAAATCACCATATGTACATGTGTTTTAAGAAACAAACCCTTCATATGAGTTTCATGATCTTACACATGTTTCCATTCTTAGGTTTTGAGGCTTATTAAATATCATGGAATGGAAGGATTCTAATTTTAGAAAATAACTTCGTAAGCATTCAACATCTAATCTCATTAGACCACCTAAAAATTTGAATAATGAAGTTCTAATTATATAGAGTCCATTGTACACTACATTTAGTTGAAACACTACATTGTATTTTTTACTAATATGGTCGTAGCGGAGCAGTAACCCAAAAATAAACCCAGCCAAAAATATCATTGTGTGGATATTTCTCATACCCCTAAACCTTCAAAATCTTGTACATCCATCATTTACAAAAGTTAACTAAATTTTTTCAAAGTCCATTTTCTCAAAAAATCCATCACTTCGGACTACTTTTTCACTCACCGTACCATGAGAACGCCCTCCTCCATTATTTAGGAGTTAAGGACATTTTGGTTGAAATTCTTAAAAACCACAACTAGAACTAACAGGGGTGGTCAACGTGCAAGAATATGTCCAATTTCTGCGCACGCTTCTGCATTAAGTTTTTACAACAAGCTTTGGAGCGAAGATGTAGCTCCTATCTTCTCGAAGGGTGATGTCAAAACCTCGCAATCTCCATTTGCAAGTGGAAGGCAATTGTTTTGGTGCAAATCTTATGATTGGAAGTATGGATTAAGGATGCCAACATGTAGGGAGCGTGTTGGAGAGTCTCGCCTCACAAGCTTGCCATTTCATAAAACAATTCAACTTACGGAATAAAAGGTGTTTTTCAACCTTAGTACATCAATACCACCGCTCTAAGAGCATGCCTACTAGTGAGGTTGGTATCCCTATTTCCAAACTTGATATACTAGCTCAAACTTAAAATTTTCCAGAGCAGAGGAGTCTGGCTAGTATCTATAAACAATATACTAGCTTCGAATGCTCTGTCTGACTAGCATGAAGCACTCTCAAAAAAAGTAGAATATGTTTCATGTGGCCTTATAACTTGCTACTAGGGTTAGGGATTTTTCAGAAGAAATTCGTCATAATTTAGTTTTGGAGGAATTTTGGTATAATCCAAAATTATAGATCCATCGTATTCTTAATCATATTAGTTCTTCTTTATCATCCATGCAATTAAAAAACAAAGATAAATGAACCTAGAATCCATTATTTGTCCCACAAACCTCATTACAAAGATCAATACATACCTCATTCATCAAAGTAAACTACCGGTAATTGATAAACTGATTCATAAACATATTCATCAAAGTTGAGCAACATACATATAAAATTTTAAGAATCAGTAACGAATTAATAACTAGTAATCAACTCATTGTGGTAATGTAAGTTGAGGGCCTAGAAAAAAAAGGAAGCTGGAAAGAAATTTTCTGGCAATACTTCACGCAAGTCAATCCATTTCAACCTCGGGCTCTCTGCGTGGAAAAGGTTTTGGGCTTCGCCCTCACTCTTTACACTAATGATTTTTAGTTGTTAATTTTACCCAAATTGCTACATAAAATTTTGAGATGGCTAATTGATACTAAGGATTTTGAAAAAAAAGAAAGAAAAAAAAAAAAAACCTTGGATTTCCTACATGGAGTTAAGATGTGAAACTTCTTAAACCTAGGTATTGTCTAAGTATAGTAGCACCTAGGTAGCACATGTGTATTATCATGGTATTACCTATATGTTGATATGAAAATATCATCCAAGGAGGCCTAGATTGCTCTTCAAGCCATAGAAAAGTAGCAAAATGCTACACTGGAGTTATCCAAAGGATCTAGCAAAACTTTATTGGAAGGGGAAAGAGAAGGCATAACTAATTTTTGAGCTTCAAAGGTGGCAAAAACATTAGAAGAGAAATGAGCCCTCCAAGGGGCTTTTTCGATGTTCGGGCCAAAATCTAATTTTTTATTGGAATTATTTTTTAAATGAAAATATTTTTAAAAATAAAATGTTAATAAAATAAAATAAAAATTATTATTTAATTTTTTTAGAAAATGTTTAAAAAATGTTCAAAGATTATTTGAACAATTTTTAATATTAAAAATATATTAAAAAACTTTAAAAAAACTTTTAATATTTAAATATCCAATCTGAAATGTCGAACTCATGCCACATCAGATTTCATTTTTTAAATATTTTTATATTAATTAAATATATTTTTTAAAAATTCAAAAAGTTAAAATAAAAATAAAAACTCGAGGCCTCTTAGAGGGCTCAAATTTCTTGTAATGCAAGTTTTGCCTCTGTTTTTTAGACCAATCACCGCGCTCTACGTTGTCATAAAGATTCGATCTCTCCACATTCCCAATACAAGAGAAGCTCCCCCCATACTACATTAGAGTTCCTATGGGAGAATCTAACCGTGCCCCTGCAGCTACGTCAAGCTCACCTATAGATAACTACCGAGTTGTTTATGTTTGCTAGTGATAAACTTTTCTTTTTCACACACAGAAATACAAGGCAATACACATGCCATCATCATTGTACTTCACGGATAACTTTGTTGTCTCTTGAAAAAAATAAAAAATCATTGTTTTACACTGATAAAGACCTTATTGAAATGAATTGCCTTTTACAAAATGTCATCCCAAAACATAGCATAAATAGAGCAGTGCAATGGAGTACCCCCACTTTTTTTTTGGCACACAGAGGGAATAAATCCCAAAGTGAATCCCAAAAGTTGCATTAGGGTGGATTATACGGAAGAGACTTTGACCGCTTGGGGATTTGAACTTTTGACATCACCGGTGCTAAGAAGCACCCCCAACACTCCCTATGCGAATTTTAGGGTCATTTCGGACCAATGGAGTACATTTTGATAACTGAATCGAAAGAGAATCTTCACTAAGATTTACTTTTCGAAGTAATGAAGTATATTCCATAAATTTTGGGACTACTGTGTCATTGCCACGTAAACTTAGTTTCTAATTGTAACTAAATTGTAGCCCCATTGCAAAAGGGTGTTGCCTCCCATTGCTCTATTATGCTATAAATGGATTGCCCTTTGCAAAATGTCTTCCAAAATCTTCCCAAATCCGAATCTCGAATTTGAGGATACTAGTCACTGGTGGGAATGCCCTAAGACCGTGTGGTCAGAAATCCACGGTCATGGGTCTCATCTCCGTCATCCTCATCGGCCCTCGTCACTCTCGCTGCCTTCGCAGCTTCAGATCGGTGGGCTCGGAAACCGGTCGCTGCATTTCGTGAAGCTCCTTCATGTAGACGTGATCAATCACGAGTTGTTGTTTTCTGCACACGGAAACCCTATACGCCGGAGCTATAAACCTTGAGCATCATCTCAGCTTTAGGGTTGCAAGAGAAATCATCGGTTTAGGGTTTCAATCCAGAGCTAAGATGTTTCGAGTGCGTGCTACTTCCTTCTTCACGGGCTTCGCAGTGGCCTCGGGCATCGCCATGTTCCAGCTGCAACGGGACGTGTGGGGCAGCCACCACATTCTCGCCGATGAGGTTACTATTATAACTATATTTTAATTTTTTCTCACGGACAATTGAATAGGGGTTTTAGTGCATCATTTGGATACTGTATGAACAAGTTTTGAATCTTCAAAGTTTTCTAAAATCATGCCTTAATTTTGATGTCTTTGTGTTGAAATGACATTTACGCTATCTAGGGTTTACGGCTTCTCTTTTTCTTTGAAGCGTATGAGTGGGCATTGTGGAGCTCTTTGAGAATCGGGAATGACAAAAATTTAGAATATTGAAATCCACCCTCCAGTTCACATAATTCTTACTCTAGGGTTTGAATGGGCTTTTGAATGGGCTTGAATAGGGTTTACGGATGAAGCAACTTTTCTTTGAAGATTGTGGGCAATGTGAGGATTTAGAATATTGAAATGTAGACCTAATTGCGTTTCAATTGCCAATTCTTTATGACGGGATTCAAGTTTTTGAATTTAATTTTAATTCTAAATCCATCTGCACGTTTTCAAGTATTTTGTTCACCCAGGTTGATTTCATGGCAATTACTAGTCAACCCCTAAGCGTCCACTGTGTAATTTCTGTAGTGTAGGAAAATTGGACCCCCTGCTGCAAATCATCTGTTTGTGTGAAAATGACTTCAGTTTGACACGACCGACACTGTCGATTTTGTAGTATAGAACAAGAGCTTTGAAATGATGTATTGCAATCAGAAAACTGAGGTGAAATGAGAAAATACCACCGTTGTAAAGTTCAGTGATGCAGATGGCCATATTGGGCATTCTAGACGCTTAGGGGTTAACAATGGGTGAAGGTTTTTCTGTGAGCTTCATTTTTTTTTTTTCCTCTAGGAAAGAATCATTCGTAGAGAGGATCATTAATAATGGTTTATTGTCCTTGTATTGTCATGGTTTCTGAATTTTTCACAATTTATACATATGTCCGCGGTCTAGCGCACTCTTAGTCCTGGTTTTATCCAAATTGGACCTCACTGTTTTTTGAGCAATTTTGAGTAGGTCATATGAAGAGTTTTTTTTTTTTTTTTTGGTTTAATTTCATTTGTTTTTGGACCAAGAGATGCAGTGTTCTTCATTAATTAAAATTTAGCTCCATCTGAATTATATTCTTCCCAATATGATCAATTGAATTGGTCATATTCGAACTATGGATCCTGGAGTGAAAATGTATCATCATCAACGTAGTTTTTTGGTTTTATGATATTCCTGAAACATGTGTCCATGTTGGGGTTTAGTTAGCACTTCTCAGATAGCATTTTAAGCATTTGAGTGGAGTATTTCTATCAAAGAATTGCTGGAGCTGCCATTCCTGGCAACTGGACGAGATTGTCACGGTTCAGAAATGATGTGGAGTTCATTCCATCTCAATGGGCACAACTCTTACTTTATGTATTGCTGATGTTTTGGTGTGTTATAGGTAGAGGGGTATTACTCGCAATTGGAGAAACGGGTACAACAACTTGAGCATGCAAGTGGTGGTACTGCTCCTTCTCGACCTCACCCGGTTAGCCCCCTTTTACTAGAACCTCCAAATGTGATGAATTTTTGATGATTTTCTTATTCAGTTTTTTAAAGTTCTTCAATTGTTGTACATTTATTGAGCTACAGATTTATTTTGTAGCTTACTCACGAAAAAAGAAATGGTATGAGAATTGGAAAACTACTTTAATCAATACAAAATCAAATGTACCGATAGTATGCTTTGAAGTTGAGGTAGAGACACCCAAAACCGTCCATTTCAGCAACTGGGCATGGTTACTATCTTACTGTTTTTATTTTTTCACACGGACTATTGAATAGGGATTTTAATGCACTTTGTTATGCATCATTTGGATACTGTATGAACAAGTGGTGAATTTTCAAAGTTCTACCTAGTAGATTTCTAATACCATGCCTTAATTTTGATGTCTGTGTTGTCCATTCTGAAATGCATATTTACATTTTGTTAAGATATATTAGGGCTTTTAGGTTTTGGGTCTGTCTATCAGGAATGTCACCTTTGCGTGTTACATAGACCTTTCAATGTGCAACTCAAACATGCACTGAAACGGTGTCTGGATGATTGCAGGCGGGCGCTAAAGAATGCGACTGATGCATAAAAAAATATGAGAAATCTTATTTCTTGTCATAAAGTGGCGTTTCCTGGGTTGTCCAAATTAGGGTTTTAAATGATCCGAATTCCTTCTCATTTAGTCAGCATTGCATAGAGCTGAAGTTTGGTTCTATGCCCTGAGCTTCCTGTATTTGCTTCCTCAGTGGAGATCTAGACCCGATGGAATAGTGCTGCATATTTGGAAGTGTGAGGGTGTCCTCTTTTCACACGACGAGTTTGAAACCCTGTTTTGATCTTGTTGAAGAAACTGTGCTCTCTAAGGTTGTTTTTGTTTTGCTCAGAGAACAATATGTATGTATATTATCATAACTGACTCTGTCAGATTGGACGAAAATATAGAGGTAATTCAATTCTAAATGACGCTTAGGTTTTTCATGTGCACCATAATCATTCCTTTAATTCTAACCCGTAAGCCTCCATTGTGTATTTTTCTGTAGTGCAGGAAAATTGGACCCCCTGCTGGAAAGCATCTGTTTGTGTGAAAATGACTTCAGTTTGACACGATCGACACTGTTGATCTTGTAGTATAGAACAAGAGCTTTAAAGTGATGTATTGCAATCGTGAGAAAATGCCACCGTTGCAAAGTTCAGTGATGCAGATGGCCATATTGGGCGTTTTAGGCGCTTAGGAATTACCATACTTGACTAATTTTTTATCAAGAGACATGCTGTTGAAGAAACAGATGACAATGAAGACTTGCTGTTGGAAATATAATTGGCGGGTTTCATATTTTACTGTGAATGTAAAATATATCGTTCATAACGTGCCAAACAGGGTGAAATTAATTCGCTGATTCTTGGGTGGCATGTGATGGCATGCACTGGATGCATGCATTTCACAACAAGAAGCTACTCTGTGAGAGATTCTGTCCCTGTAAATTTAGAAATGAAAATATTTTTATTCATTGTGGAGATTAAATTGAGGTCAGGATAATGGTGGGTAGGGTATTGTCACTATAGCACTGGCTCGTTTTCCGAGTCGCGACGTTTCCACTTCAAGGATAGTAGTTCTACGTGTGTACTTTCCAAGAGCACGTACTAGGTTTCAAAGTGTAACTTGCCCCTGATTTGTGCTTTAGTAATCTCCTATTCTTCATGGTGACAGAAGCCATTTACATCAATGCACAGAAAAAGTACACATGTAGAAAAGTTCACCTTGTAAACTTACAAACTTCCTTACATTCACTATAAGTTAGATGTAGTTTTTTCAATGTAATAATGTCTCCTCCCTTTTGGTTCAAAGTCAATATATTAACCCCTAAAAGACGAAGGAGCCCAAATTGGTCTCCATGTTTTTTTAACAATTTTGAGTAGGTCGCATTTGGACTTCCCCTTGTTCAATTTTTTATTTTTATTTTTATCTATTTTTGTTTTTATTCTTTTGACCAATACATGCACTGTCTTCACTATTTTTGGTGATATAAAATTTGGTCCCATCTGAATTATACTTCCTACAATACCATCAATTGAATTTTTCATTTTGAAACTGTGAATCTTTGGTCCTTTAGGGGTAAGCTTGCAAGAGAGAGATTACGATTGCTATTAGCATTAAGATGGTTACTTTGGTTTACACCAAGACAAAATATGAATTATGTTCTTTAGAAGTTATTATTATTATTATTATTATTATTATTTTCTATTATTATTATTATTATTATTATATTAAAAGGAAGAGGTAGATGTCATTATTTCGTTAACCCTTAGCTGCTTGAACGTCCATTTTTTGGACGATGTACATATTTCATCCATGTTTTCTCATATGTCATGCACTTTTTGCAGTGTGGATTTTTAATGTAGATTTTATGAAAAGTTAGCTTCATGCATGTATCATCTGATTAGAAAGGCAATGATTTGTGAAATTTTTATGCCTCGTTTCATGTTGCAATGATTCACCAAAAAATTTGAAGATCTTGGTTCAAAACAAATTAAAAGTGCTCTTGAAAAAGTCAACTCATAAAATTAAGCAACCAAAAAATCTCCAAAAATCACTATACTTAGAGTATTACATTTCAACCAATTAAAACAAATTTCATCCACAGATTGACGATATCTTATTCGTATTCGAATAACAAAAGAATTTGAATTTTGAGTTCAAATCTTTATACAAAAATATTGGTGATAGCAATCATAGATCTAACCATATGGATAGAATCTAAAATTCATAATGTACAACTTTTATTCATGTGCATCAAGTTCAAAATATCCCTCTTAGTTGCATTTTATAATGCATCATTGAAAAACTCCCGAATTTGGAGAGGGCTCTGGGCATTTAGGGGTTAATTCTTTAAAGTCCCAAATCAACATTAGTTTTGAAGATGCATTATACAATGTTTGATGAATACCAAAAATGGAGTTGATGTTCAAAGCTAAGTTGTAAATTTCAATGTGAAGATCACATATGTACGGTTGGATTTATCATATTTTTTATTAATAAATTTTAATTAAAATTCAAGATTTTCTTCTGAAATTCAATTAAAAATCCCAAATTTACCAAAACATAAAAATAAAATTGTTGCAATGAATTTGGAATCACATGCACCACAAGATGGTATGATTTCCATTATTTGATGCTACTTATTTTGAAAAATCATGTTTAACCCCTAAGTGCCCAAGGGTTTTCTTAAGAAACTAGACGTGTTATAATGTCCATCGCACTCAACTTTTATGATTTACAAACCTTAAATATATGTAGAGCACAACAATAAGACAATTTAATTTTGGAAAAATGATATGAATTATTTAATAATCAATTTATAAGAATTATCTTTGAAAATTCATAAAAAGTGCACGTTTAGTCATTTTGACTTGGAATCAAGTATGATAGGTCAAAAACATTGGTTTTACATGGTAGTTACCTTGTTCATGTTAGAGCTAATCTTATTTGATAAAAAACCTAAAGATTTCATTCCAAGCAGATTTTCAAATTTGTGACAATTTGAGATACTGTCACTTTGAGGGCTTTAGAGGAGATCAATAAATATTTTTTAAAGTCTTTTATTTGGAAAGGTTGATCAATTTGAATATCTACAAGGGAAAAAAAATCACGCTCAAAAATTGTTATTTTTGCATAAGATATGGACATTTAAAGTTGGCTGAAATTTTGGTAATCTTAAAATTTTGATGGACCAAATATGGTCGGTTAGGCAATTAGGGGTCGAGACAGAAGTGCCTTTGAGTCTCTCTCTAAAATAGAAAATTTACCTTCTTTGGTTGAAAATTAAAAAATCTAAAATTTAACTCTTAGTATTGCCTGTAAAAATATTTAAACCGGTCAGGAGAATTAAACTGCCCTCACAGATTTGAGCTGAAATTTTCGGGCAACCATATTTGGTCGCTCAAGCAGTTAGGGGTTAAGGTCTCACTTTCTGAACTAAGAATGAAACTTGACATAAACCAATTCTGTTGTTTAAAAAATAAAATCATAATATCTTGTTTTGAATATCCATATTGTCCAAATGATAGTCAACTAGCACAAAAACCAGAGAAAATTTGGATGGATGAAAACTGTCCATCTATGTAGTCAAGAGAATAATCTGAATTTGTTCATTGTCCACTATGTAGACGCATGCGTGTCAAAGAGTTAAAAGCTTGATGAATTTGGCAAACACCATTGCAAAGCTACTTGGCTTACCAACCTAAACTTTATAACTTCCATCTTAATTGTGATCTACCTTTTTTTTGAATTAGGTTCAAATCATCTTATAGAATAACACACATTTCGTTAAAACTGGACCACGTTTTGTTAAAATTGGACTACTAGATTAAAAAAAGTGATGTGGAGTGATGCCCTTCTCAATAGAGATAGGTCCCCAAATTTTCTACAGTGCATCACTCCCCATCACTTTTCCAATATGGTAGTACAATTTTAATGAAATGTGTGTTGAATGTTTTAAACCATCCCAAAATCTATTCATCATCGTCTGTGTTTGAATTTTAAAAATATTGATTTTCTTAACAAGTCTATAAAAAGATTTACTTAGGCTACACAATTTCCACTTTGAAATGTCATAGTAATTAATCGGTTTATCATTTTTAAATTTCAATCATTATTTTTTAATTATTTATGCTACAAAATGAATCCCTAACTATATTGAAGATTTTAAGTGTTTCCACCTCCTACTTAAATTGATCCAACACATATTAATTCCAAAAATGAAAGTTGAAAAGTTTTGGAGATTTTTTTTTCAAAAAAAATTATTTTAGTATAAAATCTTTAGGAATATTGATAGTGTCAAAATTAAGATCCAAAATAATATTCCCTAAGTCCAGAAATAACTATTTTAATAATTAAAAAAATCTACTTAATGCTTCTTTGTCAAAAATAGTGGTATTAGTACTTGAAAACTGGTTTATCTTTAATAGTAGTATGTAATTTTTGTGTCACTCTCATCCTATACCTCATTTGAAGTGGACATGACTCTTGTTTGAAGTATAACACACATGACAATTATTGTCTCTGCTCTACCAGGGGAGAGACTACAGAAACGCATCGTTTTCAAGGAGTTATATGACTGAACAGTATAAACAAGCCATAAAAGTAAATCTAAGTAAACCTAGGGTAAATACTAAAGCAGAGACTACGCGACTAGCCGCTTGTTTCGGGAAAAAAGAAATGCCAAAAACTAGGACAATTATTTCCGAGTAATTTCTTCGCACATTAGTGTCAAACAAGCTAGAAACCTACGATGATACAGCCCATTTGCAAATTTAGGTGGCCCACATTATGTTGGATCATACACAACGTATTCATTGTCTAACAGGAATCAATCTGATTTTTCCATGGCATGGTGGATGGCACCGCAATATCTATTCTACAGTTTTTGACCGAATATCTGGGGGCTCACAAAAAGTGGTCACTTCCATGCTGCATGGGGCCAAAACTTAATTATTATTATTCAATAAACATCCGCCTCACAACTGCACTCTCTTGTCCCAGATTCCCCAGCCAAGGTAGTACCTGTGATGGAGCTTTAATTTCAACCATGTCATTTGCATGGTCAAGTGTGGCGTATTTTTTGTCACTTCCACATTGGTCATTCATGAATCTAAAAACTGAACAGGAAACGGTGAGCCATTTGATCCCGCAGGGCGAGAAAATTCCAACCCTAACAGTTTCTCATAATTAAGGTGGAGGCACCAATACCTGTCAGTTTAACAATTTCGACGATGGTTAAAAAATTGCAGCGCATAAAACTTTGGGTTTAATAATGAAGCCCAATTTTTAATTAATTTTTTCACAATGTATGATTTTGTTATGAGTTTTCAAACTTAATCTGCATCGACCACTATTAATTGATGTTAGCAGAGGAACCAATACTTGTCTTTTATTTCTAGTCCAATCAGTTTGCTAATTTGACTGATCGCCAAACTTCTACAACTCATGGTTGTGATAATTTGATTGGGAACTCACGAAGTTGACTGGAATTGGACCCTAACAAGTTTTAATGCTTCTACCTTACACAACATTTTATAGCAGTTCTAGGACTTGACTCTTTGATGTAAAGAAACTGGTCGCTTCTCACTGCTATTTTGAGCCATTCTAGAGTTGGTGAACTCGTGCTTTTGGTCACGTAGGACAAGGGTTTCGTCGATTTCAATCAGTGGAAAGTGACAGGTTTGCTTTGTAGTATTCATAATGAGGAAATCTCAGGCTCGTGAATATGATCAAATATGACCTCATGAATGAAACTTCCTATCACCTTTGACCCCATGCATATAAACTATTTATCAACCAGTTCCAATCTGCATGTCTTCATTGATCTTTTGTATGAACAAAAACAAGAATAAGAAGGATTCTTCTAAGAATATTATTGAGATCTTGTCACTTCAGACCATGGCCATGACCCCATACATGTACACTATTTATCACCCTGTCTTCATTAACCCTTAAAAGGACCAAGGATTCATGGTTTAAAATGAAAGAAAGTTCAAATGATCACATTGTGAAAAGTTAGAATTCATGTGGAACCAAATTTTATATCACCAAAATCAGTGAAGAATATTGTATGTGTTGGTCAAGAAACAAAGAAATTTGAACAAGAGGAAAGTCCGTGAAAGGCCTACTCAACTGGTAAAAGGCCCAATTTGGGCTTCTTGGTCCTTTAGGGGTTAATGTTGCATGGACAAAAGAAAGAATAAAAAAGCTCTTCGAATCTGAATATAGGGGGAATAATCTTGTCTCTGTAGAATGTCTCCGGTTGATTAATTGCCTGGTAATTAATGAATTAATTAATTGATCTCGCAGTCAGAACCAAAAATTCTCTCATTTCCAAACACTAGAATATTACTTACACAGACTCAAAATGGTGACTTAGACCTCAACTAACAGAGAGACACACTGAAAGCTATTGTGACGACCCTGAGTTTTGAAGGTAAATTTTTTTACTAGAAAACAAGCCACTAGAACTCTGAAAATTGCGTCAGTGTATTTCGTACTGTACGCACAACTTGTTTATATCACACCTACTATTACCAATGTATATTTGTTCAAAACTAGACATACATGTGCAAAATTTCTAATCACATACGCACACAACATTCAACACTTATTGTCCAGAATGTGATATTGGTGGGTGTGATGAATAACGAGTTTTGAGAGTACCAAGAATTAATGGCAGAACATCGCCTATTCACTGCATGTATGCAATTGAATCCCACCTCGATCATGCAGTTGAAATCAGTGTAAGTCAAACCTCGAGACTTACCAAGTAGTGCAATTTCCTCAACTGACAGGACTGTCTTTCCACTACAAGGAGGTGTCGCTTTTCACTCCCTCAGTAAGTCAAACAGCGCCACTTCGCACTCACCAGTTTTTTGGTTGGATTTGGTGGGTACAATTTGTCACGTAGGACAAGCATGTAAAATAAAAAACGACAATGAACAGGATCCTCTTGAATGAGAAACGATGCCTCTGCTCGTAGTGTTCGGAAAAGAGTTCCAAAGTGTTGAAACCAACACTATGAAACATCCTACACAACGTCAATTTCATTATATTGGCAGAAATTCACAACATTGCCGGCACTTCTCCAGACGCCGGTGTTTGGAAACTTGAATCTATCTTTACACCGGTTAGACTAGTTTTATGAACTTTGTGCTCTCACTACAAGGAGAAGGCGTTGCTTTTCACTCCCTCAGTGAGTCAAACAGCGCCACTTTGCACTCACCAATTTTTTGGTTGGATTTGGTGAGTGCGATTCGTCACGTAGGACAAGCGTGTAAAATAAAAAACGACAATGAACAGGATCCTCCTGAGTGAGAAACGACGCCTCTGCTTGTAGTGTCTAAATTGTACCAACATTAATTCCCGTTTCTGGCTTCTGCCATGTTACATAATTGTTAGACTTGCTTTCGTGCATAAACCAACAGGAAGAAGCCTTTAATTTGCATGCAAGGAAAGCTAACCTTGAGATCGACTCCAAAACGATGTCCAAAATGAAACCGTTGTTGTTATGATTACATAACCTTTGACAGTTGTGATGAGGCTGGAGAATGTTATCGAACATAATGGCAAGTTCATTTATTGAATCGCAAACGTTCACTTTAAAACCCTAAAGCATCATCCACTGTGTGTATTTTTCTGTAGTGTAGGAAAATTGGACCCCCTGCTGGAAAGCATCTGTTTGTTTGTGTGAAAATGACGACTTCAGTTTGACACGATTGATCTTGTAGTATAAAACAAGAGCTTTGAATTGACGTATTGCAATAAGAATACCTAGATAAAATGAGAAAATTATGCAAAGTTCAGTGATGCAGATCATGGCCATATTGGGCGTTTAGACGCTTATTTATGGCTTACAGTAGGATCATCTCATCGTGACCGATCTTACAAGTTGTCGTAATTGGTCACGACAAGAAATGGAGACAACGTGGTGCACTTCAATTTGCCAATCTTCTCTACGGAGTGCTAATCAGCTGCACAAAGACACATTATTATGTGCTTTACAGAAATTCATAATTTTATGTCAATTGATTGTACAGTGTGTTTGCTTGTTTGTTCGTTCTTTCATTCATTCCTGTTTGTGGATGTTGCAAAGTTCATGTTTGTAATCTCTTTCCATGATAAATGCAAAACTCCACCAAATCTTCACTTGCAAACAAACAATTCACCGACTCGGGAAAAAAGAAAGGGAAAAAGGTTGTTTTTGACACTCTTTTCAACAACATTAGTAACTTACAAAAACTGTGTTTTTTACACTGATTATTGCCACAGTAATTGAGAATTCTTACAATAATGTACATTTGAGATGTATGTACTGAAATTAGTGTGAAAATTGGTGTAAAGTCTCACTCGCAGTAATGTCAATAATCGGTGTAGTGAAATGTTCGTTTGCAAGAGTCAACAAGCGGCTAATCGTGTAGTCTTTGCCTTCGTATTTACCCTAGATTTACTTTTACACCTTGTTTATACTGTTCAGCCATGTAACTCCTTAAAAACGAAGCGTTTCCGTAGTCTCTCCCCTGGTGGGGCAGAGACAATAAAAGTGTCAAAATTAAATGGTGATGAGAGTTAACCCCTAAAAGCCCGAGGGGTATTGGACAAAACATAGATATGTTATAATATGTGCCTTTCATATGTTTGATGAAGTTTGGTTCAATAGACAAATTGTAGAGTATCATCTCTAAAATTTGTATAAATTATAATTTTCAATTTTAAAGTTCAAAATTTAGTATGATTGGTTAAAGTTGGGCTATCTACTGTAAACTTCAAAAAAGAAAAAGAAATGATGGAGGGATCATCATTACTTTCCCCAAATAGCAAATTTTATAACACTAACACAATGTTGAGGTGATCTACTTTGAAAAATTCTCCTATGTGGAGTTTAACTTGGATTGCCATAATTCAAATTGGGTTGGAAAGTAGACTTGATGTAGTATTTTAAAATATTTTTTATTTTTTCAATTTTTTTTGTTCCGGGCAGCCCGTTAAATTCGGGCAGCGACCAGAAAATGGTCGTTTGAGCGCTTAGGGGTTAACATGATGCTATTATGATTGGTGCTATCCAACCCAAATGAAAGAAAGGGCCACACCAAGAATCTCAGATCATCAATTGTTTAATTTTTTTTCCTTTTTTCGTTTACAGAGAACAAATGACAGCCAATATATTCTTGAACAACTTTTTGTGTAAACTGAGCCTTGAGAAGCTCGCTTGCTCGCTCATCCTTTAGCAGATTTTTGTTTCAAATGTTGTATTTTGTAAGTGACGTCACACACCAAACATCGTACTAGTTCTAACCACCATAAGGCATTTATTTCCAGAGAAAAAGCTCCAATGGCTTCATAGAGAACAGTGCCCAAACATACTGTCCCATAACAACAGACACGCTGTTACCAGAAAAATTGAAATCTTTAGTTTTTTTTCATTTCTTGATTGCCTTAGCCCTTTAACGTCCCAATTCAACACTGTTTTCAAAGATGCGCTATAAAATGTTTGATGAAACCCTAAAATGGAGTAGATGTACAAAGAAAACTTGTAAATGTCAATGTGAAGATCACATCTGTACGGTTGGATGCATCGTATTTTTTATTAATATTTTTTATTTAATTTTGCAAGGTTTTCTCTTGAAATTCAATTAAAATCCCAAATCAACACAAAAAAAATTCAAAAAATTGTAATGAAATTGGAATAACATGCCCTACGAGATGGTATGGTTTCCATTATTTGATTCTACCTATTTTGGAAAATCATGTTTGAGGTCTCACTTTTTGAACTAAAAATGAAACTTGACATAAACTGATTGTGTTATCTTTCTAAAAATCATAATAACCTATTTTGAAGATCCAAACCATTCAAAGAATAGTCAACTTGCACAAGAACCAAGAGTAATTTTGGGGAATGAAAACTGTCCAATCTGGATGAGATCCGAACAGCTTCAATCTGTTCGTCGTCCAATATATGGATGCTGGCGCGCTAAAGGGTTAGACTACATTTTTTTTTTATTCCTTTTTTTAAAACAATATGTTCTTAAATTGTAAGTACCCATAAAAAGGTCTTTTGATTTCATTAAATCTGAGAACATAATAAAGCAATTTCATTCCAATTTTTTGGTATCTACTTTTCAGAGGTTTGTTGTCTCTGCCCCACCAGGGGAGAAACTACGAAAACGTTTCGTTTTCAAGGAGTTATATGGTTGAACAAGTTGTAAAAGTAAATCTAGGGTAAATACTAAGGCAAAGACTACGCGACTAGTCAGATAGATAGAAACTCCGGACCTCTTGTCGAGGCCGGCGTGAATAAAGTGTCTGTTCGTCTTGACAATGAGCCAGTGTCCACCGGACAAAGGACCATTGGTGCAAGACTACTCTCCCCTTTCGAGGATAGACACTTTAGTGACAAGTAACAAGTATTAGTAACAAATGGTAACATTAAACGAGTGGTTAGATCTTGCAGGGGTATAATTTGGGATTTGTTTTGTTGGTGGTCGCCAAATCATGGTTCCTAGGTTGGTTGGTGAAGAACGTTATATTACATTTAAATGGTCGGGGTTCGATTCCCGTTGAGTCTGTCTGAGCATTAATGCGATATCCATGATTTGGTGTTGCCAGTGAGTTATCATAGGCAGGAAAATTGTAACAACCAACCGGCCCCGTCCCTCCTTCTTGAGACAAGTGTTTTCGTTTGAGCTTAATCATAAAAATACAAAAAGAAATAAGTAGTGGTCTTAACCACTACCCTCCTCCTTTTCTCTTTTATTCTGTTGGTAGTGGTTGGTTATTTTCTATTTTTCTTTTATGTAGTATAATTGATCCGGCATGATGTATAGCAATGGTGTTTATTTCTTTGAATGTGTGTTTAATGGAGGTTTCTGGTAGTTTAAATTTTGTTTCAAGGAGTTTCATTGAGGGAACGTGCGTTGTTCCTCTAGCTCCTGCCGAGATGACTATAAGTGGGTCTACTTTCCATCCTTGGTTAATTATACTATTAATTAATGGTTGGTATGCGACTAGCCACTTGCTCTCACTTGGCATTAGGCGTGGAGTTAGTGAATGTCTTAGGTACATTTTTTGGATTAGATTCACTTTGTTAAAATCGATTTTAAAAACAAGTGTGAAAATACCTTCAAGATTGTGATGTCACTAGAAGAAATGTGGGATTCTACGACTACAAGTATATGACTCAAACTAATTTGTAATGACTATTGACAGTCATTACGGACTAGTCTGAGTTGTAGAATCCCACATTTCTTCTAGTGTGTCTGCATCGAGATTATACTAAATAACTCAAATTATCAGTGTCAATGACAAGATCCTTTTCTAAGCAACTAGGGCAAAGGTGCTTCATGAGAATGAGCATCACAGAAAAATAAATTATAGGAAGAAATTTGGCAGTTCATGAAGCAAAAGCCAGGCATTGGTACACAAGTTCCCTTAACCCTTTACCACCCAGGGTGGTTCTGGAGAAACCACCTTTTTCTAGGTGATGTTTCTTTAAATCTATCTCTGTTGAAATTAGGGGTACTATTAATAGTATCCAACCGTACGAATGTAAGCATAGCTTAATGAAACAAGTCTCAGTTAAATCTTGGTAAGATCGGACCGTTGGAATGGAAGATTATAGTATATCTTTGAACCGTATAATGCACACTCAAAAATGAGATTTCCGGGGGTGTGTGACTTCAAGGTTAAATAGAATTTGGGTTAAATTTTCAAAAATAAAAGTGAAGCTGTTCAGCAATGACTTGTGTCAACACCTCTTCATTGCAATCTTTCATGTCAAGAATAGACTCATACATAATTATTGTGAATTTTATAAGTGAAAGTGACTTATCCATGTACGGTTTAGAACAAAGTTTATACGTTCAAATAAGAAAAGAGTTAGTATAGTGATCAAGATCAGACTACATACACTAATGGAACATGAACAAGAGAACACAATCCAAAAAGAAAAACGAGATAACAAACTTCCAATCTCTAGAAATACAACATAGTACATATGCTGTATTTGTAAGTATTTGCTGTATTTTGAGGTATTTGCAGTATTTTGGTGTTTTGTACATAGGTATTTGGATATCTAGGAAAGACGGATTCCAAATTTTCTTTTTGCATCATCTCCAGAATCAAAAGTTACACATCTGAACTTCAGACACTGTACTGAGATGGTTCACAGATTTTCCAGAATTTCATTTTCCAGTGATCTAGTGACCACTTAGTGGTTACCTGGGCGGTAAAGGGTTAAAGGATGGAATTTGCGCAAATAAGCATACTTGCATACAAACAGAGAGTTCTTTATGATTCACAATTCATGCACATGCACGCCCTCAGACACTTTGAGCTGGAGTGGTCAAGGCAACTAAGGTATGTGCACCCATAATCATCACATATTTTCTATTATTATTATACATATTTTATTCTTATTGAATCTTATTGGCAAGTGAAAGAGGATTCCAACACACTTTAGCATGTATTATTTAGATATGATGATTTGTGAAATTTTAATGCCTCATTTCATGTCACATTGTTTCACCAAAAATTTCTAAGATCATTATGTTCAAAACAAATCAAAAGTGCTCTTGAAAAAATCAACTCATAAAATTAACAGTATGGATAGAATCTAAAATTCATAATATACAACTTTTATTCATACACCAAGTTCAAAATATCCTCTTAATTGCATTTAATACTGCATCTTTGCAATTCTCCAAATCTGAAGAGGGTCATAGGCATTTAGGGGTTGAACATACACAAAGTTTCCAATGTTGCCACATGTCATTCCATTGTCAACCACCATATCTAAACTTTAATTTAAAATGTTGTGAATATAATTTTCAATTGAAGTAGTAGGCTTTATGTTCATTAAAATTCAAAAATTCAAAAAAAATCGTTATTAAGACAAAATTATCGAAATAAGCTAGTTTATAATATTAAAGAAGTTGCCTTCCTATGGTTTCAATATTGCCTCCAAATTGATCAATGGAGCATTGGGGCATGATCATCTTACAAAAGAAGTTACCATGTAGACATCCATGCCATGTTATCGGACAAGAATAATATTCTTCTCTTGTATCTTCTCCAAAGAAGCACAATATAAAACCGTAAAGGACAACTACCAACTTTGATCAAGCACGTTACTACATTTCTCAAGAATATATCTTGAATTAATTTTTCCAATTTTGAATATATTTTTCCAATTTCCAATTTTGTACCGTAGTAAATATCATTGTCTTGTAATCAACCATGTAGAACCTTGAACGAACTAACTCTAAACGTACATCAATTTTCATAAATGAAATGGATTTTATTTTATTTTTAATTGTTTTCAAGTGTGTACATTCTATGTGAGTTAGTTTGAAGGTTAGTATATAAGGGCCTCTTTACACACAAGTTCTTCTTTTGGGCTCCAAGTCCTACTTATTAAGGTGCAATAAATAACACTAGAAGCAAGATTTCAAATAAGAATTGAATTTAGTCATGGGAATCCAATTTCACATCCACCTCTCATTCACTATGGCCCTAAAAATTCCAAAAATACTATTATATTTCCGTTTCTAAAAGAATCTAAACTTAAACTATCAAACTTGGTATAAAACCTCAAGTTCCAATTCAACAAGCTCATCAACCCTTAAAAACCAAGAAGCCTAAATTAAGCATGATGGTTTTTTTAGCAGTCTTGAATAGGTCCTAAATAGACTTCCTTCTATTTCAAAATGATTTTTTGGAACTAACACGTGCAATGTTCTTCACCAATTCAAGTGATATTAAATTTAGTCCCCTATGAATTATGTTTTTTCACAATACGAGAATTAAATTTTTCATTTTAAAACCATGAATAGTCTAAAGTATTCCTAAATGACTTTAATGAGGAGAGGAGGGCCCTACACAACCACAAACATAGTAATATCCTAACACATCATATATTGTCACTTGATGTTAGTGAGGACTTTTGGAATGAAATGAGACACAAATCTGGACTAGATTCACTTTGTTGAGACCACTCCTAAGATCAAGTGCAAACTTATCTTTACAGTATACTCCCTATGTTCCAAAATATTAAAACACGAGGGAACATATTTTGTGTTCCGTAATAAAAACAACCATTTGCTTATTCCGCTTGCCTACTGTACATCGTCTAGCATGCTATATTTTCGAATTAACACCATCGATTTCTTCATGTATTTGTAATCTCGGAGGTGCTTTTTATTTCGGTATATTATCTATGCAGGGTATACGGCTTCAATAATAATAATAATATATTTTTTGAAAATTGTGCAAATGGGTATAAAGAAAATGGGGACAGACTCATGGGTCATACCGTTCTTGTTTCTAGATGCGTGGACAAGTTGTATGACAAGATCCCGGCATGGCAGTGGTGCTGATTGAATTTAGAGAGACAATTCAATCAGCCGGGATGGTCAGCAGTCAGCCCTTCTGAATGAATGATCTGGAGCTCTGCTTATGTACAGTAGGGTCCAAAAAAAATTCGAATTTCTCAATTTTATATGTATTACCATTACAATGAGAAATTTAGGTTTCTATGAGCCAAATTTAACCCTTTAGTGCCCACGGTGGTTATGGAGAAACCACAGTTTTTGGGTGATATTTTTTAAAATCTTTCTCTGTTGAAATTTGGGATACTATTAATAGGATCCAACTGTATAAATGTAAGCATAGCTTAATGAAACAAGTGTCAGTTAAATCTCGATAAGATCGGACCGTTGGATTGGAAGATCATAGTGTGTCTTTGAACCGTATAATGCACACTCAAAAATGAGATTTTGGGGGTGTGTGACTTCAAGGTTAATTAGAATTTGGGTTAAATTTTCAACATGAGTGTGAAGATGTTCAACAATGATCTGTGCCACCACCTCTCCATTACAATCTTTCATGTCAAGAACGGACTCATACATAATTATTGTGAATTTTATAAGTGAGTGACTTATCCATGTATGGTTTAGGACAAAAATTTATACGTTAAAATAAGAAAGGAGTTGGTACATTGATCAAGATCGGAATACATACACTAATGGAACATGAACAAGATAACACAATCCAAAAAACAAAAAAAAAACGGGATAACAAACTTCCAATCTCTAGAAATACAGCATAGTACATGTATTGTATTTGTAAGTATTTACTGTATTTTGAGGTATTTACAGTATTTTGGTGTTTTGTACATAGGTATTTGGGTATCTAAGAAAGGCAAATTTCATATTTTCTTTTTGCATCATCTCCAATATCAAAAGTTACACATTTGAACTTCAGACACCGGACTTAGATGATTCACAGATTTTCCAGCATTTCAATTTTTGGTGGTCTAGTGACCACTTAGTGGTTACCTGGGCACTAAAGGGTTAAACATGTTCTAGTATACAAGATGCACTACACATACATATGAGTTTCAATCTAAAAAAGAATACGTTCATCTATTTTTAATTAACTGAAAAAACCCCATTTTTAACCCATTTTTAACCTTTACTTTAGGAAAAAATGGATACAAATTTTGTTACTTATAATGTATCAAGAAAATATACAAATTGTCATAAGAATCAAAGACAAAAGAGAATCACGACTTTTGAGATTTTTTTGACTAAAATATACATGATTGAAGTTTCAAATCATTTTGCAAACAAAATTTTCATATTGAAAATTTTTATCCAAAAAGATTAAATACTAAAACAAAATTGTTAAAGCTTAAAACTAGACTCTACTACCTTTCCAATGCACTTTACGGTTTGTGATTTGATGCATTTTTGAGCCCAAAGGAGCTTCTCAAAGATCATAGTTTCTAGTTTGGAGAAAAAAAATCGAATTATTTTTAGACCCTATTGTACTGTACAATACTCTCAATACTAAATCTCGGAGTACCAAAAACCATTGTTCACACTTCAACCTCACTAGCAAACACCCTATTGCAATGCACCAACATTGCAATGGGAAAGTGGGAATTAATTGGGAACACAAAAGGAACATGGGAACTTCAGGAACATAAAGAGAACTTGGGAACATTAGGGAGCATGATGGGAACGTTGGAGAACGTGATGCGAAGCTTTGGGGAACAACATGGGAAATGTGGAGAATGATTTGAGAACATGATGAAAATTTGGATGAAAGGTATGGATGTGAAATGTGGATGATTTCTTGACATGGTATCGTGACGAATACCAAGCAGGGTAGTGACATGGTATCGTGACGCTGTGTACTTAACCCCTAAAGGACCACAACTATGTTCCTCTCCAAACACTCCAAAGTATCCCTTCTCATAAAAAGACAAATAGTTTTTGATTTATGACCTTTTTGACCAATCCAACCGTAGGATATTTCAAGCAACTTGAATTTAATACAACCTACAAATTTTCAACCGTTCAAGGTTCTTCAATAGTAAGATTGTAAGCTTCAAAGTTGATTGCACCTTTTTTTTTGGCTTGCTGCCTATATTTGAAACTTTCTAAAAATGCCGAAAATGCAAAGTTTAGTCTCAAATTTGATAAAATGAATTTGGCAATTGTGTGCATGAGGGTGTTAGCTCATTGTGTGCAAAAATTTAGATGCACAGCTCATTGTATGAAAATTTTCAGGAGCTGCCCGCAGTTAGGTTTTTCACCTTTGCATGATTGTATCTTTTGATTTATACATCACCTACGTACGCAAATTACCATCCCATCTTCGTTACAAAGAATAGAATCACCACAAAAAATCTCAAGAATTGAGGATCAATACTCATTCCACAGTGAGCTGACCGAACTTGGAAAATCAGCCTTGGTCCTTGAGGGGTTAATATAAGAGATGTGTAACTTAGAGCATCTGCACCCATGCATGCTAAAGTTGACTCGCTAAAATTATTCATCTACATTTGAGTGAGCCCTTGAACTTACACTTCTCCCACCCTTGAATGCCCCTCAAGCACCAAAAGTGCACATCAAATAGTCAATGGACCAATCACAAGTAGAATGTTGGATATAGTCAACCAAATTTAGATTTGAAGAGTCTGATTTCTTAACACGCTAGGATTAAGGGTCAAGAGGTATTTTTGGAGGGCCCTTTGCATTTTTCATTTAGTTATTGCGTGTGTCACACTCTAGGAGGGCATGGGTGCGGATGCTCTTACGTGGTCACATTTGAGTTGAGTTTTATAGCTTCAAAACTTAAATGGATAAGGGGAATGAGTCATAACTGACCTTGAATCAACATTTTGCTTCATGGACTATGAGCATCCCCACCGCTCAGCGTGACCGGAGGCTCGCCAAGCGCATTTGCCAGGGCTGAGAAAACCAAAGTAGGGCTGGGAAAACATGTGGAGTCCACCACACGAGATGTGAAGGGCTCACGGTAGCTCCGGAAAAGCTCTGACAACATCAAAAATAGCATCGAGGATCAAGGGCATCGGTCCTTCCCTGAAGCTCTACAGGTTGTGCAGCGGTGGACCGGGTGGCAATTGGCAGCGACAAGATTAAAAAAAAAAACACAGATTGAAAGGCTCGAATAGCAAACGCCAAGGTCGCGACGATGGCGAGGGGAGCATCTGGCTTGGCAAGGCCGGCCCTATCCCGAGTCCACGACTTGCCCTGCACGAGCTCAACTGGCCTGCCATGTCCTCAAAAGGCAGCGCATGTCCTCAAAAGGCTGAGTGGTGGAGATGCTCTAATTCATTATATGTGGGCTCAAAAGCGACATTCAAACTCAATTGTGGTTAACCCCTAAAGGACCACGAGGCCACTACGCGGTTTCTTAAATTAAAAAGTGAGGAAATTTGAGTTGTTAGGCCGTGAATTGTAAGGTGAGCAACAAAGAGACCCTGGTTCTTTTTGAGAGCTGAATCCGTGGATACTTCTTGATCGAAATTTCATGAAGTGTGCGATTTTTGGTGATTTTTTTGAGCTGCAAGGAGGCTATTTGGGCGTCAGTTGAGACCCTCATATCTTCCTCCTCATACCTCCAAATTATGTGAAATGTTTTGCACATGTTCAAAATGATGATCATTATGCATGGTAGAAATTTCAGAATTTTTGAAGCACTTTTGATCAATCCGATTTCAACATATGTACAAAATACCCCGAATGAGTTCCATCAATCTTCTCAACGGTGACATTTTCTCAAAAATTGTGCGATTTTGTTGATCCTTTTTTCATACAAAAGCTATGTAAGTCTTCTTTAACTTCAACGGTGCCGATCGTTAAAATTAACCCACACCAATGAGGAATTGAGCTTGTTATAAGAGCTAGTCAAGAAAACAAGAGCTAAGCTAAAAACCCCCCCAGTCCTTTAGGGGTTAAGGCATGGGACCTACATACATACATACATACAATGATTAAATTATTATAGCTTAAATTAGTACATGTGATTTTTTTAATTCTTTTTTCAACTCAACCATTAGTGCAAGGCTAGGTTACAAAATCCAAAGGGAAAAGTGGGAGCCCAATTTTCAAGTCAACTGCATGTGCTGGGGGAGCCATAGAATACTCCAAAGCGAGGGCCGCTTGATATGGTGTAGGCCACACTAACTACAAGTAATGGGTTAAAATGTTGCCCTATTCAAGAACAAGCGACTAGTTGCGTAGTCTCTGCTTTAGTATTTACTCTAGATTTACTTTTATGACTTGTTTATACTGTTCAGCCATGTAACTCCTTGAAAATGATGCATTTCCGTAGTCTCTCCCCTGGTGGGGGCAGAGACAACAAATTGGTGTAGCAATTGGTTTATCATTGACCCTAACAAGCCAGTTGCGCAAATCATCAGCGTCTGTACCTTATAAGCAGGGACAGTGAGGGAGAGCATGCTCCTTCCACACTGCACCCATCAATATTCTCGCTCTGCGCCATCATTCTCGAAACTTGAAATGGGCACCCCGCCAAGCATCTTCTCTTTTGGCAAAATATCGCCAGAACTTTTTCGACGATTTTTTTCACCATAGGCTCCAAGCCTACACAAAGAAAATGCAATTGTTTCACTACAGGAATGTCACGTTAAATGTTGTGTTGGTGCATAGCATTCAGTAGCATGTAGTGGCCCTACAGTAGATGGTGCAGCATATTCCACACCCAACAAGACTCCATCGGTAGCTAATTGGACATGTGGAGTCCCAAGGTGATGAGCACAGTGCATGAAGGAAAAAAACACAGTGCATGCATGAAGGCCACTAAATGTTATGTGGAGTAAAAACATTAGGTGCATAACATTCAGAAGCTTGTGGTGGTTGTGCCTAGATGGTGTGATGCATGAAGGAAAGGCAGAGAGCATGATGGGGCTACTGAATGTTATGTGACATTGACGGCGACATCATGCATTAGAGTTGGTTCGGCTTCAACGTCAAGACGTGTTTTTGATGTCACATGTTTTTGTCCCAACGTCACATTTAGTGTGATATTCTTATAGTGTTTAGCCACATTTTAGACCCAAGAAATAACTTTTAAATATAAATATTTAAAGTATTGTAGATTCAAAATTCTAAAATATATGTGAAATTTGTCATTGCTATAGGCATGAAACAAGAATAGAGCCACTTTAATGAGGAATGAAAAGAACGAAAAAGTCATGTACCTATGGCACATCCCATTATGTACTCTACTTTGCCACAACGAATGTTAGTATCAATTCTAAAGCATTTGTGTGTATTTTTGCATGCAATTTCATTTCAAATCTCAAATTATCTCTTTTCTTCTATATACATATAATTGTTATTTTTAATCATCAGATGTATACCAGTATAAGGTTTCAAAAATTCACTTCATTATTGAACAAATGCATTATGTAGAAAATGTTTGGGTGTATCCTCGTGAGTAAGCCGTTCTAAGTAGATAGGCTCGAGAATACATTCACACCAAGGGAAAAAAAAAATTATCTTTAAAGGGATAGAATAAACCTATTAAGATAGAGTGATAAAAAAAACCCTACTACTATACTGCAAGAGTAGGGCCTACATAAAATAACCTTAAAATTGATAATGATGATGATAATAACAATAATAATAATAATAATTGAATTTTTAATTTTTTAATTTTTTTATATGGTGAAAAAAATCTTTGAGAATACTTGTAAAAATATGACATCTACTAAAATGAAATTTCCAAAAATAAATAAAAACTGACAAATATGTGTTGAACTTGCTATGTGGGTAAGATACTCTTCCTAATAATTTCATTCTATTTGATAGTACATGTTATTTTATTCTTCTCAAGATATCACCCGTTTAGTTAGCTTGAATATACTCGAAGATTGTAATTGTAAGAACCATTGTTCACCATCATCTCATGTGAAGACATCAAGAGCCAATGAAAGGAGTGTGCAACCATGTTTTGTCTAATTTTGCAAGAGAATTCGCTTGGTTTGAATTAGGTAATCCTTGATATCTCTATTACACTAAATCTGATCCACACATTGAAACTAAATTTGGGGTTTAATCCTTAAAAGTCAAGGGGTGGATGCATTTTCTAAATTTATTTATAAATGCCTTGATAACTCACAAATATGGAGTCGTAGTATAAATCAAATTTGTAGATATTGATGTGTAGATTACATATGTATGGTTGGATTAACTATATTCATCACCAATATTTTAAAATTATTTTTCAAAGAATTTTCATTGAAATTCAATAATGAATAAATAAAATAATATTTTTTTACCTGGATTTTTCGTAATTGGTTAAAAAGCAAAGATACTTAAGATGGTATAAAATTTACAATGATATTCTATGTAATTTAGAAAATCATCTTCACGGCCTCATTTTTTGAACTAAGAGAGCACCTTGACATCAACTTATTATGTTTTTTTTTTTTCAATTCTAATGACATTAGTCTAATTTGAAGATCCATACTATACAAGTTGTAGCCAACTAGCACAAGAATCAAGAGAAATTTGGATGGATGAAAAATTTAACTGCATGTGAGAGATAGAAGCATTTGAATTTATTCATGATTGAGAATCTGGATGCTCTCACTGACTCTTGGAGGTTAAATTTCCAAAAACAAAAATCCATGCTCCAAGCAATTATTGGCTTTAGCCATGAACTAAGCAAAGGTTGAAACCGGTAGTATTAAAGAGGTTGGGAGGTGGTAGTCACTTATAGATAGATAAGAACTCTGGTCCTTTTCTGAGGTTGGCATGAATAAAGTGTATGTTCGACTCGCCGACGAGTTCAGTGCCCAACTGCCCACTAGACAAAGAGCATAGGTGAAGATCTACTCCCCACTTTCGAAGGTAGACACTCTAGTAACCACTAACCATAAACCAAAAGTATCCAAAGACCAAAAGTAACCAGTAGTCACTTCTATTTAAAATAACCTCCAATAATCAAGACGAGGTGGCAACTCCTAGTTGCATGCAATCTTCAAAGTTTTCTAGCATCACCACCACCATTTCAAAAGAAAATCTTTGATCATTGATGGCGTACACAATTTTGAGAATTAGAAGTTGGATATGTTCACATTGGATTTGTCTCAAAAAATTCTTCCACATGATACTCAATTCAAAAAACGATGTCAAATTGTGCATGAAAATGTCCAAAAAACCCTGCAACATGGTTAAAATGGTTAGTAGCAAAAAACCCCGCAACATGGTTAAAGTGGTTAGTAGCTCTTCTAATACTTATAAGTAACTTACAAACAGTTGGAAATTAAAAAACAAGCTTCAGTTGGTTTTTTTTGAAAAGTCAAAAGACAATTTCCTACAAGATCAAGTGATTGTTTGCTCAATTTGACATGTCATTGAGTAAAATATTAAGGATCAAAATGGAGTCTTTCTTTAATTGTGAGAAGTTGAAGTAATTGAGTGAACGGTCTTGGATCCATAGTGGAAGAGGCCTACGACTCTATGTCGAGTGTCTTATATATCATAAGTTGATAGTTGATTCGACACAAATTAATTCCAAAAATGAAAGATAAAAAAATTTAAAGTTTTTTTTTTTTATTATATATATTTTTTCCCAATTTCACTACTCCGTGAGTCTGGAACTGATCGTCCTATTTTTATTTTTTGCATTTTTGGTCCCAAAATAATTGTCTTATGCTTTATACGTCAAACACTAGTCTTGTCCTATCCACTTCAAACAGGGTAGAACATTTTACAATTCATAAGATTTTCAATTGGGGGTTATCATGAATTTTCAGAATTCAGAATTGCACGCATAAGATTTTCTAAATTCAAATCTTATGAGTTGCAATTCAAAAATCATGACTTTTCAAAATTCAAATGGGTTTTATCATGAATTTTTTTTCTTTCACAAAGAGCCACTCCTTCAAGAGTTAACGTTAGCAACGTCATGTCCATTTTTTTATTTATTTTTATTTTGCAAGAGTACCGTGAAATTTAACGGTCTGACCGTTAAATTTTAGTAACTTTTCACGGTCTGACCGCCACCCTTTGAACAATTTTTTTTGTTCTTTTTTGTTCTTTTTATTTATTTATTTATTTTTTTTGAATATTAAGGTTTGCCCCTCAAAAAATGAATTTCTTAATTTCCGTTTTGAGAAGAAAAAAATGATTAAAAATGGGCCTTAGAAATAGAAAAATATAGCTAACAACAATTTATTCTATTTTCGTTTCTTTGTCCTCATAATTTCATGTATTTTAAGTTTTTTAAATTATTAGTTTTGGTTTTTTGGCGACCCTGCTCTGGTACTACGGCAGTAAGTTGTCCTACATTTCGTCTACCATGGGTTTGGTTCCCTAACTTATTTCAGAACAAAGCATCGGTACATTTCTGACATGATTTTAGGGAGCAAGTTCAGCAACATATCAGGGAGCCCTGTCGGACATGTAACTATGATTCTATCAACTACAAACTCAATTGTGGGTGGCGAGAAATCGGAGAATACCGCATGTGGAGGGCACAGTCAACACATTTGTGTCGAGTGTTTAAAGTATTTTTTGAAAAATACTTATGGAATATCTGTGAGTATTTTTCAATATATATATATATATATATATATATATATATATATATATATATATATATATTTCTTTTTCTTTTTCTTTTGAAAAAAAATATCTACAAAATTTGGCATTTATTTTTGGAAATATTTCATACTCACCTATGGTACACCAAAATTACCATATATTGTGGCCCGCAGTATTTTGGAGAGGCTTTACTAATAACTAGTTTTTTCAAAATATTATGATAAAATTCATCTAAATTGGATGAAAGCTTTTTTCAAATTGGGATGAAATTTTGTTGCAATGGATGAAAATATGTCCAAATCGATGAATGTATTCATGCCATTCACCCTCTCACAATATATGGTGATTTCAGTGTAGTATATTTCATAAATGTGGTTTTAAGTGGCTGATAGGAGAAAACAACATTTTTATTCTATTGTATTATACAAGGTGGACCCATTTTTGAGCGGCAAAATTGTTGTTGGGAGTGTGCTTGTGTGCACCATTGTGTGTTATATAATACCGGTAGACTAGGTAGGCCCATGCCGGCACTACTCTTCGGATGATGCAACTGCCTTAATTCTTAAAGGTCCAGAGAGCCCTATCCGACTAGTATTATACACAAGTATTTGGCATGGTTCCACATCTCCTATGGGTTTAAGATCAAAAGTGAACTTAAAATTCACTCCGACATGATTTTAATGACCTATTGGAGTCTCAATTTTGAACTTTCTATGTACAACAAATGTCAAATATACGCCTATGTATCTACTATCTCCATCAGCCCTTTAAGGGTTAAGGAGCATGTGCGCATGTGTTCACTACTTTGCATTAACGATAAATTATGTCACACTTAGGTTGTAGCCAAAGACAGACATGTCGTGTCGTGGCATAATACTCTAACAACAATTTAGACCGATATTGTACCCAAACATCAAGGTTAGCAGGTCATGTCGAATAATTAATTTTTTTGTTCAAATGTTTTTCAACAAATACCAAATTTTGTAAATATTCTTCAAGATTCTCATTTTCACCATACAATTTTTACGTATACGTGAGTGCACAAAAGGGGTATTGATTTGAACATTGCCATATGACAAATACATACAATAAACATATTTAGAGCATGAAATGTTAATGTATACTTACATTAAAGTTAACATATTACAAAATAGATTTGTATACAAAGGTTTTTTAGACATGTTGAACCCCTCGTGTATATGGGTTTTTAGAGGGGGTGAGGAACGCTCATGATTCTCAAACATAATGTAGAGCGCACCCCAGGCTTTTTCCTTCTCCATTACCGTAGTACCATAGTTGAATCGCCGATTTAAAAATAAAAATAAAACACATAAAATATTAGAAGTTATAAGTACCAAAAAAATAGAATAAATTATTTTTAGCTATTTTTTCTATTTTGGGTAATTTGGGCCATTTTTAATCATTTCTTTTGTTCAAAAACAAAAATCTAGAAATTCATTTTTTTTAAGAAATGAACCTTATTTTTCAAAAAATATTAAATATTTGTTTGTAGGGTGGCGACCCAGCTATGGTACTACAATAGTTTGATCAATGTTCCATTTTGATGTTTGGTCACTTTGCCATTGGAATAAATTAATGTCTTTTGTTTTTTCTTTTAAAAAAAAATGGTAACCACTTGTGCATCACCCTGTTCAGTTGGCATTTGTTTGTTATGGCGGATTTTGACTCCACGTTAAGTTGAGGAATACCTCGATGACTGTGACATCAGTACATCACCTGATTATAAATCATATGAGTGATTCCCTTCCATTTGTTTTGAAGAAGAATGTTGTTGTGCAATAGGCATGAGACCCCTTACTGTAGCATTCCAGCCCACTTTCCTTTTCAGTTTCTGATTTTTTTTGTTTCCCTTTTATGGCCCCCAACTCTAAACCCCCCCTCGACGTTAATGCAAACACTATTCACTCGTGAGGCCCATTTTTTGAAATTTCCATTTTGGGAACCCTAGGGTCTTTTTTTGGCAAATTGTTTTTCAAATTTGGGACCTATGGCCTCAAATTAGTCTAGGAGGACCCCCTCGGAGTTTTAAAACCTTGAAAGAGGGGATTATTTTTTAAAGTAGGCCCCTACGTGCACAAAATAGGGGGCAATTTTTGTCCTCTTGCATTAAGGTAGGATGTCCTAAAACCACCAACCCCCCAATTATGACATGTAGACCTTTCTTGGGGCCACCATAGTTGAGACTCAAAACCACCACAATTGAGACTCAAAACCGCCAATTTTACTATTCAAGTAAACCAATGGCATGCCAAGCATTGCGAAGAAATAGTTGGTGGTTTTGGGTATCATTATGAGTGAAAATTAGTACCACATGGTGTAGTGATGGGCAAATCTAGAGGTCTGATTTGGGTGACGAAGTTCTTTTCACTTCAAAAATTTGTATCAATTTGAATATTGGGAATTAAATTGCGAAAATTTGTGCATTCCGTGAGAAATCTTCTTCCAAATGACCGAAAAATATTTCTCATAAATAACCTCGAAAAAATGAGGCCATGTTTCTTAAGTTGGTGGTTTTAGGACATCCTACCTTAACGTCTAGAGGGGGTTGGAGTTTAATCTATGCAGATGCGGGACGAAAATTGTTCTAACAACACAGAGATCGCGAGTGGGCACTCCTTTTAAAACACATTTGGGAGTTTGATTTACAAATTGCTACACCAAAGTGAGCAATTATTAAAGTTAACCGAAAAGAGTATCTTAAAGTGGAAAGAAACCTTCACCCTTTAACGTCCCGATTTAACACTTTTTTCAAAGATTCATTATAAAATGTTTGATGAAAAACAAAAATGGAGTTGACGTACAAAGAAATATTGTAAATGTCAATGTGAAGATCACATCTGAAAAGTTGGATTCATCATTTTTTAATTAATATTCTTTAATGAATTTTGCAAGTTTTTCTTTTGAAATTCAATTAAAAATCCAATATTAACACAAAACTAAAAAATAAAAAATAAAAAATCTTAATGAATTTGGAATAACATGCACTATGAGATGGTATGGATTCCATTATTTGATTCTACTTATGAAGGAAAATCATGTTTAAGGTCTCACTTTTTGAACTAAGAATGAAACTTGCATAAACTAATTGTGTTTTTTTTTTCAAAAAATCACAATATCTTATTTTGAAGATTCATACCGTTGGAATGATAGTCAATTAGCACAAGAACTAAGAAAATTTTGGATGGATGAAAAACTATGCATGATGTAGTGTTGAGAAAAGATGCAATCTGTTCGTCGTTCATTATATGGAGCATGCACGTTAAAGGGTTAAACTCACCTTAAACTTGTTTTGAGTTCAAAAACTAGTCTACGGTGAGTTGTAGAATAATTTAAAGTAAGGCCTTGCACCACCATGGGGTGTGGAACTCGTGACCTTCCTAATGCTAGAGGAGAGTTCATATAAGTTTCCCCAAGCCTATGGGACTATTCATGAACAATGCATGATTGTCACATTCTGCTTATATCGACATACAAACTCAACATAGAAGCCACACATAAGTTGTCTTGTTTTTGGACAACTCTATTGTGGCATAATCTAATTCGTTTAAGCCTTTATTTATTTATTTATTTATATAATGGTTAAAAACATAAAAGATTTTCTGTTTGGATTCAACCATAGAATACCACTGAAAGAATGTGTGAAAAAAAATTCAGAAATATTGACTGCACAGATTGCAAGATTATAGAGTTTGAAATCAATTTTTTAAATTCAATTTTTTGCACCCTAGCTATCTAATTAAGTCGACATAGTTTACATCTACATGGCTTAAAATTTATCATTTAGGAAACTTGAGTTATTTTAAAATTCTGTTGAAGAATTGAGTAGAGGATTTATGAAAAAGATTCAAAAATTCAAAAGAGAAAAAACCTAGATTTCAATCTAATCCCCTAAAGTACTTTGATTGCAGTTGAGTGTAATTGCTAAAAGTTGAGTTTGAGTAAAGAATCTACTAGTGGAAAAACTTCATGAATGAAAACTTGATTTTTATCTTTTAAAAAGCATTGTGCCGCAAGAGGTATGAGAAGAAAGAAATAACTATTGTATGAGTTTACATGAATTCTCAAGTGTACCATCTATGAACAATGGTCCTCTAGGGGTTGAAAATGTCATTTTAAACTTGTCTAAAATCAAATGAAATATTGTAGTCTACTCTTAGGTTAGGCAAAAAGTAATTATTTTACCCCATATTATATCAAGATCATGAATTATAAGAGGTTTATGTCTAGAATCTCATGAATTATACCATGAATGTGACAAAGTAAGGGTGCAGTTAGGATGTTAAGTAAGATTCTAGTTTTGCTCTAAACCGTTGTAAGTTGCAACGAATGAATGATTTGCAATAGTTTTTCTGGAGCAGTACCTAAAACTTTCATAAAAATGTCAACGTTTTTCAAAAAAAATCTACGGATTTGCTTGAAATTTCGGACACGTTACAATAATTATTAGACCATTTTTTTTAATCCATCCTAGCGAGTAGACTACGGTAGTTTAAGACCATGTACAATTTTTTCCATAACCCCTAAACGTCCCATGGGGATAGTAGATACGTTTCCATGAAGTAAAATTGGCATTTGCTGCTAACAAGAATCTCTAAATTGGAATCTCAATAGCTCACTAGAACCACATTGATCTAAATTTCAACTTCTTTGTTGAACTCAAACTCATTAAAGGTGTGAATCCATTCCAAATACAAGAAAAATACATTGTATTTTACTTGCCTCAAAGACATTTTTAGACGTCTAGGGGGTTAATACATTTGAGATTCCCTTATCATTAAAGCTTTAGCAAAAAGTTGTAAAATCTACTATACCTTACAATGATTGTATTTTTAATGGAATGTAAGTAGATATATAAAAGGAATGTACGTATTTTTAATGGAATGTACGTACGATACATAAAAGGTGCAACCATATAGAGAATTGTATTTGAGACTCTTCCAGAAGGGACTGCCTGAACTTCTTCTTTTTAAAAAAGTTCAACAACTCTTTTTTTAAAAGTTTTAAAAATGACTACGTGTGTACTTCCTGTATGTGCAAAATCTACAATGTAAACTTACCCCTATTTAGTGGTTGTGTAGGGTCTCGTGACTCTTGTCCATGCTTTCTTCCAACGGTGAAGTCATTTCATCTTGAAAGTTCTTGTGGTGGCGTACTTGATAGAAATTGTATGGAAACTTTAACCCCTTAACCCTTAACCCCTAAAGGACCAAGAGGATACATCATGTCCAAGAATGATTTTATCACTTTAATAACTTATTTGGATTCCATAAGTTTGACTCAATATTAATTAGAGAATTGTAAATGTCCGTTACAAGAACACAAAACGCGTTCAAGATGTACAATTACGTTGATCAACTCGCTGAGAAAAACTAAAACGTCAACGCAGGTGAATTTGGGACATAGCAGTTAGGGAAGTTGATGACCTAAAGGGCGTTTTCACGCTAGGGCGTCAAATTTTTCAAAAAAAAAAAGAAAAAAATGTACAATATGTAAAACATTTGTCATTACTGCGTCATTAACACTATATAATAATTATGGAAAATGTTTAAATATATTTGAAATGGACTTTTTTGGGAATATTTGGAATATTTTCTATATATTTTATATTATTTTGGAATATTTTGGAATATTCCAAAAAGTGTTTTTGAAATCTTTACACATTTTATGCAACGTAACAATTATTTAGTAACGATCACAAAGTAACACCGGGTTAGCGAGTCACCAACAAGTCACTTCACCCAAACATAAAACTTTTGGAATCAATCATTGATGTTGTATTTAGTTTTAGAACACCGTTTTTGTGAGCACCTAGATACAATACATCTTTGTATGCTCTTGAAATTTCAAACGCTAATCATAGTTCTAGAATTTATGAGATTGTTTGCAGAGAATGACTTGATGATTTTGCTCAAAAAATCAAAAATTAACTCACGATCAGACCTTATAATTATGTAATATACACGGTAGATTGTCTTGAAAATTGATAAACGATCTCACGACTAAGTCCTCATTGAGCTTCAACAGTGAAGTTTTCTACATGAACACCAATTGAAAGATACAACTTCATTTTTGAAAACATCATAAGAAGTGATAAAATTTTAGGAATGAGCATGGTCCTTTAGGGGTTAAGGATGCAGAGACTAGGCATGAACCTCTGTTGCTTGTATTTGTTGTTTTGCAATGGGTTCTCTCCCGTATTTGACATTACATGGTAAATGAATTATCTCGGGAAAGTTTAGCTAAAAATTATGAATTATTAATTTTATGAAAAGAGCCAAAATGCGCATTTGGCACCTAGGTAAAGGTAGTATTCTATGTATATGTGCAAGGTACAACACAAATTTTCTAAGTAGTACAGACTTAGGGTCTTGTTGTAAAGGACAACCCGTAGAGCATTTGAATACAAAACCAGTCCAGGCGGTCAGAAGGCAGTTAGAGGTGACAAAGGTAGGCTAGGAGAGAGTGCCGCCTTCCCCATTGCCTTGGATTCTTGAGCAGTGGTAGCTCCGGAATGCGACGGGAGGGGAGCGTTGAACTTTGAAGGAATTTGTTTACAATTCTTGGGATCACCTTCACAACGTTAGAGGACTGCGAATGGTGTCGGCAACAGATTTCGATCCCATTTTGAAAGATTAGGAAGTGTGGCTAGATTGGAAGGGAAACATGGAACGATTATGCAAAGACGGGCTTCATACGTGCGATAAAGAGCCATGGATGCCATCTCTTTAGAGGAAGCGGAATATGTAATATGGGTTTAGAGCCAAAGAACTGCATTGCGCTTACCGCTAAGGGTTCAGTAACAAGAAGAGAGCAGCTACAACACTGGATTACAAAGTAGGGCGTTTTGTAGAAGGGTTTAGAGAAGGTTTTCAATTTGTTTGACAAAGATTTTTTGTAGTCACATAAACGCTCCAAGAATTGGAAGAAGCGGGGGATCCTTGGGGAGAACAAGAATTGCAAATACCTTTGATATTGTCACGTAGCACAGATCTTGGGGTGGTGCAAACGAAGAAAGTTTAGTGATGGGGCGCTGCTTAGTGATGAGATTTTCCCAACAGCAACCCAACCTGATGAAGCAACGAGCCATGGCAAGGTAGCTTCAGACGTCGAAATCCAAGGAAGTTAGAGGGTTAACACCTCCTGGACCGCTTCTTCCATGGACAACAGCGAAAACAAGCGACATCATCCTCTTCCCGGACAAGAGCGAGGTAATTGCTCTGCACTACAATTCATTCTTCATTTATTGAGAAGGCACAAAATCTGAGAAAAACAGTCTCTGTGCAAATTTTAAATCATGCAAATTGTAAATCCTACAACTTTAACATCCATTGGAAATGCTTATGGTGTTTCCTTCACCCTAGAATTCCTCATTTAGTGTTCTGATCTCCAATAATTCCAACTACAAAACGCACATAAGCCAACGACTGTAGGTCTGAAGAAGATAGCTGCACCGTCAAAGCCCAGAGCACCAAGGAGGAAAAAGAAGGGTGTTGAATCAATCTTTGGAGAGCCAAAGGCGCCAGCGAAGCAGACGAAACCACGGAAGCCAAAAGGCAAGCAACTAGTTCCGATAGAATATGATGCCCAAGACTTTAGAGGAGAGATGGAGTCGGTAGAAGAACCATAGACGAGACGCGCGGCCGGTAAGTGCTGCCTTACATTTCAATATGCTGCATCGGCTGATGTTGCCTTCTTCATAGCTATGTTCGTTTCCATGTTTTTTGATGGGTCACATATCTTTTGTCATGCGTTATCGTTTGTGTTGGAAGTATATGTAGTCGCCGTTGAGCTAACTGTTTCAATTGATTGCTATATGGACGTCTACAAGGGCCACAAGTGAAGAGAAGGGAAGGCCTTGGTTGTGAAGCTCCAAAAACCAAGGCTGTGATCTGCACTTGACATTTGCCCTAACGACACAACTAGAATGACGACACGCGCTAGAAAGACATTGCATTAGGAATTTGAGCGATCAGCGACAAAAGATGTCGTGATTTTGGAGGTGCTCGATGACCTCCCGTACCGAGAGTCCAACACACTCCAAGAAGCATGGACACCCAAAATATTAGCCTCTGAAAGGCGGTTCTAAATGATGATGTCTATCACCCGGTTTTGAAGGCTACACCCACGGCCTTGTTGTTAGGGGCGCACCACAATTGGTAGCTGAGCATGTGCACACATTCTAGGATTAGGACGCTACAAAAGCTGGTTGGGTTGTTCTCGTACCAAATCGATTCTTGTCAGAGGTATCCTTCCACACGAGAGACACGCCGATATGGACGCAAGGCGATGTCATTGGCGAATACACAAAACCGTGCTACTTGCAAGAAGATGGTTACCTGCGGTTTAGAAGGCTTTGATTTAGAAGTGCCCATGCAGGCCGAAAATTGCCACCTTGTAGTGGGACCATAGGTATGGATGGTTGTACTATAAAAAAGTAGAAACAAACACCTAGAAAAATACACTAAAAGATTGGGTTCTTTTTGGGAATGACTCAAGTTAAATAGAGTTTTAAATAACTAAGGTCACACTTAGGTAAAAGATGTTTTATTTAGGAAATAATGTGTTAGATGGGTTATAAGGAGATATTAGTTGTAAAATCCCGTGCACAATCCCGTGAGTGAGTTCCATAAGTACGTTTGTCAATTAGTAGACTTATGAATGCAATCCCATACAAATGCAGTATCCTATAAATAAATTATGAAACACAGTGGAGTTGGGTTCTCTCAATGCACATCACTCATTGGCAATAATCAATAAATGTATAGTGAACTGTTAGGCAATAATCTTAGTTCTATAGTTTCCATTGTCCATTTTCATGCCTTAAGCAGTTTCATGTATTTTTACGTCATGCAATTTTATACATTATTTTCATTTACTCCATTGCAATAATCTTATGCAATTTGTCTATAATCAATTATCATTCCAAAATATATACATTGCGTTCATCGCTTTTGTGAAACAAGTATAAATTTTATTAGTCCAACCACCAAGGCAATATTTTAACAGTTACTATGGATTATAGCTTTTTTGTGTTTATGACCATTATCACCAAGTTCATTCCACTCAACCTATCAAACTATATAGCTATAGCCATTTGCACAAATCTCTATGGCCATTGATTGAATCCCACAATTTGACTATTGCCTTCTTGTTTATATAAACATGTGATTATGTACAACTAGAACTATTCTAATATCCATTGGCTATTGACATACACTTAGCCCATAGCTTACACAATTAACACTCCATTCAAACAGACTGTATTCTTTTGCTATAATCTGCTAAAGGCAACAACAATATGAATTGGCTATAACTTCATCAATTTTATTGCCCAATCTATAACCTTGACATATTAAAGACTGTATCTTACAATTATATTGCTCATAAAGCAGTTCTCATATTAACAATCTTTGGCTATTGTCAATTCCAACATACAGACCATAGCCTTAACCGTATTTACTCACATAAAACTGCATCTTGCAATTATGCTTCACACCAGGAAATTATCTTTACAGTCTATAGGCATCATCAATATGTCTTAGCCTGAATCCCTCTTAATTATAGCACATTCACTGCCTCTATTTGTAGAACTTAATCCCAATGGATAATAATTCACACCCACTCTGGTATACAACGAACACAACTTACAGACTATCGCCTGCACTTGCACTTTGGCAATGGACAAATTATCACAACATAAATTAATAACCACTCTCTAACTCCCTTAGCTTATGTACAGTTTCAATTACAATAATCAACAGTACATATACTAATATACAACCAACATTACTTCAAGACTTTAGCCCTCACATTCAACTGGCTATAGACAAATACAATCACACATAGACAACTCATACATTCATACAACCAATTAATAATATATTTCTTATTACAATCAAATTGTTTCCATAGTTCATTTCCAACATCCAACACACAACTATAATCACATACATAGATTTTCACTCAAACAAGTCACAATGATTTTCAAACACTCATTCAATCATTCCAAGATAACTATCCAGATTATAGCCAACACTCCGACTATAGACAAACTTTGAATTTAAACATTCACACAAATTGTTCAATTACACAAAAGAGTACACAAATATACTATTAATCAATGAAAAAGAAGAATTGTACACTCAAAAAGATGATCACTAAAAAGAGTTAGACCACACTCGTTTACTAAAAAAAACAAAGACAATGGCCTTCTTACTTATACTTGAAAACTTCCCTTGACACCCCTTCAACTCCCAAACCAACTATTGTCGTTCTTGAAAATAACCAACTTTTAGAATATTTTGATCATTGGCATTCACACCGCACGAGATTTCAAAGATAAAATGAAAATGTGAACCCTTTTCACACCAAAATATCAATTTCCACTTAAAAATCAAGCTTTTCGGTTCACAATGGTTGAAGCGCCAACATTGCTTCAGTCCAAAGTTATTCGTTCCTCAACCAAGCCACACAACCCCTTTTACTGTAGAGGCATATGATGTGGGCATACGGACATCTCATGGAAGCATGGATGAGGCATAAGATGAAGAGCACGTACCACCAATTGAGAAAGTAGCCGAGGAAAATGAGGACGACGACGGAAACCCCATCTCGGAATATTCAGAGCCATCAGATGCTAACGGACGCTCCATCTCCGAGTATTCAGAGCCATCAGATGCCGACGACATTGATGGCAGTCAAGACTCCACTGCTAAGACAACATTTTCGAAGGTGAGCGAATCTTTGTCTGATTATATGTTGACTAATGATGAAGGCGATAACCCGCGTGAGGATGAAGCAAATTCTAGTGGCGACAATTGGATTCCAAATTTCCATGACTGCATCAACAGTGGTGACTCTAACATCGGTGACAACGTGTCTCTATAGTTCCCAAGGGGAACCAGATTTGATGACTAGCTAAAAAGCCTCCAATCTTTCAAACTTATTCGCTTAGATTTGAATTAGTCAAAATCTTATTATCGTCCCCAATCTTGGAACTCTAGACTTAGCATGTCATTACTTAGTAGTCGTGAAAACTTCTCCGACTCCACACTCAGATTCACTGGCGTCGCTTGTGGCGGAGCACCTCAGCCCAAGGACGTCTTCAACATGTATTGGACCAACGATGTCCTCGCTCGTATCGTCATAGAAACAAATTGGTATGCGCGTGCGCCACTCCCACATGAACGTGGGATTCCTCAAACTGTTGACAACTCTCAAACTAAGGGTGGGGTTAAGTGGATAGATGTTACACTCACTGAGTTAAGAACATGGATTTGGATGTGCATCCTAAGGACGGCTTTCCATATAGAGCCTAAACCTACATGTGTGACGTCATATCAACAGCATTAACAGTCATTCTGGTTGACATGCATGTGTTATGGTCTTGCATTTATGGTTTACAAGACCGGTAATAGCTGAAACTCTATCCAAAAAGGCCTACTACACCAAATATGTAATGCCACATGGTAGAAGTATTAATGAAGGACCTTAAATTTTAGGCAAAGATGCTCTACATGACATCAGCCTGCAAGTTCAGGCTCTACATGGGAAGCCGTCCTAATGGGAGTCAAAAGACTCACATCAGTAAGGCACTATTGGATGCATGATGAGGGGTTCACTATAAGAAAACTTGGTAAAAATAAACCACAACTGAAATTGGCTGCGAGTTGTTTTATCACAATTTGTTGCAATCGCTAAACAACTGCAAAACTTTCTTTTTTGATTTGTGGTCGCAATTTTTAGAATTTTGCGGCATGTATTATTAATTTTGGGGTGTGTAAAAATACCTTTCCAATGGTATATTACGCGCTCCGAAATTCTCAAACTCATGGTGGCAAAATGTAAAAGAATTTATGTAGTCATTTAGCGACTACAGCAAACGGTGGTCAAATGAATCGTAGCCAATTTTGGCTGCGGTTTTTTTTTACTATGTTTTCTTATAGTGGTTCATCTATTGTTCGCTCATTACTTGGGTGATGACCCTCGCCAGGTGGGAATCAATACTCCATTGTTTACACCTAGTAGATAACAACGGCCTTGTCCATGACGTGAAAGACCCTTGGTTTGATAGAATCATGAAGACTTGATGGGTAATACAGAAGTTTATAGATGTGTCCAAAATGATTTAGGGCCGCTTCACACTATGGCCAAAGGTCAAGAGGCCGTCGATTTCCACCAATCAAATTGCAAGAAACCATGGTCCTCTTCACACTAGAGGCCAAAGTCCAAAGGCCGTGGACCTTCAAAATGCTTACATGGCAACACTTTTTGACCAAGGTGACGGCCTCTCGAGAGGAAGTTTGGGTCCTACATTTTGCAAGACCCGTCACTATGGTCGAGAGGCCGTCGATTTCTTTTTATAAAAAATGAAAACTATATTTTATGCCTATTTTCAGTAGATTTCTTTGGACTCTCAACAAAGTTTGGACTCTCAATCCCACGGCCTCTCGACTTGGACGGCCATAGTGTGAAGCGGCCCTTATTACCTTGAGAGGGAAATCACAGTAGATGAATGTGTAATCCCTTATAAGGGTCGATTCTGCTTCATTAAGCACTTTCTGCTTGACAAACCAGTCTGTTTTGGGATCAAGTGTTGGGTATTAGCCAGTTTGAAGTCCCGTTTCGTATAAAAAATTGATGTCTATTATGGTGAAGGACATGCATTGCTTGGGGAGGAGACCATCGGAATTTTAGAAAACCACGTGAGATAAAAAATAGGGTCAGTTTAATTTGTTTAGGGTAAAATTTATAATTTTGTTAGATCTACCATAGCATTGGAAATATGTCCCCTACATGATTATATGTAAAATAGGGTGGTGGATAATTCCTTCATTTTAGTAATCAGTAGAAAAAAAATAGGGTCATAGATATAGGATGCCTCTAAAAGTGTGTAGTAGGATCAGTAGAATAATTATGGGTTTGACTACTTGGATGAAGAAGTGTGTAGTTTCTCTCCAAATTTGAATCAAGCGCATTAGTATGGAGGGAAATGTCGTGGGATTTTTTTGGGAGAATTAATGTGTTGGCGCTCCTCCACGGCCGTTGGATTTTGCAACGGTGCTGAATATTATTGAAGGTTAGATTAGATTGCCAAAGCCTCACACAAACACAAGGAATGCATAGGAAGGAGATGACCTTTACTCATGGGCTGCCCCTCTTTAGTAGCACACCCAAGGGAGTCCCCTTGGCAAACCATATGGGACATCAACCCATATTCAACCCTTACTACACTAAGGTCAGCCCATAGCACTTAGGACTACCATTTCTCATAACATCTAACCTTTACTACTTCACTAGATGTAACTTCAGCCCATACACATCATCTAGACTACCTCATATGCATTGGCTATGAGCAACTTCAGCCCACGCAATCATCCTACTTCAACACTCCCACTTTGCGAATAGCCAAAGCCTTGGAGCCCAAATGCCACTACTAGTCTTTGATGTCGATCCCTCGCAAGAGCCTTCGTGAGCACGTCTGCCACCATGTGCTCCGTTGGACAATACTTCAACTCTATCACCTTCATCTCCAACTTCTCTCGAATGAAGTGATATTGCACATCAATGTGCTTTGTCCGTGAATGATGCGTTGGATTCTTCGCCAATGACATAGTCCCTTGGTTGTCACACATGATTGTTGTAGCCTCCTCTTGGGAGCATCTCACATCCGCCATTAGTTGCCTCAACCAAATGGCCTCCTTCGTACCGTGGCTCGTCGCCATGTACTCCGCCTCAACCGTTGACGTGGCCGTGGTTTGTTGGTGCTTGCTATTCCATGAAACGGCCCCTGATCCAACTTTGAACATGTACCCCGTGGTTGATCTACGATCATTAGTATCACCCGCATAATCCGCATCGCAATAACCACTCAACACAATGTTGTCACCTCCAAGACACAACTTCACATCACTTGTGCCTTTCAAGTATCGCATGATCCTCTTGACCGCAACCCAATGACTTGAACCCGGTCTCGCCATGTGTTGACTCACAACGCTGATTGGAAATGCAAGGTCTGGCCTTGTTGCAATCATTGCATACATCAATGACCCTACAGCTTGCTTGTATGGCACATCCACCATAGATTGAGCCTCTAATGCATACTCCTCATCCGTGAGCTTCACAAGCCTAGAATTCACGTCCAATGGAGTGCCAACCGGCTTGCAATCCTCCATACCAAAGCGTTTGAGCACATCCATAACATACTTGCTTTGATTCATAGTTATGGTGCGTGTTGCCCTATCTCGCACAAACTCAACTCCTAGACAAAAGTGCAACTCACCGAGATCACTCATCTCGTACTCGTTCTCAAGCATTGCCTTCAATGCCTTCAAAGAGCTCATGCAACTTGCAAGGATGATCAAATCATCCACATATATGATCACGATGACCACATGTTGTCCCTCTTGCATGAAATACAAGCTATGATCAGCGATGCTCCTTGTGAACCCGATATGAACAAGAAAGGTGTCAATCTTTTGATACCATGCCCGTGGAGATTGCTTCAACCCATACAATGACTTGTTCAACTTGCAAACAAGGTTCTCATTACCTCGTTGCACAAATCCCTCGGGTTGCACCATGTAGATGTCCTCCTCCAACTCGCCGTTCAAGAACGTCGCTTTGACATCCATTTGATGCATTTCCAAATCCATGGCAGCCCCGATTGCTAGAATGCATCGAATAGTGGTGAATTTCGCCACTGGTGCAAAGGTCTCATGAAAATCAACACCTTCAATTTGTGAAAAGCCCTTTGCCACCAATCTTGCCTTATAACTAACCACATCACCCGTTGCATCTCTCTTTGCACGAAATACCCACTTACAACCGATAGCGCTGCGATTCTTGGGCAGAGGAGTCAATTCCCAAGTGCCGTTGTCCATCAAAGATTTGTACTCCTCTTGCATGGCTTGCTCCCACTTGTTTGCATCATCACAACTCATAGCTTCACGAATCGTCAAAGGAGCATCTAAAAGTGCAACGTTTGTATGCTCCTCCTCACCTTGAGGGAGAATATGATTCTTCCACCACTCGCTAAGTGGTCTACGATTTCTCTTTGGATAACGTCGATCGCTCGAGGATGAATTGTCTTCAACCGCCGTTGCTTGTGCCTTCTTCTCACCATTCTTCGTCTTCAAGTGTCGTTCAACAATATGTTCTTCATCACCGCCATCTTCGTCACCTTCGTCTTCATCAACAATATCAATAACGGGAGATTTGGAAGATTGGTCCACGATCACCGGTTTATCGCCACTTCTCCCACTTGGACCATCGTCCAAATTGTTTTCAACCTTTGAATCCTCGCAAAATGTCACATCACGAGCTCGAATGATCTTCTTGGTGTCGAGCGACATGAGCCTGTACGCCTTGGTACCTTCACAATATCCAAGAAACACACATTTTGTTGCCTTGGCCTCAAGTTTGGTTCTTTGAGAATCGGGTACCTTTGCAAATGCGATGCATCCAAACGTGCGCATGTGCTTCACGCGGGGTGGCCTCCCACTCCACGCTTGCTCTGGTGTCATGTTTTGAACCGCACTCGTTGGGCATCGGTTGCGTGTGTATACCGCAGTCACCACCGCTTCCGCCCAAAGGTCCAAACCCAAATTTTGAGCATGCAACATACTCCTCGCCATCTCCACAATCGTTCGATTTGCACGCTCCGCAACTCCGTTTTGTTGTGGCGTATATGGCGTTGTAGTTTGCCTTGCAATGCCTTCTTTCTTCAAGAAATCTCCAAATTGGTTGGACATGAACTCGCCGGCATTATCCAATCGCAATACCTTGATCTTGTGCTCCGATTGCTCTCAACCAACGCCTTAAACTCTTTGAACTTCTCAAAACACTCGCTCTTTGCTTTGATCGGATACAACCATATCTTCCTCGAAAAATCATCAATGAACGTCACAAAATACTTGCAACCCCCAATAGAAGTGGTCTTCATGGGACCACACACGTCGGAATGCACAATCTCAAGTACCTTGGTTGCACGAGTTGCCCCATCAACTGGAAACGGTGAACGTTGTTGTTTGCCTTCAATACAACCCTCACATGTGAATGAACTAGGCCCGACGTGTGATTGAGGAAGATCCATGCCACTTACCATTCCACGGAGTGCTTTGACACTCTTGACATTCAAATGCCCAAGTCGACGATGCCACAACGCCAACTTGTCCACGTTTGAGCTCGATTGCACCAACGTCGCCGATTCAACCCCGTGCATCTTCGAAAACTTGATTTGATACAAGCCGTTGACTTCGTGTATAATGGCAACCTCCTCACGACTCGGTGACAACACAAAACACCCTTCGTCGCTAAATTCCACTCGCAAATGCTTCAACACCAAATGCCGCACCGATAGAAGATTTGCCTTCAACTTGGGAACGTGGAGGACATCTTGGATGGTAATTGTCTTCACACGACCCTTCACCTCGGTGTCTACAACGATGGATCCTTTACCCACGGCTTGAAGTACCGTATCATCACCCAAAATGACATTCTTTAGAGAAATGAGGTGATATGATTGGAAACAACTCCTATTAGGCGTCATGTGACTCGTGGCTCCCGAATCAACAATCCAATCTATCACACTACCGTTGCATGACACGTTGCTTGCCATCATTGCATATTCGTCGTGGCCATCACTCATGTCATCACTACAACACATATGGCTAGTGATAAATGGATACTAATCCCCTGTGTCGTTGACTTTTGTGTTGTTAGCACTCTCCTCATTTCTCTTGCGCTTGTAGCAAAATTTTGCCAAGTGGCCCTTCTTACCGCAATAGTAGCATACCTTCTCCGTAGAGCTCCCACTCGCATCGCTCTTTGCTTGCTTCGCCATAAGTGCCGCGCTATCGACACGAGTCTCGTTCTCTTTGCGCCGCGAGAGTTCATGCAACAACCGTGATGTCACATAATCAAGAGTGAGTTCATTAATGGGCCTACTCTCCATAGCAACGATAAGATACTCGTACGACGACGGCAAACTCTCGAGGAGCGTCATAACAATATCACCGTCAGTAATGTTCACGTCCGCGCCGTTGAGCTGATCCGCAAGAGCCTTCACTTTGTTGATGTGCGCCAAATTGTCGTCGTTTTCTTCCATCTTGATGGTGAAAAACTTGCGCCTCAAAAACAAAATATTGACCAAGCTCTTTGCTTCATGAATGTTGCAAAGTTTGGCCCATGCCTCGGCTGGAGTCTTGCACGAGCGAATGTGAGAGAGCTGGGAATCGGAGAGATTGAGAGCAAGAATCGCAAAGGCCTTCTTCTCTCGCCGAGTGTATGCAATTCGCACCCTAGCGTCGGAAGTGAACGGAGGCGGTTCCTCACTACCCTCAACTATCTCCCACAATTCCTTTTCGGCCATGACCATTTCCATCTTGAATTTCCACAAGTGGAAATTGACATCATCGAACTTGTCTACAACCTTGGGACCCTCACCCTCAAATGAAGCCATTTCCTAGACTCAAGTAGGTACCTTCACAAAAATCAGCCCCTAAAAAGCTAAGAAAAATTGTTTTTATGAATTTTTGACAATTTTGTGAATTGTGAAGCAAATTGCACACGTATGTGCTTCCAATGCGTCCAAATCAATTCCAAACACTAAATCAGCACCTTTGTGCTACACATCAACCTCACAACACTCAATCGTAATGCTTCTCAATGCAAATGCCCAAGATGTTACCACAACACCTTAACTAAGTGAATTTGAGCACTCCTTTGCTCCAATCCACTCAAATCAGCACACTAGTCCCTCACAACATGTAATGCACCCAATTGGCACCCTTGTGCCTCCCAAGGACTCTAAATCAATACAAATTGAGCCAAATCAGCCCCTTCAAATCCTAATTGCATTAAAATTGATCAAATCAGCCCTCTTGTGCATTCACTAACCCAAACTCCAACTTTGAGCACTTCAAGGGCATGAAACACATTCAAAGCCCTTGTGTAAGTATTGCAATACTCAAATCAGATTGTAGACTCACCCCTAGAGCCTCAAACCATAAAAGTGCCTTGCAACAACACAAGTGCACAAATTGAGCACAAATTGAGCAAATAAACTCCAATAAGCTCCAATAAGCTCTTATTAGCTCCAATAAGCTCCAATCAGCTCCAATTAGCTCCAATAAGCTCCAAAACTCCAAATCAACCCTTGTGGACGTTTATAAACTCCAACAATGCTCCAAAGTGCACCAAAAGCTCCAAATCACCAAATGATTGCTCCAGAGTGCCCAATCAGCCCTCCAATACCTTCAACAAAGATAAGAAGATTGCAATACCTCCAAATGTCGAAGTCAGCCCACCAAAGTTCCAAATCAGACCTCCAAAGCTCCAAATCAGCGCTCCAAAACTCCAAAAATCAGCGCTCCAACGCACGACCTCCACACGACGAGCAATCTAGTCTATCACTCACGCAACACACATGAGTGGGCCCATAACCTATTGAAGGTTAGATTAGATTGCCAAAGCCTCACACAAACACAAGGAATGCATAAGAAGGAGATGACCTTTACTCATAGGTTGCCCCTCTTTAGTAGCACACCCAAGGGAGTCCCCTTGGCAAACCATATGGGACATCAATCCATATTCAACCCTTACTACACTAAGGTCAGCCCATAGCACTTAGGACTACCATTTCTCATAACATCTAACCTTTACTACTTCACTAGATGTAACTTCAGCCCATACACATCATCTAGACTACCTCATATGCATTGGCTATGAGCAACTTCAGCCCACGCAATCATCCTACTTCAACAAATATGTGGGACCTCGTTAGATGCTTAGAACTTGACAGCCTCCACCGTTACCTTCAATCGCTTCTTGTGATCAGTTTTGGTTTTGTCACAACCTTAGTCCTCGATCGTCAAGCTCACGCTTTTTCTGAGCATTTTCTAGGGTTTCTTTCATGCAGATTGATCCTATAAAGTGGCCATTTCCTTTGCAATTTTTTCCGCGTGTATTTGGTTTTGGGTTTAGCTTTCATGGTTTGTCTTTTCTTTGTTGATTTTGTGATTAGGATTTCGCTCAAGTTTTGATAGAGCGATTTCAGGATAAGGCTTGCGTAGGGTTTGGGTAAGCATAGATGGTTAGGTGAAGCGTGGAGTTTGGTTTCGCAATGCTATTGTATTCCGTCCACTATTTGGTATCTATACAATTTATAAAAGAAATTGTGCCAAAAATTAGCGTCTCAAAACAATTACAAATAAATATAGGGTGCTAAAAAAATACATTAAAGTAGCTTTTTATCTACAAATAGGGAGGAAAAAAATATTGAGAGGTGCATAAATATCCCCCTATTAAATACCCCATTATCGCACGTGGTTACGAAATGTAAAGGGGTGTGATCGCCCCGAGAGGCATTGGTGAATATAGACTCGGTTTACCATATTATGACGCACATGGTAAAGGGCCTGCAGTGCAGATGCGCCTGCTTGGTTGTAGATAACCTCTTTGCCGTGGTCAATCATTTCTATCATTTGATGGTGGAATGAATGTGGGCCACTAGCACGGTTAGGCGGAAAAGCAAGAATTTGCCGAAGGCGTTGTACATGGACAGTGACCCAACAAGTAGAGGTGAGATGCTGATTAAAACACATTGTACCAGACACATGGCGGAAGTGTCGTGGCAGCACTATAAGAAAACTTGGTAAAAAAAAACCGTAGCTGAAATTGACTGCAATTCGTTTGACTGCCTTTGAAAGAGGAGGTTATTTTTAGGATGGGCCCCTACATGCACAAAATATGTGGCAGTTTTTGCCCTCTTGCATTAATGTCGAGGGGGGATTTAGGGCCGGTTTACACTACGGTGGAGAAGGCCTCCGGTCGGTCAAGAATGCTTGGCCAAGACATGGTTATATAAGGCAAATGGTGGATGTGCCGGAGAAGAATTAAAGGCAATAAAATATTTCTATTGAGTTGGGCTTCTCCAGAGGAGGAGTTTTTTGTCCGGCCTCTTGAGGCCGGACAAGAAACTCCTCCTCCGGAGAAGCCCAACTCCAAAAAGTGCCGCCACGTAGGGCGGCCATGTCATTTTGTCATCCATGAGAAAAGTTCACCACCATTGTTTTCTTCACCTAGTGTAAACACCCACCGGTCAAGAGTTGCATTTTCGACCAATCACAATTGAGAAACGCCCTTTTTTTCATGACCGGTGGACTTCTCCACCGTAGTGTAAACCGGCCCTTAGAGTCGCGGTAAAATTTGTGCCATGGGAAGTTGAACTTATTCACTGAATGTGCACTTTTTTGCATAGTTATCTTCATACACAATTTTTCTCACACAATCCCATCACAAAAAATTCCATGAGAAATCACAGAGCAAGGAAGCAATCCCAGGCACTCTCGTAGAAAAACCCACATAGGAAGGATGATTTTTATTATGTGCAAATGGCCTTTGTACAGTACCCACCAATAAGTTTACGTTCATTTAGCTTTTCAAAGAATTGAATCAAATAATTAAATTTATTAAAATATATTCATTTTAATATTATAATATATTAAACCATTTGAAGTGTGAAAAATTACTTCTTTGGACAAATTTTGGATTAGATATTTAAAAAATACAATATTTATATTCAAATTGAATATTTCTGAAGTGAAAACTTCAAACATTGATATTTTAGTAAATATGACCTCAAAACTCATGATTATTGTTTTTACATGATTCTACAAAGGATTTGCATTCTTTCCATTGAAAGTTTTATAAACCATAAGTAACAAAATTTGTATACATAGTTGTTTGAATTAAGGGTAAAAAATGAAGGTTTGCTTTTCAAATAAAAAAATATTTTATTATCAAAACTCAATTGTATGTGTGGTTCATCTTGTGCACTACGACTTGTCTAAATTAGGCTCAAAGCTTATAATTTTTGTAATTTTTATTGACAGTTCTATGAAGAGTTGAATGAACGTAAACTTGTTGGTGGGTACTGTACATGGAACTGCAAGAGTATCTATGTTGTATGAACAGTGCCAACATCCTGTAGAGGTTAAGCACACACCACCTAGGTCATGGAGACCTAGCTGACAGCCCTTCCCCCAACAGACCCTTCATTCACGTTGGCCCTTTGGCCATATTTTTTCTCTCTCCATGGAAACTTTACAGCATTTTTTTCTGTCATGGCAAGCTTTGCCATTCCCATATACATTCACTATAGAAACAATAGATCGTATTGAACTATATATATAGAATTCAATACTTCTAGTGTAATGTTACCATATCAATTCATTTGCTTGGAATTCATGCAGTCTTTGTATGACACATGTACAATTATTGTACACTCCCTCCGTCCCACAAAAAGACCATGATATTGACTTAAATTTTGTCTCAAAATAAAACCATGATTTCCAACTCTACTCATTCATTGTCGGAAATTAAGTTTTGCGAGCGCTTGACAATGGCTTCAAGGCATTGCAAACAATCTGGCACCTTAATCCATGGATTTTGATCAAGTTGATTATGAATTGTTGTCATGGATTTTGGTCATGTATACACTTTTCGGCAGTCAAAATACTCCCTATGTACTCACTTAATCCATGGATTTGCATCATAATCAACGTACTCCCTCTGTAATCATGGGATTAAGCTTAATCCTTAAAGGTCCAGATTGCCCATTCCGGCCAATATTATACAGCCGTATTTCATTGTATTTGGAATGGTTCTACACCTCCTATGAGTTTCATATCAAAAGTGAAGTTAAAATTCATGTCTACATGGTCTTAAAAGCTATTGGGATCTCAATTTGGAACTTTCTACTTACAACAAATGTCAAATATACGGCAACGTATCTACTACCCCAAGGACCTTTAACCCTTAAACGTACCACTCCTTTGTAGGAAAGTCAAACTACACAATTTAGCCTTCAAGATTTATCAAAATATATTTTGTAATATTTTTCATGCATGGAATTGAATGTTTCCTGTCAGTCTTGAAATTTTCAGATTTTTTTGATTTAATACGGCCTTTTTAACAAAATTTTAAGTCAAATACTCAAAAAATAAAATTTATTACAAAAAAGCTTTAAAAAATTAATATTTTTTTGGGAGCAGGTACAAATTACAATGGAGAATCACATGATATGTTTTCCATAGAAATTTTTTATTTACATTTTGAAATTCGAAAGGTGAACATCCTATGTAGTGTAATTCAAACCTTGAGCTACAAAGCTTGCACAAGCAATAAAATACTCAATAATTGGAATTTTTAAGATTTGAAAAGTGGAGTACAAACTAGACTTAATAAACTTCATTTTCTTAGTTGGGTGTATTAGCAACAAAAGTCATCTTCAAGATTAAAATTGGGTTTGACCAACAAACGTCCAGAAACTGGACGCTGGGACGTTTAGGGGTTAAGGGTTAATTCATGGATTTGAGTGAAAACAAGGTTAGTCACTTTCTGCGGACGGAGGGAGTAGTTCCTATCAGGTTGCCATAGTAAATGATACCATACTGTTTCAATACTGAAAAGTGAAAACCCTCACTTGTACTTTTTCGTGATGTTACACAATCGCACGTAGAAAGTACGCACATGGAAAAGTTCATCAAATGCCCTCACTAGGAGGGGAAATTCATTCACAAAGGACAGTGCAGAGCAGCCAAAAAAGCGGACCGAGCCTTCAGAATGAAGCAGCAAAGGTATGGGTATTGGGACCCCATAGAAATCAATATTTTAATTACATAAAATAATGATTTGATGCAAAGTTCATGTAGGTCTCAGAATGGAACAAAACCTGGTTATTTTTAGACCTACTCATGAAGTCTGGCCGGGCTTGTCTCCTTCTGTGCAGAGAAAAAGACGGGCTACTGGTCAGGAAAAAGGGGCCTACTGACCCCCCCCCCCGCCTCTTAGCCCCTAGTCCCTAGCCCCCCCACCCCCCAACTCTTACATTTTTATTTATTGCACCCATTTCCATACCTTTATTTATTGAAAGGCATTTTTCAGTTTGCAGAGGAAAAAACACTATTTTATAGTTCTCTAGCCCCGACTCTAAATCCCCTTCGACGTTAATGCAAGAGGACAAAAACTGCCCCATATTTTGTGCATGTAGGGACCCACCTTAAAAAAAACCCTCTCTTCCAAGGGTTTAAAATTCTCGAGGGGGTCCCCTTAGACTAATTTGCAAAAAAATTGCCAAAAAAAGACCCTAAGGTGCCTAGAATGGAAATTTCAGAAAATGTGGCCCATGGATGAATAGTGCTTGCATCAACTCCTAAATGCCTAGAGGCTCCAAATTCGGCAGTTTTGCAAAGATGCATTATAAAATGCAACCTAGAGGGATATTTTGAACTTGATATATGAATAAAAGTTGTACATTATGAATTTTGGATTCTATCCATACGGTTAAATCTATGATTGCTATTACCAATAATTTTGTATAAAATTTGAAATGTGAAATTCAAAATTATTTTGTAATTCAATTACGAATAAGATATTGACAATCTAGGGATGAAATTCTTTGTGATTGGTTGAAATGTAATACTCTAAGTGTAGTGATTTTTGGAGATTTTTTGGTTGCTTAATTTTATGAGTTGACTTTTTCAAGAGCACTTTTACACTGAAATCTTTAAATTTTTGGGTGAATCACTACAACATGAAATGAGGCATAAAAAATTTCAGAAATCATCCCCTTTCTAATCAGATCACATATTCATAAAGCTAACTTCCCATAGAATCTACAGTAAAAATTCCACACTGCAAAAAATGCATGTCGGATGAGAAATTTTGGATGAAATCTGTACATCGTCCAAAAAATGGACGCTTAGGCAGTTAGGGGTTAATGTCAAGGGGGGATTTAGAGTCGGGGGTTCTCTAGGTGGAGGGCAGGGTCGGTGCCATACATATTATTTTATTTTATTTTCATTTCAAAAATAAGGTTTGGTAGATGAAATGTTTTGGGAATTATGTTTTTTAGATTTTTAATACTTTTTTTTTAATTATTACTTTTCTCCATGTGGAAAAAGAATTGAAAAAAATTGAGTTCTCCGCAAAGTAATTTCAGGGTAGCATGTTTGTTATACAAAGTTAAATCACAAATAGAAAAGGTGGCGTTCCCTTGGGAGATGCCCAGGCAAAATCACTATGCATGCGTGGAATTGGGCACCATTTACCTAGGCATCTCCCTCGGTATCGCCACCTTTTCTACTAATGAATGGAATTCGGTGCAAATTGTTAGTGACCAACAGCTAAGTAGCTTGCTTTACGAGAGCATGTGGAGATTCCACCATGTGAACTTAAGGGTGGCTTGGGGGAGCTTCTCTAGTATTGGAAAGATTTTAACCCCTAAAGGACTGGGTGTTGACCTTAGCTCTTGTTTTCTTGACTAGTTCTTGTAACAAGCTCAATCCCTCATTGGTGTGGGGTGGTTTTGACGATTGGCACCATTGAAATTGAATAAGACTTACGTAGCTTTCGTATGAAAAAAGGATCAATAAATTTGTACAATTTTTGAGAAAATGCCATTGTTGAGAAGATTGATGGAAGTCGTTCGGGGTGTTTTGTACATAAATCAAAATCAGATTGTTCAAAAAGGCTCCAATTTTTTTGAAATCTTTGCCATGTGTAGACAACATTAATCTTAAGATGTGCAAAAAAATCCACGTAATTTAGAGGTGTGAGGAGGAAGATACGAGGGTCTCAAGTGAAACTGAGATAGTTCCTTTCAGCTCAAAAAATCACCAAAAATCGCACACTTCATGAATTTCCAATCAACAATTACCCACGGATTCAGCTCTCAAAAAAAGCTAGAGCCTCTTTGTTGCTCATTCTACAATTCACAGCCCAACAACTTGAATTTCCTCACTTTCTAATTCCAAAAGCCGCAAGGGGGCCTTATGGTCCTTTAGGGGTTAAGTTCAAATCTATTTGACAATGTAGAGTGTAGTGATTGGTTTGAAAAAATGAAGCAACACTAGTTATTGTTGCCTTTGAAGCTTAAGAGAAAATTAGTTTTGCCTTGTCTTTCCTCTTCTAATAGAATTAAGCTAAACTTTACAGGTAATTCTAATAATTTCTCAAAAATTGGCATTTATTTTTAACCCCTATACGCTTAAACGACCATTTTCTGGTCGTTGCCCAAATCTAACGGGCTCCTTGGAACAAAAAAAATATGTTTTTGAAAAAGTAAAATATATTTTTAAATACTATATCAAGTCTAATTTCCAACGCAATTTGAATTATGTTAATCCAAGTTAAATTCCACTGGGAAGAATTTTTCAAAGTGGATCACCTCAACATTGTCTTAGTGTTATGAAATTTCCTAATTGGGGAAAGTAATGATGTTCCCTTCATCATTTCTTTTGTTTTTTTAAATTTTACAATAGATAAACTAATTTTAACCACTCATGATAAATTTCAAACTCTAAAGCTGAAAGCTATAATTTATACAAATTTTCAAATCTTAATGCTTTTAAATTTATTAGAAAGAGATCAACAATTGTTTTTAGAAGTTTGACCGTAAGGATAATTTGTAGAGACAATGCCCTACATTTTGTCTATCGAACCAAACTTCATCAAACATATGGAAGGCACATATTATAACACATCTATGTTTTGTCCAATACCCCTCGGGCTTTTAGGGGTTGAGATATATTTCGTTGGCTTTGCAGCCTTAGTTTGTCTATGTTACGAAGAAGGACTCTGAATATGCAATATAGAGCTAGCTTTTTGGTGTTCAATTAGTACAAACAAGATACTAATTAGTTGTGGTAATTAGAAAGAATCACTGGAATCAATGACTTGATAAATGGAAATTAAACATCAACGAACATGGAGAATTGACCTATATTATAGATTGAGCAATCAAAATTGGCATTTGACTAGATGATTTCATAATAAAAGTGCGCTATGATTGGTTCTTCCTAAATTACATTCGAATCATGTTAAACATATAAAGTAAGATCATTTAAAAAAAATTAGAAGATGTTATTTTTGGCCATTTAGACATTTAGGAATTAAGTGCATCAACAGTCAAAAGCAACTATTCCTATACATGAACCTTCAAGCATGGGTACAAGAGAATAGATCCAATGCTGTAAGTCCCTTTTACAACTCAAAAACTTTATAAATGTTATCAAATATTCGGAAGAATTTTGTAAAGTTATTCAAACACAAATGATCAAATTTTGGAAATGAAATATTAAAGTAAGTAGACCTAACTTCATAATGAGGTGGTAAGGTATGAAAGGTCAAATTTCAAGAATGAAGAGACAAAACTTCCTCGTATCTTTATGGAAGAAGCGAACGTGCAAACTCGATTGCCCTTTTTCTTAGAACAAAAGGTACTTCATCTACAAATTACTGGTACAAAGATTGACATTCTCTTCGAGCGCAAATGACGTTTGAAAACGATCTTGATTTAAAACGTCCATTTCTAATGAATCAATCAAATTCAACCAACATTTGTCAATGTTCTTACGATCAGTGTATGAGTGTTCTTGACTTGTTCTATTTTGAAAAAATCCCCAAACTAGTTTTGTTTTGAGAACATTCCCAAATCCATTTTTGTTCTTAACAACCCTTAGACTACATGTCAAAAATACACAAATAGAGAAAAAAAACCCAAACCGAATACTTTTTAGTAGAAAACTATTTCAAAGTTCAAGATTTCTATCCCAAGAACGGAGGCAATTTGCATATGTTAGATTTAGAAACAAACTAAAATTATTAAAATGCGAATGATTTTCCACATTCAACTACATAATGTTCTGTATTATACTTATTTTACTATTTTGCATTTGAAGCCAAAGTTTATTCAATTAAAAAGAATTAAGTATATATAAATATCATTATATAAAATAGGGTTAAAAAATTGGAGTATAAACACAATTCTTGTAATCTAGTAACCTTGAAATAAATGGCATACTTGTAAACTCTAATAAACTCTAATAAACTCTAATGAGAAATTGCTATTTAAAAATTAAATAATTATTAAAGTTAATGTAAATGTAATGTGAATTATGCATGTTTTCACTTTAGATTGGCCAAGTTGAAGTCTAGAGCAAACTCAAACATAATTTTTTTAAACAAATGAAAATCTCCAAGATGTATAGGGTAAATTAGATTTGATACATCATTTTGCTATTATTTGTAGGACTATTGGATTCCTACAAAAAAACTCTTGATTTGTGGCCAGAAAGGAACCTTGCTACAAAGATACATGATGTTATGAATGAGTACCAAATTTTGAGCTCAATGAAGTTTATCCTCCTAAGGTGTGTACAGCCAAAATGAGCGATGTTACAAAAAACTGTCACTACAATCAAATCCAAAAGTGCAACCAAATCTTTTTTGACGAATTTTCGGTAGAACCTTACTTGATTTTGGGATAACATTAGAAAAAATGGGCAAAAAAGTGGTTGAAATCGCCATAATCTTCTCCAAAAAGTACTAAAATCCAAAAATCTATTTGGATAGATGTGCCTTATAATAGATCATTTAAAGGCTGAATATATACACACACATTATATATATATATATATATATATATATATATATATATATATATATATATATATATATATATATATATATATATATATATATATATATATATATATATATATATATATACACACACACATGGATGATTTTGTTTGTTTTTTCCTTGTCTTGCTACATTCCAAAGTGCGTGTTGCTCCACCAACGAAAAAACAAAACATTTTGGATGCAAAAGCGTCACTAGGATCTGGGGGCAACTATATGAAGTGCAACTCTTGGGGTGCGGACTGCAGGAATACATGGGTGTAGAGTTCAATATTATATTATATATATGTATATATATATGTATATATATATATATATATATATATATATATATATATATATATATATATATATATATATAAATATAAAATAAGTGAATGATATCCTCTTATTCTAGAGTGTAAGTGAAATGTTAACCCTTAAGCTTATGAGAGGCCATTTTTTGGTCGTTGCCCGTTTTTAATGGGCTTTTTGGAAAAAAAAAGTATGATTTTGGAAAAATAACAAATATTTTAAAATACTAAATCAAGTATGCTTTCTAACACAATTTGAATTATGCCAATACCAGTTAAACTCTACTGGGAGAATTTTCCAAAGTGGATCACCTCAACATTGTCTTAGTGTTATAAAATTTGCTATTTGAAGAAAGTAATGATGTTCCCTCTATCATTTCTTTTGCATTTTTGAAGTTTATAATAGATAAACCAACTTTAACCAATCATGCTTAATTTCAAACTCTAAAAGTGATAATTATTTTTTATACAAATTTTCAAAGATTAATGCTTTTAAATTCATGAAAAAAATATCTAAAGTTTTTAAAAAAAGTTTGATTGTATGGATAATTTGTAAATATGATGCCCTACATTTTGTTTATTGAACCAAACTTCATCAAACATATAAAAGGCACGTATTATAACACATTTATGTTTTGTCCAATACCCACTGGACTTTTAGGAGTTAATAAAATTTATGTACAAAATCCTTCAACAATTATGACAATCAAGTTAATAATTTACTTTTACAACTTGTTTTTAATGTCCCACTGTGTTACTCCTAAAGACAAAGTGTTTTTGTGGTCTCTCTATTTGAAGGGAAAAACAAATAAATGCACAACTCATTGAAGTCATGAACGAAAATGGTGGAGAAGTTTATGAAGAGGATGAATTTGAAGACATGGAGATTGTTCCAATTACTCTTTTAAATCCTGGAAGTTTGAATCATTCATCCAATCCTCCCATCTGAAGAGTACCATCAAACCAATCTAGGTAAATTTTAATTTCAAGATTTAAGGTTATATGGCTTCTTTTCTTTTCATATATGCTTCCTAATGATAGTGAATATGTACCAAAATGTTGTTGATTGGGTCAATTAGTTTGTGGTCACGGGATTTTTTACCACCATGTGCTGAAGCTGTAGCCCAACGTAAAGAAGACGGAGGCATAACCTCCCCAGACGTCATTTTGAGACATGACGTAATCAAATCATATAAGATATATTCTCTTGTTGATGATGAGGCTGTGATTGAGTAGACCTACTAAAATATGATATTTCACCTATTCTTTACCACCATAGACTGAAGTTGTAGCCCAACGTCACATTTTGAGACATGGTAGAATCAAATCTCATAAGATAAGTTCTCTTGTCAATGACGAGGCTATGGTTGATTAGACCTACTAAAATATGATATTTCACCTATTCAAGTGCATGTAATTTCACTAAATTGATGCTTTTGTTTAAAGTTTGTTTGTTTGTTCTTTTCATATATGCTTCCTAATAATATTGAATATGTACCAAAATGTTATTGACATGGTCAATTAGTCATGGTCAAAGGATTTTTTTTACCACCATAGGTGAAGCTGGAGCCCAACGTAAAGAAGACTACAACATAACCTCCTCAAATGTCATTTTAGAACATGACAGATTCAAACCACACAAGCCATATGTTCTATCTTGTTGATGACGAGGCTGTGGTGGATTGGACCTATTAAAATATGATACTTCACCTATTCACGTACAGGAGATTTTACTAATGCTTTTGACTAAAGTTTGTTTTGAATTATCTCCTTTTTTATTTTTCCCCAAACAAGCAATTTGTTCCTTTGCACCCTTGCACTCCGAAACTGTGCACTCCAGATAGTTAGCCTCTTAAAATCTAAATATCGATTACACAAGTAGAACACGAGAGCCTAAGGTCAATTTTGGATACACCTATAGACAGTATTTTGAAAATTCATAACTTATTTATGCCGTATCCAAATGATGCATGGTAAAGTGTGTTGAAATCCACTTTCCCTTCCAAGTAAGACCCAATAAAAATAAACTCAGTTGCTGTTTAGTGCACACACACTTGGTTTCCTATTTTCAGTGAATGAAATTTTGATTGTTTAAAATAGAATAAAATAACCAGTGGGGGGAGGATGCCAAAATACGGCATGAGGTACACCTACACGGGGAATGTACTCACACTGCTGTGCTGGTCCCTGATGATTATTGATAATCATGGGGAGCCACGAGAACCGGTTTGTTCCGATTGAGGCCCGGCGGGTACCAGGTCCACCCCGTCTTCCTTTCCGGATGATTCCCTTCGCCTCTTCCATACTCCCATAGCTTTCCCCTCGCTCGTTTGCTTCCTTGCTTGTTTTCGATCGACGAGATCATTTCTGTTGCAAGCTCTGTCTTCCATAGCTCGATTCTACAACCTTTCCTGTTTCCGTGGCTTTTTTTCCTGCCCTTTTTGGTGCAAAACGGAGCAGAAACGAAGAAATCATCGAGCAGGCGCTTCGTTTGTTTAAGAATCCGCAATTGGCGAGGTCTTTTCGGTGTTCGGTTTTGAGTTTTTTGTGAATTTTTTTCTGAAGGAAGTACCAGTCAGCAACCATGAGTGGGGACAACAGGTTAGGCTGATGACAAGGAGTGGTCGGGGGACTACTACAGTTACTTCTACTGTGCGACAATAAACTCTCTCGCAGACAGACAGAGAGAAACAGAGAGCGAGACACGTTTACAGTGTTTGTGTTTGCTTTCTGTGTTTCGTTCCGTTCCACGCGGGCTTGCTTTGTGGAAGGGGCTTCTAAATGTCTGGAGAGGAAGATCTGTACCTCAATCAGTCAGACGCGGAAGCGCTGTTTTTCCCCGATGCGCTCCTTGGCAATGCGGATGAGCTTGACTTTGAGTCATTTGGCGACGCTAGTGGACTTGATGTGAGTCTCTCTTCCATCTCTTAATTGTCCTGCCTTGGGATTTCAAAAATCGGGATCTATTGTTAGTTTCCCGTTTTCGAGATCTCAATTATGCGAATTGACAAACTCACATGCTACGTTTCGAGAGAATCATACGTGTTTTTTTTTTCCTTGCTTTCTGTTGTCGAATCTCTTGAATTTTTCCGTGACGAGTTTAAACTCTCTGCAGCTGCATTATGATGACTCCGAAAATCTGTTTGATTTTCTACTGATGAGGTAGCGGCATCGTGTGTAGGATGGCACGTTTAACGGCATTACAGGGACCAGTTTGACATCATTTGAGACGCGCGACATTTTCAAAGTGAATGGAGACGCGTCGTTTGTAGAGGAGGTGGAGGCGAAGTGTGAAGACTTATCGAATTCAATTGAAGGATTTACAACAACAACAACAGCAACAACAGGTTCCACGTATTTAAATGAATCGCACTACGGTATTTTTAGCAAGCCGACTCCATTGGACCTGGAGAATATGGGCATGGCATATGGGATCTCGGGGCTGTACTTGCAAAGCAATGGGATGGGATCGCCCTCCAGTCCCTCCGAGAAGCTGAATGGCTTGACACTCGGACAGATGACTGTACCCTCGTATGCAGTGATGCAGCAACCTTCGTTCTCACGGGCAATGTCGGTGACGACGATGACCTCGTCTTCGTCGTCCCCTGTCACAGTGCCTTCTCCTCCTGTAGCTGCTACTAACGGTATGACCCGGTTTGGAAGCCAGGAGATCATGTTGAGCAAGAGCACGTCCCCTACTCAGGTGTTGTCTCCCAACTCCTCAGATGGGAAAGAGCAAGCCGAACGTCTCGTTGAAAACGGGATGAAAATGGCGCAGGAGCAGAAGCAGTATTACAGTGTGATGCCGCCTGAGCGCGGTGTCGACTCCACTGCCAACTTCATTGATCAGGTATTAATTTCACTTTTTCTAAAGCATTTTATTGCATTTGTAAGCTCTGTGTGTCAAAGCATGTGCAAGCTCTATGCGTTTTCTTTGACTTGTGACAATTGGCTTGTATGCCTGTTCTTTGCTCGCATATTCGTTTCGGTATTATTCTTGTGGGTGGACAGGAGACACTGAGTACAGTATATTCTAAGGACAGAACATGTAGAGTTTGGCAGTTATTGCTTTTTATTCGTAATGGATGTTCATCTGCATCAAGGACAAATTTATAAATGAAGTTCTACTCACTGCATTTGGTATCACATTCTGTGTCAAAGGATTTTATAAGCTCTTTGTGTGAAAGGATTTCATAAGCACTTGTGTCAAAGGATTTGCAAGATCTGTGTTTGGAAGCATTTGCAAGCTCTATTTGTCAAAGCATTTGCAAGCTCTATGCATTTTCTTTGACTTGTGACAATTGGCATGGATGCCTGTTCTGTGCTTGCATATTCGTTTTGATATTATTCTTGTGGGTGGACTGGAGACACTGAGTGTATGTTCCAAGGACAGAACATGTAGAGTTCAGGGGGTGGACCTCGTTGTGCACATTTGTCGATGAGTCGGTTTGGCAGTTATTGCTTTTTATTCGTAATGAATGTTCATCTGCATCAAGGACAAAATTATAAAATGAACTTGTACTCGCTGCATTTTATATCACATTCTAGTATTTACATAGGATATTTGATGTTGGTGATTGGAGAATCCACATGTCATGTTCTGACATAAAGTGTGACATAAAAGAGTTCCGAGTGTACATTTTAAAAGGACACTGACAGTGAAAAGGAAGAGAGACTGATGAGTTCGCTGGTGCAGGTGGATGGAGATGGAGATGGGCTGCAACCGTTGCCGCAGATGACTCGACCGAGCATGCAACGAAGCTTTAGCAGTCATGCGTTGGGCCAGCTCCGGCATATGCCGGGCTCTGCTGCCCCACCGGAGAACGGCATGAATTCCCGGCCGTCACAGATGGACCGGTCCGGTGGATTGACCAGCCCTGGAGCACGCCTCCAGCCCAACCTGGCTGAGTTTCAAACCATGGGCATGCGCCCCATGATGCGCCGTGTCTACAGTGCTGGTGACATCCAGGTACTGGAATACTCTCTTTCTCCGTTAAGGACCAAGGATTCATGGTTTTTAAATGACAAATTCAATCGATCATATTGTAGAAAATAGAATTTAGATAGGACCGAATTTGCATCAGTGAAGAATATTGTATGTGTTGTTGGACCAAAAAGAAAGAAATTTGAACAAAAGGAAGCCCTCATTAAATTTACTCAAAACTGCTAAAAAATACACGAGCCCGATTCAGGCTTCTTGGTCCTTTAGGGGTTAACTAATGTGTAGGAGTGTGCTTTTATTGGGAGAGCTGACTTTGGGTACTACGGTACCAAGAGCCAAGCTGTCTTGTTTCCATCAATGATCTTTTATGCAAGTGGGAGGTTGTATATCACTATTGAAGGGACAACAGTAGACAACCTCCATCCAAAGATCAGTAGTCGTTCACCAATTCATTCTTACACCCAACTTGCTAATTGAAGGCCAATCGAGTGTTGTATTGGAAGAGACGAGGTTCAGTATAGGAGGTTCTTATTGTCTCTACTTTAGACATACCAGAACTCGAGGTTGGATTTTGTTTAAATGTGAAGAACCAGGTGGTGGCGGTGGTCAACATGGATGGAGACTTTGACAGCCTTGGTTGTGCATGTAAAATTGATTCTTTAGCCAGATTATTATAGCCTTTTTGACTTTTTGTTGGTTTGTGGTGTGCAGACCTTGAATGGAATGCAAGGTAGCCTGAGCGGAAGCGCATCGCCAAGTTTTGATGATGGGAATTATAGGGTGGGGAAATATAGCATGGAAGAGCGCAAAATAAGGATACACAGGTACCAGCAGAAGCGCACCCAGCGCAATTTCAACAAGAAAATAAAGGTACTTGGTCTTTTCACATTATCAGTTATTGCAACCGATCCTGTGTTGTAGGGAACATATTGTATACAAGAAGGTTGGTATGAAGCAAGTCTAGGTTGAAAGCAAAAAAGACTCGGTCAAGAACTCAATAAATAGCTGAATGAGAAGTTGATATTATTAACCATTCTTATGTGTGTTTTTGGTTTAAATTGCAATGTTCTTTCAGTATGCCTGTCGAAAAACTTTGGCAGATAGCCGCCCTCGAGTGCGAGGGCGTTTTGCAAAGAACATGGATGATGATATACCCACTGCTGTTCTTGGACGAAGTAAGCGTGAAGATGACGACGACGAGGAGGTATATACATGTGAAGTGTTCTCTCTTTTTTCTGTTTAATGTGACATATCAGTTGATTGAAGTTTATCGCCTGAAGGACCAAGGATTCATGGTTCTAAAATGACAAATTAAATCGACCATATTGCGAAAAATTAATAATTTAGATGGGACCAAATTTTACATCACCAGAATCAGCGAAAAACATTGCATGAGTTGGTCAAAAAAGAAAGAAGTTTGAACAAAAGAAAATCTATATAAGACCTATTCAAAACTGATATACTAAAAAAATATGAGGCCCAATTTGGGCTTCTTGGTCCTTCAGAGGTTATGTAGATCAACTACCTAGACTGTGTTCTCCTCATACTAATTGTTTGTTTGTTAGTTCAGTTTCAAATTTTGTTTTTATTATCCACAGGCGAAGAATTATGAATTAATCTGGGTACTAATTAGTAAGTCTGTGTGTTGAACAGGGTGATGGGCATGCCAATGGAGGAGAAGCCAATGGCTACCACTTCGACAACTCTTCAGGAGAATTTTCTGACATGCTGACTTCTATCAAAGTGGAGCATCGCACAGTCAATAGTATGTAAAAATTGGAACCTACAGGATTATTGCTGTTATGACAACGGGTTGGTTAAACGTGTGCAGCTCAGCTCTGTTCAACAAAATCTGTCACCAGCTTCACTACTGTTGCATTATAGTACACGGGTATCTATCGAACCTTCCAAGCTGGGGCGTTTGTTGTTTGGAGGAGGGCATTGACACATTCTGAATTACCTATACACAGTTCTCTGTTGTAGGAGAAAAAATGAGCTTTTCCACTGAAAGAGTGGGAAAAGCAGGGTGCGTATTGTATAGTGTTAGTGAATGAGTGGTTAAGCATTGAAGTTAGAGGAGAGGAGAGATGGAGTTGCAAATTGTAGACGGTCCCGCGAAATTAGCACATGCTGTAATTATTGAATGTGGCAGAAGAAGATCAAACCCATTTGTAAAATGTCAGGGAATGGTTTGTCAGTTGACCGAAGGAAAAAAAAAAAAAACTAGTAATGAGTTGTGTGTTTTTGTTACGGACGTGAGCTGCTCATAAAAAACAGAGTGTCTTCTGCAGGTTAATTCCTGCTCTTTTGCGCCTGGTGAATTTTTCCATGCTTAAACCAGATTCGCAAAGACAGGAGCATTGAAAGCAGCTCAGTGTAAGTAGTTTGCTAGAATAATTTTAATTTTAATTTTTAATCATGGTAGCGTGTAGTGAGCATGTCTCACATTTTGCAGTGACTCACTCACATGTTGGCTAGTTCTCTGAATAACAGGCTTATCATGCCCAAAGCTTGTCAGAAGTTGACACTTTCAACAACAAACAATGGGGTTGCTTTCCATTGACCGCCACTAAGGTGCGTGGTAGTTACTGCAATAGGCTTCTCATAATGTCCAGCTACTGCTTTTGGCTTTAATAAAAAGTTCCCGTGAAATGCTTATACAATTTCACTATTGAGTTCTTTGTACAGATGCAAGTCGTTTTCTGTGCACATCAGTTTCATTTCATTGTATGGGGAAACTATGCACAGAACATGAGTCCACAGAGAGAGAGGTTTAACTGAACTACTCATTCACATGTTAAGAAGCGTGTTCTCATGGTACTTGAGTGTACCAACATGTGACTTGTCGCACTCCTCTCAGGTGTTGTCGTTTTCTACAATTTCTGTAAGAGGGATTCAAAACCATGTTGGATATATCTTCTTCTGTAGGTTCATAATAGTGTTTTGTCCTTGCTATCAATTGCCTGAGCAGTGAAAACTGTTATAATGTCATACCTTTTTTTGGTTGCAGCCTGAATGGAATGATGCCTTACTTCTTGCCAGTGTCTAGTGGACCTTGATGCAGCTTCTTTTTTCATTTTCATTTATTTATTTATTTTTATTTTTATAATATTTTTTGTTGGTAGAGCGACACACACCTTGGAATGTAGCTTGGTTTATGAAAAATGGATAGAATCATCCATAAACTTATCTAATATAAGGCACTTTCATCCTTATATGGGTGATTTTAGTATTTATTTGAGAGGATTTTGGCTACTTTTTGCCCACTTTTTTTTTGGTGTAAAGGGAGTCACTCCGAAAACTAAGTAAGATTTTGGTGAAAATCTGCCAAAATAAAATAAAAATGGTTGCCTTGATGTGGGGTTTCAATGAGCAGACTTCTAAGGTTCGTTTTACACTTAGGAGTCGGGCCCGTCGTTCTTGGGCCCAACGCAACAAAAATCAGCCCATATTAGCCTTAGGCCCAGTCTCAAGCACTCAATATAATAAGATTGCAATTTTTAATGAAATGTACACTCGGGTCCAAGCCTAAAGTTTGGGATTTCATATTTGGTGGACCCAATGAATTGAGTTAGGCCCATGTAAGAGCTTGTCGGTTTAATTGTAAACAATGTTTTAGTTGCAATGGGCTTGACTCCTAGTGTAAAGGGGTTGGGTCCAAAGTTCGGCTTTCGACCAATGAGAAGTCAGGATTTCAGTCCATTTGCACATTAGTTTGGGCGTGACTCATAGTGTAAAGCGGCCCTAATTCATGCTTCTCTCTAGAGGAGATTTGGAGTCTTTCTTTTTTCCTTTGATATCTTATATCACTGTGTGTCATGGAGATGTAAAGTAGATTCTTCTTAAATTGCCTATTTAAGTTGTTGTGTTGGATTTTTTTGGAAATTATCCTAACAGATCCAATTCTGCTCACTTGCAAAAGCCTCCAATTGGACGTTGGTTCAAGATTTTTTGGGAATTTCCAAAGTGGTCGGTTTTAGATCATTGGATGGTGGTTGTTGAAGGCTCTTAGAAAACCGAAATGGGAGGTAAGCAATTATGGGTTATCATCCACCTTATGATTCGATTGTTGCAACTACATGCTAATAAGTATTGAAGTAATTTGTGCCTTAGATTTGTTCTATGCCATGGTTTTAGGAGGTAGTTATAGGGATACAATGCATAGGCACATTACGATACAATGCATATATAATACATAGGTGTGATACAAACATATAACATTCTTGAAGAGACAGTCTCTTTGCTCTCTAAGAATACAAGGTGTAGAAGGAATCAAATGCATGACAAAAACAATTGATTTCATCTTGAATCCAATTAGCATTTGTTATTATGTCCATGTGACACAATTACCTTATTTAGTTGTAAGGATTGGCAAAATAAATTGTATAAAGAGAAGCTCAAATCTATAGGAATTTTTTTTCCACTAGAATTCTATTTTGTATGGTGAAAATGAGAATCTTGAAGAATATTCACAAATTTTGACATTTGTTGAAAAGGAATTTTCCAAAAAAATAAATAATTGGCCATGAGATGCCAACCATGACGGCCGGGTACGGTAATAGAACAAACTCTTCATTCACATAGACCAAAATTCTTCTTCTTTTGAGTTCAAATAATCCATGGCATCCAACAGATATCTTCATTCAAAGGATGAGCTGGCACTCCTTTTCTAGTCTATTATTGTTGGTGGACAGAGGGCATGGTCAATAGGAAATATTTCTAAAAATAAATGCCATTTTTTTGGAAATTTAGTTCTTCAAATTCTATTGGTGTCATCAATAGCATATTAGAGCAATAGGAGCCAACACCTTTTTGCAGTGGGACCACAGTCTAGTTACAATTAGAAACCAAGTTTACTAATCAATGACACGATAGTCCCAAAATTCATGGAATACAAATAGCAATCCTTCATTACTTACAAAAGTGAATCTAAATGAAGATTCTCTTTCGATTTAGTTTTCAAAAGGGTGCTCCACTGCAATGCTCTATTATGCTATGGTGGCAAGCAAGAGTATCTCGATGAAAGTTTCACCTTTTGAACTTTACTTTTCAAATATAATAATTAATATTTAACACGAATGTGCCAACCCTGCCCTCCACCTATGGTATTGTTCTTTTTTCTGCAATGAACATAAGGTTCTTCAGCCCTTGCAAGGGTTCACCTTTTAGCTCTCACTGCATGAAAAATAAAATATTGAAAACATGTGATTCTTGAGGCAGGGCTGCTGTGGACTTCCAACTCTCCACCATCATTCTTTAGCTAAAGAATTACGTGACATGTCCAACATTCCAAAATTCGTTACAACGATTCTTATTCCTAGGTACAGAAAGAACCGTATGAGCGTTCTTATCAAATTGAGATAGATGTGAAAATGAAGATGAAGAAACAGGTGGCAGTTTGTAAGATGGCCTGGCATTATATGACTTACGAGTACTCGAATTCGGCTGACGGATGCGAGTGAAAGGGCTAAGGTAACTATACCTTAAAGCGTTCACCTTACCAATTGAGCCTATTTACAGACATAAAACAGAAAATATTTTCAGTGGGTCTTATTAGCAAATTCAAGAGGATTTCAACGCACTTTAGCATGCATTATTTGGACACCGTATGAATAAGTTATGAATTTCCAAAGTGCTGACTATAGGCTGACCTTAAAGCGACCCTAAACTCTGATGCTCAGATTGTGCACATTTTCATCAAGAGTGGGGTGTCAGAATCTACTTATTATGGAAGATTGAGCTATGGACGCTTTAAGGAAATGGTCGCTTTTAGATATAGTTACCTTACAGCGCATTTGCATCATCCCATCATTCCCTCACTGGCAACGTATCTTCTTCAATAAACTGCGGCATCAAATCTGTAATAAATATCCCACATCAGAAATCTCAGTACTACTCACATGGTCCTCCCCGCCATCACCTGTACCACATCAAACATTTCAATTTAAAATAAATAAATAATTAATTAAATGCATTGATCATGGAAAGCAAAGTTCCATGCCATCATTGCCATGTCATCTACAATGAATGCATAGGGGTCTTATGGGGACCCATACTAATTTATCGATATTTCACACTAAATAAATATTTCACACCATTCCTGTAAATAACACGGTAATTTTATTTTATTTGGTTTTTTTATACAAATAGTTAGACATTCACAGTTTTTATATCATTTTTGCCAAAAGTTTTAATTTTTTTAATTTTTAATATTTTTTACCACATGGTGGTTTTTTTCAAGGTAAGTCCCTTTAATTTTTTGGTCCCCTTAAGACCCCTACTCAGTGTCAGTTAGTTCTTCCTCTCCACATTCCCGTACCCACATAAGCGGGTTCCAACACTAGAAGAAATCCAGGCTTTTGTAACTACAACTTTACGACTCAAATTGTCCATAATGACTGAAATTTGAGTCATATTGAACAATTTTCAGTCATTCAAGACATTTTTCAGTCGTAAAATTGTAATCATGAAAGCTTGAATTTCTTCTAGTTCATCAAACTGAGGCAAATAATTTAATAGGGTTAACAAAGTTTGCGACTTTTGTCTCCGTGATTTTGGAAACAAGAATCATATCCCACGACCGGGGCTACTACTTTTGCATGCAATGGTTGGTTACAAAATTGCCACTGTGAGAAACACTGCCAGCGTAGACTAGTGAGAAGACCCACGAGAAGACCCACATGACAAATTAAACTAGTTATGGGTCTTTTTGGACATGCTTCTCTAGTCTACGCCAGACAATGTTTCTACTAGTGCACATTTGGGTCTAATTTAGAAAGGAAAACTTACATCTCAAATTCTAATACCCGTAATTATTTTGGTGTTGCTTAGACTATTTTGTAGGTTACAACCAATGGGTATGGTATTTATTGCTGCACTCCCAGGATTTGTATTTTTTAATTGAGTCCTACTTTTTGTTTTGTATATATTTCTTTATCATCCATTTCTGCATTTGCTTATGGTTGCCTGTTTTTGGATTGGGCAGATTAACCCCTCGATTGTACTAGAAGGGCAAAACAAAAACAAAAGCTTGCACCTATTTTTTGAACATAGTGGGTTGTCCTGGACAAAATTAGGGTCATGGGCCCTAAATATTGAATTACAATTTTCTCAAAAAGCACGCGGACCCCAAAAAATGAGAAAACCAGAAAAATGGCGAACAAGGGGGTCAATCCACCCTCCTATTTTTGGGGTTGGATCCATGTGAATATGTTCATATTGAGTTATGAGTTTGTGGTGTGAGTGTTAACCCCTAAAAGCCCGAGGAGTGTTGGACAAACATAGATGTGTTATAATATGTGCCTTGCATATTTTTGATGAAGTTTGGATCAATAGACAAAATGTAGGGCATCATCTCTACAAATTATCCATATAGTCAAACTTTCAAAAAATATATTTAAAATACTTATTTAATGATTTTAAAAGCATTAACCTTTGAAAATTTGTATAAATTGTAATTTTCATTTTTAGAGTTTAGAATTTAGCATGATTAGTTAAAATTGGTTTATTTATTGTAAACTTCAAAAAAGAAAAAGAAATGATGGAGGGAACATCATTACTTTCTCCAAATAGAAATTTTTATAACACTAAAACAATGTCGAGGTGATCCACTTTGATAAATTTTCCCCAGTGGAGTTTAACTGGGATTGACATAATTCAAATTGCATTGGAAAGTGGACTTGATGTAGTATTTAAAAGTATTTTTCTTTTTTCAAATTTTTTTTCCTACCAAAAATGGTCTCTTGGGAACTTAGGGGTTTAGCTTAGGTCCAAACTTTGAGAAGAAATTTTAGCTTATCTCCTAAAAGAGGTTGCCCATGTTCATACAGTGCACATATAGGGAAGAACATTCACATACAAGTGGCATTTACTGTAGCATAACGTGTCCTATGGGGCCAATTTTTTGTCAGCCTTATAGGAACTACAAAATATTTTGCTCTAAAATTTTCATAATGTTTTCTTGTGTGGAAGATCGTAAAAGAATTTCTTGTACATATGTGATAGTGACTTAGTGAGAAACAATAGTGCATATTGAGGTTGTTGCATGCATTAGGAGTTAATCGGCTAAGATCCTACATTTTCTTGGGCCAACCGGTTTTTTGGGAACATTCTCTCGACTAGGCCTTAAGAAAATAGAGAATATTCTCATAATTTTTTCTTCAAATGATATGTTTTTTTCCTCAGATTTTGAACTTAATTGGGCAATTCTAAATTTCAATTGGCTAACTTGTAATTAAAGGTTGGTTCCCCCAAACATTGTTTAGGTCATCTCTACTTTAGTATGTCAATTGAATACTGGAAGTAGAGAGCAGGGTAGGCACATTTGTGCTAAATATTTTTAAATTAATTATTTTTGCACAGAGTTCACTTTTAGAAGAAAAAAAAAAGAATGTTAGTAGTTCATGCACTCTCTCTATATTTGCTCTTAATTCGAATCAAAAGTAGGGTTGACAAGAGATGACAGAGAGAGGCTGAGCGCTGCGTGGTGAGGAGGGTGAGCAATGGCCGTGCAAGCTTCAGGCGAACTTCTGCGTAGAGGGGTGATTCTACTTCCGCAACAAGATCGGAAAGCGACATGGCCGGTGATTCCGCTTCCGCAGTGTGCTTGATCGGAGTTGGTGTACCATAGTACTGCCGATCGGTGCTTCAGAGCGGTGCTTAAAAGTGGTGCACCAGAGTGGTGCTTTAGATCTTGCCAATCGGTGCTTTAGACCTTGCAGTACATGTGTGGTATGTAGTGCTTGTGTTGTAGAGTACCGAATGCAGCTTCAAGCGTAGGATGTAGTCTGCGATCGGAGTTCTTCGGCCCATAGATTAGAGTGTTTCAGTTGCTATCGTAGTGAGCTAGTCTGAAATCGGGGTGTGCTAGCATGAAAGCGAAGTGTTCAGGTTTCTATCGAAGTGCTCAAGTTGCGATCGGGATATGCTAGTCTACGATCGGTGTGATCAGGTTACGATCGGAGGCTTTGAGTTGTAAACAGTGTGCTTAGTTTGAGATCGGAGTGTCCAAGTGAGATTGGAGTGTGCTAGTGAGATTGGAGTGTCCTAGTCCATGATTGTAGTGTAATTATTTGAGATTGGTTAATTAGTCTGAGATTGGAGAGTTCAATTGCGATTGGAGTGTGCTAGGCCAAAATCAGAGTGTGACAGTCTGAGATCGGTGTGTTCACGTTACGATTGGAGTCTTTCAATTGCAATCGGTGTACTAGTTTGAGATCGGAGTGTTTAGGTGTGATCGGAGTACTCAGGTAGAGATCGGAGTGTCCAATCTGTGATTAGCATGTTCAGTTTGCGTTCAGAATGGTACAGTGTACGATCGGAGTAATTTAGCCTGTGATCAGAGTGGCTCAAGGTGCGATCAGATGTTTCAGTATGCGCTCAGAGGATTTCTATTTGTGATCGATTTATGATCGGAGTATAGTTAGCAGGCAGTAGTGTCGGTGTATGCATTTGACTATAGATCTGTACTTGCAGATTGGGTTGTTTATGCACTTGTGTCTATAGATTATAGCTTATACTTGCAGAGTTGCAAGTTGTAGAAGTTTATACCAACACCAATCAAGTACACTCCGTCCACCCGTAGAAGCTCATGGTGAACCAAGATTAAGACAGATCCATACGCGGAGGGTGATTCCGCTCCGTCTGTGACTGACTTTGTGAGAGGGGAACTAGTAAAGCAGACTCGGAAGTGTTCGGCAGTAAGTGTTGTTCCTACGTCACAAATCCTAGTCCTGAATTGATAGAGCTAGGGACTATAGTGTAGTTGGACACTGACACCGGTCTGTACGCATGAGCAACACACTGCCAACCGACCGAACCTGCTAAGCCTGCTCCATCACCATAAGCACTAGTAGCCGAAGCTCACCAAACTCACCACAACATCACCAACATATGCAACCGCCAATTTGCACCAAGCCGCACAAAGAAGAGTTTACAACAATGACACACGTCCACAAATTCAACGTAACCAATAAGTTTTCTAACTCTTACCAAAATTTTGCATTCATCAATTCAATAGATAGGAATGCTAATGAATTTATCTTATTTCAGCATATAGGCATAATTACAAACAAATCGGAACGTAATTTTCAAAACCTCCCTTTGGCAACTCACCATTTTTGTAAAACCTATAACCAAACTAATAAGAGCCCTAGTCACCTCTACAAAGCCCAATTTTATGCGCAAAAGGGAGGAGGAGATAAAAGCATCATCTTAAAAACCTACCAAAACATTAGCAATTATTGTATGGAACAGATGGGTACAAGAGGCAAAGCGGTGCATGACGCCATTATGGAGAGCCCCACGGACACCAACATGGAAGAGGTAGAAGACATGATGGAAGTAAAGGCTAGTCAAACCAAGAGGACGCAAGAAACAAAGGGAGGAAGTAGCTCAAGCAACAGGATGAAGAACTCTGAATTTACAATTGGATTGAAAGACATACCTCGAGACGTTTGGCTAGGGATCATGGCTATGAAGAAGCTCGCTAGCGATAAAGGTGTAAAGGCAAAAGATTATAGACCATCTATGAAGAAATAAGACCTAATCGAAATAGGCATATTAGAGGAGGAAGCAGAGGAAATATCTCAAATTTACAAAATTGCATTTCCGCACGTGAAGCAACTACTCTATTCTCTAGAGAGGCCGGATGGCAAATGTGGGGAACATTTTAACCTGACTCAGTTACCCATTGAAACAGAGGTTGATCTATGCACGGGACTTTCCCTTGAATATCACGTCGCTGTCTACTTTGAAAGACCAACCACAGATTATACACATGGAGATATACTTACCATGGCAACAAACAGACTAGCGCATATGGGTATCAAAATGGGGATAGGGTTGGCAAAACCCATATATATTCCATACAAAGAGAAGAAGAGGAACAATAAGCCTAAGTTTTGAACGGGGACCATTAAGATTCACCTCAAGCATCCTAAAGTAGATGGCATTGGCATGCTCAAGGGGTTACGCTCTTTTATTTTGATGCTAGATTTCAAAACCCCTACTCTAGGCAAAATTTGCAAATGTTATGACTCAGTGGCTAGAAATACCCTTCTATCTACAAAGATTGAGAACCCCAAACTGCATCTCATTTCATCTAATGAATTGCAGAGAGATGTTTTCATTGAGAGTTTTAGACGTGGATATGACTATGAGATTGCTAGTGTGCAAAAGGTCATTGAGGAAACATGGGGGTGGCTCATCTCAACTACGCTAAATCAAGCCAACAAAATCATCCAGTATCTTATTCCATACAAACATGAACTCATGCAAGTAATCACACCACACGCGGCTAAAGCAGAGAGGAGTCGTGGAAAAGGCTCACGGAGGAAGAAATCAAGAAGAAGAATGCTACAATGCTATGTCTTTATGGTCTCCACAAAATGAAGAAAATAGAAGATACGAAGGACTTCATCAAAGCGGTTCTTGGAGAGTTGAATGTGGCATCTTTCTACTTCTTGGGACAAGTAGGAGACCTTTCCAAAGGGACGGCAAATGTCCAATGCTTCAACGCCATTGTTTATAGACAATGGGTAGGCAAGACAGAAGAAATTTTTGGCAAACATGTGAACTTTGCGCCACACCCAAAGAGTTTAAAAGGAGCAATACCACTCATCAAAGAGGAGCAAGAAAAATTTGGCTTCTGTGACATTACCACGGCGATTGTTGACACACTTGAGGCAACCCGAAACGCACCACAAAGCAAAGGGAAGAGTAGCATGGTAACTCATGATGACATAGATGCATTAGTTGAAACCACCATGAACAAAAGGAATGGACAACTCAAAACGGAACTCAAAATGAAGCTCAAAACATAGCTCCAAACGGAATTGCACAAGGAGCTAAGACACTTCAAGATAGAGGTGTCTCTGGATGCAGACATACGTGAAAAGAGAATCACCAAAAACCTAAAAGCAAATGTGAAATTACAATTGGCAGAAATAAAAAAACAATTAGCTTTGACGATGAAAGTGGTAGACTCTCTCTTACCTTCAGACCAACCACAGTTGGAAAACTAGATTGGACAAACAGTCACATAGTTTGCCCACAAAAATGTGTATTCACATAAAAAAGAAAAAGAAAAAACCCAATTTTTTTTGAACTTCAACATATCAAAAACCCATAAAAAGAAGAAAAAAGAAAAAAAACAAAAAAAAACAAAAAGGTATTTAGAAATACTAAAAAAAAAAAAAAACTCAAAACAAACAAACACACCAAAAAACTTACTAAACATTACTGCCTACCAACCACAAAAACAATACACACAAAAACTCCACAAAACCAAAAACACATACAAAAAACAAATAAAAAACAAGACAAACAATTATAACATATCACCTACACCCTTCTACATCACATTTAAATCAACAAAAACATTCACACAAATACAAAAATCCCAGGACCGTCAACCCAAAACACAATAAAACAACTACTCCACCCTCAAAACCCGTCAAACTACAAAATAAAAACACACAAAACTCTAAAATATACCAATCAAATCCTAATACCCAAAACCACTCAAAACAAGCTAAACTCCCCGGCCTTGCCTAAAATAAAATTGAAAAGAATAAAACCACCAAAAAAACACCAAAAAAACTCACAAAACTAATACAAAACATTCAAACCACAAAAATAAAACCACTACAAAATATCACTAAAAACAACAATAAAATGCAAAAAAAGAAAATTCCTTCCCACACATAAATCATTCACAATACACCTACTACTTCTATTATGTGGAGACATTGAAACCAACCCAGGACCCATGCCAAATATACTACAAACACACCCACCTACACACAAAATAGAAGCAAAATCTACTTCCTACCATGCACAATCAAATTACAACCATAATACCAACACTTAGCAAAACATTTCTCTCCTATCATAAATATAGCACATCCAAACCACCAAGACACAATCGCAGATTACCCCCATCTATTAAGATATATAATTTATCAAAACCAACACCACTCACCACCTCGAATACTATACACACTTATCACCACTATTAGCCCAGTACTAGAGACATGTGACTATTTACTAATACAAATGCCAGACCTTGACTAGAGAACAATACTCTTAGAACGAATGGCCTTGCTACAAAATCCATCAAAAAGACACATCATAACTCCACATCCATACATACAATTTACATAAACAAATCAAGATATTGTCAACCCACCCAATACAATCCACAAAGAAATATACAGCTTCATCAAACAACACAATGAACCACTAACCTCACAAATAATGACAAACAAATTTCCATTCTTATTTGAAAATTTACTGTAGAGACATTAAAATGTAAAGAACCATTACAAGAATACTCTCATCCCCCACCACTTTCCAATATATCCCCACCAAATATTCATAAAACTCAAACAACAAACTACAATACGCACATCGTGACATGGAACGCCTCTTCACTAAACACAACCCTACCAAGCCTTCATCAACTAATCTCAAATACTTCAAATAACCCTGCAATTATCACCATACAAGAAATTAAATTAACCGCAACAAAATCCACAAAATACATACAAAATCTATTCCCACAATATAAATTAATATTTAACAATACACACGCACTAACAAGATGTATGCAACAAAGAATACCATACACACTTGCAAGAGGTGGACTCCTTACACTTATAAATAAAAAATACGCATACCCAGGAAACATCATTAAATCCCTACTCTAGCAGAAATCTCACCATACCTACAAATAATTCAAATAAACAACCAACCCCTACAACTGTGGTTAATAATACACATGTACATGCCCTCACATGCAAAAGACATACAATATATACCAACAATCCAGCATAATATCACACAACAAATCACAACATATCCAAACCACACATACATTTTATGCGGGGATTTTAATAGACATAGATTTAATCGGACGACAAAATGAATTTAACATAACACCACCACAAGCAGAAGACATTGAATGGCGTACATTTACAGATAACCTCCAACTCACATACATCACCACAAATAGTCCATTTACCAGACAAGGTGGTCAAAACTACAACCAAACTAGTTTAATTGATGGTTATTACATTAAAACACCCAACAATGCTTTATATACCTCGACCACAAACAACAACCATAACCTAAATTCAAACCACTCTCCAGTAACACTACATATACTACCAAACACTCTACTAGCCCGTCCCACATTGCCAACATCAAATAAACCACCACAAATTTTAAATCCTATTCCACAAGAAAATATTGAAAAGTTCAAAACAGAGTTTTTTGAAAAAAATGCACTCTAAATAAACGAGCTCACCAATATATTAACAAATGATTGACTAACAAAAAACCAATGGCATACATCATGTACAAAATTAGATCATTTGATACAAAAAATATCAGAGAAAATTCAAGAAACTTACAGTGCACTACCTCTTCCAAATCTAACAAACCACACATCAAAACAAGGAGGCTTTCTGCCAAGAAAACTCCAAAAAGAATGGAAAAATCACCTCTCCACTTATCATCTAATAAGAAAAGCAATCTACCTCACAAAAAACACACCAAACTGGCAAACACACCGAATAATAGAAGAATTAAAAAATCATACCCATGCTATCAATCCACTACCTCCAAACCATAAACCCAACCAACATAATTGGATCAAAACCTTAGCAGAAATAGCAAAAAGTACAAACATAGAAGCACGTAAAATCACTACATAACATACCAAAAATTGTGTTAAAAAAGCCATATCTAAATACAAAAAATTATACGAAAATTAACAAAAAAGTATTCAAGAACCAAGAAACACCTCCCTTAGATTACATTATGGACAGAAATAACAATATACTAACTAGTCCTGTAGACATAGCAAACGAAATTCACATTCAACAATCAATCAGTAATAGACCCACAGTACCAACATAGTACTACCAACCCGAACATCCAACACAATGCACGTGTGGCGTTTGGCAATATCCATGGCACGAACTAGACAGATTTGTCATCGATAAAAGAGGTAACCCACAAACTCCACTACATAAATACTTTGATAAAGGAACATATGACATGTGTTTAAAGCACCTAGCTAGCAACAAAACGCCATGCCCAGATAAAATCCCCAATGCAATACTAAAAAAAAATTCTGAAAGCTTCCACAAACTACTCTTTCTATTTTTTACACAGTGCTACAAACAAAAAAAAATCCCAGCTTCATAAAAAATAAGCCTAACCACACTTCTGTACAAAAAAGGAGACTCCACACAATTACCAAATCATACACTGATTGCACTTGCAAACACAATATATAATTTTTTTACTAATACTCTAACATTCTTACTATCAGCATATGAAGAAAAGCACCAAATCTTACATAACAATCAAGAACGATTCAGGGCAGAAAGAAGCACGGCTAGACAACTCCAACTTCTTATAGCAGCACTCGAAGATGCACGATTTACAAACCAAAACATATACCTACTATACATTGATTTTAAAAACACATTTGGCTCTCTTGATCACGCAAGACTACTAGCTATAATGAAAGACCTAGGCTATCTAGAAGACGCAGTAACTCTAATAGAAAATATCTACTCACATTCCAATACCATATTCACTGGGGAACACTTCGGAAAAACAAAACCAATACCAATACAAAGAGGCACTACACGAACACTATTTCTTATGAAAATGGAAGGAGGGGTCCACCTCAAAAGTGTAGAAGAAAACTTCCAACTTTATATGACAAAACTAGAACTAGAATGGAGATCACGTGCCATAGTCGAACTACCACATTTAAACGCCAAGCTATCTTTTAAACTACTACATAAACTCCTAACCCACAACATACAAAAAATAAAACACATCTCCCTTCCCAATGGCACAAAATTAATGTCACCAGAGGACTTCCAAATATACTATAAAACTCCAACTAAATTAGAAAAAAGTACACTAAGCATAGCGGAACAATGTTTGTGCTACCCAAGCTACAATCAAGATTGCCCGATTCCATGTCATAGACACCCACAAGCCCGCACACTTAAAGCAAGCTACATATCAAACAATCAAGGACTAATAACAAGTATACCGGAAAATCCCTTACATCCATCATTACCACAACAACTACAACAACCAAATCCACCCCCCAACATAAAAAATAATCCACTTGCATTTTCCATACACATTATATTAAACCACAAACGAAACGAAACGAAAGATAAATATAAAATAACAAGAAAATACAATACTTACCTATGCCCATGGTCACTACAAAACAACATAACATATAACAAATGGATGCCACAACGTGAACTCTTTCCATTAAACCAACTCCCAGTAATCGAACACAACATCAAACTACTAACAGAATACTACACAAGACACCAACATAGATACTATAAAACATTGTAAATACACATTTTACTTTTGAACAAACCAAAGACACAAGATTCATACCACCACCCACAATAATTCCACACACCCAAATTTCCGTAACAGAATGCAACCCAGAAAAAGACATAATCTTTGAGAAAAATACTATACAAATACAAAACAAAATAACTCATATATACAAAGATACTGGGAGACACCTCATCACCATTCCAACCACCAGACTAAAATGGCTATGGGAACAATACAACAAAGCCATCTATAGCACACACGGTCTAGTGCCCCCCACACAACCATTTGAAACAGAAGTAGTATGACTATCAAAGATATAAATATAAAATCCCAAAAAAAAACTCACTAAAAGCATCACATCACAGTCTTCCAACTTGTCTCCTTAACTCTCTCACAACAATATTCAAAATCTTCCACTCATATTTTTCTTCACCAGTAACATGTTCCACACAAATTACACAATTCTACTCCCATTTGCAAGAGACAATTTTTTTGGATCACTCGGCACCGCCCTCCAATACAAATGGAAAGGAATTGGTTACGCCTACCCACATAATGAAGAAATGGCCCAACAAGCAATACATTGAGCAAGATTAGCAGCCAAAAATGACCCAAACACCATCACAATACTAGTTATACCAGACATCAATTGGTACCAAAACTTTTCACCACATATTGGACCTTTCCCAGACACATGTTATTGTCCATTTTTCTGCAGATACCATTACATACAAAGAACCAACAATCCCTCAAGACCTAAACAAACCACGGATAGAACCACTAGCAATACAAATCTTTTGTATTCACCACCAAAATCACAGCATTGGCACATCCAAGAAAATCGACACAATTAAAACAATAATTGAGAATATGCAAATAACACAATACCACACACACAAGGCACCATCCACGCCCCCTAACACACCCGTAAATAAAAACACCAAATGGAACTAATTACTTTACCCACCTCATATCAACTCGTCAACCACATGCACACCACCGGTACCAAACTACAAAATAAACACTACACTAAAATTCCCACCACAATATAGCTACTATATAGATGGATCCTTTGTTCCACCTAAACAAGATGACGGCCACTTGAAGAAAGAAAAAGCTGGCTATGGAATATACAACCCAACAAAAGCAGAAGTACAAATATCAAAAAGACTACTTGAACTACAAACCAGCTTCAGAGCCAAATTAATGGCCATACATAAAACACTTAGACTATTTACTACCAACTACTCAAATGAACCAGCACACATATTTACTGATTGCCTCAATTGTCTATATGTACTCAACATACAAATAAAACATCCAACCCAACATAACAATCACGCTGATAAAAACATATTAACATTTATGGTAGAAATGCTCAAAAGCCAAACACAACCCACTACAATATACAAAGTCAAAGCACATACAAACATTGACGGAAATGAACAAGTAGACCAACTTGCAAAAGACGGCACTGAAAAGAAATACTGATTCGTTGCCAAATCATATGAGTTTGCACATACTACACCATACTACTTTTAAAAAGACACATAGCCTGGACCAAGAAAGCGACCTGACAAAAGCCCTGTCAGATGCCTTGAAACATACATCACTAAACATGACCGTGAAAACAACTTAGAAATAATGGCACAAAAATTCCCCAACATTAGCAAATGGACAATGAACTCCGACATAAATAATGAAATATCCAATAATTTTTGGTCTAACCCTGCAATAACAGATTCACAAAAAACAAGCCTACTAAAATTCCGTACTGGACAATACATGGGCAATGCTACTAAACAACTATTTTTTGGCATAGAAAGGTTTCCATGAATCACATGCCCGATTTGCAACTCCTTTGATGGAGATACATGGTTCCATGTACTCCTAAAATGTAACCAACACCACATACATGCCCTTAGAACCAAAAGACATAACAAAGCGGTATGGGAACTAAGAAAACTAATTTTATCATCACAAAAATCAAGATGCTACATCCTCATGAATGCAGGGACATTTAACAACAACCCACAAGAAAATACAGCTCCCCCATGGCTCCTACCTTATATATGTGGACAACAAAGATGCCACTGTAACGCCAGATTCAAATCCAATGTACTATGTATTAAAGAATTTCCACACCAAAGTGCCCCACCACTAAACCCAAAAGACAACGTCACGGTACAATTCATTGAATTTACATACACTAATGACTGATTCTAACAAGATACAATAAACAATAAAATCCAAAAATATCAACCATTAATTAATAGCATCATTTACCAAGGGTGGAAAGTAGATCCACTTATAGTCATCTCGGCTGGAGCTAGAGGAACTATGCGTGCACCCTCAATGAAACAACTCAAAACAAAATTTAAACTATCTGAAACTTTCATTAAACACACATTCAAAGCAATAAACACTATTCCTATACAATATGCCGGATCAATCCCCTACATAAAAGACGAATAGAAAACAACCAATCAATACCAATAGAATAAAAAGAGGGGGTAGTGGTGAAGACCACTATTTTTTTTTAAACAAATAGCACAGTGTCACCACTTGTCTCAGGAAGGTGGATAGGGGCCTGTTGGTTGGTACAACTTTCCTGCCTATAAACAACTCACTAGCAGCACCAAGTCATATATATCACACTACTACTCAAACGGATCCAACGGTAATCGAACCCGGACCACATAGTATGATACATAGCCCTTCACCAACCAATCGCAGAACTCATGACTTGGCGATCTTACAGCATACCAATAACCAACTTATACTCAAACAATTTTCCAACTAACAACTTATGGTTACTTTTACTGGTTATTGGTCACTAAAGTGTCTATTCTCGGCCTAGGAGAGTAGTTCTGTTCCAATGGCCCTTTGTCCGATGGGCATTGGGTCATTAACATTACGAACAAACACTTTATTCACGCCAACCTTGAAAGAGGCCGAAGTTTCTATCTATCTATCTATCCTCCAAGTTTCTATCTATCTAACCTTGAGCGTAGGAGAAATGGTAGAACTACTTGCTACAATATTGATATCATGATGATCTAACCCCTAAAGGAGCAAGGATTTATGGTTTTAAAAAGACCAATTCAGTTGATTATAATGTGAAAGCTATACTTTAGATGGGGGAAAATAGTGTATTACCGGAATCAGTGAAAAACATTGCATGTGTTGGTCCAATAATACAAAGAATTGAATGGAAGAAAGTCCCCAAATGACCTACTCAAAATTGCTAAAACGTCACAAGGCTCGATATGGGTCCTAAAGGGTTAAAAATGCACTGGTGCTCAGTGTAAGTGTAGGATCATCGCTTTGATGAAATTTTGACAAAAGGTGCTCGTCGCTCCAACGCCCTCGGTGTCAAAGTAAGATCCACTTGTAAGCTGGGTGGATTTGTTTGGACGTGCACCATAGAAACAACCACACCTATTTCAAGAGCATACTCTCGAGGGCAAGGACACTGCTGTGATTCTCCAAAGTGTACCAAAATTCACTCTTTGCGCTCCACGGGACGGTCTCCCCAATAAGCTTCAACGCTGCATTCGCACCCGAGGTGAAAACACACACACAATATATATTTATATTTATATTTATATTTGTACTTTTATAATTATTTATTATAGGTACTTTCATCCACTTTTTTGCCCACTCCCAAAATGAGGTAAGATTTTGGCCAAAAATTTAAAAGCTGCTTCAGAGGTAAAGTAATCCAACCCAATTGCTAAAGACTGCTATGCTTGAGCATAGAAGAGCATTATTATTCTACAAAGGGAAACGATTGCTAATTAAATGATCTTTACAATAATAATCACTTAGAACTGTACATTTGAAATGGAACTGTTGTGCTAAATTAACATACCAAATACTCCTTCCGTCCCATAATAGATGATGCTTTTGATAGATGATGCTTTTGAGAAAAAAAAATTGTCCAAAATTACTTGATGCAAATCATTTATTCAATTGAGTTATCCAAAAACAGAATTGCTTTTTCAAGCAGAGTTCAAGTGGAGTTCTCTTTCTATAATTATACTTTATGACAATCACTACTCATGAATAGTTTCCATGGTCGGGGCTCTTGGCTTGGGGGAACGTGTGGGAACTCTCTTCTAGCATTGGGGAGGGCACAAGTTCCACACCTCATGGTGGTGTAGGGCCTTGCTTTAGATTATTCTCCAACTCATCATAGACTAGTTTTGCAATCTTTTTGAACTCAAAACAAGTCTAAGGTGAGTTTAATCCTTTAGTGCCTAGCTGACCACATTATGGTCACTACAACGTCCGAAATGCAAATAGCAGAGAATCCGTGAAGAATTGGAACTTTAGTTTTGAAGTTCAGATTTGCCCATTTACATTACACACCTTCCAGAAAAAGAAATTTTCAATTTGGAATTGTACAACTATCAAAATTCCTATCAACAAAACGCGAAAATACTACAAATACTTGAAAACACAATAAATACTTACAAATACAACACATGTATTATGCATTATTTCTTGTGTTTGGAAGTTTGTTATCTTGTTTTATTTTTTTGGATTGTGTTCTTTTCTTCATCTTCCATTAGTGTGTGTAATCCGATCTTGACTAATGTACCCACTCCTGTCATAAAATTTTGTCCTAAACTGTATATGGATAAGTCACTTTCACTTATAAAATTCACAATAATTATGTGTGAGTCTATTCTTGATATGAAAGATTGCAACAGAGAGGTGTTGACATAGGGCATAGCTGAACTTCTTTCCTTTCAATTTTGAAAATTTAACCCAAATTCTATTTAACTTTGAAGTCACACACCTCCCAAAATCTTATTTTTGAGCGTACATTATACAGTTCAAATACATACTATAATCTTCCAATCCCACCATTGAATGATTCTCAAATTTTAATAAAATGTGTGCTCTCCAGTTGAGAATAGAATTGTACAACTAATTTCTAATTTAATCCATTCTATTTCTGGTAATCTCAATCACAGTGGAAAAATCCACTGAAATCCAGTGCTCCCAGCTACGGTACCCTGGGCACTAAAGGATTAAGATTTCTTTCCACTTTGAGACACTCTTTTCAGTTAACTCTAATTTGAAGTTGTTGTTTTACATGTTCTAACAAAGAAAAATCACAAGACAAGTGCACTTGAAGAGTTTGTTTCTCTTTAACCCTTTGACGCGCCAGCGTTCATATTCTAGACGCTGGATGATTTCTGAAGCGTCCCTTCACCACATACGGTGATGTTTTCATCCATCCAAAATTCTCTTGATTCTTGTGCTAGTTGACTACCATTTGTATAGTATGGATCTTCAAAATAAGATATTGTGAATTTTTGAAAAATAACAAAAGTGATTTATGTCAATTTTCATTATTAGTTCAAAAAGTGAGACCTTAAACATGATTTTCCAAAATGAGTAGAATCAAATAATGGAAACCATACCATCTTATAGTACATGTTATTCCAATTTCATTACAATATTTTTTAATTTTTTTGTGTTAATTTTGGATTTTTAATTAAATTTCAAGAGAAAACATTGCAAAATTAATTAAAAAATATTAATAATGAATATGATGAATCCAACTGTACAGATGTTATCTTCACATTGACATTTATAACTTTTCTTTGTACAGTGCCCTATAGAAAGTAAGGTAACGCCCATTTCAACTTGTAAGCATTTTTTTCAAAATTTGACCTTTGTAGACCTATTTTTCAAAACTAACCTATTAAAATGATAGTTTTATGCAATATTGATCAACACATCAAATTTCAATTTCAAAAAGTAAAAATTTTATTTTTGATAAATTATTTTGTATATTTTTCATTGTGGTACATAATAGTTGATTGAAAAATATTGGTGATGATTTTTTAAAATTTTATTGTGCAAATATATAGGAAACATTGATGTGCGCATCTTACTTTTAGGGAAAAATTGCATTACCTAGGAAAATTTTAGACTATAGAGAATTCAATGTCAAAGGATTGCCTTCCCAAATTTTGTTAAATAGATATTATTAAATTGCAATTATATTTTTCTAATCGACCCTTATATTAAAACTACTTTTATACCTTTGATTACTATGGTGCAATTGGTTTGCCAAAACCTAATTAGATTTAGAGAAATTTGTTGTACAAATTTTTGATTAGTGACCCCTTGATATTCAATTCTTTGTAGTGTAAAATTTTTCCTAGGTAATGCAATTTTTTCCTAAAAGTAAGATGTGCACATCAATGTTTCCTAAATATTTGTATAATAAAATTTTAAAAAATCACCACCAATATTTTTCAATCAATCATTATGTACCACAATGAATAATACACAAAATAACTTATCAAAAACAATTTTTTTGTTTTTGAAAATTGAAATTTGGTGTGTTCATTGAAGTTGCATAAAACTATTGTTTTAATAGGTTAATATTGAAAAATAGATCTAAAAAGGTCAAATTTTGAAAGAGTTTCTTACAAGTCAAAATTGGGGTTACCTTACTTTCTATAGGGCACTGTACATCAAGTGCATTTTTGTTTTTCATCAAACATTTTATAACGAATCTTTGAAAACAGTGTTGAATCGGAACGTTAAAGGGTTAAAGCTTGTCTTGGCTCATAATTATGTGGATCACAAACAACATACAAGCTAGCTGAAATCAAAGAACACACTGCAACGAACATCACCATGTTGCCACAGGCCACACATACTACCAAAACAATATGATATTGTTTCAATGGAAAACTACTCCAAAATAGAAACTTTATGTTGTATTTAGAGATTTGATGAAATCATTCTAGTTTACTTTTATTTTTTATTTTTTTCAAAAGCATCATCTATTATGGGATGGGACAGAGGGAGTATGGTTTTTTACTTTGAAAATGCAGGTTGTTGTTGTGTTATGGAATGGAGCTTAATATCATAATGTTGCTCCTCCGATGAGTTTTGTTCACCATGGGGTGTTTCCACATGGAGCTGCAGATCCAAGTAACTACTCCGCAAGGACTTGATGGATGTGATGGTGAAGCTCTGCTCCCATCCTTCATCACCCGCTGCTATCCAAACGTGGTCTTTCTTCAGGGTCTCCGGCGAGGCTGACTTTACATAAGCCACCAGTTCCCATGAACAATCTGCAACACAACACAATGAAAGGCCAAGGTATTCAATTTAGTTTTCATAATTGAATTCACATATAATACATACATGATGTTAGATATCTAACTTCTTCAGGGCTTTCAGTAACATCATTAACCCTGAAACGTCATTTTCCTCATTTAGTAAGAAAGGAGCATTTTTAAAATGGCCCAAAATGGCTTAGAAATAGCAAAATATAGCTAAAAATAATTTATTCTATTTTCCTTTTTTTGGTCCTCATAATTTTCCAGTGTTCTTTTTTTGAATTATGTTTTGGCAACCCTGCTATGGTACTACTACGGTAATAAAAATATATACAAAAACAGAGGCTCCCTTAGAGATTGATCTCATGGATCTCTGAGAGTTTGATTTGTATACGTATAATCAGAATGGGTACCTGATGGTAAAGGCGACAGAAGCGCATCAGAAACGGAGATCTTGAGGAGGAAGCCTCGGAGGGCAAATTCAAGGTGTTGTGCTGGTACTCCTGCGCTGGACAGCTGCTTGAGGCTCAACCTGAATACAAATCTCTCCACTGGCGTCTGGTTGATATCCACAACCACAAGAACAATCTTGTCCACAACCCCCTGAGAAATCAAACAAACAAAAAAACACAAACAAAAGAGCCATGAAACAAACTTGATTTGGCACCAAACTGTAAGAAGGTGAAGAAACTCATTATACCATTACGCTACACTATTTTATATCATCGCAATCGGTGAAGAACATTGCATGTGTTGGTCAAACAACAAATAAATTTGAACAAAAAGAAGTCCACATAGACCTACTCAAAAGTGCTTAAAAAAAACATGAGGCCCAATTCATGGAGGTTTCTTGGTCCATTTTTAGGGGTTAGATGATGATGATGATAATAAGAAAATGAAATGCTCACTTGCTGGATCCAAGGGAGAAGATGAGTGACCGCGGAATGAATGTACTCTCTCAAACCAGGGTGGCGAGCCCACTGTACAGGAACGTTGAAGTGGCGCCGTCTCTCAAAAAGCTCTGCACATAATTTATTTCAATTCAATTCATTACCCTTTAACCCCGCTAAGCATCGTCCACCATATATTTTCTTAGTGTAGGAAAATTGGACCCCCTGCTGCACATCATCTGTTTGTGTGTGTGAAGATGACTTCAGTTTGACACGACCATCGACACTGTTGATCTTGTAGTATAGAACAAGAGCTTTAAAATGATTTGTATTGCAATCAGAAATCGGAGGGGTAAAATGAGAAAATGCCACTGTTGCAAAGTTCAGCGAATGATGCAGATGGCCATATTGGGCGTTTTAGACGCACAAACAAAGAAAGCCTATTTAAGAAAAGATACAGTCAATTCTCAATTTTCAGACTGAGGAGCCCCACCTGGTGGATAGAGGTCTCGGATACACAGCAGCTGATGGATGCAAACCTCCAGAAACTCACAAACCAGCTCTCCAAGCTCTCCTGCAAAACCGAAACCAAAAAACACCCAACTGAAGGTGTATTGAAACGGACAGGTTTTGCATTAATAACTGAGTTTTCAAGCTGAGTTAACTTCTAGGGTTTGATGCTGTGCGTACCTCGATCAGAGAGGCGAACGACCTCCATAGACTCCAAAAGGTAGGAAGAAGTTGTGTTTGGAGAAGAATGAGTAGGTCTGCCATGCCAAACCTAGAATCACTCTAAAACCCTAACGTGATGAGGAAGGGTCACGCTCGCACAAACCCTAACTAGGGTTTGTCAGGGTTTTGCATCTCCTGTTCCTTAGGAATGGCAGGGCAGCAGGACCATGACTCTCACAAAAGAGGAAATGCGAATAATAATAATGATAAGAGTTCTACAGTAGAGTTATCCGTAAAGTCAACCCAAAGAGGAAAGAAATTGAAAACTCAGGGTACTTTTTTACACTCTCAAAGGCTCTTAACTCTTCACTTTCAAAGGTTGCTAAAACTAGTTCTATGTTGTGTTTGAAAACATGGTAAGACACGGCACATTAGCCTAAATGAAACATAAAGCTCTGCCAAGGCTAGCTTGCACTATTCATGAGTTCCCTTTTTGTTTGCCATCACAAAGTCTATGTTCCCCCACACCAAAAGGGAACCAAGTGAACTGTTCATGCCAAGCTTGCAACTGACACAAAATAAATTTAGATAGCAAACAGAGCATAGAAATCCTCTAGTGTTACCAGAGATTAAGTAAGCTCCTTGCACGTGTGTATTTCACTTTTGAGGTTGTTGTACTACAGGGTGCTCAATGTACAATTGCATGTCCAAGCAACTGCTACGCATGGACTTGATGGTTGTGATGGTGCAGCTCTGGTTTGAAGTTGGATTCTCATCAGCTGGTATCCACACTTGGCCTTGGCTGTCGGCAGAAGAGAGTGACTTCATGTAAGCAATTACCTCCCACGAACAATCTGCAACAGCTCATAATGTGAGCACTAGTGAACCACCCAGCCAGGTCAAAACCCTACAATCTGTAAAACCCTAAAATCTTACACACTTATTAATAGGAGTTTTCAAACCTCCTTGTGGACAAACTTTTCTATGGGTGATAAAAAGAATCTAAAAGCAACCAATTCTTGCACAAGATTATCTCACTTAAGAACGAAGGATTCACAGTTTTGAAATGACAAATTCAATCAATCATATTGTGAAAAATGTGATTTAGACAGAACTGAATTTGATATCAGTGAAGAACATTGCATGTGTAACTCAAAAAAACAATCATTTTCATCGAAAGGAAGTTCACTTAAGACCTACTCAAAGGTGCTAAAAATAAAAAATGAAAGCATGAGGCACAATTAGGGTTTCGTCGTCCTTTAAGAGTTAACTTTGACTCCCCTGTTGTAAATGTCACAAATTATTCTAAAATTAGAATGCAACAACCATGAAGAGGCACAATGATTCTATGACCAAATAACCCAGATTATTGCAACCGCCAGTCACAACCCTTGCTTCTTCTTATTTTTCACTCATAAAATGTAAGAAGACAAAAATCCTCACCTTGGTGGAGGTTTGATACCATAGTATCTAGGCCTGATAAATAATTGAGTAATCTTCTAAATTTTGGTTAAGCACTTGCTATATTTGACAAAATTGCTCCATAAAATCTCCAAAAATAATTTCAAAACTTCAAAAATCAAATAGATTTTGCCTAACCGGGCAAGGTACTACAGTAGGAGGATGCACACCAAGGCACATTGATTAAAAGGAAGCACATAACCTAAGGGCCGCTTCACACTATGGCCAAAGGTCGAGAGGCCGTTGATTTCCACCAATTCAAATTGCAAGAAACCAAGAATTCGGTCTCTCGACCCTTCACACTAAAGGCCAAAGTCCAAAGGCCGTTGCCCTCCCAAATGTCTACATGGCATTACTTTTTGACCAAGGCGACGGACTCTCGAAGGAAGTTTGAATCAAACCCAAACTATGGTCAAGAGGTTGTCGATTTTTTTCATAAAAAATCAAAAACTATATTTTATTTCCTATTTTCAGCCCATTTCTTTGAACTCTCAACAAAGTTTGGTCACTCAATCCCACGGCCTCTCGACTTGGACGGCCATAGTGTGAAGCGGCCCTAAACATCTGTTCATTTTTAGTTTCTTTATTAAAATAGCTTTGGAACCAAATTATACCGATTCTTTTTAATCCTTTTTCATGCACTAAAAAGAACATTAACTCCTAAGCGTCTAAAAGGCCCAATATGGTCATCTGCATCACTGAATTTTGCAACGATGGCATTTTCTCATTTTACCTCGGTTTTCTGATTGCAATACATCATTTTCAAGCTCTTGTTTAATACTACAAGATCAAGAGCGTTGGATCGTGTGAAACTGAAGTCATTATCACACAAACAGATGATTTGCAGCAGGGGGTCCAATTTTCCTACACTAGAGAAAATACACAACAGTGGGCGCTGAGGGATTAATATAAATATGGATGTTGCAAAGGGAAAGTATTACTTACCGGATGGTAAAGGCGACAGTGCGGAATGAGAAACACACAGCTTGAGGAGGAATCCTCGAAGAGCAACCTGAAGCTGAGAGGAGGGTAATCCTGTCACCTGCTTGAGGCACAGCTTGAAAATCACCGTCTCCACTGGAACTCGGTTGCCATCTCGAAACACCAGCGCCAGTTTCTCCACCACGCCCTAAAACAACAAAAACATGAAATTAAAAATTGCCCTGGAAGCCACACCACAAACTCTCTCACTCACTCATACAGTTTGCACATGACCTACATTGATCAATCACAAAAGAAAGAACCCACTCAAAGCCCTTGTTGGTGTCATGAGAGATAGAAATCCAGTGATTTTCTGTTGCCAATTTTAGCCCAATTGCTATGGCTGCTTAATTGATACAAAGGATTTTGTCAGTAAGAAAAGGAATAACAATAATAATAATAGCCAGATTTCCCAAGATGTGTAGCCTCTTTAAAACCTAGGTATCACCCCAGGTATTGCCTAGGTATTGCACATGTGTATTACCCTGATATGGCCTATAAAAAGTGCATCCAAGATTGCCCTTCAAGCCATGGAAAAGTAGCAAAAATTATGCTAAACTGTCTCCGACCAAAAAACAAATATCACTGCAGAGATCCTTACTTGCTGGATCCAAGGCTGAACGTTCGTGACGACCGAATGTATGTACTCTCGCAAATCAGGGTGACGAGCCCACTGCACCGGAACATTAAAATGGCGCCGTCTCTCGAAGATCGCTGCACATGTGTTCCAGTGCCAAAAGCTCAGGACAGATCTGGGGTTTGACACACAAGAAGAAAGAACCACAACCAGATGTCACCAAATTGGCAGAAAAAGAAGCTTGCAAGAAACGGAATCACTACTTACCTGGCGGATAAAGCTCTCGGATGCACAGCAGCTGATGAATGCAAACTTCGAGAAACTCGCAAACGAGCTGGGCAAGCTCTCCTGCAATTAATTAAAGCACAGCCAATGCACCATGAGCTAAAACAACAAAAGTAAGCTAAAGAGAAATCATGCAAAGTTAAAGTGTGGGGAGCGAGATTCACCACCTTGAAGAGCCTCCATGAATCAAACAAGCCCACAACACACAAAATATCTCGCTACACGTACAGATTCGTGTACACTAGTGGAATTGGTAAAGTTTCTTCGTCTTGGAGAATCGGCTCACACGTACTGTTGGAGGATTTGAAATTCACAGGTGAACTCAAGGAGGGAGTGATGCAGTGAGCTTTTTGTTGCTTCAAGTAGAAGAAGTGAAGGGATTAGGGTGCTAATCGTCATGATTAGTGAGGTGGAGTTCCATAATTAGTGACTGGAATGCACCATCATGCTGTGATTGGAACATGCTCCTCACTGGTTTTTAATAGAAAACGCAGTGGATCTAGGGCTGCTTCTTTTGGCGGCGCATTCATTGACCCTGTTCACACTTCAAGGCCACCACAGGTTAGAGCATCTCCACCAGCACACTGAATAGCCACCGGTATCTGGCTCTGGAAAACAATGGATGTGCACGGGTTGGTTAGAGCATCTCCGCTAGCACCGTTTGGATTGCACTCTGAAGATCATCCAAAAAGTCAGACTTCACCATGTAGTTCCCCCACCAACATCATTTACATAACATTCAGTAGCCTCTGTGACTACTGCCTCCCTCCAACAGAATGATGTCGAATATCCCACATCATTTCATCCCCCCAATGAAATGATGTGGGATATTCCACATTACATCAGTAGCTATGGGGGCACATGGCATTAAGCAAGAGCAATTAACCATGGTGAACAGTAATCGAAAGCACTCACTCAATCACAATTCAACAGTGTTTTGTGATTGTTTATTTGATTCAATAGTTCATTCAATTAGAAATCACTGGTCACTCCGTATATAAGGGTGGATGAAACTAAAAGGCAGTCTCTTCGAAGGCTATTGAATGTTATGTAATCAGACTCTTGAAGATAGTAAGTGAGCCACTCATAAGTCACCACGCATGGATTGTACAATTATTATGATCTGCAATTAAGAAGAGGAGATACACTAGCAAGAGTGATTTTGAGGGCCCTTATTTTTAGTGAATAATCCAGTGTCACGGGCCAAATAAATTGTTCACCAACCCAATCTCATCCAATTTTCCATAGCCAGAGCAGTATCGAGAGTGCTAGTGGAGATTCTCTTAACAATTATTTGCAAAGAGACATTGAATACAACAACCCAATTCATGGCCCTCAAAATGACTCAAGCTAGTGTTACAATGAAGAAATTCGGTTTAAAATGCATAATTTTTGCATTGCAAGTTCAAACGCGACAAAAGAAATTCCGTGCATCCCTCCTCATTGAGAGCTTTCCGACAATACCAAGAATGCCACCAGGGGGTGTATAGTTGGGAAGACTTCAACATAACAAAACAAGACAAAACAAACAACTCTCTTTAATGTATAGGTAATATTTGCACAATCCATGCTTAGTAGAGTCTAATTGAGTGGTGTTGGTGGAGAACTACCCTACGCTATTGTCAGATTCATTAAAAATTAATTCAATAAATAATTAAAATGGCATTTATTGAAAATTTCATAAATTATAAGTTGGTGTTATTGAATAGTGTAGAAAATATTAATGAAAATAATCTAAATTCATAAAAATTCAAGATTTTTGCAAATAACCAATCTAAGTACAAAATATAGCACTTCCATCAAAAAAATCATCACAAATTGCAAGAAGAGAATGAAATCATCTTGTACTATACAATGTCCAAATTTTTTAACAATGAAAAGCTTAACGAAGTGTAACAAACAAAGCTTACGATCAAAAGTCACGGTGAAATATTAGATATCACAAAAAATGAAATTTGGAGAAAATTTAGTTTTACTCAATGGATGAAAATTATGCCTAAAACTAATTCATTTGGTATCGAGCCTAATGAATTTGACCCGAAGGTACAACACATGGTATGCCATGTAATTTTTGGATGGCCTTCAAAGTGCAATTTAAAGTTGTTAGTGGAGATGTTCTTAGATGCCACACAAAACATGAGCCCTAGTGTCATCAGCTTTTGATTGTAAATCACAAAAAATTTTAGGCGGTGGGTGCATTCATGGTAATAGGAGCCAACATAAGTGTAACCAGTGCTTATTTTTATGAACTATTGAGTAATAACTTTATCATTTGAATTGATAATGCAATATGAATTATTTTCTGCATATATTATATGTCATTCTAACATATACCAAATTTTGACGATGTTTGAGTAATTATTTGTACTCCAAAAAGACTAAAATATGGTTATAACCAGTCCTTAATAAGGACTAAAATGTCCTCAATATTTTGCAAAATGTCCTTAATTTTTTCTTAATACCTACATATATTGAAGATACCATATCCTAAGCACTCATTAAGAGTCTTTAGATTTGGGCACCATTGGCTCCTATTACCATGAATGCATCCTAGTACTAAAATTAATTAAATTATTAACCACAACTTATACAAATCTGCTAAGTATGTGGTACAATAGCAGGTTTGTATAAAGTTAATTATTTTCAAGTTTTCCAAAATTTATTTGCCACATGTCATATTGGTATTGTCATAGCTCACAAAAAAATCTAGATGGTACCAAAATAATTAAATTATTTGTTATAGCTTGTATGAACTTGTTATGTGGGTATGGTATTTTTTATGTTTGGTGAACAAAAGTGATGGGTCCTAGCAATTTTATTTATTTTGTGGTTTTGTACTTGGCAGAGTGACTCACAATTTAGAATGCAAACAAGTCAAAAAATAATCATAACGTTGGCCTGGAGACTGTTATGAATAACTTACATGAGGATTTTATTCAAAATTTCAAACAACTTGAGGTCAAAATTGAATTTCTACATCAGATTTTAAGAAGCCCACATTGCCCATAAGCCAATCACAAGATGAGATTAATTAATTTATGTCCAAACTACAAAATGACATAGGATAAAAAGACTATTGAGGATAGTTTATCTAGTCATGCCTTGAGCCCATGGGTAGCATGTTCTACTCTTTGTACCACCATTTGCAAATAAAAAATAATAGGCAAATTAATCATTAAATTTTAACTTTCATCCATGATATCATCTATTATTTAAATTTTCATTTCAAATACGGCTATATATACACAGTTCAAATATGGTTGTATATATTTTCTGAGAAGATGTTGGTATTCATATGTATCAATATTCATATAATTGAGCCAATATTTTATGAAATCATTACAATGATTTATTTGCATTAGGAGAGATATGGAGCCTCAAGAAGGCCTCCACTTTGAATCAGCTGAATTCAGCTAGCCGGGATTTTATTTTATTTTTTTAACAAAAGAATTAAAAAATGAAAAAATAAAAAAATAAAAAAAATAAAATCACAGTCTGACGTGGACAACCGTTTGCGAAGTCATGTTGCGATTTTTTTATTTTTTTTTTTCAAAACTTAAAATTAAAATTTCTTTTTGTAAATTATATATATATTTTGATTGGTTGTTGTTGGTTTACTATTGATCACCAGTTTGACAAAGGGAAGGGGCCTTTTTGAGCCCCCATATCTCTCCTAATGCAATGCAATTATCATAAACCACGATATTTCGTAAGTATTACATTTTACATTTTACAAGCTCAATATCTTTATAGTGTGAAGATACCAATTACCATCAATACAATGGATCTACATCAATACCAACACAACTTCTTCCATTGGTTGTCTATTGATATCTAACGAAGTCTATGTTGTGTCGTGTTACCATAATCATGGTTTTTTATTAAGTGAACATGGTTGTGTAGAAAATTAAGTTGATGTGCACATAGGCGTGGATTTGCACAAAGCTCAACTCACCTATTCACCACTTTGATTACAATACATCAATTCATCTAAATTTCTTATTTACTCTATTATACACTATGTTGGCATTACATTAAATTGCAGATGATACTAAATAGAATGAAGAGTGTAGTGGATTGAAATCAATGTGTATTAGTTTAGCAAAATCAATCAATTGAATCTCACTACCAAAAAAGGGTGTAGATTTTGATATCTTAGTGTAAAAAAAACTATTTTTTCAACGATAAAATGTTGAGAAAAATGTTGAAACAACACCCCCTTTTTTGGTAGTGTTATTAGAATGTGTTGCGTCGGGCTGGAGACAGCAAGAGAGGTTCGTCGATTGAAGCATGGGGCTCCAAACGTATATGAGGAGTAGAAACTCTTTGGCTCGATTGGGAGAAGTCAGAGTTATGTGGAATGCGAAACACTGTCCTCCACATCTGCTGCATACTCAAAGCTCTGATCCTTTGCCTGAAAAATAAAATTTATTCTTTTATTACTATTTATATATATCATAGAAGAGCATTGAAATTAACAAGTAACCAATTGCAAATGTCTTTACTTAAAATAGTAATAAATAAAAAAGAATAATTTATATATTATGATTATTATTTAAAAAATGATATCCTAAGCACACTTTCTACTTGAGAATCTTAAAATTCATAATACTTATATCTATGTGTTGTAGGAATAGTAACTTGAAAGTCAAAAAAATACAAAGCAAAATGAGATGAGACTTTTAATTCAAAAAAATAGTAGCAAGTTTGGCCCCAATCATTTTTTTAAATGATATTTGTATGTTTAATAAAATTATATGTCAACCTTTCACATAAGAAATATATTCATCATGCCACTATTACTTTTAACACATATATCTCATTTTAATTTGTTTCTATAACTTTTGAACTTTTGAACCATTGCACATCATTGCTTAGTCTCCCCCTATGGGTAGGGACAACAATGGGTTTCACTTGAATTCTTGAAAATCCTAACTTCCATCAATTCCATATAAAACTAACAAACAACTCTAGTATAAATTGTACATGATATTGTGTTTACAACTTACAGAAACAAGGAGACCCGTTGGCTGTCAATGATCGATTGCATCACAACACCTACATAGTTCCATCACATGTTTATGTAAGATAAGTGATCTTATGCAACCCTTATCTAAAACCAACCTCTGTAGATTCCTACCTAAAATGCACACCTTATGAATATTTCAACCTAGGATTGATTTTGAGTACACCACTTTGACAATTCATAGCTTATTCAAATGGTGTCCAAAAGCTACATATTAAAAGAATCTAAAATTAGTTTTCAATTGTCAACAAGATTAAACAAACACCAAGAGAGTTTAATTATGAGAATCATATTTAGATGCTTATTTGGATGATTATAGGCTTCTTTAATATTTTCCTCTATACACCAATAAAAGTTGTACTCCACTTGAAGTTGGTGTCAAAGGTTCAAAGATTGTTTTCAATTATTTGCGGAAGGTTGTTAACCCCTAACCGCCCAACCATGCATATTTTGCATGATGTACGGATTTGAAATCCGTTTTCTCATCCATCATGCACTTTTTGCAGTGTGGATTTTTTACTATATATTTTATGGGAAGTTAGCTTCGTGCATGTGTGATCTGATTAGAAAGGGGATGATTTGTGAAATTTTTATGCCTCATTTCATGTTGTAGTGTTCCACCCAAAATTTCAAAGATTTAGTCTAAAAGTTCTCTTGAAAAAGTCAACTACTAAAATTAAGCAACCAAAAAATCTCCAAAAATCACTACACTTAGAGTATTACATTTCAACCCATCACAACAAATTTCATCCAGAGATTGTCAATATCTTATTCGTAATCAAATTACAAAAGAGTTTTAAATTTTAAGTTTGAAATTTTATACACAAATATTGGTGATAGCAATCGCAAATCTAACCGTATGGATAGAATCTAAAATTCATGATGAACAACTTTTATTCATTCATCAAAGTTGAAAATATCCCTCTTAGTTGCATTTTATAATGCATCTTTGGAAAACTGCCAAATCTTAAGAGGGTGAGAACGTTTAGGGGTTAAAGGTTACTCCCTCTTTGCGGGAATAATTGCCCTATTTTTTAAAAATGTTCAATTTAACATTGTTTTTGTCCAAAAAAAAAAAACAAAAAAAAAAAAAAAAAACCGCCTCAACACTCAAAAAGTGGACAGGATGTTGATAACGTTACCTCTCAAAGGAGTGGGTCTTTGTGGAAAAAAATCATGATAAACCGCATTTGAATTCTGAAAAGCCATGATTTTTGAATTGCAACTCATAATATTTAAATTCATTTGAATTATGAAAATCTTATGAGTTGCAATTTTGAATTCTGAAAATTTATGATAATTTAACCTAATTGAAATTTTTATGAGCTGCTAAATGGTCAGGCCCGTTTGAAGTGGATAAGACTCACGTTTGAAGTAAAAAACATAGGACAATTATTTTGGGACAAAGAATACCAAAATTAAGACAATTATTTATAGAAAAAGGGAGTAATGATTATTCTCAGCTATTTTCTCTCCTTGCACCAAGCATACTCACTAGATTTCATTCACCGGCTCTTCTATCTACAACCGTCCCTCTCTATTTGGGAAGCCTTAACTTCAAGGCAGCAAGCATGAATTAGTCACAAAATGACTTGTCACGTGTGTTTTGCTTGAAACAATAATATCATCATATTATGGAGGGTAAAATGTATTCTCTTCTCTCTTGTGACTAGAAAAATAATCATGCAAAAAAGGAAAAAAAAGAACGGTAGGGTATGAAATGGAAGTCTTACTCTAAACACATGTTTTTGGGCCAAAAGCTCCCATAACCAAAATGACATAAATGATACAACCCAAAACCCAACCAATATTCTGCCCTTCCAGGAGTTGAGTTGTTGGAGGAAAGGACGTTTCTCCCCTCTCTTGGTTGTTTTTAGGGGACATTCCGGGCGTTTCCCTCTGCGTTTTCTCTCAGGGCTTCCACCCGCTCCTCTCGGTCTTTTTCTTACTCGAGGTTCAAGGTGACAACCTATACAACCATAACATTCTTGAGCAATTGTAAGAACTCACCTTTCTTCATTGTAACTGGAAACCAAAAAAAGAAACTAAAAATTGACATTTAATATCTTAACCCCTAAATGACAGAGGGGTAAGGGCAAAACCTAGATGTGTTATAAAATGTTACTTCTGCAACTTTGATGAAGTTTGGTCCAAAAGAAAAAAAATGAGAAGCATGATGTTTAGTAATTATCCGTACGGTCAAAGTTCCAAAAATAGTTTTAAATACTCATTTAATGAATTTAAGAGCAATTACCATTTAAAATTCACCAAAATTACAAAATTTATTTATAGAATTTGAATTTTGTATGATTGGTTAAAACTGGACATTCTATTCTAAAATTTTAAAAGGAATTTTTTTCAAATGAGTGAACATCATTAGTTTCCCAAAATAGTAAGTTTTATAACACTAGGACAATATAGAGGTCTGTCTTTGAAAAATTCCTTAGTGAACCTCAATGTTGCAAATGAAATGTATCAAAAAGCACTAGAACATGATCTCAACCCCCAATTTAAACAAAAAATCAAAGCTTGAAAAATGTCATTTTCTGCCCATGGGCAGTCACTGCTATTTGGGCTGCGACTAGAAAATGGTTGATCGGTCACTTAGGGGTTAAGTTGTTAAAAACAACTACTCAAGAATGTTACTCCTCTGTCCCTAAATAAAACCCGAGGTTGTTGGCATTTTTTTTTTTGCAATATTTGTCCTATATTTTATACTTCAAATGTGAATCGTGTCCACTTCAAATGGGATGAACAATGAGAGTGACACAAAAACTACATACTACTATAAAAGATAAACAATTTTTTCAAATATTGAGATGTCTTTTTTTGGAATAAAAGAAAAGAAAAGAAAAAAGCATTAGCCCTTAAACGTCAAGAGGGCCTAGTCGGGGTTGCCCGGAAGGCATCTAAATTTTCGGATGAAGAAAAAAATGAAAAAAATTGAAAAAACGGCTATGTTGGCCAACACTGTTGTGGCACTGTAGCACTGCGGCACTTTTCAAAAAACGACCTCAGCTGCCCCAACCTCAACTCATGTTCATTTTGATAACTTTGATTGCTTGCCGATGATTCCACAATCTCCGAAATGAGGCGCAAATTTGGAATCTAAATCGCTTTTTCAGTAGCTTTCCAAAGCACCAATCCTTGCTTGATTTGGTTGAGAAAAACTACTTTTTTTCCCAATTATTCCTTTATAAAAAGCCCGTGGGGCTTTTTTGACGTTTAAGGGTTCAGTTAGAACATGCCAAAAACCATGGGTTTTATTTGGGGACAGAGTACGACCCATCCACACTGAAATGCCAGCAGCAATGCAGGTCCAATGTGCCCTCACTTCAATGAGTGGAAAACCTGAACCGCTCAATTGCAGCTGTCAAGGTATCAATGACATTTCAAAATTGCAAAATAGACAAAAGCCAAGGCCCAAAGTGCCACATTACCAAAATGTCCATTGGAAAAGCAGATATGCGATGATGCATACTTTGCTGTTTTATTTAAAATGTCAAACACAATCTGCGTTGACTTTATTTTAAACAATACCGGGAGTTTGGGTGCTACCTCAGCACCTGCAAACATGTCAACATCTATATTTTGAGATAGTGTTGTTATTATTCTGTCTGATAGATGCACATTGCTTACACAACCTACACTCCAAGATGCAGATACCGAGACCGGTAGAGCAAAACCAGACACCAATCTTAGAAACAGGCCCGTGAACACTCGACACTCTATCCACTAAGGCAGAGATGCTGTTTATCAGGAAAAGAGAAAATGGCTCTTGAACCTAGAAAAATTCTGTACACTAAGTGTCCTTTCCCAATGCATGAAACCGCTAACGAATTTCATATCTAAAGGCTGCATTTCTGTACACAAGCATATCTCATGGTCCTGGTGGTGGTGGTGAATGTTCAACATCATCATCATCAGAGGTGGATATGACACTTCCATCTCTACTACCACTGTCCACAGATGACGACGGCGAACTAGTTAAGGAAAGTTGTGATGGACCTCGCAATAAAGGTGGACCGATGCTTGTATTACCAGGTGAATCTGGCTCCAAGCGGGGAGTTGATGATGATGCCAACGCCGACGATCCAAACATGAACTGCATAGCACGGCTGCTTGCTGATAGAACCTCAGCTTTGGCTTGCCTTAACTGTCACAACGGAAAACACTCATGTCAAAAAACATACAATATCACCAAATGTAGGAGGAAAAAAAGGAAAAAAAAGGTCACCTGTGATAATTTACTCATCCCATGGACAAATTTCAAGCTCAAAACTCTCGAGATAAACTATGACCATCTTTGAATCAGAAATGTTGGAAAAAAAATCACAAACACTTTTCATACCATAAATCAGATCAGAGCAAGCAAACATACTGCAATCAGAAGTAGGCTATGTACTTAAGCAGTAATAGAAGATCGACGCTATTAACCCCTAAAGGACCAAGAGAACTTCATGGTTTTTTTTTTTTAGCAGTTTTGAATAAGTCATATAAGGACTTTCTTTTGTCAACTCCTTTGCAAACAAAAGCAAAGCTCTTCGTTGATTTTGGCGATACAAAATATGGCACCATTTGAAACACAATATGAAAACCATTTTCAAACCATGAAGCCTTCAGCAGGGGCTAAAACGCTATTCGACAGAAACAAAAGAAAGAATAGATGTCAAATTGATATACAGATCCTGTGATACATTGACATCATGGCGGACCAAATCTATAAAGAACGTGGAACTTATGATGTGCATGGGAGCAGAAGTGACAGCCATTAATAAGACTCAGATGCTTTACCCGTTCTATAGTATTGTCGACTGCTATGAATGCAGCGTCACCAGCATTCGCAAATCTGTTCACCCATACTGTCAACACACATCCAAGAAAATCAGCGCAACGCTAATTAAGCGAATCCATAAATGACTGGTCCCTGCATAAATGAGACCCTCTCTAATTTACAAGGTTCATTGGTTCGTGCGAATACAACACAATTTATGTTACTCCCTTTGTCCCATAATAAGCTTCCTGATTGCTCAAACTATTTGTCCCATGATAAGCTTCCTGATTGCTCAAACTATTTGTCCCATGACAAGCTTCCTGTTTGCTCAAACTACTATTCCTACTAGCTCAGGGTCCACACCGTGTCCACACCATTGGACTAGTTAATTCTTCTATTTTGAGGATTGAGGAAGCTTATTATGAGACAGAGGGAGTAACGTAAATCATGTTGTATTCGCACATATTACCACACATTTGATGCACAAAAACAGTGTCGTTACAATGTTTACTAAAAACATATGGTTTGTGTACTTTAATCGTATGAATATGATATCCAAAATGCACGACAACCACATTGAGAACGTTACAGAAATGGTACGCTATTGATAGATATTGTTTTCGCATTGATTTAATATGTAGAATGCGCGTAACATGTGCGAATATGGCATGACCTGAAAACAATGCAATATCTAGTGTTTTTACGTGACTAGCTACATTTGAGATGAGAAGGTAAAGCAAGAATGGAATGCTTACATGGTACTCTCTCCACGTCAAGCCGGACACAAAAGGCATCGCAGAAATGGTTGCAATTGCGCGACAGAAGATCATATGATTCGCCCGGCCACTCTCGACTCAGTTCTTCCACCACAGCTTCCACCCGCATGCGCGTCAATTCCGTCCTTCCCAGTGATATACTCTCTCTATAGGTATACATAGGGTTCCGTTTCGGTTGACAATGGAAAACACCGCTCCCATTTTCACAATATCCAAATGACCATTCCTTATTATACACCTACAGTCCAACATGTCACAATCTACACAATCAGAACCACATCTCAAATAATTTGCCACATCTCAAATAATTTGCCGCCCCACTGATTGCCAACATAGGTTTGTGTTGACAATATGGTCGCTCATTCAACGCTATAACAACAATGACTGAAATTTCCCCTCCCCCCCATTGCCAAACACAGGTTTGTGTTGTTTCAGTTGGTCATAGGTTCGTGTATCAATGACACGAAAACAACACAATATGACCACTCATTCAACGTTATAACAACAATGACTGAAATTTGCCGCCCAAAATTTGCCGCCCCATCGATTGCCAACATAGGGTTGTGTTGTTTCAATTGGTCATACTTTCACGTTACAATATAACACAACGCTATAACAACAATGATTGAATCAATGCCCACTGCTTCTGATTCAATCATTGTTGTTATAGCGTTGGATCAGTGACCATATTGTGTTGCTTTTGTGTCATTGTAACACGAACCTATGACCAACTGAAGCAACGCAAAGCTATGTTGGCTATCACTGGGGTGGCAAATTCGAGATGCAAGTGCGAAAGAAACAATCAAGGAGAAAAATTAAAAAAACAAAAAACCCTAATTTCTTCCACCGGTTGTTGTTAGCAATTGAATCGTCCAATTGGTGAGGTGGATCCTGAGTTACACAAAAAAAAAGAATTCTCGTTCTCACCAATTTTTCAATTGCGTTTTTTCTTTTTCCAAAGAGTGCACAAACAAATATTGAAAAACGTAAGTAAATCCCGAACCTCCACAGCGCCGTGAAAGATGCCTCCAATCCCGATCCCGCCGCGCATGAATCGATTCAAGCCGAGGATGGCAGAGTTTGCACGCACGCTCATGCTGTTCGTCACATCGTACACGTGCAGTGTCACCTCCGCCATAGCTTTCTTTAAACCCTAAAAAAAATTCACTTACTCTAGAAATGCCTCATTTTCCCAAACCCTAATGACCATCACTCTGAATTCAGAGCAAACTCTGGATCCGAAGCTACATTCCGTACAGCTTTTTCTCCACTCAAAGAAAAGCAATCAATCACTCAAACGATACACAGCAACAAGCCGGATCAATGCAAAGACAGCAACCTCGAATCAATCCCCTAAATCTCGCATCAAGTCTTCGACATTTCCTCTGCACATGAAAACTGGAGAAGAAGAAGAATACCCTACATCACGGACAGAAATCAATTATTTTTGGTTCAAAAGTGCCACATGTTATCTTGAGATTGGTTTAGGGTGACGTGGACCTATCAAAATCTGACGTGGAAATTCAAGTTCGACACCAGGCTGTCGAATCTGATCCTCACTTACGGGTAAGAAAGAGGCTCTGTCCTTTGCAAAAGAATAAGGTAGAAAGACCTAATTCTGACCCTTAACCCTTTATCGCCCGGTGCCTTGTAGCTCGGACCTCCTGTTTTGCGGTGTTTTGCGGGAAATTTATGGATCGCATTTGAGTTAACCGAAAACAGGACACAAGTTTCAAGGCCCAATATTCATGAGAGTGGTTGTCTACGCTCTTAGGGCCGCTTCACACTATGGCCAAAGGTCAAGAGGCCGTCGATTTCCACCAATCAAATTGCAAGAAACTATGGTTTCGGCCTCTCGACCCTTCACACTAGAGGCCAAAGTCCAAAGGCCGTGGACCTTCAAAATGCTTACATGGCAACACTTTTTGACCAAGGTGACAGCCTCTCGAGAGGAAGTTTGGGTCCTACATTTTGCAAGACCCGTCACTATGGTCGAGAGGCCGTCGATTTCTTTTCATAAAAAATGAAAACTATATTTTATGCCTATTTTCAGTAGATTTCTTTGGACTCTCAACAAAGTTTGGACTCTCAATTCCCACGGCCTCTCGACTTGACGGCCATAGTGTGAAGCGGCCCTTATTGAGTGTAATCGAAATCAAAACTAGAGTTGAAAACACAGCTTTTCCTTAGTCTTTGGGGCTGCTCCCATCCCAAAATGGGGAAGATCCACATGCGGCAGGGAGGGCGTGGTTCGTTGACTTGACGTCAAAAGCAACTTGTGAGCAGACTCTAAAGACTTGCTTGGCTCGTGAGGTGCTTTTCAGGACTCTGACAACAAACTCACCATAGTCTCTATTTTGCCGTCTTTGTGATGGCAAACTAGTTCAAGTTGATTTTTATTTTTGGATTTTATTATTGGAATGTTGCAAGTCCACTCAGCTGTCTTTCACTCGGGTCAGACTCACCTCACCTAAGGTAACTTCAGTCTTCTTTTCGGTTAACTCAATTGTGTAGATAGAAACTTGAGTATTGTTTTTCATATGTAATCGTTGAAATCCCATGATGATTGATTCCCGGCAGCGGTAACATAGTTCAATTGAAGATCCACCGTTCCAAAAAAAATTATAACATTTGTAGACATCGTATTTAGAGGTGTTAGAACGTAAGCTCCTACAACAGGCAAGATTTGAAGATCCCTACCGTAAAATAAAATAAAATAAAAAATCTGAAATAAATGTAATGACGTTCAGATGGAGGACAGGAATGTAGTTTTCATCTAGAATAAATCACGGTCATAGGGAGGTTACGTAGAACTTTGTGGAGATTTTTGAATCTGTAGTATTCCTTCAAGTACAATTTGACCCCAACTTTTATACACACTAATGCAACCAATTATTTTGAATTCAAAGAAATCCATACTTTTGTATGCCTATGCAAAGACCTATCTTACAATACCACCGGGTCGGGAGCCAAAAAATATATTAATAAAAGAACACAATACCAATGCGTATAATGCAAGGCATACTCGTGTACGCATACACCTCAAGTACTTTTTGCAGCAACTACTATGTCGCAGACAATGACACGCATCTCATCTTTACAAAGTACTATTACTAGACTATGATACCGTAGTAGGAAGGCAGGGTCGGCACTTTGGTGTCGAATAATTAACAAAAGTTCAAAAAGTAGGGGTCGGCACTTTCAAAAATAATTATTAAAAATTCGGCTATTAATAACTAACATTAAATTTTACTAGCAGCTAAACATTTTCTTTTGTTTTTTGTCTACAATTTTTGTTGACTTTATTTTTGTTGATTTCGACAAAACACTTAATAAATTTATTTATTTTTCCGGCATTTTTTCGGGGAATTATTTTCTGCCGACCCTGCCTTCCTACTACGGTAATACGCATGAATACATTCAAAATAAGGGATGACACCATTTCTTTTACATCCAGAAACAACATAAGTTTGGTTGGGGATTGTAAATGAATATATAGGAATGGTTTCCTTGGAATAACGGTTTCATTGGCCACGCCCTAGTCTGGTGGCATCACAACAGTTACAAGTCTCTTGCCTCTGTGATTGAACCTCTTCTAAAACTACTTAGAGCATCCCCAATGGGCCCTCTAAAAGGGCCCAATATATTAAAAAATAATAATAATATAAAAGGGATAAGTATAGACTATAAAAGAATTATCATAGAAGCACATTAAAAAATGCATAGTCGGAATGTACAAGAAAATTTGGATTTGGACATTGTGTGATTTTAAACACATCCCATCAAATGTGTGCTAATTTAAAGGGGCCTTCAAAAAAAAAGCTAAAGCCCAAAACACAACAAAACACAACATATTTGCCATGCCCTTAACCCTCTAAAAAAATTTACATTAGATTTGAAGAGCCTTTTAATTTTTTTGGAAATTAACTCGTTTTTTAATGGGGTGTATCTTGGTCATCCAATGTCCAAATAAAGATTATTTGGGTCTATTATATTTAGTTTTTAAATGTGATTTTAATAATAGTGATTTAACTTTACAATTCCATCTAAATCAAAAGATATATTGTTTAAAGGTCCCATTGAGGATGCTCTTACAAGTGAGGAATGCTGGTATGTGTTGTGACCTATAACCGTGCAATTAGAAAATTGTTACAAACTTTAAGTATTGTTATGACCTTTAAACCCAGGGTTTTGGTATAAAAGGCCATTTAGGGTGGTGGTTACCACCAATCTACAATCTACTACAGTCAACTCCAGTGTTGCTAGTTTTAACACTGCCAAAACTAAAAAGTGTCATAAATTACTCAAAACTTCCTCAAATCAAGCAAACAAGGTATCAATCTTATAGCCTTCATTATGTCGTTTCCAAAGAGTTGAAGAACAACACCATAGGACCAATATTGAAGGAGGTATCAGCTTCTATAGGTCAGAACCCTAGAAGTCTATATCTCCTTCATATTATACTTGAATCTTTTGAGTGAGGTATGCATCTTGTAGTCCTTGTTCAGCCGTTTACAAAAAGCCTAAGACCACTACCATACGAGTGATATGAGCTTTTAAAAATTATATGTTATATTGTTCACATCTTGCTCAAAACTTACTCAAATCTTGCTTGTGATATATGCATCTTGTAGTGCACGACGAGCTCTTTCCAATGAGCCTAAGATCAAATGCTAACTCCTAGTACTGAATGAGATATGGATGATTAAAGCTGATCTATAGGTGTTCACAGTGATAGGGGGATTCAAATGAGTCCGCCTATAAGACCCCCTATAGCTGTCTTATATACCAAAACCCTGGGTTTGAGTATTGTTCTGAACTGTAATTGCGCAAATTGATTTTAAATTTATTCCCAGTAAACATAAAATATTTTGTGAATAAATTTATTGTGCATCACAATCGATCAAGTTGCAGGAGGTTATAAATCAGCCGATCACGAAACAGACGGGTTCCGACACTACGAGTTATTAGACATTCACACTACGAGTCAATTCAAACACCGAGTTACCAACAGAGAGACACTGAAAGTCTCAAATTTTCAAATTGATTACTGAAGAATACGGCTCTGACACAAGGAGATCTTACGGCTATCCCATATGGGAATTTGCTCTATTTTTCCTCTTATTTTCTTCATCTACTTACACTTAATAAGTGTATGTGGCAATGAGGGAAAAAAAGGGCAGTTCCCACATTGTCAATGAGGGAATTTCAATGAATATGGGAATTGATCCGGGACTTTGAGGACGAGGGAATAATGTTGTATCTAAAATTCCTATAAGGGATATGATTTTTTCCCTTCAACTGTATGTAAAACTTCAAATAGTTTTCACAGTTTGACCTAGTAAATTACTGAATTCTTTTCTTTTATTGAAATTATTTCTGGCCTGCCCAGGGAAAACTAGCTGCCCGGAATTCTTTGGCTGCCCGAAAAAAGCTTTGACAACCCTGACCAATATGTCTAAAGTTCCAAGCACCACCGTGGGGCCCACCACGGTCAACCCAAGGTCAATTGCCGACATTTGAACACAAGACCAAGTACTAAGCCACCACACCACATACAAACGTTCATGCAAGTGAACGAATTTTCTTGTTAATTATAAAAGAACTTAACCATTGGCGATTTTTTTGCCATGTAAAAAAAAGTTTTTTTTCAAATTTTTTTTGCCCTATTTTATGCAGGGATTTTCAGTATCTACAAAAAAATTCAAATTTTTTTGAATGTTTTTTTTTTTGACATAATCTTGAAGGCTGGAGCTGTATTCTTTTTCCCCAGCAGACTTTGAATATTTTTACCGATGTAAAAAAGATTTTTTTTTTTAAATGTTTTTTTTGCACTAATTCAAGTAGGGATATTTTGTATCTTGAAAAAAATTCAATTTTATTTATTTATTTATTTTAATTTTTTTTTTGCGATGAAAAGAAAAAAAACGATCCAAAAATATTTTTTGCACTACATCATGCTGGCTTTTCTCTATATCTAAAAAAAATTCAAATTTTTTTGAATTTTTCTTTTTGAGGAAATCATGATGGCTGAGAGCTTCTTCTGTTTTCAATTTGCATATTTTTAGCGATGTTAAGAAAAATTATTTTCCAATGTATATTTTTTATTTTATGTTACAGAGACATTTATTTCCAATTTATGTTTCATTTTATGTTTGATTCAACCAAAATTTATTTTTATCATTGTAAGTGTTTTTATGTTTTTGTAACTTTTTTTACCACTTTATGACATTTCATCATATATGCCTATCTGCTTCAATTGAAATTTTTTGATTGTATGTTAGAAAACTAGTTGTAGGTTTAATAAAAAAAATGTAAAAATGTAAAATCTTGGATGTTCACCTTGAAATGAAGTAAAGAAAGAGAGGTATGTAGAATGAAAGTAAAAAAGTAAACTCGAAAGTGCATAAATTTGGGATTGATTGAAATTTTTTTGAATGGTCAGAATGTTGTAGCAAGCAATGAAAAGCTTTTGCAATTATATTTTTTGAAAAGTTGATCAAATTGGGTTCAAAGAAAGTTTGATTTTAAACTCAATTTAACCTATAATGCTTTGAGAGATCATTTTTTGGTTGATGCCCCCTTCAATGAGCTGCACGAGACTAAAAAATTAAAAAATTGATTAAATTATAATTATCTTCTAATAGGAAATCAAGTATGCTCTTGAATCCAATTTGAATCATGCCAATCCAAGTTAAACTCCACCTAGGGGAACTTTTAAAAAACCAACACCTCTACATTGTTTTGTGTTACAAATTTTACTATTTAGGAAAAGTAATGTTGTTCTTTTAAATACATCTTTTCTTTTTTTTCTTTTTTTTTTTCCTTCTATGATGAAAAGTTCAATTATAACCAATAATACCAAAATTTGAATTCTAAAAATATAAAATGTAAGTTTATTGAATTTTTAATGATAATTGCTTATAAATTCTATAAATGAAGATCTAAAACTATATTGGGAATTTAGACCGTAAGGACTTTTATGAAGATTTTAGGAATATTTCAAAAAATTCTATAATAATATAAAATATTTTCAAACTATTTCAAAAGATTCCATTTTACAATATTAAAATATTTTGAGCTCTTAGTGCTTGATGGAGTAAGTGCATTTGTTTAGGTTCAGTGGTGTAGTATAAAAAATGATGTAATTTACCAATTTTTGATAAATAAAAAAATAAAAAATAGTATTGATAATTTCATAGGAAATTCATCAAAATTCTACCATTTTTATATTTGTAAGCTACATTGGTTAGATAGTATCTTTTAAAATTTAATTTAACCCCTAAAGCCCGAGGGATATTGGACAAAACATAGATGTGTTATTATATGTGCCTTCCATATGTTTGATGAAGTTTGGTTTAACAAACAAAATGTAGGGCATCATCTCTACAAATTATCCGCATGGTCAAACTTCCAAAAATAACTTTAGATCTTTTTTTAATGAATTTAAAAGCATTAACCTTTGAAAATTTGTATAAATTCTAATTTTCACTTTTAGAGTTTAAAATTTAGCATGATTGGTTAAATTTGGTTTATCTATTGCAAACTTCAAAAAAGCAAAAGAAATGATGGAGGGAACATCATTACTTTCCCCAAATAGCAAATTTTGTAACACTAAGACAATGCTGAAGTGATTCACTTTGAAAAATTCTCCCGGGTGGAGTTTAACTCGGATTGACATAATTCAAATTGGGTTGGAAAGTAGACTTGATGTAGTATTTTCAAATATTTTATATTCCGGGCAGCCCGTTAGATTCGGGCAGTGACCAAAAAATGGTCATTTGGGCGTTTAGGGGTTAATCAATATTCTTAATATGCAATAACAAATTATTGGACTGACATTATATAATATAAATATAAATAGTATAGAGATTAACCTCGAAATGCCTACAGCCCTCTCCAGATTTGGAGAATTGGAGAATTGTAAAGATGCATTATAAAATGCAATTAAGAGGGATATTTTGAACTTAATGTATGAATAAAAGTTGCACATCATGAATTTTAGATTCGATCCATACAGTTAGATCTATGATTGCAATCACCAATATTTTTGTATAAAATTTGTAACGTAAAATTCAATATTCTTCTATAATTCAACTATGAATAAGATATTGACAGTTTGTGGATGAGATTTGTTGTGATGGGTTGAAATGTAATATTCTAAGTGCGATGATTTTTGGAGATTTTTTGGTTGCTTAATTTTATGAGTTGATTTTTTCAAGAGCACTTTTGATTCGTTTTGAACTAAGATCTTAGAAACTTTTGGTTGATCACTACGGGTTGAAATGAAGCATAAAATATTCACAAATCATCTCCTTTCTAATCGGATCACACATGCATGAAGGTGATGAAGCTATCTTGCCATAGAATTTTGTAGTATTTATTTTACTGCATAAAGTGCATGATGGATGAGAAAACGAAATTCAATTCTATACATCACTCATAAAATGATTGGGTAGGTAGTTAGGACTTATGAAGTAATGTATACCAATATACACCAATTATCTTATTTAATCCGATCCGGAATAATAATAAAAATTTGGACTACTTGTAGAATTCGAAGAAAGTTTGAGTTGAAGTAATTGAGATAACTTATAGTACTTGTAGTAATGTAGGTATAGTGTGGTCTATATTGAAAATAATTATCAAAATCATTATGAATTTACCATACCAAATATGAATGAAATTCATACTTCATTGAGATAAATTGGGAAATTCCCCAATCAAAGTCAAATTCCCTATGTGATGTGATATTCCCTTACTAGTACCAGGGAAATTAAAATTCCCATATACACATCTAACAGGGAAAATTTGAATCCCGTTTACATGTCCATTCCTATAAGGGAATTTGCTTTGATCTCCCATATGTGTATCAGGGAATTTCAGAGGATCTCCTTGTGATTAAACACTTTTTTTATCTTTAGGGATGTAACTCATAAAAGTTTTTTCTTACTACAAAAGTTAATGAAGCTATTGCAATAATAGTTTCTAACAATTCTAAGTCTACCAGGATATGACCTGTCAGGTCATAAGTTCATTGTGATCCATGATCTTTTTTTACCAATACAATCCAATCTCCATATATGATGGTCAATCCAACAAATCAATTGGTTCTCCATATTCAACCAAACTATTAGTGATTTTTCTACGCATTCTATAAACCCTTCCTAAATACCAAGTTTGAGTGGATGGCCCTATATGTAAATTTACAATTTTTATCACATTAAAAATGGGCTATGTATATTTACAAAATTGAACAAAGTAATACCCTAATCTTATGTACATTTTGTAAGCCCACCCCACAATTAATACTCCTTTTGTTCACTCACATAGTTCCATACGGGATATTGTAGTGCACCCCCCGGGATTGAGATAAATTGGGAAATTCCCCAATCAAAATCAAATTCCCTATGTGATGTAACATTCCCTTACTAGTACTAGGGAAATTAAAATTCCCATATACACGTCTAACAAGGAAAATTTGAATCCCGTTTACATGACTATTCCTACAAGGGAATTTGCTTTAATCTCCCATATGTGTATTAGGGAATTTCAGAGGATCTCCTTGTGTGACTGGTTTCTTTTTAAAGGATGACATTTGAAGAAATGGCACAGGAAGATTTTTGAGTGTTAGCCCCCGGGGCTAATGGGCCAACGGGGGCTAATCTCTCAAACTTTAACTGGGACTAATGTAGTTTAGCTGAGAAAAGCGGATCATTTTTGGGGGCTAATGTAATTTAGCCGGGGCAAGCGGACCATTATTGGGGGCTAATGTCTTCATAAAAAAAAGTTCTTGAGTTAAGAAACCCAGTGCTACGGGGTGTTAGAAGGGGGGCTAACACATGAAGCGTTATCCCCGGCTAAGTCCTCCAAATCTTCTAGCGTGGAGACTCAATGCTGCTTCAACTACGAGTGACTTTGAAGCTGATGCAATCTGGAAGTCTTAGCAATCTGACTTAAATTCTTAGCACATGCAATCAAAAAACTTCATCTGCTTAAAAATATCAATATGTGTTTTGAAGATGCAGTACCCCAACTTTGGTGAGTCTCAACTTCAGCACTGCAGGTCCGGAATCCGCTGCACTACATTGATCAATCATTTGTGAATATGTACATTTTGTACAAGGTGGCACTGGAAGCTAGAGGAAAAAAAAATCCATTAGTCATCTGAAATTCAATGCGTTTGTTGCCTTTACTATAACGAAAGTGGAAAAATAAAAGAAAACGTGTATGCCAAGTGCACAGGTACCAGACCCATAAGGATTACACTACTATGATTTGGAGTGAACACGAGAGTCGGAAGCGGCGTCAATGTGCCGTGTGTACCAAGATCCAACAATATTACTATCCAACATGTGACAAGACATTGCATCAGGAATTTAGGACCTGACTGATTTTTAACGATTTCCGTGCGACATCCGATATTTCATGGGTTTGTACATTTTCGCAAGGATTCCGCACGGATTTCGCGCTAATTCTGCACTGAATCCGCACGGATTCTACATTCACTCTTTTTATCATCAACAACGTGCGGAATCCGTGCAGAATTAGCGCAAAATCTGTGCAAAATCCATGCGAAAAATGTACGAATCCATGAAATATCGGATGTCGCACGGAAATTGTTTAAAATCCGTGGGGTCCTAAATTCTTGATGACTTTGCATGGGAGCGTGCTACGTGCAGTATCATAGCGCAACGCCTCATATTGTAGAGCTTGTGATTTCACATGACGTTCCTTCTTCATCACGCGGAAAGCAAAGATAACGCTCTAGTAGATACACATAAATCGAATATCTATATTCGTCGATAGTTTGACATTTTTGTGTTTGTGATAGTATTTATTACATCACAGCTATTTATTTTTTCCAATCTATTTGCATGGAAAATTTATATCTTGCATTTGATTTTCTAATTTTTATCCTATCTATTTATAAAGAACTTTTATCTTTTATAATTTTTTTTCAATTCTTTTCTAAAGAACCTTGCAAAATCAACCAAAATAAAAAAAAGTCCCCAAACTAATGCAAAACAAACTATCACATGGAGTTTGGCTGGAATCAGAGGGAGTGTGGATGTTGCTATACTAGTCTGTTTGACATAGGCAACAGTCAACAATTTGGAAGAACCTAAGTTACATGCATGTCTACCTGCGCCTCAACTAACCACCCCAAAAAATTGTTGCACAACCTCGACATGTTCTAAATATTCCGTGGTCTCTACCCGCCGTGAGGGGTTTTGACATTTAATTGTTAAATTAACCCCTAAATGCCTAGAGCCCTCTCCAAATTCAGCAGTTTTGCAAAGATGTATTATAAAATGCAACCTAGAGGGATATTTTGAACTTGATATATGAATAAAAGTTGTACCTTATGAATTTTAGATGCTATCCATATTGTTAGATCTATGATTGCAATTGCCAATAATTTTGTATAAAATTTGAAACGTGAAATTCAAAATTATTTTGTAATTCAATCACGAATAAGATATTGACAATCTACGGATGAATTTTTTTGTGATTGGTTGAAATGTAATACTCTAAGTGTAGTGATTTTTGGAGATTTTTTGGTTGCTTAATTTTATGAGTTGACTTTTTTTAGAGCATTTTAACACTGAAATTTTCAAAATTTTGGGTGAATCACTACAACATGAAATGAGGCATAAAAATTTCACAAATCATCCCCTTTCTAATCGGACCACATGTGCATGAAGCTAACTTCCCATAGAATCTACAATAAAAATTCCACAATGCAAAAAGTGCATGACGGATGAGAAATTATGGATGAAATCTGTACATCGTCCAAAAAATGGACGCTCAGGCAGTTAGGGGTTAAACCTGTATTCCACGCCCATTGTACAGTTTGCACGATGAAAGAAACGATTGTTCATTCAAAGCCTAGGGACCAAAAATGCAAAGTCATTGTATTAATAAAAAAAATTAAAACCAATTATAGTATACGTTTTTTTTTTTCTTCTAATACTTAGGTATTTGAGTATTTCACATTATATTTTGGGACACCATGAGTTAATAATAACAATAAATTTTCCATTGAATTGATGCTATAAAATATCAAAAATATAATAATTGTTTCTTCGCATAAATAAAATTAATTATATATTTTAACCCCTAAATGCCCAAGGGAGGTCCCCCATTCAAAATTGCCTCGTTTTCGGCATTAGTGTTGATGATCTTTGAATGCTTTTCAAAACCTTTTTTCACATTCCAACCATTGGATCTTGTACTCCTAGGCCTTATAAACCATCCTTCAAGATTTCAAAACATTTGACCTTTCGGATATCAAAATTATAGCAAATGAAGTTGGGATTTTGAAATTTGAGGCTTTATAAAATCCAGGCAGCCTCGCTTTGATGGGCTCTCAAACCCAAAAAAAGAGTTCAAATGATGTGCCATTATAAACCATCCTCCAGGTGAAGTAGTTAACAAGATGCATGACTCAATTTGACAAGATATTCAATTCATTAGCATTTTTTCAAAGACCTTGTAATGATTGGAGGTATGAAGGAAAGCAAGAGATTTTGGCTAAATTAGATTATCCCTTCAACTCTCTTCCAATTGGATGAGCCCAAAACTCAAAGTATGCAACCCATTTGAGCTAGACAAAAGTTCCTTTGAAGTGCCCAATGAATCTCATTGGATTATATTTTTTGACAAGCTTACCCGAAGTGTTAAAGTTGCCTTTCAACATTAAGGTGTTTCACTTAAAAAAATTCCCCTAAGTGGAGTTTTGATTGGATGGACATAATTCCAATTGCATTGGAAAGAAGACTCATTTATCTATAACATCATTTTCTTTATTTAAAAAAAAAAATCTTCTTGAGTCTAGGCAACCTTGGAAAATGGGGAGCGACCAAAAAATGGTCTCTTATTCTTTGCTAGTGACCCCCTGGAATTACTCAAAAGAAAAAAACAAGCCCACAAGTAATTTTTGATGTGTGCAAGTTGGAATTTACGTTTGGTGTTGAACTTAACTATAACTCAATAATCACACTTTTTTCAATTTTTCATCTTTAGCCAACTAGTAGATTTGGTGGTGTGAATGCGGAGTTTAGCAATTGGCACTTATGTTTAGTAGTATAAATATAGAAGATACTAATTAATAGTGGTTCAAATCCAATCTTAAGTTATTAAAATATTTTATGCCAATAGGTAGTTACAATTGTCATGTCGTATGGCGTTTGTTAAAATCTCTGGAACTCTTATAAGTTTTTTTAATCTTTCCTTGCATATCGAGCAAGATGCTCCTTCTTTGTATTGGAAGTAAAAACAATTGTATGTATTTGTGTTTGTACAATAGAAATTAGTGTTTTGTGTATTTGGATTGAGTAAATTTGATTGAGTGTGACTTTGTTATTTGTACCAATTGTGATGTGCAATTGTATTGGGAGATGAGAGTTGAGGTCACCCAATTATTTGGAATGTTAAAAAATTCGAAGTAAGAAATTCAATGCATGTTGCAGTGTAGTTAATTCCATCAATGTTTGCAATCTGGTGTTGACTATAAAAGAACTTGAGACAACGAGTTGGTGATTTTGTATGTGAGCGAGCTTAACCCCTAACTGCCCAAGCAGGCGTTTTTGGCCTGATGTACAGATTTCATCTCTATTTTCTCATCCGTCATGCACTTTTTGTGGTGTGATTTTTTTACTGAATTTTTTATGGGAAGTTAACTTCATGTATGTGTGATCCGATCGAAAAGGAAATAATTTTTGAAAAAATTGAGTGTGACTTTGATTGAGTGTGACTTTGTTATTTGTACCAATTGTGATGTGCAATTGTATTGGGAGATGAGAGTTGAGGTCACCCAATTATTTGGAATGTTAAAAAATTCGAAGTAAGAAATTCAATGCATGTTGCAGTGTAGTTAATTCCATCAATGTTTGCAATCTGGAGTTGACTATAAAAGAACTTGAGACAACGAGTTGGTGATTTTGTATGTGAGCGAGCTTAACCCCTAACTGCCCAAGCAGGCGTTTTTGGCCTGATGTACAGATTTCATCCGTATTTTCTCATCCGTCATGCACTTTTTGTGGTGTGATTTTTTTACTGAATTTTTTATGGGAAGTTAACTTCATGTATGTGTGATCCGATCGAAAAGGAAATAATTTTTGAAAAAATTATGCCTCATTTTGTGTTGTAGTGTTTCACCAAAAATCTTGAAGATTTTGGTCTAAAAGTGTTCATGAAAAAAAAAACTATTAAAATCAAGCATCCAAAAAATCTCCAAAAATCACTACACCTAAAGTACTACATTATAACCCATCACAACAAATTTCATCCACATATTGTCAATATCTTATTTGTAATTGAATTACAAAGTAATTTTTTATTTTATGTTTCAAAATTTATAAGAAAAGATTAGTGATAGTAGTCATAGATCTAACTGTATAGATAGAATCTAAAATTAAAAATGTATAACTTTTATTCATACATCAAGTTCTAAATATTCATATTAATTGCATTTTATAATGCATCTTTGCAAATCTGCCTAAACTGGACATAGGTGAGGACGTTTAGGGGTTAACCCTTAAACGTCAAGAGGGCCTGGGCGGGGCAACCCGGAAGGCATTTGCATTTTCGGAGGAAAAAATAAAAAAATAAAAAATAAAATGCAAAAACGGCTCTGCGGGACACTGTTGGCCAGCACTGTAGCACTGCGGCATCTCAGCTGCCCCAACCTCAAAAACTTGTTCAATTTCATAACTTTGATTGCTTACCAACGATCCCACAATCTCTCAAATGAGGCGCAAATTTGCAATCTAGATCGCTTTTTCGGTAGCTTTCCAACGCACCAATCCACGCTTGATTTGGTTGAGAAAATCTACTTTTTTCTTGATTATTCTCTTTTAAATAAGCCCATGGGGCTTACCTTGACGTTTAAGGGTTAAGTGTAAACTAGTCACAATGATTGAATGTTGATTTTGAATGAATAAAAATATTCATCCAATTAGATTGTGAATAGAAGTGAAATTATTTGTTAAGTGGAACAAAATGTCATTGTAGTAATTTAGAAAAACCAATTGAGAGTTAAAAATATGAACCATCAAAGAGTGGAAGAGCGTGTGCATTGAAAAATTGAAATTTATAAAAATACAAAGAGAGTGATATGATGATGTGATTGGATGTGTCACTTGCCAATTGGAAGTGTTTTCCCGATTGAGTAGTTTAATTGTAGAATCTAAACTGTGATATAACATGTTGAAGTAATACCTGTTTTGAGCCGATCCATAGAAAGCTTACAGTGAAAGACAAAACTACACCAATTGTAAAAGAATGATGTGATGGTGAAGAAGACCGTGGGGGATAAAAGCTAGAAGTGGGAAATTCATCTACAACTGATAAGTTCATTTCTTACCCATTGATTTGAGTGGAGAAACTCTAAAGAAGTCTAATAAACAATTGATTAAATCCAAATAGGAGAAAAACCCACTAGTGGATACCTAAAACTACCTCTCTGCAATCAAAATTTTATCTATAGAAATTAATACCTAGAATTAATTTTCACCACATCTAGTGAATTTTCTATTTTTGAAGTGTTCGCGGAACAAATTTTTTCATTGTTAACACCAAGGTCAAATATTACCGTACATAGGTGATAGGGCAACTAATTATTTTCTTAAAATCTAAAAATAAATACCAAATTTGCTAAAATAAATAAAAATAATTTTTTTTGTATATGGTGAGAAAAAGAACTTTGAAGAATGCTTGCGAACACTCCATCTATCGAACCCAATTTTCTAAAAAAACACATATAATCAACTCTAAGTTTTTTTTGTTTTGACACACTCAAATTGCTTTGCAACTTGTGGCAAGCAGACGAGTTGTTTGTGAGCCACCAAGATGGCTCACATCTTATGTAATCTCTTTTATCTTTAAATAATTTTTTTTATTGTTTGCATTGAGCCTAAAAAGCAATATTTGAAGTATTTGGAATTTTTTGTATTTTATATGGTTTTTTTAGTATGAAATGAATGTTACTTGGTTAGTACAAAATAAAGAGAAGTCTTCATCAATGAGTATGTTAATTGATGTGGAAATATAGAAATTAGGGAAATTAGAATGTTAGTGGTGGAATTAGTAGTACAAGTCTAATGTTGGTGGGTTAATTGCCAAATAGTGTGGACAACGCTCATATATTGTGGGCAGAGCTCAAATAGTGTGGATAGCACTTAAATAGCGTAGGCAGTGCTCAAATAGCGTGGACAGTTCCCAATTATTGTGGGACAACGTCCAAATAGTGTGGACAGCCAATTAGTGTGACTAGTAGTGATGAATGGTGCGGATGAAGATCAAAATTGAAGCAGATGGAAGGAGGGCAAAACCCTTGAAATTTGAATGTGAAGGCTCATTTTTAAAAAAAATTCCTCTCCTTGTAGCTAAGCTCCGCCGGGTTGTGGTCTGGTTAGGGTTTAGATTACATTGCAATTGTAGAAGAAAACAAAGTTGTGAGATCTAGAAGTGTAGTTTTAGTGACATCAAGGCAAGAGCAATTTGTGGTAGAGTTTAGGATGCAATTGGCAAGATTTAGATCTAGGGGTTCAAATCATTCAAACACAAGGGAGGCGCGAGATCTAATTAGCTCATGTTTTTTTCAAGTCGCAGCGTGATATTATGGAGGTCTCGAGGTGACAGTAAAAAAAAATTCATGTATGTAGTCAATTCAGCGTTCCTGTTCTTCTACGATCACATTGTGATATTACGGAGGTATAGATGAGATATTATGGAATTTCGACCACTGCAATCAATTCGGCGTTCCTGCTCTTCTGGAATCACGTGGTGATATTATGGCGGTATCAAGGTGATATTATGAAGGACAGACCATTGAGGGTTTCCAATTCAACATCATGATTGCATGTATGTGCGTATGTCAATTTAAAACCAATCATATGCTTTGCGGTTGAAATTGTGATTGTCAATTAGGGTCAATTAGTTCTTTAACTTTAGCATCTATATTTAGTAATCTACGATTTGAGGAGTTCATGCTTGGAGGCACTAAGGGTCCTTCCACTCACTCCAACCAATTCTTGTGACGGCATTGGCCGCCCGTCAAGCTCACATTTCTTCTTCGCAACCTGTCTCAAAAGAAGTTCCATCAAGAAGAGTGGCAATTTTACGACAACCGGAATCAAACTGCCAACCACTAGGGTATCCACAATTCTAACTTTTTGATGAGCTAGCGTGAATTAAGAGCAAATATAGAGAGAGTGCATGAACTACTAGCATTCTTTTTTTTCTTCTAAAAGTGAACTTTGTGCAAAAATAATTAATTTAAAAATATTTAGCACAAATGTGCCTACCCTGCTCTCTACTTCCAGTATTCAATTGACATACTAAAGTAGAGATGACCTAAACAATGTCTGGAGAGAACCAACTTTTAATTACAAGTTAGCCAATTGAAATTTAGAATTGCCCAATTGAGTTCAAAATTTTAGGAAAAAAACTCATCATTTGAGGAAAAAATTATGAGAATATTCTCTATTTTCTTAAGGCCTAGTCGAGAGAATGTTCCCAAAAAACCGGTTGGCCCAAGAAAATGTAGGCTTATTGAACAATGAATCTGAATGTTATGCCAAATTGACACAATATGCAATCTCCTTGTCATGAACCATGACATCAATAAAAAAAATTTGGGAGTTGTCAAGTTTTTTTGCATGCGACAGGAAGGAAACTTTATGTCCTCGCTTGGCTCTAGCCATCAAATCCCAAAGGCGACAATGTACAACACCTCCAGTCTCAACTGTATGCATAATGAAATCTTGTGACAATATAATAATATTTTGTATACCTTTTATCATACATGATTTTCACAGTCCACTATAATGTCAAATTCTCCACAAGCAGCTAAAGTAGAGAGGAGTCGCGGTGAAGGGCTCACGGAGGAAGAACTCAAGAAGAAGAATGCTACAATGTTATGTCTTTATGGTCTCCACAAAATGAAGAAAATAGAAGATACAAAGGACTCCATCAAAGCGGTTCTTGGAGGGTTGAATGTGGCATCTTTTTATTTCCTGGGACAAGTAGGTGATCTTCACAAAGGAACGGCAAATGTCCAATGCCTCAACGCCATTGTCTATAGACAATGGGTAGGCAAGACCGTAGAAATCTTTGGCAAACATGTGAACTTTGCGCCACACCGGAAGAGTTTACAAGGGGCAATACCACCCACCAAAGAGGAGCAAGAAAAATTTGGCTTTTGTGACATCTCCACAGCGATTGCTGATACATTTGAGGCAATACGTAACGCACCACAAAGCAAAAGGAAGAGTAGCATAATAACACATGATGACATAGATGCATTGGTTGAAACCGCTATGGACAAAAGAAATAGACAACTCAAAATAAAGCTCAAATCAGAGCTCACAACAGAGCTCAAAACGGAATTGCACAAGGAGATAGAAGACTTTAAGAAAGAGGTGTCTTTGGAGGCAGACGTACGTGAAGAGAGAATCACCAGAAACTTAACAACACATGTCAAACTCCAATTAGCAAAAATCAGAAAGCAACTAGCTTTGGCATCGAAAGTGGTAGATTTGACAACGAAAGCGTTGGACTCTATCTTGGCCCCAAAACATCCACGGTTGGAAAACTAGATTGGACAAACAATCACATAGTTTGCCCACAAAAAATGTGTATTCACAAAAAACAAAAAAAAAAACCAAAGAAAAAAACCAAAAATTGTTGAACATATCAAAAATCAAAAAAGAAGAAGAAAAAGAAAACAAGAAAAAACAAAATTTAATAAGGTATTTAGAAATACAAAAAACAAAAACACAAAAACAAAAACAAAAACAAAAAAACACTCCAAACAAACAGACAAACACATCAAAAAACTTACTAAACAATACTACCTACCAATCACAAAATACAAAACAAAACATACAAAAACTTCACAAAACCAAAAACATTTCAAAAGATAAAACAATCAATTATAACATCTCACATACACCCTTCTACACCACTTCTGAATCAACAAAACATTTACACAAATACAATAAAAGTCCTAGAACCGCCAACCCAAAATACAATAAAGCAACTATTCAAAATAAAAACACAAAAAATATCAAATACACCAAAAAACCCCTAAAAATCATCTAAAGTAGGCTCGGCCTACCGGCCTCGCCCAAAACCAATTAAATGAAATGAGAAATGTAAAAAAGAATAACCAAACCAACAAAAAAAGGCAAAACAATACCACATATAATTATACCAACAAGCAACAACAAAAAACATACAAAAGAAACACAAAAGACTCAAACCACGTAATAAACTTAATCTCCACAAAAATAAAAAACAACAAAGCACAAATTACAAAAAAAGAAAAAATCTCTTAAAAAATAAAATGTTTTCGCTACATTTTTTACTAATACTTAGTGGAGACATTGAAACCAATCCAGGACCCATGCCCAATGTTCTACAGACACACCCACCTACACATAAAAATAGATGCAAAATGTACTTCATACCATGTACAATCAAATTACAACCAGAATACCAACACTTAGCAAAACAATTTTCTTCTACCATAAATTTAACACATCCAAAACACCAACACACAATCACCGATTATCCACACCTTTCGAGATACATTTATCAAAATCAACACCATCCACCTCCACGCTTACTACTTTACTATATGCACTTATCACCACAATCAGTCCAGTAATAAAAACATGCAATCAATTATTAATACAAATTCCAGAACCAGACTGGACAACATTACTTTTAGAACGAATGGCATTACTACAAAATCCACCAGAAAGACACATCATAACCACACACCCATGCACAAAATTTATACAAACAAATCAAAATATTATTAATGCACCCAACACCATTCACAAAGAATATACAATTTCATCAAACAAAATAATGAACCATTAAACATACAAATAATGACAAATAAATTCCCATTCGTACCAAAAAAATTACTCACAAAAACATTAAAATGCAACGAACCATTACATGAATATTCTCACCCTCCACCACTACCCAATATACCCATACTTCGTACTCAAGAAACCCAAACAACAAATCACAACACACACATCATTACATGGAAGGCTTCATCACTAAACACAGCTCTACCAAACCTCCATCAACTAATATCAAACACACCAAACAACCCTGCAATTATCACTATACAAGAAACTAAACTAACCGCAACAAAATCCACAAAATACATACAAAATCTATTCCCACAATATAAATTAATATTTAACAATACACACGCACTAACAAGATGTATGCAACAAAGAATGCCATATACACCTGCAAGAGGTGGACTTCTTACACTTATAAATAAAAAATACGCATACCCCGGAAACATCACTAAAATCCCTACTCCAGCAGAAATCTCACCATACCTACAAATAATAGAAATAAAAAATTGACCTTTACAATCATGGCTAATAATACACATTTATATGCCATCACATGAAGAAGATATACGATCTATACCAATGATTCAGCAAAACATAACATAACAAATTACAAATCACCCAAATCACATACACATTTTATGTGGAGACTTTAACAGAGACATAGCCCTAATTGGGCGTCAAAACGAATACAACACAACACCACCACAAACAGAGGATATAGAATGGCGTACATTTACGAATAACCTGCAACTTACATACGTCCCCACAAACAACCCATACTCCAGACAAGGTAGTCAAAACTACAACCAAACTAGCTTAATAGATGGATATTACATAAAAACACCCAACAACGCTTTATACACATCAACCATAAACAATGATCATAACTTAAACTCAAATCACTCCCTAGTAACACTACACATACCACCAAATACCTTACTAGCTCGTTGTACACCACCAACAACAGATAAACCACCAAGGATTCTAAATCCCATCCCACATGAAAATATTGAGAAATTCAAAACATACTTCTTTGAAGAAAATGCACTCCAGATAAACGAACTTACCAATACACTAATAAATGGTCGATTAACAGACAATCAATGGCAAACATCCTGTACAAAACTAGACCATCTAATACAGAAAATTTCTGATAAAATCCAAGAAACTTGCATTGCACTTCCTCTTCCAAAACTCACAAACCGTACATCACAACAAGGAGGCTTTTTGCCAAGAAAACTCCAAAAAATGGAAAAATCACCTCTCCACTTATCATTTAATCAGAAAAGCAATCTACCTCACTAAAAATTCTCCAAATTGGCAAACACATCCAATAATAGAAGAATTAAAAAACCATACCTATGTTACTATTTCACCTCCTCCAAATCAAGAACCTAACCAACAAGAATGGATAAAGACATTAGCTAGCATAGCCAAAACCGCAAACATACAAGTCCGTAAAATTACTACAAAATACACTCAAGAATGTGTCAAAAAAGCCATATCCAAATATAGACAGTTATACGAAAAGAGTCCAAAAAAAATTAATAAAAGAGTTTTTAAAAATCAAGAAACACCCCCTTTAGATTGCATCACAGATGAACACAACAATATACTTACAAGCCCTGCAGACATAGCCAATGAAATCCACAAACAACAATCAATTAGTAACAGGCCCACAGTACCAACATGTTATTACCAACCAGAGCACACACCAAAATGCACTTGTAGTGTCAGACAATATCCATGGCATGATTTAGACAGATTTGTTATTGATAAAAGAGGAAACCCACAAACCCCATTACATGAATATTTTGATAGAGAAACATGACACGTGCTTAAAACAATTAGCAAATATTAAAACACCCGGACGAGATAAAATTTCCAACGCAATACTAAAAAATATGCCCGAAAGCTTCCACAAATTACTTTTTCTATTTTTTACACATTGCTACAAACAAAAACAAATCCCAGCATCATGGAAAATAAACTTAACCATACTTCTATACAAAAAGGAGATCCCTCACAATTACCAAACCATAGACCGATTGCACTTGCAAACACAATATACAAACTTTTCACCAGTACTTTAACATTCATACTGTCAGCGTATGGCGAAAAACACCAAATCCTACACGACAGCCAAGAAGGATTTAGGGCAGAAAGAAGCACGTCTAGACAACTTCAACTTCTTATAGCAACTTTAGAAGACGCAAGATTCACAAACCAAGATATATACCTATTATACATTGATTTTAAGAATGCATTCGGTTCTCTTGACCACACAAGATTATTAGCTATAATGAAAGATTTGGGGTACCCAGAAGATGCTGTAACTCTAATAGGAAATATTTATTCACACTCCAATACGATATTCACCGGTGAACACTTTGGAAAAACAAAACCAATACCAATACAAAGAGGTACTATACAAGGAGACACACTTAGTCCATACCTTTTCTTGATATTTTTAGAACCATTGTTACGATGGCTACAAAGAGGGAAGAATGGATATACATTTGGCACATCTAAACTAACAATTAGTTCGGCAGCATACGCAGATGATTTAGCAACTATCACAAACAACCTCCAATCAATACAAATCCAATTAAACAAACTAGAAAAATATTGCGAATGGGCCGGAATGGATTTAGGAGTGCCAAAATGTGCCATCACTGGGTGCCCAAACAAATCAAAAACAAAACCTAATACATTCAAAGCCAAAATCCAAGCCCAAAACATCAACTACAGAAATCAACCATTACCTGCACTGCACCAAAACGAACCATATGTGTATATAGGCATACAATTAGTACCCTCATTAAAATGGAAACTCCAAACACACATCACTACAACCAAAATAATAGACCAATGTAAACAATTAACTAACAGCCAAGCTACAATTAAACAAAAAACTAGCATGGTGGATACCGTCATCAGAGCAGGAATAGCCTACATCTTCTATGTAGTTCTATTCTCTTTACCAACTATCAAAAAATTAGATAAAAAGATTATTGGAATCCAAAAAGTAATCTGTGGATTACCAAAATGCACAGCAAATGTAATAACCCAGCTACCTTATGATCTATTTGGACTAGAAGCCTTCTCACTAAAAAATGCCTATCTGCGATGTATTAGTGAACAACTTAGAAACGCACTAAATGGCCCCGGCAGACTAGGAATAATCTATAAAGGACTCATACAACATATACTAGCCAAGTATGGAGGTGCAGAGGACATACCAAGAATCAAACACCATGACTGTATCACATCGCCTATTACACGAACACTATTTCTTATGAAAAAAGAAGGAGGCATTCACCTCAAAAGCATAGAAGAAAACTTCCAGCTCCATATGACAGAACTAGAACAAGAATGGAAATCTAGTGCCATAATAGAACTACCACATTTAAACCCCAAACTATCTCTTAAACTATTGCATAAACTCCTAATCCACAACATACACAAAATTAAATACATCACCCTTCCCAATGGCACAAACTTGATGTCACCAAAGGACTTCCAAATCTATTACAAAACTCCAACAAAATTAGAAAAAAGTCCACTAAACATAGCGGAACAACTTTTTTGCTATCCAAGCTGCAATCAAGACTGTCTGACTCCATGTAACAGACATCCACAAACACGCACACTCAAAGCAAGATACATAACAGACAATCGAGAACTAACACCCAGAATACCAGAAAATCCCTTACACCCACCATTGCCACAACAAATACAACAAACCAATCCACCCCCCAACATCAAAAATAACCCACTAAGATTTTTCATATACACTATACTAAACCACAAATCAAACAAAACAAAAGATAAATATTAAATAAAACGAAAATATAATACATACCTATGTCAATGGTCATTACAAAACAACATAACATACAACAAATGGATGCCACAACGTGAACAATTTCCACTAAACCTGTTGGAATTAAGTTACTCATGTGGTAATTAAGTTACTCATGAGGGAACTGATAGACCAAGGGTCTATGCCTAAGTTACTCATATGGTAATTAAGTTACTTATGAGGGAACTGATAGACCAAGAGTCTATAACTCCAAGTTAGTTAGAACACCAAAGTGATAGTCTAGTTAGTCTGTACATATTCTAGGTATGTAGACAGACGGTACTAGAACTATAAGTGTGGCTTGGAGGGTGAAGGAGATATCATTGTCTATAGGACAATATCTCACTTCTATGGTTGGGTGGCAAGTCACATATCAATAAACTTTGTTTATTGTTTACCTTCTGTGCACATTATCTTTCTTAAATCTAACATGGTATCAGAGCTAGGTTGATTGAAGGAGAGAGTAGAGAGTTGAATTGGGTTTTGATTTGATTCATAGTTAAACCTGGGATTGACCCCCATAGTCTCAAAGTTGTTGGCTGCATTGACGAGTGCAAGTTAGCATGGCTAGTTCTAGCAGTGGAACTAGTTTCTTGGACAAGTTTGGTGGTCAGGGATTCAATTCATGGAAATTGAGGATGATCTATCTCTTGAAGAGGGATGGGTTGTGGAAGTTGGTAAGTGGTGAAGAACCAATGCCAACTCGCACTGCAAGTGACACACCAATTGGAGATGTCCAAGGAGAGAGTGAAGAAGGGGGAGCCAATAATGTTGGTACTGTTAGTGATAACAGTAAGACTAAGTGGTTAGAACGTGTTCAAATAGCCCTCTCTACTATTGTCTTCTATCTCTTAGATGAGCCACTCCATCAGACCACTCATTGTAACACCGCTAAAGAAGCATGGGATGAACTTTGTCATATTTATGAGATGAGTGATATGCATTCAAAGAGGCTTCTCCAAAAGGAGTTTTGGTCCTTCAAAGTGAATGAGTCTGAGAGTATGACAAGTGCCATAGCCAAATTTAGATCATTGGTTGATCGTTTGGCAGGAGTGGGAGTCATTTGCAATGACGAAGATAAGATTAATGTGCTTTTAAGTTCGTTACCGGATTCGTGGTTAAGTTTCACTAACATTCATAGTAATGAGAGGAATCTATCCTACCTTATTGGTAAGATTCTACAGGAAGAACAAAGATTGATTGTTTTCTCTGGTAAAACTAAAGATACCTCAAGTGCCTTACTAACTGTGAGAAAAAGTGGTCAATTTAAGAAGTCTGGTCACTCTGGTGCATTTAAGGGTAAGTGCTTCAATTGTGGTAAACACGGCCACAAAGCTTCCCAATGCAAAGAGAAGAAAAAAAAAAAAAGTCTCATGGTAAAGGCAAGAAGGGCAAAGAGGGTAACCATGAGGGTAAAAGTGTCGTACCTGACAAGACTAGAAGATCGGAGAGAAGATCAGAGAGTCCTACCTTACTAATGATAAATACATGTCTTGTAAGAGAGGATGATGATGTTTGGTACCTTGACTCTGGGGCTACTCGCCATGTCATATCTCACAAAGATTGGTTTATAGAGTACAAAGTGTTACCCAAAGGAAAAACTGTCTTTGTAGGGAATGATGATGAGTGTGAAATCAAGGGAGTAGGTACCATTCCAATCATGTTGAATAATGGTAAATTGAAAAGGATTACCAATGTCTTGCATGTTCCTAGTTTGGCTAGGAATTTACTCTCTGCTCAAGAATTCAGAAAGGCGGGCTTTGGCATTCATCTCGCAGAAGAGATTTATGTTGCTGACAAGGATGGAGCTCGACTTACACATTTTGAAGAAATCAATGGCCTATTCAAGATTGGGAGAAATCCAGCCAAAGAGAAAGCCTTGGCTTACTTTTTAGCCAACAAGGGAGATCATGTTCAACTCTGGCACGAATGACTTGGTCACATTGGTGTGCAAAAGATGACGGCGATTAAAGAAATGGAGTCCACTCTCAAATTCAACGAAGGGGACTTGAAGAATTGGCCTACGTGCGAAGCGTGTTTGTATGGCAAGCAAAGTAAGAAGAAGTTTCCTGTCGACATGGCAACTCGTGCAACTAAGTTGTTGGAGATTATCCATTCGGATATTGTTGGGCCACTCCCTCCTTCTCTTGGAGGTTCACGATATTTCATCACCTTTATTGATGATTTCTCCCGATTTACATACATAGCTTTTCTTAAAGCTAAATCGGAGGCATTCAATGAGTTTAAGGTTTTTAAAGCCTGGGCTGAAAATCACACTCAAAAATCCATCAAGATTTTGAGGAGTGATAATGGAGGAGAGTACACTTCAAAGGAGTTCAATGAATTTTGCAAAAACAATGGGATTGCGCGCCAACTCACTATTTCGTACACACCTCAACAAAATGGTGTTGCCGAGAGGAAGAATCGTACTTTGATGGAGGCAACCAGATGCATGTTGAAGAGCTCGAATTTGGAACAAAGATTTTGGGCTGAGGCAGTGTCTACTGCGTGTTACTTGCAGAATATCACACCAATCAAGGCCCTCATATCAAAGACGAGTTGGAAACTATGGTATGGCACCAAACCAATCTATGCTCATCTTCATGTTTTTGGATGTAAAGGATTTGCTAAAATTCCTGATGAGCAAAGGCAAAAATTAGACATGAAGTCTAAAGATTGCATTTTTGTTGATTATAGTGATCAATCTAAAGGCTATAAATTGTTTGATCCTATCAAAAGAAAAATGTTCTTTAGCCGTGATGTAGACTTCATTGAAAGTCACCAGAGAGTAGTTCCCAAAGATCTAGATTGTCGTAGTGACCAAGATCGCATCAAAGATCTTGTCAAAGGTGATGACAAAGATGATGCTCAAGATCTTGTTGATGATCAAAACAAAGATCACGACTCAGATCACGTTGAGGATAGTGACCAAATAGAGATAGAGGTAGAAAGAGGAGATTTACCACAAATACCTCATGAGCCTCAAGTCAGAAGGGGAACTAGAGTAAGAAAACCTTATCTTAAATTACTAGAGTCCATTAATTTGGTTGTTGAGAATGATCCCTCTACTTTGACTGAAGCATTAGCAAGAGAAGATGGTGAGAAGTGGAAGGAAGCAATTCTATCTAAGTACAATTCATTGATAGAGAAGCAGACTTGGAAATTAGTCCAATTACCTCCAAATAGAAAGCCTCTGGGCTGTAAGTGGGTTTTTAAACTCAAACGAAGAGCCGATGGGAGTTTGGACAAATACAAAGCAAGGTTGGTAGCAAAAGGCTATGATCAAATTGAAGGTCTTAACTTCAATGAGACTTTCTCCCCGGTGGTAAGAATGACCACTATATGCTTATTACTTGCTATGGCTTCAAATCTTGACTGTGAGATCCAGCAGATGGATGTGAAGACAGCATTCCTAAATGGAGATTTGAACGAGACGATTTATATGAAGCAACCTGAAGGCTTCATCAAGAAGGGGGAACAAGATTACGTTTGTTTGCTCCTGAAATCGATCTACGGCTTGAAACAAGCTCCGCGAATGTGGAACGAATATATCAGTTCGTTTTTACTCAGCTTTGGATTTACAAGAAGCGTCAAAGACAGCGGCCTTTACATTTTACATGAAGACTAAATGGTCGCAGATACATTCACCAAAAGCCTACCTAAGGCTAAATTTGAGTATAGTAAGAGTAGACTTGGAGTTCTACCTATCAAGTCACTCAAGAGGAAATTAGAGGACTTAGAGTAGTACTAAGTTATAAGTAAATAAAATGGCACTGCATTATTGTCTACTTTAGGTGGTTCTAACTATGGGGGAGTGTTGGAATTAAGTTACTCATGTGGTAATTAAGTTACTCATGAGGGAACTGATAGACCAAGGGTCTATGCCTAAGTTACTCATATGGTAATTAAGTTACTTATGAGGGAACTGATAGACCAAGAGTCTATAACTCCAAGTTAGTTAGAACACCAAAGTGATAGTCTAGTTAGTCTGTACATATTCTAGGTATGTAGACAGACGATACTAGAACTATAAGTGTGGCTTGGAGGGTGAAGGAGATATCATTATCTATAGGACAATATCTCACTTCTATGGTTGGGTGGCAAGTCACATATCAATAAACTTTGTTTATTGTTTACCTTCTGTGCACATTATCTTTCTTAAATCTAACAACCAACCTTAGTAATCGAACACAACATCAAACTACTAAAAGAATACTACACAAGACATCAACACAGTTACTACAAAAACATTGTAAATACACACTTCACTCTAGCACAAATTAGAGATACAAGATTCATACCATCACCTACAATAATGCCACACACTCAAATCTCAGTAATAGAATGCAACCGAGAAAAAGACATAACCACTGTAAAAAACACTATACAAACACAAAACGAATTAACTCATATATACAAAGACACCGGAAAACACCTCATTACCATCCCAACTACTAGACTAAAATGGCTATGGCAACAATACAACAAAGCCATCTACAGCACACATGGTCTAGTGCCTCATACGCTATCATTTGAAACAGAAGTAGTATGGCTCTATTAAAGATATAATTACAAAATTCCAAAAAAAGATCCACTAAAAGCATCACATCACACTCTCCCGCAATGTATCCTTGACTCTCTAACAAAAACATTCAACATTTCACACTCATACTTTTCCTCATCAGTAACATACTCTACACATATTACACAATTCTACTCTCTGTTCGCAAGAGACAAAGTTTTTGGATCACTTGGCACCGCCTATCAATATAAATGGAAAGGAATTAGTTACGCACACCCACATAATGAAGAAATGGCCCAACAAGCAATACACTGGGCAAGATTAGCAGCCAAAAATGACCCAAACACCATCACAATACTAGTTATACCGGACATCAATTGGTACCAAAATTATTCACCACATATTGGACCATTTCCTGACACGCATGTTATTGCCCATTTTGCTGCAGAAACCATTACATACGAAGAACCAACAATCCCTCAAGACCTAAATAAACCACGAATAGAACCACTAGCAATCCACATCTTTTGTATCCACTACCAAAATCACAACATTGGCACACCCAACCAAATAGACACAATTAAAACAATAATACAAAAATTACAAATAACACAATACCACATACAAAAGGCTCCACCCACGCCCGGGACACACCCGTAAACAAAAACGCCAAATGGAATAAATTACTCTTCCCACCTCATACCAACCCGTTAACTACACACATACCACCGTTACCAAATTATGAAATAAAGACTATACTAAAATTCCCACCACAATACAGCTATTACATCGATGGATCTTTCGTCCCACCTAAACATGATGAAGACGGACACTGGAAGAAAGAAAAAGCTGGCTACGGAATTTACAACCCAACAAAAGCAGAAGTACAAATATCAAAAAGATTACCTGGAGTACAAACGAGCTTTAGAGCCGAACTATTGGCCATACATAAAACACTCAGATTAATTACTACCAAATACAAAAATGAACCAGCACACATATTCACTGACTGCCTCAACTGTCTATATGTACTCAACACACAAATAAAACATCCAACCCAACATAACAACCATGCCGATAAATCCATATTTGCATCTATGGTAGAAATGTTAAAAAGCCGAACACAACCCATCACAATATATAAAGTCAAAGCACATACAAACATTGACGGAAATGAACAAGCAAACCAACTTGCAAAAAACGACACTAAAAAGGAATATAGATTCGCTGCCAAATCATATGAATTTGCACATACTACACCATACTACTTTCAAAAAGACACATGGCCTGGACCAAGAAAACAATTAGCACGGTGTCACCCCTTGTCTCAGGAAGGTGGGTAGGGACCAATTGGTTGGTACAATTTTCCTGCCTATGGTAAACTCACTAGCAGCACCAAGTCATGAATATTACATTAACGCTCAGACGGACCGAACAGGAATCGAACCCGGACCGTATAATTGTAACACAAACATCCTTCTCTAACCAACCTATGAACCATGACTTGGCGACCATCAACATAATAAACCTCATTTTATACCATTACAAATGATGTAAATACTTGATAATGGCTACTGTGGGTTACTTTTACTAGTTTCTGGTTACTAAAGTGTTTATTCTCGGAAGGGGAGAGTAGTCTTGTACTAATGTTCCTTTACCCGGTGGGCATTGGCTCATTGTCAAGACGAACAGACACTATATTCACGCCGGCTTCGCAAGGGGACCGGAGTTTCTATCTATCTATCAAATTCTCCACATGCATGACTACACTGAGTAGGGGTATTAGGGGAACCCTTACTAGATTGACATTTCACACTATATACTTGAGTTGTATATTTGAGTCAATGAAAATGACAACACGTGAGGAGTTGTATGAGAGGAGTAATCTACAAGTACCATGAGAATAATTCTTGAGAGGAGTAATCTACAATTACCTGAGCTAGAGGAGTAATCTACAACAACCTTTTACACTGGAAAACTAATCTTTGAAGCATTCTAAGGGGCGGTTTACACTACAGACCAAAAACTTGTCCCATGCAGCTCTAAAATCTATGATTGGCTCCATCAACTCGTACCGGGATGACTTGGGTTTATACTACAAGGAAAAAAGAAAAGAGACCAAAGGAGTTGAGGTCCTCAAAAAACCTTAAAATAGGCCTAGTGGATAATGTTGAAGGGTCCCCCGGATTTTGTGGTGAGAGAGGCAAAAAGGGTTCTCTCATTGCGGAACAAGGAGACCGTGGGCTTAAAATGCCGTTTTATTATTATTTTAGGTCCCGGTCCAAGTTCAGTTTACACTTAGTGAGAGGCCCAAGGGCTTTAAAAATTACATTTTTTTGAAGTGTAACCATGGAAGTGTGACCATGGAATTAATCCATTTTCCTTGGTCACGACTCTTTGTCCATAGTGTAAACCACCCCTAAAAGAAACATCTTGAGCCTGTGGTAGTTCTTGATGCCCATGACAATCATGCTACATGCGTTGACAAAGAGATGAATGTAGCAATTATATGTTATCATATAATTAGCAACTACATGCTGTTTTACCTATTAGTTTTCTGACATAAAAGGATCGCTACCAACGATTTATTTTCGTTTTTCATAGGAAGTGATTTTTGCAATTTCAGCTTTTTCATAGGACTAATTTGAGCCTTTTTCATTTTCATCATGTTCAATAGTTGATTTCAGACTCCATTCTATTTTCAAACTTTCAATGGCAGATAGCGGCTATGTAAGGAAATTAATAGTACATGCAGTAGTGATTTTTGTAATGTAATTCCAAAATCATGTTTAAAATCATGTTTAAAATGATTTTGTAGTAAATTTTTGCATAGTGTAATCAAATATATGAAACCGATATGTATTGTAAACATGATTTTGCTAAACTTTTATCTTGAGTAGGATTGAAGCAAACTTATTTTCTTCTTGAATGTATTGCATTTATACCAACCAAACTTGCAGATGAAGAGGAATAGATGAAGAGGAATACGGACTGGAAGGAGAGGGCATTCCAAAGTTCACATTGCTCAGATATATTTGGAGTTGTAATTATGGGGCAACACATTTTATCACACTAGTTTCATGAATTTTTTATAATTGATTCAATTCTTCAAATATGTACATTTGACAAGTTGTAGATAGGTTCACGTTTTAAAAAGATGTGCTTGTCAACTCACAAGCCCAATGCTTAAGGTATTGGTAATAAATACAAGTTCTTTATTTTTCTCATTCAAGAACTTTCAAACACTAGTGTCTAAAAAGTTAAAAATACTCGCTTCTTCATTGTCATGTCATTTTTTAATTGTTATGCCTGAAGCATGTTTTAACCCCTAAAGGACCGGGGGGTGTTGAACTTTGCTCTTGTTTTCTTGACTAGCTCCTATAACAAGCTCAATTCCTCATTGGTGTGGGGTAATTTTGACGATTGGCACCGTTAAAATTAAAGAAGACTTACGTAGCTTTTGTATGAAAAAATGATTAACAAAATCGCACAATTTTTGAGAAAATGCCACCGTTGAGAAGATTGATGGAACTTGTTCAGGGTATTTTGTACACATGCTGAAATCGGATTGTTCAAAAGTGCTTCAAAAATTCTGAAATTTTTACTGTACATAGAGATCATCATTTTAAACATGTGATAAAATTTTCACATAATTTGGAGGTGTGAGGAGGAAGATATGAGGGTCTGAAGTAATGCCTACATAGCCTCTTTGCAACTCAAAAAAATCACCAAAAATCGCACACTTCATGAATTTCCGATCGAGAAGTACCTCTAAATTGAGCTTTCAAAAAGAGCCAAGGTCTCTTTGTTGCTCATCCTACAATTCAAAGCCCAAGAACCCGAATTTCTTCACTTTTTAGTTCCAAAAGCCGCGTGGGGGCCTTATGGTCCTTTAGGGGTTAATGGGAAAAGAAATTCTTCAATTCTTCTTGTTCTTTAGGTGTTTTTCTCAATTGATTTTTCTTCTAAATTTGAGCATGTCCAAATAGAAAAATACATATTCTTTATTCTTTTTATTCTTTTTCTATGGTGTACTTGTCATATACTTAGATTAATGACATTTTCACTTCATGGTTGTTTTGCTAATTTTAGTGTGGTAAGTGTAGTGTAGAATAAGTCTCTCATAACATTTTATATAATGCCTTCCATACAACATATTGATTAATAAAGAAGTCTTTTTATATTCTTGTTTATATCCATCCTTAAACAATGTTTTGAAATATGTATTATTCAAGTAAATATTTTTATTTAAATGAATAAATCATGAATTTTGAAAATATTCATAACTTCTCCATAAATGTGAGTAGGTTGTGACTCTACAACTAGCTTCAGTACAATTAGTCAATTGCAAGTCTATTTATTTCCAACTTCAAATCTATATTCTTAAAACCACGCTTTTGGGACAACCACCCTTTTGGAGAAACTACCTTATATAAGGCAACAAGTGAGTTAGCTTGCTAAACCACTACAATACACGTACTTTGTCAATGTACATAGAGAATCAATGGCTAGTTACAAGTGAATCAATTCATACTCACTAGCAGCACCAAATCATGAATATCACAGTACTGCTTATTCGGAATCAGCGGGAATCGAACCCGGACCATATAAATATAATACAACGTCCTTCATCAAACCCGGACCATATAAATGTAATACAACGTCCTTCACCAACCAACCCAGAAACCATGACTTAGCAACCACCAACAAAATAAACTCCAAATTATACCCTAAGCTGGATTTATCCACTTGTCCAAGGCTACTATTTGTTATAAGTACTTGTTACTGATCACTAAAGTGTATTCTTGGAAGGGGAGAGTAGTCTTGCACCAATGGCTATGTGCCCAGTGGGCACTGGCTCATTGTTAAGACGAACAAACACTTTATTCATACCGACCTCGAACGAGGTCCGGAGTTTCTATCTACCTGAACCAATTCATTTCTAAAATAGTCAATTCAAAATAAAAACTTTAGGCAAATAGCTTATCAATATTTCAAAAAATTCACTATTTTTCAAGTAAAAGTACAAGGAATATCCGAAGCATATCAATGATTCAAAATAAAAACTTTAGGCGAATAACCAATCAATATTTCTAAAAAAAAACTACTATTTCAAGAAAAAGTACAAGGAATAACTAAAGCATAATTATCACTGAACAACTGATTAATACTCTGTCCATTTCATAAAAAGAATCCACAATTTTGGTATATTATTTTTCCTAGATTTTGTCCTATGTTTTATATTCCAAACGTGAGCACTATTTACTTCAAACCGGACGGACAATGACACATCACGTACATCAATGCTTGGATGAAAGTCATCTAAATTTTTGGAGATATTTCACCAAGTTGTCGTCCTATCTAATGGTTGGATTTAGTCATACTTGAGTACATAGTTTTCTAAAATTACAAATGTAGAAGTATGTCAAGTCGTTAACCAAGCCAAAATTGCATTGACTATAGTTCAAAAGTGGCCTTGCAAAAATGAGGTCATAGATTTAAGAAACACAAAAATTTCAAAAAATCACCATGTTTAAGAGTATCTCATTTCAAATTCATTCCAACAAATTTTACTCAAAAAATATTAAAATTTTGTTTGTAATCAAATTTAGAAGGAATTTTTAATTTTAACTTTCAAATTTTATAATTAAATATTGGTGATAGTATCAGTGAATCAAACAGTACGGATGGAATCTAAAATTCAAAATCTAGAACTTTCATTTGTATATCAATTCCAAAATATTCTTCTAAATAGTACTTTATGATGATTTTTCTCAAATTGTCAATTCCAGGGACACCCTGGTACGTTTAGGGGTTAAAGATAGCCCATTTTTTGAGTATTGAGATGACTTATTCTTGGCAAAATAACATTGAGTTGAAACATGCCAAAAAAGTGGACTCAGATTGTTATGAAAGAGAGGGAGCAATAAAGAACTTTGGATATTGGTTAGTTTGGCTCAATTTCTACGCAGACACTGCTTTGTGTTTTTTCTCTTCCATGTCATTGAAATCAGGGCAGAAAAAGCTGGTTTATCATCTTGTAAGTTACCTTGGCACATAGCGCCATAGAACGAGCTGACCCTGTGCATCTCCTGATATTAACCAAACAGTGGAGTTAAGGCTGTGCAATTGACTCCCCTTTTTTTCCTCAAGTGGTGACACTGAACTTAGTGAGGTTGTAGCAGCTAATGCCCTTACACCCGTCGCATGCGCTCGCACGGGTTCTCCAACAGGAGCCAGAGTTTCTGGATCCCAAACACGCACAAACTGCACAACCACCATCATGCACACAACTCAGCACAAGGGAAAATCCAAGCAACAATCGTCTTCAAATGGCAATCATCAGGAATTCAGGACCCCACGAATTTTAAACAATTTTTGTGCGACATCCGATATTTCATGGGTTCGTACATTTTTCGCGCTAATTCCGCACGGATTCTGCACTGTGTAAGATAACGAAAAGAGTGAATGTAGAAGCCGTGCAGATTCAGTGCAGAATTAGCGCGAAATCCGTGCGGAATCCGTGCAAAAAATGTACAAATCTATGAAATATTGGATGTCGCACGGAAATTGTTTAAAATCCGTGAGGTCCTAAATTCCTGATGATAACATGGTTTTCAATAAGATTTTTTCCAGTACTTTTAAACGTCGTCACAAAATGAACCTTCTCCACAATCTATGGGAAGGTCTTACAATGAGGTTCTCTTTACAATAGAGTTAACCAAAAACAGAAGTGGAGTTTGCATCCCTATAATAACAATTTCCAACAAGCATTGCTTATGAATAGTCTCTTGGTTGGTTCTCTTAAGCTTGGGGAAACTTGTGGAAACTCTCTACTAGCATTGGGAAGGTAATGAATTCCATTCCATCAGGCGGTGTAGAGCCTTGCTTTAGATTATTCTCCAACTCACCATAGACTAGTTTTGCAATATTTTTGAACTGAAAACGAGTCTGAGGTGAGTGCGAGGTGAGTTTTCCACTCTTTTCGGTTACCACTAATGTTCATAACATTCAGTAGCTAGTGTGTGGTCTGCCTTTTCATCCATCCACGAGCTTTGGTCTAAAGGGATGCACAAGGAGGAATGAATGCACGCACAAATGCGGGTCACCCAAGTTTCCACCTGTGAGTAAAGATGGGTAGCTATTGATGGGCCATGGATGGTGATGAGGAATATGCTTGACATTCTCCTCAAGAGCAAGCCAGAGGTAGCACTAGCTACTGAATGTTATGAGTTGTCTAAAAACAAAAAAAACTGTTTACTGAAAAAACTGTTCCATGTCATTGATGAGCGCAAACCTCGTCAGCCCCACCACTGAAGAGGAGGTTGCGTGTTGATGCTAAGGCATGCAGCTTTGCGCCCTCGTGTGCAGCTATTGCTTCAGCCTTCGTTTGCAGGCTCGACTTGCACCAGCTCTGGAGTGCAAAAGCCGAGTAAAAAATATATATAAGGTCACAGCAGTTCTTGTTCTTATGGGTAATAAATTTATGTAGAATCATCTTGTCAATCATACCAAAGGTACTAAAACAGTACAACTAAATAGTGCAATTAGGGTGCCCCTCACTAATTTCTTGACACTATATATTTATTGTTACATATATATATATTGTTATTGTACAAGAATGCACTACTTTTGAATTAAATATTGTTGTAATTGGGACTCATGAACCTCCATGTGTACAAATGAAAATATCTGTTGACTTTGATGGCTTATGAAGTAACTTTCTTGGGGTAAGACAACCTAAATTTTTAGGCAACCTAATTGCACTATTTGGTGTAGAGAATGTACCCAAATATGACCATCATGTCCAGCAGTAATGACAACCCCGTTGTGGAGCACTAGGCTGATGATTCTGCCTGCAAAGATTTCCTCAGTGTCACACAAGCAGAGACTATATTGGTGCTCATAACAAGACAGTTTGAACGAACCAAAGACACAAGTTTAAAATCCAACCCTACAGAGACGTTGTATAAAAGTGGAACCAAAATCATTTTCACAGTAGACCATTAAGAACGTCACATTTTCAAAATGCCCGAATTAACCCCTAAACGTACCAACCCTTTGAACACAAGTAGATGCTAGCCTCAAAAATAGGCTCAGATGTACATGAGGTGTACATGAGAGGACCATTGCAAGCATAAAATCTACCCAACAAATTTGACATACTTGCATTTGGAGGCCTCTACAATATTATCAACATCTCCCCATCACAAGAGATTTACTTTAATTGGTAGAGAACTTAATAGGCTTGCAAAAGTTACTTGGATGAAAGTCATCCAAGATTGTATGAGAAAGTTATAAGGCTTTGGATCTGTTCATACCTGGACGCTGTGACGTTTAGGGGTTAACGGTTGAGGAGTTTCTCAATTACTAAAGGACTCCATATATATATTAATCTTTATCCGACAACATTCAAAGCGGTCAATGAAAATGGAAATGCTAAACAATTGAACTGGATGTCCATACCTTCATGAGCTTGAACACTGGCCCTTTTGTGAAGGGAGGTAACAGAGAGGCTCTTTGTTTCATGAGAGATTGTCCACATGTGTAGCACTCTGTCAAGGCAATAAAAAATCGGTTAGCTTCTTATTTTCTGTTGGAAAGAGTAAATAATACCAACAGCGAGGAAACTCAGAAAAGTAGGCTTACCCATCTGCAGTAGCAGCGTAAACGCAGTGATCATCCATGGCCGTTACAAGCACATCACCTGCTCCTTCCCAAGTAGATCTCCTGTATTAACCCCTAAAGGATCAAGAAGCCCAAATTCGACCTCATGTATTTTTTTTTAGCGTTTTTTGAGTAGGTCCTATTGACTTCCTTTAGTTCAAATTTATTTATGTCTTGACCAACACATACTCTATTCTTTACTAATTCCGGTGATATAAAATTTGGTCGCATCTGAATTATGTATTTCTAAATATGATCAATTGAATTTGTCATTTTAAGATCATGACTCCTTAGTCCTTTAGGGGTTAACGTGCTAGAGCTTTTCATGCAATAATCCTCAATCAAGTGGGAGAATCCTAAAAGAAGCAATTCAGTAGAAGATCATTACCCTTGAATAGTTGCAAGTCACCCAAATGCTCAATCGACGAGGCCTTTGATGTGTCAGGAAGCTTCCACACCTTACTGAAATTGCATGCTGCGCTGAACAGAACAGAATAGAGCAATGAAAAGACCACAACAACATTATTAACACTCACAATATTAACCCCTAAGCGTCCACTGTGTATTTTCCGTAGTGTAGGAAAATTGGACCCCCTGCTGCAAATCATCTGTTTGTGTGAAAATGACTTCAGTTTAACACGATCAACACTGGTGATCTTGTAGTACAGAACAAGAGCTTTAAAATGATTTATTGCAATCCAAAAACCGAAGTCAAATGAGAAAATGCCACCGTTGCAAAGTTCAGTGATGCAGATGGCCATATTGACGCTTAGAGGTTAAAAATGAAATAAGCATAAGATATATATACCATGAACATTCTTGAGGAGCTGCCTCAACACCCTTGGCAGATTCTTTTTGTGCACACTCTTGAGCTCATCTCACATGGGAAGTACCAAAAGCTAACACATAAGAATAATTGCACAATCTCATAAGGGTAGCAAATATGAACAGGCAAGAAACTGAAGGGTTTAGGGTTTTAGGGTTTAGGGTTTTTAGGGTAAGACACTTTTGCATGCAATTCCTAAGCTTACCTTACCATGATCTCATTGCCAACAGCAAGAGTTCGCACCCACCCGGTATGGCCTCCCAAAGCCACCCCAAGAACTGGACTCCAGTTGCTCAGTCTCCAAAGTTGCAACTCCCTCTCTGCATGACCTGTAACCAACTTGAAAACACTCCAGAATTGGACACACTTGCCATAGAGAACAACAATTGCAAAATCAAAAAAAAAGGAGGTTGCAAAATCCAATTTTGTCAAGAAGAAGGAGGTTCAGGAAGCAAGTGCAAAAACTTCACCTTACAAGAAGAATTGTGCAGATTTGGTTCATTCAATTCCCAAGCACTTGAGTGTCCATGTGTTAAAAAGTCGTTCACTTATTAGGATTAAGTGTAAAAAACCAACAAGGTATTCTTTTTGGTCACATAGTAAAATTTGTAATTATGCAAAACCAAAGTTCTCCAAGGGTTACGCAATAGTGAATACAACTCAACCCCCCGGCTCAACCCTCTCTGGCTGGCCCTTGCCACTTGTTTTTTCTCACTCATCAGTCAGTGTACATGAGCCTTCACAATATGACAGACAGTAAGGAATGTGCAATTAGAGAGCGTGTCATTAAAAAGGTTTGAGTACACACATAGCATAATAATAGAGCAGTGCAATGGAGCACCCTTTTGAAAACTGGATCACTTAGATCCACTTTTTTTAAGTAATGAAGGAATGCCATTTGTATTCCATGAATTTTGGGACTACCGTGTCATTGCCACTAATTGTAACTCGACTGTGGTCCAATTGCAAAAGGGTGTTGGCTCCCATTTCTCTATTATGCTATGCGAGGAGCAAAGAGTCTTGGGGGCCAAATGACTATGGAATTTTCTTTTAACAAAAACACAACATCATTTCAAGACTTGCCAGTGATGAGGAGGTCAAGATGAGGTGCAACCCCCAAGGAGAAAATTGGACTCCCGCTCTCGGAACCACGTAATGCACATCTTTCAACAACTGCCAAATCCGCAGAGTTCGCAGTCGCCGGCACTCCAAAGCATGTCATTAGCAACTGAGCATCGATGGATGTGGAAATGAGCCACAATCTACCCTCATTTTGCTGAAAGAAACCCACCCAATCGCATCATCTTCAAACAATACCCAAACCTCTCTAATATCACATCCTCTGTTCTCTCACCAAACCTTAGGGCACAGACATACCTTGTACAAAACTTGAATGAAAATGAGATAAGTATTGTAGTTGAGGAATTCAAGCATAGTTTTCCATTCAACATCATTTTCAAATTCCAAAATTCAAATGATGCAAACAATATCCTCTTCCTCAATGTCATTTTAACATACAACACTAGCGATTGTCACAATGAATGCTACAGAAATCCATATTATCACGTCCATTAAAGAGGTATTGAGGAACTCAAGCATAGTTTTCCATTCAGCATCATTTTCAGATTCCAAAAGTCAAATGATGATGCAAATAACATCCTCTCCCTTCCTCAATGTCATTTTATCATGCAACACCGTCGATTGTCACAATGCTACAGAATTCCATATCATCACGTCAATTAAAGAGGTCTGCGTGCTTTCAAGCATAGTTTTCCATTCAGCATCGTTTTGAAATTCCAAAAGTCAAATGATGCAAATAACACCCTATACCATAACGTACCAATATTCTATCGATTGAATTCCTCAACTACGCATATTTTGATAATATGGAGTTTTGTAAGCATGCAACACTCTCGATTGTCACAATGCTAAAAAAAACTGCATATTATCACAAATGCATTAAAGAGGTCTGCGTGCCTTCAAACCCTAAAGGACCAAGAAGCCCAAATTGAGTCCCATGTGTTTTTTTTTTAGCAGTTTGGAGTAGGTCCTATGTGGACTTCCTTTTGTCCAAAGTTAGCAGCACATGCAATGTTCTTCACTGATTCAAAAATTGGTCTCATCTAAATTATATTTTCCACAATAATATGATTGATTGAATTTTTCATTTTGAAACCATGAATCCTTGGTCCTTTAGAGGTTAAATTTCAAAAGGATTTGCTGTCACCTCAGTAGTAGTAGTGTGACGCAGGAGTAGGGCTAAAAGAGCACCCTGGTGAAGCTGTCCTTGCCACTGACGCTGCTGCAACAGTCAATCGCCATAGCCATATGATAATATGATCAATGCAATGACTGAATTGATTGAGACCATCAGAAACGGACTCAGAAACGAAATTAGGGCTATTTAGTTACCAACACATGGTCATGCATGGAGTTTCCTGATCGATTGCAGAAGCTCCTGCACCGCAACTGTCTCAGCAAAGCCCCATCGCCGTGCCTGTGCCTGTGCCTGTGACTGAGGAATTGAGTGCAAATGCTGGAACAAACAGTATGCACAAACCCCATCTCTGGGAAGTGCAAAAATCCCCCTAAACCCTAAACCCTAAACCCTAAACCCTAAACCACTACAACGCGGAGGCCCTACATCGACATTGCTGGAGCGGAGGGAGTGAAATGCTGGCTGTGTGTGAAAATGCCCCCGTGTGAACGAGTACCTTAGCTATCCAGTTAAAAGGGTTTTGAGCCTAAGAAAACCACAAAAATATATGTTTTCTTCTTTTTTTTCACAATTTGATACCAATTTGATTATAAACAAATTCTCACCTTGTATTGTACACCAAAATGAAGCAAAATAAGTAAATTTTTATCTTACTTGATCAACTTAGAAATTCTTTTCATTGTTCCATCAAAAAGTGCTCCTTACACTATTTTTTGGTTTTTCCCCAATTTGGATGACAGGATGAACCTAAAAGACCAAAGTAAAGAAATATTCATTTAACACACTTTGAAGAAAAGATAATATGATTAAACAAAACTTCGTGGAATTATGCATGGTCAAAATTTAGTTGACTTCAACTTATGCAAACTTTTTGATGTGTATATCTCACTTGACCCCTAACTGACTATTCAACCAAAAAGCAGTCACTGTGATTTGTACAAGCCGTTCGAGATTTTATTTTTATTTTTTTTAAATCAAGGATAGTTGTTACTTTAGAAATCGAGTCTAGTTTCCGACTCAATTTAAATCATGCCTTAATCCCCTAAACATCTCAACGTCTAGAAATTAATCCCCTAAACAACCCAGCATTCAGAAATTGAATCACGAACAGATTCAAAGCCTTGTAACTTTCTCATACAATCTTGGATGACTTTCATCCAAGTCACCTTTGCAAGCCTATTAAGTTCTCTACCAATTAAAGTAAATCTCTTGTGATCGGAAGATGTTGATAATATTGAAGAGGCCTCCAAATGCAAATATGTCAAATTTGTTGGGTAGATTTTATGCTTGCAATGGTCCTCTCATGTACACCTTATGTACATTTGAGCAATGTTGATATTTAATTTTTGAGGCTAGCATCTACTTGCATTCAAAAGGTCGGTATGTTTAGGGGTTAACCCCTAAGCATCCCTAGCTTTTCTGGGCTTAAAATCACCATTGCTTTTGATGTGTTATAGGTCTAAATGTAAGTGAGGTATAGGAATCTCAACCGTACAATCTTGTAATATACATGTTGTAGATTATGTGGATCAAAGTTGGAGTCATTTGGCCATATAGATTGCAAGATCATAGTGTTTTAGTGTAAAAAAAGGATGTTGAAATTCTCCTAACAACACAATTAGAGGTGAAATTCGTTTTCAAAATTACTCAAATGAAAAAACTTTCAACTATAAAGTAGTTCAAAATCATCATATAAACATATTGGTACCAAAAAAAAAAACTCATGAATTTTTTTTAATGTGCCCTAAAATGGCCTTGCAATGTCAAAAAGTAGCCCGAAAAGTGACCGATTTGACCCAAAAGCAAAAAGTGTTCAAACTAGACCCGTACACTAAAATGACTCCCGAACATTCAGAACAACATGGATTGACATGAAAATTTTACCATAATAACTAGACTTCAAGGGGAATCCAACCCAATAATTCCTATTGAAAACGAACATGGGATGAAGGAGATATAAGCCCCGAAGTTGCAGCCATCAAAATGCACAAAAACTGTCCAAAAAAAAGACCCCTACTTTCAAATGACCATCAAAAATTCAATACATCTCGGACTGATCTGAAATTTTTACCACTCATTCCATACATCATGAGGGGGTTTTTTTTTCAAAATTTCATTAAAACTGAACACTTTTTGCAAAATTTACAGCTCTTCGAAGGTGAATGTACCCCCAAAAACGTCCAAAATATGGACGTCGGGACGGTTAGGGGTTAAACTCCACCTAGGAGATTTTTTCATGTATATTATTTGAGGCATCTATTATACTTTAAGATTGTAACTGTAAGATAAAATTTTAAAAATCATAATAAATAATAAATACGTTTCCAAAATATTTCTCCCATTCATCATGTAGGAATTTTTTTTACTGATATATTAAGTGATCTTAACCCCTAAAAGGATATGCATACGAAGTTGCTGCAGAGGTTTACATTTGTACTTATATATTGAAGACTAGAAAATGATGCTGTGATGGTGAATTCTTTTGTAGATGTCAATGTCAATACCATTAATGGTATATATTTTTTTCAAAATTTTTGGAGTAATTTAGAGCAACTCTACCACTGCCTGTATATGCTGCAAATACGTATAAATGTGCACAATAGACTCCATAGAATACACATAGTGATTCCAATTTTTTGCCCCGAAGGTTTCATAATTTTCTTCATCTTTGGGTCTTTCTTTTGCTTTTTGGTTGTTTCAAGTAATATGCATTGCAAGGTGCCTCAATTCATGGTACAATCCCAGCCAAGGCGACATTCCATCCTCAGGGCCCTTTAGGGGTTAACCCTTTAACGTCCCGATTCAACATTGTTTTCAAAGATTCGTTATAAAATGTTTGATGAAAAATAAAAATGGAGTTGATGTACAAAGCAAAGTTGCAAATGTCAATGTGAAGATAACATCTGTACGGTTGGATTCATCATATTTTTATTGGTATTTTTCAATTGATTTTGCAAGGTTTACTCTTGAAATTCAATTTAAAATCCAAAATTAACACAAAAAAATCAAACAATATTTTAAGGAAATTGGAATAACATGCACTACAAGATGGTATAGTTTCCATTATTTGATTCTACTTATTATGGAAAATCATGTTTAAGGTCTCACTTTTTGAACTAAGAATGAAACTTGACATAAACCACTTTTGTTATTTTTCAAAAATTCACATTATCTTATTTTGAAGATCCATACCGTACAAATGGTAGTCAACTAGCACAAGAATCAAGAGAATTTTGGATGGATGAAAAAACATCACAGTATGTGGTGAAGGGACGCGTCAGAAATCATCCAGCGTCTAGAATATGGACGCTGACGCGTCAAAGGGTTAACCTTCCTTTATGTATATAAATTAAATGAAATATACTTTTCAAAACATTTATCATGTACCTAGTGAATACTTGAATATTTAAAAGTTAAGATATTCCATCAATATGTCAAATTTCCTTCAAAGAATGTATGATTATCCCTTCAGTTTACAATAGTCATTCTTGATGATGCACAAACTACATCAAGTCTTTGTGCAATATCAATTGATCATACCAAATTTCACTTACCAATATCGAAAACAGCTTTCATGACAAAAACATACATTTGTTTATTCATCATCTTATATCATATTTGATCCAAAAACAATGTTGATTGATTTTTAGAGTTCAACAGTTGCACAAACATGTAAGGAAACATCAATGGACACATTTATTCTTTTCCAAGAATTTCCAATAAAATGACATGGTTGTCACTTTTTCAACATGAGTGCCACCAAGCCAAACTTCGCAACAAAGATATCCCTAAATTGTAATTAGAATTTGGAAAACTAATTGCACCAACGTTGGGGGTGTAGCAGCAGGGATTTTCAATATCTTCCATCTGCCCATCTTTAGGATGTCACACTTGGTGTTAAGAGTGATCTTAGCAAAATCAATGTAGTCCGAAAATACACCTAAATTCATTCCTAAGACCCTCAATAACACCTCTTAACACAAGTGAGAACAGAACCACCAAGAATGAGGGGAGCTAATTTCATTGGGCCGAGTTTTCCACCCTGAAATTCTCATTACGAGACAGTTCTGGTCTCCACTTTACTAATACATCTTGTTGAAAGCTTGTCCATTAGTCCATTACAAAAGAATTACTGCTATGCAATGGGAAGCTAATCGAATCGACAGACTAAAATCATCGTGCAGCCAGCAGGATAGGTGAAGAATCTGATGAGGAAGCTAGAAGGTTTACTTTCTGAACACCTATTAGAGTTCTTCAAGAAAAGCTTACAAGCGCACCTACAAGAAATATTCTTGCAATACTCAATTTCAAACGAAGACAACAAAATAATTAAGAGAAGATGCCATTAAGTTCTGGACTTCAGACAGACCTTCTTCCCCTCTACTACGAACTTGGAACTCTTCACCAGCTGCAACAGAGACACAAGAACATTAGATAATGAACCAAAGACACTTACATTAACACTGGAAGATGTATGTGTCAGACCTAGAAACACAACTTTTGCAATAACCAAACTAAGCTGAACAGAAATTGATATAGATGTGTTAGAAGGTAGCTATTGGCACGGCCATTTAATTCTACGTCATATTTACTTGTTCAAAAACGGTCAATATTAAAATCAGGTACCTTGTCCCGGAAGCTATCCGCATTGTCTTTACTTGAGAATAAGCCAGTTGAAGCCGTAACTCTCTTCTGCAATCTTTTTAAGCTCATCCTCTTTTCAGGAGCCTGTTTGTTCATAAAATTCAAGAATCCCAAGTTACCAAATTGTACACTAGATGTATCACATAAGCAATAAGGAAAAACTGATTGATTAGAAATTCATTATTTGCATGCTGTTGGTTTCCAGTCATTCACTGATAAGACGAGAATTCAGTAGAACAGCCTCAGAGGTTTCTAAACAAGTACTGCACTGGTAATGCGTTTGTAAAAACTCAACTACAATGCAGATTTGAAGTCTGTAACAGAACGCGACCTAACGAAGGCCACAATTGCGAAGTAGGAACATCCGTTCAATTGGGGATGGAATTACTCGGTGTGGCCTACCAAAACACCTAAAACACGGAGAACCGTTTCAAAGCCTATCTACTCACTGGGCAACAGTACTTGGCTATTTTGGGTTGCATGTCGCCCATAAGAAAGCATAATGATGCTTACCAAGAAAATAATGAGATGAATAGAAAAGAGGTAGACGATTCAAAGACGTGAGATTTCTCACCTCTGTGAGAAACTGAGCAACTAGCTCTTTCAACTTGATTTTAGACCCCTTCTGCAAGGGGCTTCCGTTTCCAGAAGTTTCATCCCTTTTCCTCTTCTTCTCAAGTTTCTCCCCAGCTGCGATCTCACATTGGCTGTCACTAGTGACTGCTTCCTGTGTTTCATCCTCATCGCTCTCTTCAATATCAGCAAATACTTTCTTTTGTCCTGGACGTGATGTAATCTTGACCCCTTCAATCTTCAAAGCCCTCTCACCTTGACCTAAACCCTTCTTCCCCGTTGTTGCATTGTCCTGCAATCGAATACACAAAGATTTTGTAATGCACACTGAACTTCAACGTAAAAAAGTCAGTCCCGAAGGTTAACGAAACCAACATATGTAGATAATGACAACAAACATCTTTTGTATCATGTCTTCATATTGAGCATCGGAGACTAGCTCACGTAACGTTGAGAATGAGAACTAGTGTAAGGAATTCCATACTCTTGATCATGACAACCATAACCACCTCCAGATCAGGGATTAATGACAACTCACGTTTACAAGGTTATATAGGTTTTCCTGGTCTTGCTCAGAGAACCGAGTCCGGCCATTCTCACTTGGCCTTTCCCCATTAACAGTCTCCCGAACCTTTGATCCAAGCGCCCCACTTCTCACAAAACCATATTTAGTGCCCCACCAATCTGCAGCTATTTCCGGTAGAGGAGCGCTCTTCTCACCTTCGATTTCAACAAAGAGGACTTCCTCCTTAGACTCTGCAACTTTAGTTTCCACTGCAACAACAACAATCCAACAGCCCAAGTTAGAGAGGAAAGTGATAGCAAGGTGGTCACAAAATCGCTAGGGTGAACTTTGAAGTATTTTATCTGCTTAGTAATTAACATGGACATAGTAGTCACTCACCTTTTTCAACAACAGTTGGCGTAGTCTGTGCAGGCGCTGCCTCATCTTTCTGTCCTCCCTGCCAATAGATGAGCATAAATTAAAATCTGTTATTGCAGAACAGATTGTGCGGTGTACAATGCACAAATGCCTATTCACAAGCAAAAGAAACTTAGAAGGTAAAATCAGTGTTCAAAGGGAGCATGACAGTAATGGTGATGTTGCATTTCTTTTATATTCACGAATCTCTGACCATGAACACTCGCCTCCACTTCTATCGGAACAGAACTGAATTCTCGAAATCATCACAAGTTGGAACAGATACTAATAGTAGTGCACTTACAAGTATGGCATTAAGATCCGTGGCAGAGTAGCCCGAAACTAACTTCCCCCCCTCTCGTCTCTTGTACCTGCAATATCCTCAGTACCCTCAGACTCTTGCAGCAGACAACTAGCAAGTTCATCCACGTCGTATAAAGTGAAAAGCCTCATCATATAAGTTGAATTTTATTGTCCACTAGCAATCATGAGGGTCATTGCAACCCCAAAATTGAATAACTCTCATACAGATTCAAAGCTGAAACAGATTAAGCCAGATCCAGAGACCTAAGATAAAGGAGATTCAAGTACACACCTCCCCTGTGGCCGAGCGAGCTTTTTAACCACGGGCAAAGCTTCAACAGACTCATCATCGCTACTGTCTTCCTCACTACTGTCTGCAGAACAGGGAAAAATAAATCAGACCATTACAAAGACACGATTAAGTAACATTTCTCATTAATTTGCAGGCTGTCAAGAGCAACATACCTTTCTTATCCTCAACGTTCTTGTCTTCTGGTTCAGCAGCTTGCTGTATCACACCACACACAAATCATTACGCAACAATTAGGGTTTACGTACTTCGCTAACAAAAAAAATTCGAGCGACTGCCGCAACTGGCTGTCCTAAAGAAATGCATCCGCAGAAAACTCCTCCAAAGAAAAGAAGGATGCCTTTGCAAAATCTCACCACTTTCAGGTTCTTCAGAATGTTATCAAAAATGTGGGTGTTGACAGTCCAGTTAGCTGCGGCTTTCTTTTGTTCATCCGTACCGATACCTGCATCCAGTGGTTTTTTGTTGCTAATTTTAGCCAAATTGCTACATGAAATTTGGACTGGCTAATTGATACAAAGGATTTTTGAAAAATAAAATAAAAAATAATAGCCAGATTTCCTACATGGAGTCGACATGTGTAGCCTCTTTAAACCTAGGTATCTCCCAGATATTGCTTAAGTAGAACCTAGGTAGCAAATGTGTATTAACCTGATATTACCTACATATTAACATGAAAAGAGAATCCAAGGAGCCTGGATTGCTCTTCAAGCACGGAAAAGTAGCAAAAATGCTAAACTGTCTCCTGACCCAAAAAAAAATCACTGTGCATCACTCTGCCTCTTGTCGACGACAAAAACCATCACGGCTGAATTGAAAGAAACCCTAATGAAAGGCCGGGGTGGTACCAGAATTGTCCTTCCGTTGTTTGACTTTGATGTGCGATTTCATTCCCTGCTTGTTCTTTCCGAGACCGGAGCCTTCTTCCCATCCCTACAACGACAGAAGGACAATGCACACAATCAGCATCAAGAAATTTCGAATCAGGGGTGCGATGAATCAGGAATTACTTATTAGTTAGGTAAGGGATTGACGGACCATTTGAGTCATGAGACGGAAGGCCAGGGAGTCTTTGGCAACGCCTTGGAACAGCACAGGTTCCTCCACAAGTCCTTCCATAGCTACTGGTGCCATGGTGAAGAAAACGAGAGGTGAAGAACTGAGCGATGGCGGGGGCGATGGAGCCCGGAGCGAGCGCCTAAGCGATCGTCCAAAACTCAAAGGACCTTCAAATTTAGGGTTAGGGTCACTTTAGAGAGGCAAGGGGCGACTGGAGCGCGGGGACCGGTCCCTGCGGTAACTTCTACGCTTGTTTTATTTGGAATCACTTCTCATTCATAACTTCTACGATTGTAACCCAAATCTATTACTTTAACCCTTGAATGGCCCGAAAGCCCTTTGTGACCGTATAATATATTCCGTATTTGATCAAAATAACAATGACCAAACACTTTTCAGTACAAAAAAAAATTGATAATCGTGATAATATGTCAAACAATATATCACAATTTGTATAGTAAACCACAATTGAGCAATTATAAGGTTAAATACAGGTTGTAGAGAGGGACCCTATGGGCCTTTTAAGGGTTAAAATTTTAATTTACTAGCAGGTAGTTTATTGCAATTTGGATGGATTTCGGTGGACAAAGTCCAGTGGATAAAGTGTATTGGAGGAAATATTGTGGATGAAAATGTGATTGATTTCGTGAGAGAGGCGTCGTGACATCTGGTCGTAACAATGTATATTTAATATAATAGATTTGGAATCACTTTTCATTACAACTCACCAGTGGAAAAGGTGGCGCTCCCCATGAAGATGCTCACACAAAATCACTGTGCATGCGTGGAATTGGGCACCACATGCCTGGGCAACTCCCTCGGCAATGCCACCTTTTCTACTAGTGAATTGTAACTCAAATATTTTACTTTAAAATTTTAAAGTTAAAATCTTATGTATGGGAGCACTTTAGATGGCACATGCTAACGTAGTTTTGTACACAACATAGATTATAATGTAAAATTTCATACTGTCATAGGCAGAGATCACAAAGTCAAAGTTACAAACCAAAATGTCAAGGTTAATTATGTCAAGTAAGTCAAATATACCAAATGAGTCGGGTGTATGAATACACCAAATAGTCTAAGTAGCCAAAGCTAAAAATCACGTATAATAGTCAAAAACCTCATAGGCAAAGATAAAGATCAAAATTACGTCCAATTACTCCAAGTGAGAATAGATCATCGTAAATTTGAAGTATCTTTTCATCTACATCTTCCAGTATACACATTTTTATTTGAAAAGCATTTTCATCAAGGTTTGTTCAAATGCGGTGTTAACTTAAAATATTAGGTACTACAAAGTCTACTTTCAAAAGGAGTATGTATTTCTTGTGTCATTTACATTGTTGTGGAGTTAGGTAGTGTTCTCGGACCTTAACCCTTTAACGTCCCGATTCAACATTGATTTTGAAGATGCGTTATAAAATGTTTGATGAATAACAAAAATAGAGTTGTGTACAAAGCTCAGTTATAAATATCAATGTGAAGATCACATCTATACGGTTGGATTTATCATATCTTTAAATAATAAAATTGTAATTAAACTTTCAAGATTTTCTTTTGAAATGCAATTAAAAATCCCAAATTAACCCAAAAAAAATTAATTTTTGTAATAAATTTGGAATAACATGCACTACGAGATGGTATGATTTCTATTATTTGATTCTACTTATTTTGTAAAATCATGTATAAAGTCTCACTTTTTGAACTAAGAATGAAACTTGACATAACCAATTCTGTTATTTAAAAAAAAATCACAATATCTTATTTTAAAGATCCATACTATACAAATGATAGTCGACTAGCACAAGAACCAAGAGAAATTTGGATGGATGAAAATTGTTCATGTATGTAATCAAAAGAATAATTTGAATATGTTCATCGTCCACTATGTTGACCTAGGTGCGTTAAAGGATTAAACAAACAAACTATTGATGTGCTTCCAAAAGGAGTATGCAATTCTTGTGTCATTCACATTGTTGTGTACGTAGTGTCACAGGACCTTAAGCAAACAAACTATTCATGTACAAAAATTCCAATAAAAATAATAATCGGAGTTAATTCTCTTTATCTAAGCCTAAAATACTTAATTTCCACCAAGTCAACGATGAATGTTTTGAAAAAATTGCTTCGGTTCAATTGATACTAATATAGCCCTATGTCGTTGGCCCAATGTTCTCTGTAATTTAGCCATGGTTTATCATTTATATTATTTTTAATTGGAATAAATTATCTATAATTTAATTCAATTTATGGCCCGGAAATTTGATTAAAAATTCTTTAACTTCCACAGCGTAGATCCAAAAGCTACGAAACAACTTTGGTACACCTTTACTCATAGAGAGCTTTTATAATGCTAAGAAAGACATCAAAACTCCCATATTTCATTTTTCTTAATTTAATTCAATTTATGGTGACAAAAATCATTCAAAAATCCATAATTCTCACATTGTACATCTAAGAGAAACGTAACAACTTCATTGCATCATTCTTGTACCATCGGATAGTTTTCCGATGGTACCAAGAACACGGTCGGGGAGATCTCGTTATTACATACAAAACAAACAAACTAGATAGATAGATAGAAACTCCGGTCTTCTTTCGAGGCCAGCGTGAATAAAGTGTTTGTTCGTAATGTTAATTACACAGTGTCCACCGGACAGAGGGCCATTAGAAATCAAACAAACTACCTTCCTTAATAGTAAAATTTATTAAATGAGCTTTAATAAAGATTATACACTATATCAATGTAAAAATAAATTTTATTGTTGAAGTAATATAAACTAGTGTGGCATTGTGCCATTGGCTTAGGTATTTAGCTATGAATTTTTATTTTATTTTATTTTATTAATGGTGACAATATTCGATAAAATAAAATAAAATAAAAAACCTACAACTTTCAAACTATAGGTCCAAAAACCATGATACGACTTCACTACGTCTCTTTTCGTTGAGAGTTTTCTAACGGTACCAAGAATGCACCCACGGGTGCATGGTCCAAGAGATCTCAATGTAACATATATAAAAAACAAAACAAATAATGAAACTATGAGTTCCTTAACATTTGTATAGATGTGTAGACAATATATACTACTAGGGGTAGAAAATAAGACATGTTCTATTAAGATCGTACAAGGATTCACTATAAAAAATTTGGTAAAACAAAATTGTACAAGTTTGACAAACTTGTGCAATTTTGTTTTACCAAATTTTCTTACAGTGGTTGCTCCAATATAGACAATGAACTATGGTCCAATTTTAAAATTACAAACTCTCAAAAAACCTACTTGTTAAAATTCCGCATTGGTCAGTACATGGGAAATGCTAGGAAAACAACTATTTTTTGGCAGAAAAAGATTCCCATCCATCACATGCTCTATATGCAACTCAATAAATCCAGAGGATGGAAATTGGACCCACTCATAGTCATCACTGTAGGTGTCTGGGCAAGTACCCACACTCTTTCAATGAAAGATCACTACTAGAATCACTATGCAAAAAAGAACCACAACCAAAATCAACTGTAGTTCTTTTGACCAGCCTAATCTCCATTCACTAAACGATTGTATATTTGTTCTTTTGGTTTAGCGACTGCAATTTTAGGAATTTTGGGGCGTATAATATATTGTTGGAAAGTTCTTTAACATACGCTTCCAATGGTATATTGCACGTCCCAAATTTCTTAAAATTGGAGTCGCTAATCCAAAAAACAAACCTGCAGTCTTTTAGCGACTGCAGATTAGGCTGGTCAAAAGAACCGCAGCCGATTTTGCCTGTGGTTCTTTTTTTGAATGGTTTTCTAGTAGTGGATATGGAAACAAAATTCAAAATCCCCGAAACCCCTATCAAAACACCTTCGAAGAAATCAACACATTTTGCTTTTTGCATTGCCATATCAATTCTCCTACACAAAAGAAAAATCAAGAACAACCAACTTTCCAACAAACCTAGATCCACCTTAAAATCCATAAAATAAAAACTAGTGGTTAAGACCACTATTTTTTTTTTGTCAATGCCATGTAAGCATTTGCCTCAATTTTTTAGATAGGAGCTCATTAGTTAATAAAACTTTCGTGTGTGTAATGCTCACTTAGCAACACCAAACCATGTATATCATACAACTGCTTAAACAGACCTAACAAGAATCGAACTACTTGATAATGATAAAATTCCCATACATAATCAATTGTAGAACTCATGACTTGGTGACCACTAAAAGAGTAACAAAAGCCTTACACAACTAACCCACCCACGCATAAAGTACCCAAGTCCTATTATCCCTCTCTTTTTTCAATCTAATTATGGATCCATGTCTCCTCCTGTAACTTGGCTAATGGTTACTATAGTATCTATTTTCAAAAGGGGAGAGACTTAGACTTATACCACTAGTTCTTTGTTTGGTAGACATTTTACGATGGATGAGTCGAACAAACACTTTATTCACACTGGCCTTGAAAGAGAGTTCCTATCTATCTATAATACAAGGATTGCTAAAGCCCACTTTATACTTGGGGCCGGATTGAAGACTGACCCGAGCTCTTCAGATTTCAACCAATAAGATCACTCGATTCTTTCAAATCCGGCTCAACGGCTTTATATTAGGGCCGGGCTGGAACGAGCAATTTTTCCTACGTGGCGTCCTATGTGACATGATTTTGGCGCCAAATCTTTGGACTGGTTTGATGAAATCGGGACAAGGTTTTCCTTGGCCCGAACTCCAAACTTGGGCCGGATTGAATTGAGCCAGCCTTCCATCTAGCCCCAGCCTGTGTATAAAGTGGGCCTAAATGAAATTCTTTTGTAACTTAATTAGCGTGGTGTGAAAAGGCATATTTTGAACCTCAATTAGTGTAGTGTGAAAACGGTGCTCAAGAAGAAGGGGGAGGAAATCGTCCGGTAGTCTGGCCCTGCGGGAGAGGCAACAAATTGTAAGGCAGGAGATGGCTCGTCGAAGTTATTGTGCAAGCAATCCTCCCAGTCTCAAGCGACAAATCGCAGCATTCTCGCGGATCTTCCCAATTGCGGCACTTCGTGGGATTGATTCACTGGGATGCGGGGGGCTGCCGCATTGTCCACCGTTTTTGGTACCAATTCTGGCATCACTCACCATCGCATCTCCCCCGATTTATTGTAAGTGTTCGCAACTTCATCTCGCCCAATTCCCTACTCTCCTTCTGACAATGCTATGGCCTCATCTGACATATTGGCTTTGTTGCAGGAGTAAGAAACCCTTTGTTGGTTCGCCGACCTTGAAAGTGCACGGGCGTTTTTCAGTGAGATGCGCGCGAGAAGGGAGGAGGCGACGAGGCAAGGGGCTCATGCCATTGATACCCAAGCAAGACACGCAGCCTGCATTGAGTTCTTCCACCATGAGGATTTATGCTATCTCGGACCTGCACACAGACTACGCGGTCAACATGGAGTGGGTGAAGAGCCTGTCGTCCAGCCTTTATCAGCCTCACACGCTCCTCGTGGCTGGCGATGTCGCCAATTCGATGGAAAATTTCACCATCACCATGCGTCTTTTGAAGCAGAAATTCCAGCATGTGTTCTTCGTCGCTGGAAACCATGACTTGTGGTGCAAGGACACCGAAGGTAACGACGTAAGTAACAACATCTTCTTCTCTTTTGCTTTGAATCAGGGTTTTACACAAACAATCTTCTTCATGATTTCAACAATTTGAAAGTATGCAGGATATCTCAGTATGTCACTTTAGAGGAGGTTATTTTAACCAAGGATTCATGGTTTTATAATGACAAATTCATTGTGGAAAATATATTTCAGATGGAACCAAATTTGATATCACCGGAATCAGTGCTGAAGATTGCATGTGTTGATAAAAACAATCTTCTGCATGATTTCCACTCAGACCTCTTTCATATTTCACTCCTTGAGAAACAATTTGAAAGCATGCAGGATATCTTTGAATGTTATTTTAGAGGAGGTCATTTCTATCAAGGATTCATGGTTTTATAATGACAAATTCATTGTGGAATATATATTTCAGATGGAACCAAATTTGATTTCACCAGAATCAGTTGAACATTGTCTGTGTTGATAAAAAAGAAAGCAAATTTTAACAAAAAGAAGTCTACATAAGACCTGCTAAAAAAAACATGAGGCTGAATTTGAGCTTCTTGATCCTTTAGGGTTTAAAGAGGTCTCTCTCAGTGATGATACAAAGGTCTTCCTTAAGAAGTATGTGAACGTGGTTCCTGGTATTAGATTGCCTTAATTTTGGTCCGCAGTGTTTTCTGGACACTATGAATTTCCAAAGTGATGATTGTAGGTGTACCTAAATTGCTGCATTGTAGGCAAAGAATCTACAGGGGTTGGTTTTGGGTTACGGTTCACAATTAGGTTTAGTTACCTTATCATATATTGTATGGAAACCTTCCATGCATCATGAGGAAGATTTTCTTCGGACGGGAAACCCTGTTTGAAGTAAGTCCATGTGTTTGGTCATTGTTGTGATTGTCTCCTTGTGTTGGTTTTGAAACGGGTTCTCGTTGTTGTTGCCGGGTGTCAGCTGGATTCTGTGACGAAATTGAGGATGCTGAATGAAACGTGCAAGTCACTGGGTGTATGCACATCACCAAAGAAGTTGAATGGAGTCTGGATCTACCCGATTCTTTCATGGTATCACCAGGCAATGAATATGCTCCTCTCAACCTTCTCAGAAACACAGAGTCTGGCTTGGCTAGTTGAATTTTAACTCTCTCGCACCATCATTCCACGTTTCAACTCATTTTCATTCTTTTTGAATCTGCAGAGTTTTGATAAAGAGAGAGACATCGAAGGTTACAACATTCGCCCACCAGAGAAGGTCCATTTTCACTGTGCATTATTATGATGAGGGACATGGATCACAAATCTGAAAGCTTCCTGTTCACAGTCTGCTGGTTCTATTCTCCTTTGGCTTTAACCCCTAAGGCCTCCAAGGGACCTCATGTAGCTTTTTTTTTAAGTAGCTTTGAGTAGGTTTTATGTACATTTTCTTTCGACCAATTTTATTTATTTTTTATTCAACATATGTAATATTCTTCACTAATTCCACTGATATAAAATTTGGTCCCATTTAAATTATATTTTTCACAATACGATCGTTTAAATTTTTCATTTTAAAACCATGAATCCTTGGTCCTTTAGGGGTTAAATATCGTCGGTGTCGGTCTTTCGAGTGTGTGATGAAGTTTCATCTGTCTGTATGTATGCAGGCTGCTTCTGACTTCAGGTTATGCAAGTGGCCACGCCCACTTGACGACATGGTTGATGGTAGCCTTGCACGCTATTTTGACGAACTCAATCTGGAGGAGTTCCAAAGTGCAGTTGCAAAGGAGCAGAACGAGTGTCAAATCATTACTTTCTCTCATTTTCTGCCCCGGTACGTCCCTCGTTTGATTTTTTGCATCAAATTTTGGCTTGCAAGAGAATTCAGCCCATACACTCTGAACTCGTTATTATCACACTCTCTGATTCCAATATCTGCCAGAGAATATATGCTATTGTGTACACATGTGATTGGACACCTTCCACATGACAAGTTCTGAATTCATGTACGTTGGTTACCAAAGGTGTAATACAATAAAGCTCTGAACTTGTTATCACATTCTGAGAATATATATGCTATTGTGTAGACATGTGATTGGACACTTTCCACATGCTAAGTTCTGAACTCATATACATTGGTTACAAAGCGGGTGACATAAAAGAGTTCTGAGTGGAGTTCTATTTTTCAGCCGAAAGAAACAGGATGAGGTGGAGAAATGGAAAAGAGAATCACAAGCGTCGTTTATTAAATCCTTCCAACCAGGACTGTTTGATCAACTGAGAGATCTTTGTGGCTTGACTTGGAATATACAACAGGTTTGAGTTATGCCCGGAGAAGCGCATGTTGTTTTATCCCAACCTGCCCAAAATCATTGGCTCCGACTGGCTGGAGGCAAGGTTGCGTTCTATACATGGACGCCATGGCAGTCCAACTGCATGCCATGTGTTTGGCCATACACACTTCTGCTGGGATGCAATCTTAGACGGGGTCAGGTATCCCTCTCAGCCAAGAAGCCTAAATGTTTTTTTCTTAACATTTTTGAGTAGGTCTGATGTGAACTTCCTTCAGTTCAAATTTTATTTCTTTTTTTACCACCACATGCAATGTTCTTCACTGATTCCAGTGATATAAAATTTGGTCCCATCGATTGAATTTTGGCATTTTAAAACTATGAATCTTTGGTCCTTTAGGTGTTAGTTTTGTGCTAAGCACCTTCTTCCTTCTGTAATAGTGCGATGTCTGGAAGCAAATTTTGGGCTATTCAAAGACATAGTTATCAAAAATAATTTGCAAGTTAGTACCTTCCAAGCAGGCTACATCGGCTAACTTGCAAGCTCTTTATGATATCTGTGGCCTCGATTGCCATTAATAGTCAAAATTTTAGACCTTGCATTTTTGAACTGGAGAATACGTTTCTGCACTTGAATCTCATTGATGGCACATCAGATTCTTTATTGGGTTGTAAGGGCTAGCATTACGGGTTCCAATCCTCCACTCAACTATTGAAACTTTGCCACATCTTCATAATTTTAGCTACAGGAGGTACACACTTCATCCTATTTAGTGTGACCTCCGAAAAGAAGTAATTTTAGGCTATAACTTCTTATTGGATATGTACATATTTATCTATCTTTTGACATAGTGTTAATACTAGTGATCTGCAAACCTGACTAATAAAAAAACCATTCCTCCAGTAAAGTTGTAGCCTAAAGTAACTTGCTTTAGGGAACAACACTAAATAGAATGTAATGCATATCAAGGGCAGACCTCACTATACATGTCCTTGAGGTCCTTGAGGCATGACTAGGCAAATAGACTCTTTATTCAGGATGGTCTTCGAGCCAACGTTATGATTATTACTGTAGTAAGTGAATAAAAAGTACATGCTCTGTTTGGACTGTTTTTGATACATAGAACATAACATTCAATAGCCTTCCAAGAGGTTGCCTTTTAGTTTCATCCACCTTTATATATGGAGTGACCAGTGATTTGTAATTGAATGGACTATTGAATCAAATAAACAATTGCAAAACACTGTTGAATTGTGATTGAGTGAGTGCTTTTGATTATTGTTTGTCATGGTTGATTGCTCTTGCTTAATGCCACCTGCCCCATAGCTACTGATGTGATGTGGAATATCTCACATCATTTCATTGGGGGATGAAATGATGTGGGATATTCCACATCATTTTGTTGGGGGAAGGCAACAGTCATAGAGGTTACTGAATGTCATGGAAAGACTGACTGGGAAATCAATTGGTTTCAGGTACATTCAGTCCCCTCTGGCGTACCCGAAAGAACAAGAGAGGCGCATCAATGGAGGAACAGATTGGTTGCCATTGTGCGTGTACGATTCGGACAAGGGTGGATTAGTGGAAGGTCCACTGGACTGTCACTGGTCTAATTACTACCGTGTGAACAAAAGAGATCCAGACAACCTGGAGCTTGCACCTTGGGTAGCCACGCTGTACCGACCTGTGGTAGCTTCTTAACACCATACTTACCATAATTACCCTGCATAACATTCAGTAGCATGCATTGTCTCTGCCTTGGCTCTACAGTAGATGGTGTGGAATATTCCACACCCAACAATACTTCATCAGTAGCTAAGTGGACATGTGGAGGCTCAAGGTGATGAACAGAGTGCATGAAGGAAAGGCAGTGGGCATGAAGGCTACAGAATGTTATGGAAGCCTGAGGTTGTACACATTGTTTTATGAATTCCAACTACAAAGTGCTTGTATAGAGAAAAAGAGACTATGTATTTCTTTTTATTATGTCACTAATGATCCCTCCAGTTTAACCCTTAAAGGACCAAGAAGCCCAAATTGGGCCTCATGTTTCTTATACTCCCTCTATTCCATATTAAGCTTCTTTATTCCCTTCTCAATTTGTCCCATTATAAGCTTCTTGTTTGTTCAAACTACTACTCCTATTGGCTCAGGGTCCACACCATTGGAGGAGTTAAGTCTTCTATTTTCAGGGTACAAGAAGATTAACTCCTAAATGTCCCAGCGTCCAGAAACTAAATCACGAACATATTCAAAGCCTTGCAACTTTCTCATACAACCTCGGATGATTTTCATTCAAGTCACCTTTGAAAGCTTATTAAATTCTCTACCAATTACAACAAATAAATATCTTGTGATGGGGAGTTGTTGATAATATTGGAGAGGCCTTCAGCTACAAGTATGTCAAATTTGTTGGGTAGATTTTATACTTGCAATGATCCTCTCATGTACAACTCATGTACATCTGAGCCATGCTATGCTACTACAGTGACCTTCAAAAGTGTCCCAATGTTTCTAATTTGGAAGTTTAGTGAGTCACCAAATAGTGATTGCATGCTAGACTGACATGACATCAATTTAGTTACATGCTATTATCAGTAAGATAATTGAGGAGCAAGTCTTGCCACTTGTCTCTACATGCATGTGCATGGATTGAAGCTCTAGATATTTCCTCTTCATTGGGACAGTTTTGAAAGTCCATATGAGTGAGTCTTGTGTGCATAGCAAGTGAAGTGTACATGCATTATGAATTGCTTGGTTTATGTTCTGTTGTGTGTATCTGTTCTTCTTGCGTCATATATTTGTTTTTTTTGTGTTTAACTTCACAAGTGAAAATGGTGAGACCATTGTCCCAAGGGAAGCAACAAAATGTACTCTCTTTGCTTCAAAAAGGTTGTAGTGTGAGAGAGATAGCAAAGTCTTTGCATGTTGGTAAATCAAGTGTACAGAGGCTCCATCAGAAGCATTTTCCAGATGCAAAGCTTTCAGTTGGAGGTAGACCACGCAAGTTGACAAGTGCAATGGAGCGGTCTTGAGTAACTAGTGTAACTAGAGGGAAGGTGTCTACTGCAAGAGAAGCTACTAAACAGGTGCAAGAAGTTTTTGGAGTTCAAGTCAGTGAAGTTACTGTACGTCGTGGACTTTGTAGAGCAGGTTTGCAATCGCATGTGAAAAAAAAGAAACCACATTTGTCAAGCAATAATATTAGGGCTCGCTTAGAATTTGCCAGAAAGTATCAGCACTGGACTATTGATGATTGGAGTCACGTGATATTCTCAGATGAGACTAAAATTAATAGATTTTCTTCAGATGGGAGAGTTTGGTGTTGGGTTCGTGATCCACAAGAACTTTCAGAGCGGACTGTTATTCCGACTGTTAAGCATGGTGGCGGTTCTGTGATGATATGGGGATGTATGTGTATACATGGACCTGGCATGATGTATAGAATTGAAGGTCGCCTCAATCAGCATGGTTATCAAAAAATCTTGGAAGAACATCTCTATGGTACAATTCAAAAATATAATTTAGATGTATCAGAAGTCATATATCAACACGATAATGCACCTATACATAGCAGTAATAGTATGAAACAATGGTTTTCTAGGCAACCTTTTGGTGTCTTATCTTGGCCTGCTCAGTCTCCAGATTTGAATCCTATAGAAAATCTATGGGCGATTTTGAAAAGGAGATTAAACCGATATGATACACCACCAAAAGGGATACTTGAATTATGGTCTCGTATAGAAGAAACCTTCCCTTCTATCACTGTTGATGATTGCAAGAGACTTATAGAATTAATGCCCAGACGAATAGCAGCTGTATTAAAATCCAAAGGAAAATGGACAAAGTGGTGAGGGATTTCCATGTTGGACCTTCAAAAGTGTCCCAATATACAGAGTAGCTTTAGGTTTTTTTCCCTTCTCATTGAGTGCTTCAATTTTGTTGGAATTTCTGTAAACAATTAGTACATTGTATGTACTATTTCAGTAAATTTATTACCTTCCATTCCATGAGTTTCTCTTACCTACATTGTTTTTTGAATGTAATATGTACAAACATTGGGACAGTTTTGAAGGTCACTGTATCTATTTTTGAGGCTAGCATCTACTTCTGTTCAAAGGGTTGGTACGTTTAGGGGTTAATATGGGACAAAGGAGTAGTAGTTTTGAATAGGTCCTTGTAGACTTCGTTTTATTCAAATTTATTTGTCTTTTGATCAACACATGCAATGTTCTTCTCTGATTCCAGTGATATAAAATTTGGTCCTATCTGAATCATAATTTTCACAATACGACCGATTGAATTTGTCATTTTAAAACTATGATTCCTTGGTCCTTTAAGGTTAACATGTGGAGCAGCAGCAACAGGTCTTTGAGTAAATGTGGTTGATGCTCTCATACAGATGCCTGATTATTGATAATATCTATAGTATATTCACAAGATAAGGTAGAGGTACCTAAAACCACCACGAACCTAAAACCACCAACTTTTACACCTTTCCTTCATTTTAGGGAGAAAATGTAAATTGTCGGTACATGACTTGACTTTTGAGCAATTGATGCATAAGTCATGTAATGAAAGCCTACATTTCCTTCCTGAAATGAAAGAGAAGTGTAGAAGTCGGTGGTTTTAGGTCTTGTGGTAGTTTAAGGTACCTCTACCTTAATAAAAATAAAGCCCTCGGAATGCTTGCAGTTGGAGTGGAAAATGCGCCATCCAGTATAGGAAGGTACTTTTGAATCCATCATTCGTGGTTGGCAAAATTTGCGATTTCAGTTGTTTGATTCCTAATTTGACCCTGTGCATTTTTAAGCCCTAGATTCATTTCATCTTAAAATACCAAACCCGGGCGTCAAGGTTGGCAAAAAATAATTATAAAAAGAAAAGCCCAAGTCTTTAGGAAATTTTTTTTTCAAAAAATTCTATTTTTTATGGTGAAAAAGAGGATCTTAGAAAATATCCACAACATTTGGGCAAAGAATTAAATATTCAGCTTGAGTTGTCGACCCTGATGGCCGAGTACGGTACCAACCCCCTCGTAGAGATTTCAAATTGCATGGTCCAAATCACTTTCGTTCACAGAGCGTAAGTCTTGAACTTTGATAACCCCTATGTCTACATTGGTCCCCATTTCTACGCCATGGCTTGTTTTTAACACAAAAAATTGTAAGCCCACAAGCCTTAAAGATCTACCAATCTATTATATGACGCAGATTTTGTATGCATGCTTGTGAGGAGGCTTTCCTTGTTTGAACTGTTGTGTTGGACTCTAGCACAAACCAACTTTCTAGAGCCAAAGAGAAAAAAAAAAAAACAAAGGTTCTTAGGACAGGCTTCTATATGAGGATCAGTTGGGTGAAAGGCACTAGAAGACAAGAAATGAGGTCTCAAGAACCACCCATACTCCACCCATTCTGGTAGAAATGAAAAACTTACTCTTGAATTCTCCTCAGTTCACCCATTTTGGTGGAGCTTCCACCTTTTGGGGACCGACCACCCATACATGGAAGTCAGGCCTTAAAAACAACCTTAAAAGATGGTCCAAAATGACCCAAAAACAGTTCAACTTGAAATGAAACTATTATAAAGATTAGGGTGCCTACTCTAATTTCTCACTTGAATAAGTTGCTTAAAAAACAATTTGTCAACAAAATATTGAGCTGCATCTTATCTACACTTTGTTGCTACACTCAAACCTCTTTACTCCATTTCATGTAGTTTGAATGTGTGCTACAGTGTTGTACTGATATTTCACGGTTCTCAGTGAATTAGAGTGATTAAGCGTGCGAGTCTCTGGGGTGAGACTCTCCTACATGGCGCCTCCTGCAATTCATGCTCATAATCGCAAGACGCTTACCAGAATAATTGCAGATTTAACCCCTAAAGGACCGGGGGTGTTGAACTTAGCTCTTGTTTTCTTGACTAGCTCTTGTAGCAAGCTCAATTCCTCATCGGTGTGGGGTAATTTTGACGATCCGCACCGTTGAAATTAAAAAAGACTTATGTAGCCTATTTATGAAAAAAAGATCGACAAAATTGCACAATTTTTGAGAAAATGCCACCGTTGAGAAGATTAAAGTAACTTGTTTGGGGTATTTTGTACACATGCTGAAATCGGATTGTTCAAAAGTGCTCCAAAAATTCTGAAATTTTTACTGTGAGTAGAAATCATCATTTTAAACATGTGCAAAAAATTTCAAGTAATTTTGAGGTGTGAGAAGGAAGATATAAGGGTCTGAAGTGACGCCTAATACCCTCCGTGCAACTCAAAAAAATCATCAAAAATCGCTCACTTGATGAATTTCCGATCAAGAAGTACCTACAGATTCGGCTCTCAAAAAGAGCTAGGGTCTCTTTGTTGCTCATCCTACAATTCAAAGCCCAAGAACCCGAATTTTCTCACTTTCTAGTTCCAGAAGCCACGTGGGGGCCTTACGGTCCTTTAGGGGTTAAATTGCGGGGTTCTATCACCACCCTTCAAGGAGACAAGGCCATGTCTCGTTGTAGAAGCACGCACAAAAGGTTTTTCAATGGAATTAGACAAACTTGATAGAAATTCACAAGAGGCTTTTCAATGGATTTAGACAAACTAGATGTCAATTTACAGGAGGTTCTGTCATTGTTTAATTCACAGGAGGTTTTAACCCCTATAGGACCAAGTGTCCCAACTAGGACATTTCAATGTTCGGGTAGGTTCCCACAGTGTCGATTTTTATTTTTATTTTTTGAAATAAATTATGTGAATTCAGTATATCAATAGAAAAATGGTAATCTGTTTTTTTTTTTAATTCCGATTTTTTAAGTGGAAGTTACAGAGCAAAAAGGGCTTTTTTGGGGGAGAATGGGTAGTGCAGGCAAGGCTTAAAATAAACCTTAGAAATTATTAATTTTTCAACTCTAACTGTAAGATCTTGTTTTAGATTACCAAGAGAGTGCATGGTAAAATTTCCATAGAATTTGACCGTACCAATTGCAAGATTATAGCGTTTGAAGTGAAAAGATGAATTTGCAGTCTTTTTTTATTTTTTGACTATCTTTGAAGACATGGAAAATTGTTTAATTGGTCAAAATAATTCTTAAATTTTATTTAAATGTTTAATTTGGTATTTTCTATTAAGTGCAAAAAAAATGTTCACAAGAAAATGAATAGAAAGAGGTGAAAATGATGCTCAAAAACAAGAAAAACGCGTGGTCCTTAAGGGGTTAATGGAAGTAGACAAACTACATACAAAATTCACAGGAGGTTTTACAATAGGGTGTCCCAGTGCTTTCTTCCCATTCTCAATTTTTAAAGAATGGATATGTGGCACTTTCTCCTTGAATTGTGGAGGACCCATTCTCTAAAGATTGAGAAGCTTCATTCTTCTTTTTTGCAGGTAAATTCCTCCAATTCTCTATTGTTCTCATTCTTTAGACGCATTTTAGGCCCGGTTCGTGGAGAATGACTACGATTAGCTTCTAAATTCTCTCCCCAAGTTCTCAATCTTCAAAGAATTAGCTTCTCAAAAGCGTCGTGACACCCCTAATGGAATTACACAAACTAGAAATAAAATTCACACAAGGTTTGCCATTGTGTTCACCTTTGCCAATGATATAATCAGATGAGGTTTACAGGAGATTTTGCAGTTGCATTGAAAGGACGGTGTACAATAGAATTAGTGAAACTAAGAATTGAGTAACAAATTGCGATTTCAGAATTGCATTCCAAAGCTCTTATGAGGGATCTCGTACTTTGAGGAAAGAGGGAATGGCCTGATATGGATACCACTTTTACGTGTCTCACATTGTGTGACTTATGTCTAACTCATTTTATGTGTGCTAGAAATTTTGTCTTTAACACCATGTATATAGTTGCAGCCATGGTGCCTATAACACCCTCTACCTTTTGTAATTTTTCAATGTTGTTTTTCTTACCAAAAAAATATTTCTCGAAAGTCAAACTATTTTTGGAAGGGGTACCCATATCAGGCCATCGCATAAAGTAGAATCACATAGTGCTCAATTTGGTAACAAACCTCCAAATCACAGAGCATGAATCGCAAACTTTGACAATCCCTGTGTAGACCCACTAGATAACCCTTAGTGATTTCGAACAAGATATTTGTCAGTAATTTTGAATTTCCTACATAACGTTCTTAAGTAGACCAATGTCGCACCTATGGCATTTAAAGAATTTGCGTCTTGGAATCACAAGCATCTCGGAGGATCTACAATAACTTCAATTGGGCCAAGCAATAAGGGTTAGAGAGTTGAATTATTTTATTAGTACTTTACACTGTAGCGGCACTGTAGAGAGAGGGTGTGGTCCAGTAAGGGTTGAAGAATGTTATGTATAGAACAAACGGCGCATGGATTTAGAGTCAAAACTCTTTTAAATTGCATGTACTTGTCTAAGATACATAATAATATTCTTGAATTGTCTTAATATGGTCCTTTCTTATAGTCCCTTTTCTACAGGAATAATCTTGAATTGCAAATGTACAATGTCACTATACTATAGACGCATCAATCATCAATGTTGAGGAATGATGCATTAGAATACGTAAATAATAACATTGTTAACCCCTAATTGCCCAAGCGTCCATATTTTGGATGATGAATGATAAATCTCAGTAAGATTTCATTCATCAAGCCACTTTTTGCAAGTAAAAAAATATTACAAATTCTATGGCAAGATAGCTTCTTGCATGTGTGAGCCGATTAGAAAAGGGATGACAAATGAAATTTTTATGCCTCATTTCATGTTGCAGTGATTCACCAAAAAAAATTAAGATCTTAGTTCAAAAGTGCTCGTGAAAACAACAACTCATAAAATTAAGCAACCAAAAAATCTCCAAAATTCACTACACTTAGAGTATTACATTTCAACCCATCACAACTAATATCATCGTAATCAAATTACAAAAGAATCTTGAGTTTTAAGTTTCAAATCTTATATAAAATATTAGTGATTGCAATCATAAGTTTAATCGTATGGATAGAATCTAAAATTCATGATGTACAACTTTTATTCATACATCAAGTTCAAAAGATCCCTCTTAATTGCATTTTATAATGCATCTTTGCAAATATCCAAATCAAAAGCCCTCTTGATTTGGAGAATTGCAAAGATGCATTATAAAATGCAACTAAGAGGGATAATTTGAACTTGATGTATAAATAAGAGTTGTATGTTATGAGTTTTAGATTCTATCTATACAGTTAGATATGCGATTGCTACGACCAATATTTTTGTATAAAATTTGAAAATCAATATTCAAAATTCTTTTGTAATTTGATTACAAATAAGATATTGACAATCTGTGGATGAAATTTGTTGTAATGAATTGAAATGTAATACTCTAAATGTAATACTCTAAATGTAGTGATTGTTGAAGATTTTTTGGTTGCTTAATTTTGTGAGTTGACTTTTTCAATAGCACTTTTGAACTAAGATCTTATGAAATTTTTGGGAAATCACTACAACATGGAATGAGGCATAAAATTTGCACATAGCACTGCAAAAGTGTATGACAGATGAGAAAACGGAGTTTGCTTCTGTACATTATGCAAAAAATGCATGGTTTGGGACGTTTAATCCTTTAGTGCCCAGGGTGGTTCTGGAGAAACTAGAGTTTTTCGGTGATTTTCTTCTTAAAACCTCTTTGTTCAAATTATGGATGCTATTAATAGTATTTAACCATATAAATGTAAGCACAGCTTAATCAAACAAGTGCCAGTTAAACCTTGGTAAGATCGGACCATTGGATTGGAAGATTATAGTATGTCTTTGAACCGTATAATGCACACTCAAAAATGAGATTTTGGAGGGTGTGTGACTTCAAAGTTAAATAGAATTTGGATTAAATTTTCAAAAATAAAAGTGAAGAGGTACAACAATGACCTATGTCAACACCTCTACGTTGCAATCTTTCATGTCAAGAACAGACTCACACATAATTATTGTGAATTTTATAAGTGATAGTGACTTATCCATATACAGTTTAGGACAAAAAATTATACGTTAAAATTTGAAAGGAGTTGGTGTATTGATCAAGATTGGAATACATACACTAATGGAACATGAACAAGAGAACACAATCCAAAAAAATAAAACAAGATAACAAACTTCTAAACACAAGAAATACCGCATAGTACATGTGCAGTTTTTGCAAGAATTTACTATATTTTCAAGTATTTGCAGTATTTTCATGTTTTCTTTTAGAGGTATTTTGATAGTTGCACAACTCCAAATTGAAATTTTATTTTTCTAGAAGATGTATATTATAAGTCTCCAACTCTGAACATCACAACTCAAAATCCAATTGTTCATAGATTTTCCGTTATTTGCGTTTTCGGCACATCAGTGACATAACATTCAGTAGCCTTTGAGGCTGCTGCCCTCCCTGGATGGAACGATGTGGAATATCCCACATCATTTCATCCTCCCAATGAAATGATGTGGGATATTCCACATCCCAGCAGTAGCTATGGGGGCACGTGGCATTAAACAGTAGCTATGGGGGCACGTGAGCATTAACTAGGAGTTTGGTTAAATGATATGTCAGAATTTACTGTAGACTACAATACCTTGTTAAATCAATAATTGTTTGATTCAGAAAGCATCTCCAGGCTCATTACTGGCAACCTTGATTTAAATGGCATGCCGGTATTTAATTTATCTTAATTCATACATGAGGAACTTGCATTGGTTTTAATATTAACTAGCATTAGTAGGAACTAGTGAGGAACCTGCATTGGTTCTAATATTATGGGTAACATACATAATAAAATCAATGGGCCACCTTTTTACATGTACTATACATCCACTATAGTTAATTATTTGCCTTGTTCCTTGTTCCAATGAATTGAAGAAAAGCTCATCAAGTGGTCATGTGGGCTAGAGTGGCCATTGAGAAAGGGAGATGAAGTTGGATGAACCTAAACACGAAATCAAAAGGCAGCCTCAACACAGGCTACTGAATGTTATGGACCAGAATGTGGTCTCCTGGGCACTAAAGGGTTAAGGGTTAACCTTTAAACGTCAAAAAAGCCCCACGGGCTTCTTTATGAGAGAATAATGGAGAAAAAAAATTGGACTTTCTCAACCAAAATTGAAATGGATTGGTGCTTTGGAAAGGTGATGAAAAAGTGAGGCTAAATTTAGAAAATACGCTTAAATTAGACAATTGTGGAACAGTCCACAATCAAATGAAAGAATCGGGGAAAGGAGGAAGCTCTGAACGGGCAACAACTATGGAGAGGGACAAAGCATTTCATTTTTTTTAAAAAGAGCAAAAACTTTGGCCAGCGGCGCCTGTTGGCCAACGCTGATGGCAGGCTGGAAATTTTTCTTTATTTCTTCGGCAGCTACTGCTGTAGACTTTTAGGAGATGCTCTTCAGGCTAACCTCTATGGTCCCTCTTGACGTTTAAGGGTTAAAGGATAACCTATTCAACATTTAGATATTATCACAAGCAGCACATTGAGTTCACCCTCACAACAAGAAGAATTAGTGATTGCAAGAAGGTAAAAACACCCAATTCAGTCCTTGCAGCCATTCATGATCTATACACTTGCTCATAAAGTGCTTTTAAATTGTCCCCACGCTAAATTGTCATTGATTGAGTTTGTATTTTATAGAGATTGGTTTTCTAACAAATTTATCGGACAACTTAAGTGGTCTAAACAACTTCCACTTTGAAAATTATATGGCTTATCCAAAAGTTCTATTATATTTCTTGTAAAAACATCATTTTCAATTGCTAATTATACTACAAAATAATCTACCATAACCCCTACAGGAACCCCTAAATGCCTTCAAGTTTTGGGCAATACCTAAATGTGTTATAAAATGAGGCTTCTTTAACTTTTTTGAGCTTCAACATTGAAGAGCATATGTAAGATATCCTTATTAGAAGACATTTGTACAGTTGAATTTGATATAAAATGCCTAATCTTTTTCAAACGAATTTACAAGATTTTTTTTTTGAAAATTCATAAAATTACAATTTTAATACTCTCATCTTGTAATTCATTATGATTAGTTGAAATCATTGTGCTTCAATAGTGATGAATTTGTTCACATAAGTTTTATTATAATTAGATAGAGGTGTCTTGAGATCTCTTTGTAAGCAATCAAAAGATAATTTTATAGGTTGAAATATTGCACATTATACAAAAGATGATTCAATGTTGTACGTTAGGCACTTTTGGCCAATCATTTCAAAATTCATAAGATAAATGAGTATTTTTTTATTTTCCATATAATTAAAACAATATTCCCCTTTAAAATCAAATTTCAACATATTTCATCACCATTACTTAATCCAACAGTATAGATGTCATGGAAAAGTCATCATCTACAACTTTCATTTGTATGTCAACATGAAAGAATGGATTTAGTGTACATTTTATAACTCAAAACTTTAGAATTTTTTTGTCGAAATGAAAGCTCACATGGGATGAAAGGACCTAATAAATTCAATTTTGATTTTTTTCCTAATCTGACTCCATTTACCTGAAGGTAACTACTTGAAAAATTCATGTAAAAAAAAATCACATTGCCAAAACATCACCACGGATGAGAGAAACTGTACACTGATTCTGTACATCGTCCAAAAAATGGACGCTTAGGCAGTTAGGGGTTAAAAAAGTGCCTCAACTATGCTGAATAGTTTGTTTTGACAGTTTTAGGCATTTCTACCTTAAGATTGCTCCAAAAAATTGTTGAATGCAATCAGGTTAAAAATTTACTGACGGAAATATGGTTCAAAAATTGCTCTACAATTTGCTCTGCAATCTGTGCATGCCCTTGCAAAATGAAACAAAGGGTGCCTACTTATACTCTAGAACTGCTGGTCCAGCACTTTCCTCCCCCTCACCATCTTCATGTTAAAAAAAATATTCACGCCGGTCGTTACTCCTGTTCTTCATCATCATCATCTCCTTCCTCATTGTCTTCTCCTTCTGTCCAAAATTCAGTTCAGGATCCACAAATGCAGAGTATGTCTCCCTCAATTTTTGTTTTGAAAAAACAAGCTAAGCAATTGCAATTCGCCGTATAGCTTCTCCATACTCGTCTTTCAGAGACTGAGCACAACCTTTTCAACTACACAAGCTGAACAATGTGGATAGCCACGTACCTAATGTTAAGTAAAAGAAAAGAAAAATAAAAAATAGAGAGCTACTACAAAAAGCTTCCAGTCTGTCAAGCAATGACACCTGCAGAAGCCTCTTGCTCTTTCTGAGCAGCGAGAGCCTCTTGTTCTGCGGCGAGTGCCTCCTCCGGAGTAGCCTCCATCTTCCCCTCGAAGCTTTCGTTGACAATTTGCACAGGCTTCATGGTTTCCTCTTTCAGCTTGGTCAAGTCCCGGGGCGGCACTGAATAGTTCCCTGAAAAGCAGGCATCACAAAACTTGGGGGCCTCGTCACCCAGCATCCCTCTCAATCGCTCCAGCGGCAGAAACGCAAGGGAATCTGCACCTAGCACCTTCCGCGTATCTTCCACGTTCAGCCTGAAAAGCCACAAAAACAGTTGATACATGTTTAGCAAATCCAAAATACTTCTTAGCCCCTCAAGGACCAAGGATTCATGATTTTAAAATCACCAGTTTCGTTGTGTACAAGATAATTCAAATGGGTTTAAACTAAAAATCATTAGAATCAGTGCATGTATTGGTGAGAAACTACTTCAAATTGAACAAGAGAATGTCCTCAGAAAAAACATAAGGACCAATTTTGGGCTTCATGGTCCTTTAGAAGCTACATGATTTAAAACTTCCTACAACTATCGATGATTATGTCTTTAACCTTCCACAAGAAAAATGGTTCAAAGTTTCATTTCAAACAAGTGTTTCCCCATCCACCGCACATAGCGATTCACACTTGCCGATGAAAGATGGTTATTCAAAAAAAAACATCTTGCAATTCTACAATCGGTGGATATAAGTGAACCAACTTTCTTATTACAATGGAAACGAAAAGATTCTTGCATGGTCAGTGTGCAATTAGTTCGCAGAGAACGGGTACTGGCATGTCTAACGAACTCCCTCTGTCCAGAAATAATTGTCCTAGTTTTAGGCATTTTTTTCCCGGACATAATTGTGCTATGTTTGATACTTCAAACGTGAGCCTTGTCCACTTCAAACGGGGCGGACAATGAGAGTGGCACAAAAACACCATTTTTCGAGTACTGAGACGGTTGTTTTTGGCAAACAAAAAAAAGCGTTAAGTTGAATGTTTTTTAAACTAGGATAGTTATTTTCCGGACAGAGGGAGTAGTATACAATTTCTACACGAGGACGTCATTCAGAAACCGAATTCACTGAGAGATGTAAAAACCGATACCTGTAAGAGATGAGCTCCTCCTTGCTGGGAGTATCCACACCATAATAGCAGGATCCGGTGATAGGGGGGCTGGCAATCCTCATGTGCACCTCAGTGGCGCCGGCCTCCTTGAGAAGACGCACGATTTTGATGGAGGTGGTACCGCGAACAATGGAGTCGTCAATCACAACGACGCGCTTCCCCTTGAGCACTTCCGCCACGGGTGCGAGTTTCAGCTTCACACCAAAGTCCCGGATCTTTTGAGAGGGCTCAATGAACGTTCGGCCGACGTAGTGGGATCGAATCAAGCCTTGTTGGAAGGGAACCTTGGCTCTGTCCGCGTACCCCAGCGCAGCCACCACTCCCGAGTCCGGTACCGCAATCACCACATCGCACTCCACCGGCGCTGTCTCCGCCAAAATCTGTCCGTAGGCGTATCTGGAGCCATACACTGACCTCCCAAACACTATGGAGTTCGGCAGCGCGAAGTAGATGTGCTCGAAAATGCACGCCTTCCTTTCCACCCTCGGCATCAGACACGAGGAGCTGTACCCCTCATTCTTGTCAATCACCACCATTTCTCCAGGTTGCACCTACACACACAGAGATTCAACATGATTGTGAAAAATGTGATGCTTATACCGCCAGAATCAATGAAGGTGGAAAAAATTTACCCCTAAAAGACGAAGGATTAATGGTTTTAAAAAGACAATCGTTGTGGAAAATCAATAATTCAGATGGGACCAAGTTTTCTATTACCGGAATCAGTGAAGAGCATTTGCATGTGTTGATAAAAAAAGAAAGAGATTTGAACAAAAGGAAGTCTACATGAAACCTATTTAATAAGACGTCAGGTTCAACTTGGGCTTCTGGGTTCAATAGAATCGAACAAATGAAAGTGATTTCAAAATAACCAGATTTCACACCCGATAGCAGAGTCTAAGGTTGAGATTGTTACTATTACGAGCAAATCATAGCCTGTTTTTTTTTGTTTTTAATAGAGCCAAAGAACTTGAGAGGTGCCAGATCATTTGTTTACCTCACGGACATACTCAGCCTCGATAAGGTCCAAAGCACAGGTTTCCGAGGCAAAGACATAAGCGCCATTGCTCTTTCTGCCCATCACTAGAGGTCGGAACCCATGAGGGTCCCGGACGGCCACCACTTTGTCTTCTGAAAGAAAGACCAGAGAATAGGCGCCTTCCAGTTGCTCACAGGCATCCACCAAACGGGCCACAAAGGGACGCTTCTTCGAAATGGCGATGAGGTGCAGAATCACCTGCAAACCAAAAAACACACAATCAACACGGAATTAAGAGTAGCATTGTCAATCAAAACCCTTAAACTGCAGATTGCTTGAAACTTCACATAATTACCGCTTCTGAGAGACCCATCGAACAACAACAGCAATATGACATGGTCACAAAAAAATCAAGGAGCTACTAGAATACCCTTGGTATCAATGAACAGTGAGTCAAGAAAAAGGAATCCAGATTCGTTTTGTGCCATGAGAATTCTCATGTTGGAATTCTTTATTGCTTTTCATCCAGTCCTCATCTGACAAATTGCTTCAAAAGTGGGCGGGTTCTTGAGTATTTTAGTGCTCAGATTCGTTTGTGAAGGGTGCAAGTTTTGTACTACTCTAAAAAGGTATGAAATCTACATGAAAAAGGGGGCTTACCTCGGTATCCGAGGAGGTGTTGAAAATGGAGCCATTCTCCTCGAGCTTGGCCCTGAGCTCGGAATAGTTCACCAGATTCCCATTGTGGGCCACAGCCAGGGAACCAAAGCGATATCCAGCCACAAACGGCTGCACATTCTTCAGCACCGACGCCCCGGCCGTGGCATACCTCACATGCCCTATTGCCGAAGACCCGGGCAGTTTCTTCAACTTGCTTTCATCAAACACCTCACTCACCAGTCCCATCCCTGGAATAAAATCACCACCACCACACCGCACCCTGTCAGAACCAAAAAAACACACACACAAAAAAAAAAAAAAAAAAAAAAAAGAAAAAAAAAAAAAAAAAACCCTCTCCAAAAATGCAAAACCCTAAACCATCACCGACATCAAAAGCCTTTTCTCCGCACACTAACTGGTTGCAAGAAACTTTTATTTATATTGTAAAAAAGCCGATTCGCACTTTATCCACATCGTTATACACTCTGAACTCCTTTTCATCACACTCTCCAATTTCACATTACAAAATATTTGCTACACATGTGGTTGGACACTTTCCACATGTCAGTTTTGAGCTCATGTTCGTTAGTTCCCAAAAGAGTTCTGAGTGTATGAGCAACTTTTACTATGAAAACCAGTGACATAAGCTTTTGGATGTCCATCACGAAATGCATCATAAAGATTCTTGAAGAAGATTCAATAAACGCAATTTGAGAATGTTTACGGTACCTTAAGAGTGTGAAGGCATCAAGAGTGAAGACTGTGCTCAACAAACCTATGAATAGTGGAAAAGCAACTTTTAATGAAAGTTGGGACAGGATTGTTTAACCATATTTTTTCTCTTGTAGGAAGTTTAAGGATACCTGTGACGGCGTGAAGGGTGTGCTCGTTGGCCGTGACGATGCCGGCGCCTTCCTGGCCGCGGTGCTGCAACGCATGCAGCGACAAGTAACAAAGCCTGCTGGCCTCGGGATCTCCAAAAATGGCCACAACGCCGCATTCCTCTCGCCAGGCATCGCCCTCGCGCTCGTCTCCTTTCCGCAGCCACTCCTCCATGGGATTAGCATCCATGGGACTCAACCATTCCATGCTATTCTCCTCATTCACAGAAGCTGAAACACACAGCCTCACAGTGTTCTTGCTACTGTTGTTGTTGCTGCTGCGTTTCGAATTGCAAAGCCAAGCACCTCGGCTCAGCGAGGAAAGAGCAAGACGACGACTCGGCAATTGGCTCGGCGCCGCAACACCACCGTGAAGCCTGGACATCTGGGCTGACGCCATCCCTGCAACTGATTGCAATTCGAAATTCGGAAAAAGCAAAACCCAAAACCCACGAGCAAAACGGAAACTAAACCCCTAGCAAGTGCTAAAACTCAATTGGCGCTGCAAAAAGAAAAACCCACCACCACGGGGAACTGTGGTGAAGCAATTAGCAAGCGAATGAGGGAAGATTTTTGTGAGGCTCTTTGCTGAGGGAGAGGGAGAGGGAGAGAGCGAGGTTTAAGTTACCGGCTGAAAGAGATGAGAGCGAACTTAGCAAAGAGGGAATCAGGCAGTCCAGGGGGGCCCAGCTGAAGCAAATCCGTCCGCTGTGCTGCCAACGATGATGATGATGATGAGGGCGAAGCTGTGAGAATCTGGTGCGTGTGCTGCCTCGGCGGCTGTGCAGGCATTCGGGAGATTGATGTTTACCCTTGCGGCAGTTGTCAGTGGAGTTTTTCTAGTAGAAAAACACTGTGCTCCCACCGAGCTGATCAGGAAACCTCGCAAACCACGGTCATGGGTCCAGTCTCGGCGGGAGAGAGGTCATGGGTCATCGCCGCTCTGGTAAATTGTTCCCGCCCTGGTTTGCTGTCCACGTCATCCATCCTTCCCGGGTAAAATGGATGTCCGGGCCTTGGAAGAGACAAAGTGCAATACCATGGTGAGTATCAGAATTTCTCTAAATCTCCCCCCAACGTTAATGCAAGAGGACAAAAATTGCCCCCTATTTTGAACGTGTAGGGGCCCACCTTAAAAAATAATCCGCTCTTCCAAAGGTTTAAAATTCTTGAGAGGGTTCTCTTAGACCAAATTTGGGCCATAGGCCCTAAATTTGCAAAATAATTTGCCAAAAAAAACCCTAGGGTGCCCAAAATGGAAATTTCAGAAAATGGGAGCCATGGGTGAACAGTGCTTGCATTAATATCCCGAGAGGGGGCTTTAGAGTCAGGGTGAGTATCACAACATTCAGTAGCCTTCAAGAAGGTTGCATGTTAATTTCATCCACCTTTATATATGGATTGATCAGTGATCTGGAATTGAATGGGCTATTGAATCAAATAAAAATTATAGGATACTATTGAATTGTGACTAAGTGAATGCTTTCGATTATTGTTCACTATGATTAGTTGCTCTTGTTTAAAGCCATATGCTTTCATAGCTACTAATGTGATGTGGAATATTCCACATCATTCTATCGAGGGAACGTAGTAGTTACAGAGGCTACTGAATGTTATGATAGTGGTGATGTCTCGGGAGTTGCAAGAGAGAAGTTAGAAAACCGTAGTGAACAAGGTGAAACATCGTAATGAGCAGGGGAACCTAAAAGGTAACAATCCAAATGGACCTTCCAAGAGACAAGGTAGAAAATTAAGACTGTCTTATACGGACAAGTTGCGCTAATGTCTTGTGGGAGGCCAAAATGGGGGCGTGTCATACATGGGTGGGTAGCTTGTGAAAGCACACAGTTGGGCCTCATAGTGTCACATGTTTTTGACCTCATAGTGTCACATGTGTCCTCAGGTGGAAAAAATTGGAGAAAAAATTAGAGAAAATTTCACATTTGAATTTTTTTATTTTATTTTGTGTCACATGGACCCCCTTGTGGGGGTGCCACATGGTAAAAACACAAATTAAGGCAAAATTGGAAAAAAAATCAAAAAAATCAAAAATTCCAAACACCTTGTGTATGTGGGTGACAAAAAACCCAAATATGAAACAAAATGTTCAGAGAGTTCCAAAATAAGAGTTCCAAAAATGTTTACATATGTTCTGAACTTCCAAACTAAAAGCCGTGATCAAAGTCACGATTCTGCATAAGAACCAGAATGTACATTGGTGTGAACCGAGTGTCTGATCCGTCCATCTGTTCACAAGCTTCGTGAGTGCTTGTATGTGGGACCTCTTCGCGGTCAAGAGGAACACCGTGCTGTGGTCTTCGTTGCACCTTTTAACTATCGTCAATTGTGATAACAGTGTCTTGCACAGCCTGCGGCACCTCATCCTCAATGTGAATGTCATAGTCGTGCACAACACCTTCGCATGCTTCGTTCAAATCCGTCGCCAACTGCTGCCTCCCTAATTCTTGAAGCCGCGAGCCTGGAGTAGTGTTCTCAAAGAAGATCTGACATATATCATCCATTTCAAGAGTGCTTGGAGATATCATGCACTTCCAAACAACAGCAGCTCTATTATAGTCCATGCCTCCCTGCCGTACCGGTACTACCCACGAGGCAGAGGGAAGAGAAGTGCCGGACTTGAGCATCTGAAGAAGTACACCAGGAAGGGTATTTCTCAGCAACTTCTTCTCCTTGTATTGGAACCACACCGCGGCCTTCTCAACAAGATTGGTATGCGTTAGAACAACTCGATTCTTTGCAAACGGTGTGCCATATTTGACATATTCGTCAATGCCCTCTTGAATCATATCACCACTCACATTTCGATGAACGAATTGGAAATGATCCTCAGCGCGATCTTTCACATAATAACCAACCATTCCAATGAATGTGTGCAGACCAGTACCACGACGCACTTTTGAGGTCACGTGGTGACCAGGTGGGGCCATCATTGGATCATCCCAACCAAGTTACTTCTTAATGAGCTTACTAACCATGGTACATGTTGTGTGGACATGATTCGAATCACCATTTGAAAATGCAATCTCATAAGAACACCTCCTCTCTCAATGGAACACAAGCCGACAATGCATTCTTTGTCAATGAAGTCCTCAACCATCGCAAGCAAGTGCAACGGAATGTCAGCTAATCCCACAGCTATAGTCACACTGACATCCAACGATTTTAGTTGAGTTGCCCGTTTGGCAGCACCTACATCAGGAATTTCCGACCCCACTGATTCTGCACTGATTCAGAGCGTTTATCGTTAAACACTGATTCCGCACGTCATACGTGCATTTAGAAGTGTCGTTACAGTACGGAAGTGACATGCATTACTAAGATGTCGATGCAGTGTCTTTTCCGTGATTATCAAAAAAATATTGTTTCCGCACGGAAGTCGTGCTTGACGGAATCCGTGCGTTAATCGTGTATCTACATCACATGACTGATAAGACACGAATAACGTGCAGTTTTAGTTAATGCGAATTCAGTATCATATACGTATCTATTAATGCCTTTTGTTATATTCGTGCGATTTCAGTATCTATTATAATGCAAATCATTGTCGTACGACATCCGTGTACAATATTTTAATATATTTTTGGAATATTTTGGAATATTTTGGAATATTTCAAAATATTTTATATTATTTTGGAATATTTTGGAATATGTTGGAATATTCTAAGAATCTTCTTTAAATTATACTTCCGGTTTAATTTCCCAAAACATTTTTAGATCTACATTAACAGAGTTTAGAAGCAATACACATTAAAATTTCAAAGAAATAACATTTTATATTTTTAGAATTCAAATTTGGTATTATTGGTTATCATTGTACTTTTCATCATAGGAGCAAAAAAAAATAGCTCACAACCACCACGATTTTGGCAAAAAATAAATAAATTCAAAATATTATGAAAAAAATCCTAGATATAGAAAACGTCCTGCATAATCTAGTGCAAAAAAAAATTGAAAAAAAAGTTTTTTTCACATAGTTAAAAACATTCAAAGTCCGCTGAAAAAAAAAAAAAAAAACAGCTCACAACCCTGAATCCCTGATCTGCCATCACGATTTTGGCAAAAATTTAAAAAATTCAAAAAATTATGAAAAAAATCCTAGATATAGAAAACGTCCTGCATAATCTAGTGCAAAAAAAAATTTGAAAAAAAAGTTTTTTTCACATAGTTAAAAACATTCAAAGTCCGCTGAAAAAAAAAAAACAGCTCACAGCCCTGAATCCCTGATCTGCCATCACGATTTTGGCAAAAATTTTAAAAATTCAAAAAATTATGAAAAAAATCTTAGATATAGAAAACGTCCTGCATAATCTAGTGCAAAAAAAAAATTGGAAAAAAAGTTTTTTTCACATAGTTAAAAACATTCAAAGTCCGCTGAAAAAAAAAAACAGCTCACAACCCTGAATCCCTGATCTGCCATCACGATTTTGGCAAAAATTTAAAAAATTCAAAAAATTATGAAAAAAATCCTAGATATAGAAAACGTCCTGCATAATCTAGTGCAAAAAAAAATTTGGAAAAAAAGTTTTTTTCACATAGTTAAAAACATTCAAAGTCCGCTGAAAAAAAAAAAAAACAGCTCACAGCCCTGAATCCCTGATCTGCCATCACGATTTTGGCAAAAATTTAAAAAATTCAAAAAATTATGAAAAAAATCTTAGATATAGAAAACGTCCTGCATAATCTAGTGCAAAAAAAATTTGGAAAAAAAGTTTTTTTCACATAGTTAAAAACATTCAAAGTCCGCTGAAAAAAGAAGTTCGATAATTACATCAGGAATTTCGGACCCCACTGATTCTGCACTGATTCAGTGCGATTTCCGATATTTCAAGGGTTCGTACGATTTTCGCACTGATTCCGCATTGTTGCGTCATTCATCGCAACTACACTGATATGACACGATGTTCGTACAAGCGGATATAGTACTGATTCGACACGATTGATACATCCATTGAAAACGTATGAATTCAGCACTCTTTATAGTCGTCAAATGTCGTGTTTTAATCGTCTTTAAAACTACACTGATTCAGTGCGTTTTTCGTGCGACATCATCTTTTTCCATATCTAAATTTTATTTTCTTTCTATATCTAAATTTGATCAAAATAATATTATTAAAAAATATAATATAATATAATATAAAAATAAAATAATTACTTTCCTCACTACCCACTTCAACTACACGGAAATTGCCCGCACATGCGGTGGGGCCCACCATAGCTAACCAAGCTCTATCGCCAACAGTGGGATTTGAACTCTCAACCTCCCAGTTGCCACCCAAGTTCCTAACCACCAAGCCACCTCAAACTCTTCATGCATAGAATAGAACTCCAGTGGTAATTATCAAACTTTTATTTTCATCGGACTTTGAATGTTTTTAACTATGTGAAAAAAACTTTTTTTCCAAAACTTTTTTTTGCACTAGATTATGCAGGACGTTTTCTATATCTAGGATTTTTTTCATAATTTTTTGAATTTTTTAAATTTTTGCCAAAATTGTGATGGCAGATCAGCTGTGAGCTGTTTTTTGTTTTCAGCGGACTTTGAATGTTTTTAACTATGTGAAAAAAACTTTTTTTCCAAAACTTTTTTTTGCACTAGATTATGCATGACGTTTTCTATATCTGGGATTTTTTTCATAATATTTTGAATTTATTTATTTTTTGCCAAAATTGTGGTGGTTGTGAGCTATTTTCTTTTTTGCTCCTATGATGGAAAGTACAATGATAACCAATAATATCAAATTTGAATTCTAAAAATATAAAATGTCATTTCTTTGAAATTTTAATGTGTATTGCTTCTAAACTTTATAAATGAAGATCTAAAAATGTTTTGGGAAATTAAACCGGAAGTATAATTTAAAGAAGATTCTTGGAATATTCCAAAATAATCCAAAATAATATAAAATATTTTGAAAGATTCCAAAAGATTCCAAAAGATTCCAAAAATATATTAAAATATTGTACACGGATGTCGTACGAAAATAATTTGCATTATAATAGATACTGAAATCGCACGAATATAATAAATGGCATTAATATGATACGTATACGATACTGAATTCGCATTAACTAAAACCGCACGTTATCCGTGTCTTATCAGCCATGTGATGTAAATACACGATTAACGCACGGATTCCGTCAAGCACGACTTTCGTGCGGAAACAACACTTTTTTGATAATCATTGAAAAGACACTGCATCGACACTCTAGTAATGCATGTCACTTCCGTACCGTAACGACACTTCTAAATGCACGTATGACGTGCGGAATCAGTGTTTAACGATAAACGCACTGAATCAGTGCAGAATCAGTGGGGTCGGAAATTCCTGATGTACCAAAAGAATTCCATTCTACGCATGAAGAGTTTGAGGTGGTTTGGTGGTTGGGAACTTAATTGGCAACCGGAAGGTTGAGAGTTCAAATCCCACCGTTGGCGATATAGAGCTTGGGAAGCCCAAGCTATGGTGGGCCCCACCGCATGTGCGGGCAATTTCCGTGAAGTTGAAGTGGGTAGCGAGGAAAGTAATTATTTTATTTTTATTTATTTTTATTTTTTATTTTTTAATAATATTGTTTTGATCAAATTTAGATATAAAAAGAAAAGAAAATTTAGATATGGAAAAGATGATGTCGCACGAAAAACGCACTGAATCAGTGTAGTTTTAAAGACGATTAAAACACGACATTTGACGACTATAAACAGTGCTAAATTCATACGTTTTCAATGGATGTATCAATCGTGTCGAATCAGTACTATATCCGCTTGTACGAACATCGTGTCATATCAGTGTAGTTGCGATGAATGACGCAACGATGCGGAATCAGTGCGAAAATCGTACGAACCCTTGAAATATCGGAAATCGCACTGAATCAGTGCAGAATCAGTGGGGTCCGAAATTCCTGATGTAGCTTCTTGAGACTTGCAACTGCTGCTTTCGCATGTGTACTTGTAGAGGCTTCTCCAGTTCTAGGAGCTTTTGTAGTTCGGGAGGCTTTTCTGGAGCTTTTTGGGGGCTTTTGGGAGGCTAGAGGCTTCTTTGCGCCTGCAGCTATTTGGGCAGATACAACTGCAGCTCTTTTCAGTGGAGAGCTTGATGGAGAACCTTGAGGTGTCTTCAAAGATGCTCCAAGGTGCAAAGCCAAGGCTGACACTTTAGAACTCTTCTTCATAGTAGCTGCCATTGGTTGTGTAACCAATGGCACTGTTGGTGTAACCAATGCATCTGGGACTGCAGCCTTCTTTTTGCGTGCTGCAGCCTTCAATGCTTGCGATATAGAAACCATTGAGCCTACTTCAGGCTATGTCTGTCTCTCTTCCTGCAGTTAGCAATAGTGACATCTGATAAGCTCAAAACGACTTCATATAGAGTCTAAAAATAAATCGAATGCCAACAAGACGAAACCGCAGCATAGTTGACGGGAAAAATAATAATATAAAAATATTAAAAAATGGAGATTACGCACCTGCGCCTACGCCGAAGAACCTCAACTCTTGCTTACACTCCTCGATCTCTCACCAAACGAACCTCTCCGCCTCGCAAATTGTGTGCGATCTCACACACTCTCGCTCGCCGACCCGACACTCACACACACAGATCGCTCACTCACTCACACAGATCGCTCACGCACTCGACCTCTCGCATTGGCGCACTGCGCACTCCGCCATTGCTGCAAAACTCACACAGAATGCAGACAGAACTCACACCGACCCGACACTCACACACATAGATCGTTCATTCACTCACACAGATCGCTCACGCACTCGACCTCTCGCACTCCGCCACTCTCCGTACTCCGCCACTCTCGCACTCTCCGCACTCCGTCAGAACTCACATAGAATGCAGACAGAACTCACACAGAATGCACTCACACAGAATGGCACGCACTCGACCTCTCGCTCTCCGCCCATCGCCATTGCTGCCACTCACGCAGAACTCACACAGAATGCAGACACTCACCACTCGATCGAAGCCATCGCCATCGGCATCGCCAGAGCCTCATCGCCAGAGACACAGTTGAGTGAGACAGGCAGGGTCGAGCGACATCGCCTCAGTCACCTCAGTCGAACCCTTCTGCACTCGCATACGTGGACCCCTTTCGTCATTTTTCATAAACGCCAACGTGGACCCCTTCCCCTTCTGCACTCGAACCCTTCTGCACTCGCCTACGTGGACCCCTTTCGTCATATTTCGTGAAAATCCCCTTGCGTACGTGGACCTCCTCATGTTTTTGCATTTCCAGCCCCGCATTTCCCGGGACACCTCTGTTCCATGATTTTGGGGTCATAGTTGGGTCAAGTCATATTGGATTTTATTATTTTTAATTAAAAGTTTAATTAAATTTTTTTAATGTATTTTTTGCATGAGGTTCATGTAGCCCTTTAGAGGCCTCATATTTCTTCTAATGAATTCTTCAAATGCTGACAATGTCCAAGGACTCAGAAATGAGTATTGAGGATAGAACTTTGTGAACCCAAAAGTTTCGTTTCTAAGTGTAAATTGTTGTTTTGATGTAAAAAGGGTTCGCATTTTAATTTTGATTTCGAAATTTCATGCGATATGAATGTCAATGCTCAATAGATTCTAAAAAGTGGTTATTGATAGTTAAGGTGATTATTCATAAGAACAGCCATAGTCAATTTGGAGTTGATGTGGTGTCATTGAAGGAAAGTCCAACTATAAATAAGATGGCCATTGTTTTTGTAATATAGCATATATACAAGTGTCGTCTAACTCTTTTGGCAATTTTTTTTATCTGGACATTCTCTTTCTTATGTGTACTTTTTTTTTCTTTAGCAAACAATCAATAGAATATTTGTATATTTTCTTGCTCAAAATTTGTCAATGTGAATGATTGGCTGTTATTTGGAGATAGTAAAGATTGAATGATTGAGTGAGTATTGTCTTGGTCAGTGTGATTTAATTTTGAGATTTTCGCAATTAGTGCAAGATACTTTGAGTGAAAGTTTGTATGTGTGATTACAAACATCTAATAGATGATGGCTATAAGTTGTAAACAAAATTGTTTGTAATGGAAGTGTGATTACAATTTGTTTATGTATGAAGGTGTGATTGTCAAAAAGTGAACTTTGCCAAGTGCAAGTGCAAGCTATAGTCTAGAAGTATGTTATTGATGTGTGTTTATGTTCATGTTTGTCATTGTGAGTAAATGTTGAGAGTTGAAACAGTCAATGTGATATATTGGAGTGAGAATCAAAGTGTTTGATTTGTAGTTGATGATCGCTGTAGTCTTAAAGAGGATTACTGGATGCTAAGGCAAATTATGAGATGATTGTCTTGGTGACTAAATATAATTGAAGGCTATAGGCTATGTATTTGAATTGGTAAAACCATAGTCTGTATATACACTCTAGATGTCTGGAGCAAATAACCATAGTTTGGTGTTACAATTTGTTAATATGAAAAAATGGTGATAGTTAATGTAGTGAGATGTTGAATGAGGATTAGAGGGCAATAATCAAGTTGTATGATTCAACCAATGGTCATTGCAAAGGACTATAGCCATTTAATTTGATATGTTGAGTGGAATGAACAAGATAATAATGGCCATGAATGAAGCAGTGCTATAGTTTGTGTTAAACACCCAATTCCCTAATTTTGCACTTGGCCAAGTGTACTCATTCCATGAGCAAATTTGGCTTTAAAAAATTTATTTGAAAAATTCTTTAAAAAACAACGATTTTTGTCTTTCTACAATCCCTTACGTTGTAAAAAAACTATTTATTTATTTATTTTGTATTCTTATTTTTATCTTTTATCTTTATCTTTATCTTTATCTTTATATTCTCTTTTCTTTTCTTTTCTTTTATCTTGTTTTTTTTTCTTGTCTTCTTTCTTGTCAACACCCAATTCGCTAATTTTCACTTGGCCATATAATCATACACTTGGCCCCTAAGCGCATTAAAAAAAAATGTTTGAAAAATTCTCTAAAAAACAGCCATTTTTGTCTTTCTACAATCCCTTACGTTGTAAAAAAACAATTTTTTAATTTATTTTGTATTCTCATCTTTATCTTTTTTTTTTTTCTTTTTCTTTTCTTTTTTTTTCTTTTCTTTTATCTTGTTTTTTTTCTTGTCTTCTTTCTTGTCTTCCTCTTGTCTTCCTTCTTCTTTTTCTTCTAGTCTTTTTTTTCTTCTTCTAGTCTTCCTCTTGTCTTCCTTTTTTTTTTCTTCACCTTGCCATTTCTGGAGTTTAAACGTTAAAAAAAAAAGAATTAAAAAAAATCAGGGAGCAGGCGATGGCTGCATCCAATACAGGCCAAAAAAAACAAAAAAAACAAAAAAACAAAAAAAAATCTTTTCAGCCTCCCCCCTTCACTCCCTCCTCTCCCCTATATAAACCCTCTCTCACTCTCCCTCCCTCACACTCTCCTTCCTCCCCTTTTCCTCTCTTGTCCTTCTCCCTCTCTCCTTTCTCCCTTCTCCTCAATATAAAGGAGGAAGAGTGAGGGAGGGAGAGTGAGGGAGGGTTTATGTAGGATAGAGGGGAAAAAAAAGGAAAGGAGAGGAGGTAGGGAGGGTTAAAATTAGAGTAGGGTCCGCGCACGCGGACCCTCTTTGCCCGGAAAAAGCGGGATTTTTTTTTTTTTTTTTTTTTTTTTTTTTTTTTTGCCTGTATTAGATTCAGCCATCGGCTGCTCCCTGATTTTATTTATTTATTTAACGTTTAAACTCCAGAAATGGCAAGGTGAAAAAACAAAAAAGGAAGACAAGAGGAAGACTAGAAGAAAAAGAAGAAGACAAACAAGGATTTCGTTAAAAGTGCCTATTGAAATGTGCACTATTTTTTGGGATTATTTTTGAATATTTTAATCACAAATTTTGGTATGTATAAGCAATAATATTGTACTTTGGCTACAGTCTTTTCAGATATTATTGATTGAAAATAAATCCAAAGTAAGCTATGTAAAATATATGTGTGCCATATTTATTTTGTACTTTAAGTTTATTTTGTGAATCCCAGTCACTTTCATGCCCTCAATATCAACAACATCTCCAATGATATTCGCACATCTTAAAACATAAGAAGTAACAACATTGGAAGATTTTGAGATGATAAAAATCTCGCAAGAATCAACTTCCAAAGTATGTGCAGGAGTTACAATTTTTTGCACAATTTCTCCTTTGGACCAAGCTTTAGAACACCACACCTTCTTCTCAAGCTATGGATAAATAGAAATTTTCAGAAGAACGTGATTGTCATCATGTGTCAAAAACCACCCATATTCTTTGAAAGCTGTAGAAGGCCTTGATACCTTCTTTGGGGGGGCCTTTGAAGGCCCGCCCCCTTTACTCCGCATGAGAAGTCCTCCAAAAAGACCTCCTAAAATCACACAATAACATCAACAAACAAACAAATAGTCAATATGCATGAAAAACTACGAATAATAAGAATAAGTGATCTTTACTAAAAGAGTGCGACATGTGCCACACCTCTAAAAACCCCAATTGCAAAAACACTCAAATTTATAAAAGATTCATTCTTTGTACAATCAATCACAGAAATGCCACACCTTTCAATATAACATCTACAATAGGAGTAAAGCATGTGCATCACCCCCTCAATCCTACATAAGCAAAGAAACTTAAGTACAACTAAATTCAAAATTATACAGAAAGAGTGTAGCATGTGCCTCACCCCCTAAATTCAAGAAAAGCAACAATGCAAAAAATGCATACAATCACATCGAGAATAAGAATTAAACACATTGAGTGAGATATGTGCCTCATCCCCGAAATCCCATATGAAAAATAACAACTAAAAACGTTATAAATAAAAATTAAACACAAAGGCTGCGACAACCTCACAAAAATATGAGAGTATAAACTCAATGACATCAAAAACAAAAATCAAACACAACGGGAGAGGCATGTGCCTCACCCTCACAAAAATACAAAAGCATAAACTCAAGAACATCAAAAAAAATCAAACACAAGGGGGTGAGCCATGTGCCTCATTCTCACAAAAATATGAGAGCTTAAACTCCATGACATCAAAAACAAAAATCAAACACAAAGGGTGAGGCATGTGCCTCACCCTTAGAAAAATATGTGAACCTAAACTCAATGACATCAAAAACAAAAATCAAACACAAGAGGGTGAGGCATGTGCCTCACCCTCACAAAAATATGAGAGCATAAACTCCATGACATCAAAAACAAAAATCAAACACAAGAGGGTGAGGCATGTGCCTCACCCTCACAAAAATATGAGAGCATAAACTTAAAGACATAAAAAAAAAAACTTAAACACAAAGGGATGAGACATGTGCCTCACCTTCACAAAATTATGAGAGCATAAACTCCATGACATCAAAAACAAAAATCAAACACAAGAGGGTGAGGCATGTGCCTCACCCTCACAAAAATATGAGAGCATAAACTTAAAGACATAAAAAAAAAAACCTAAACACAAAGGGATGAGACATGTGCCTCACCTTCACAAAATTATGAGAGCATAAACTCCATGACATCAAAAACAAAAATCAAACACAAGAGGGTGAGGCATGTGCCTCACCTTCACAAAATTATGAGAGCATAAACTCCATGACATCAAAAACAAAAATCAAACACAAGAGGATGAGGCATGTGCCTCACCCTCACAAAAATATGAGAGCATAAACTTAAAGACATAAAAAAAAAAACGTAAACACAAAGAGGGTGAGGCATGTGCCTCACCTTCACAAAATTATGAGAGCATAAACTCCATGACATCAAAAAACAGAAAATCAAACACAAGGGGATGAGCCATGTGCCTCACCCTCAGAAAAATATGAGAGCATAAACTCAAGGACATAAAAATTAAAAAAACTTAAACACAAAGGGGTGAGGCATGTGCCTCACCCTTAGAAAAATATGAGATTATAATCTCATTGACATCAAAAACATGAATCAAATACAAAGGGTGAGGCTTGTGCCTCACCTCCAAAATGTCACATGAGCAAAATTAATCAAGTACGATCGAAATTGAAATCAAACACAGCGGGGGTGAGGCATGTGCCTCACCTTCTAAATTCTACATGAGTGAAATGCATAAATACAATCAAAACGAGAACCAAACACATGGAATGAGATATGTGGCATACATTTGGTATGTTTGCATAATGAACATAGAATGAGATTGTGATTACGATGCAAGGAGTGAAGTATGTGGTGATTTTTGAAATTTAAAATCAGATTGCAATTCAAGTAGTGAGGCATGTGCCTCACTCCAAAAAATGTTCACAGAAACTCCACGCATCCTCCTCAAATTGAAAATAAAAAACATTGAATTTTAAAATTTAGAATTTGGTAATAAGTGAGATGAGAACTTAATTACAAAACTCATAATCTAGATTTTGAGATTGTGTCATCAAGTGATATATGTCCAGAACCCTAAATATTTAGAACTTTAAAGGATTGTGAGTTATAATACAAATAATTTAACATATGGATGAATCAAAAATTCTCAAAGATGCAAATTTCAGAGTTTTATAAATACAAGCAAATGTTATTGGAACTGAGATTTGGGATTGTGATGTGCACATAGCAACAATTTGGTGGTTGAATACTAAATGAAGCTGGAAACCCTAAAAAGAATTTAGATCTAGATCTAGATGAAATTTGAAAGTTGGAAACTTACCCTAATTTAAGTACTGAAGTGATAAACACAATAGATCTCAAGGAAACTAAGAATCAGAAGCGCTCCAAAGTAGATCTTAGTTTGAGAAGTTGAGGCTGAAGTGAGATAAATCAACAAGATTCTTGGTAGTGTGCTGAAACTTGTTTATAGATGAGGTGTGAACCGCATAGTAGAGTTGAAGTGATGCGACCTGTAGCAAGAAGGTAGAAGGTTTAGTACCACACAAACAAGGTTATCTAGATATGCAAAACAAGTAGATCAGAACGTGGGTTGTACCAAGGCGGAGGCGTTAACGTTGCAAATCACGACTATACAAGATTCGGCACTTTGCAAGCGAAGCAAGACGGTGGAGAAGAGAAGCGCCGCACAAGCAAAGAGCGGCAGAAAGGAAAGGCGGCAGAGCGGCGGAGAAAAGAAGCGCCGCACAAGCAAGGAGCGGCAGAGAGGAAAGGCGGCGGAGAAGAGAGAAAGGTAGGAAGAAGCGAAAACACGACCTAAACCCTAAGCGGCCGTTTAGGTTTTTCAAATTTTAATTTATTTATCTTTTGTGAGATCTCCAAGTCTGTATAGCTCTAATTTACACAGATTTAAGAATTTTGACTTAAAATTTTTTGGGAGCGCCGGTGGCACTATATTAATAGCACCCTAGAAATGTTTTCAGTTTTTTAGAAATAAAATAGAATTTCTAGAAATATGACATTTTATACGGGAGAAAAATTATGGAGACAACCTCATAATATAAATTACTCTTGTATATATTTTGTCAAATTAAAATCCACATTATTATACATGTTTCTCCATACATGATTAAATAATTTGAGATTTAAAGGTCATGCGACACTACACAACAAGGGGTGAGACATGTGCCACAACCCATATAAAAATATTTTGCATAGTTAGAATCTTAAGAGGTGAGGCACATGCCACACCCCTTATGACAATATTTTGCCTAGTTTGAATCTTAAGGGGTGAGACATGTGCCACAATCCTTATAACAATATTTTGCCTAGTTTAAATCTTAAGGAGTGAGGCACATGCCACACTTCTTATAACAATATTTTGCCTAGTTTAAATCTTAAGGGTGAAGCACACGCCACACCCCTTATAGCCCTATTTTACCTAGTTTAAATCTTAAGGGGTGAGGCACATGCCATACCCCTTATAAAAATATTTTGCCTTATTTGAATCTTAAGGGGTGAGGCACATGCCACACCCCTTATGATGATAGTTGATTTTGTTTGCATTTAAGAAACTAAGGCATAAAGTTACATCATCTATTTTTATTATTGTTGAATTACATAAAACTTTTTTTTTAACATGTTCTTACAATCATCTTGGTTTTTTTTGTATGACCAGACATTGTTTTATCTTAGAACAAATCATATGGATTGAAACTTTGAAGCAATGGAAGGTGGAGATCAAAATGGATCACCCTCGTTTGTTCGGCATCGTACAAATAGAAATTATGAGGTGCAAATTAATAACCCGCTCAATTCCCAGGACCGAAAGTATGTATTTATTCACGACATTCATGACAAACAAGTTGGAGGTGGACTGCTACAAGATATGGTTGTTGGTGATATATTACATGGTAAACCACTGTCTCCAGATGATGCAGTGGTTTTCATACAAAAAATTATAATTCCGGAAACTCGGGTTCGTGAATTATTAATATAAGAAATAATTTAAAATTATAAGAAATTTCTAGCAAGGTTTCTCATATTATTGTTAACTCAACTTTTTTTATAAAAATCACAAAATTGTAATTTGATCAATAACCAAGCATAATGAACCTAAAATGTACCCATATCTATATTCTTTATTTTTCTTACTAGGATAATTATAAAATGATCATATTTTCAATGAAATTTATAAATTTCCAAAAAATTGTTCATGTGCACATTTACATATTGAATTGCACTTTTAACGAAACCCTTGTTGTTATCTCATGTACTATGAGCAAGGGTGGTCTCCTTCCTTAGTTCCGCACCGTGTCAAAAGCTCTTAGCTCACATCCTTTGGAGGTTTTTTTCCAAAGATTTATGTTTTTTATTATCACATGTATTATGAAGAGAAGAGGGATGGTCTCCCTCGATCTTCACTCCCATATGGTGCCAAAATAAGTAGGGGTGGTTACCAAGGAGTGAGGCTAGTGTTGGGGCCTCACTCCCACACCTTTAACATTGTGAGGTACTTGGTTGCACCTCTTGACACTAGTTAAGAGATGTACTACTCCACACTTGGTGTCCCAAGCATTTCAGTTGTGAATCTCGAAATGAGAAAATAGGATTTGGTAAAGAGTTGGGTGTCGACTAAGAGTAGTTAGCGTTGGTGGCGAGTGGTGTCATCAACTCACCTAGTACTTTGACATTTGTGGAAGTTCCGCTCCATGTCATCTAATAGCATATTAGGTTGTCTTGTAGAAGCAAAGTGCCATGCGAAGTGTGAGAGGCACGGGGAGCTCGACTTGAGACAACTTCGAATCTATCATTGTGGATGCATGGCAAGTATTAGTAAGTCACGTCTCTTGCTACTAAAGAAATAAAGCGCTTTTCATATACACAAATAAGCTTCGTCATGACAAAATGGAGTGGCAAGGAAGTGCGACACGTTGAGATTCTCTTGTATCTGTTAACCCCTAAATTTTTGAGCGACCATATTCTGGTCGTTCCACTTTTTGGGCAGCCTCCAGGGACCTCATATTTTTAAAAATTTCAATGAAAATTTCAGTGTAGCTTCCAAAAACTACACTCTACATGTCGCACTTCGTTTCATGTCATTCCGATAAGTATTGCAAAAGTTATAAGCATTTGAAGTTTTTGAAGCGAGATCAGGCAGCAAGATTTTATTTTTATTTTTTACTCTTTTTCAAAATTTCTTTTTTGATTCATGATTGGTTGATCTTTATCTACAAATGGAGCTTTAAATCTACCCATTTTGAGCAATGGGATAAAAGTTATGAGGAGATCTGTTTTTTGAGCAGTTTGGACAAATATAACTTTGAAGCTCACTTCTAAATTCAATTTTCAATATTTTTTAATGAAATAAAAGGCACTAGGTGAAGATTTCCAAGTACAACATTCTCACTGTTCAGATTGACATTTTACAATTCCATGTCAAACTTATCAATGATTTTCTTTTTCCTTTCACTTTGTACCCACTTCTAGTAATTGTTTTATGAAAAAATTAATATGAGCTTTTTCCTTACAAGATTTTATATTTGAAGACTTAACTCAATTGTTAACATGGCCTTGCCATTCATTGAATTTCTAACCCATTCAAAAAAAAGATATTAATTTCTAAAGTTCAAATTTGTCACCGGATTGAACCCCAAAAAATCTTCTTTTGCAACTTTGATCCTTATAATCTAAGAATCTAATGGTCATTTTGCTCTCAATTTTTGTGCTCACATGCAAATTCAAGTTGGGTATTAGATCTTACGGTTAAATGATGAAAAAACTAAAAAACATATGATTTCTTCTGCAACTTCCAAATGCTGCGTTTTTCATGGTTTTTTGTGAGAATTTGGTCCTGGTCCTTTAGGGGTTAATTCATTCATTTCAATATGCACTATGCCCTCACTCATAAAATAGGGATCATAATAAGTGTCACTTTTAGATTCAATTACCTTGAGTCTACCTACCCAAACAATTATTTTGAAAAATGAATCTGTTTGGGCCATCTTGTTGGTTTGGATTTTCTATTTGAGCCCCCCACTAATACTTGAATTAAATAGAATGGTGATTCAAGGTTTATAATTATAGTTCATTGTCTTCTCCGGTAGTGTTTCAAATTCAACCATGAATTGTAAGTAATTTAAATCAATTATGGTTGCTCACACTTAAGATATGATTTACAAACTCAACTAGATTTTTCAATCTAATTGTTTTTGCGATGAGGTTTATAGATTGTGATCTTTGCATTTGTTCTTCAAATATTGAAAAATGTTGAAAACTTGGTTGAAAAATGTTCAATTCCCCATTGAGGAAGAAATCGAGAATCAAAAAAGAAAAGAAAAGAAATAGTTCTTTGGGAAACCTTGGTGTAAACTTGGTTGTCAACACTTTGGCCCATAGCGTAAACAAATATAAATGACTTTTGATTGGTTAATTTGTCATTTTTAATACTATTTTCTGGAACGTTACTACTAAAAGTTTACATCAAAAGTCAATTCCTATGGGTTCTACTCTATGATAAAGGTAGTTTCATAATAAATTAAACCATTTATATACAAACAATTTTAATATTTAAAAATAATAGTTTCAAGTGCTGAACTATATGAACTTTGTCTCCTGAGTACTTGAACCAAAAATAGTAATTGAACTTTAAAATTCAAAACCTCTTAAAAATATCTATATCGTTGAATCAATGACATGTGGATCATTGTGTTTTCTCCATTGATGTATTATATGATCTTCTTTAGCCTCCTAAAGATCATTGTCCATTTAGAAAACAATTGAAATTTTGGGTAGGTACATGTTTATGATATCATATTTTAGTGTGATTTTTGAATTTTTGTAAAATATAGGATAACAAACGAAATTTAAAAATATGTATGTTTTTTCAATTAGTGCTTGAAAGTATAAGTTATGGCACCTTTAGCACAATTTTGTGAAAGTCACTTAGACATCGAGCAATTGCAAAAAAAAACACTAAATCTATAAAACTAAGATTTTTTATTTTTTTTCAATAGGTTATGTTTATATATACATCGAAAGCTATAATTCATTCCATTTGAATAAATGATGTGAAAATTATGAAGAGTCTTGTATTGCAAGCAATTGAAATAATTTCTTGAAAAAAAACGTATATGATATTCTTTTGAAATCAATTTTCACTATTCTTCCAAGCACAGAAGTATATATGATTAAAATTTCTTCATACAACATTCTCGCCATTAGGAATTATATGTTTCAAATCCATGTTAAAACTATTAATGATTTGATTTTCCTTCCATAATATATTTACATCTACTTAACAATTTTCTAAATAATGAAATTTGATTTGATTTGATGTTTTTGGAAATTTAGTCTTGATTCAAATTTTGTTGATCTAGTTTGGGAAGATACACTAGAAAATGTTTTTTTTACCAATGCTAATATCTTGGATTCTATGTGGTCAACGTTGCTGAAAATTTTAATCTATGTTTTTAGACTATTTTGTACAACATTTTATATTTAGATTTGAAAAACCATGTTTTAAAATTATTTTGCACTCAATGCACTAAAATAACAACTGTGGAGTTTTTTTTAACAAAATACTTCCAGTCCTTTTGGAGTTAACTCTTAAGTGGGATGGAGAACCCAAGTGGTCTATATGCATTCTAGTGTACAAATATTTTTAGAGCCCACATTCTTTGTTTAAAAATCACAAGATTTTGCAAACACATCTCTAGACCCTATGCAAGGGTTCACAAAAAATCTCAAAATTTTCTAACAATTTCTATTGCTTTGATCATGGATTATTACCAAAAATTGACTTATGTTCTATATTGGTATTCATGTATCCAAGCCCACTAAGGGATTAATGAATATTGATTAGATGAATTGAACTTTCAAAACCATTCATTATTTTGATAATGTAGATCATGGTTGAACATTTAAAGCCTAAAAGTAAACTATTTCAATATCTAATTGTTGAATTTGCCTTCCCTATACTACAATTACAAAAAGTTGATTTTGACAATAAAAATATCTAAGTGTGTAGAAGAATCTTGGCAAATGTACTATAGTATATTCGTTGTATCCGTATAATATCTTTGATTAACTTATGTGGTTACTTAAAACATTCACATGTTTCTTCACAGTTATTTATGCGACTTTTGAAACATCCTTGTGACCCTTAGAATATTTTAATTATGCCTTTTAGGTTACATGTTGTTACTTCAAAAAAATAAAATCAAAACACATCATTAGTATAATTAGAGTGGAAGCAAGATGACAAGAACCTCAATCTTGACAATACAAGTCTAAGGCACTATAGCTACGTTTGCCTTTGTACTTCCTTGTGCAATATACATATCGTATCGATTTATTGAAATATTAAATATTCATGAATTTTGGTGTTATCTTTGTATATATGGAATACTATTAGTGTGTCCTTGACACTTCAAAGATTAATCATTTCAAATGAATTTTAATTACTTGAAAACCCGCTTGAAAGCTTGGTATTTTTATTTTCATCCTTTTGTAAATATACACCCTGAAAAAATTATGGTAACTTGTTTGATTTCTGGGTGGTTTCATGGTAAGGTGTACTACACTTGTAGTCATATTTTGGCAAAACGTACTCCAATGAATACTAATTATCATTTTTTCACAATCGAATGGTTGAAAATGATGGCATGATGCACAAATAATAGATGATTAAAGTATGTAGAAATGAACATCCATGCAATTTTTATTTATTTATCTATTTTAAGGTATCTAATTGAATGCATTACCATAGGGGCACACAAGGCCGTTCAGTTGAGATTTGAGGTGCTTCTCAGTTGAGATTGATTTCAACCGGAGGCCACACAGGAAGACTCAGTTGAATTGGGGAGAAAAATATTCAACTGTGGTCCCCACAAGGGAGAGAATTTCTCTACTGTGGTCCCCACACCCCAGTTGAAAATTACATTACTTCACTCAACGGTGCTTCCCCCACCATTGAGTGAAGTGTCCTACAATCTTCTGTCCTGCAAACAGAAAATTGTCTCACGATTCGGTCTGTTCGAATGACAGACCCATTTGATTTATTGTTATAGAACCATTAAAATTTTATAAATTCATTTATGAATTCTCACTCATTCTCAACGAGATGGAATGACTGCTAGTCAATTCTGCCATTTTATTTCAATTTTGTTCTTTTCTTTGCAGTAGAACAAAACTTGTAAAATAAGAATAAAAAAACACAATTCTGCCATTTGATTTCTTTGGGTCCATGTACGGTTTGTTTTCTTGTCCTTTTTGATTCAAAATCAAATCAAATAAATAAAATTCTTCCAATTAATTTTGTTTGTTTTGATGCAGTAGTACAGTTTTATGTTCTACCTTTTTTTCGATGTTTGGCAAATTTCTTGGTTTTAAAAAAAAAAATATATATATATTTTAACCCTTAATGTTTCTATTTGGACAATGGATGGTTTTGAAAAATTATGGTTTTCTATTTGTCATTACATTTGTTCATTTCTCAATAATCCAATTTGTCTGAAAATAATCCAATTAGTTTCTTTATAAACTAATTTATAAAAAAAATCTAATTCCTAAAAATAATCCAATTTATATCAAAGTAGTTTAATTTATATCAAAATATTTTAATTTTTTATTAATCTAATTTATTTAAAAACATATCATTATATTCCAAAATAATATATTATATGCCAAATTATAACAATACATTCTTATTTATTTGAATACGACTTTCAAATAATTTATTCATTTAAGTACAGATTAAAAAGTTAGGACCTCTTTACACTAGAGGCGAGAAGCGGTGAGGAGAGAAATTTCAGCCAATGAGAAGTTGGTCTTCTCGGTTTTTAGGCCTCCCATTGGTTGAAATTTCTCTCCTCATGGCTTCTTGCTTCTAGTGTAAAGAGGCCTTTAGATGATATAGGTTCATACACTATTAATAATTGCAATTGAATGATTTTTATGAGTTAAAGGTTTAAAGGTGCATTGATGGATTATCATTTCTCATCCATCTCTTTATTTTTAAATGGTTTTCTTGTGCGGCCTATAGTTGAAAAACATTCAAATTGGGGTTGAAAACTTTCAACGAAATTGATTAAACTGAACTGCCTATGCGGTCTATAGTTCAGTTGAAAACTTCCAACTAAGAGTTGAAAATCTCAACTGGCTAAGTTCAACTCAACTAAACTGGGCTCCCTGTGCGCCCCCCTCCCCTCGCCCCCTCTATATTATGGCAAAAGAAATTGTATTAAAATGTGAAAATATTTTTAAGACATTCAACAAGTGTGAAAAGCATTCTAAACCATCTACCTTGTCCACGTAGTCCAAATACTTCTTTAATGTCACTTTGATATACCAAATTGTTGTCATAATGTTACAAAACTTCAAAATTAATATCAAATGCATTTTTGAATGTTTGGATGTGAAATTAAAGAGGAACTAGAAAGGAATTGCTTTCAAACAAGAGATTCTTACTTTCACGTAAGCATACCTACTTCTTTTTAGGAACATAACACAATCACAATTCAACACATAATTAGTATCATACCAATAACACTTTAATACTAAAAAAAAACAAATTAAAGATTTGTAATCTAAACATTTGTCTCCAACCATAACATCATCATTACAATGTCACATTCAAAATCATTGAACATAATAGAGTTATTCGCAAAGTCGAGCAAAAAATTTCCACAAGAAGAAAGACAAGGCAAAATTGGTATTTAGCTTGAAAGGCAGCGAAAACAAGATTTGGCTCCTTTTTTTCAACCAATCAAAATGTATTGCGTTGTCAAGGAGATTCGAACATAGCACCTTCCCAAAGCTAGAGAAGCTCCCCCAATGCACACTCAAGTTCCCACCACGGAATTTACACATGTCCCTACACCAACCCACATGCTTGCTGAAAGCAAGTGTTTGGCTCCTTGTAACTGACAACCTCTGTGATTTCTAATCGAAGCTTGAAAACTCAGTGTTGTAGAGGGGCTACTCCTTCTTGACTTCACGGATAACTCTAATATTCTTAAGTAATTGTAGGACTTCACACTTTGTTGTAGAACATGTCAACAGATGTCACCAATAACTACATGCATATAATCATCTATTAAAGTTTGTTTAAGATGAAGAGTGATGAACTTAAGTAAGAATAAAAAAAAGGGCTATTTTATTATTGAGTATTGTGTGCGAAAAGCATGTTATAAAATGTTACGAGAGGCTTACGACACTATACTTACCTTACTAAAATTAGTGAAAAATCAATGAAGTGGAAATATGTCATTCATCTAAGGACACAACAAGCACACTATAGAAATAAGGAAATTATTTTTTATTTTTTATTTTTTTTCATTTGGACATGCTTCCAAAATTAGAAGCGAAAATAATGAAGAGAAAGTATGTCATTCATCTGAGCAAGCACTAGTAGAAATCATGACTGCATAGACAAGAGAAAAAACCCACGAGAAGACCCCACTGGATGAACTAGACCAGTTGTGGGTATTTTTGGACACACATCTCTGGTCTACACTACTAGTGTTTCTACTACATTGATTACGGTTTTTAATGTGTGTGTGCAATTAGTGTCACAGGAAATTAGTGTGTGCCACTATTTGTAAATTTTGAAATTAGTTGACTTGTTTTAATTTAATTTATAATAATTAGAAAATAGAGTTTTAAAGATGAATTTAAATTTAGCACTTAAAGAATTTGTTGGATTTTTAAAAGAATTCTAACATACATACTTGTATTCCAATTGTATACTTCATATTGTGTGGTGAGAATTGACTTGGATGAAATTTTCTTTTTAAATATGATCTCATATACAAAAATTAAAATTTTTAAATAAAATTATTCGTAATCATTACATTTTCATATTTAACAAACACACACTAATTTTCATACAAAAGGGGTCAAAAACAAGGATTAATGGCAATTAACATGAGAGTAAAAATTCGTCCCCACAAATCCTAAATTATTGAAATTAGTGTGTGTCCTCGCAATTAGTGTCACAAACTAATAGCCATAATCAATGTAGTGTTTGAAAGTCTATGATACGAGGAAAAGTAAGAACTTGTATTCATCACAAATGCCATATGGCTTGTGAGTATTTCTTTTTGACAAGCACAAGCCCGTCACATGTATATCTCTTAAATCCCTCAATGCCTACGACACTCTCCAAATTTGGAGAATTGCAAAGATGCATTATAAAATGCAACTAAGAGGGATATTTTGAACTTGATGTATGAATAAAAGTTGTACATTACTGAGTATAAATTTAAGATTCTATCCATACAATTAGATCTATGATTGCAATCACCAATATTTTTGTATAAAATTTGAAACATAAAATTCAAAATTCTATTGTGATTTGATTACAAATAAGATATTGACAATTTGTGAATGAAATTTGTTGTGATGGGTTGAAATGTAATACTCTAAATGAAGTGATTTTTGGAGATTTTTTGGTTGCTTAATTTTATGAGTTGGTTTTTTCAAGAGTACTTTTGATTCGTTTTGAACTAAGATCTTAAAAAAACTTGGTGGAAAATAGTGACATAAAAGAGTTATCCGTAAAGTCCCTCAAAAGTGGGTGAGTGGACCATAGTTTGAGTGAATAGTGACATTAATTCTCAAAAAAGAACATGTGTCGGGCACTAAAAAAAAACTGTGGATGCAAACTTTGAAAGCACCAAAATCGATGCTAAAAAACTTCTCACCCAAATTTCTATTATTCATCGTCACACATGAAGAAGGTCATTGCTAGCCCCTTTTCTGGCAATAGATTCTCGCTATATATACCTAGACCGTCCCCACTCACCCATTCTTTTGATTTCCTAGAACTTCTCTCAATAGTTTTCGTTTCTCCAAATTTTAGTCAAACCAAGGCCCACTCAACCCTTTAGTTTATAGATATCTCTAAAATGAAGCATAAATTTTTCACAAGTCATCCCCTTTCTAATTGGTTCACACATGCATGAAGCTATCTTGCCATAGAATTTGTAGTATTTTTTAACTTGCAAAAAGGGCATGATGGATGAGAAAAAAAATTCCATTATGTACATCAGTCAAAAAGGTTGGTTAGGCAGTTAGGGGTTAAGATGTGAACTTGTCGAACATATGTATTTGAAGATTTGTACCAGTTAAGAAAAATCTGTGAAACTACATGTTATAAAATGCATTACCCCCACCACATGAACTTCCCCAACATAACATTCTTTAGCAGTATGGTATTGCACCACCTATTGCTTGGTTGATTTTTAACTAATATAATAACTTTCTTTGGAACTAAAGTAAAAGATGACACTTGCCGTTATAGGAGGGAATTTAGTAGGAGTCAAGCAAGTAAGATAAATTTAAGATGTGAAAACATTGAGCATCCAAGATCACCAGAAAATGTTTTGAAAACTTAGTAGGGGTACAAAGTCTAGGGCCTAACAATGTTATAACCCCAAAAGTTTAAATTAAAGATCTCTAAGAAAAACCTACTGAAATTTCTAAACTCAATTTTCATTACAAACATGCAATCTCCGATGCTAAAACCAAACCTCAAAAGGAACTCTAACCACAGCAAGCGGTACTCAACTTGGTGAATGGAATATTTCAAAACTTTAGTGACTCCTAGAAATGTGGAAAAGAGATCGAGTCAGCGTGAAAAGAGAAAGATAGATCTACATCCTCTCAATCACCAACCATTTTCTTGCCCCAAGAAGTGGATACTAGCTTTCACCAGATATTGGCGAGGTCTCAAATTCTTGAGCTTCAAACAGGAATCATCAGTTTCATGTCCAGTTTTTTGCATTCTGAATCAGTGCACTGGTGATGTTGGAGCCCTGATTTTCATTGGAAAAATGCACATGGGCTTTTTTCATCACAAGCCTCTGCTGAAGAGCTGTGGATCAAGAGGGCTGGAGCTCGCCCGTAGATGGGAGCACAGTAACATTCAGTAGCTTGCAATGGCTCTGCCTGGAGAATGTGCAGCATATTCCACACCCAACATGACCTTCATTAGTAGCTAATTGGACAGGTGGCGACCCAAGATGATAAGCAAAGTGCATGAAGGAAAGGTAGAGCGCATGAACGGCTACATTGATTATCCCATTTAGTGTGTGATACTAATTCCCAAGGCAAGTACTATTTTACCAATCTCAAAATTAGTGAGGAGTGAAATTTTTACTGAGTGGCTGAAATCTTCATATCACACTAATGATATATAGCATCACCTTCACTAATTTCCCACATGCATTATAAACCCGCCCTCACTAAATGGGATAAGTAGTGTACTGAATGTTATGAGGTGTGCACGCGTTTCGGCACAAGCAACGGCGCTCGGAGCTCGTCAATTTAGTAGCAGTAGTAGTAGTAGTACGCTGTTCGGAGGAGCTGGAGAAGGTGGGGTTGTCAGGCCGGGTGATGTAGAGCCCGTAGTAATTCTCCAGCACCCAACGCCCATCCTCCACGCGCCGCGGCGCCAGCGGAGGCCAGTGGTTGACCCGCACCTGATCCGGGGGACCGTCGCCGTCCCGATGGCGGATGAACTCCCACACACACGCATGGCCACCCCAGATGGGATCACCCGGGTCGGAACTCAAACGCCCGTTGCAGCTAAAATACCTGCCAATTCACACGGGATTCGGGTCTCAACTCATTCTCGCAATGACAAGCCACAGGGAGAAAAAAAGACATTCCCACATGGGATTTCATATGGGAAGTGGGACAAAATTCCCACAATTGTAACTTTCTTGGGATGATTTTAGTGTGTTTTTGATCTGGGAAAGTTACAATTGTGGGAAATTTGTCTGCGTTTCCCATATGAGAATCTCGTATTTATCTCCCTGTGAAGGTAGAGAGGGTACAGTAACCTTCACAAAAATGACACTCCTAAGTTTTGGGAGTGAACTTTCTTGTAAAGACAAAACAGATGCACTTTGTCATGTATTTTTTTGGAGCCTCCTAGAATTTTTTATGATTTATTAAGTGAAAAGCAAGATGCTTGGATCAGAAACAAGCCTCTATGTTCATGAAATGTTTCCCAATACTTCACCTCAAGTTTATCAACATTCCAGTCAAACTTGGTAGCTCAGATCAAACTTTACATACTCTCTGACCTTGTTACAAGTGCCATATTCACAAACGAACAACCTTATTACTTGCTGCAATCTAGATATACACATTTATGTTGCAAGTAATAAGGTCGTTCATTTGTGAATCTTATTACTTGCAGCAACCATATTCACAAATCTGCGTATACACATTTATGACTGCATACTGCAATCTGCATATACACATTCGGATTCGTATATGTATATGCAGATTGCAGCAACTACATTCACAACCTTATTACTTGCAGCAATCGTATTCACAAATGAACAACCTTATTGCTCGCAGCATAAATGAGTCAAGCATTCAATGGGAGGTTCAAAGAGGAAGAGGCATGCACTATAACAAAACATGGTAAAAAAAATCGCACTCAAAATTGACTGCGGTTCTTTTTGCCACGTTTTTGTGCTTGCGCGTGTAGTGGGCTGTTAGCTTCTTTTGCAATTTTTTACTACAATTTCTAGAATTTTGGGGCGTGTAATATACTATTGGAAAGGTATTGAAAATACCTTTCCAATGGTATATTACACGCCCCAAAGTTCCAAAAATTGCAGTCGGAAATTGCAAAAAACAGTGGCTGCGCGCGTAGTGAGCTTGCACAAAAACGTGGCAAAAAGAACCGGAGTCAATTTTGAGTGCGATTTTTTTTTAGCATGTTTTGTTATGGTGATGGCTCCCACTAACCTGTTGAGGCCCGGTTTGCCGACTTGGGTGGGGTCGAAGGCCAGCCAGTATGGACCACAAGGCGGCTTGAGCCGCAACTCCCAGGTGCGGCCGCACATCTCCGCGGCCACGAGCGCATCCTGGCGAGACTCCGTGACGGCGATGGCGTACAGCAGGTGCTGTTTCAAGGTTGTGCCAGCTCGGGGGCCCATGAGGCACAAGGGCAGGTGTGCTCTCTGGGCTAGAAACGCCTTCACCAGCGGCTGCCACAGACTGTCCGCCAGCGCGAGCGGCCGCCAGCGCGAGCACACGGCTGCGCTTCGTGCCAAGCTGCGTGAGTCCAGGCGCGACAAGATGTGCGACTCGAATGTGTCCACTCCCAGAATGTCAAGCAGCGGATCCCCACCAGGCTCCACTTCTTCTCCCTCCTCGCCATAGCGGGCCAATTTACAAGCTATCTCGCTGTCATGTTGCCCCGCAAATTCTCCACTCCGTTTGCATCTTCTTGCAGCTGTATAGATTGTGTGGCACGTATCAGTACGGAGCTTCGAAGGTGAACTCTCCGAGGAAGCGGACGTGTACCTCCTTCATTAAAATATAGAAATGATACAAAATTACGGAGACATAATCAACTTTATATTTCACTGAAGCCACCTCCGATCCAAAGATTTGGAACTAAATCCAACCTCTAGTATAATTCGCAAGACCCTTTACCACATGGAAATAACTTGGGGCTGTCAATTTCGGCAAGTTTCTAAGAGCCTGGGCCGAGACAAGATTCTGGGACTGTACAGCATCGGATTGGAAAGAAACGACAGTTTAGTTGAATCGTGAACTTTGACAAACAACTGGACAACTGGACAAGAGATAGATAGCCATAAATTCAGACAGCTATTGAGGCACTGGAGATCATTACCGGGCATTGAATCTGTCACTGACAATTTCTGCACCATCGTTGTTGCCCGGCCTTCTTCCAGCTTACAAGCTCCGCCTAACTCCATGGTGGCTCGAGACCAGCTCTCTCGATCCCGTTTGCATCCTGTGTAGATCATTTTGACGAACTGTATCAGCGCAATTCTCAAAAGGCTAGCTAGAATCTGCAGCAAGACATATATAGATGCACGACTGTACGTTAAGATGGAGATTGTTAATTACCGGGCACCGAATCTGTCAACAGCATCGGCATCATCATCGTTGTAGTTGTCGCCCTGCTCCTGTACAGCAATCTATATCAAGGGCCAAACTTCAACATCGCTAATTCTGACCCTGCTACCACTACCCAAAAATCAAATCCTTCTCACTTGATCCAGCTCTAGAATCTGAGTCACGGCTCCATAAACTGAACCGCCGATCATCAAGCTTGCAACAAAAGTTGCTTCGGCGGGCAACTCTCATGCGCTTGCTAGCTGCAACAGAGTTCTAACTGAAGCTTGCTTGCTCCCGTTGGTGCAGGAATCAAACTGGCGTCCGCAGGAAACAGGAGCTTTTCACCAAATTCCAAAGTGGGTTCGGGAAGTCCACATCCGGGGACCCGAGTCCCGAGCCAGCGATTCAGATGCTTGGCTAGTTGTGCGGCGAGTCCCGCCGTGACTCCGTCCAAAGCTTGCAAGTAGCCACTGGGGTTGCAATACCACTGTAGTAATAACTTATTATTATTGCTTGCTGCTACAGCGGCGCTTTGCGAATCTTTCGGCTCCAGTTGCACTTTTTTCTAAAGAGTCTGTTGCGAGTGGACCCCGGTGGGTGGACCGTGCCGGCTGGGAATCTTCGATGATAGTTTCATCATCCATGTCTTCTCCGGATCTCTGTTCGCTCCATCATCGTAACCCTAATGTCAAGAATCAATCGAGACAAAGCCTAACCCTAAAAGTCCTTGAGATTCTTCGACCTGTGATTCCAGACACCTACTCTGTTTAGTCTGTTGTCCCTATTCCGAGGTGAGCTTTTTCAAGACTGATCGTAATTTCATGAAAATGGAGAGCAGGTCATCATCCGGCGTTGTCAATATTGTCATGACTTCATCTAAGGTAACTATACCTAAAAGCGACCATTCCTTTAAATGGACTGAATACAAATTGACTTGAATGGTGCACTGTTCACTAGTAAATTGCATATCACGTGTAATGTACTGATTTACAAGAGTGAACTGTTGATTTTGGTTGTTGAGTTTGGTATTTACTAGTGATCAATGTCACCAACATTAGTAAGTATAAAATTGATACTATCACATCCTTGGGAACATAAAAGCAATGCACATAAAATCTAATTTGGACACCACCGCATGCTTTTATGAAGATATTGTAGACATGTATGGTAACTTCAATACTGAAATTGACGGGTATATATTAAATGCACTTGGTGTGTCACCACTAAGATATTTAAAATTTGACTTTGTTAGTACTAAGATACTTCAACTTTAGTTAAAGGTTGATTTCACTCAACTTTCAAGGACAATTAGTCATCGATAAGCTTCAAAGTAGAACAGTAGCTGATCGTGATCTTAGAATTGTGAAGCACAGTGCTTGTCTCAAGTGAAATCTTTGGTTTCATTCACAAAACATTCATAGTTCGTAACAACTTTTGTAGTATTTTACTGCCAAATTTAGATTTGTATAGTGAAGATATGGCTTGCTCAGACCAAACAGTGAATGGTAGTGAAAACACTGATGAAGATGAATGGCATCAAGCTAGTGATTTCTACGACTCTGCCTATGATAGTAAGGAATCACAGGAAAGTTACGTAGAGCCAGATGAAGAGCAACCCATAAAAGGGAGGTCAAATTGGAAGTCCCATGATGCTGTTGAATTTCGAGCGGCTCTTCCTGTAAGGCCAGATTCCGCTGAGCATCGAATTGTCCGAGCACGTGCAAACCAATTTGCAAGCTCGTCTCCTCAACGAAATAAAAACCTAAGGTATAATTTTGGACACTTTGAAGTCATCTTCACTTGCTACAGTGCAAAGTCATTTGGCAATGTGGATTCATTTTTTTCTTGTAAATAACATGTTAAACTCATGATAATGATGCAGGCATGAAGTAGAAGCCCAAACATCAGTCGCAACCCTCGCTGGCCAAGGTCGATCAACTAAGACAAACGTTAAGAGGCATCATATTGCACGTTCAAAATCAGTAAACGACAATCAACGACGGAAAGACGGAAGCAAGGAAATACAGACAATGGATGTGAACATAGCTAGGCCATCAAAACCAAGAGAACAAAGAAGAATTCGTCACCAAAGTCATAAACACTCTTCTACCCCATGCTTAGAAAGACCGCCGATCCAGGGAGAAGAAATCGACTGTTGTCCCCTTCGTAACAAAAGGGATAGGCCAAAAGGAAGTTGCAAGAGACGAACGCGAGCAAAGAAGAATGGTAAGTGGAGTGACGAACAACTCAATGCTGCGATTACAGCATGCGACGCAGGGGTTCCCATTAGGCGAGCTGCAGAGGACTTCAATATACCACCATCTTCTTTACGCGGCCATGTTCTAGGAACAACAAGATCGCGCAAACGAGGAGCAACACCTATCTTGAACAAAGAAGAAGAAGCGTTGATAAAATACATCGACGACATGTGTCTATACGCCCATCCTATCAACATTGCTCAACTCCGCCTCAAAGTTGCAGAGCTAACACAACATAGGGAGACTCCATTTACCAATGGCATACTGGGCGCAGGATGGCTGCGTTGGTTCAGAAATCGCCACCCGGACCTTGTTTTATGCATGGCATAAGGTCTTGAGAGCGCACGCGCCAAGAACTTAAATGAAGACTCGGTAGCATCTTTCTACAACAACTTACAAGATCTATATACGAAGTACAAATATGAGCCTAGCAACATATGGAACGCTGACGAGAGTGGCGCACAAGCTGGACGAAATGGTGGTGGACGCGTTCTTGCTAAATCAGGAACACGCATGGTACGTCAAAACATTCCAAACGAGAGAGAGCATGTCACTCTCGGGGAGATCACACCCCCTTACGTTTCATAACCACGTGCGAGAAAAATTTGCTACCCTATATTATATGCCATAGATAATTTTAAAAATTATGATATTTTTTCTACATATACATAACCATTGATAATATCTTTTGTGTATTTTTTTGAAATTTTTCGTCATCTTCATTTTTTGTAGTAATTGTTTTAGTTCAATTCTGCGTCATTCTAGTTAGAACCGGTATGTTTTATTAAAAAAACAAATCATCAAATATGGTTACCATTTTTTACTATGTATATCTACTCACGAAAAAAAATTGATAAAATTTTGACCCATTTTAGTGATGCTACTTAGAAAAAGTAGTTTTTTTTTTCTCGCATGTGGTGTTCAACTTGACAATGGAGTGCACCCCCCGGGATGTCACTGTCCTCACTTGTGTCTCTGCATGTGGTGGTTACATTCCAAATCTTTATATCTTCAAAGGAAAGAGGAGAAATGATGATTACATACGTAAATGTGAGCCCAATGCAGTCTATGCTATGCAAAAGAAAGCATGGATGACAAGTTATATTTTTTTTAGGTGGCTAGACCATTTCATAGATCACACAGGGGGGATTTCAAAAACAAACCGCCATCTTCTCATAGTGGATGGACACAGGTCCCACGTCACACTAGATGCAGTGAAGAAGGCAATAGATCATGGCATAGATTTACTATCTCTCCCATCACACACCTCACATGAACTTCAACCATTAGATGTGAGTGTTTTCAAACCTTTCAAAACTGCTTTCAAATTCTATAGAGATATGTGGACATCAAAAAGAGCAGGGAGTGGCGCAAAAAAGGACAAATTAGCACAATGGATCTCAAAGTCACTATTGACAACCTTAACTCCACAAAATATTAGGAGTGGTTTCAAGACAACGGGGATATGGCCCTATGACTCCTCAAAAATGCAAGGCAAGATGGGCGCAGCATGTGCATATTCCAATGTTGAGGCCGAAGCCGCAGATGAGGTAGTGGTTCAGGAGATAGTGGATCACAATTCGACAGATGTGGACGAGACTAGTACATGCACTCAATACTATATAGTTTCTGATCCAGATTCAGACTCGGATGATGGCAACAACTCTTCCACCGGTAGCCAAGGCGACACAGTGTCAAGCCAAAACGCCGGCGGAGTTAGACAAGGACTAAAACCGAATCTGCGTCAAATATTAGCTCTGCCATCGATACAACCATCGACTAGCTACAACAGAAGGCACTTAGAGCCAATAGTAGACTATAGCAAATCCATAACACTTACTGATGACGGGCACATTGGGAAATTAGATCATGTGGCTACAACGAAAAAAAAATCTGCGGAGAGCAAGGAAGCAAAAAAATTAGAGTCCGAGAAGAAAAAAGCCATTACCGCAACTGAGAAAGTAGAGGAACGTAGTCGAGCACATGACAGGGCAGAAGCAAAGGCACATGCAGAGAGATTGAAAAAATATTGGGCCCAATGTCAGGCAGATGGATGGGGAAACAAGCTTCAAAGCAGAATAAAGCAGAACCTTCCTCCACTTCCAGGAGATTACCAAGCTGTCTACTGCGGATCAGTTCCGCCTATTTGTATATACAACCAGAGAGCTCGACGGTTGAAGCAGCTCTTCCGAAAAGAAGGCAAAGAGCCTAATCAGGTTGCAGCAACAATACCTCCACTATGGAAACAGCAAGGGACAGCATCAGTATTCTCCGCAGGTTCTACAATGACGCAGATCATCCAAGAGCGACCACCTCTAGGGAGCGCTGTAATGCCCAATCCAACATTCTTTCCACACCAAGGACTATTCTAGACGTGAGCTCTTATTGTATTAACTTAGTCACACCTCATATTTGAATTTTGAAATCGTAGCGCGGGCCCTCCTAAAGTCAGACTTTCGAGAAGGCAAAATTTTGACAGTGCAGCGCGTTTAACGTGAAGGAGCCATTTTTGACGTTGCCTGAGGCTTGGCGAGAACGAATCAAGATGTTTGGCAAAAGCCAGTTGTGGAGCCACAAGGCACGAGGAGCAGAGGCTTCGTGACAAACTCAATTTGAGGTTGTTGTCACTTTGGCCTTGTTGGCGCTCCAATTTTGGACTATGGGAGGAGCTCGTGTTTCAGGAAATTTCGGTTGCAGTTTGGCGCTCAATTGAAGTTGTGGATCTCTTCATTTTTGTCGTCATCTCCAACATTTTTAGAGCGTACGCAAGGTTCTATTAGCCGTTTATATTTTTGCAATTTTTGGGCCTCAAATGGTCATTTTTGTAATGTCCACTCACGGTTTGCAATAAAGGTTGTTGCTTTCTTTTACACACTTATTGTTCACGTGGGTATTATTGTTGTAATTTCGGCTTGTTGACGGTGGGATTCCTAGGCTCGGTTTGATTTGCAGTTGTAAGTCAATTCTACTATATCTACTTTCAACAATTCCAGCGATTTTCAACGATTTTCAACGATTTTCAACAAATTTCAACAAATTTCAACAATTTTGAGCAATTCCAACAATTTCAACAATTTTCAACGATTCAAGGTTTAGTGGCGTTATTTTGAGGACAAGGTGCCTGTATAAACCCGTCATTGAATCGATACCTCGTTGTGGTAAGTATTACACTTCACGCATTTGGATTCAACATCAGGGAGGAGCTCGTGTTTCAGAGGAAGAACTTGTGATTTAGGGGAGGAGCTTCTGTTTCAGGGGACTCGGGGAGGAGCCTACGTTTCAGTAATTTGGCAATTGAAGCTTCTTCTTGTTTCATGTTTTGTAAAACTCGGTTCAATATTTTGTTTTTGAAACATTTGATAATAATTGTTGTTTAGGGTTTTCTCTTCATTAGTTCTGTTAAAGATGGACGGGTTGTAATTCGTAAGGTATTCAGTGGAAGTGATGGTATTGGCCAAGTCAAGATACTACAAGGCCATTGAGAAGATCGCATGCTCAGACGACAAAATAGAACTCCTAAGATTTGTGCCAACTCTTATGGGTGAGTTTTCAATCATGGTGTCTCTTTGTCTATTTTGAATTTTGGGTTGGATCTTTGAATCAATAATAAGACCACAGGTGCATTTATTGTCACCTTGGACCGTGTATCTCACTCCCTTATCTACACCGTGAGCATATCGCTCACAGTTGTGTTGTGAGCTTGGTTTAGAAGCGTATAGTGATTTCGTGAGAAGGCTTACATCGTATCTATGCTGTGCAGGTCATTTGCAATTTCAAATCTGGTTGGATTGTTGTCCTTTCACGTAATATGTTTTGTTTCGTCTTTGATCGTTTTAGGGTTTCGAGGAAATTCAATTCAACAGCTACCAATTGCTCATATGTATACGGCAATGTGGTTTGCCTCTTCACTGTTTTGCATGAGGGTTTGCTGGAACTCTTGGTATCAGTTTCTTTTAGTGGGGGTTATTATACCCTAATGGACCACGAAGCCCAAATTGGGCTACATGTTTCATTTTAGCAATTTTGAGTAGGTTCTATGTGGAGTTTCATTTGTTCAAATTTATTGTTGTTTTGATCAGTACATGCAATGTTCTGAGTTACAAGGTTTGGTCCCGTCTCCGTTATATTTTTCATAATATGATTGATTGAATGTGTCATTTTATAACCATAAATCCTTGGTCGGTTAGGGGTTTTTAGAGCTGACTTCAAGAAGTGGGATTCTATTTGCAGGAGGATTCTATCTGAGGCAGAGGAAAACTTGAACAATGGCGGTGGTGGCCAACAAGGACATGGAGGAGACCCCATTCGTCTTATCGCTACAAGACGCTCTAGAAGGCACGCCCTAGAAAACCTTGTGTCTTTCAGTGCTTTTGTGTGCATTTGTAAGTATGTTTGAGAGGTAGCAGTTTGAGAGGTCTGACTAAGCCTTACTTCTTCAATGAACTGATTCCTGGCAATGGCAGACAGACCCCGTGGAGTTAGTCGTGGTCTCTCAGAGTCAATGCAAGTAACTTATCCTAATTTCTCGCCTTTGGAATAATCAAAACATGTACAACAAGAGTTCAGTGTCTAGTTGGGGTTTATCACTTACTGTACCAAATGTACAGAAGTACTGATAGGATTTCGACACCTAACAACGTGCAATTATATTTAAAGGATTTCACGATCTTTTTGTTCAGGTGATAGGCAGACTTTGTTTTTTTTTTAATGCAATGTGAGAGATCATGGTCGTTCCTGTTATTGATTCTATTGTTTTCTGTTTGCAGCGATAGGAGGAGATGGTAATACATACAAGGCTATTTCTTCCATCCTCAAAGCTATCTCTACCCACTGATTTTAGCAGCAAAGATACAGAAGCAGAGGTGAGGGTATTTACTTTGATGTTGATTCTCAGGTTATAAAAAAATCACTGGTCAGTGTACCTATGGGTTCAGGTGGTAGCGGTTTTAGTATTCTCAATGTACTTGCTTATATGAGGCCTAGGTCTTTCATGAAATAATTCAAATTGAATAGGTTTCTCTAATTGAACAGGTTTCTCTAATTGAACAGGTTTCACTAATTTCTAATTTCACTAATTCAAATTGAACAGGTTTCACTAATTTCTAATTTCACTAATTCAAATTGAACAGGTTTCACTAATTTCTAATTTCACTAATTCAAATTGAACAGGTTTCACTAATTTCACCTACAAAAAGGGCATCTAGTTACGATTTGCAAGACTTGACTGTTAAAGTTGTGGTACAAGAGTGGAATGGAATGGAATCCTAGTGAGTACGTTACTTAAGTTTCAAGTGTCTTGAAATGGCCACCATTCTTGGAGTATAGTATGTGCTATGTCTTCTTCTCACATAATGTTTAAGGATTTTTTTGTTCTCAGTAACATCAGTCTTCATTGCTATGCATTTTGCTTGATGGTGTCGTGGCTTGGTGCTTGTGTTTGCAGCTTATTACATTTTTTTGTAGTTAGGCCATATTGCAGTGCTGCTGAAAGTAAAGATGGATACAAGCTTGTCTTGACCAAGATGAGGTATAAATCTCTTTTTTGTATTATTTTTTAGTTATTCACATTGCGTGGTGTTTATGTTATGGTTGAAGGCTAGCATAACAATCTGATGTAGAGAGAATAGTGAATTTCTATATGAAGGAGGATTGGCACAGTGCAAAGAGTGTATTTTGGCGCAACGCAAAGAGTAAATGACCTCTTGCTTCATTTTTTGTCCTTTTTAATATTTGGTTTGCGATTGACTTTGCCAACAGGAGAAAGTAGAGAAGAATGACGGAAACTGGGATTCTTTCAACCTCATGGGCAGGCACATTACGAAATCAATCATATCCTGTGGCATGGAAAATGGCAATTGACTAAATTCCTGGATGTTCTGTTGTTGATTGACGCCCAGGATTTCACCCTCGATAGCTAAATCAAATGTTTGTTGAGGCTCTCATTAGAGGTTCATTTCTCACCCCCAAAGTGTGATGGCTAAAGGACCAAAGATTGATGGTGCTATAATGACAAATTCAATCATTCAATTGAAGAAAAATATAATTCAGATGGAACCAAATTGAATATTACCGGAATCAGTGAAGTACATTGCATGTGTTGATCCAGAACAAAAATAAATTTGATCAAAAGAAATTCCACATAGCCACATAGGACCTACTCAAAAGTGCTAAAAATATTTAGGCCATCTCCATTCTAGAAACTGTTGAAGAGAAGTATTCAATAAATGCCTACGAGTGAGATTTCTGCTCTCTTATTCAAATGTATGCTTTGTTCTTCTTATATCTTTACATGCAGACTAATCGGCTAGAGTAATTAGAAAAGTTGCTTTCATAAAGTATAAATATCAGATTCCGCTTGTTTGATTAAATAGTGAAGTCTTCATTATGATTGTTCTTACAGTAGCAAATATGATCTTGAATTTGTAGACATTATGAGAACATTCGAGGAGTTCAAAGCACCATCCAGTCCCCTTGGTGAGTTACCAAGCATCTTCACCATTCTAGATGAATTGATCACGTATTTTGATTGCAGAGGGCTTTCTAAGAAGTGGAGGTGTTTTTTGATATCAGGAGATGAGCGAATGGATGAAGTTAGGATTTTAGTGTTCTGATTATGCCATTACGTGGGTGTTCGTTGGTGCAGGATCTGTGGCATAAACTGGGAACCTGTACATTAGTGTCAGTGCTCAATGTAAGTGCTCAGTTTATTCTGGTCCGTCCCGCTAGTCTATGGATACTTCATGATTTGAAGGCCAAAGAATGAGCAAGACATATGTTGCACTAGAATTCCGAAGTTGCAAAGCACGCTTATATGCTTAGTGCCAAGCATACAAACTACATGCAATGGGGATTAAGTTTCCCTTATTTTATTCTCTTTTGTTCAACACATCACATTGAACAATCACTAAAGAAAATTTGTGTTCACGGCATTGAGTTACTTGTTTATCCCTGCATGCAGATTTGATGTACTTTGTGGTAATGTATCGTAATGCATCGCTATCTTTATGTTCTGCCGGTATTTTCATAATTTTTTCTCATGGATTGTGGATGATATCAGTTAGTTTATGGCATTTATGACCCCGTTTAACACACAAAGTCACAATAGAAATGAGCCTCTTTTCTATACATGATTGACAGGGGTTAGAGTTAAATCTGAGTTTGTTTTTGTCCACGCCTAAAACGGTTTACAGTAAATTTTGAGTTCTTTTTTGTGCACGATTGAAATGGTTCATAATAAAATTTGATCTCATTTTTGAACAATTCTGACACAATTTACAGTATAATTTGAGCTTTTTTCGTATTTTAAAGACTCGGTTTATAGTAATAATTAGTTTACTTATTGACATGATGCACACGGTTTACAGTTAAATGGTGCGTATCTTTTGGTTCTACAAATGTTAATTAATGGCTTTTCCTCTCCTCAAGTATGCATCTTCCATGGGGTATTATGGTGACACTTTGAAATATATTTACTCAGACACTAATTTTGACTTTGGCGCTCAATAACTTACTCAATTTGGATTGGATTTGGAAAAATCCTCTTGCTATGGCCTTCTCATAAACTTGCCTTCACACACATTTGTTGAGTATTAATAGATTCCATCAAAGATGCTCCCCAACGCTTCTGTGCACGCTTTTAGATATAGTTACCTTAGTGTGTAGGATTCTTCCTTTCCCACATGTGAATGCAATTCCAACAGCTCCAAGAGTTGTAACATCATGTTGCATAACATTCTTAACCCTTAAGCGTCCACACTACAATTTCTCTCATCAATTCTTCACATTTAAAAGCGTGTTATATTTTTATGGTATTTTTCTTGTATAAGGTATTGTTAAATCGATTTACCCTGATTTTTTCATTATTATTTAAATAAATAAAAAATTCATAAGATTTATCAAAGTTTTTCCTTGTAAAAATCATAGTAATTACAAAAAAGCTTAGAATAGTAAGAATTTTTTTAGGGGAAATTTAAATAATAGTGATGAACAATAAGGTGTAGGTGGCATGCTTCTTGAGCTTACATAAAAAGAAATTCAATAGAAAACCATTTTCTGCAGTGTACTATGCAATATTTCTCGTGTTTGGAAATTTGTTATCTTGTATTATTATTTCTTGGATTGTGTTCTGTTGCTTATGTTCCATTAGTGTATGATTTCCAATCTTGATCGATGTACCAATTCCTTTCTTATTTTAAGGTATAAATTATTGTTCTAAACCATATATGGATAAATCACTCTCACTTATAAAATTCACAATAATTATGTGTGAATCCGTTCTTGACATGAAAGATTGCAATAGAGAGGTGTTGATACAGATCATTGATCAACATTTTCACTTTTATTTGTGAAAATTTAACTCAAATTCTATTAACTTTGAAGTCACACACCCCTCAAAATCTCATTTTTGAGTATGCATTAAATGGTTCAAAATCATACTTTAATCTTCTAATCCAACGGTCCGATCTTACCAAGATTTAATCAACACTTATTTCATTGAGCTATGCTTACATTTATACGGTTGAATACTATTAATAGTATCCCTAATTTCAATAGAGACAGTTTAAAAATATATATCACTCAAAAAACTGTAGTTTGTCTATAACCAACCTAGGCACTAAAAAGTTAAGCAATAGGGTACTGCACCATCTACTGCTTGGTTGGCTTTTTACTAATATAGTAACTTTCCTTGGAATATGGAGTGAAAGATGACACTTGCCATTATATGAGGGTGAAAGCATGGTAAACTGAACCACTTGTGATCCATGTAAGGAAGCAACAATGCAAGGACCTAAAATCCATTAGATTTTTATTTTTGGTGAATTATTTTTTACTAATAAAATAAAAGATACAATGCTCAACAAAGTCTAACAAAAAAAATTCAAATTTAACGTTCAATTAGTATTTATGTGTGTTATAGTAAGGTTAAAGTGGTTAAAACTGGAAAAGTAGTTTGGACCAAATTGAAAAGTAGATATAAAACAAGTTGAAATTGCATTAGATATCTTTTTTTTCAAGATTATTTTATTTGGAGCCCTCAAATGGACAATGAACATAAAGGATATATAATTTATATTCATATTGAACATGATTCAATTCATCATATTTGTTCCCGAATTTTGTTTTAGACATCCATTTTCAAGCTTTACTTTTAGTAACCATTTTTTAATATTTTAATTTGAAACTTTGGATTTAAATACCTAATAGGAAAATGGAGGACGCAACAAAATTAGAACTTAAATATATGATTTTTAAGTAGTAATTTATGGCCTTTGACCAAGAAAATTGTAATTTCAGCATTAAAGATGATTTTGTTGGTTCAGTTTACTGTGCTCTCACCCATGAGTGAATTTAGTAGGAGTCAAGTAAGTAAGACAAACTTAAGATGTGAAAACAAAGAGCATCCAAGAGCATCCAAGAAAATCTTGGAAACTTTAGTAAGGGTACAAAGTCTAGGGCTTAACAATGTTATGTGCGTTGTGGCAAATTAACCCCTAAATAACCAAACAGGACCTTATATTATTTCATTTTTAAAGCATTTATGAGTTCTATAGCTATACTACCGTACTTACTAAACAAAAACAAGTCCAATCTCATCAAAAATACAAATTTTTATGTGCATTTAAAAAAAAATCATTTTCCATATCAGTTAACTGAAAGGTCAGCCCAAAGAAGAAAATTTTGACAAACTCATGTTGAACTCACTTTGAAACAAAAATAAACCAAATACTAGTTTATGCTTAGTTGTGAGACAATCTAAAGCAAGGCCCTGTCATTGTTCTCCATACCTCGCTATAGATCCCACACCTTTCACCAAAGCTCCAAGTCCATGGCCTACAAGGGGACTATCTATGACAAAATACTATTCCACCCAAGTATAATTCAAAGAGGTTAGAACATTAGAGGAGAAATGGGACTTCAAGAGGCCCTTAAAACACCCACTTTTCTTGTCATGGTGCTCATGAGCATGGCCAACCACAGGCTGCCTGTTATAGGTGTGGATTAATTAGGAAGAGTTGTGAGTAGCAAGAGTAATTGGATTTGGAAAACCTGGAAACCATAACCTAGTGACGATTTTCTTTGAGCAAAGACATGATATCGTCTCTTACTTTGTAGTTGTATAAATTCGTTTCAAATGAGTGTTGAGAGTGTGCAAAGATAGTCTAGTCTCCATGCGTAATTAATTTTGGATGCCGTCGAATAAGGTCGATTAGTGCCGGTGGCAGTTGGTGCTGTCACCGAGCGCTTGGACATTTGTGGAAGTTCTGCCCTATGTCATCAAATTGCATGCAAAGCTCTCTTATGGGAGCTAAGTGTGAGAGTCACGGGTGAAGGGAATGGGGACAAGTTGGTAGTTAACATTGTGAGTGCGTAAGGTGGTTACCCCATTCCCAACTGAATAAGAAATACAGATATGAGACATTGATATTATTTAGTATTTCTTTTTTTTAGAGTTAGGCAAGAAGAAATAGATTTCAACACAAGTTGAAACATAATTTTTGGATGAAGAGTGAATTAGTTATAAATTTTCAAAGTTGAAGCATGACACATCCCATTCACGTCACATAAGTAGAGTTGTTTCTGTCTAAAGAAGATTTATATTGCACACACTAAAGATGCTTAAACCAACAACAACAAATCCATAACCATACTTACATATACTAAAACCAACAAGAGAGAACCCATTACCAACTGTAACTCATGCTAAAACCAACATCATTGCAGCATTAATTGTGGAAAATGCCCCTAGCTGTTGGTTTAAGGCGCCAGTTGGTAATGGGGTAACCACCTTAGTATGTGCACTGTTAGCAAATTGTGTCCCTTGTCATTAAGGGAAGTGAAGTGCCATTCATACACACAAGTAAGCTTTACTAGGACAAAGTAAAGGTGCACTACACTTTGTCACAATTAAAACAAAAATTGTGGCCATTTGTGCCTAATTCTTCTTCTAGAAGTATGGTCCTCAATGCTTGAAACATACGTATAGGCCTTTAATGAGGCCATCAATTCAACAATGAGGCCATCAAGTCAACATTATTATTTTTACACTGAACCTCATGCTTGAATAGGTTCTATGTAAGCTTCTTTTTGTTCAAATGTATTTTGTTTTTAACCAAAACATACACTATTCTTCATTGATTCAAGTGATATAAAATTTCGTCCCATTTGAATTATATATTTCACTATATGATCCATGGAATTAATCATTTTAAAACCATGAATCTTTCACCCTTGAGGGGTCAATGTATGAAAAAATCCTTGAGGGGACGTTGGTGATTTTGTTATTAGCAAAAAATCGCCAAATTTGACCTAAAAATAGTAAACTGGAATATTTGGCTAAATTTAATCCAAAAATCCTTTGAAATTTGCCCAAAAACTACAATTTTATTGATATTTTGCAGGTCATAAAATTACTTACGATAATTGAGCTAACCGAAAACAAAAGAGGAGTTGAAGAGGAGTTTCCTCTCTATAATATATTTTCTGACAATCATTGTTCATGAATAGTCCCCATGGTCCGGGCTCTTGGCTTGGGAGAGTGTGTGGGAACCAGGGCTTTTTTTTTCGTTCACCAGATTCCCTCAGGGTCACTAACATCACTTCCCTCGAATTTCTAACCGAATCCACTCTGGACAACAATGCATGTGTGTTAGTTTTTCGCCAGGAAAAAAAAGCCCTGGTGGGAACTCTCCTCTAGCATTGGGGAGGTCATGAGTTCCACACCCCGTAGTGGTGCAAGGTCTTGCTTTAGATTATTCTCCAACTCATCATAGACTAAAATTTGCTTTTCTTTTAGAACTGAAAACGAGTTGAAGGTGAGTATGAGGTGAGTTTCCACTTTGAGACACTCTTTTTGATGAACTCTAATATTTTAGAGATTTTTGCAAAAGAAATAGGGAATATTCCTCTCCATCAAAGTAAGGTTGATAGGCAGTTGCGCTTAAAAAAAAGTCACTTTTTCAATGACCTTTTTCACTTGCATAGTGGAAGGCTCTTGCACTTCGGCTGAACTGAACGATCTCGTCACTCGGCGCTTCAGTTGATTGTATAAGACTCTCCGCCATCGCCAGAATTTGAAACGCTTCGCTTGTGCAGCTTCAGGATCACGAAGAAGACTAAGACCTTTGATTAGGGTTTAGGGTTTAGAGCTTCGATAGATTCAAGCTGTTGCTCCATCGATAGATTCAAGCTGTTTTGATCGGGATGAACAAGTTGTGACGCATGGAGGAGGACGCCCTCGCCCCTTTCGCCGCCTTGTTGGCGGATACCACCACCGCTGATGCAGTGCAGGCACGCATTAATTTTCATACCGGATTAATTTCGCCGCGCTTTTTTTTTTTTGTTCTGTGATTGATCTCTTAATTTCATGTTCTTTGATTTTAATTACAACCGCTTGATATAATGGCCAGTACAAGAAGAGAATTAGCGATTAGTTTTAAAACGGAACAAAGCGCAGTGTTCATAGCTATCACTCGCAAGTAATCTCGAAAACTCGTGTTGGCTTTCTGTGTCATTTACAATCGCTTGCTGTGGTTTCAATAATTTGAATTAGGAGGCGTATTATAGCTGCATTTTCAGTTGAAAACAAATTGATTCTTAAAACTCATTTCATGGATTACATCATCGGCCTGTTCTGTTCTAATAAATCTGTGATTGCACAGGAGCCTGATCGTTTACAAGAACATCTTAACGACTATGGAGAGTTTTACGAATACAGCAATGTCTTTCCAGGTTTCTCGACATGGGATGACATCGGGATTGAAAGCAAGCAGACCGGCGTGCAATCTCAGACGCAGGATGCAGAGTCGAAGGATCAAAGCGGAGTCGAGGTGTTTGATGATTCTGCAGACGTTTTTGTTGGCGAAGTCTGTGCGTTTTGTTTGGAGGGGCGAGGACTGACCCGGTGTCTCAAGTGCAAATCGGCTTACTATTGCTCCGAGCATTTGCTCATTCACGAGGCATCGTGCGGGAGCGTTCCTGCTGCAGCATCGGAGTTTGCCCCTGGTGATTCGGAGTTGCGGTCTGAGATTCTTGAGCTTCTGAGCATGTTTCAATCCGTGTACGAGAAACAAAACAACATGAACTCAAAGAGTTCGCTTCAGAAGTGCATCTCCATGTGTGAACGCATCATGGAGCGGTATTACCGGCTTCCGCAGGTGGTGGCTATGCATGAGCAGGCCACAACGCTGTTGCACAAGTTCCAGAATGGAGAAACAGAGCATTCATCGTTTACTGCAGAGGAGCAGAGCAGGGCTTCTTCTTCTTCTTCCGCATTAGGGATGTCCGTTCTAGACCATCTGAAAGCAGATGTGAAGGAAGCGCTCGACCGAGTCGATGCAGAAGAAAACGATCTCGTGAAGGTACTACCCTCTCATCTTTCTCAAGTATGTTGCTTTGGGTGCAGTCTGTTGATAGGTTTAGGGTTTAACGTGCTTGGTAGATGAAGGCCGGGCCACACAAGGCTCGAAAACTGACTAGCAGATCATAAATGTGGGCATCTGTTTGCACCAAAAAGAGCTTGAATTTTGAAATTTATTTTTTGTTCAATTTCTCAAATGCTGCCAATCTTTGGTTTCTAACTCGAGAATCATGGCAAAGACGAACGAGAGCCTTGCATTGCAAACATCGTTGAAACAATGTTTTTGGAGATTGTCTGACAGGCAGTCCATCTCCAAAGCCTGTACAGTATCCGGCAATAAGTTCCCGTCGGTCTCTGTTTCATGGATGAAACATTGCAGGAATAGCAAATTTCGAAATGGCACTACATGCTGAATTTTTTCCAAATCAGAAATCGTAAAGTGCGTTGGTGAGATAATTGAGTCTACTTCAATAGTATGATTAAAAAATTCAGAAAATTGTAAAACCATACACCAATTCAGAACTTTATTTGACACTCTACCTACCACCTAGTGCTTCCTCCTTTAGTATCAATTACAGCCATCATCTTTGAAGGCATGCTAGTAAGGAGAGTTTCTATAATTTCTGGAGACATCTCTTCCCACGCTTGGTGGATGGTTTTAAAGGATTCTTCTTTATTCTTTGGCAAACACTCTTTTTGAACAACATCTTTTATCACCTTTCTCAATGGGATTTAGATTTGGCAAATTGGTGAAGCAGATGAAAACGAATTGGTGAATGTATAGTGATTTCCAGGTACTGTACAGTGCAAAGAAAACGAATTGCTTCACTGTCATCTACTTTAGAAAACGAATTGGTGAATGTGTAGTTATTTCTAGGTACAATACAATGTGGAGAAGCAGAGAGAAGTGATGGAAACCTATTGCCGGGTACTGTAGCAACTTATTTTGTTACTTAAAAGGATATTATTATTATCATTATAGAAGGAATGGGGACCCTTTTTAGAATCATGTGCAAAAAAGAACATGCATTTTGAAGCATTATTGACTAAGATATCAAATCCAAAGCTGCTCAATTTTTAATCAATTTTTTTTGTTTATTTCATATCTCATACAAAATTCTCAAAATATTGAAATTTGTTAACATACTATTGAAGTATACTCAATTATCTCACCAACACACTTTATGATATCAGATTTGGATAATTTTACCATCTGTAGTGTCATTTCGAAATTTGGAATTCTGCCTCTGAAACGGAAACTTACTGCCGGGTACTGTACATGCGCTTTGTTCATTTTGGACTTCAAATGCTCATGGATGCAGTATGTTGATAGGTTTAGGGTTTAGCGTGTTTGGTAGATAAAGGCAGGGCCACATAAGGCTGGAAAACTGACCAGCAGCTCATTTTCTGTAAATCAGTGGGCAAATGGTATGGATCTGTTTGCACCAAAAATAGCTTGAGTTTGATTTTGTGTTCAATTTCTCAAATGCTGCCAATATTTGGTTTTCTAACTCGAGAATCATGGCAAAGACGAACGTAACCCGTGCATTGCAAACATGTTTTTGGAGCAGTCCATCTCCAAAGCCTGTGCATGCTTTTGTTCATTTTGGACTTCAAATGCTCTGAGTGTGTGCTGCAGGATTCCGATGGAGGCGAAGAGGTGAACGGCGTGTACTGCCGTAAAGGCATCCGGTATTGCAAGACACACATCGATCGAGAGCACTGCGATCCGTGTGGGGTGGACTATCGCCTTCTCAATGAGCTTCATCGCGAAAACGCGAAAGTAGAAGAGGTTGTTGATGGCACCATTCGAAAGGAGCAAGAACGTCTGGAGGAGCTTGAAAGGAGCAACATCATCGCCCCTCCCCTGGAACATCCCGACCCTGCTGCTGCTGCACATTCTTCACCGACTCAAATGGAAGACTTTCAGTCCATCGCCAAAGATCTCAAGGCGGAGTTGGATCGTGCCAGAGAGAAGGAAGAAGCCGATTTCCTGAAATCCTTCGCTTCATTTCAAATCTCCTAGCAGAGCAGGCATCACCTGTAAAATAATACCGCACTAGCTTGTGGATTTATTACTTGTTTCTTCAATCAGTCAATTTAACACCGATTTTTGTGCTCAGGTTTATGGCAAACCTCTGAACCCGGAACTCAAGCATCTGTAGAATACCACACTTATTAGGGTTGAGAACACTTGATGATTTACTTTTCATTTTGCAAGTTTCTCGAATTTTGTACTACCCTCCGATTATGGGAAACCTCTGAATTTGTAAAAAACACGCGTTGTCACGCTTTTGCAATTTCTATGATTCCTGAATCTACTTACTCTCGTCTCGATGAAACATGAATTGAATGGATTTCACTTGTTGATGAAATCGAATGTCTGAAATCAAATTTGAAATCACGGGGACCCTATCATAACAGAATGGGATGAACAAAAGCAATTGAGTGGAGATTGATTGCGGGGTTCCCAAGACAAGTGCGGATGTCCTGTTTCCCGCTCCTTTGGAGCTTTTAAAGCTACAGTAGTGAAGTAATCAATCATCTATTATGCCGTGGGCTATCATGCCGCCCCTTGCATTTCATTCCCCCTTCTCCGCGATGGGGCAGCAGCCGCAGCGTCGCAATGGGCTGGCGCTCATGCCCGCCGTTGCCGTTTTTACCACCAGCTTGAGTAAGTTACGTGTTGTTTGATTGTTCTCTTGCACGATCTGTGAGTTGGATTGCTGTAATGGCTTGTTAGAATTGCGCATTGTTCTTCGCTTTTCAATAAGCTACTCTTCGCATGATTTTACCCACAAATGAGCAAGAAATCTCCAAAAAAGATTTCAAAAAGCGCGCGGCGAATATGACGTATTTTTCGAGATTTCTTGCCCATTTGTGAGTGAGGAGACAAATGTTATAGCTCGTTGGAAGCGCATTTGCACTTGCTTTCCGATATTGCTCAAATGTTTGATTGAGAATCTCAGCATGAAACTCTGATTGGCGATATAATTGTGGTGTTAGGGTTTCAAACCAGTTTGGAGTTGGATTTTGTGCAGATGGGCGGGTCTCCATTACGGTTGCCAATCAGAGTTACGGTGGAGTTGCAACCAAGAATGAAAGCCGTGTGTTCCCCATCTTCGCTCAGAAGCAGGACGCAGAATTCTCCAGGGCTCAATTGTCCGCTCGATCCGGTTCCAGCAGTTTCGTCGGGGGCTTTCTCGAGAAGGCTCTTTTACTCTTTGTGAGGTCTCAGGTATGTGCAACATTTCAACAATTGTAGCTCACTAAATGAAATAAATGAACACTCTACCTTGTGCCACATCTCGAGTGCATTTCAAAGAGGCTAAGTTCATCTTCTTACTCCCAAGTGGTTTGTGCTTCATGAACATTTGAAGATCTACCATTCTTCACTTGGTGTCTATCAGTAGGGGTTGTCACACCTCTTTGGAGAAGTTTGATTCTCTGGAGAACCTTGGGAGAGAAACGTGGAGCCAATATGGCTGTTCTCTATGAAGGTGTGACTTCCCTTGACGCCGTGTGAAGAATGAGAATGGACACGGCTTGTTAATCTTTTTCACAGTTTCTCAATCTTCACGCCCATTCTTCACCTCCGAATAAAACTTCTAAGAATGGGTCCTTCACAATTCAAGGAGAAAGTGCCACATATGCATTCTCTGAAGATTGAGAATGAGAAGAAAGGGGTGACACCCTGTACTTTTTTGGTGATTGTGGACACAATAGAAAACCTTTAAAGTCTTTAATTTGGTATCAAATCGAATCTCTTCGAAATGAGACCCCACCCATCTTCTAATTCTCAAAGTGAGTGGTTTTCAAATCTTGTGTGAATTGTGGTAGTGTGGTGATGGAAGACCTTGAAGCTTGCATGCAACAAGGGATTAGAGCCAACTTCCATGGGTGTGAGATGTTACCCATGGAAGTAGGCAAGAGGAGGGGAAAAGTGGTATTACATTTTGTTTCATACCCTGCCATGAACTGTGATGCACACTTCCATGGATTTGCATAAGTGACGTTTTGATTGGTTAGGGTGAAACATGAACAAATTTGATTGGTTAGGGAGAAGAAGTTGAGGGCTTGAAAACCCTCTATACTTCATGACAACTTCTCCACTTTTTTCTTAAAAGCTCTCTTGAAATGTGAAACTTGGTCCCCGAAGTCCCAAAAAAGTTGTCTTTTGGTGAGAAACTTCACCCATGGAAGTTGGACCTTACCACCTCACTCTTACACTCATAGGGGCCTACTAATATGCAGTAGGTTACTACTTTCCTACCCTGCAGGAATGGGTGAAGACACCCGGTTTAAAACCACATTGTAGAATATCCTGCACACTTGCCACCCTAACTTGTCACACCAACATTCAAACTATGTCAAGTTGGGACTCCAGATTCAGGAGGTTTGAATGTACCACTGAAGGATGTCAAAAGCGAGATGGAATGTGGCAAGTAACACAAGCACTCTATAGTAGCTTGATGGGGTTGTGTTTTTGGGTAATTTTGTGCGTTTGTTTCTGTCCATTGGCAGTTGGATGATTGCGCGGATCTGAGTGTGGCCGTGGGTGGGAGCTCTTGGGAGCTTTTGGGAGGCAAGATGACAAAGATCCAAGTGAATGCCACAAAAGCAATTTACAAGGTATCTCATTCTATGTTTGTTCATGGCTGAATTTGTTTTTTCAGAATGCACAACATTCTAGAGCAGTGTTGATCGCTCACCTTTTTCTTCTGTAGATGCTTGGTAATTATAACTACAGTCGAGAACTTATGCTTTCATTTCTTGAACTCAAGATGTGAGAGGATCTGTGCCAATGAAAGAAAGATGTTGGATATCATGATTCTTCATGGAATTAGCAACAGTGTTTGCAGCTCCTTTGAAGAATGTTCTGTGAAATTGTTTCTGTGAACTCAATTACTAGCTCTGTCATGTAATTGTTTGTCTGATATCCTTTGTAAAACACACTATGTTGTGGACTATCAATACGGAACAAGTTGAGCAGCATTTTCCGTGGTCCTGCTGATTGGTTCTCAGGGTATTGTTATCAGCGAAGTGGGTTTAGCAGCATATGATGTACGAGCCCAAGTTGGAAAGAAAAGGTACAACCATAGCAAGAGCATACCTGGATATATACCGAATTAGTTTTGAATGCAAATGAAGAGCCTCTTTTGTCCAATTTTTATTTATTTATTGACTAACAGATGCAATGTTGTTCACTGGTCCTAGTGATATTAAATCCGGCTCACAATATGATCAATCAAATTGTTCATTTTAAAACCATAAAATCTTTGGTTTAATAGAGCAAGCTATGTATGGCGGCACAGGTTTTTTGAGCATCCGTTCCGTGTAGATGCCAACATTCGGATCCGGGAGCAAGACTTTAACTCTAGGTATGTAAAATTCAACACACTTTTATTACTGTGAAATATTAAATCAAGAGTTTATGCAGAGGTTGAATCAGGAGGCACTTTTGATTTATGTGTTTGTTATTTATTTATGCAGTCTCACAAGTCCCCTTTTGTCAAGCTCCTTCAAGGACATCCTGCCCAGAAATTCTCAACCGCTCCAAGTGCAGTATGATAATGGCAACTTGCATTTCTCAAGCTCAGACAAACAATCTGGTCATCAAATCGAGTATCCTATCGTTCTGAGGGTGGGCGTAGAGAAGGGTGGTGAAGTTATCTCTGTGGAATCATCCAAATCTGGCTCCCTGAAAAGAAAAACATTCCAAGTGGGACCAGAAGTCAAGATTACTGACTTTCAAGTAGGCAATTCGTGGTTGTCATTCACAGGGGAGTTTCTAATTATGCCTTAACGGAAAAATGGTCTCATAGCTGCATACTGACTCTTGTTAGTTTGTACATTATTTCATCTTGAGCAGTGTGGAAGCTCACACACCGGTGTAAACCAGGTATCTCGATCTGGCATTTACTGAAGAGTAGATAGTGTACAATGTGGTCATTTTCATTGTTGCAGTAACGAGGTATTGGTTACTACATCTGTATAGCTTGTATCATTCACTGCAATAAAAGTGCGTTATTTACGTCTGAAAAAGTAGTAGTGTGTTTGCTATGATAACAGTGAATGCTTGCCTTGCTATGGACTTGTTTACTCTCCCTTGCATAAAATAGTGAGTTTGTAAGCTTCTTTTCCTCTTCCATATACAGTTATTTTGTACACTACCCATAAATCTCAAATTTTCCGTTTAGATCTGCTTCCCTCTTTTTGAATATAGAATCTGAAAAATTTCTTTGATTTGAATTAAATAGCCAGTTGTCTACAGTGAAAGAATACGACGTATTCAAGACCAAGGAGGTTCAAGCGATTGTGGAGGTAAGCGCCCGGATGTCCTATTCTCCTAAATGCCGAAGCTGAAAATAAATTGAAAGTCCACTTTCGAAGCTAATAATCACTTTCTATTGTTTCTATGATTTATTCTTTCGATCGTATTGGTACATATTTTCTTCCCTTCCGAAATGATTTTATTTCAACTCCTTTTGATATGGAAGCAGCCACGTTTGACACCTAGAGGCTAAAGTTGAGCAGGTATATTATGTTACGAGGTTGAAAGTGTGACACAACAATTCCAGTGGTGGAACCGTCCTTGTGTGTGTGTGTGTGTGTGCATGGTCTGCATTATAAGTTAGAGTACGTCAATTCAGCTCTCAATCCTCATGATAGCGACGAGTTGACACCCTGCTGTGAAGAGCTTTATGAATTCTAATCGGTCTTGTTTGCACAAACTACTGTGCAGAGTTCGATTTCTGGTCTTCATAGGTCAGATCATTCCCATCAGATATTAATTAATTTGTGTGACTTATTGTTGCAGGTAATGAATATTAGTCGGCGGCACACCTCTTTCCAAGGCTCGGTGCTTCGGGGGTGATAATGCCAACTCCTTCTCTCCTCAGCGCAGAACAGTGAAGATATAATTATGTTTTAGAAAACATGTATATTAGGCGACTTGAAAAGCCTAGAGAAGGGTCGACAGGTCATTGAAACAATCCTGAGCTGCAGGGTCAGTAGCTGTCCTTTCCTTGCCTTGCGTATTACAATGCCTAAACAACAATGCTCCTGTGACACAAGACTTTGCTAATCTTATGAGATGCTAGACGTTCTTCAGACGGCTCAGATAGTATCCCATATGGCTGTCGTAGCAGAGAATCTGGGCTCTAGTTCCACTGCACAGGATGTGGCTCCGGATCAGAAAGAGGAGGCCAAGGCTCTCCCAATTTCGTCCTTTCGGAAGACTCTTCGCAACGACAACTATTTACAGGTTTTGGTGAGCTACTGCGTCATCTGTTTCTCTGTTTGTAAACGTATTCTCTAATTCTCTAACTTGACTGACTGTATGCTGAGATGGTTCAGGAGCTTCCAGCTGCGTTTGTCAAGGAGAATGGGCACAATTTCCAGAAGACTATTTCCCTGCAAGGGCCCAGTGGCTGTTCGTCGGTTATGCACCTCAACATCCAATCCTACCCCCTTCAAGACCGAGTGCACTTTGGGCGAGCTGGCTGGAGAGCTTTTGTGGTGGAGAATGGGTTCAAGGTGGGCCATCAGCTGCTCTTCTCCCTCGTCTCCATGTCCACTTTCACAGTCAGTTTTGTATCACCTCCACAGAGCCTGTCGGTGGAGCTCCGCAACAACATCCCGAATGAAAATTCTTCATCACCTGCACCTGCCAAGATCAAACGACGTCGCCTGCCTGTGGCACAATTCCACAGCCATGTCATCCAGGCTTCACCAAAACTGAGAAGCGACGATGTTCCAGTGCCTGCAAATGTGAAGAACGACGTCGTCTATGGTGCAGGCACAGTGGGATTCAAGCGACAGGTGGAGACTCTTTTGGAAAATCTTCGGTGCCCCCATTTCGTCACGATGATCAAGAAGTCCAATGTACGCGACCTGAGGTCCTGCACACTTGTAAGCTCACGACCTACTCTGAAATTACGTCAATGCTATGAGATCTTACCTTCTTTTGTTGAAACCCTGCAGGAGCAGTTTTTGAGTAAGAACTTCCTTTTGTCCAAATTTATTTATTCATTTATCAACATTTGGAATGTTCTGAACTCATTCTGGTGATATAAAATTTGGCTGCATCTGAATTACATTTTTCTCAATCAAATTGGTCCTCTTTAAGCCAGATCCTCGAGGGATTAATTAACCCCTAAAGGACCAAGAAGCCGGAATTAGGCCTCATGTTTTTTATTGCAGTTTTGAGTAGGTCCCATGTGAACCTCCTTTTGTTCAACACATACAATGTTCTTCACTGGTGATATAAAATTTGGTTCCATCTGAATTCTGCTTTTCACAATGTGATGAATTGAAATTGTCATTTTAAAACCATGAATCCTCGAGGGGTTAATTAATGGAAGTAGTATGTGGGTGTTGGTAACTTTAGAGTATACCAGTGGAGTTCCAGAAGAAGTACGGGGCATATTTCTCCAAGTTCAACTATTTGCAAGGACCATCTGGGCGCATGGTGGAGGTGTGTTTCTCGGGGACCGGGTATGACCGATTCGCAAAAGGGTGGAAAGCCTTCCACAAAGAAAACGGCATCAAATTGGGAGATGTGCTGCTGCTCTCTCTTCGTGCACCTGCATGCTGGTTAGTACAAGTGGTTGGAAGCCAATCGGAGGAGCTGCTAGAAACATACCACACTAGTAGTGACCTCACATGATGCAAGTGTTTTCTCTTTTGTTTCTTGTTTTGTCATTCAATAGCATGCCTGGTCACTCAAACTCAAGGTTTTTTGTCACTCACCTCTTATGCAGAACAACAGCTTTGATGGTTTTGAGACTTCCATCACATTCCAGTGTGCTTCCTTTTACGGTATTTGACCACTTAGGACCAGAAAATTGCTTCCAAAAACACCTTCTAAAACAATTCCAAAGTACGATGTGCCTGGCATCTTTAGGCATAAAAAGATAAAAAAAGACGTGAGTCGCCGCTGCCGGGGATCGAACCCGGGTCACCCGCGTGACAGGCGGGAATACTTACCACTATACTACAACGACAGGTCACGGTGATAGGGCTCGGTGTGCACACCGAATCCCGTCATCTTCGGTCTTAGATGCCTTATTCTTTTTGCACCATGCTTTTTAGAGGAGGCTCATTTGTAAGTGAATACACTCTGAACTTGTTATTATCAGTGTGGTCATTGTCATTACGAATAGACACTTTACTCACGCCGGCCTTGAATAAAGGACCGGAGTTTCTATCTATCTATGTTTTCCCTGTGTTTTTTCTCTTCTAATGGTGACTTAAAAGAAATTGGGAAAGAATATCTGGCTAAATCTGGCAAATATTTTGATAAAATTTCTTCATATTTTGGTAGTTCTCTTCACAAAATTTGGCTATCTTCACAAAAAATATAGAGAAAATCTGGCAAAAAAATTCAAAATTTTCTCATTTTTTTCCTTAACAAAAGAGAAATGTCATATTTTGTAGAGAAATCTGGCAAAATATAGCTAGAAAAAAAGAAACGTGGGTTATTATCACTCTCTCCAATATCACTAATTCCAGTATTTGCATGCAGAGAATAATATTGTGTACAGATAGATATGAACTTCGGTCCTCTTTCGAGGCCAGCGTGAATAAAGTGTCTGTTCGTCTTGGCAATGAGCCAGTGCCCACCGGACAAAGGGCCATTGGTGCAATATTGTATACACATGTGATTGGACACTTTCCGCATGCCAATTTTTGTAGTCATGTACAGTGTGGTATAATAAAGTTATGAGTGTATGATGTATAATTGGCTACTCTGAGAGAACTCTAGAATTTTTTGGTAATTTGATGACTGACTCGATTCTTATCAACTACATCACAAAAGTTGGGCCAAACTACTTTGGTGCCATTTTGACACCAAAGGCCGCATACAGGTCATTTTAGTGTCATTTTATCCATACTAGGTTGGTATGGAGGTTGGCACCAAATTATCTTAATTGCATTTCAATGCATCATCATGGCACCATGTTCACATGCCTTGAAGTTCCTGATGTAGAACTTGGGTTTCCTGAATTAAATTATTGGGGATTGAATCTTTTGACAACTTGCTTTTGGGTTTTAAATTAAAGTAGATTGAAAATTGACTATGTTGGCCGAGAATCACAGATTCTTGCCTAAAATGAATACCAGTCTTCTCAACATAAGATCATAGGGTCAATTTCGGATGTATATTAGAATTTTGAAAATTCATAATTTATTGATTCAATGTCCCAAAAGTACATTATAGGGGAATATGATATATGGATCATGTTATGATTCAAAGGGCTCTTTCCATGGTTGAGTAAGTACACGTGAATTGACAAAATCAACCCATTTTTATTCTAACCTTATAACATAAGAACCTAGGATCAATTTTAAGTACACCTCTAATCAACATTTTCAAAATTCATACATTGTTCAAAAAAACAACCCATGTACGTGGATTCTTATTAAAATCAACCCATTTACATTCTTGCCTAAATCGGACATTTTGATTTCAACATGAGTGGATAAGACTAATGTGGATACATTTAGCGCACATTTATGGTCATATTCGTTATATTGAGACTTTTAGCTGATTTTGAGATAGAATGCCATTTTTCAAAAATTCATTTAAAAAATAATAATTGAAACCAAAAAAAAATTAATGCTCAAATAGTGATTGTATAATGAAATTCCAAAAGGTGGTGTTGTTAAATATTTATAAAAAACTAGTAGTAAGGAGATAAAACGGTTTATCTTCGAGTCGAAGATAAAAACGAGACTGCGAAAAGTCTCAATATAACGAATATGGCCTTATTTTCATTAAAACTAGAGATAGGTCTCCAATTTTTCTACAGTACTACTGTAGAAAAATTGGGGACCTATCTCTGTTGAGAAGGGGAGCACTCCCCATCACTTCTTCAGTCGAGTAGTTCAGTTTTAACAAAATGTGTGTTATTTATAATTAGAACTTTGAAACTATTCATAGAATATTGATTCCACTTTCAATAAATACATACGAAGGGAGTTTGATCACGTTTTCTAATTGTCAACAAAAGCTAAGACAATTTAATAATAGGAAAACATGTTCATATGCTTATTAGATCATGTTAGTAGTTTTGTTGTAGAATGATGTGCCTCTCTTTGCTAAAATAACTTACACTAAAATCGGTATACACATCCAATGATTAGTAGACCGAATGTCAAGTTTTTCATGACATTCATAAGTAGTTGTGAGAACTCACGAGTAGGTTCACAACTTACAAAAACCCCAAGGGCTGCACTCTACATTATGTTTGAGAATCACGTGCGTTCATGACTCGGTTCATGATCCCCTCTAAAAACCCTATGTATACACGGGGTTATATGTCAAAACCTTTGCATACAACCCTATTTTGTCCTAAATATATTTTTAATGTAAGTATACATCAATATTTTTAGTTCTAAATATGTTTATTGTATGTATACGTCATATGGCAGTGTTTAAGACTTTGAGGACCAAATCCTTTATAGAATGGTCAAACTTCCTTATTATGAGTAATTTTCCAATTAAAGTTATGTAAATTTATTTTTGAAATATTTTTGATAGCTGAGACTATATTTCTTCTTTTCTTCCTATCCTTTTGTAGATATTTTGGAACTAAAATGAATTTAATATGATTTTTGAGATCTATTATACAAAAAAATCATAATAATTAGATAAATACTCCTAATCTCAATTTATTTTTGGGCATTTTAGACATATACAAAAACTATCTAGCGTATTCAAAAAAAAAAAAAAAAAAAACTATTTAAAATTTAAAGATTTGATAACTAGATATGCAATGTAGTGTAGTGTAGTGAGGACCTTAACCCTTTAACGTGCTTTCGTCCAGTATTTGGGCGACGCACAGATTTTAACAGTTTGGATTTCATCCAAATTTGACAATTTTCATCCACCAAAATCTCTCTTGGTTCTTGAGCTAGTTGACTATCCTTGTACAGTTTGGATCTTCAAAATACTTTATTATGATTTTTAGAAAAATAAAACAATTGGTTTATGTCAAGTTTCATTCTTAGTTCAAAAAGTGAGACTTTAAAAATGATTTTCCAAAATAAGTAGAATCAAATAATGGAACCATACCATCTCGTTGTGCATGTTATTCTAATTTCATTACAATTTTTTTAATAAATTTTAATGTTAATTTGGGATTTTTAATTGAATTCAAGAGAAAACCTTGCAAGATTAATTAAAATTTATTAAGTAAAAATATGATAAATCCAACCGTACATATGCGATCTTCACATTGACATTTACAACTTTGCTTTGACCATCAACCCCATTTTTGGTTTTCATCAAACATTTTATAGTCCTTCTTTGATAACAATGTTGAATCGGGACGTTAAAGGGTTAACCTCTTGAGTTTGCAAATGCGATAAATTGTTCAATATTTGGATTTTTTCAAAATTAAAAAGTAATACAGAGACTAGACTTGATATTAAGTTTCATTTTCTTAGTTGATCTTGAAGGCAAAAAAATCTCATCTTCAAGATTAAAATTTTCCTTAAAAGGGTTAAAAATTAATACCCCTTCTGTGCATTCACGTACACTTGTATGTGTTTAGTTTAGTATACCCCGGGACGAAAACAGTTGACCCTAGAAAATAAGATTCAACTTGAGAATTAAACATGGAGGTTGAAAACTCCTCCAAATTCACTGGTTGACCACAGCAAATTTGGAAAGTAGTGAAGTCTAGAAAATGGACTGTGAACTTGAGACAACTGAAACTTGCATTTGTGTTCATTGCAGACATCAACCTTGCTTTGAATCCAACAAGTAGTGTCCATTACCTTACTATTATAATTAGCCTAATAAGCAAATGACAGTCAAAACATAGTCAGGAAATTAACCCCTGAAGGACCAAGGCTGATTTTCCAAGTTCGGTCAGCTCAATGTGGAATGAGTATTTGTGGAATGAGTATTGATCCTCAATTTTTGAGATTTTTTGTGGTGATTCTAATCTTTGTAACAAAGATGGGATGGTAATTTGCGTACGTAGGTGATGTATAAATCAAAAGATACAATCATGCAAAGGTGAAAAATCTAATTGCGGGTAGCTCTTGAAAACTTTCATACAATGAGCTATGCATATTGAATTTTCTTACACAATGAGCTAATACCCCCATGTACACAACTGCCAAATTCATTTTACCAAATCTGATACTATACATTGCATTTTGGGCATTTTCAAAAAGTTTCGAACTCGGGCAAGGGGGCCCAAAAAAAAAGTACAACCAACTTTGTAGCTTATAATCTTACTATTGAGGAACCTTGAATGGTTCAAAATTTGTAGGTGCTAATAAGTTCAAGTTGGTTGAAATATCCTCAAGTTGGATTGGTCAAAAAGATTTAAGATCAAAAACTATTTACCTTTTTTTGAGGAGGGGTACTTTTAGGCAGCTTTTGAGTGTTTGAGGGGTACTTTAGGGGTTAATGGCAACTTAAAATATGCACAATGAACAAACTTGGCAACATTCCAAAGTGGACCTATCTAAGGTAAGGGGTACAGTTGCGGTCAGTTTAAGCATTTCAACCTACATGGAGCGCTGATAATAATCTGATTTTCAATGATTTTCAAAAATAAAAAAATTTCAATGATTTTCAATGATAAAACTTTGGGTTAATAACCAAGCTCAATTTTAAATTAATTTTCTCACAATGTATGATTTTGTTATAAATTTTCAAACTTAATATGCATAGACCACTATTGATGTTAGTAGGTGTACCAATAACTCTAATCCAATGAGATTGCTAACTTGGTATTCATAATTAATGTTTGTGATAACTAGTCAGATTGGGAACTCCTAAAGTTGAAACAGGTGCTTTTATAGGTGACCACAATTGGTACCTAACAGTTTCTAGTGCTTCTACCTTAAATGAAATAGTAATTGGGCCCATGATATTTTCGGTCAACAGCTTAGAAAGATCAACCTACAACAGAACTTACATATATCGATCGATCGATTGACAGGGTCCGGCCTTCGATCAGAAACGTCAACAATTAATGATCGACATATATCAAATTGCATCGATCAATTACCGTCATGTACTAACTTTTGTTGATGATTTGAATCACAAGGAGATCCTCTGAAATTCCCTAATACACATATGGGAGATTAAAGCAAATTCCCTTGTAGGAATAGTCATGTAAACGGGATTCAAATTTTCCCTGTTAGACGTGTATATGGGAATTTTAGTTTAGTGAGGGAATATTACATCACAGGGAATTTGACTTTGATTGGGGAATTTTCCAATTTATCTCAATCAAGTATGAATTTCATTCATATTTGGTATAGTAAATTCAAAATGATTCTGATAATTATTTTCAGTATAGACCACACTATACCTACATTACCACAAGTACTACAAGTTATCTCAATTACTTCGACTCAAACTTTCTTCGAATTCTACAAGTAGTCCAAATTTTTATTATTATTCTAGATCGGATTAAATAAGATAGTTGGTGTATAGTGGTATACTTCATAAGTCCTAACTACCTACCCAATCACTTTTTGAGTGATGTATAGAATTGAATTTCATTTTCTCTTTCATCATGCACTTTTTGCAGTAAAATGAATACTACAAAATTCTATGGCAAGATAGCTTCATCACCTTCATGCATGTGTGATTCGATTAGTAAATTGAAAAAAGAAGAAGCTCTCAGCCATCATGATTTCCTCAAAAAGAAACAATTCAAAAAAATTTGAATTTTTTTTAGATATAGAGAAAAGCCAGCATGATGTAGTGCAAAAAAAAATTTGGATAATTTTTTTTTTCATCGCAAAAAATATTTAAAGTCTATTGGATGGATTAAAAAGGAATAATAATAATAAAAAAAAAACAGCTCTTAGCCTTCACGATTTTGTCAAAAAATAAATTAAAAAATTGAATTTTTTTCAAGATACAGAAATGTCCCTGCTTGAAATAGCGCAAAAATGAAATTAAAAAAAAAAAAATTTTTTACATTGGTAAAAATATTCAAAGTCTGCTGGGAAAAAAATTACAGCTCCAGCCTTCAAAATTTTGTCAAAAAAAAAAAAAAATCAAAAAATTTTGAAATTTTTTCTAGATACAGAAATATCCCTGCATGAAATAGTGCAAAAAAGAAAAAATTTGAAAAAAAAGTTTTATTTTACAAGGCAAAAAAATTATCAATGGTTAAGTTCTTTTATAATTAATAAGAAAATTCATTCACTTGCACGAACGTTTCTATGTGGTGTGCTGGCTTAGTACTTGGTTGGGAGCTAGAAGATCTTGTGTTCAAATCTGGCTGTCGGTGATTAACCTTGGGTCTACCATGGTGGGCCCTGCGGTGGTGGTTGGAGCTCTAGGCATTGGTTGTCAAATGTTTTTTAGGAAGCCAAAAAAAATTTGGCAACTAGTTTTCCCCAGGCAGGCTAGAAATAATTTCGATAAAAGAAAAGAATTTAATAATTTACTTGGTCAAACTGTGAAGACTATTTGAAGTTTTACATACACCTCAAGGGAATAAATTAGATACAATTCCCTCATCCTCAAAGTCCCGGATCAATTCCCATATCCATTGAAATTCCCTCATTCACAATGTGGGAACTGCCCTTTTTTTCCCTCATTGCCACATTCCCTTATAAGTGTAAGGAGATGAGGGAAATAAGAGGGAAAATAGAGCAAATTCCCATATGGGATAGCCGTAAGATCTCCTTGTGAATGAGAAAATTATCACCAAAACTTCAAAAAAGGTACGATGAAATCCTCGTCAAAATGGACACCAGATCCACACTGGTTGTTTTTTCTACCTACGGTAATAATATTAGCAAACACGCACCAGCTGATCGAGAGGAGATCGACGGAACTGCATCGATCTTAACCTGATCGAGGAGCTCTTTAATTGTCAAATATGATTAGGACTCACGTACTCCTGCCCTCCGAGTCATTTCGCGTTGATTACTTGAATTTGCATATGGCCATTATCGCATTTACGGCCATCAATCCATCATGAATGTCCGCTCTGTTCGATCTTCATGCAAAGCCCTAGAACCTCAATCCCTTTAAGTTTAAAGACCCTCTGGACTTCATCAAGGCGATCATATTGAGATCAGAGCTCTTGACAAATTGTAGCTCTAAAGTTGCAGAGCTAGTAAGAGCAAGTTTTTCCATGGCAGAGTTTCAGACCATGGCTTTGAATGCTGGTGACATGACGAAGGTGCTTCAAGCTTTTCCGCAAGGGAGCATTCATTTTGTCATCAGGAAACTCAAACCATCACATGTGGCCGACGATACAACCAGCTCAAAGTGCACTCTGGTAGGCCAGAGAATTCTCTCACTTTCACGGATCCGATCACGAGAAAATGAAAGAATCGCGTTCTCACAATTTTGAGATTGCCTGTTAATTTTCAAGTCTGTTAATTTAGAACGGCTGTGAGTACATGCACATACAAATTGTTGATGGGTTAAAAACCGGAGACCGAGAGTAGTCCGTTAAGAATGAGCCTGCGACCAATGACTTTTGACCTTTGGTTTTGGTTCTTGATCGAACAGATAATACCCGTGCGATTTCAATTCTGTTTAGGACGGAGCCCTGTGAGTACACATACAAATTGTTGATGGATTAGAAACCAGAGAACGAGAGCATTCCATTAAGAATTGACTTTTGACTTCTGGTTTTGGGTCTTGATCGAACAGATGATACCCGTGAGATTCGTAGAAGAGCACAGTGACAAATTTCAAAGAGTTGTTAAGCTCCGTTCCAGAGTATGCACGGAGCTAACGAAGGTGAGGCTCAACATTTATAACAAGTTTCCCCGTCCACCGGAGATTTTATTAGGGAGAGGGTACAAAGCTTTCGCGGCTCGCAATGAGCTCTTGGTAGGCGACTCGTTGATCTTCGAATTGAAAGGAGTGTCGGAATTTCAAGTCTACGTCTTCCGGGGAGCTTCCTCTTCTCCTGGAACCTGGAACCCTAATGCAGGCGAAGATGGTCTTTCTGGTTGGGCTGCAAAGAAGAGGAAAACGGGAGGGGAATTCGAGGAGCAAGAAGTAAGTATGTCATTGGAAATGAACCGCCATGACTCCGAAAACAGCCTCAAGATGCCTTTCCATGAGGATGACAATCCCGGGAGTGTCAAAACGGAAGAATGTCAAGAATCCAAACCATCCCTGCCAAGCTTCATTCAGCGATTGGAAGTTTGCCATGTACAGGATTCTGCGGGGAACACATGCGGGGCTTGCCTTGTAAGTTCCAATTTCATTCAAATTCATACTACCGGTACTCACTCACAACGAAAAGCCCCAAGACTGTAAACATGAAGTCCAGAATTGGTTCTATCTTGACACAAAGGCACACATTAGAATCCATGTATGTTCACAAAGATATAAGATTTCTAATTGTGATAGACATTGCTATGTATTACTGTTATCAATATTTAATTGATATAATGAATCGATGAAGTTTACATTGGACTCCATGATTTACTGTGTCAATAGTGGTGAGCTTGAAGAACAGATTCACTTAGAGCCTGGAAACCCGTCCAGGCTCATCTAGTTTTCAGATATGCTTACTACCTTATTGAATGTAATGTGTCTATATTTGAGGGTTGAATTGGTGGCAAGAGGGCTTTATCAGGGCTTTGTAGGCAGTTTGTTCAATAGTGTGACATTGTACTATCGAATAGGCTTTAGTTTTGAGACACAAATCCCATATTTCTTGTTGCAACGTAGCATAGCTTCTGAGTATAAGACGAAGCTTGAAACTAGAAGGTCGCATGTCTTTGAATAAATCCAAAGACTGCAGCAAAGTAAAGATATACTATTCCACGGGGGATGACACTTGGACCCAACCGGCCTCCCATGTGCCGGATTAAACACCCTACAGTCTGACGTAGAACACATCTGTCTCATTTTTATCATTATGAACTTCTACCATGCATTTCATTCATCAGCGTCAGTTCGGAAGGTGCTTGAAATTAGTGCAGATCACAGAAATGATGCAGGTTCCCTCAACCACTGAAAGAATGTATAAAATTATGAGAAATTGGACACATTATATTCTTCTGAACACCCTTGGAATCATTGAAAAGAATTCAGACTCTTTTTGTGCACATGATATAAAAAGCGAATATCCTGTAAAGCTTAAGTTCCCGAAGTTAAGCAAACTGTAAGTGAATGAGAAACCCTAAACCAACTTGAATTGGCTGCAGGAGATTCCGTTCGGGTTCGTGAAGACGCTGCCAAGCAGTGATGAAGATGCACATGTCAAGCTGCAAGGAATTCAGGAAGACTCGCCCGTTCGAACTGTGACTTGCGCCTACAAGATCACACAGCGGGACATGGAAGAATTCAAACGCGCGACGAGAACTATGTCCGCTTTGTCGCTTGGGTGGGGCGACTTTGTGAGGGAGAATGACTTGCGTGCAGGCCAAGAGCTTGTCTTCACCCTCCCTGCTGCATCCTTCTTCATCGTCAGAGAAGTGCATTCTCACTAGTAGAAATCACTTGTCTTTAAATGTGACTTTGTCTTTCATGACTTACTAAATTCCGTTACAGTGACTTATCCATAGTGACTGAAATTGTGACTTTGCAAATCACAGCGGACATTTCGTCGTTACATTTGACAAGATTTCTACTAGTGTCTGGTTAGTCACAAAGAAATTATGGTTTACTTTCTGTCCTAATCTCTTGGTGAAAATGAACTTGTGATTTCAATTAACATGCCTACCAACCATACAAATACTGTTAGAATGGTATTAATGGATGTGCAAGAGATTGTAGGGAGCGTTTTAAAACTCCTGCACATGCAATCCCTCCCCCGTGATCTCTCGCACATCCATACCATTCTAGCAGTGAGTGTAGGCAGGTAATAAATAGTCATCTTAAGTACAAACTATCCTGTGAGTCAGCTTTGCTTCTACCTGTTGGTTCAGGACAATGTACCCGCTAGCAGCATTTCAATTGATGTAAGTTTCTTGTCGACGTCAAGACTTTTGAGTATGCACTGCAATTAGTTGTTAACCATCAGAAACAAATTAAAGTTCAAAATTATTCGCGTTGAGCATCTGGAGCAGTTCTCATTAATTAGCGGTACAGACTTCGTTTGCGGAGTTACATTGTCTACAGCTCTTGTTTAGCACTTTTCAAGAAAGTAAGATTGTGGTCTACCGAAGAATTAAGCAGGCTTGAATAATCATGTAGAAACCAGACTCAGCTTAAGGCTTGGAACTCATGAGACTTATTAATGTACCTTCTGAAGGAGTACTTGTTTGAGACATTCCACATGCTGGACATCCAACATTAATTGCACCAAAGCTGCAGCACAAGTTACAATTTGTCAACTTTATCAGGTAAAGAAAGAAAGAAAGAAAGAAAGAGAGAAAACCTACATTAATTGTTTCATGAAATCCATTGGATATTTACTACCGGTAGTCAATGAAACAGGATCTCTTCGAGATTATTTAGAAATTCAAGAAATGATGTCGATCCAAGGTTGTAGATACATCTAAGGAAATTAAAGAAACTTCATTACAAGAAGAGCTGGAAAGAAGTGAAGAAGAAGACAGGTCAAAAATTGGACCGGTTCCACATGGAGAAAACTTCACTCAAAACAAAAGCTTATAACTCTCAATTTTATTGTGGAATTCAAGAAGAAGAAGACTCACCGGCGGGTGCGAATTATCGGTGTTCGTTTGTGGATACTCACTTGCGACTAAGTTGACTTGCTTTGGAATACACATATCTTATTTCTATCGAGAAATTGCAATCTTGTTATAACAATAGAAAACATGGCCGGATAATCTTCAAATGCCAGGTGTTAATTAACGTGGGCCAAAGCTGGAAGAAATTTCTTCTGAAAACAAGCGGCTAGTCGCGTAGTCTCTGCTTAGTATTTATCCTAGATTTATTATTATTATAGCTTGTTTATACTCTGAAGTCAGCCATGTAACTCCTTGAAAACAAAGCGTTTTTGTAGTCTCTCCTTGGTGGGGTAGAGACTATCATATAGTTTTGCAAGCATTCTATTGAGCCAATCCTTTGAAAGTCTCTTTTGCTCTATACCATCAACTAAATAATGCATTTGATTGAAAAATCTAGCTGCAATGAAAGTAAAATTATCTCGAAAAACAAACGTTTCCTTAAAATTGAACCACATTTTGTTATAACTAGACCACCAGATTAAAAAAATGATGGGGAGTGTTGCCCTTCTCAATAGAGATAGGTCTCCAATTTTTCTGCAGTGCTCTTATTTCACGAATATGAGTACCGCAAAAAAATTGGGGACCTATCACTATTGAGAAGGCCATCACTCTCCATCACTTTTTTAGACTTTTTGTAGTTCACTTTTAACGAAATGTGGTCTAGGTTTAACGAAATGTGTGTTGAAACCTTGAGTTCAAATTGTCAATGAACTTGCGAATGTAAGTTTGGCCAATTCTCTTGCAATCCTCCAAAGTTTCATCACCTTGACTACTAGGTACTAAATTTGCCCAATATTCTTACACCACACCCTCCTTTAATACCATCTTCCATACCCTCTCCACTTGCCTATAAGAACATACCCCCTATATTCAATCCACCCTTCATTTTTAGTCCAACATTGTATTTGCAACTTTTTTTTTTAGCCCTTCACTATGGAAGGTTCAATATATTTTTACTTTCCAATTAAGGGGCTACAAAAAATTTCAACTTCATACAGAGACATTTTTCAATGTGAGAGGAACTTCAACCTTTGAAATCAAATATTGCCTCCTTGAAGGTCTAGGTTATTGGACAGTGGGTTTATTATATTCATTTTCTTTTTTACCATAATGGGTTCTATATTCATCTTTTATATACTTCCTATGTATCAATTTGTATTACCTACTTTGAAATGCAATAACTTATTCATGAATTTTTTTAAAATTGTAATCCTTTGTGCAAAGCTCTTTACAAACATTTCATTTTACTTTTACAATTTTATTTTTGAAATGTATCTTTTTTTTCTTAGTGAATTATTCATTTTTCTCATTTTAGACTCAATGGGTGTTCTCATGGTACGGGTGAGTGAAAAAAGTAGTCCAAAGTGATGAATTTTTGAAGAAAATGGACTTGGGAAAATTCTAGTTAATTTTTGTAAATGATGGATGTATGACATTTTGAAGGTTTAGGAGTATGAAGGATATTCGCACAATGATATTTTTGGCTCGGTTTGTTTTTGGACTAGTGCCTTGCTACGACCACATTAGCAAAAAATACGATGTAGTGTAAAAAGGATTGTAGATAATTAGAATTTCATGAGTAAAATTTTGACATGGTTTCATGTGACTAGATGTTGAATAATAACAAAGTTATATTCTAAAAATAGAATCCTTCCATTCCATGATATTTGATAAGCCTCGAAAACCTAAGAATGGAAAAATGTACGAGATCATGAAACTTATATAAAGGATTTGTTTCTTAAAACACATGTACATATGGTGATTTAGTGAAACATGAAATTTATATACCAAATATAGTGTGGAAAGGGTAAAAACCATTCAAATATCATTTTGCGGCAAACAAGTTTTTTACATTGTTATTACAAATCAAATTTAATGTAGCAAAAATGGATAATTTTGAAAGTAAATTTGATGGACATCATAATTAGATAAGAATTAAGCTCTAATTGAAAATAATTTTTTAATTAAAGACATTTTTACCACTACATTCGCTACGTTCACTACTTCAAAAAGTGAGTATTTGATTTTGAGGCCTTTCACTCACCCGTATCATGAGAATGCCCCAATAACTTTATCTAGGTAAAATTTTATATAAGGTGTTCCTCTGCACTTGTGAATAGGTTGAAAATAAATATACATTTGAAGAATTTTACTATACCTGAAGACTTATGAAGATAACCATGAAAATTTTGTGAAATCTATATGAAAAACTTTAAAAATTCATATCTTCTTCAATGATAATTGAAAAAATAAAAGTATTCAAATGCATTGGCCTTTTCAAAATGGACACAAGACTTACAATTTCATCAACAAGTTAATGAACTCAAAGCTTAAAGCCATGCGAATGGAAAATCTACTTTAGTATTGAAGTTTGTTTATACTTTAGTGAAATTTTCTTGAATCTTCAATATTTTCGCTATAACTTTTCATATTCTAGTGACGATAGGTCTGAGTTGGTTTTAAAAAATGGTATTGATGACTATACTCACTATAGGTTCACTTGTGGATTCCCGACACTTTTAGGGTATGTGAGCGAGCCGCGAGCCGTTCAGTGAACAATTTTAAGATAGGGTGTAACCTTTCTATTATGTAACCTAGCCTTTCACATTTTTGGATGGTCTTCCAATGATTGTTTTGTTTCGACCTTGAAAACCCATTATGTGAAGTAACTTAACCTTTCACGTCTTTTTAATTTCATAGCCTTTCATGTGCGGAGAGAAACGAAGCGCTAATTTATAATGTGGTAATTCATGTTTATAATTATGATTTTGAATTTTTGAATTTTAATAGTCATTAACATCATGTATACAATTGATACTTCGTCACTAGTAGTGCGGAGAGAAGCAGAGCCCTAGTGTATAGTGAGCCGGCGAGCTGTGAGCTGTCAATTGAGAGTTCTATGGTAGGGTTTTTTATGATATAACTTAGCCTTTCACATCCTTAGATGGTCTTCCGGTGAGTGTTCCATTACGGGTTCCATTCCGTCCTCAAAGACCAATATGTGAAGTAACTTAGCCTTTCATGTCTTTTCAATTTCACTTAGTCATTGGTGGTGCAGAGAGAAGTAAAGCTCTAGTATATATTTTTTTAATTATAAGTGTATATATGTGTGTGTATATGTGGCCATTAATTGCAACCATCTTATTTTATTTTTTAATAATGAGTACTCAAAATTCTCTTCTACTTCACATTGAAATGTTTGAGATGATACAATTATCCATTTTTGCAAACTATACCATTTATTCTATTTAGTGTTGTTATCCAAAGAAAATCACTTTAGGTTTCACTTTCTATTGGAAACTTGTTTATTTATTCACATAGTTCTAATACTAATCATGTTGAATCGCTTACATAACTAAGCCAATAAAAAAATGTCTTCTATTTGAAAAATAGCACACCATAATTTGGTATAGGTAACAACACTAAATAGAACAAATGGTGTATTTGACAATCTTCAATGTTCATTTGATACTATTGTTTCTTAAATTTTGACTTTATTTGATTTTTTTAATAATGTTTATAAATATATACCACTAATTATCTTGAATATTCATTTTGAAATAAGAACCAATTTGAAAACCAATACTTGCACACCTCTTTTCAATGCAACTAATTAATTTATTCAATATAATGAATTCACAACGTTTCTTAGTTATACTCAATATAATAGTGTAATCCTTTATACAACAGAAAGAACTTTAAGGAATTACGATTGTTAACTTCTTCTTTTAAGGCATACATGGCAAGAAAACGTTGTAACAAGAAGGGCTTGAATGAAGTTTATACAAATATTTATTTTGTCAACAACAAACATTTACGTTACTTGTATATATTGAATAACTTGATCAATACAATAAGTAACCAAACCAATGACATACCAAAAATACAATTCACATGCAAGAGATTATCCAAAAGATTTCAAAATGATCCTCAAACATAACATCCAATGATGTTATCTTATATGTAACTAGTCCATCTCAATAGAATGAAAATTTTACACCATGACCCTAAAACCATTATTTATTAAGGATAGCTCTTGTACTAATTAGGACTCTATATTTGTGTCAAGATTTCCCCTTCAAATTTGACATGGAAAAGAATATCCATAATTAATATGTTTTGTAATTGAAGTTTGTTTTCAGTAGCTATTGGCTTTCCTCTGACAATTCATAATAAACAAGAATATTCTCCCTCAACATGCTTGATAATTGATATTTGCATATGGAAATTGTCTTCCCTTTGACAACTCGGGATGTAAAAGAATATTCCTCTTTTTATACTTGGTGATTAAAATTTGGCTTCAACAATTGGGCTTACTATTGTTATTTTTGTTTGGACAAGATGCATATATTAAGCTAGATTTTGGATTTCCAATCACAATCTTTGTATACGGCTCGAGGACTGAAAAGTCAAATTTGTTTTGTTTTGTGACCATTTACATTACTTTTTACCTTGTGGAAGGGAAAAATGCCTTCATGAGGTCACATGTCCTACTTTTAAGAAAGTGTTTTCCATGCTCTAGTTTGGCTTAATTCTTTAAATTATCCATTTTCATTAAGCTTAGTTAAGTTATTAAGCACAATTGTCTCTTTAACTTATTCACATCTAATGCAACAACTTCACTATAACAAAACATGGTAAAAAAAAACCGCACTCAAAATTGACTGCGGTTCTTTTTGCCACGTTTTTGTGCAGACCCACTACGCGCGCACCCACTGTTTTTTGCAATTTCCGACTGCAATTGTTGGAACTTTGGGGCGTGTAATATACCATTGAAAAGGTATTTTCAATATCTTTCCAACGGTATATTAAGGTAGGAAAACCAAAAACGGTTAATGCCCTCAAGGCGTGCACTAGAGTTGCAGTAAAACAGGGAGGTGGTAGACCGAAAATGGAGAATGTTTGCATGACCATGATTACTAAAAATTTACTAAAAATTACTAATTTTTTTTGAATTTTTAGTAGCCTTGTGTGCGGTTTTCTGTGATATTAGGTAACTGTTTTAGGTGTTTTCATGTGTAGAAAAGGAAGAGTCTAGTATACAAGACGGGGGTTTGACAAACTTCCCACTTTGAGAAATTGTAGATGATTATTTACGGGGAATAAAAATACAAAACAACTTGCATTCTTCATCATTTCTTCTTCTTCATCTCAAAAAAATTTCACATAATTTCTAACTCCATTCCTTTTGGTCAAATCACCTTATTTTCACCGTTTTTGGTTTTCCTACCTTACACGCCCCAAAATTCTAAAAACTGTAATCAGAATTAGCAAAAGAAACTAACAGCCCACTACGTGCGCATGCACAAAAACGTGGCAAAAAGAACCGCAGTCAATTTTGAGTGCGGTTTTTTTACCATGTTTTGTTATAGTGCTTCTTTTTTACTAATTTTATTTATTTATTTATTGGTTAAAGAGTTTGAGTTATTCGTCTTCAGCTTCAATGTAGTATTGGTAGTTTTCTTACATATGTGCTGGTTTTGAGAACGTGCATAATCAGAAGGGATTTACATATAAATAGATTCTTATACAAAGATTTGAAATTAAGAGAACTATCTTCTACAAAATCATGAAGGTAGTAGCTTGGTTAATAAAGCAATATTTAATACACTCTTAAATTGGGATGAAATTTCTTAGGTGTTTTTATAAGAAGAAGAGGAGTTTGCCAAATAAATAAATTCTAAGGTGATGATTTTGAATATACATGTTGAAACTGATGTTGGATAGTAGTAGGAAGTGACTCATAAATACACCATGAAGATGAAATTTTGGAGAAATCTTTTTAGATAATTTTTCATGTGAATTAGTAGCAAATATTTCCAACAAGCTCTTTAACTTATGTCAGTATGTTATATGTGGTAGAAGAGAAGAGAAGTTGGAGTTTTTATTTTGCTAATGTAATGATTTGGGTTTAGTGCAGAGTGATGTGAAGTAACTTGTACATAATTAAAAATATTTTTTGGTGTTCTTTTAAAATATTTTAAGAGAATTTGACATGAGTGAATCATATTTAGTTCCTTGCAAATTAGTTAAATCAATAAGAAAACTATCCTCAACACATTGTTTAACTCTTACACATTTTAGTTGTTTTATAGCATTATTTACCTTCACGATCAATGTCGTTTTCTACCTCAAGAATACGGTATAGGGACACCAAAGAGAATCCTTAAGGTAGGAGCCTAATTGCCAAAGGAAAATTTCAATTAGACATTGCCACCAAGAGTGTCCTTTTCTATATTGAGTTACTCAAAGGAGGGATCGAGGGAAGTATATTTTTCTTCATATTGAGTTGTCACATGCCAGTCAATGGCTAAAGGAAAATTTCAATTATAGGGCATTACTAAGAAGAATGTCCTTTTCTATATTGAGTTGTCCTAAAGGAAGGATATCTTCCTTGATACTGAATTGTCAAAGGCCAACTAATTGCTAAAAACAACTTTCAATTAGCAAGCATGTCAAAGAGACACTTTTGTCCATGTTGAATCGTCATAAGGAGACACTGAAAAAAATGCTATATTTCAGTGAGCACTGCAGGTTGGAGCTGGTTTAAAAAAATGGTATTGACGACTATAGGTTACACTTATGACTTTCCAACTGTTGTAGGATTTGTAAGTGAGTCGGCAAGCCGCAAGATGACAGTCGACAGTTCTAGGGCAGGATTTTCTATGGTGTAACTTTTCTATGATGCAACCTAGCCTTTCACATCTTTGGATGGTTTTCCCATAAGTGTTTCATTCTGCCCTCAAAGACCATTATGTGAAGTAACCTAGCCTTTCACGTCTTAAATATTCAAATTTATGGCCTTTCACTTCGTCATTGGTGGTGTGGAGAGAAGGGGAACCCTAGTTATTAATTAGTAAAAGTATTTATAATAAACAATGGTTGTAGGATCACACAAGGGAGCACACAAAGGAATTTTTTTAATTGTGATGTTTTGTTACATATAACATTGCATCATTGGATGTTGTATTATACTTGAAGTGACTCATGGACATTGACGATCTCTTGGAGATCTTTTTGAAATCTTTCTAGATAATTTTTCATGTGGGTTAGTTGCAATCATTTTCAACAAACTCTTTAACTTATTCACATCATGTGTGGTAGAAATGTAGGAGAGAAAATTGGCAATTTGTTTGATAATCAGGATATGATTTGAGTTGCAAAGTGACATAAAGTAATATGTACACAATTAGAAAGATATTTATGGTTGTTATTTTGGAAGGTTTAAAGATTGTATGACATGGGGGATGACAAGTATGAATTGTATTTAGTTCCATGCAATTTAATTAGATTATTAACAAAACTTTCTCAAACATGCTAATTGTAGTAGCTTTATAACATTGTTTACATTTAAAAGGGCCTTTTCCTCCAACAAGAATATAAAGACATTCTAAAAAATCCATAAGGTATGAGGTGATATTGAACTATGGTCTAGGATAGGAGACATTGTTTACCAAAATTTCCCTTAAAAACATCCTTTGAGCAACTTAGTATCAATTTTATTTGCAAAAGAAAGAACCTGGATCTATTTCTTCTCATATTATCCATGGGCAGTATCATTAGATATTTTTAATTATCCTACTAATAACCTTATTCATAGGCTACAATATTCATGCACATTCAGTCAAGTGTCTACCAATATTTTAACATTTGGTGTAAATAACATTAGTAGGGAGATGAATATTTAGTGCCATTGTAGTGCTTAAGATCACTAATATTAAATATCATAATTATTTACTATAGTTAATGAAGAAATATCCTATATATTGTCTTTTGAATTTATTAATCAAAACAATTCTTTAAATACAATTCTTCATCTCCCATTTAAATAGAATTGGTTGAAATTCCTCAATTAACACTTGTTTCGTTAAAAGTGCACATAGCCATGTGCGCTTTTTTTTGGAGTAAATTGTACCATCAGCTCTATATGATGTCAAAAATGTGCCTATATTCTATATATGCTTACACTAAATTTCTTAAAAAATTGAATCTAATATAGAGGATTTCATTCTAATGTAAATGTAAATCCATATGATAATCTCATGGGAAGAATCTATTGCAAAAATGTTTGATAGCAAAAAGAGGTGGGCATGTGCCTTATCCCCCCCCCCTCCAAAATCCCCTTGCAGAAAGCTTGATAGCAAAGGGGGGTGGACACGAAGAATCCTAGCCATTTTCATATGTTCCTAGTAATAGTGCATGATTTGCACAATACACATTTGAAAACATCAAATTAAATGAAGAAAATACACAAATTTTATTTTTTATAAAATGCACACATGCAGTAACACAATCTAGATTATAATGATCTCTCAAACCTTTTACATATCAGCAATAATATATTTATGCTTCACCAATTACTATAAACACTAACTAATTCACCTTCCCAATTCTCTTACCTCAAAGAACCCAATTCTAAACTATAAGGGTCTTCTATAGGTAAATACACTTGTCTACTACATTCTTTGCAAAATTTGTAGCTATGGCTACAAATGAGAAATATGTGTCAAGAGGGGTGAACATATGCCTATCTCCTTTAAAAGAATGAATTGAAGGAAGGGGTGGTCATGTTCCCACCCCCCCTTGTGGTAAGTCGCAAATGATAAATTTATGCCACAGGAGGTAGGTATGGGCCTACCCCCCTTTTTTCTTTATTTTTGAAACAAATGGAATAATTGATGCTTTATTTCCATTGCACAACAACAGATTACAAACATCACATTGAAAACGAAGAGAGCACGTTTCCAGTACTCCCTTGTAGGTTATTTTTTGGATTTTTCTTCCTACAATATTTGGACTAGACCCAAAGTTCCTAATCATTTCCTACTAAGAGCGACGCCCCCACCGTATCAAGAGGCCCGAGAGCCATCCCCGTCATGCACGGGGTTCCTATCAAGCTCAAAAATATTAGCCCTCACGACGTGCATCCGACCAGAATCTAACCGCCGCCCTCTTAGGTGCTAAGCACTCCTAAGGGGAGCCCACTTCCTAGCTATCACCTAGGTAGTGTGCCTACCCCCTTTACTTCTTCAAAAAATAAATTGAACGAAGGGGTGGGCATGTTCCCAACCCCCTTTGTGGCAAATTACAAATGCAAAATTTGCATCAAAGGAAGTGGGCACATGCTTACCCCCTTTACTTTTTCAAAAATTTAATTGAATGAGGGTGGGCATGTTCCCACCCCTTTTGTGGCAAGTTATAAAAAATGAGAAATTGGCCATAAAAGGGGTGGAAACATGCCTACTTCTTGTACCATAGGTAGAAGACAAGGTCGGCACATTTGTGCTAAATAATTAAATAGTATTGAAAAAAAAATTGAGTTCGTATCAAATATAAAAAATAATAAAATTTCTCAAAAATGTGAGTTATAGAGGAGGAAAAGCCTTGTGCTTTGAGCAAAATGCATTGCACTTGTGCTAACAATGCATATGGGATATGTAAAACTTTTTTCATTTTTCATCTCACTCTTGATCATCGAAATTATGTGCATGCGTCAAAGAAAAGTAAATGCAAATCAAAAAAGTTTGTTTGAAAATAAACATATTGAGAATATAGTGTAGTAAGAATTCACATAGACTTGCAAGTCCTTATCCCATATCATTTGGGAGTGACTTAAAATGATTTTGATTACAAAACTAGTTCATTACTCCTTTATACTTCCCTCTTGATTGCTTAAAATATTTGAGAAATGTAAAGAAGGGTAATTTTCCTACATTTTGGTAGTTTCAAAAAGTAGTGTTTGTGAAATTTGAATTTTTCGATTGATGTATCTTGATTCGACACCCAATTTGAATGAATATTAGTTTCAATAAGTAGTTTATGTAAGATTTGGCAAACTTGACTTATGATTTCAAAAAAATTGACTTTTGATTTTTTGATTTTTTCTTCTGTTGACTATGCAATACACTTCCTGTAAATATGTTTTAATAGAGAGGTTTGGTGCCAAATTCTCAAAGTTGAGAAATTTTCCACATGGAGGTTCCCTTTGCTATCAAAGATTTTATTAATTAAATGGTTTTAAAAGGGGTGGGCATGTGCCCACCCCCCTTTGGTTATCAATTTTTTTTAATTAAATGGTTTCAAAGGGGGTGGGCGTGTGCCCACCCCCCCCCCCCCCCCCCCTTTGTTATCAATTTTATTTTAATTAAATGGTTTCAAAGGGGGTGGGTGTGTGCCCACCCCCCCCTTTCCTTTTGCTATCAAAGTTTTAATTAAATGGTTTTAAAGGGGGTGGGCGTGTGCCCACCCTGCTTTGTAATCAAAAAAATTATCTGAATTTTTTAGAGAGTAGGCACATGCCTAGCTGCGTTTGAATCTTTTTGGTTAGCAAAGGAGGGTGTACACATGCTTAAATCTTGAATAATATAAGAGGCTTAATTCACGTGCAATTTTGCTGAGATTGAACTAAATTTTTATATCATGAACAAAACCAGCAAAGAACATAACATGTGTTGGTTAGAAAAACAAAGTCCTCATATGAGCCTAATTTTGACTTCTTTGTCCTTTACGATTTAATCATAGTTCTAATTAGCCTCAGAGTGTTCACCAAAACATGCCGGACACAGCTTTGGTGCAGAAATAATCCTCACTTAAAGGGCATGTGTTGAACACATTCGTTTGGTATTTGGCATCTTGCGCGAATAAGTGAATGCAACATCGTTTACCACTTGAACATGCAATAATGCAACATGAAGCGCCGCCTCCACCTTCAACCTCGTTGCCAAATTCCCTACGTCAGTTCCTTCAATCTATTCTTTCATACCCTCGGCCTCTATGATTCCGCTATGATCACGATAAAAACATTCTATTCCTTTCCGATCATTCCGATGATATGTTGGTATGTTCTTTTCAATCTACAAACTCTGCAACTTCTGATAGTTGAAATTGTGTACAACCAAGGATTCATAAATTTTCAATCCATTGCCACTGATTTGAAACGTAACGACAACCTCACTCTACACAACTACAAGACCTGTAACTGCATGAGCTTCTGGATTCAACTACATTATAAAAATGGCAAAAAAAATTAAGAAAGACGGAATTCTACCTGCTACCTCTACCTCCTCTCACGTGCTCGTGGACGAAATTCTGGTCGCTTCAGCCACCTGCTCTGTCTTCAGATCATCTCCATCAACTCTGTCAATGGCCGTGTGACTGGAATTGACACAGTTTTGAGATTCTCTGCATTCAAAACGCCATCTGAGCTTCCCTCTATGTCCCAAGCTAAACCCAGAGAGTAGCTCTTCCAGGAAAACCACTCACATAAAGATGGAATCACACAAAGACGGAATTCTTCGATACTAAGGATCGCGATACACAAACTCTTGCCAACAGAGCCTTCTCCGCCCCCACTTAAGTTGTTATGATTTGCGTGTTGCAAAAAGAAACCAACAATTGAGCGCTTCCGGCGCAAAAAATTGCCTAGTCATGCAATTGCCCTCATCAAAGACGACACCAAAGATTCCACCAAGGTCGAGAAATACACAAACAATCCAACCAAATTTGGGAGGAAGCAAAGACGTCCATCGCTGGTCTTTCACTGGAGCCCCAAACCCTAAATCCAAGATCTACACCTTGTCTAGATAGTAGGCATAAAACCCTAATAATGACAGTTGGAGTCAAATGTGAATTGTGAAATTCAATGGTACTTCTCATTATAGACATGCATATATTAAAACAGTGCACGAATGTTTGAAAATTTTACGGACATTCAATTTTTGCACAAAATAGGTAAACTATGACTATACTTTCTTCAAATGTACAAAATTTTAGTATGTGCACTTTTTATATGGCATGTGCACTTTTAATGAAACAAGTGTTAATTTATAACTTTCTACTTGGTTAATAGAGTTAACCGAAAGGAGTGTCTCAAAGTGGAAAGAAACTTTAATTCCTAAAGGACCGGGGAGGTTGTTGAATTGAGCTCTTGTTTTCTTGACTAGCTCTTGTAACAAGCTCAATTCCTCATTAGTGTGGGGAAATTTTGACAATCAGCAGTGCTGAAATTAAAGAAGACTTACATAGCTTTCGTATGAAAAAAGGATCAACAAAATCGCATAATTTTTGAGAAAATGCCACCGTTGAGAAGATTGATATAACTCGTTGAGGGCATTTTGGACATATTAAGCTGAAATCAGATTGTCCAAAAATTCTCCAAAAAATTTGAAATTTTTACTATGCGTAGAGACCATTATTTTGAACATATGCAAAAACATTCACGTAATTTAGAGGTGTAAGGAAGAAGGTATAAGGGTCTGAATTGACGCTCGGATAGCCTCCTTGCCAAGTTCCTTACAGCTCTAAAAAATCACCAAAAATCGCATATTTTATGAATTTTCGATCAAAAAGTATCTACAAATCGAGCTCTCAAAAAGAGCAAGGGTCTCATTGTTGCTCACCCTACAATTCATGACCCAACAGCTCGAATTTCCTCACTTTCTAGTTCCAGAAGCTGCACGGGGGCCTTATGGTCCTTCAAGGATTAAACTCACTTTAAACTTGTTTTGAGTTCAAAAAGATTGCAAAAACTAGTCTGCGGTGAGTTAGAGAATAATCTAAAGCAAGGCCCTGCACTACCATGGGATGTGGAACTTGTGACCTCTTCAATGCTAGAGGAGAGTTTCCACACGTTCCCCCAAGCCAAGAGCCCTAACCATGGACACTATTCATGAACAATGCTTGTCATAAATTATAATTATAGGAAGAGAACTCCACTTGAAATCCACTTGAAAACCAAATTTGTTTTTGAATAACTCTAATGTAGACCAACTGTATTTCGTTCCAACTTCCATTTCTATTCTATTGCAAGCACCTCAAAACTACACTTAAATTACCCCCTCGTGTTTGTAAATCCACATGAAATTCACATACATTCACCACTCTAGTTCTTGTTCCCAAGTTATATTTGGGCACTCAACACAATCACAATTATATGACTTTAGAGGATGGAATCTAAATAGCAACTCAATTTTGTTGTTTGCATACATTTTTTTAATAAACAAACAATGAATTTTTTGAAATTCCTCTTGTGAAAGTCAGTCATTTTAACTTCCTACACTACCTAAAAACTTCAAATTTATTACATTATTTTTTATGTTCAAAAATCCTTAAAAAGTTGAAATAAGAGAATTGCCACTTGTCCTTCCAAGTAGATGAGGACGGCATTTTTTTAATAAAAAGCAATCAATTAATTCTTGGACCCACCAAATTGTTCTAACCATTACAAAAGGCTACCATAACTACATGCAAAAACATTAATTATAATCAATATATATTTATAATCTAGTCTGACGTGGCCGAGGCTTAGCCACGTTAGACTGGATTATTATTTTTATTTTTATTTTTTTGCATGAGGTTTTGGCTGAACTCACAGTTCTTTGGAGGCCTCATATTTCTTGTAATGCAATTTTGCCGTGGTTGTGTAACTCCTACAAATGCTACTTTTTTTTACAATTAGTAGGTTGAATAATAAATTACGAAGATTCTTTTGCTTTTGCACACTAGGAGACAAATGAATGATTGGAAGTTAATAAAATGAATTGTACAAGTGAGATGATCAAGGGACCTACGTGGGGACCTACCCTCTAAATAATGGCTCCACTAGTGATGAAGTTTCAACCCTTTAACGTCTAGATGATGCACCGATTTCAAAGATGCGTTATGAAATGTTTGATGAATAACAAAAATGGAGTTGATGTACAAAGCAAAGTTGTAAATGTCAATGTGTACGTCACATTTATATGATTAGATCTATCATATTTTTTATTGATATTTTTTAATTAAATTTTCAAGGTTTTCTCTTGAAATTCAATTAAATTCCCAAATTAATATTAAAAAATATTAAAATTTGTTGTAATGAATTTGGAATAATATGCACTATGAGATGGTATAATTTTCATTATTTGATTCTACTTATTTTGGAAAATCATTTTTAAGATCTCACTTTTTGAATTAAGAATGAAACTTGATATAAACCAATTCTGTTGTTTTAAAAATAATCACAATATCTTGTTTTGAAGATCCATACTATACAAATGGTAGTCAACTAGCACAAGAACCAAGAGAAATTTGGATGAATGAAAAATGTGACTTTCAGCCATCTTCTAGAAACGTCTCCCAATATGTTTAGCATCCACTATGTGGACGCAGGCGCGCTAAAGGGTTACACTAGTAGAAAAGGTGGCATTGCCAAGGGAGTTGCCCAGGCATGTGGTGCCCAATTCCACGCATGCACAATGGTTTTGCCTGGGGAGCGCCACCTTTTCTACTAGTGTTAGATGTGATGAAATTTTCCTGTAGGAAATTAACTCGATAATTTCTTTTTTAAATGGTCTATTTTCCTAAATAACTAATTTATTTGGAAGTATTCAAATTTGTTTTGCCATTGATTTTAGACTTGTTTATTCCTCAGTTTATTCCTCAGTTTATTCCCGTGTGAATAGGAAAAAACTTTCTGTAAAATCTCTCTACTCTTGTAATTTTTTCCAAGCATTGAATTTTCTTTATGGGACCGGTTAGATTGATGGGTCCAATAAGAGGTTGCTGAAATGTATCCCAAAAAGATTTAGTAGGATGAATTGTTGATTTGTTTTTAAAATAAATATTATAATAATAAAATGAAATTTCCAAAAGTAAGTCGTTTTTTTGAAGAGCCAAAGATTATCCCTGTTTTTTTTCCCAAAAAATAAAATAAAGTATTCCAATAAATAACAATAAAACAAACGACGGAGAGTGAGCCAAGGGCAGTACTCTGGAAATGTTTCTGTATGCTCTGATTGCGTAAAATTAAATAAAATAAATAAATAAATAGCTTATTTAATAAGAAGTCCACCTTCGATAAATGTTATTTTTATAAATAGTTAACCCTTTGAGGTGCCTGCGTCCACTGTATGGACGATGAACAGGTTCAAACTATTCTCCTCACTATATACATGAACAGTTTTCATCCATCCAAACTTTCCTTGGTTCTTGTGCTAGTTGACTATTATTTGCACGGTATGGATTTTCAAAATAAGATATTATGATTTCTTTTAAAACAACATAATTGGTTTAAGTCAAGTTTCATTCTTAGTTCAAAAAGTCAGACCTTAAACATGATTTTCCAAAATAAGTAGAATTAAATAATGGAATCATACCATCTCATAGTGCATGTTATTCCAATTTCTTTACAACATATTCAATTTTTTGGTTTTAATTTGGGATTTTTAATTGAATTTCAAGAGAAAACCTTGCAAAATTAATTAAAAATATATTAACATAAAATATGATGAATCCAACCGTACAAATGTGATCTTCACATTGACAATTACAATTTTGTTGTGAACATCAACTCCATTTTATTTTAACATCAACTCCATTTTATTTTTTCATCAAACATTTTATAACGAATCTTTGAAAACAATGTTGAATCGGGACGTTAAAAGATTAACCCTTCAAGGACAACCAAAAAAAAACAAACCTTGAATTGGGTGTGAGGATTTTATTTTTTTTGGTTGTTTTGAGTAGGTCTCTTGTAAGTTTCTTTTTGTTCAAATTTATTTGTTTTTGGCCAACATATGCATTGCTCTTCACAAAGTTCAAGTGATTTAGATTTTGGTCCCATTTTAACCCTTTAGTGCCCAGAGTACTGTAGCTGTTGATTTCACTAGGTATTTCCACTATGATTGATACTACCAAAAATAGAATGGATTACATTAGAAAACCTCTCCGTTGCAATCTTACATGTCAAGAACGGACTCACACATAATTATTATGAGTTTTATAAGTGAGAGTGACTTATCCATGTTCGGTTTAGGACAAAAATTTATATGTTAAAATATGAAAGGAATTGGTACATGGATCAAGATCGGAATACATACACTACTAGAACACAAATAAGGGAGCACAATCCAAAAAAATAAAACAAGATAACAAATTTCCAAACTCAAGAAATACCACATAGTACATGTGTTGTATTTGTAAGTATTTTACTGAACTTTCAGGTATTTGCCGTATTTTCGCATTTTATTCATAGGCATTTTGATAGTTGCACAACTCCAAATTGAAATTTTCTTTTCTAGAAGATGTATATACAAATCTCCATATCTGAACTTTACAATTCAAAATCCAATTCTTTGCGGATTTTCTGTTATTTTCATTTTTGACAGTGCAATGACCATTAGCTAGTTTGTTGGGCACTAAAGGGCTAACCCCTAAACGTCCAACCATGCAATTTTTTGCATGATTTACATTACTAAACTTATTTTTTTCATTTGTCATGCACTTTTTGCAGTGTGGATTTTCTACTACAGATTTTATAGGTAGTTAGCTTCATGCATGTGTGATCTGATTAAAAAGGGGACGATTTGTGAATTTTTTTATGCCACATTTCATGTAGCAACAATTCACCAAAAATTTCTACGATCTTAGTTCAAAAGTGCTCTTGAAAAAATCAGCTCATAAAATTGAGCAATCAAAAAATCTTAAAACATCACTACACTTAGGGTATTACATTTTAGCCACTCACAACAAATTTTGTCCACGAATTGTCAATATCTTATTTGTAATTAAATTACAAAAAAAAATTGAATTAAATTTTAAGTTTCAAATTTTATACAAAAATATTGGTGATAGCAATCACATATTTAGCCGTATGGATAGAATCTTAAGGCATATTTCACAACATAATCAATTGAATCTATCATTCTAAAATCATGAATCCTTCTTTGTTCTTTAGGGGTTAAATCATCACATTTGTTAAGAAAATTCTATTTTTCATATATTGTATACTAAAAATGTTAAACTCTTAAACGTTAATAAAATTTTAGTCTCTATTTTGGTATTTCAACTCTTATGAATATTAATGAATGAACTAAACCAACTACATTCACATTTTGAATTAATAGAATAGGAAGATACAATGATAATTCCAAATATTAGCCAATGTTATATGTAACCCTTTCAAAAAAACAAAAAAAACAAGGATTTTTAGTACACGAATGGTTCACATTAATTGTTGGTTTAACAACCCCATGTCCCCATTATGAATTTTACATAATGGTTATATTCAAAATTTTGGTTTTTTAATTATTAAAATTTTAATACCCTATAAACCAATAATATACTATAAGGGTGAGTTCAAACTTAGAGTTAAGACCAATTTTTGCCCTTAAGACCATGAAATCTAATTCTTTCATTGGTAAAGGACTTGAGGCCAGCTTTAGATTAAGAGTTTAGAGCATTTTATTTCACCATATTTAAGTATTTTAATCCAAAGATTTGGTATGTAAGTTTTTCTCAAGCCAACCAAAATGGTGGAGCACCATTTTAACTTGGAACCAAGTGGAGACCATGTCAAATTATTAATAGCAAATGAATTCCATATACAAGAAAGTACACTTTGAATTCATTATCATTACACTCTCCTATATCACATTCCAATATTTGCATATCATATAAGCATGTGATTTGACACATTCCACATCTCAAGCTATGAATTCAATACCAAACATAACATTTCAGTAGTTTACAGTGGCTCTGCCTTCACCCCTTAGGAGAATGTGCAACATATTTGTTACCCCACACGACCTTCATCAAAAGCTAACTGAACACAGAGTCCCAAGATGATGAGCAAATACATGGACCATCATAGAACCTACCAAGTACCACCCCTATTTTCATGACATTCCTCCTTTTTAGCTTGCGACCACAAGCAGCATGGATGGCACGAAAGATAGAGGTCATGAAGGCTATTGAATGTTACCAAGAGGTGATATAAAAGAGTTCACCAAATCCACTCCAAGTCCATATCAACCCTAAACGTAACAATGTATTTACTCCCAAAACATAACATTTATTCTAGGATAAACACCCTCTGATAGTGTCAAAATAATACATAATATAATACTAGCAAACACCATCTTGCAATACAACAACAACAGAGGAAAGCGCAAAAATTGCATTAAGAACGTAGGAAGCAATTGGGAACATGACAGAAACCTTTGAGGAACATGACGGAAACCTTTGGGGAACATATGGAAAAAAATTTGGGAATATGATGAAAATTTTGGATGAAATGCATGAATGTAAAATTTGGATGATTTTGTGATATGGTATTGTGACGGATACCAAGCAGGGTAGTGACATGGTATTGTGACACTTTGTACTTAATATACTGTACTCGGCCGTCAGGATTGACAAAAAATAATTATAAAAAGAGATGCCCAAATTTTCAGGAAATGATTTTTCAAAAACAATGTATTTTCTATGGTGAAAAAGAGAATCTTTTAGAATATCCATTGGATCTCGGAGAATATTTGCATCAATTCGGCACTTTAATTAAATATTCGGCAGGAGCTGCCGATCCTTATAACCGAGTACGGTGATAGATAAGAAGAAGAACAAGCAGCTACACTACCAAGAGCTTTGACCGGAATAGAACAAGTGAAAAACGAGAACACATTTCAGTGGAATCATGGACAGAATATATTTGCTACAGGGATATTAGAGTTATCCGCAAAGTCTGTAAAAGAGGGGTGACTGGACCAAAGTTTGTGAAAACTATGGTTGAGAACCCAATAAAAGTAGATGTGTTAGTTGCTTTTAAAAAACTGGAGGTGTGAAGTTTCAAGGTTCCAAAAACGGTGCCCAAAAACTTTAGACCCTCGGTTTTCTTGATCCAACCAATTTTAGTGAATTCATGGAGCCCCAAGCTTTGACTCCGCCTATGATGTCCCCGAATGAGCTTTATGCTTCTACCAAATCCAAATCAATCCTTCTGTCTCCACCACCGGCTCATCCGGCACATGCTCTTTTTTTTGCTAATTAATGAACTTCACTCAATTTATGTTTCCAAAATTTCAATAAAACTGAGGCTGTAAGTGGCATCCAGTTTGCGGTAAACTCTATTTAGCCCCAAAAAATGAGTGTCCCTGCAATGCCTCTTCCCTATGGTCAGAGCCAATAAAAGGCAGAAAAGGAAACAGAAACAAGCGGCTAGTCGCGGAGTATCTGCCTTTGTGTTTACCTCAGATTTACTTTTACGGCTTCTTTTTTACTGTCCAGGCACGTAACTCCTGGTAACTCCTCAAAAACGAAGCGTTTCCGTAGTCTCTACCCTGGAAGGGCAGAGACAACAAATGAACCGGCAAGAGTGACGATGGAAAAGCAAAGAACAGCAGACTGATACTGGTACATTGATAGCCAGGAATGAAGAAACAATTACGTGACAGAGGTAAGGAATGTCGTGTGGGAAAAAGAGGGAATAAAGCAGCAGAAACAGCAGCAGCTAAAGCAGCCGCTGGTGAATAAATCAATCAATCAAATCAATCCTCTCTGCTACTCACTCAGTCTACTCACTCAGGCCTACCCAGTAACTTACCACTGCAGCCTTTACTAGTAACTACACTGATTATCCCATTTAGGGTCGCTTCACACTATGGTCGTCGAAGTCGAGAGGTCATGGGATTGAGTAGCCAAACTTTTTTGACAGTCCAAAGAAATGGGCTGAAAATAGGCAATAAAATATAATTTTGATTTTTTTATGCAAAGAAATCAACGGCCTCTCGACCATAGTTTGGGTTTCCATTCCCGTTCAACCCAAACTTCCTTTGAGAGTCCGTCGCCTTGGTCAAAAAAGTGTTGCCATGTAGGCATTTTGGAGAGCGACGGCCTTTGGCCTTTGGCCTTTAGTGTGAAGGGTCGAGAGGCCGAATTCTTGGTTTCTTGCAATCCGATTGGTGGAAATCGACGGCCTCTCGACCTTCGGCCATAGTGTGAAGCGGCCCTTAGTGTGTGTGGTACTAATTCCCGACGAAAGCACACACTGTTTTGTCAAATTTCAAAATTAGTAAAGTTTTCCGTAAAATCACCTTGAGTTTGAAGAATCTACTATGAATTTTGCTTTTTTATACTCTTATTTGTTCACTCCAAATAGTTAAAAGGTATGGAAAATCTTGGTGATCTATCATTATTAGGTGTGTAAAAGCTTAGTGGTCTTCAAACTCATGAAATTTTTTTTTGGGCATCAAAAAAGGAGCTCAGAAAAGTTTTCCATGAGTTTGAAGACCACCAAGCTCTTGCACACCTAATAATGATAGACCACCAAGATCTTCCATACCTTTTAACTATTTGGAGTGAACAAATAAGAGTATATTAAAGCGAAATTCATCGTAGATTCTTCAAACTTAAGGTGACTTTACAGATAAATCTAGTGAGGACTGAAATTTTTACTGAGTGTCTGAAATCTTCATATTACGCTAATTTTACATCATAATGATATCTAGTATCACCGTCACTAATTTCCCACACACTCTATATACCCCCCCTCCAAAAATAATAATAATAATAATAATAATAATAAAATAAAATGGGATAATCAGTGCACTACTCCTTCTCTTTCTTAATAAGAGTTCATTTATGTAGCATGTTTCAACTTAACATTTTCTTTTGCCAAGACATGTCATCTAAACCCTTAGTGAACCACTATGGGGTTTAGGAGTTTAACCCCTAGGGTTCTCTAATTAACCCCTAAAAGTCCTCACTCCTCTCCAAATTCGTCAGTTTTGCAAAGATGCATTATAAAATGCAACTAAGAGGGATATTTTGAACTTGATGTATGAATAAAAGTTGTACATTATGAATACTAGATTCTATCTACATGGTTAGATGTGCGAGTGCTATTACAAATATTTATGTATAAATTTGAAACTTGAAATTCAAAAATATATTGTAATTCAATTACGAATAAGATATTGACAATTTGTGGATGAAATTTGTTGTGATGGGTTGAAATGTAATACTCTAAGTTTAGTGGTTTTTGGAGATTTTTTGGTTGCTTAAGTTTATGAGTTTATTTTTTCAAGAGTACAGTTAGACTAAAATCTTTGCAATTTTTGGTGAATAACTGCAACATGAAATGAGGCAAAAATTTGTCACAAACCATCTCCTTTCTTATCCGATCACACATACATGAAGCTATCTTGTCATAAAATTTTGTAGTATTTGTTTTCCTTGCTAAAAGTGCATGACAAATGAGAAAATGTGGTTGAAATTTGCACATCATTCAAAAATGGACGGTTGGTCCTTTAGGGGTTAAAGGGATGACTAAGCAAGGAAGGAAACAATTTAGCACTGAATTGTAATTAAGTATATTATTTAGGGGTCTAAAGAGGTGGAATTGGGTCTAATAGGGTAGTTCTTTGTAAACTATAAGCTCATTTTGAATGATTAAGTTAGAGAATTCTCCCTCAATTCACCCCATGACCACTATCATCACATTCAAAATATGGTGTCACAAGCTACGGTCTCTACACTCATGAACCGCTATGTTTCCCTTTATATAATGGATGAACCAATCAAAATCACTGTACATGGGTATTCGATATTGTACATCAATCTAGGATATTGATCCTTTCCTAAAGAAGGATGTATTGAGGTGTTTAGAGTCATGTCGTGTTCATATTGAGTGATTCTCTCACTCTCCCTGAATATGCATGTTGAATTTCATTCACTTTTCATATTCATGAGAGAATTTCAGTGGTAGGGTGGGCATGTTCTTATAGAGCATTTTTGGGATGCTCATGGCCCCCATCTAGGGGCTATAAGATTCTTTAGCAGTTAGTAAAGTCCCCCCTTTTTAACAGTAGCATTGTAGACGCTCTAATAGTGTTTCACCACCCAACTTCTAACTAAAAATGATGTGGACTTGCCACGATTCGGAATTTGCTACAGTGATTTGGGAATAGTGGCCCAAATTATGAGGTGTTGCAAAGAAGAACCAAAGAACCTTGTGACAGTTTTGTATTAGCAAGGTAGAAAATACTTTGAAAACTCACATAAATTACAAATTTGATGGGAAAAATAGGATTTCACTTGAATTCAACTTCACTAAGATTTACGGTCTTTCCGTCAAAAAATTGTAGGCACTTGGTGTAGTTAGACATGTCAATGACCACACAGTTCCAATGACCGCATAGTTCCAATCATAGTAGACATGCCAATGAGCACAACGCACAATTCCAATAGAAATATAAGGTACTGCCCAATCACCACACGCCATGTGGTGAAGGGCTCCAAGTAGTTTTTCATTAAAAAATCATACCCAATGTGTTGTGCGTGCAATAAAAATTACTGTAAAAAACATTTTTGAGTGTGATTTTTTCAAGGTGAATTCCAACTTGACATACCATAACATTCAGTAGCCTCTATAACTGCACCCTACCCCCAACATAATGATGTGGAATATCCCACATCATTTCATCCCCCCAATGAAACAATGTAGGATATTCCACATCACATCAGTAGCTATGGGGGCAGGTGGCATTAAGTAAGAGAAATCAACCATGGTGAACAGTAATCGAAAGCACTCACTCAATCACAATTCAACAGTGTTTTGTAATTGTTTCTTTGATTCAATAGTCAATTCAATTTCAAATCACTGGTCACGTCATATATAAAGGTGGATGAAACTAAAAGGCAGCCTCTTGGAAGGCTACTGAATGTTAAGGTAGGATGTCCTAAAACCACCACCTCCTCCAATTATGCCATGTAGAGTTTTCTTGGGGCCACCACAGTTGAGACTCATAACCACCAATTTCACTATTCAAGTAGACCAATGGCATGCCAAGCATTGCGAAGAAATAGTTGGTGGTTTTGAGTATCATTATGAGTGAAAATTAGTACCACATAGTGTGGACATAGGGAAACCTAAAGGTCTAATTTGGGTCACGACGTTCTTTTCACTTCGAAAATTTGTATAAGTTTGAATATTGGGAATTAAATTGCGAATTAAATTGCGAAAATTTGTGCATTCCGTGAGAAATCTTCTTCCAAATGATCGAAAAATGTTTCTCATAAATAACCTTGTTAAAATGAGGCCATATTTCTTAAGTTGGTGGTTTTAGGACATCCTACCTTATGTACCACAATCTGAGACGATGTAAGTTTCTACATTTGAGTTAACCGAAAACAAAAGAGGTTGCAACAAGAGTCAAACAAGAGTCTTGTCACTAAAAATAAGATCCACTGTTACATATTCTCACTGAATAGTAACTTGGTCTCGAATTGAATAGCAACTGAGGGTTGGGGGAACGTGTTCGCAACTGAGGGTCCTGCAGCTAAGATATTGTCAGGTGCTTGTTTTAGAGAATTTAGAAACTTGGTTTAGTCTCAATTTTGGAGCTTTCTTCAACTCAAAACGTGTCTAACATGAGTTTGAGCTGAGTTTCCTCTTTGGGAGCTTCTTTTCGGTTAACTCTATTGTCGTGGGGAACTCAAGGATTTGAATATTGCATAATTGTGCGGTCATTGGCATGTCTACTTACCTTATATCCTGATGGTAGTGAGTAGCCGGTAGGTACGTCCACTTTAGATAAGACAGTGTGAAATGCTGCTGTTGCTGTTGTTGTTTTTGTCTTGTTGCCATTGAACACAGTTAACAGCCGTCTTCTCCAGACAAACCCTCCAGATACCAAATCAATTCCCAGACAGGCTCTACAGGAAGAGTACCAGATTCTGCCTCGATCGGCTTTGCATTTTTCCTCTCCCCAATGACTCCCTTCCACCTTTCCCTTCCCTTCACTTCTTGTGTAACTTATTCTGACATTAGAAGGAACGGTTCTCTGCCTTTCACTGAATCGAATCGAAACTTCACTGGCTTTCGTTTTTCTGTTAAAAAACCACAACAAGATCTCCTCCGCCCCCTAAAACTAGCCAGCCGCTGAATGTCTGTTTGTTGCGGTTGTTTTAACGTAGGCTGTGAATGCTGAGGTACAGTCACTGCTTTTTACCAATAGTGAGGGTGGGATTACAGTAAGAGAGGGTAATTAGTGAAGATGACACTAAAATGTAAAATCAGTGCAAAATGAAGATTTCAACCACTCAGTAAAAATTTCAATCCTCCACTATTTCATGATTTTGCAAAATAGAGCGTGTCTTTGGAATCAGTACCACACGCACTATTAGCAAAAAATAGTGTACTAAAGGTGACACTAAAATGTTTAAATCAATGCAAAATGAAGATTTCAACCACTCAAGTAAAAATTTCAGTCCTCGCCTATTTCATGATTTTGCAAAATAGAGCGTGTCTTTGGAATTAGTACCACACGCACTATTGGCAAAAAGTAGTGTACTAAAGGTGACACTAAAATGTAAAATCAGTGCGAAATGGAGATTTCAACCACTCAGTAAAAATTTCAGTCCTCGCCTATTTCATGATTTTGCAAAATAGAGCATGGCTTTAGAATTAGTACCACACGTACTATTAGCAAAAAGTAGTGTAGTTTTAAGTTTTAACTCGGGCGAATGAAGAGTCTAATGGGATAGTTTTAACTAGAGTGAATGAAGAGCATATTGGAGTCGTTCTAACCAATGTGAATGAAGAGTCTCTTGGGATAATTCTAATTGTGGTGAATGAAGTAATCTGATATTATCACTCTCCAATATCACAAATTCTAACACATGCAAAGAAGAATATCTCCTATTTGGTACACATGTGATTGGACTCTTTCCACGTGCCAAGTTCTGAACTCATGTACATTGGTTACCAAAAAGGTGATATAAAAGAGTTTTGACGTAGACAACTTTTCTCGAAAACGATGTTCTAGTATATCCAGTACACTCACACCTCTCTAATTCGACCTTCTCTAAAATGATATTATGAGATATCCTGTACACTTGCTACACTTAATCACTTATCATTGACAATGACACAGTTGTCACCAAAACGATCCTGTACACTTGTCATTGACAGTAACACACTTGTCACCAATTCAGACTATGTCAAATCTGATGACTAACACTCAGCCAGTCAGATTAAGGAGGTTAGAGTTAAATTCGTTTTGTTTTTTCTCTCTACAAGGTGGAATGAAAGGTATTTTTTTGGTGAAACGTGCAAATTTCATTAAGCATAAAATACCCATAAACCAATCCCACCCAGCGAGAAATCATTTCCAGATTTTCACTAACCCCCTAATCAAACATTTGAAAGAAAAGGTAAAAACATAAAAAGTAAGAGGCAATTGCAGTGCAGAGAGTTATTAAGCAATAATAAAACAGTAGTAGTAGTAGTAGAAACATAGTCTTTATTCACCAGGTACGTCGGACAATTTGAGTTCTCAAAAATACTACTAGGCAGGCTTTTGCTCGGTAACGCCAGGAGAATACAGAGCTGTACTTAAGACTAACAGTCGAACTTAAAAAGAGCAGGCAAAAAAGAGTCACGTGCAAAAATTTGCAAAGCTCCCCATGCAAAGGGAAAGAGCAGAGCAGAGCAGAGCTAGCAACCAGATCATATCAGATGGGTGTCAAAAATTTGAACCTAGAACTAATCCACTGCCAACGAGTGGGACAAAACCTAGGTATCCTTATTTCGCAGAGCATGATAAATTAATTACAGAGATCAAGTAAGGGGTGGAAGAAGCAAAAAAGAGAAAAAGAGCTCTATAGGATCGCTAGTTACTGCCGCACAAAGGTCACAAGGCAGAGAGACTGAAGTTCCGATTGTAAGTAAGGCTCTAATATGTATATGGAAATCCATGCACGATTTGGATCATCTAGATGAGCGGGACATAACGAACGCCCAACTCGCTGGTCTTCTTCACCGTCCCGTCCAGTGCCTTGTCCACAATCACAAGCTCCTGCAACCATTTTCAGTTTCAGCTTCTTTTAATACAACATACATTTCGAACTCTTTTATATCACACGTATTCTCTGCAGATCATACTGGAAAATTCTATTGGAGAGTGTGATAAAAACTGCAATGTGGTCATTATTAATTTTCCGAGAGGGCATCATGGGTTTATTTATTTTTACCTGGGAATTAGTTCCTACAGGAATCACCATGCGACCACCTGGCTTCAGCTGCCTCACCAGAGCTTCCGGAAGTTCTGTGCACATTCAGTCCATGGATCCAGGTTAAGTTTCTGTTTTGTTTGAACAGGACGGAGCAGTTAAGTTTGAAGTCTCTGTCTTTGTTGCAAGAAATCGAAAGTTGAGTAGTACCTGCTGCAGCTGCGCCAACGTGGATGGCATCGTATGGTCCACATTCCTCCCATCCCAGCTTTCCATCAGCCACTGCAAACAAGAAATTCCACAGTTTCTGTCACAAAAGAAAAGAAACCATGCTAAAGAATCCCATTACGCTTTCGATTCCGTAGTATTAGGCAATAATTCTCATAATAATGTTATTTACCATGAACTACAAGATGGCCTTTCTCCATCAAGGCAGCAGCTGGGGTCATTTTGATGGCATCGATGGACCGCTCCACAAGCTCAGCAATGTGCTCCACTCCCACAGTATGACCCGTCTCGCCAACCTGCAGCAAATCAGAAGCTCTCCAAATCACCCAAAGCTTCATTCACTGTTAGAATCTCTTCCGTGAGAAAAAACAACCAATTGCAAGCTGCTTCAGGGCCAGGCTTAGTGTGTGTGTACCATGAGGCCGAAGACAGCGGTGAGGTAACCGGAACCAGACCCCACGTCTAGAACGACGTTGCCAGGCTTCAAGTAATCAGCCAGCAGAGACAGACAGAACGAATGCTGCAGAAATCACATCAAACAGTGAGCCCACAAAACCACTCAAAAGAGCGTGCAAGAGCTCAAAAACAGACAGACAGGTAACTAGTGCAAATGTTGAGCTCCTCACCATATGCGGCGCAGAAATGGTGGCTGCATAACCTGAAAATTCAAACCACACCCACTTCATCAGGTCTGTAGAATCAATCTAAACTCAAAGTAAACCCTGCTTAACCCCTAAGCGTCTCAAACGCCCAATATGGCCATCTGCATCACGTACGGTGGCATTTTCTCATTTTACCTCGGTTATCTGATTGCAGTACATCATTTAAAGCTCTTGTATTATACTACAAGATCAAGAGCGTTCGATCGTGTCAAACTGAAGTCATTTTCACACAAACAGTTGCTTTCCCGCAGGGGGTCCAATTTTCAGAAAATACGCAGTGGACGCTTAGTTAGGTCTTAAACCCTGATGGAGTAAGTGATAGATCACCTATGACTTGCGGGGCGTCGTTGTAGGCTAACTTAGAATCCGGCACGAAGAGCTTGCGGTCCACTTTGGTCATGGCCAGGGCCGCCTCTGGCGACGTCAGAATCTTTTGCTCTGCACAACCAAACACCATCGTGACACAGACTGTCAGTAAATTATTCAATTTAATTCATTCATTCATTCATTCATTCCAGTAAAACTAACTTAGCCTGCGCTGGGGACAGACACAGTGGGGGTACTCTACACGTACTCTGTAAGTTGGAGACGAGCTCGGCGTTGGTGGCACCATGGCAACGCCACATCATATCATCGCCGGGGCAAGACGGCGCCGGCGGGTACGTCCCCGGCGGCGCACAAGGGGCGAGAAATGGCTTCCCTATTTTCGCTCCTTTGTTTGCAAAACTCCCCCCTAAAACCGCGCGCGCTAGCAAGCAAGCAAGCTGCAACTACTACTGCTACGAGTACTGCGGCGAGCTCTTCGACTCGAAGATGGAAAACACACTCACTCACTCACTCACACAGACAGACACACCGAGAGAGGGTTTGACTGCTCAGAAGATCCTCCAAGTGGAGAAAATTTGGGGCAGTCGAAATGCAGAAGCTCGCTCTCCACCGACTAACTAGCACAGTGCCCAGACAGGGGATTGCAGTTGGGTAGGAACTATATTCTCCCGCAATTGGAATACTGAACAAGTCAACAATATATCTAGCAACATTCACCACCAATGTGACACTCAGAGCAACAACACCTCAATCTCCCCTCACTCACTCACTCAGATACCACGAGCTCTTCGGGAACAGAATCTCTGTATATCCGGTTCCCCAACTTGTGCGGAAATTCTGGAAACAAGACCACTGATCGACTGACTAGTGCTAGCTGATCGCCTAAGTCGGCAACGATCTAGAACGTCGTCTCTTGCAGAGATCGAATCGACAACGGAACCAGGAATCCTCTGGCGAATCAAAAATTCGAGTAGCTGGCGAGCAACTGATCCAAGCAACGAGAGAGGCAGGCAGCGAGCGAGCGAGCGAGCAAGCGAGGCTGAAGGCGGTGGTGAAGACGACGACGACGAGAGGAAGAAGACGAGTGAGTGCCAGCTAAAGGAGACATGGTGGGCACTGCCTTATATAAGGTACGCCCAAACTTGGGAAGACTCACTCACTAGACTGACGGAAGCATCGCATCTACAACTGTGCAGTGAAAAATCTACTGAACCCGGCCATGGATCGATCGATGAATCGTCGTCGTCGAGGAGAAACAGACCACCTGGTTTATTACGCCGATTTACCGGCGTCGTCGTGCAGGGAAGTGGCCCGTAATAATCTGGTTCTGGTGCAAGTTTCATTTGTGTCAAAAAAAAACACTTTATAATCTGGTTCTGGTATAATTTTACTGTCTAGCTACTGGAATTGCGAGAGAACAGTCCAAGTAGGATTCCATGCCAGGAGCAGCGGCACCCGCCCGCATGATCGGGTCCGCTACCGTTGCTGTCTGTGCGGAGAATCCGGTGGATCCCATCCAAAGCCTGCTGCTGACGGAGGCCTCCACACGCCCTGCGTTTCTTTTGTTTTCACCAGCCTAGTTAACTTCCTCTCTAACTTATTCACATTTTATGCCTTGGCTTATTCCTTCTCCTAGTCTACCTTCTTTGTCATTGGTTGTGGAGTCCAACTTATTCTTCTTCATGTTCGATGTGCATGTTGGTAGTTTTTCTTACAACTACTATTATACCCTCGCTTTGGAAGTGATGATAGATAATATGAAAGAGAATCATGTACCGTCGAGATTCGAAATCTTCTGTAATCTTTCCCTAAGCCCTAAAGGATGAAGAAGCCCCAATTGGGTCCACCCAAGATCTTTCACAAAGGTTAGTCTATTAGAATGTACTCCACGTGAAGATTTGAAAAATACAGAAGTAGGTTGGCTATGTGTTTTAGTAGGTTAGACTTTGTGAAATTGAGCAACTTTGATTAGACCTCGAATTGTTTTTTTTAGTAGTGACGTAGGTTATGTGTAAACTTATGCTTCTTCAGTTTTTATTTTTATTAACACATGCGATGTTCTTTGACACTAATATACTAAAATTTGGTCTCATCTTGAATTATTGATTTTTCACAATATGATCAATTGAATTTGTCATTTTTTTAAACCATGAATCTTTGGTCCTTTAGAAGTTAAACTAGAGCTTTTTTTGATTGGTTCTTTAATTGGAATTAAATTGTTGAAGGAAGAGAAGTCGGCATTAATGGATTGTATTTAATTTCATGAAATTCACTTAAAATATTAACAAAAAAATCGGCAAGGTATTCTTTAACACTGATGTAAATTGTGATAACTTTGTAACATTATTTACCTTCACAAGTAGGGTCCTTTTTGCTTCATCAATATAAGGACACTGTAGAAGATCCACAAGGTGGGTAGTGAATCGCTAAAAGTAGATTTCAATTACCAAACACAATATCTAAAGAACGATATCCTTCTTTCTATCAAGTTGTGTGAGAGAATCTTGTACCAAGAAGATCGGGAAGAAGATTCAAAATCTTCCCTTTAGTTAACCTTTAAACGTAAGATGTGCCTCGAATACACTACAAACAAACCATCTCGAGGCCTCTATGACATTTAAGGGTTAAACCCTAAAGGCCTAATTGAACCTCATGTTTTTTTTTAGTAGTTTTTAATAGGTTCTATGTAAACTCCTTGTTCGTTTTTATTTTATTTTATTATTATCCCATAGATATTCTTCACTAATATAAAATTTGGTCTCATTTGAATTGTATTTTTCATAATACTAAGAATTGAATTTGTCATTTAAATTCATTAATCCTTGGTCCTTTAGAAGTTAAATTAGTAGCGAACAAACTCATGAAGGGTAAGTAGAGTTTTTTCTAATAGGCTCTTTGACGGGCCCTTTGATTGGAATTAATTTTTGTGGATGGACGATAAGTTGGTTGGAAACAAAATTTGAATGTCATGATTTTGGATAGTGATGTTCAATTCCAGTAGGAAGTGACTTGTGAATGATATGATGGTATTTTGGGAAAAAAAATTAGATACTTTGTCATATAGCTTAATAGCAAATGTTTCCAACAAATGCTTAAACTTATGCAGTTCATATGTAGTGGAAAACAAGAGAATTTGAAAAGAGAACTTGGCAAAAAAATTGCTAATGTGATGATTTGAATAACTTGCAAAGTGATGTGAAGTAACTTGTGCATGATTAAAATAGAATTTTGGCCATTATTTTATTTTATTTTTGAAATAATATAATATTAATGGATTGTGTTTACTTAAAATATTTACAAAATTATCCGCAACATAGTGGTAACATTGTGTCCTTGTTTACCTTCTACAAGTAGGGTCCCTTTTGCCTCAAGAACATAAGGACATTATAGAAGATTCACCAAATGGGTGGGCAATTGCTAAAGACATGTTTAAATTATCAAGCATGATGGAGAAGGATATCCTTTTCCTTATCAAGCTATCAAAAGAAAGCCAATTGTTAAAAAAAATGTTCAATGGTCAAAAATGTCAAGTGGGAGGATATTCTTGTTTATGTTGAATTGACATGGGAAGATGTTGAATTGATACGGAAAGATGTTGAATTGATATGGGAAGACTCTGACCCAATTGTATGTTATGTTATTATTTAGTAAAATCTTCAATAAATGATGATTGTCGGGTCACAATTGGCAAAAAAAAAATTCAATTGTCATGTTCCGTTACATAGAACATAACACCATTGTATGTCATGTAGGACATGACGTAGTTCATGCACACTGAAACTCTTTTGGAAGTCATCTAAAAACAATTTAGATAATATTTTTGTGTGGCTTAAGTAATTAGTAGCCACCATTTTCAACAAACTCTCTAGCTTATTCACATCATATGTGGTAAAGGGGAGAAAATTTTGCAATTTCTTAAATAGTGATATAATTTGGATTATAAAATAACATAAAGTAACTCTTATACAATTCAAAAGATTGTCTAAGCATCCTTTTTTTAAATTGTTTCAAGAGAAGATATGCATAGTGACATGTACGAATCATATTTAATTCTATGCAATCAAGAAAACTATCAAGAAAACTATCTCTAACACATTCTTTAGCTCTTACAGTTGTTAATTGTGGTAAATTATTTCTATTATATAAAATACCATATATTTAATTGAATATTAAGTATAATTATGAAAATGTTGTGAATTGATTATTTTGAAGAAAAAAACCAAATTTGTTGCATTAAAGATAAGTGTGCAAAGGTTGGTTCAAATTGGATCTTATTTGAGAAATGAAATCTCAAGTTGATTAGTGGTATATTTATAAATATTATGAAAAAATTCAAATAAAGTAAAAATTTAAGAATCAACAATCTCCAAACATCAATAAAGATTGTGAACCTAAACCCTGGCCTAAACCAATTTAGTATTTCTTCCTAAACCAAATTATTGTATGCTAATTTAGAAATCAAAGACATTTTTTTACTTCACCTTTAAGTTTCTATGAGCCATGCAATATGATTAGTATTGGAGCTTTGTTGGTAGGTAAAAACTAAAAAGGCTTAAAATAGAAATTATAATTTGAAGTAACTTGCTTTGGATACCAACACTAAATAGAATAAACAATCGTGTAGTTTACATACATCAATAGCTATACTATTATAAATATTTTAGATGCTTTGCAACAGCTTCTCGCATGCGTCAAGTTGAAATAAATAAATTTTACAAACGTACATTGTATCTATTATAAACTTACCTCAATGACGTTGATTCTTGTTGCACATGTTGCCGCACTCACATAAGGCGATTGGTGTGAATGGGCCATCATGCATAGTGAAGATCTTTGAAGATTACTTTACAATCTTTTAAAGCTCACTTTACATTTTTTTGATGATCTACTACATTTAAATTGCATTTTCTGTACGTCATTGATTTGTTAACGTATTGTATTCATCAAATTATCTAGTTGTACAATATAAGCAACATATTAAATGTTTATTCATAATAAATAAATGTTTATACCTTCTTAGGTAAATATGAAAGTTCATTCAAGTTCTTCTTGTCTTGACAATTTTCTACCACCAAGTTCTTTCTTGTCTTGCCCAATAAAACAAAGATGACAAGCATGTTTCTTTAGAATTATTTCTATTATATAAAATGTCATATGTTTAATTGAATATTAAACATAATTATGAAAATGTTTTAAATTAATTATCTTGGAAAAATCAATTAATTGCATTAAAGAAAGGTGTGCAAGGGTTGGTTCTTATTTTTAAATAAAGTTTTAAGCTAATTAGGGTGTTTTTGCACTAGGGTGTCACAGTTCTCAACAAGAAAAGTTTATAATGTTGTAAAGTAATTGCATTAATAACGTAATATAATAAATAGGGGAAATACCAAAATCATTCTAATATAGTAAAATAGAATCTTTTGGAATCTTTCCCCAAACATTTGGAATCTTTTAAAATATTCTCACTATCTTTTGAAATATCCCTACTGACGTCATTTAATCCGCTTGCAAACCACATCGAATGCATGTTCTAGCCACGCCACATGTCTCCTTCTAATTAGCTAACCAAGCTTGCAAGAATTTTTTTTGGGAAACTCGCCATTTTAAAGGGTGTTTAATGTAAAAGAACAAAAATTGATGCCATAAACCTCTAATATCCACCATACTCACATAATATTTTGGAATCTTTTTTGAATACTATACCTTTATGTTATAGGAATTGAGGAAAATTATTGCCATTACTATATCTTCAATGAAACGTATCAATAAAGGCAATAACATATTTATTCTACAATGTCATCGAATGCAATGTATTACATGTTGGGCCAAATAAGATTTTATATTATTTTTAAATTACTAATATATGTATAGTCCTAGAATACCTCTTCACTATGGTTGATTGTTTGCCAAAAAACTAATTTCAATGATCAATAGAAAATGTTAACCGCCACAATTCGTTTGTTATGCGATGTCACACTGCACATTTTGGACGCCCTACCGTGAAAACATCCATTAGTGGTATATTTATAAAGATTATAGACAAAATTCAAATAAAGTCAAAAGTTAAGAATCGACAGTCTCAAAACAACAATGAAAATTGTGAACCTAAACATGTTTAGAATTTCTACCTAAACCAAATTATTGTATGCTAAATTTGAATTTTGAGACTATTTTACTCTCCATATAAGTTTCTACAAGCTATGCAATACGATTTGTATTAGAGCTTTGTGAGTAGGTAAGAAAATAAGTTCTTATAGAGACTGACTATTATGGAACCAAAGTAGGGTCGTCAAAACATAATTCCAAAAATTAAATAAAAAATTAAAAAATTGGAAATTATGAGGACTTAAAAAAAATAGAATCAATTAATTTTAGCTATATTTTTCTATTTATAAGCTATTTTGGGCCATTTTGTCCCATTTCTAATCATTTTTTGCTCAAAAACGAAAACCAAGAAATTCATTTTTTTAGGAATGAACCTTGTTTTTCAAAAAAATATTAAATATTTGTTCGTGGGGTAGCGACCTAGCTATGGTACTACTGTATAACATGAACTAACTTGCTTTGGATAGCAACACTAAATAGAATGAACGGTGTTGTTGGGTGATTTCACGGTAGGGTATGGTCTTGACCTTGAAATTCAATGACCTTACCCGTGTTGTAAATGTGGTAAAAAAAGTGTTTTGAGAAGTTTTTAATTAGACATGGATCTCCAATTAGGCCTCACTTCTTATATAGCCAAGATAATTTTTGACAAGAAAATTTCAAACCAAGTTCATCTTTGAAGCGAGCTTTGAAGCTTTACGATTAATTACAATATCATGGTCAAAAATTTGAATGCGGTAAAAGTGAATTTTATTCCATTTCAATGAAAGAAGGCCAATTTTAGAAATCCAATAACATGTATATATTAAGATACAACTAGACAAGGGATTTCAAGTTTTGAATTTGCCATGTCACATGAATTTACCATTCAAAATGCCCTTCCTATATTTTAGCCTATTTTATTCTTTAACAAGTATACAAAATAACATTTTTAGAATTATGACTCCAAAAACATCATGGCTTAGATACGAGGATATGAGAAAAAAAAATTACTCCGTGAAAATAGTGTTTTCATCAATGAAAAAACACCACATATTCGAAAAACACCACACCGTATTTCATGCAAAATCCTCATATTCAACCCATTTATTCTAAAATTAGAGTTTGAAAAAAAAGATAATTGCACACAACTTAAAAATACATAACTCTAAAATTTCACGTCTCCATAGTATATACCTTTTTTTTTACAAAAACCCAAAGTCCACAAAATATCAAAACCCAACGCTTGTGACAACATTTTCCACCATATCCTTTCTTGAAAACCGGCTTAATTTGCAAACATTGATAATTATCTCATTATAAGCATTTTAGGAAGCATAGAAAAGAGTTTAGAGTGTTTTATTTTAAAATAAATTAAATGGTTGTAATTCATGGTTATATACATATATAGAGAGGTTTACAAAGGCATGATAATGATCGTTTCCAGTTTGAGAAAAATTAGTGAAAATTTCACTAATAAAAGTACAAAGCAACCTTCAACATTAAATTAGTTGCTCAATAAATTTGGTATGGAGTTGATGAGTTTGTTTTCTATTATTAATTTAAAATTGTGATTCTTGTGCCCGTTTTGAAGAATATTCTAATACATTAAAATACATTTTGTTCAAATATTGTATGAATAAGTTTATAGATTATATAACCGGTGAGGTACGGAAGTCCTGAGTCGGTTATAGGACATAACCTACGATTACGATTTGATACTTTTTGAACTAATATAGAAAGAAAGCTAGTTCGACAACAGTTGCATAGAGTGAACTAGTATTCAAAGAGGAAGGCACAAAGTTATAAAAAATAACCCATGAGTGATTAGTCAACCACGTTGTGCCACCTTTGGTAAACTCACCGTGGAGTAAATAATGAATTTTTAAAGTTTTGCTTATAAATCTCCAAACAGTTGCTAACTTTGTGAGTCTTCACTTGTTGTGCAATAACTCAACTCTAGATCTAAGTTGTTCGGTCTATACATGAGAGCAAAGTAGCCACCTTTCATTGAATTTGCATGAGGTAAAGTGAGCACAATGATGAATTTCACTAAAGAAAAAAAATACATTTGAAAAATAAAATGTGGAAGTAGAAGATGTTCTTTTTAATAATCTTTTGCACAAAGAACTGTAATTTTAACCTCTAGGCGTCTCTAGTTTTTTTGGGTTTGAAAACATCATTGCTTTTGAAATGTTATAGATTTAAATGTAAATGAGGTATAGAAATCTCAACCCTACAATCATGTAGTGTATGTGTTGTGATTGACGTGAATCAAATTTGGAGTTATGTGGCCACATAAATTGCAAGACCATAATGTTCTAATGTTGAAAAAGGATGTTGAAAAAGGGTTTTGAAATTTTCCTAGCAACACATTAAAGTTGAAATTCTATTTCTAAACCTACTCAATTGAAAAAACTTTAAACTATAAAGTGGTCCAAATTCATTATATAAACAAATTGTTAAAATATTTTTTATAAATATCTTTTATGTGTGTAAAAATGGCTTTATAATGTCAAGAAGTAGCCCAGAAAGTGACCCGTTAGACCCTTTTAGAAAAACATATCCAAAATTTCTTCGTGCCTTCAAATGATTCCCAAAAGTTCAGAACAACTTGGATTGACATGATAATCTTACCATAATAACTAGATTTCAAGAGGAATCCATCAGGAATTTAGGACCCCACAAATTTTAAACGATTTTCGTGCGACATTTGATATTTCATGGGTTCGTACATTTTTCGCATGGATTTTGTACAGATTTTGCGCTAATTTCGCACGGATTCCGCACTTTGTTGACAACAAAAAGAGTGAATGTAAAAGCCATGCGGATTCAGTGCAGAATTAGCGTAACATCCGTGCGGAATCCATGCGAAAAATATACGAACCCAAGAAATATTGGATGTCGCACAGAAATTGTTAAAAATCAGTGAGGTCCTAAATTCCTGATGTCTAACCCAACAATTTGTATTGAGCACAGACATTAGACGAAGGAGAAACATTAGGAGAAATTTGTAGTCACAAAGGGGCCCTTGCCTTTGGCACGTGCTGAAAATTTTAGGCAAAACCGTGCACTTTACACAAAGACACCAATGGTGCCACCGTGGTTGCCAGCAGTGCAGTTCCGTGGGTCGCGTTAATCGACGCTGCCAACACTGCAGACACTGCCAGCACTGCGGCTTCCGACGCTGTCAGCGAGCAGCGACTGCACCAATGGGTTTACATAAAAAGGGGTACTTGGGCAGCCGGTTCACCTACCACGGGCTGTCTTACAGGGCCCCTTTGGGACCCCATTTTTCTCCTAATGCACGCCCCCAAAGTTGCAGACATCAAAATACACTTTGGTGAACTAAAACTGAACCATGTATACTACATTACACGATCTAAAACTTTTACCACACAAACTACATCAAGGAATTTAGGACCTTACGGATTTTAAACGATTTCCGTGCAACATCCGATATTTCATGGGTTTGTACATTTTTCGTATGGATTCTGCATAGAGATCACGCTAATTCCGCACGGATTCTGCATTGTGTTAGAGAACGAAAAGAGTGAATGTAGAAGCCGTGCGGATTCAGTGCTGAATTAGTACGAAATTCGTGCAAAATCCGTGCAAAAAATGCACGAATACATGAAATATCGGACTTTGCACGGAAATCATTAAAAATCACTGAGGTCCTAAATTCCTGATGTAGAAGAGTAAAGGCATCTTTTTAAGAAGTTTTATTGAATTCGGACACCGGATGAAAAAGATACAGCTCTGCAAAATTGAAAGCAACCAAAAACGTCAAAACATGGCCGGCGGGATCATTAGGGGTTAAAAGTTTCCATGAACAAGTTAGCGCATTTCAAAGTATAAGTGGTAAACAAACACAAATATATTTCTAGGGCAGTCTATAATAGATGAATGTAGATCCCATTACTCTCAAACAAAACCCAAAAAAAGACAATTTTAATAAATCCCATCCTTCAATCACCTTGACCTTAGGGGTGCAAGACTGAGCCACTTAGAGTTGCTTTACATATGAAGTCGAGGCCTTTTTGATGTGTAAAAGGGCTCAAATCGTGACCTTTCATTGGTCCAAATCTTTACTTTTACAGCAAGACTTGAGTCCAAAATTATGAAATAAACATTTAATTAAAAACGACAAGGTCTAAAAAACCTCCAACTTGAAGAATTTTGGTGCACTGAAATGAAAGGCCAATTCGTGGCCTTGGAACCGTTTCTACATTTCCAACCAAAAAAAAATGAAAAAATGAAAAAAACTTTTTTGTTTTGTTTTGTTTTGTCAGCAACCCACACCCTTAACCTATAAACGTCCAACCGTCCAAATTTAAGACGATGAATAGATTTGAACTCCAATTTTTCATCCATCATGCTCTTTTTGCAGTGTGGAATTTTTACTGAAATTTTTTATGGGAAGTTAGTTTCATGCATGTGTGATCCGATTAGAAAGGGGATAATTTGTGAAAATTTTATGCCTCGTTTCATGCCACATTGTTCCACCAATTTTTTTGAAGATTCCAATGTAGAAGTGCTCTTGAAAAAGTCAACTCATAAAATCAAGCAACAAAAAAATCTCCAAAAATCACTACAATTAGAGTATTACATATCAACTCATCACAACAAATTTCATCTATAGATTGCCAATATCTTATTTGTAATTGAATTACAAAAGAATTTTAATTTTTGATTTTTCAAATTCTATACAAAAATATTGGTGATAGCAATCATAGATCTAACCGTATGAATAAAATCTAAAATTCATAATGTACAGCTTTTATTCATATATCAAGATCCAAATATCCCTCTTAGTTGTATCTTATAATGCATCTTTGCAAAATTGCCAAATCTGGGGAAGATGAGGACCTTTAGGGGTTAAATTGTTTGTGAATTGAACGTCTCTTTTTCGTCCCTTCAACTTCAACTCTTCAACTCTTTGATCCCAATGCCATTAGACATGGGAGAAATGGCCTCCATTATAATCCGTTATTATATTGAGTACTTCCCATATATTTGTATATATATTTGGTGAAAATATTCAAATTTGATTGAATTAGACCTAAGAAAAGAAGGGCATCAATTTCATATGTAAAACAGCACTTACTTGCCAGTTAAAAATTCAATTCTAGCTAACCGAATTGGAGAGCTGTCTGAACTTGGAATTTTTACCTTAGAGCCATTTGAAAATGCTATGGTCAAACGCAGCACAGTGAGGAGAAACTTCATCCATCCAAAAACTATTCATCCAAAAATCATTCATCCTGTTGCCAATTGTAATATTGAAAAACTGTGCCCCAGTGGACTGAAGCTAGGCACTAATTTGCACCATCAAATGGCAACTAGATTCGGTTTTCAAAATACTTTTTATTATCAATTTTGAGGTTGAAAAGGGTTCATGGGGGGTGGCTGCTCATTCCCAGAATATCCATGTTGGAGAGTATTCAAATCCGCGAATTTGGGGAGTTGCAACAATTGTGTCATTAGCTCTATATGATGTTGGTTTTGAAGACCGGTACTAACATTTTATATGTCCTTTTCTACTTGTGGACTTGTACACTACACTACTTTTTTGCTAATACTGCATGTGGTACTGATTCCAAAGCATAACATTCAATAGCATGCACGGTCTTTGCCTTGGCTCTAAAGTAGATGGTGTGGAATATTTCACACCCAATAGTACTTTATCAGTAGCTAAGTGGACAAGTGGAGGCTCAAGATAATGAGCAGAGTGCATAAAGGAAAGACAGTGGGCATGAAGGCTACTAAATGTTATAAGACACGCTCTATTTTGCAAAATCATGAAATTGGCGAGGGTTGAAATTTTTACTAAGTGGCTGAAATTTTCATTTCACACTGGTTTTACATTTCAGTGTCACCTTCACTAGTTACCCACCCTCACTAAAAACCCACGAGCACTATTAGCAAAAAACAGTGTAGCAATGTCACATACACTGAGCTTTTTTGCAACAGAATATAGAATACCCTGAGCATTGCAAACCGGCCTCCAAGCCAACATTATTATTTACGTTTTGTATCAAGGTGTGAGTGAGCCACGGGACCTTCCAAATTTCCTCCAGCCATGGTCTATCTTAGGGCCATGGCTTTACATACTAGGATTCGAGCCCATGTTGATGTGTAAAAGGGTTGAAATCCTTGCTTTGCATTGGTCGAAAGCTTGAAATTGTGTCCAACCTTTTTACACAGGAACTCGAGCCCAAAGCAACCAAAACATTTTTTTACGTTAAAATCGACAAGCTCTTACACGTGTCCAATCCCAATAAATGGGTCCACCAAATATGGAGGCCCAAATCTTGGACTTGGGCATGTTTGCACATTTCATTAACCCCTAAATGCCTAGAGCCCTCTCCAAATTCGGCAGTTTTGCAAAGATGCATTATAAAATGCAACCTAGAGGGATATTTTGAACTTGATATATGAATAAAAGTTGTACATTATGAATTTTAGATTCTATCCATACGGTTAGATCTATGATTGCTATTACCAATAATTTTGTATAAAATTTGAAACGTGAAATTCAAAATTATTTTATAATTCAATTACGAATAAGATATTGACAATCTACGAATGAAATTTTTTGTGATTGGTTGAAATGTAATACTCTAAGTGTAGTGATTTTTGGAGATTTTTTGGTTGCTTAATTTTATGAGTTGACTTTTTTTAGAGCACTTTTACACTGAAATCTTCAAAATGTTGGGTGAATCACTACAACATGAAATGAGGCATAAAAAATTCACAAATCATCCCCTTCCTAATCGGATCACATATGCATGAAGCTAACTTCCCATAGAATCTATTGTAAAAATTCCACGCTGCAAAAAGTGCATGACGGATGATAAATTTTGGATGAAATTTGTACATCGTCCAAAAAATGATTGCTTAGGCAGTTAGGGGTTAAAATGAAATTAAGTAGTTAAAAGACACTTTTTTCTAAGGAATTTTATGTTCTGAATTTTTCAAGGAATTTATACAATGGGCCCAATTCTTGGGCTCAACCCCTTTACATTGGGACACTTAGAGCATTCCCACCCATGCACACTAGGACTAACTCTCTCAAATTATTCATCTATATTTAAAGGGCCCTTGCACTCCCACTCCCCCACCCTTGCACGCCCTTCACGTATCAAAAGTGCGCATCAAATAGTCAATGGACCAGTCACAAGTAGAATGGGAGGATATAGTCAACTAAATAGTGATTTGAAGGCCCAATTTCTAACACGCTAGGATCGAGAGTCAAGAGGCATTTTGAAAGGGCCCTTGGCACTTTTCATCTAGTTCTGGAGTGTGAGAGACTCTCTGAGGGCATGGGTGGCCCTGCTCTTAGGCTCCATTCTAATCTTGTTATATTGAGTACTTGAGGCCGGGCCTAAGGCTAATATGAGCTGAAATTTTGTTGAATTGAGCCCAAGAATGAACGGGCCCAATTCCTAGTGTAAGCGGCCCTTGGACACGGTACCAAGTTTTGTAATTCCTAAATAACCTTCACCATATTACATTTTTAGCTACAAGATTCTTGACAACAATCCGAACCCACTATCCATTGTTGTCCGCAACCACTATCTATTTTTAATGAACATGATTGCCTTACCCATTGTTTCATATTTTTGTTAATGGGTTGGCGAGGGCCCTTTATTTCATCGTGCCAAACCCTAGCAGTGGCTCGTTTTCTTCTTGTCCGAGGTACAATGGGCGTGCTCTCAAATGTAATGATGATTCAACTTAAGATAAACCACCCTATTTTTATTTATTTTTATTTTTGACACGAAAGGAACTTTATTCTAATGCAAAGTCAATGGAAGAAAACAACACATGAACGAGGACCAAGATACGAACTGGCGATATATATTTTGGTCTTTTTGTTTTTTCCATTCTAACTAACTAACTTACCCCATGATCGGTTTCACATGATTCCTGAGCACTTGCTCACCACTGCATGTGCCGAAGAGAGACCACCCTATTTAAGCCATAAGACTATTTGTGGTCACTACCATACCCAGCCGTCAAGGTCAACATCTCAAACCAAATAATATTTTTTTGGGAAAAATTTCTTTGCAACAAATGCCAAATTATGTGAATATTCCCCAAAATTCCTTTTTCACCATACAAAATAGAATTAAATACCGGGCTTCTCTTCTTACAAATGTTTTTTTTTTTTTTCCGATCCCAACAACCGACTACGATATGTATGGATGTTGTTCATTTAAAATTTTGATAGGGACATTGTTCGCACAAATAGGGTGGTGGCGCGCACAAATAGGGTCATGGCACGCACAAATAGGGTGGTTTACCGTACACAGACCCCCAACTGATCATTCAGCAGTAGTGTCATTATCACTTTTTTATTTGTTGGAAAGAAATGGATTTCATTGGAAAAAACTGGAGCCCTCAAACGAGTAGGAGTCATTGTCATTTTGATGGTTTGTGGGGGCAAAGCACACCACAGGCACATCAGAATAGGATGGATTTAAATGTCATTGCAGTTGACCCGGTCAATGCAATGGTCCAGGATCGCATTGTCATGTTGCAAGTGTCCTTCCGTCCAGTTGGTGCAAGATATGACAATGGCTTGTGGGAACCATGATCGCCTCTCTCGTAGCAAATCAGCGTTCTCGGTGGCAGGTGCCAAGAAATGGAAGCATTTTGTGTCCACGTCATACTATATTCCTCACCTTATATGTAAGTATTGACTTTTCCATTTTCATGAAGCACTTCGAAAGATTTTGTGTGTAAATATCTCCTCCTCCTATGTTAGAGTCATTGACGAGGGTGGGCATTACGTACTAGTGGAATGCACCACTACCGGTCCGCAAGCAAATTCGGCGGATTGCGGGCCTGCCAAATCTCTTGGGTGGCCGTTTCAAAAAAAATCAATCATCCACCAACGCATGGCCTAAGCTCTTGTTTCTACAAGTAGTGGCTGCTGATCCGTGGCCCTCCACTCACGCCCCCACGTGCAAGCCCTCCATTCACGCCTCCACCCGCAAGGTAAATTTTGCAAGCCAACAATAAATCCTATGATTGCGTCTCTGACACTTGAAAATATAACCCTCTTCTATGCGCAGAAGCGAGAATTGCGACTCCGATGCCAAAGACCACTTGTGTGGAGGCAGCGGTGCTTCGACCCCTGACCGAGTCAACGGTGGGGCGGAAAACCAATGCGGGCCCTCCAAAAGTACTTCAGGCCACCGGTCTTGCGGACCGGTTTAAGCAGTGCTCTTACCAAAATATCCCTATTCCACTTAAATGTAATGCGTTGATAGAAATTTCTTTATCTTTTTTATCTCTACATCGTTTTCTTAGTAGCACCACATCTCTAACTCTTTTAATACATAGAAAAGTAAACATTGAGTAGAAAATTAAATGAAAGGAGGCAGGGCCTTGATCAAAAAGATCCTGGTCGAAAAGTGGAAACTAAATATTTTTAATGCTTTATGTAAAGGACGACCTCTCGAGTCGGGAGTTCCTTGGTTTTAGGGCACGGCCTCGCGCTACCGCCCTCGGTCTAGTGAAGAATTGAAGAATTGAAGAAAACTATTCATCCAATATAATCCCATTGATTTCATCTTATGGTGACTGTGACTTCTAATCAATCTTCGTACATAACTACACTTCTAGTCATGTCTATAGAGATCTCAATTTGGTCTTTCTTTTAGACAATAGTCGTGTCAAACAATACAAGACAATAAAACAAAATTTAAATTTAAAAATAAATAAAAGTTGGCATGATATTGATTGGTAATCTCATCACGAAAGATTGTAACAAATCCTCAAAAGGTCACTCGGATGTTTTGATTCTTTAAAGTTTAGAGAGTTTTATTGCAAGCCGTTGTTTTTGCTACCTCTTCACACTCGCTCTACATTTATTTTTTAAATTTAACATATTCAAAGTATACAAATCTATTGTCACTTGAATGAAGCTTACACTAACTAAACACACACACACACACGCGCACACAAATATATATAATTACTTTCTTACATTTAATAATACATGCCATGCTCAAATGATTATTTGGATCCTCAAATACTTAAGAATGTTACAATCAAATTATATTTATGCTATATATATGTTAAAATATAATTATGTTTTAAAAATTAAACAAAATTGCAATTTTATGTTGTACTTTTAAATTTGAAAAAATTAATAACAAATGCAACTATAAAGTCAACATGAACAAATAGTTTGATAGAGATAACTTTATTAAGTAGAAGGTCAAATTTATTTATATAGCAAGTGCTAGGCTTTTCTTTCCTTTGGAGGGTAAATTTTACATACGCTTCTAATAATATTATATTCTAAGCTTATTTCAAGATTCTCCACTAGTTGTTCAAATGGCCACACCAATGCGAAGATTCCAAACTGTAGCAGTATTGTAGCAAACTTGATCCACCGTGCCTCCGCCAACGTTTGCCATATGGCATGGACTTCGCGCCATATGATGTCTCTCTCTCCGTGGACCTTTGACTGTTGCAAATTTTGGAAGGACCTTTGATTTTGGTTTGACTAAGTGGACCCTTAGGGGGGTTACTCTTTGTACTTTATGAGTATCACATGTGAAAAGAGGGTTTTTAAAAGTACCATGAAAAATAAAAGAAATCCTCACTAAAATTAGTAATATTTTCAAGAATATTCTCATATTCATTCTTGTAATCAATTTTGCATCCTATATTAATGTATTTCATTTATAAAAATCATCTTCCAAGATTTATTTGGACCCTATTTTTTTTGCACGCCATTTGTATTTTTTTAGAAGTAAACTTTCCAAGAGTAGACCTTATCTACATGACGAATTTTGGAGCAACAAATGGAGGTTGGGGGAGAAGGGTTGTGTTTCTCTAGTTGCGGTCCAAAATTGGCCACTTGAGAACGCCATAAAGGCGCAACCACTCCAATTGGCGAGGATTTTCAAAATCACCGGTAGTGGAAGTGCATGGCATTAGAGAACACAGTTCTTTTGTTACTACTTTAGACATGCCTTTGAATGACATTGGCATGGTCTTCTTAGTGGACTAGTGCATAAGCTTTTACCTTGAAAGGCATTTCATAACAATGGTTCACAATGCAATTAGATTTTTTTCATCCATTAAAGCTTCGTTAATGGCCATATCAAGTCATAATGCCGCATCTAAGCCATTTAGACTAATTTAAATGTTATATGGATCCAAACACTGAGACAACAAGTAAAAGTGAATTTTAAGGGATATGATTACTATCTATTTGTTTTTTTAATTTATGATGATGAAATTTTTTGATTTTCTGTCTGATGTTATTTCTATTATACATGGTTTTGTGATAAAATTCAATTCTTTGAATTTATTTTGTGTTTGAACAAGTTCTTCGTTATTTTTCTCAAAAATTTACAATAATGCCAATCTCCAAAAAAAGAGTTGAAACTCTTTTAACTTGCAAAAGATATGTATTTTTATATGTGAAAAGCAACATAAAATGATTTATATTCACATATAACTTGACCAAGTAAAGCACATACAGTGAACAATATTGAATTTGAATAGCAGTAAGAACTCCGGTTCTTTTTTGAAACTCGCGTGAATAATGTGTATGCTTGTTTCACCTTTGTTTCAATGTCCACCAAAAAAGGACCAATGGTGCATGACTACTTTCCCCTCACAAGAGTATACACTATGGTAACTAGTAATCAAGTAACCAAGTGACCAAGTAACCAAGAAACCTCGTACAATGGGGTGACAATCAAAATGGCGTTTTTGAGTTTGCAGTGAAGGAAATTTCACCTACCAACTTTGACAGCCTCCCGAGGGCTGAAAATTTGGTAAGGCAAAAAGATTCAAAAAATATATATTAAAAATCTACCAACATGTGTAGTTGTGAAATGGTTTCCTCCATTGTTTCCTGCAACTACGCATGTTGGTAGATTGTGGATATATTTTATTTATAAATCTTTTGATCTTCAAATTTGGCACACATATTATTAGTATAGAGAAGATCTTGTGAAAAAAATTCATGGTAAAAACAAAACATTTCAGCCCTTAGGAGGATGTCAAAGTTGGCAGTAGTGAAATGGTTTCTCATAGCTACACATGTTGGTAGAATTTTGAATATTTTTTTATATGAATTCTTTGGCCTTGAAATATGTCACACATGTTTTTAACATAGAAATAATTTTGTGCAAAAATTTCATAGTAAATAAGCAAATTTTTAGTCCTTGGGAGGGTGTCAAAGTTTGCAGTAATGAAATGGTTTCTATGATTGTTTCTCAAAACAACACATGTTGGTAGATTGTGAATATTTGTTTTTGTATTGATCTTTTGGCCTTGAAATTTGGAAAATATGTTATTAACATAGAGAACTCGTTGTTTCCAAAATTTCATAGCAATTTTTTTTTCAATCCTTAGGAGGCTGCTAAACTTGATAGCAGTGAATTTTTTTCACAGCTACACATGTTGGTAGATTTCTAATATATTATTTTTTGGTGAATCTTTTGACCGTCAAATTTGGTACACATGTAATTAACTTAGAGATGATCTTGTTAAAAACATTTCGTGGTAAAATATTAATTTTTCAGCCCTCAGGAGGCTGTCAAAGTTGGCAAATGTGAAATTTCCTTCACTGCAAATTCAAAAACGCTATTTTGATTGTCACCCCACTGTACAACTAATTAAAATTGGGTTTTGGAATTTTCCTTTGATGATTTCCATTGAGAGGATGTGTGTAGTTGCTCTAGCGCCCGCGGTAATGACAATGCATGGTTCCACTTGGTGATACTATTTATTCGTGGTTGATATTTTTAAATTTTAGTATTTATTTTTTGGGGGTTGAATTTAAATACACAATCATATACTAAAGCGTTTAACTTTACAATGACGCTAAAGCCAAAACATGAGTTACTATCAAATGATTTCAAAGGTAAATGATGGGGTGAAAGATTTCATTTTTATCATCTATTTCCTTAAGAGTTTCTTGAATACAACTATAGCAAATGGTGTTAGAATTTCCCTCATTGACTTGTTGCTGTTTCATAATAAATATAATACCTTTATGGCACCTTCCAAATTTTTACATTTCATCTTAGTTTTAGCTTTCAAACGATTCTTTTGCAATTTGAACACAATTAGTGAAAATAAGCTCACTATCTCTATTTCCTATTCAAAATTAATTTTAGGATGTTTCAAAAATAGGTGTTTTATTGCAATTTGAAGTTTAAAAAGGTATAACCATGGCCTAGAATTCTAAAAAAAATTAATGATATGAAAAATTGGTTTACACGGTGATGTACTTCACTATAGTATACATCTATGATTAAATAATAATAATAATAATAATAATAATAATAATTTGGGTATTTCATATGAATACCGTTTAATCATTTTTTCAAAATTTTGTGATAAATTCAAACTTTCATATAAAAAATTCAAAATTCTAGGACTTCTAATAAACATGTAATTTTATCCATAATGAATAATGTAAAGTAAATTTTATTCATATTTAAAAGGAAACTTTGAAATATATTACGAAGGGTATTGAGTTGGAATACATAGTTATAGGCTTTGTCATGTAAGGATTGAAGTTTAACACCTAAATGCCTAAACTTATAAACATGGGGATAGATTTCAATTTGGATTACCTATTTAGATACTAAAATTGATGCGAGAATCGATGCACAATATCAATTTTAAACTTTTTCTAAACAGATACTTATACTATTAATAATTAGAAATTATTGAAAATATTAATTTTTTTAGAAACCATCTTGATTTTCTGAATTAAAGAATACAAATAAAGAATCATATAAATTTTTAGTTATACTAGAAAAAAAAAGGAAATTTTAATTGTACATGTAGATGACCTAAACAAAATTAAATGCTTATTTTCCTTGAGAAATTTTCATGAATTTTTATGAATGGCTGAAATCAGAAAACTATGGAATGATGATGTGAAATTCATGTAAGTGTCATAACTCAATTAATTTTTGGTAATTCAAAAGAAGTAAAAACTGAGCCCAGTTTAAAATCTAAATTTTTTAATTGGGTTTTGTCTATCACTTCATTTTGTTAGTAAAAATTAAGAGTGGAAATGATAAGCAATTATTTTACCTTAAATTGAGTTTTAGTGTTAACCGAATATTCGTTGGATATTCCCTTAGGCTAAGTGTAGGCTAGTCTATACCCGGTAGGTATAGACCCGGTAGGCGATACCCGGTAGAACATGCGGGTATTGACTGGTCGACCCGACTGACCCGGTCGACCAGGTCTGACACTACTGTCAGACCAGTCACCTATATGTACTCCCCCTCTCTTTGAGAAGGGTGTTGCTATTCATTGTGTACATCTTTCTTACCGGCAGCCATAGTTGTATTCTCTTTGTCTCAATCTACTTGTGTGTTTTGAGTATGCTTGTATGCTTGTCCAGACTAGAGTAATACTTTTGTTTTGCATTGATTGTTGTGTTGGAATCCTTTGCTCGTTACAGTAGCCTGTTGGTTTGCAGAGTCGACTTGCAGCAGAGTAGTCTTCTCCCTTATCGACTGTGGATTCTCTCCACTCCTTTCCAATCATCTCCTACTTCCAACCTCTACCCGCTAGACTAGTCGATTATTACAGTCAGCAGTAGTTCTAAACATTGTAAGGTCAGTTCCTAGAAAACCACTTTAACATTTAGTTGGATCAATACAAATACAAATTGTAGTATACATTCATGGTATTGTGTTTTGAGCTTCTTTAGTCTAGCAGTAGATTAATATAAAAACATGTTGGAAACGTGTTAGAAACTTTGATCACATAGATTGAAAAACATAAACATTTTAGTTGAAAACACTTTTTAACACTTTGCCAAATTTGGTTAGTAAACTTTAAATTCTTCCAATTTAATTGTTTTTCACTTTGGGAAGTTGAGATTTTTGAGATTACGTAGAAAAATTGAGTTGAGAATTTAAAAAATAAACAAATAAATAAATAAATTAGATCTTTATTTATTTTTTGAATTCTGAAGTAGAAGTAGATGAAATATTAACGATATTAAAGGAGGATTTCTTTCATTAATAATTTTAACCCCTAAGCGTCCCAACAGCCATAACGTTCTTAAGCATGCCACTGTCGCACCTTTGGCATCCCAGTTATTTTCATCTACAATTCCTTGGAATCACAAGTATGTTGGAGGATCTACAGTTAACTTCAGCTAGGCCAAGCAACGAGGGTTGGAGAGTTGAATTATTTTATTAGTACTTTACAATGTAGCGGCACTATAGAAAAAGGGTGTGGTCCAGCAAGGGCTGAAGAATGTTATGGATCATATTCTAACCGTTTTTGGATTGTTTTCAACTTTGAAGTGTTGTAACTTTTGCACCCAATAGCCAAATTCAATAAAGTTTGTCGTTTCTGTAAAATTTTCAGATCAATCCAAGATATTTTGAAAATTTGGGAGTCATTTTAGTATGGGGGTTCAATTTTAGTTCACCAAAGTTCATTTTGATAGTTGCAACTTTGGAGGCTTGTTTTTCCTTCGTCCAATGTCCATTTTCAAAAAATATTGTTGGGTTAGATTTCCCTTGAAGTCTAGTTATTATGGTAAAAGTTTCATGTCAATCCAAATTTTGGTGAATGTTTGGGAATCATTTGAAGTTCAAAATCAAGATGTTTTTGGATTACAATGAATTGTGGTGGCCTGTTCTCGTTCATACGGTTTCCAATAAAAATTGTTGGGAAAGTTTTGTATATTAGTCTAGTTTTTGTGCTTAAAATTTGATTCCAAACCAAGATGATATGAATTTTTGAGAAGCATTTCAATAGAAGGGGGTTCAGCCCAAGATGTCTTTTTTGCAACTTTTTGCTATTTTTTGAAAAATCATAGCCATTTTGCAAACACATGAAGTCCTTCTAATGAAATTTTATGTTACCAATGTGTTTGGATAATGATTTGAAACGACTTTACAATTTAAGGTTTTTTCATTTGAGTAGGTTTAAAAACAAATTTCACCTCTAATGTGTTGTTAGGAAAACTTCAACATCCTTCTTCAACATTATAACATTATGATCTTGCAATCTATGTGGCCATATGACTCCAAATTTAATTCACGTCATCTACAACATGTAAAAAACAAGATTGTACAATTGAGATTTCTATACCTCACTTACATTTTAACCTATAACACTTCAAAAGCAATGATGTTTCAAACCCAATAAAGTTAGGGAGGCTTAGGGATTAACCTCCAATTGAGACATGTCAATCTTAACAGTGAAAATGTTATAGCAAAAAATTTAAATCCTATGGATTTGTTTATCTTTAAAAATTTGTGAAAATTGAATTCAAAAACAAGACTATGCATAATTTTACATCACTTATGTAAATGAAATAAATTAAATTCTTACACACAATATATACATATATATATATATATATATATATGTATATTTTTTATTTTTTATTTTTATTTTTATTTTATTTTTTATTTTTTTTATTTTTTTATTTTTTCGAGCCACTCCTAATGAGTAAGTTGAAGACTATTGGCCTTCATTACTATCCCTTAAAATTAAAATCTCTTGCAAAACAGCTTTTCTAAAAGCTATCTCATCTTCAATAGCAAAATAGAAAAAATCAAATTAATATTAACTTTGAATGTATATGACAAAAAAGCACGAAATCCAAAAAAATACTCTTCAAGCTATTAGTAGTTAATAAGTATCCCAACCATACACCTCACAATAAATGTTGACCATATTGTACAATTTAGGAGCTTAAGAGTTCAATTTTACAAAGCAATCAACAATGTGTATATAAAGTGATTCTTCAAACAAGTGTTATTGTCTTAAATGTTGGAGTAGGATAAAATTAAGTTTAATGAACGTGAATGTACATCGCAAATACATACATAAAATTTAATGATTATGACAAAATCTAACTTTTGAACCGTCAGAGCACACCCACAATTTTACCCACCCTATGAGCAAAACTTAGAAAATTTGTAACTTCTTCACACACTTTTCAAATAATGCATTTTAAAATCCGTTATAATCTTTTTGAAAACGAGGACAAGATTTATAAAAAAAACATTCATTTTGATACAATAAAGTCTTTATTATCTTAATTTTAGTGTGGAAATGCAACTTCCACATAGGATTCAAATAGGTTTTAACCAATGTAAAAATGACATGTTGCAAAACTTGAGAAAAAAATTATAATTATGTTGTTTAAGTAAAAAAATCCTCTATGGTAATAAAAATATAGAAAGTCAATATAGAAAGTCACGACAATGGATTCTTCCCAGTGTTGTGCAAGTCTGGAAGTATCAACTAAAGTAGAGGCACTTTGAATTGTGAAGTTAAACTCAGGGTCTCCATATAAAAGGTGGAACCCTAAGACGATATCATTCTCTTTTCTACAGCTAGTGCGCTCTCTCTTCTCTCCTCTTTAGCACAAGTCTACGGGGATCTCTCTTGTGTAATGTCATCTTTGGTGGATACTACCACATTGTGACTTAAAGGGATAATTTGGTATATATTTTCTAATGTTGTATCCAAAGAGTAATTTTTCTCTTGTCGAGAGAGAGAGGCCCTAAATAATGCATAAATTTGCATAAATTTTTGTTCGATGATGAAATTGCTGCACATTTTCAAAACACAAGTTCAGTCAACACTCCTAGTTGTTCAATAGACCCGCCTATAACAAAAAAGTGAAGTATTCATTTAAACATTTGTGTACTCAATTTTCTAGAATTATATATATATATATATATATATATATATGAAAAATAAATAAATAAATAAATACGATCCAAGGTACAGTGAAATAGCAGTGATTGGACACACTAAATTTAGACCATATAAATAAAAAGTCGTTGCAACAAGTTCAACTTGCTATAGCTGCAGGAGAAGTCCTGATTGATGTTTAGGGGGCATTCACGGTTCAAAGTGCCTCTACCTTAGCGTAGATGGTTAGGATACATTCATGTGTATAGGTACCCAAGTACAAGAGTATGACATTTTTCAACACCAATATTGGTACCTACCTTGATATTTGCAGATATTTCATTGTGGGAACAAAGGTATCACATGAACATTTTACAAAGACTTTCAAGACCGGGACTTGCTTTGAAGCAAATTTTAAAAGTTTTTTTAACCCCTAAACGTCTTCACCCCTCTCCAAATTTGGAGAATTTCAAAGATGTCTTATAAAACGTAACTAAGAGGAATATTTTGAATTTGATATATGAATAAAAGTTGTACATTATGAATTTTTGATTCTATTTATGAGGTTAGATCTATGATTGTTCTCACCAATATTTTTGTATAAAATTTGAAACTTAAAATTGAAATTTATTTTGTAATTTGAATGCAAATATGATATTGACAAATTGTACATGAAATTTGTTGTGATTGGTTGAAATGTAATACTCTAAGTGTAGTGATTTTCGGAGATTTTTCGGTTGCTTAATTTTACGACTTTAATTTTTTTAAGAGCACTTTCACACTGATGTCTTAGGGCCTCTTTACACTAGAGGCGAGAGGCCGTGAGAAGAGAAATTTCAACCAATGAGAAATTGGTCTTCTCGGTTTCTAGGCCTCCCATTGGCTGAAATTTCTCTCCTCACGACTTCTCGCCTCCAGTGTAAAGAGGCCCTTAGAGATTTTGGGTAAATCACTACAACACGAAATGAGACATAAAATTTTCACAAATCATCCCCTTTCTAATCCGATCACACATGCATGAAGCTAACTTCTCTTAAAATATATAGTAAAAATTCCACAGTGCAAAAAGTCAATGATGGATGAGAAAATATATTTGATTCTGTACATCGTCCACTTGCTGGACGTTTAGGGGTTAATATAAGTACAACCCTGGTGTTATGGAAAATAAAAATACCGACACAACATTTTATTTATTATTTTTATTTATTTTTATTTTTATTTTATTTTTATTTTTATTTTTTCTTCTTTTGGTTTGGTTTTGAAACATATGACAGACATTTCATTGCATACAAAATGAACATCACAGGAATCAGGCGGCACGCCGCCGGCGAAGAAGAAACGGAGCACCACAGAACACAACATTGGGTTTCTACTGTATGAACTTGGCATAGCAAGCAATTCTTGCCAAATCTGACAGGCCCATGGAGGCATGGATGCCCTTCAGTTGCACAAGCGCCCATCTTGCACAATTATCGGAAATGCTGATTTCTGACAGCAGATCACGCGAAGATGAAAGTACAGGAGTACCTCGAAAGTATTGTTCAAACTTGTGTAACCAGAACTTTTACTGAGCAACGGTGGAGATATTTTGAAGCCATGTGACGGATGCTGAGAGTAGTACTGAACTTGTCGATGATAGCAGTACTAAGGTAACTATATCTAAAAGCGACCATTTCCTTAAAGCGTCCATAGCTCAATCTTCCATAATAAGTAGATTCTGACACCCTACTGTTGATGAGAATGTGCACAATCTGAACATCGGAGTTTAGGGTCGCTTTAAGGTCAACCTATATTCAGCACTTTGGAAATTCATAACTTATTCATACGGTGTCCAAATAATGCATGCTAAAGTGCGTTGGAATCCTCTTGAACTTGCTATTAAGACCCACTGAAAATATTTTCTCTTTTATGTGTATAAATAGGCTTAGTTGGTAAGGTGAACGCTTTAAGGTATAGTTACCTTACTTATATTAACCCTTTAACGCACTAGTGTCCATATAGTGGACGACGCACAGATTGAAATTGCTTGATTCTCATCCAAATCGGACAGTTTTCATCCACCAAAATTTCTCTTAGTTCTTGAGCAAGTTGACTATCCTTTGTACGGTTTGGATTTTCAAAAAAGGTTATTATGATTTTTAGAAAAACAACATAATTGATTTATGTCAAGTTTCATTCTTAGTTCAAAAAGTAGGACCTTAAATATGATTTTTCAAAATAAGTAGAATCAAATAATGGAAATCATACCATCTCGTAGTGCATGTTATTTCAATTTCATTACCATATTAAAAAAAAATTGTGCTAATTTTGGATTTTAAATTGAATTTCAAGAGAAAACCTTGCAAAATTATTTTAAAATATTAAATAAAAATAGAATAAACCCAACCGTACAGATGTGGTCTTCACATTGACATTTACAACTTTGCTTTGACCATCAACCCCATTTTTGGTTTTCATCAAGCATTTTATAACGCTTATTTGATAACAGTGTTGAATCAAGACGTTAAAGGGTTAAAGTGGATGCGGGATAGTAACAACTTTTAGAAAACATACTTTGGATTACTGAAGGATCACGTGGGACAATTTCCCGTAGGCTAATAGTAGTTCCGGCACAAATTAATTTAGAATTTCAAAAATCTGCCACGTGTCGCTTTTTGATTGGTTATGGCATCTAGAAGAGTCAATGTGGCAGGCCTAAAGCTAACATCGTTTTTGAAGAGTGTCGGAACTGCTATGAGCTTACGGTATATGTTCTCACCATTTAGAAATATGGTAGTGCCGATCAAAACATGTGAAAAGTGTTCTATTCAAAAGGTAATAGAATTGCGATTGTAAATTCTTCGCAAGCGCCGATGGAAGATTAGCATTGAAGGTGAGGCTAGATGGACTAGGCAATAGAATGAAAACATCCTATATTCATGTAACTTTTATTTAATCTTGAAAAAATACATGATGGGGGAAGTGGAGATTCTTGTAGGGTTCATCGGAAGCTCTAAGGTTTTGACACACAATGGACTAAAATATTATGCATTTATTTCTGTGCGCTTTGTGTTTAAGTGTCTTTACCAAGAAAACTATAAAATTAGCTTGATTAGTGAGATGCAAAGTTGTTGATTCCCCAATAAGTGGGAAGGATGGCATTTTGAAAGACAAATCTCAATTGTTTCGGTTTTAGATGTCTAGTGTCTATCTATGCTCTCATATGCGAGGGCATCTACAGCCCTTTGCAATCTAAATGACCCTCCGTTAGGACCTTGATATGGCCAACTTCATTCACCACCAATCCCACTATAACCCATCAAATCTTAGCGCAAACCCGGGAAAATACCAACAGTACAAGAGAATGAGATGCAACTATGAACTTGTTTAAAAACACACATTATTGCCTTTTGCCGTGATTTTTGGAGAGGGTGAAGGCTTTGAAAGCGATAATAGCCTCTCATGTGCCTACCATGTTGAAAATTGCTTCACATTGGCTTCATCATGCTTGCTCTTATGGCAACCTCCCACATTGTACACCTTTGTTGCGAATGCTCTTACAACCTAGTTGTCCAAAAGTTGTTGAGTTGAAATGTTCCTATTTCCGTAACCTAGTAGCAGCTCGGTATAGTTTTAACTCAATTTTTATTAAAAAGTGTCACATGTTGCTTTCGTATTGGTCATGACACCGAAAAAGAGGACGTAGATGGCAGGAAAACTAACATGGAACACCATGGGTGTTGAAACTGCTTCCAATTTACATTAAACAATTTTTTAAAATTTAAATTTAAAAGGGTAAATTTTTGGGGTGGACTTCATGGGGGGAAGGTAGAAGTAGTGAGTTTTTTTTCTATTTTCCTAGGTAGCGAGTTGTTTTCACAATACTTGGGTGGTATATGGTGCTACCAAGATAATAGAGTTAATCGAAAAGTCAGCCCAAAGAGGAAAGTTTTGGCAAACTCATGTTAAATTCCTCTTGAATTCATTTTGAAATATAAATAAGCCAAAAACTAGTCTATGATGAGTTGGGAGACAATCTAAAGTAAGGCATTGTCATTATTTTCTCCACACCTCACTATGACTCTCACACCTTCCAGCAAAGCTCCAAGCCCATAACCCACAAGGGGACAATTTATGACACGACACGACACTATTCAACCCAAGTATAGTTCAATAGAGAGGTTAGAAGTAGAGCAAACAAAAGGGGATGTTAGATAAGCTTCTTTTCGGTGAACTTAGATACCTAAAAAAAAAATTGGTTACCCACCTAATTTTTTCCTAAGTATTTGGCTATTGCTGATGCCAAAAAGCAAGAAGAGAGTCTCGAGAAAGCCGCCCAGAGGATCACTAAATTCAAGTCCCTCTAGTGTAGGAAGGGGATTTTTGCTAGATGGGACGGCGATTATCCCTGTTGAAATCTTATAGGTCCTAGATTTAGCTCTCTTAGTGTCTAGGTGTCTCCCGGCCTCGCCGGCCTTGGCGGGGTTGGCTTGTATTTGTATCATGTTTCTTTCTTTCTTTCTTCTTGCAGTAAAGGGTTCCCTTTATTTGTGTCAACCAAAAAAAAAAAAAAGGTATTTGGCTATTTTTTCCTATCGTATTTTTAAATATCCTTCATTAAAATTAGCCGTTGTATATCAACTGTTACAATTGGGCTATGTTTTAACTGAAAAAAACCATTGGGAGGAAGGACGAGGCACCCTTATTAAATTTAACCCTTGAATGGCCCGAAAGCCCTTTGCAGCCGTATAGTCTATTCTGTATTCGGTGGAATTTCATCAAAATAACAATGACCAAACACTTTTCAGTACAAAGTAAAATCAATAATCATGATAATTGAGTTAACCAAAAACAAAAGAGGAGTTGAAGAGGAGTTCCTTCTCTATAATTAAATTTTTTGACAACCATTGTTCATGAATAGTGCCCATGGTCGGGGCTCTTGGCTTGGGGGAGCGGATGGGAACTCTCCTCTAGCATTGGCGAGGTCACGAGTTCCACGCCCAGTGGTGGCACAGGGTCTTTCTTTAGATTATTCTTCAATACACCATAGACTAGTTTTTCCATTTTTTTGAACTGAAAACTAGTTGAAGGTGAGTATGAGGTGAGTTTCCACTTTGAGACACTCTTTTCGATTAACCCCTAAACGTCCCAGCGTCCAATTTCTGGACGACGAACAGATTCCAATTCACATTACTTCATAGATGAAACTTATTCATTTTTTTAAAAATACTTTATGAAGTTGTTGTCCTATCTAATGGTTGGATTTGGTGTTACTAGGGTACATTTTTTTCTTACTTACAAATGTGGAAGTATGTCAAGCAGTTGACCAAGCCAAAATTGCATTGACTTTAGTTCAAAAGTGGGCTTGCTAAAATGAGGTCATAAATTGAAGTAACACAAAATTTTCAAAAAATCACTATTTCAAGAGTATCTTATTTCAAATCCATTCCAACAAATTTTACTCAAAAAATATCAATATTTTGTTTGTAATCAAATTTAGAAGGAATTTTTAATTATAACTTTGAAATTTTATAATAAATTATCAGTGATGGCATTGGTGAATCTAACCATACGGATGGAACCTAAAATTCAATATCTACAACTTTCATTTGTATCACAATTCCGAAATATTCTTCAAAATAGCACTTTATAATGGTTTTTCTCAAACTGTCAATTCTGGGAACACTCTGGGACGTTTAGGGGTTAACTCTAATATGTACATAACAATATATCACAATTCATGTATTAAACCACGATTGAACAATTATAAGGCTATATATGGGTTGTAGACAAGGGCCTTTTAATCCTTTAGTGCCCAGGTAACCACTAAGTGGTCACTAGATCACTGGAAAATGAAATTCTGGAAAATCTGTGAACCATCTCAATACAGTGTCTGAAGTTCAAATGTGTAACTTTTGATTCTGGAGATGATGCAAAAAGAAAATTTGGAATCCGACTTTCCTAGATATCCAAATACCTATGTACAAAACACCAAAATACTGCAAATACCTCAAAATACAGCAAATACTTACAAATACAGCATATGTACTATGTTGTATTTCTAGAGATTGAAAGTTTGTTATCTCGTTTTTCTTTTTAGATTGTGTTCTATTGTTCATGTTCCATTAGTGTATGTAGTATGATCTTGATCACTATACTAACTCCTTTCTTATTTGAACGTATAAATTTTGTTCTAAACCGTACATGGATAAGTCACTTTCCCTTATAAAATTCACAATAATTATGTATGAGTCTATTCTTGACATGAAAGATTGCAATGAAGAGGTGTTGACACAAGTCATTGCTGAGCATCTTCACTTTTATTTTTGAAAATTTAACCCAAATTCTATTTAACCTTGAAGTCACACACCCCCTGAAATCTCATTTTTGAGTGTGCATTATACGGTTCAAAGATATACTATAATCTTCCAATCCAACGGTCCGATCTTACCAAGATTTAACTGATACTTGTTTCATTAAGCTATGCTTACATTCGTACGGTTGGATACTATTAATAGTACCCCTAATTTCAACAGAGATAGATTTAAAGAAACATCACCCAGAAAAAGGTCGTTTCTCCAGAACCACCCTGGGCGGTAAAGGGTTAAGGGTTAAAGGCCTCTTGCTGGGTCGTTAACCCTTAAACGTACCACTCCTTTGTAGGAAAGTCAAACTACACAATTTAGCCTTCAAGATTTATCAAAATATATTTTGTAATATTTTTCATGCATGGAATTGAATGTTTCCTATCAGTCTTGAAATTTTCAGATTTTTTTGATTTAATACGGCCTTTTTAACAAATTTTTAAGTCAAATACTTCAAAAAATAAATTTTATTACAAAAATGCTTTAAAATTTTAATATTTTTTTGGGAGCAGGTACAAATTACAACGGAGAATCACATGATATGTTTTCCATAGAAAATTTTTATTTAAATTTTGAAATTCGAAAGGTGAACATCCTATGTAGTGTAATTCAAACCTTGAGCTACAAAGCTTGCACAAGCAATAAAATACTCAATAATTGGAATTTTTAAGATTTGAAAAGTGGAGTTCAAACTAGACTTAATAAACTTCATTTTCTTAGTTGGGTGTATTAGCAACAAAGGTCATCTTCAAGATCAAAATTGGGTTTGACCAACAAACGTCCAGAAACTGGATGCCTGGACGTTTAGGGGTTAAGAACTGTTCACAGTGTTTATTAGAGCATGTACCCACTGAATAGAACTATTTGGATGTGATCAGATAAATAGAAGAATCAGGGTTTTCAAGGAAAATGCCCTCATTATTATTCTCAAGCCAAGCCTCACCTCACTCACTCCTAGCGCCGCAAACTACAACATTGAATTTATTAGTAATATTATTACTTTACTCAAACATGCTCCCCTGATTAGTGAAGGAGAAGGAGGGAAAAAGAAAATGGGGGCCGCCAATCCACCACGTGTCAGTGTACTGACAGCATGGAAGTTGCAGGGCTCAAAAATAGTGAGGTGGCATGCAGTCCATGACAGCGTGTACAGAAGACTACTGAAGCCCAAGTGCCCAACCCCAGCGGACAAGTACCTGCAAGAATCTCCCCAGTCAGAAATGGTCCATCTGATGAGCTAACGGTTTCCTAATTATGCTGCCATAATTGTGCTGTGGGATTATATTACTATTCTCTGGGAGCATGTTGACGTGGCACTATAGTCTGAACCCCTTTTTTTAATAATATATTTTTATATCCACCTTACTAACTAACTTGCTGGCTGTTTTTTACTGTTAAACTTGAAGTGCGGGGTGTGTAGATTAGGCAGACATTTTGCAAGTGGGTTTGGAAGCATTGAGGCCAAGTTGGTTGAATTACTACTACTGCCACCTAATCTGTCCTGAATTCTCCAATAAAGAATTATTAAGCACCCACTTAATCCGAGTCACCGCCATATTCTGCATGATCTGCAATTCTGCTACAACATTGCCTTGTGGGCTCACTCACTTGGATATGTTTTTTTTTTTTTTACACACACGAATTGCATTTTCAAAAGAGTGAAACTGTCTTAACCCTTTAGTGCCCAGGTAATCACTAAGGGCGAGCTTCCATGTGAGGATCCGTCCGGTGGAAGGCAGTAGAAGACAAGAAACGAGGTCTCAACAGTCACCGATACTCCACCCATTTCGGTGGAAGTAAAAATTATACTCCTGAGTTTCACTGATTTTCACCGATTCGGTGAAGCTCCCCTCTTCTGCGGCCCGATCACCGATCACCCACCCCACATGGAAGTCGGCCCTAAGTGGTCACTAGATCACTAGAAAATGAAATGCTGTAAAATTTGTGAACCATCTCAGTCCGGTGTCTGAAGTTCAAATGTGTAACTTTTGATTCTGCAGATGATGCAAAAAGAAAATTTGGAATCTGACTTTCTTAGCTATCCAAATACCTATGTATACAACACCAAAATATTGCAAATACCTAAAAATACAAAAATACTTACAAATACAACACATGTACTATGCGGTATTTCTTGTGTTTGGAAGCTTGTTATATTGTATTTTTTTTTTTGGATTGTGTTCTCTTGTTCATGTTCCATTAGTGTATGTAGTCCGATCTTGATCAATGTAACAACTCCTTTCTTATTTTAACGTATAAATTTTGTCCTAAACCGTACATGGATAAGTCACTTCCACTTATAAAATTCACAATAATTATATATGAGTCCCTTCTTGACATGAAAGATTACAATGAAGAGGTGTTGGCATAGGTCATTGCTGAACATCTTCACTTTCATTTTTGAAAATTTGATCCAAATTCTATTTAACCTTGAAGTCACACACCCCCCAAAATCTCATTTTTGAGCGTGCATTATACGGTTCAAAGACATACTATAATCTTTCAATCCAACAGTCTGATCTTACCAAGATTTAACTGACACTTGTTTCATTAAGCTATGCTTACATTTATACGGTTGAATACTATAAATGGTATCCCAAATTTCAAGAGAAAAATTTCTAAAAAAACATCACCCCAAAAACTGTGATGTCTCCAGAACCACCCTGGGCACTAAAGGGTTAACCCTTAAACGTCAAGAGGCCCTGGGTGGGGCAGCCCGGAAGGCATCTAAATTTTCGGAGGGGGAAAAAAAAAAACGGCTCTGTTGGCCACTGCTGGCCAGCACTATAGCACTGCAGCACTTTTCAAGAAACGACCTCAGCTGTCCCAACCTCAACTCCTGTTCATTTGATAACTTTGATTATTTGCCAATGTTTCGACAATCTCCCAAATGAGGCGCAAATTTGGAATCTAAATCGTTTTTTCAGTAGTTTTCCAACGCACCAATCCTCGCTTGATTTGGTTGAGAAAATCTACTTTTTTCTTCATTATTCTCTCATAAATAAGCCCATGGGGCTTACTTTGACGTTTAAGGATTAACCCTTAAACGTCAAGAGGGCCTGGGCGGAGCACCCCGGAAGGCATCTAAATTTTCGGAGGAAAAAAAAACGAAAAACATGAAAAAAATATGAAAAAACGGCTCTGCTGGCCAGCATTGTTGTGGCACTGTAGCATTGCGGCACTTTTCAAGAAACGACCTCTGCTGCCCCAACTTCAACTCCTGTTCATTTTGATAACTTTGATTGCTTGCCAATGACTCCACAATCTCTCAAATAAGGCGCAAATTTGCAATCTAGATTGCTTTTTCAGTAGCTTTCCAACGAACCAATCCTCGCTTGATTTGGTGGAGAAAATCTACTTTTTTCCCAATGATTCCTTTATAAAAAGCCCGTGGGGCTTTTTTGACGTTTAAGGGTTAAGGTAGGAGCACCCAAAACTAATAGTGTACCCAATTCCGATAATTTTTAGACACAATAGTCATTCTAGAACACAAATCTAAGCACATCATAGAGCCCTTATTGTTTGTTGACCAAAATGATAAGCTATCTATGGTGTGCCTAGATTTACGTTTTAGAATGACTACAGTGACTAGAAATTATCGGAATTGGGTACACTGGTGGTTTTGGGTGCTCCTACCTTATAGGTCTTAGATTTAGCTCGATTAGTAATGTTTAGGTGTTCCCAACCTCGTTGGTCTTGGCAGGGTTGGTTTGTATTTGTATTTTGGCTCTTTCTTCCTGCAATAAAGGGTTTCTTATATTTGTGTCAAGAAAAGAAAAAGTGAAACCGTCCCTCTCACTGGCTTTTTGCGCAGAGATCGGCCCTGACCAGGCATGGCCTTGTACTTTTATTTATATTTTCTTATTTCTAGGCTAGTCATATTCTAACAAATAACATGGTTTTCTCTACCCAAGCCGTATTCGGCTGGGTGCCTTTGTATCTGTCACTTATACAATGAAACAAGTTTCATTTGTGTCAAAAAATAAAAGGAAAAAGAGTGAAATCAATCCATTAACGGTTTTAGATGCCTAGAGTCTTCTCGAAATTTGGCAATTTTGCAAAGATGCATAACAAAATGCAACTAAGAGGGATATTTTTGAACTTGATGTATGAATAAAATTTGTACATTGTAAATTTTAGATTCTATCCATACATTTAGATCTATGATTGCTATCACTAATATTTTGTATAGAATTTGAAACTCAAAACTCAAAATTCTTTTGTAATTCGATAATGAAAAATATATTGACAATTTGTGGATGAAATTTGTTGTGATTGGTTGAAATTTAATACTCTAAGTGTAGTGATTTTTGAAGATTTTTTGGTTGCTTAATTTTACGAGTTTAATTTTTTCAAGAGCACATTTAGACTAAAATCTTCAATTTTTTTGGTGAATCATTGCAACATGAAATGAGGCATAAAATTTTCACAAATCATCCCCTTACTAATCGGTTCACATGTGCATGAAGCTAACTTCCCATAAAATCTACAGTAAAAAATCCACTCTACTAAAAACATGTATGAAATCAGTACATCGTCCAAAAAATGGACGCTCGTGCAGTTAAGAGTTAAAGTGCAAAGAAAAAGAATGGAAGAAGAACAATCAATCGGGGTCCCAGATATCGGGCAGCAAGTAAGTGAGAGTGGGAGCAAGCTTCCATGTGGCTAAGAAATAGTACCAATGCAAAAAATCTCATTAATACACCAAGTAGCTGAGAACTCCTTCACCAAGGCTGCTTGCTTCTTCTCTCCACGTTTGTAAAAATACATGAGGAGTGCGTTCCTACGTGCCATCCCGCGTGAATGGCATCCCTCCATGCAATGTGGCAAATTTGAAGGAACAAATCGCATTTCGCAACCGCAACAATTTTTCCAATCAAGTAGTAAGATGATTCCATAGCCAGGAATCGAACCACCAACCTCTCCATTCGGTTTGGGTACCTTACCACCATCACCTTGGTAGTTTAGGGTCATCTCGGACCTCACTTAGATATTTTTAGCATGCTTATAAACACAACACACTTTTATTCATTTCATTTGAATAGGTGATGTGAAAATTATAAGGAGTTTTGTTTTGTGAATAATTAGGATTTTTTCCTTAAAATTAGAGTTATCCAAAAATAGAAGAGGAGTTTGTAGTAAGGAATTTTAGACTTAGACATAATTTGAATGAAAATAGAATAATTGTTGTATTCTATTAGTCTAATTATCTTTTTAACCCCTAAATGCCTAGGGCCCTCTCCAAATTCGCTAGTTTTGCAAAGACGCATTATAAAATGCAACTAAGAGGAGTATTTTGAATTTGATGTATGAATAAAATTTGTACATTATGAATTTTAGATTCTATCCATACGGTTAGATCTTCGATTGCTATCACCAATATTTTGTATAAAATTTGAAACTCGAAATTCAAAATTCCTTTGTAATTTGATTACGAATAAGATGTACTGTCAATATGTAGATGAAATTTATTGTGATGCATTAGAAGAGATATGGGGCTTCAAGAAGGCCCCCATTTTGGATCAACTAAATTTAGCTGGCCAAGATTTTTAAAACAATATATATTTTTTTACAAAAAAATGAAAAAATGAAAAAATGAAAAAATAAATAAAAATAATCACAATCTGACGTGGAAACCCGTTTACCACGTCAGATTGCGATTTTTATATATATATATATATATATATATATATATATATATATATATATATATATATATATATATATATATATATATATATATATATATATTTTTTTTTTTTTTTTTTTTTTTTTTTGATTGGTTGTTGTTGGTTTATTTATCAGCAATTTGACAAAGGGAAAGGGCCTTCTTGAGGCCCCATATCTCTCCTAATGCTTTTTTATGAAACAATTTCTTACTATAAGCTTCTCAAAAAATGAAAAGAATTTGATTTTGAAAATCCATGCTGATCAAAATTTAATCCACATATCGTAGAAATCTTGCATAATTTAGTTGTAATAATTTACCAAATAAAATTAGTTGTTGATATTTTAACAATGGAATCCAAAGGAGGTCAATATTAGAGTTCTCTTAAATTAGTCTTACAAACGTGGGTTTTGTTAGCTCCATATCAAATGGTTATTCTCCAGTTTGAGCTTATGTATGACTCCCTAAATCATATAAGATGACCCTACATGTAAATTGTAGCCATAGGCTCCAATTATGAATTCAATTTTTTTCAAAAACTTACTCACTAAACGTCCAAATGGAAAAGTTAAAAAATCAACCTTATTTTTTTTCACTTTGAAAAAATAACCAAGTTAATTTAAAAAAACAAAACAAACACTACAATTCAATTTGGAACCCAACCACAAAAGAAAAGGAGAATGAGATGTGCCATTCAAAGAGTGAAGCCCTAATGAGCATAAAACCTTGTCCTCACACCAATCATCAAGAAATCCATCCTCTCAAGTTCTTTGCATGCTTTCACTACATTCGAGGAAGAAGATAGAGTGTTGTTCATGCGAGCCATTACAACAAATATGGTATCTCTGTAAGCTAAGATACAAATTTGTAGAACTAGGTCTTACGGCCGCATTATATATGAAGTTGAACCCATTTTGATGTGTAAGAGGGTTTGTATCCTTGCCTTATACAAGTCCAAATCTTGAAATCAACTCCAATCCCTTTACACCAATACTTGAGCCCAAATTTTCAAAACCCAAATTTTAATTAAAATTGACAAATTTGACATGGATCCAACTCCCAAGAATTGAGTCGACCGAAAATAGAAGACCAATTCATGGGCTTGGGCTAGTTTTCATATTTCAATTAAAAAGAAAAGTATAGTTTTTTTTAATTTTAGTTTTAATTTACGTTAAAAAACATATTTTTTCTAGCAATCAGTACTCTTGGATTGTTTGCAAACCCAAATAACCTTTGGGTCTTTTCTTCCTTTCATCCTCTTCCGTTTCTTTGGGCTCAATGCCATTAGACATGGGAGAAATGGGCTCCGTCATAATCATACTATATTGAGTGTTTGAGGCCAGTGTTAAAGCTAAATATGGGTTGAAATTTGATTGAATTAAGCCCAAGAAAAGCATGCTCAACTTCATATGTAAAACAGACCTTATCTTGAAAAAACATTTGTAAACGTAATAAAGAAAACCACCCTATTTGTGCTACAATTTGGAAACCACTTGATGTGTGCCACTATATACTAGTAGTTTACATACATAAAATTTAAATGATCGCAAAGTAGCACAACATACTACTCACATGACACAAAAGGTTTACATTATAGCAGGATCCACTGAACCGGGAACTAGCTAAAATCCAATATTTTACAAAAGCAACCAGTTTTAGACAAGAACCCATCCGGTTATTACCTATGTGTCACCTAGGTAACACCTAAGTATCACAAATTTTATCCATATTTTAACCTAAATTTATTATTATTATTATTGACACAAATTGAACGAATTCAATTGCAAGAAGGATAAAATAAAGATCCACCACGCCATGCAACTTTAGCCTAAAATTATGAGTTTATACTAACTACCGGATCTCCCCATACATTGGCGGGATGGGTTAATACTGGAAGGTTTCATTCATTCATTCATTCATTTTTATTTTTAAAATTTTTTTTTGGCACAAATGAAAGTTCTATAAATTCACCAGAAGGTTTTCTTTTCTTTTCTTTTTTATAATTTTTTACACAAACAAAGGGAGAATTCACCGGAAGGTTTCATTTGACTCACACCAGAAATGAAAAATTGAATAATAAAACTGTCTGCTTCTATAAATGTGAGATTTTCAGGTGACATTAGAATTTGGAATTAAGATAAGCCAGTGCATGTATGAGTTTAAGTTAGTGTTGACATGCCATCATGCGAAACCTGTGATTGCACCAGCAGCAGCAGCAGCCATGGCCAGGCAGGGAATTAACTTAACTTCAGTGGCCGGGTGCCAGCCAGCCAGGGTGGGGATGTGGTCATGTGGCGTTCTGGTCTTGGAAGTTGCACCCCCTAGCCTGGCTTCCTCATGTATTTAGAAACTCATGTGATCCATCTCTCAATTTGGCCCCAGTGATCAGTGGACCATCAGACCATGACCAAACTCCTCCCAACTCGAAATAGAATCTCCCTCTCTCACTCTGTAACTAATAACTACCGCAGTACCATAGCTGGGTCGCCAAAAAATAATTCAAACCTGCAATTGACTTTGTTCAATTCGTGCCCAAAAAAATAAAAAACAAGAAACGTAAAAAATCAGAAATTATGAGGACAAGAAACGAAAGTAGAATATATATATATATATATAAAATCTTCAACAATATTTTGCTATTTCTAAGCTATTTTGGGTCATTTTGGACCATTTTAAATCATTTTTTGGCTCAAAAACGAAAATCAAGAAACTCAATTTTTTGAGGAATGAGCCTTATTTTTCAAAAAAATAGTTAAATATTTGTTCGTAGAGTGGCGACCCAGCTATTGTAATGTGGTTGCTATTCACTACCACTTATACCAAGGTTTTTCTTTTCTTCTTCTTCTACTTCTTCTTTCTCTTTTTTTTTGTGAACAAGAGGATGATTAAACCCTAATGCTCCCAGATACTATTTTCTGGTCGTTGCCCTATTTCAAGGGTTGCCTAAGGTCAAAAAAGTAAAATTTTGAATATATATTCTACTAGGAAATCAAGTCTACTTTCAAACCTGATTGGAATCATGCCAATCCAAGTTAAACTCCACCTAGGGGAATTTTTCAAAATCAAACACTTCTACATTGTTTAGTGTTACAAAATTTACTATTTGGCAAAAGTAATGTTGTTGTTTTCATGAATTCTTTTCTTTCTTTTGCTTTTAGGATGAAAAACACAATTTTAACCATTGATACCAAATTTTGAATTCCAAAAATATAAAATTTAATTTTGGTGAATTTTTAAAGTTAATTGCTTTCACATTCATTAATTAAATATCTAAAACTATTTTTGGAAATTTAACTGTACGGACAATTTTCAAACATCATGATTTGCATTTTCTTTGGTGGGATAATCTTTGTCAAAATTATGGAAGTCACATTTTATAATACATCTTAATATTGCTCTATACTCTTCAGGCATTTAGGGGTTAAAAGAAATCCAAGTACAAGCCTACCCTAGTGACCGGGTTGCGACGGGCACGGATAACCAGGAGGTCCTCCCTCACACAAAGCTTAGGGAGTTGGATCCCACTCGGAGTCAAAACGTCTCATGGTTTGAGGCACGGAGGCCGGATTCTCGATCGTGATCTCTGCAAGGCATTCCAACTAGGAAACTCTAGCATAATTATTCGTCTGAGCCTTTCCAAATCACCTCACAAGTTTGGACTAACACTAGTAGAAAAGGTGGCAGTGCCGAGGGAGGCGCCCATGCATGCAAGTGTTGCCTAATTCCACGCATGAACACGTAATTTGCTTGAGCATCTCCCTAGGCAATGCCACCTTTTCCACTACTATAGTGTAAGCTCCATCTAGCACGTTGAATATATAAAATGATCTACCCACACGGCAATTGCCAAAGAACTAGTCCTCACATAACATAATAGAGCAGTTTAGGATGTCCTCCTTTTAGAACTCGATCAAATGATTTAATGAGCATCCAATTTTCACCTTCTACAACAGGTCGTACCACTGGCAGAAGGTGGTTCTCCATTCAAGAGCCATGCTTGGAACTTCAGTTCTCCCATTTTTGTAGGTCCCCATGGTAATTCACTTGTTGGAAGTAAAACACTCACAACCATGCTCATGAAGACAAAGACCCTAGATGCAGGTATCCTGCCAATTATAAAAAAGGGGTATTTCATGAACTGCTCTATTATCACTAGTAGCAGACCTGTCATTTTTCATTCCCCACTTCGTGAAAACAGTGAATAGTGGTTGGACAATATGTTTATATTTTGTCTTCTTGTGACCAAAACCACTCACCAGCACTGACACAGCCCATGTGCCTGTCGCAGTTTCATTCCTTTTCCATTTATAGTAAGTGGAAAACAACACATTTCCTACTAGTGTATGTTATGCTGAAAGCAATGTGCAGAGGTGAGTCACTCTCTGGTGGTGTTGGCAGTCAAGCCAGTGATGAAAGAGCTCATGTCGTGGTGAAGCCGGTCCATGGGGACAGGGCGCAGCTCCAATCTATGCGGCAGGGCTGACTCATCAAGGCTGCTGTTGCATACGAGTAGAGAGCGTGATATGTCAATGGAGGGGACCGAAGCTTTACACGTCCACATTCACTGTCAAGTGTCAACGCACAATCGCGCTGGGTTCCAATACTTCGTCTCAATTAAACCAAAATGTCGATGGCTGAGTGGTACGCCATTCCGTATGGCCACTAGTAGAAAGACTTCATATGGCGAACGAGACCAATTGTGGGTCTTCTCTTCTATGCTCTACACGAGTAGCGTTTCTAGTAGGCACCGATTATTGCCGTTACAGCGAGTCACAGTAATTCCCACAATAATTTTGATATTAAGGTAGAAGCACTAGAAACTGTTAGCTACCAATTGTGGTCACCTATAAAAGCACTTGTTTCAATTTCAAGAGTTCCCAATCTAGCTATCACAAGCATTAATTATGCATACCAAGTTAGCAATCTAATTGGACTAGAAATGAAAGACAGTTATTGGTACACCTACTAACATCAATAGTGGTCTATGCATATTAAGTTTGAAGGAAAGGTGACAAGTGGCTTTCCATGGAACCTGCTGGTATCAAAGTGATGAGGTCGCGAAACTTGTTCATGGAAAAACAGAATGGGCATTTTTGCATTGGAGGAGCCCATCTGCGTAGCCTGAGGGTGGAAACATTTGCTCTTTGTTTTCTTTACAAGTGACAGTGTCATTAAAAACACAAAGAAAACAAATACCATAGGTTGGTAGCACCTTGGGCACCTCAATGCCTAAAAATTAATAAAAGTTAAAAAAAAAGGTGTTGGGCAAAAAAAGGAAGGGAGTTTCCGACATCTGTGCATTTTCAAATTTAATTTCAAAAAGATTGGGCACGTCATAGTGTAAATGTTAAATATGATGAATAACTTGAAAACTTTCATTCATTAGCAAGTCATAAACTTTTTATAATTTTAACGATTTGGGAATTTCTAATTTTAATTATTATTTACTTAGGCAAGTATTTGCTAGAATTTCCTAAAAATTGGGCATGAGTTTTAGCAATTAATTTTTGCCCGAGATGCTATTAACCTATAGTACGATTCAGTTCAAATCAATGAAAGAGTAAAATCATAAGTTAGTTTTCATTTAGCATAAGGAGAGTAAAGCCTTTGTAAGAAAAGCTCTCGTTTTTGCTCCAATTCTTTAAGGGCTAGAAAATAATAAGCTTTTCTTAAATTTTGCATTATATCTTTGTGAGTTTTTTAAATTTCTCATATTTTTTAGAATTTTTTTCCTAAGGCTCAGGAGTGATGAATTCTATACATTTGCTGTTGAAAATTGATCTGTTTTATTTTTTGGGTGAAAATTGATTTTTCTATGAATTTCTAAAATGTACTAGTGAAATAGGTATCAATATAGAGGACTCGCAATTGAAAAGCCTGTAGAAAATGGAGTGCACCCAATTTTTTTTCTGAATGAGGTAATGCATGTGAATGACCAAATCCCAAAATATGCAAGAAATTGGACATATGCACAAATTTTGGTGATTTTTCCAATCAACTGGGTATAGACAAAAGAACTCAAAAATAAAATAAAATAAAAAGATAAAATAAAAATAAAATTTCCGGTTCAATTCATTCATTATAATAGTCTAGATTCTGCAAAATTTTAGGTTGATTTTTTGTATGTCATTAATGACAAAGGTAACATTAACCCTTTAACGCACCTGCGTCCAGTATTTGGACGACACACAAATTTTTAACAGTTCAAATTTCATCCAAATTGGACATTTTTCATTCACCAAAATCTCTCTTGGTTCTTGAGCTAGTTGACTATCCTTTGTATGGTTTGGATCTTCACAATAGTTTATTATGATTTAAAAATAAATAAAACAATTGGTTTATGTCAAGTTTCATTATTAGTTCAAAAAGTGCGACTTTAAAATGATTTTCCAAAATAAGTAGAATCAAATAATGGAAACCATACCATCTCGTTGTGCATGTTATTCCAATTTCATACCAATTTTTTTATATTTTTGTGTTAATTTGGGATTTTTAATTGAATTTCAAGAGAAAACCTTGCAAAAATTAATTGAAGTTAATTAAATAAATATATGATAACTTCAACTGTACATATGTGATCTTCACATTGACATATACAACTTTGCTTTGACCAACAACCCCATTTTTGGTTTTCATCAAACATTTTATAGTGCTTCTTTGATAACAGTATTAAATCGGGACGTTAAAGGGTTAAGATTTTATAGCCATATGTCACTTTTTCGTTGGCCATACTTAAGTTTCCTCTTTGAAAATACATATGTGATGTTCTATTGGTGTTTCCACCAAGGACATGATTGGCAACAAGCCAAAGCAAACAACAATTCCCAAAACAAGTCACGACCAACCTATGTGACATTACCACCAACCTTGAGATTAACAACTTCACTAATATCATTTGGCTCCTTGGTGCAATTTGTGATTTTACCATTGATTATAGTAAACAAAGATGATGGACAGCCCCCAATAGAGGTCGGGTTTTTTTCACCATTCTACTTGACTGTCACTAGTAGGAAAGATGCATGTGTTGAGGCAGATGCTAGACAAATGGGTAGCACTTGCTTAAAACTAGGCAACATTGCCATGGCATTTGCCTTAGCACATGCACCTTTTCTATTTGTCTGTCTTTGTACTTAATTGCTTTGCAGGATCGGAATGCTCCTTTCAAACATGACAAAAAAAAACATGAAATTGGATTTATAAAAGTTTAAATGAAGTCTTCTATTAAGTTCATTTTGGACTAGAATCGCATTATGAAAATTCAAAGTTTGTTTTTTTTTTTTTTTTTTTTTTTTTTGTTTGGTATATCAACTTGAGTGGTTGATTGAAAATTTGAGTAACTAAGTTTGGAAAACTACATAGCATTGCTTGGAGCCATAGTAAGGTGTGGAGTGATTTCCAATTTGTTTGGACCACTTTTGGCCAATCTTGAGACATATCCTAGCACAAGAATTCACCGCCATTTTTGGGGGGACTCGTGATGTCAAGTACTTTTATACTGGAACTACCGACAATAGATGGTGACATTTTTCACTTTGCCATCATGTGACGGCTCTAGTATGCTTACAACAAGTTTCTCTTGATTAATTTGAGTGACAACCTAAGTCTCCATGACCATTTTATACTACATGCATGACGGTTTTATCTTCCATGCGTTTTCACCTTCATTGTGTTTTTCCTTTCATTGTATTCTTACCTTCCATGCATTTTCTCCTTTCAAGCATTTTCACATTTACCACATTTTTACATTTATTGCGTTTCTACCATCACTGTATTTTCACTTTCATTGAATTTTCATCGAGATGAAAAAGAAATAATAAAACAAAATTTAAAGAAAATGATGGATAGAGAAAATTAAAAAATATAGGTGATTGTAGAGAAAAAGAAATAATTCAAAAAAAATAACATGATGGATGTATAATAATAATAATAATATAGGGTAATGTAGAAAACAAAATATTACAACACAAGTAAAATATTATGATGGATGTAGAAAAAAGAATAATATAGGTGAATGTAGGAAAAAGAAATAAAAAAATTCCACTGAGTTTAGTAACTTTGAGCCTAGTGAGATTGTAGTCCCAAGGTTTAGGTGGTCAAGTTTTCAATATTTTTTTGTAGTCTAATTTAGAAAGAATTTTGAGTTTTGAATTTGAATTTATGAATTTTACATAGAATATTAAACATCCTTAAATGAATAGTATTTTTTGGATTTAATTTGTGATTCTACTTATTTTCATTTTGGAACCATAATGAGTGCCAATATTATACGTCTTCATTTATTATGAAGGTAATTAATAAAACAATTTTATGTGTTTTACTTTCCAATGTATCATAATATATCATTCGTTACTCGTAGTGCGGAGAGCAACAAAGCCCTGGTTATAAATATATATGTAGATTAGTCTATGTGCTTGGATAGGCACTATCTTCGGAGGTATAGCTTATAAAAAATACATCCTCATTTTTTTTTGAAGTGTCTGTGAAAAATATCATTAAAGGAAAATTCTTAAACCATTTGTACAAAAATGAGGTTCTATGTTGCACTCTCCAAAGTAACATCTTATTTACTCTTTCACTATTCTTTGTCTAGCTTGTGTGAATTAGATTACCGTAGCTTCTTAGAAGCTTGGTCATAAAATAAATAATTAAATGGGTGCCTATATTTTTGAGAAACTACTAACTTAGTTAGTCCAAAAAAAAAAGCTAGATGTTTCAATTTCTTAATATATGTTACTGCCCGATTTAAATATATTATTTTTCATGTGGCCTAACTAGTTTTTGCACTTCAATTAATTATTAAGCAGAAAGCTATCCAAGCTACTAAGAAGTATTATGGTGATTGTGTTATATTCCCCTCAAAGTAGGAAAAGAATAATTCATTGCTCCTCCTAGCCCTTAAATGGGATCCTTAATTAATTATTTTTAGTTATATATATGAAATAAACACATTACAAAATTCTACTGCATAAGGTACACAAACTTATTATCAACTATATTAGTGGTTTCAATACATTAGAGAGGACAATAAGTATCACATATATTTTTCATATATGGACATATCTTACTTGAAACTATATGAGGGGAATCACTTTGGTTTCATAAAAATTGTAAGTTTTATGAATTTTCAAAATAGATTGTCTTGAAACTACAAAAATATCTATAGATAGGGTCACAAACATCGACAATATGGCCTAAAGTTACCCTAAATAGATTTTTGAATCAACCCTCTTAATCCTTGAAGTTGGGCCAGATAGAGCAAGAACAATGTAAAGGAACAAATTTATAGCAACACTAGAAGACTTGAGATTCACAAACCAAGACATATACCTACTATATATTGATTTCAAAAATGCATTTGGTTTTCTTGACCATGCAAGACTTCTGGGCATAATGAAAGACCTTGGTTACCCAAAAGACACAGTAACACTATATTTAGGAAATATGTAGGAAATATGTAGGAAATATTTACTCACACTCTAATATTCATTGAAGAACACTTCTGAAAATCAAAACTAGTACCAATATAAAGAGGCACCATACAAGGAGACACACTTAGTCCCTATCTATTTCTATTATTTTTAGAACCTCTATTGAGATGGCTCCAAAGAGGCAAAAATGGATTCACATTTGGCACATCCAAAATATCAATCAGCTGAGCAGCATACACAAACAAGTTAGCAACTATTGCAAACAACCTCCAATCAATACAAATACAATTAACCAAACTTGACAAATATTGCGAATGGGCCGATATGGACTTAGGGGTACCAAAATGTGATATTACTGGATGCCCTAACAAATCTAAGTCAAAACCTGATATATTTAAAACACAAACATAAACTACAGAAATCAAACACTACCCATACTACATCAAAATGAACCATACGTCTATTTACTCATACAATTAGTGTTGTCATTGAAATGGAAACTCTAGGCTAAAAAGGCAAAAAGAGGCGGAGGAAGAGGGAAAAAAAGGAAAAAGGAGAGGAGGGGGGAGAAGAAAAAAGAGAAAAAAGAAGAAAAATTGAGCGTTGATATCTCCTCGACTGTGCGTCCGCCGGCCACGTACTTGGTATTGTCGGAAAGCTCTCAATGAGGAAAAATGCACCAAAGTCGTTTTATCGCTTTTAGAGGTACACTCTGAGAGTTATGGATTTTTGAGTGATTTTTGACATGTCAGATTGAATTAAATTATGAAAAATGAAATTTGGGAGTTCTTGATGTCATTCTTGGCATCATCGGAAAGCTCTTGATGAGTAGGGGTGCATCAAAGTCATTTTGTAATTTTTGGACCTACAGTGTAAAAGTTATAGATTCTTAATCAAATTTCCTCACCCTAAATTGAATTAAATTATGGATAAATTAATTTTAAAATAAAATAAAAAAGTAAAAGCATGTCTAAATCACGGGGGACATTGGTCAACATCACATGGCCGTACTACTTGTTGTCTATAAGTCCAACATAAAAAATTACAGTGATCTTTAATTTATAAAAGAAAATAACAAAAAATAACTTTGTATTTAAGGTAAAACATTTTAATTTATAAATCAAATAGAATTCCTTAAATAATTGAATCGATCTTCAATAGGCTTTAAAAATACTAAAATTCAATTTTCTAGAACAATGATCAATGCATTGTATATATTTCAATTTCATGGTAAATGTTTTAATTTATTAAACTTTGATTATATATTTTTTAATAATTTTAACTTTGATTTTTAAAGGTTTTAGGGTATCCTAAAAACAAGAATACAATATTAAATCATTTAGCATTATTGGAAAATAATATTTCAATAATGCAAAATTGATTGTAAATTCTATATAATAAATGAGATAATCTAAATTGAAGTGAAAATAAATGAAATTATGTAGTAAAGTGAAGAATATATAAAATAATAACAATAAGAGTTATCGTTTTATTTCTACAAAGAAACATGTGTAGAATTTGAAGCTACATATAAAAATGAAACCCAATGCTCTGTAAAATCATCAATATGACAATATGAATCTCCATATCATCATAGTTTTACATATGTGATAAAATCTATATACCAGTATTGAATGAAATACACATAAATAGAACATGCCAAATTTTTTTTGAAAATGTAAGTAGTTTTTGCCAAATTTCACATAAATTATTATTTGAAATTGCCAAAATGTTGAATATTACCATTTTCATACTTCTTAGTATCATTTGAGTAATCGAGTGTGAGTTTTGGAGGAAGAAAGAATTGGTGTTGTGATCAAATTCATTCTAAGTCACTCTCATATGATATGGGATAAGAACTTGCAAGCCCGTGTAAATTCTCACTACACCATGGGGGGGTGTTCACCTTAAAAGTACATAAGAAATCTTTCAACTCCACATGATGGAACTAGAACTAGAATGGAGATCACAAGCCATAGTCGAACTACATCACTTTAACTCCCAAAATATCCTTTAAAATCTTAATAAACTTCTAATATACAATATACGTAAAGTAAAACACATTACTCTCTCTAATGGCACAACCCTTATGTCACCATAAGACTTCAAAATATACTACAACACTCCAACTAAACTAAAAAAAAATGCACTAAACATAGCAAAACAACTATTTTGCTACCCAAGATGTATTCAAGATTGCCTAAATACATGCCAAAGACATCCACAAGCCCTTACGCTTAAAACAAGGTACATAACGGAAAATCGAGATCTAATGCCAAGAGTACCGAAAATGCCTTTACATTCACCATTACCACAACAACTACAACAACCAAACCCACCTCCAAACATAAAAAATAACCCAACTAGATTTCTCATATACAAATACTGTAGATAGATAGAAACTCCGGTCCTCTTGCGAGGCCGGCGTGAATAAAGTGTCTGTTCGTCTTGACAATGAGCCGATGTCCACCAGACAAAGGAACATTGGTACAAGACTACTCTCCCCTTCCGGGAATAGACACTTTAGTAACCAGAAACTAGTAAAAGTAACCCACAGTAGCTATTATCAAATAATTACATCATTTGTGGTGGTATAAGATGAGGATTTTTATGCTGATGGTCGCCAAGTCATGGTTCCTAGGTTGGTTGGAGAAGGACGTTTGTGTTACAATTATACGGTCCGGGTTCGATTCCCGTTGGGTCCGTCTAAGCGTTATTGTACTATTCATGACTTGGTGTTGCTAGTGAGTTTATCATTAGGCAGGAAAGTTGTACCAACCAACCGTCCCCTACCCACCTTCCTGAGACAAGTGGTGACACCGTGCTAACAAAGAGTGGTCTTCACCACTACCCCCCTCTTTTTATTCTATAGGTATTGATTGGTTGTTTCTATTCGTCTTTTATGTAGAAGAATTGATCCGGCATATTGTATAGCAATAGTGTTATTTCTTTAAATGTGTGTTTAATAGACGTTTCAGATAATTTAAATTTTGTTTCCAGTTGTTTCATTGATGGGATGTGCGTAGTTCCTCTAGCACCAGCTGAGATGACTATAAGTGGGTCTACTTTCCATCCTTGATGAATTATGCTATTAATTAATGGTTGATATTTTTGAATTTTATTGTTTATTGTATCTTGTGAGAATCTGTCATTTGTGTATGTGAATTCAATAAATCGTATGGTGAGGTTGTCTGCTGGGTTTATTGGTGGGGTGCTTTGGTGTGATAGTTCTTTAATACATAGTAGATCAGGTTTGAATCTAGCGTTACAGTGGCATCTTTGTTGTCTGCATGTACAAGGTAGGAGCCATAGGGGGACTGTATTTTCTTGTGGGTTGTTGTTAAATGTCCCTGCGTTCATGAGGGTGTAGCATCTTGATTTTTGTGATGATAAAATTAGTTTTCTTAATTCCCATACTGCTTTGTTATGTCTTTTGGTTCGAAGGGCATGTATGTGGTGTTGATTACATTTTAGTAGTACATGGAGCCATGTGTCTGCATCTGGGGAGTTGCAAATCGGGCATGTTTTGGGTGGAAATCTCTCTATGCCAAAAAATAATTGTTTTCTAGCATTTCCCATGTATTGTCCGGTACAGAATTTTAGTAGGCTTGTTTTTTGTGAATCTGTTATTGCAGGGTTAGACCAAAAGTTATTGGATATTTCATTATCTATGTCCGGGTTCATTGTCCATTTGCTAATGTTGGGAAATTGTTCTGCCATTATTTCTAAGTTGTTTTCCCGATCGTGTTTAGTGATGTAAGTTTGAAGGCATCTGACAGGGCCTTTGTCAGGTCTTTTTATTGGTCCAGACCATGTATCTTTCTGAAAGTAATATGGGGTAGTGTGTGCAAACTCATATGATTAGGCAGCGAATCTGTATTCTTTTCTAGCTCCTTGTTTTGCAAGTTGGTCTGCTTGTTCGTTTCCGTCAATGTTTGTGTGTGCTTTGACTTTATATATTGTGGTGGGTTGTGTTCGGCTTTTTAACATTTCTACCATAGATGTTAGTTTGGATTTGTCAGCGTGATTATTATGTTGGGTTGGATGTTTTATTTCTCATACACATTATATTAGACCACAAATCAAACGAAACAAAACACAAATACAAAATAAAAATAAAATACAACACACATCTATGCAAATGGACACTCTAAAACAATATAACATATAACAAATGGATACTACAACGAGAATTCTTCCCATTTAACCAACCACCGGTAATCGAACACAACATCAAACTACTAATAGAATACTACACAAAACAACAACATAGATACTATAAAACATTGTAAATACACATTTTACTTTTGAACAAACCAGAGACGCAAGATTTATACCACCCCTCACAATAACTCCATTCACCCAAATCTCCATAACAGAATGTAATCTAGAAAAAAGACATAATCACTAACAGCGATATCATACAAAAACAAAACGAAACAACTCACATATTTGAGACCACCGGTAAATACCTCATCACCATTCCAACCACTAGATTAATTGGCTATGGCAACAATAAAATAAATCCATTTACAACGCACATGGCCTAGTACCTCCCACAAAATCATTTGATATTGAAATAGTATGGCTCTACCAAAGATACAAATACAAAACCCCCAATAATGACCCACTAAAAGCTGCATAACATTACAATTTACCAACCAACATCCTTGACTCCATTACAACGGCATTCAACATCTCCCACTCATATTTTTCCTCACCAGTAACATGTTCTACAAAAATTTCACAATTTTACTCTCCGTTTGCAAGAGAAAAATATTAAGATCACTTAGCATAGCCTTTCAATACAAATGGAAAAGGATAGGCTATGCCCACTTACATAATGACGAGACAACACAAGAAGCAGTAAATTGGGCACGTCTAGCAACAAAAAATGATCCAAATACCATCACTATTCTAACAGTACTAGATATTAACTGATACCAAAACTTCACACCACATGTTGTACCTTTCTCAGACACACATGTCATTGCCCACTTTGCCACAGATACCATTAAATACGAAGATTCAACAATCCTTCCAAAAATAAACAAACCAAAGATGGAACCACTTGCAATTCAAATATTTTGTATTCACCACCAAGACAAAGCTAAATCACAGTAGGATGGCCATAATATGTAGTTACAAGTTGGGTTTGTCGTTTTTTTTTCATTCTCTAAATTCTGGTGGTGATTAAAATTAAAATTAAAATAATTCTCAAAATATGAATTATAGAAATATGGAAAACATTTGATAAAAATTATTTCGAAAAATTTATTCATAGCATTTGGATCCAAATGTGTAAAAAAAGGTGCGTTGTTACACCTTAGATGTGTAAAGAGGTTAGAAAATATTCCACGAATATTCCAAAAGATTCCAAAAGATTCCAAAGATTCTAAAAAAGATTTAATATTTGATATATTTAAACATTTTCCTAAAATTTTGGACATAAATAATGACACACTAATGGCAAGTGCTTTACATATTTTATGTTTGCATTTTGTGCAAAATCATCGCCCTACTGTGAAAACACCCACCACAACATCAGCACATCCAACCAAATAAACACAAATAGAACAACAATTGAGAATCTGCAATTAACACAATACCACATACAGAAATCCCCACCTACGCAAACAAAAACACCAAATGGAACAAAATATTATATCCATCCTATATTAACTCGTTAGCCTTAGAAACACCACCACTACTAAACTATGAAATGAACATTACACTAAAAATCCAACCACAATATAGCTACTACACCGATGGTTTCTTTGTACCACCTAAACAAGATGATGATGGCCAGTGGAAAAAAAAAAAAGCTGACTATGGAATATATAACGGAATATATAACATAACAAAAGTAGAAGTACAAATATAAAAAAGACTACCCGGCCTACAAACCAACTTCAGAGCCAAATTAGTGGCCATACACAAAACACTCAGACTAATTACCACTAAATACTCAAATGATTCCACACGCATATTTACCGACTGCCTCAATTGTTTATACATACTCAACACACAACTAAAGCATCCAACCCAACATAACAACCATGGTGACAAAACCATACTATTAGATATAGTAGAAATGCTAAAAAGTCGAACAGAACTCACCACAATTTACAAAGTCAAAGCTCATGTCAACATTGAAGGAAATGAACAAGCATATGAATTTGATAAAGATGGCACCAAAAAATGAGACTACAGGTTTGCTGCCAAACCATACGAGTTTGCACACACTACACCATACTACTTCCAAAAAGACACATGGCATGGACTAAAAAAACAACCAGGCAAAAGCGAGTTAGATGCCTCGAAACATACATCACTAAAGTTGACTGTGAATATAACTTAGAAACAACAGCCCAACATTAGCAAATGGAAAATGAACCCCGACATAGATTACAAAATATCCAATGATTTTTGGACTAATCCCACAATAACAGACCTACAAAAAACAAGCCTCCTAAAATTCTGAATTGGCCAATACATGGGTAATGCTAGAAACAAACTATTCTTTGGCATACAAAAATTTCCCTCAACCACATGCCCCATATGCAATTCTAATGATGCAGATACATGGCTCCATGTACTCTCTAAATGCAATCAACATTACATACATGCCCTCAGAACCAAGAGACATAACAAAGAAGTATGGGATTAAAAGATAATTAATTCTATCATCACAAAAATCAAGATGCTACATTCTCATGAATGCAGGGACATTCAACAACAACCCACAAGAAAACATAGTACCACCATGGCTCCTTCTTTGTACATGCGGGTGACAAAGATGCCAATGTAATGCCATATTTAAACCAAACATACTTTGTATTAAAGGAATTCCATACCAAAATGCTCCACCACTAAATCCAGAAGACAATCTTACATTACAATTTATCAAATTCACATACATCAACAACAGATTATCACAAGAAACAATTGACAATAAAGTTCAAAATATCAACCATTAATTAATAGCATCTCCCACCAAGGGTGGAAAGTAGACCCACTCATAGTCATCACGGCCGGAGCTAGAAGAACCACGCACATCTCCTCAATGAAACACCTTGAAACAAAATTTAAACCATCGCAAACCTCCATCAAACACACATTCAAAGCAATAAATACTATTGCTATACATTATGCCGGATCTATCCTTCGATACAAAATATGTATAGAAAATAACCAACACTAGTAGGATTTTGGTCCTTTATAACTGGTCTTTTGTGACCTAAATGGTCCAAAACGACTTTTTTTCTAAGGAATTGAGTCAAAAAGGACCATGTAAGTCACAAAGGACTAGTTATAAAGGACCAAAATCCTACTAGTGCAACCACTACCAACAAACTAAAAAAGAGTAGTGGTGAAGACCACTATTTATTTCTTTTATCGTTAGCTCGGTGTAAACACCTATCTCAGGATGGTAAGAAGGGGCCGGTTGGATGGTACAACTTTCTTGCCATGATAACTCACTAGCAGCACCAAGTCATGTATTTCACACTATTACTCAAATGGACCCAACGGGAATCAAACTTGGACCACATAATTGTGAAAACGTCGCTCTTGATTCACGAACCAAAGAACTGACTTGGTGATATTACAATTTACCAAATCCCAATTTAAACTCTTCACATATCTAACAAATAAGTCCATAGTTATTTTTATTGGTTACGCGTTGCTAAAGTGTTCCAATGGCCCTTTGTCTGATGGGCACTAAGTCATGGACATTACGAACATACACTCTATTCATGCCGGCCTCAAAGAAAACCGAAGTTTCTATCTATCTCACCCAACTTTGTATTGAAGGTAGAGAAGATTGCACAAGGCACACACACAAACACAAGGAATGCGTAGAAAGAGATGATCTTTACTCAAAGGCCTTCCACCTTAAGTAGTGTACACTAGGAGGTCACCATGGACAAACCATATGGGATAACTCATCACAAGGACACTCTAGAGATCAGCCCATGCCTAACCCCTCCTCCCACACACCATTATTTAGCACCCGTACGTCTTTGGCTTCTAGCAATACTACGTTGCATCAATTACCTCAATACTCCCACTTTGCGTAGAGCCAAAGCCTCTAAGTCCAAATGCTATTACTAATCGTTGGTGTCGGTCTCCACAAAGACCCTTTGTGAGCACATCCGCCACCATGTGCTCCGTTGGGCAATACTCCAAATGTATAACTCCCAATTCCAACTTCTCCCGAATGAAGTGGTATTGCACATCAATGTGCTTCGTGCGTGAATGATGTGTAGGGTTCTTTGCAAGTGAAATGCACCCTTGGTTGTCACACATAATCGTTGTAGCCTCACCTTGTGTGCAACCCACATCCACCATTAGTTGCCTCAACCAAATGGCCTCCTTCGTGGCATGGCTCGTAGCCATGTACTCGGCCTCCACCGTTGATGTCGCCGTGGTTTGTTGCCGCTTGCTATTCCACGACACCGCTCCCGATCCGACCTTGAATATGTAGCCCGTTGTCGATCTTCGATCGCTCGTGTCTCCCGCGTAGTCCGCGTCACAATAGCCGCTCAACACAATGTCTTTGCCTCCAAGACACAACTTCACATCGCTTGTGCCCCTCAAATAACGCATGATCCTCTTGACCGTCATCCAATGCATCGAGCCCGGTCTCGCCATGTGTTGACTCACCACGCTAATTGGATACGCAAGGTCGGGCCGTGTCGCAATCATCGCATACATCAACGACCCCACCGCTTGCTTGTATGGCACCTCCGCCATCGATTTAGCCTCCATCGCATACTCCTCCTCCGAAAGCTTGACGAGCTTGGAGTTTGCATCCAATGGTGTTGCCACGGGCTTACAATCCTCCATCCCGAATCTCTTGAGCACGTCCATCACATACTTGCCTTGACTCATGGTGATAGTGCGTGTAGCCCTATCACGCACAAACTCAACACCAAGACAAAAGTGCAATTCTCCAAGATCACTCATCTCGTACTCTCTCTCAAGCATGCCTTTTAATGCATTCATTAAACTCATGAGGCTTGCAAGAATGATCAAATCATCAACATATATGATCACAATCACCACATCTTGCCCCTCTTGCATGAAGTAGAGACTATGATCCGCAATGCTCCTAGTAAACCCGTGTGCAAGCAAGAACGTGTCAATCTTTTGGTACCACGCTCTTGGAGATTGTTTCAACCCATACAATGATTTTTGCAACTTACAAACAAGGTGCTCTTTACCTTGTTGCACAAACCCCTCAGGTTGCACCATGTAGATGTCCTCCTCCAAATCGCCATTCAAAAATGCGGTCTTCACATCCATTTGATGCATCTCCAAGTCCAAGGCCGCTCCAATGGCAAGAATGCATCGAATGGTGGTGAACTTGGCCACGGGAGCAAATGTCTCGTGAAAGTCCACCCCATGCACTTGCGCGAACCCCTTGGCTACTAATCTTGCCTTGTGACGCACAACAATACCCGAAACATCCCTCTTTGTCCGAAACACCCATTTGCAACCAATGGGGTTGCGATCCTTTGGAATAGGAGTTAATTGCCACGTACCGTTAGCAATTAGAGAGTCGTACTCCTCTTGCATGGCGCGCTCCCACTTGACCGCATCCTCACCTTGCATGGCTTCTCGAATGGTCAATGGACCATCCGATAATGCCACATTCGCATGCTCGTCCTCCACTTGAGGGAAGATGTGGTTCTTCCACCATTCTCCAGGTGGCTTGCGCGATCTCTCGGGGTACAGCCGCTCGCTTGAAGAAACTTGCTCCTCTTGCGTGCCCTTTGCGCCATTCTTGGCCTTTGAGCTCGATGGCGCTTCAACAACCTCCGTGTCGCCAGCTTCGTCATCACCGTCATCATCATCTACATCAACAACACTAGGAGACTTGGAGGGTGTGTCCATCAAAACGTCTCCACTACTCCCACTTGGACCAACCTCCAAAGGAGCCTCCATCGTACACTCCTCACAAAATGTCACATCACGTGACCGAATGATCTTCTTCGTGTCCACCGACATGAGTCTATACGCCTTGGTACCTTCACAATACCCAAGAAACACACATTTCAAGGCCTTAGCCTCGAGTTTCGTCCTCCGTTCGTCGGGAACCTTCGCATATGCAATGCATCCGAAGATGCGCATGTGTGCAACACATGGTTGCCTCCCACTCCACGCTTGCTCCGGCGTCATGCCTTCAACCGCGCTTGTTGGACACCGATTGCGTGTGTATACCGCATTCACCACCGCTTCCGCCCAAAGGTCCAACTTCAAGTTTTGAGCGTGCAACATGCTCCTCGCCATCTCTACAATGGTGCGATTTGCGCGCTCCGCAACTCCATTTTGTTGAGGCGTGTACGGGGCCGAAGTTTGGCGTGCGATGCCTTCATTCTTCAAAAGCTCGTCAAATTTCTTGGACATGTACTCGCCGCCATTGTCTGACCGAAACACCTTGATCTTCAACTCGGATTGGTTCTCCACCAATGTCTTGAACTCCTTGAACTTCTCAAAGCACTCACTCTTGGCTTTGATAGGGTAGAGCCATATCTTCCTTGAAAAATCATCAATGAAGGTCACAAAGTACTTGCAACCTCCCATCGATGTGGTCTTCATGGGGCCACACACATCCGAATGCACGATCTCCAAAACTTTTGTGGCCCGCGTCGCCCCTTCACCCGCAAATGGCAACCGTTGTTGCTTGCCTTCAATGCAACCTTCACACGTGAATGTAGAAGCATCCACTTTCAATTGATGAAGATCCATACCGCTTACCATGCCGCGTAGTGTCTTCACACTCTTGATGTTCAAATGGCCAAGTCGACGATGCCACAACGCCAACTTGTCGTCCTTCAAGTTTGAATGCGCCAACGCCACCGATTCCTTCGAATGCACCTTGGAGAACTTGATGTGGTACAAGCCCTCGTGTTCTTCAATGATGGCCACCTCATCTCGACTCGGTGACAACACATAACACCCCTTATCACTAAACTCAACCCTCAAGTGCTTTGCCACTAATTGCCTCACCGATAGTAAATTTGCCGTTAATTTGGGAACGTGGAGGACATCTTGGATAGTGATTGTCTTCACACAACCCCTCACCTCGGTGTCTACAACAATTTGGCCCTTGCCAATGGCCTCAAGCACCGTATCATCTCCCAAAATCACTCTCCTTGGATTAATGAGAGCATACGAATGAAAACAAGTTTTATGTGGTGACATGTGGCTTGTAGCCCCCGAATCAACAATCCAATCACTCCTACTACCATTGCACGATACATTGCTTGCCATGTTTGCATACTCATCACCAACCTCAATCCAATCACTCATGCTTGCATCACCCTCGATACCATCACTCATGCTTGCATCACCCTCGATGCCATCGCTCATGCTTGCCTCATATCTAGCCGTAAATGCGTACTCATCATCGTCACGAGTTTTAGTGTTGTTTGCACTCTCCCCTTTCTCATCCCTCTTGCGTTTGAAGCAAAATTTGGCAATGTGGCCCTTCTTACCACAATAGAAGCACACCTTGTCGCTTGAGCTCCCACCGCCTCCATTCTTGGATTGCTTCGCCACGAGTGCCGCTCCATCTTCTCGAGACTCGTTCTCCTTTCGCCGCGAAAGCTCGTGCAACAACCGTGAGGTCACATAGTCCAATGTGAGCTCCGTAATGGGTCTTGACTCCATCGCCACGATGAGGTACTCGTATGATGATGGAAGGCTCTCCAAAAGTGTCATCACGATGTCACCATCCGTAACCGACACGTCGCAACCGTTGAGTTGATCCGCGAGAGCTTTGACCTTGTTGATGTGCGCCAACATGTCATCTTCTTCGCCCATCTTGATGGTGAAGAACTTGCGCCTCAAAAACAAAATGTTGGCCAATGTTTTTGCTTCGTGAATGTTGCAAAGCTTGGACCATGCTTCCGCGGGTGTCTTGCACGAACGAATGTGCGCAAGTTGCGAATCCGCGAGGTTGAGTGCCAAAATGGCAAATGCCTTCTTCTCCCTCCTCGTGTACGCTTGCATGATCCTAGGATCCGTAGAAGAGAAAGGAGGTTCCTCACTACCCTCGACAATCTCCCACAACTCCTTCTCGGCCATCACCATCTCCATTTTGAACTTCCACAAGTGGAAATTCACCCCATCGAACTTGTCCACGACCTTGGGACCCTCACCCTCAAAAGATGCCATGATCCTCACTTACGTATGCCTCCCCACACAAATGAAACCTCAAACTCAAACACACAACTTTGTTTTTGTGATTTTATTTATTTTTGCTTTGATATTGCACCTTTGTGCACCCAATGGGTTTAAAACAACCCCAAACACTAGATCAGCACTTTTGTGCTCCACACACGCCTCCCAACACTCAAATGTGAGAACCCTCACCCAAAAATGCAAAGAGGCTCACCAAAACCCCTCAAATCACTCAATAGAGCTCAAAACAACTCCAAATGCTTCAATACGACGCCTAAGTGTCCCCAAACACTCAATGCACGTCAATGACACCTTTGTGTCCTTCAAGAGCACTCACTCAATGCACATGAACTCACACAAGTCCCTCAAAACCCCAATCGCATTGAAATTGCTCAAAACCGCACCTTTGTGCACAAACTAGCTCCAAATGAAAATTTGAGCACCCCAAGAGCATGAAACACATGCAACACCTCAAAGCAAGTGCCTAATCACTAGGATCAGATGGTAGACCCTCCACGAGAGCCTTCACACCTCACAAATCACTTGCATTTACTCAAATGCTCACAATTGAACCAAACGAAGTTCCACTCGCAACGAAGAGATAGAAGAAAGAAAAGAAGGAGATCAAGGGAAGAAATTGACCAAAGAGAGTGCTCCAACATGTAACTTCAGCCCATGCACACCTCCAAGAAACACCAACGCTTCAACAAGCTCCAAAACCTCCAACAATGCTCCAAAACCGCCCGTTGCGCACCGACCTCAAAATACTTGCACAAATGCAATCTAATACTCATGAAACACACATGAGTGGGCCCATAACCTATTGAAGGTAGAGAAGATTGCACAAGGCACACACACAAACACAAGGAATGCGTAGAAAGAGATGATCTTTACTCAAAGGCCTTCCACCTTAAGTAGTGTACACTAGGAGGTCACCATGGACAAACCATATGGGATAACTCATCACAAGGACACTCTAGAGATCAGCCCATGCCTAACCCCTCCTCCCACACACCATTATTTAGCACCCGTACGTCTTTGGCTTCTAGCAATACTACGTTGCATCAATTACCTCAATACTTTGCAATGTTAGTATTGAGTCACTCTTCATTTTTTGTGTTTTAATCTGACTGAGAATGTCATTGATGACATGGATGGATATATCAAGTTCACATAAATATGTAAATTATTAAATATCGATTTAAAACCATACAAACTAAAAGAATAAAAATAAATTCTTAAATATTAGGCAAAATTGAACAATGTCAATACGTGTTCTAAGAAAATTGAAGTCGTATGATTCAAACCATTGAAAAAAAAAGGTGATATTCATAGACTAACATCACCATATTCTAAATTTTAGGGGAAAAAATTAAACGCTTGCAAAATATAGACTTCACATATTATTGGTATTTATATAACATAGCATTTATTTCCAAAAAAATATGATTTTGATTCAACAACTGTTCTCATTGTTACTACTAGATTATATAGATTGGTCAATAAAGTCTCATTCCTTCAATATCATTATAATGCCATTTATAACAATATTATATGTGTTTTATTTTATTTTGAAGTATATAGATGCAAAGTTTTAATGTTGTTAACCCCTAAACGTCCAACCGTCCAGAATGTGGACGATGGACAGAAGCAAACACAGATTTCTCATCCATCATTGATTTTTTGCAGTGTGGAATTTTTATTCTATATTTTATGAGAAGTTAGCTTCATGCATGTGTGATCCGATTAGAAAGGGGATGATTTGTGAAATTTCTATGTCTCATTTCATGTTGTAGTGATTCACCCAAAATTTGGAAGATTTCAGTGTAAAAGTGATCTTAGAAAAGTCAACTCATAAAATTAAGCAAACAAAAAATCTCCAAAAATCACTACACTTAGAGTATTACATTTCAACCAATCACAACAAATTTCATGTACAAATTGTCAATATCTTATTTGTAATCAAATTACAAAAGAATTTTCAATTTCAAGTTTCAAAATTCATACAAAAATATTGGTGATAGCAATCGCAAATCCAACCGTATGGATAGAATCTAAAATTTATAATGTACAACTTTTATTCATACATCAAGTTCAAAATATCCCTCTGCGTTGCATTTTATGATGCATCTTTGCAAAACTGCCGAATTTGGAGAGGGGTGAGGACGTTTAGGGGTTAATGAGGATGGGTTTTGAATGATGTACAATAGCATTCCAAGATGCATCATGAATTTTGTGACTTTCAAGAAACATGTAGAATTTTTTAATGCTTCCATTGGAGAGTAATTTTAGCCGAGTATTCAAAGTAGGTGGCCTTGAAATTCATTTATTTCTAAATGGCATTTATTTCCAAATGGCATTTATTTGGTACTTAAAACTTTTTGTATAATTGTAGAATTTATCAGAGACAATAACTTTCATGTTTTTTGTTTTACATTATATTCATGAATGCATGCTTTTAAATATGTTTTTTTGAGTGAAAAAGTTGAAAATGAATATACAATTTATTATTGACTGTCCCTCATAAAATTCATTGTTCAACATCATATTTATGCATATGTAGGATTAGACTATAATCTCTCTTACTTTTTGGGAAACCTTAATAATAAAAAAATGCCATGTAATTGTGTTTGACTAGATTGAAATGTATAGTGTTTTATTATGGAAATATAATATTTGTTTGTTCCATATACTTGCTATTTTTGGAAGAAACAAAATACTAAAGCGACAAAGAAGAATTTGACAAGCATAGCAATTCTAAATCACTTCAGCACTCACATGATTGTAACATACATTTCAAAATCAATATGTTTGACATTCAGGCATTACAAATGACACAAAGTTGTATAGTTATAGAAAAAATAGTGAATTGAAGGGGAATAGTTTAAAGGAAGCCAAACAAGCTGTAGAGGAATAATGAAATTAAGGTATGTGCATACCAAATTGGCACATGAAATGAATGCACTATGTACATTTTGGGTACACATATCAATGTTTTTCCACTTTCACCTAATAAAAATGGGTGTATTTCATAATTCTATGAAATTAATTGCACCCTCTTACACTATATTCATCCCTTCAAATTCAAATCTTCAAGAAAAAACCAAGCATTTGAAGTGCACAACAATAAATATAGAGGGTGGAAGATGAAATTGAAGGCCATGCACGATTTCAACATGTTTTTTATTTGATTTTGTTCTTTAAAAAAAGTTTTATGTTTCAATTACGCAAAATGAATTTACAAACTCAACCAGGATCCCAGGAATGGACCGGCAAATTGGAAGTCAAAACCTGTTTTTTATTCACTTTATAGAAATGAGAATATTTGATAATTTTATTGGCTATTCACACACTAAGAGACTATATGCATCCATTAGAATTTAAATTGTCAATCAAATCAACTATTAAATGTGTATAGTTACAAGCAGTATAGAAGTTCAAGGAAAAAAAGGGGGTAAAAACTGATATTTCTTGTATTGAAAAAGGAACAATTCACATTAAATAATCATAGCAACCACGCTATTCATTCTATTTTGTGTCATCCATGATATAATGTGCTACCAAATAGTAGACAATAAAACAATTTTAATTTTTTTACTCTCTAATTTTTTGGTTTCAAATAGTGTATATGGTTTAACCTTGGAATCACCATGGACGATTGAAAGTAAAAAAAAAGCTTTTGAGTGAATACAATTGTTAGTCAATCAACAAGTTGCCAATACAATAAATGAACTTTTGTTAAATGGTGTTCAAATCCAATCCATTTACGAATATACTAATTTATGGTGTTTGCATTACACATTCAAATATGTATATGGATTGATACAATTGCAATCATACAATAAAAATATATGATATGTCCCATCTTTTCGTGACCTGTGACTCATAACATTCAGTAGCCTTTGTGACTGCTGCCTTCCCCTAACAGAATGATGTGGAATATCCCACATCATTTCATCCCCCCAATGAATTGATGTGGGATATTCTACATCACATCAGTAGCTATGGGGGCAGGTGGCATTAAGCAAGAGCAATCAACCATGGTGAATAGTAATCAAAAGCACTCACTCAATCACAATTCAACAGTGTTTTGTAATTGTTAATTTGATTCAATAGTCCATTCAATTACAAATCACTAGTCACTCCAGATATAAAGGCGGATGAAACTAATAGGCACCCTCTTGGAAGGCTACTGAACATTATGACTAAAGCTTCATCGCCTCTTCCACTAGATGTGGACCTTTCTACAATGATTTTTTTCTACTTCTTCAACTCATTTTCACCCTAGTGTTTATTAATATATTATTCTCTTAGCGCTTATATTGGCGTATGTTTTTTCCCGGTGTTCAAATATTTTCCCACAAGGTTTTACTTGATTTCCGATTTCTATTGCAACCCCTCCACTCTCTCTTTCTTTCCTCTTGATATGGCCATCTCATGTGCTAATGGTATATGCACCATTTTCTTAATCCCTAAAGGGGCCAAGAAGTCGAAATTGGAGCTCATGTTTTGTTTTGTTTTTTAACGTTATTTTGAGCAAGTCCTATGTAGACTTCAAATTTAAGATCAACACATGCAGCAATGTTCTTCATTGATATAAAATTTGGTCCCATGTGAAATTTCAAAATATGATCGATTGAATTTTTCATTATAAAACCATGAATCCTTGGTCCTTTCGGGGTTAAATTAACACTTAATATTCCCGGTGGTACGGGTTTCAATGAGTAGTTGAATGATTGTACATGGTGGAGTGATCGAGGTGCCTATAACTTGCGCCGGCTCTAGCTTTCCATTCAAAAGCCACGTGATACCAAGAATCAAGTAAGTGGTGACACGACCTCACACATTATCCGAGAGAGCTAGGGCCCCAACTCGCATGTAAGAAGGGAATCCGTAAGAGCATAGAAGATTACTTTACCTTACAGTCAGGTACTAGGCAGGATATAAGCTTAGTGGTTTACGTGAATTTGGGATTGATGAAGCCGAGCAACTTTGCATCCACTGGTGGAATGATAAGCTCAGTTTGCAGTACCTTGAAGTACTTCAAAGCAACACACCAGAGCCTTGAAGAACTCAACCTGCATCGGGGTACCAACACCATACTATCCAACCTTTTTTCTTTTCTTTTTCTCTAATTTTTAATTTAATTTAATTTTTTAACTGTATCATTTCGAAAGCTGATTTGGATGCTAATCCGGATCCCGGGAAGAGATTGGTAGGAGCTACTTTCCATATCATAAAACTTAACCCCTAAACGTCCTAGCGTCCAACAACTGGATCACCAACAGATTCAAAGCCTTGTAATATTCTCATACAACCTCGGATGACTTTCGTCCAAGTTATCTTTGCAAGCCTATTAAATGCTTTACTAATTCAAATAAAATCTCTTATGATGGGAGATGTTGATAATATTGGAGAGGCCTCCAAGTGCAAGTATGTCAAATTTGTTGGGTAGTTTTATGCTTGCAACGGTCCTCTTATGTAGACCTCATGTACTAATATCTATTTTTGAGGCTAGCATCTATTTGTGTTCAAAGGGTCGGTACGTTCATGGGTTAAGAGGTGGAGGTGGTTCACACTATGGTTGAGAGTTCTGTCGAATTCCACCAATTAAATTGCATGAAAGCCGGAAATTGGCTTCTTGGGCTTCAAACTAGAGGCTATTTGAGTCCAAAGGCCGTCGCCCTCTAAAGTGCTTATATGGCAACACTTTTTGTGAGTTTTGGTGCCAATGCAATGAACTCTTAAGGGAGAATTGGGTTGGCTGAGAATGGAAACCCATTTATACCCTCGAGAGCTGTCGATTTTTTACTATTTGTATATTTTACTATATGTTTTCAATCCAAGACTTTGAATTTGTAGCATGAATTGGATTTGGACTACAACTGCCCCTTGTTGTACTGTGAACGGGCGCTAAGTAACTAACTCCTTCTAGCCATGCTTGCATAAATCATTGTAACAAATGACAAACTTGAAGTTCATTTGTAGGCTTGTCTTGGAAGATGACTTGGGTCTTAGTTGCCACAATTACTATCCAACTTTTTTGTATCACATTAGACTAGCTCTTGCCATCCACAATTCAAGAACCGGGCTAAGGAATCTTTTCTAAGCCCTATAACAAGATTCTTTACATGTTCATATGAAGAAGAATTTATTTTTTCTAAAAACAATTCTCTTCATTTGCCTCCAAATGTCACATTTTTGCAAATTATAAATGGGCGCTCATGGTACGGGTGAGTGAAAAAAAGTAGTTCAAAGAGATGGATTTTTGAAGACAATGGAAAATTCTAGTTAATTTTTCGTAAATGATGGATGTATGAGATTTTGAAGGTTTAGGGGTATGAGGGATATCCACACAATGATATTTTTGGCTTGCTTTTCTTTTTGGACTAGTGCCCCGCTACGATTACATTAGTAGAAAATACAATGTAGTGTAAAAAGGATCGTGGATAATTAGAATTTCATTAGTAAAAATTTTACATGGTCTCATGTGACTAAATGTTGAATAATAACAAATTTATATTCTAAAAATACAATCCATCCATTCCATGATATTTAATAAGCCTTGAAAACCTAAAAATGGAAAATGTGAAGGATCATGAAACTCATATGAAGGGTTTGTTTCTTAATACACATATACATATGGTGATGTAGTGAAACATGAAATTTATATACCAAAAATAGTGTGGGAAGGGTAAAAACCATTAAAATATCATTTTTTGAGGCAAACAAGTTTTTTACATTGTTATTACAAATCAAATTTAATTTATCAAAAATGGATAATTTTGAAGAATAAACTTGATGGACATCATAATTAAATAGAAAGTAAGCTCTAATTTATTTATTTTTATAATTAGAGACATTTTTACCAGTTTATCACTACATTCACTACGTTCACTATTTCAGAAAATAGTACTTGATTTTGAGGCCTTTCACTCACCCGTACCATGAGACCGCCCAAATGCATTCTTTTGCCCTGATTAACCGATCAAAAGGAACAAAATTTGTAGAAGTTGTAAGATGTGATTGGTTGTATTTTCGTTGTTGGGTGACTACTTGCCACCAAAACTTGACAAATTGTGTTGTTATGCTTGGCGTTTGAAGATGGGTTGTGACCTTTGAATGTAACTTGAAGATGGCATAATTTTATTATTTGGGAGATTATAGCCTTGTAAGGCTTATGTTTGTTTTCAAGTACTATACAACATGGAAAAGATAGGTCCCTAATAATTGCTATTATTTTTACATATTGGGATTGTATTGCATAAATGATAATTATTTTTTGGGACTTATGTGAATTAAAAATGATTTTGGTTATGTAATACGGCCACTAATTGTCATTGTCATGTTAACCCATAAAAGCCCGAGGGGTATTGGACAAAACATAGATGTGTTCTAATATGTGCCTTCCATATGTTTGATGAAGTTTGGTTCAATAGACAAAATGCAGAGTATCATCTCTACAAATTATCCGTATGGTCAAACTTCCAAAAATAACTTTAGATCATTTTTTAATGAATTTAAAAGCATTAACCTTTGAAAATTTGTATAAATTATGATTTTCAATTTTAGAATTCAAAATTTAGTATGGTTGGTTAAAGTTGGGCTATCTATTGTAAATTTCAAAAAAGCAAAAGAAATGATGGAGGGATCATCATTACTTACCCCAAATAGCAAATTTTATAACACTAACACAATGTTGAGGTGATCTACTTTGAAAAATTCTCCCGTGTGGAGTTTAACTCGGATTGCCATAATTCAAATTGGGTTGGAAAGTAGACTTGATGTAGTATTTTTAAATATTTTTTATTTTTTCAAAAGTTATTTTTTTGTTCCGGGCTGCCCGTTAGATTTGGGCAACGACCAGAAAATGGTCGTTTGAGCGCTTAGGGGTTAAAACTCTTAACCAACCTACTTGGAACCTTTAACGCACAAAAGTGGGTTCTACAACATGCTTAGAACACTAATGTAACACATTGATCAACAATTATCAAACCTTATATTATTACATCATTGTATTCCTAAGCATTTTTCGCTAATTTCATTAATTTGTCGTTGATTTTTTTTTTTTTTTTTTTTTTTTTTTGGTACAAATGGAACAAGCTTTATTCCATTGAAGAAGAAGGAAACAACAGCCAAGCAAGGAGGTCCCTACTGGTCGCAACAACAGGTTGTGGTTGATCTTTCATAAATGCTTGATTTTACAATTTGTTTTATTTAAAAAGAAGAAGAAGAGGGGTACACTATTATACTCCCTCCATCCCATAATAAATGATGTTTTTGAGAAAAAAATTGTCCCAAAATAATTAAGTGATGTATATCATTTATTCAGTTTGAAATTTTTGTTTTACAAATTCTAACAAAGCAAAATCACACGACAAGTGCACAAGAAGTGTTTTTGGTTTGTAAAGCTTGTCTTTGCTTGTGTGCAGATCACAAACAACATATAAGCTACTGTAGCTAAAATCAATGTTAGTATATGTTCATCACATTAGAGAACACACTCAACAAACATTACCATGTTGCCACATGCCACACATACCATGTGCAGGATGATATTGCTTCGAACGAAACTTATTATTATATTTAGAGATGTGATGAAATGAAATCATTCTAGTTTGCTTAAATTTTTTGGTTTTTTTCAAAAGCATCATCTATTATGGGACAAAGGATGCCCGAGTATTAGTCAAGACAAGAATACGCTAAACTTCTGATTTGATTCTTTAGACGAGGAATCTAAGCTACTCAATGGGTGATGAGTCACTGATATCCATACTTGGATAGTTGAAGCAACAAAACTAACTAGATGACTACAGTAGAGGACAAATAAAAACATCTCCCGAGGTTGGATGGATCCCTCATTCTTTCGAGTATTACTATTTGATGTCAAATTTTGACCATCTTTTTGACGATACTGACCATGCATGATGAATATATATTTTTTGGTCCATGTGCACTGACCTTTCTAAGTTACACAGAAAACCTCACACTTGGCCATACCTTCAACTTGGAGTTGTAAGGTAAGCCACCTTATTTGTGCCATAATGTACCAATAATGTACATGTTAAGTTTTCGAATGTAAGAAAGTCATACATGGTGACCTCAACGTGGCACAAAACAGTAGTCACATGGCACAAATAGGGTGGTTTACCTTACATAAAAATCATAACTTTGTAATGCCTTCATACTGCATCCTAAGTAAAGTTCCAATTCTACAAGTCCCCAAAAGTGTGCGACACAACTCACATAAGAACGATGGACATTAAAAGGATGAACATTCTCCAACAAGTACCTAAAAAGGAACAAGGAATTTTGACTTTGTCCATTTTACAAAACAATATACGTTTTTGATCTGGGCAAGTGCCTTTGATAGGCACTTAAAAAGTCACTTGTATATAACCCCTAAACATCCTCACCCTTGTCCAGTTTGGACAATTTTGAAAAGATGAATCAAAAAATGCAACAAAGATGGATTTTTTGAACTTGATTTTTTGAATAAAAGTTGTACACTATGAATTTTAGATTCTATCCATATGGTTAGATGTGCGATTGCTTTCACCAATATTTTTCTATAAATTTAGAAATATAAAATTAAAATTTATTTTGTAATTTGATTACGAATAAGATATTGAAAATTTGTGGATGAAATTTGTTGTGATGGGTTAAAATGTAATACTCTAAGTGTAGTGATTTTTGGAGATTTTTTGATTGCTTAATTTTATGAGCTTTTTTTTTCCAAGAGCACTTTTGGACTAAAATCTTCGATATTTTTAATGAAACAATACAACATAAAATGAGGCATAAAGTTTCACAAATCATCCCCTTTCTAATTGGATCACACATGCACAAAGCTAACTTCCCATAAAAAAAATTCACTAAAAAAATTTTACTGCAAAAAGTGCATGATGGATGAGAAATCGGAGTTTGATTTTGTACATCATGCAAAATATGCATGGTTGGGCAGTTAAGGGATAAACTTGCATGTTTGGTGAGAGTAATACCATAGACTCACTTGTGATGTTGGAATCTTGTAGAGTTTTTAAACATGAGCATTAAATACCAAAATACAAGCCCATTTGGGTTTCATGATGTTTTGAAGACTTCCGATTTTTATTTTTTTAATATTATATATATATGTAATGTAATTTAATTTAATTAATTGATTGGATTGTTGGTTTTTGTTTTGTTTTTTATTTATTTTTATACCAATACTTTTATAATTGGTACTCGGCTCCAATACAGTAGCAAGTACAAATAATCTTGAATGCAAAATTTCTATGGACACGTTATGACTACTTAGGCGGTTGGGGTTTATAGTAACAATCACATCATTAAATTAAATGAATTGGTTTGATTTAGTGCAAGCAATTCATAAAGGACAATCAATTTAGAACAACAAGACCATGTGATTTTGGCTATCATTTCATTATAGAGAGAACAATTGTTAACAAAAATCCCAAACACAAATATGAAAATATGTTATTCTATCTCATCGTACTGAATTATTTTCAATTTGATATATTTTTGGAATAAAGAAATCAAATTTTGCATCATGTCCAATAGGGTCATTGAAATTTGACTTATTTTTGTAGAAAATTGGAGTTATGAAACTTTGAAGTTTCTAACCATTGCATAATAATCATGTTAATTACTTTTGTGTCAATTTTCAAAAATATTTGAGGTGTCTAACTACCCAAAATTATCTTGCACTAAGATGTTACAAAATGGCAACTACATTCACTAGTAGGAATTTGGTCCTTTGTGACTTGTCTTTTGTGACTGGAATGGTTTCTTAGGACTCAATTTTTATAAAATTGAGTCAGAAGAGACCATTTCAATCACAATAGACCAATCACAAACCAATCAAGAAGGATACAAAGGACCAAATTTCTACTAGTGATTTGCAAGATTTGACTTTTTTGAAGAACTATAATTTTGGAAGAACAACAATCCCAATGGTAAATAAAAATATTTCTCCTAAATATTAAACCAAAAATACATTATACATTAGATTGCCATGATTTTACACTATAGATTAACTTACTTGTCCAAAAATTACTCCAAAATTGTCATTTCTAATGCAATGACGATAGAAGTGGTTTTAAAAAAATAAAAAAATCATTTTCAACCTTGGAATCTTGTATTGGACTACTATTAAAATATGTGGTAAAATTTCAGCCCATTTGTTTTCAGGGATCTTGAGATAATAACAGTCATAGTGAAAGCAAATGGGCTTCCTTTGTTTTTTTTATAACTTGCCTGACAACTTGCTCTTTCTAGTAGTAGGTTGCTTGATGCAAAATAATTTTAGAGCTTGGTGCTAATGCAAATAATTATATTGTCACAAAGCTTGTACAAACTTGTAACTTTTGTAATTTTTAAAAAGATTCCTTCAAAATCAACTTTTTAGTAATATACCCTAATTTTCAAATTTTCTTTGAATATACACATTTTCCTTTAGGGGTTCAACTTGGAATGCCTTCATTTGCCGTCAATTATCATTTAAAAAGTTAAAGTGTTTAAGTAAAATGACCAAAAACCTATTATTCCAATATGTAGTAACAAGAAGTTATTGTAGTAAAATAAAAGTGGTAATTTATTGTTAGGTCATGAGTTCTTGAAGTAGAGAGACTAACCTTGTAATCAAATTCATTGGTGTACCTAAAATCATACATGCCATTATGAAGTAAGGTTAATCATTTTGAAGTAAGGTTAATGTAGGAAGATGTAAAAGCATCCCTTCAAAGGTTAATTTGGCTTTTAGTAGATTCTCTATGAAAATAAATGGAAGTTGTTTTCAACCCATTTTGGTGCATTATTCTTTATATACTTATAGAATTACATGCATAGAAGGTGCTCTATATATTCATCACTTGTGGGTGAATTTCTAAAGTTGCTTTAGATTGTTCTAACTCATGCTTTCTTTCTTTGTACAGTACCCACCAACAAGTTTACGTTCAAATTTTCAAACTCCAAGTGCCGGTGAAAAAGAAGTGCAACTTTGAAAAATCATATCTCCCAATTTACAATTCAAACTTCACAAAACTGCCACATGTTTGTTTAGAAACAAGTTAACTACATTCTAGGTGTCATTAGTATGCAAATTTGAGCCATGTGTCTAAGAAAAATCAGATTTCATTAATTGCACTCCAAGTTGTGTTTGTAGCTCTTACACCGTGAAGACAACATCCATTCTTCTTGAGCCAACACACTTCAGATTTTTGTGAGTTTGAGCTTCATATATGAACCTCCAACAAACTTTCAACAAATAACATACTTTGTTCAAGCAATGTGGTAGCTTGTGGATACATTGTGAGTGTTTTTGGTGAGCAGTTGCAATTCTAATGGTTTTGTTTCTTGAGCTTGCAACTTTGCACAAATAGTAGAATTGGAAGGATTCATTGCTTCTTTAGGATTTTGGTGGGCATAACATCAACTGGAAGAAAATAATTCACTCAAATTTGTAAGTGCTGATGCTCCAATTTTTAATTCAAATGGTCTTGGATAGCTTGAAAGATGGTCTTGAAAAATGGTCTTGAAAGATACTATCCAAAAGGAAGAGCTACCGCAAAACAAAGAAGAATTAATCAACACCATTCGAAGGGCATGGGAAGAGGTGTCTTTAGAGATGATTGAAGTTCTCCTTGCTAGCATGCCTCACCGTATGAAGGCTGTAATCAAAGCTAATGGTGGTAGCACTAGTTGGTAGATAGTTTGTCAAAAAATGCTATATTTACATACAAACCTATAAGTTTTTTTGTAAATGCCTAATATATTAGTAAAGTAGACTTCATTATCTCTCCAATGCACTTTGCAGTTTGTGATTTGAATCATTTTTGAGCAAATGGTGTCAATTTGAAATTGGAGATATATGTCTTGTTTATGCAGAATGACTGCTATGAACGTAAACTTGTTGGTGGATACTGTACAGTGGGGTCCAATATTGAAGGTAGAGAAGATTGCACAAGGCACACACACAAACACAAGGAATGCGTAGAAAGAGATGATCTTTACTCAAAGGCCTTCCACCTTAAGTAGTGTACACTAGGAGGTCACCATGGACAAACCATATGGGATAACTCATCACAAGGACACTCTAGAGATCAGCCCATGCCTAACCCCTCCTCCCACACACCATTATTTAGCACCCGTACGTCTTTGGCTTCTAGCAATACTACGTTGCATCAATTACCTCAATATCCAACATGGAATGGCGTTTTTGGTTTCGCAGTGAGAAAAATTTCAGTACTGCCAACTTTGAAAGCCTCCCGAGAGCTCAAATATTGGTATTTTACCACGAAAATTTTACCAGAGACTTATCTTTAAGTTAATTATATGTATGCCAAATTTCAAGGCCAAAAGATTCACCCAAAAAAAGTTATTTAGAATCTACCAACATTGGTAGCTGTGGAAATGTTTTCACTGCTGCCAACTTTGACAGCCTCCCAAAGATTGAATTAATTTTTTTTTTGCCATAAAATTCTAGGAAAAAAAACTTCTTTATGTTAATAACATATGATAAAAATTTCAAGGCCAAAAGATTAATACAAAAAACGATATTAACAATCTACCAACATGTGTAGTTGTGGGAAACAATGGGGGAAACTACACACATTGGTAGATTGTAAATAATTTTCTTTGTATAGATTTTTTGACCTTGAAATTCGGCATGAATGATTTTGTCATAAAGAGCATGTTGTACCAAAAATTTCATGGTAAATAGACAATTTCTCAACCGTAGGGAGGGTGTCAAAGTTGGTAGCAAAGTTTCCCCCATTGTTTCCCACAACTACACATGTTGGTAGATTGTCAATATCTTTTTTGTATTAATCTTCTGGCCTTGAAATTTTTATCATATGTTATTAACATAAAGAAGTTCTTTTTCCAAGAATTTCATGGCAAAAAAAAATTAATTCAATCTTTGGGAGGTTGTCAAAGTTGGCAGCAGTGAATAACTACCAATGTTGGTAGATTTTGAATAACGTTCTTTTGGTGAATCTTTTGGCCTTGAAATTTGGCATACATATAATTAACTTAAAGATAAGTCTCTGGTAAAATTTTCGTGGTAAAATACCAATATTTGAGCTCTCGGGAGGCTTTCAAAGTTGGCAGTACTGAAATTTTTCTCACTGCGAAACCAAAAACGCCATTCCATGTTGGACCCCACTGTACATAAACTTTCCACTTTCTTTTTTTATGACTGCACCTTTAGAAGCTAGCTCAAACCGGGATAATTAATAAACATAAGCAATTGAAGCAAAAATTGGATAAATGGGTGATTTAACACTGTTATTTTAAATCAAATGAATGTTTATTGAACGTTTATTCCATTGATAGAAAAACAAACCAACACGAAACCAGAAGGGAAACCCCCTCTGCAAAGATATTTTGATTTAACACTTTTGATTGTTGCAGCTTTAAGTAATGGTCATGTAGACAAATTTTTCATTATTGAAAATTTGAAACAAATACTGGAGCACTCCATTCAGTTCTCTATCACTTAACCCCTAAACGTCCTCACCCCTCTCTAGATTTGGAGAATTTCAAAGATGTCTTATAAAATGTAACTAAGAGAATATTTTGAACTTGATATATGAATAAAAGTTGTACAGTACCCACCAATAAGTTTACGTTCATTCAGCTTTTCAAAGAATTGAATCAAATAATTAAATTTATAAAAATTATCAATATTAATATTAAGATATATTAAACCATTTGAAGTGTAAAAATTACTTCTTTGGACAATTTTTGGATCAGATATTAAAAATATATATAATTTATATTCAAATTGAATATTTCTGAACTGAAAACTTCAAACATTGATATCTTAGTAAATATGACCTCAAAGCTCATGATTTTTTTTCCACATGATTCTACAAAGGATTTGCGTTCTTTCCATTGAAAGTTTAATAAACCATAAGTAACAAAATTTGTATTCATAGTTGTTTGAATGAAGGGTAAAAAATGAAGGTTTGAATTTCAAATAAAAATAGATTTAAAAAATATATATATTATCAAAACTCAATTATATGTATGGTTCATCTTGTGCACTACAACTTGTCCAAATTAGGCTCAAAGCTTATAATTTTTGTAATTTTTATTGGCAGTTCTTTGAAAAGTTGAATGAACGTAAACTTATTGGTGGGTACTGTACATTGTGAATTTTTGATTCTATCCATATGGTTAAATCTATGATTGTAGTCACCAATATTTTTGTATAAAATCTGAAACTTAAAATTGAAAATTCTTTTATATTTGATTACAAATAAGATATTGACAATTTTTACATGAAATCTGTTGTGATTGGTTGAAACGTAATACTCTGAGTGTAGCGATTTTTGGAGATTTTTTGGTTGCTAAATTTTATAAGTTGACTTTTGAAGAGCACTTTCATACTAATATCTTAAATTTTTTGAGTGAATCACTACAACCTGAAATGAGACATAAAAATTTCACAAACCATCCCCTTTCTAATTGGATCACACATACATAATACTAACTTTCCATAAAATATATAGTAAAAGACCTGGCAGGCAAAAAAATCAATGATGGGTGAGAAAACTGTGTTTGATTCTGTACATCGTCCACTTTCTGGAAGGTTGGACATTTAGGGTAAAATTTTGTTGTTAAGAATCCAATTTGAAAGATTTGCGTGATATAAAATTTGAATGTTTATTTTTAAATTAAAGGTTAGGCATGTAATTTCTGAAAAGGACTTAATTTTGAGAATGTTTTGAACGATAAAATATAGAAGTTACCTCACCATATCTCCAACATGCTTATACTAAAAGAATGTAGTCAATGAGAAAAATCTGTTTTTAAATAAATTGTTGGTATAAATCCAAAGTGGGTTGCCCCAAATTTCCATGAGACTTGATTCTTCCTAGTAGTACCATGCATTTTATCTTTTTTTAATTTTAGTTTTAATTTTTTTTTGACACAAATGAATTTGTTTCATTGCCATTCTTCTGTGCATTTGTAGTCGCTGCTAATAGCAATTAAGCATATTCACTATTATTGAACATTTTTATTGGATATTATTAGCAAGTGAAAGAGAAGTCCAACACAACTTTAGTATACATTACTTGAACTCACACCATTTAAATAAGTTATAAAATTTCAAAGTGTACCCAAAAATAATCCCGAAGCTCTCATAGACTCTCATGTTTTGATTGTGTACATCTTAACCCCTAAGTGGGCCTGGATACAAGAATACGGATATTGTACATGAGTCGGTTTTTGGTAATAATCCATGATCGGAGCGGTAGAAATTGTTGAAAAAATGTGAGATTTTTTGTGGAACCTTGTAGAGGGTCTAGACATGTGTTTGCAAAATCACGTGATTTTTAGACAAAAAAGGTGGGCTCTTAAAAGATTTGTACACTAGAATGCGTATGGACCTCTAGGGGTCACCATCCCACTTAAGGGTTAAGCAATCAATATCTAAGTTTTAATGTCCAAATGTTGAAAGCGCATAGAATCTCATGTTTTGATTATGTACATCTTATGTAATCAATATCTAGGTTTAAGTGTTCAAATGTTGGGGTCGCTTTTGGAAACATGGCGGTGTACACACCTCGGTTGGAAATTTTCACCATCTCTTTTTATTCCAGTTACTTCCCTTATTTGGAATCTTCACTGTTTGTTTTTTTGTTTTTGTTTTTTTTGTTTTTTTTTTTTTTTGAGGCACATGAATTGCTTTGCAACTCGTGGCAATGAAGCACACGAGCTGCTTTTGGCTTCACTGATTTTTTTTGACCCCCATTTCAATACATTAGGCCCCGAATTTCAATGATATTTTTGTTTAAAAAAAACTAAAATTGCATGTGACTCAGCAATGACAAAAGCCGCCATGGCGGCTCAGAGACCAATCAATCATCAATAGAAGAAGAGTCTTCTGGGATGTCTGGTTTAGGACAACATTTGTGGTCAGGCCAAGAAAAGCGTGATCATTGGAAAGAAGAGTTTGGTTTTGGCTTTGTTGCAAGCCTCGGATAACATAGGATTTGATGATGCAAACGGGGGCGTAGGGCTAACGTGGACCCGATCTGGCAAGGGCATGGGTATGGGTATGGTTATTATGTCACGTGGTTCCTCGAGCTTAGTTTCTAAGCAAAACCAAAAGTGGAAAGCCACCTGTACATATATCATACTCCCTCGTCTCCTCTCGTATCATCATCAATGGTAATTTACTTTCTAACTTTTGTAGACTTATATAATAACCCCCTCAAAAATGACCGAGGTGCATGCGTTCGGTTCCATATCCCATCCAAATTAAATATATATTCTGCACAATACGATCACATTAAAACCATGAATTCTTGGTCGTAAGTTATGGGATAAGATATAAATGTCCTCTTCTTTTGTTGGCTCTGACCATAGGAAAGAGGCATTGCAAGGACACCCATTTTTCTTGGGCTAAATATCACTGTAGCAAATATATTCCGTCCATGATTCCACTGAAATGCATTCTCGTCCTTTCGGTTAGAGCTCCTCATAGCGTAGCTGCTTGGTTCACAAACAATAACAACAAAATAATAATATTAAAAACATGATTCAACAAAAAGTTATGTCATGGCGTAATTCCAGGTCAACCTGCATGTTGGGAGCCCAAACATGCCTGCATGAGTTTGGGAACTCGCACGTACAAATGATTATTCCAAAGCCGGGAAACGAAAGAGCGTAGGTAGGTAGGAAGGTAGGGAGGGAATCGAAAATCCGGTCCGCATCCCGAAAATTTGATACTAGCCCGGCCGGTTTTGGAAAAAGGTGGGCGCAATATGTGTAACCCATATGCCGCTCTTATTTTGTCATGTGGGAGCAGCCAAGAGGCCACATGACGATGCTCGATGAACTAGTTAGATTCCCAAAGCCCCGCGAGGCACAAGACCCACCTACGCTTGAATTGTCAGCGGGGCTCCATACATGGATTACTGTACTGCTCTTTGGATGCACCTGCCTCGTCTTTTGGGTATTGTGGCCACCCAGATATCCATCGCAAGGCTCCAAGAGGATGCATGATCGTCGAGGCTCAAATCGCCTGTGTCATGGCGCAATTGAGCCCGCGACTTCTTCAATGAATTGTTCAAATTGGAAATTCAATGTTGTTCCCAAGGCTCACTTTGACCCTATCTCCTACGGATTCAACCACGCACTGTCAATCATTGTCCCATGCTTGTTTGTTTGTTTGTTTATTTGTTTGTATGTTTGTGTTCTCTAGGTAGAAGTGACCGAAGGCCGACACTGACAGTAGTGGTCTATCTATTTTCAAATCCGCTGTGTGTTTTTGTGCGGGGTTTTGACCCATGTTTGTTTGTACTGCGGAAGTATCAATATGTGGTGGTACCAATTTGTTGGAACTAATGCAGACTGGTCCTGTAAGTTGCTTGCGATTTTCTCAGAATATATGTACTTGTCTCAGTGAGATTCTGTGCTTCGAGTAACTCTGAACGTCATCCAAAATTTACAGGGCTTAAGGTAAGGGGTACAGTTGCCGTCAGTTTAAGCATTTCAACCTACATGGAGCACTCATTTTCAATGATAAGAAATTGCAGCACATAAAACTTTGGGTTTAATAACCAAGCTCAATTTTTAATTAATTTTTTCACAATGTATGATTTTGTTATAAATTTTCAAACTTAATATGCATAGACTACTATTGATGTTAGTAGGTGTACCAATAACTGTCTTTCATTTTTAGTCCAATTAGATTGCTAACTTGGTATTCATAATTAGGAACTTCTTGAAGTTGAAACAGGTGCTTTTACAGGTGACCACAATTGGTACCTAACAGTTTCTGGTGCTTCTACCTTACCACATGTGTAGCTCCCCACCAATGTCAGTCAATTAGACTCTGAAATTAACCCGGCCTGATTCAACACGGTTTTCAAAGATTCGTTATAAAATGTTTGATGAAAACAAAAATGGAGTTGATGTACAAAGAAAAGCTGTACATGTCAATGTGAAGATCACATCTGTATGGTTGGATTCATCATATTTTTTAACCCCTAAAGGACCAAGTGTTCTAACTAGGACATTTCAATGTTCGGGAAGGTACCCACGGTGTCAATTTTTATTTTTATTTTTTGAAATAAATTATGTGAATTTGGTAAATCAATACAAAATGGAGATCTATTATTTTTTATGATTCCGACCTTTTAAGTGGAAGTTATGGAGCAAAAGGGGTTTTTTTGGGGAGAATGGGCAGTGCGGGCAGGGCTCAAAATACACCTTACAAATTATTATTTTTCAACTCTAACCGTAGGATCTTGTTTTAGATTACCAGGAGAGTGCATGGTTAAATTTTCATAGAATTTGACCATACATATTGCAAGATTATAGCATTTGAAGTGAAAAGAGGAAATTGCAGTCTTTTTGAATATTTTATGACTGTCTTTGAAGACATGGGAAAACTTGTTAAATTGGTCAAAAAAAATCTTAAATTTGATTTAAATATTTAATTTCTTATTTTCTATCAAGACCAAAAATAATAATCACAAGAAAATGAATAGAAAGAGACGAAACTGATGCTCAAAAACAAAAAAAAACATGCGGTCCTTTAGGGGCTAATGAATTTTGCAAGGTTTTCTCTTTAAATTCAATTAAAAATCCAAAATTAACACAATTTTTTTTAAAAGATATTGTAATGAAATTGAAATAACATGCACTATGAGATGGTATGGTTTCCATTATTTGATTCTGCTTGTTTTGGAAAATCATGGTTAAGGTCTCAATTTTTGAACTAAGAATGAAACTTGACATAAGCCAATTGTGTTGTTTTTCAAAAAATCACAATATCTTATTTTGAAGATCCATACTGTACAAATGATAGTCAACTAGCATAAGAACCAAAAGAATTTTGGATGGATGAAAAATTGTACAGGATGTAGTGTTGAGAAAGATTGCAATCTTTTTGTCGTTCATTATATAGACGCAAGCGCGTTAAAGGGATAAATGTAGTTGCAACCATATATTGGCAGATGGATGTAATTGATCCAAAGTGAACTAAAGCATCACAAAGTAGATGAAGGAATTTTCATCCAATTCTTTTCATGAAGGCTCTTTGTTGATCATGCCACCTCTTCAAGTTAACTTAAGGTCATTCAAGCTATTTTTGGATTCTACATGGGGTCCCAATTACACAAGGAGTTGTAAAAATGGTTCACCATGTTGTGTATTTTGGATTTTTTTTTCCTGCTTAAATTAATTTAAACTATGAAAATGAGTTATATCGCATTTGAGTTCAACCCCTAAGTGACCGAACGACCATTTTATGACCGCTGCCTTTATTTACAGGCTTCCTAGGATGAAATTTTTTTTTATAAAAAATAAAAAATATTTTCAAATAGGAACACAAGTCTAATTTCCAACCCATTTTGAATCATGTTAATCCAAGTTAAATTCCACCAAGGAGAATTTTTCAAAGACAAAGACCTCAATATTATCCTAGTGTTATTAAATTTACTATTTGGAGATTCAACTAATGTTGTATTCACTTTTGAAAAATAATAATAATAATAATAATTTAGAATAGAATGTCTAATTCTAACCAATCATACCAAATCTCAAATTCTAAAAATAAAATTTGTAATTTTAGGGAATATTAAATGGTAAATGCTTCAAAATTCAGTAAATGAGCATTTAAAACATTTTTTAACAGTTTGATTGTAAGGATAAATAAACATCATGCTTCTCATTTTCTCTTTTGTACCAAACTTCATCAAAGTTTCAAAAGTAACATTTTATAACATATCTAGCTTTTGCCCTTACCCCCTCTGTGGGATTAAGTAACAAAATAAAGCTTACCAAGTCTATTTTTTACTTCACTTTGAATTTTTGGAAAACTCTAAAAATTAAGTGTTTTTATTGGAGTTACAAGTTCGGTAGATATTACCATGGTGTAATGATTTTTTCTAAATTAGATACACAGATGATTTTCATTTCTTGTTCTTTTTTTCATTTTAATGCACACCTTTGGTTAAAAAATTGAAATTTTGGAGTATGTTTTGTAATTGATATGAATTTTCTTTACTATCACCTAAACAAATCATAGTAATTTCAAATTTTCACCAAAATTTGTGATGGTTTGTAGTAGACACATGGCTTCATTTACTTTTATCTTATTTAACTATAAAATATAAATTTAACTTTTATCTTATTTATTGTGGCAAAATTGAGTGTGACAAATAAAGTTTGATTCTATGGTCATAGGCCAAACGTTTAAGGGTTAATAGTAAGTAAGCCAATCACAAGTCCTCACGTATGGATTGTGCAATCATGATCATGTACAATTAAAAAGAGAATATACACTAGCTTGAGTAGTTTTGAGGGCCTTGAACTTAATTACATTATTCAGAGTCTCCCTCCAAATAAATTGTTGACCAACCCATGCACATCCATTTTTTCTAGAGACAAAGAACTATCTAGAGACAAAAACCTACATCCACTGGCGGCACCAAAAACTAATAAGGGATGGTTCATACTGTGGTCGAAGGCTGAGGGTCCGTTGAATTCCCACCGATTAGATTGCAAGAAAGCCGGAAATTGGCCTCTCGAGCTTCATACTAAGGTAGAAGCACCACAAACTGTTAGGTACCAATTGTGGTCACCTATAAAAGCACATGTTTCAACTTCAGGAGTTCCCAATCTAGTTATCACAAGCATTAATTATGAATACCAAGTTAGCAATCTGATTGGACTAGAAATGAAAGATAGTTATTGGTACACCTACTAACATCAATAGTGGTCTATGCATATTAAGTTTGAAAATTTATAACAAAATCATACATTGTGAAAAAATTAATTAAAAAATTGAGCTTGGTTATTAAACCCAAAGTTTTATGTGCTGCAATTTTTTATCATTGAAGATTAGCGTTCCATGTAGGTTGAAATGCTTAAATTGACGGCAACTGTACCCCTTACCTTGGATGCCAAAGTCCAAAGCGGCTGTCACCCTCCAAAGTGCCTATATGGCAGCATCTTTTGTGATCTTTGGGGCCAATGCAATGGACTCTCGACAGAGAATTGGGTCGGCCAAGAATGAAAACCCAATTCTTTCTCAAGAAGAAGTCATATCTCAAGAAGAAGTCTATATATATTGTTGTATATGTTCAGTTCAAAACTTTGGACTCTCAAAACGAATTGGGTTTGGATTGCGATGGCCTCTCACAATAGTGTAAACCAATCCTAAGGTAATTCATCCTATTTGTAGAAGTCACCCTAGTTTTGCTACTAAATACTAGTCAACATACTAGTAGTATACATATTTAAAATTTTAAATGTAGAACCTTTACACATAGTGACCACATAGTGATAAAAATAGTTACATCATACAAATGAAGTGGTTTACTGTAGTCACTAGCAACAGCAATGGCACCAACCACCAATGGTAACATAAGGCTAATGTTCAATAGCAAGTGGAAAAAAGGTCGGAGAGTAGCCCGATGATGGTTAAACAATTCAACAAGTCGTGGTTAAGTAGGAAAGTTTTCGGGTCCATGAAAGGTATGAGGGCGGTGTGGAGGAAAGATTGCATGCATGTGAAAGGTCTCATTTTACAAAAACGGTGAATTAGTTTGGCTTTTGAGTATTTGGTATTTTGGTCTTTGCTCGCCCTTTGTTTTGTCTAAGCAACCTCCAACTTGCGGAATTGTATGGTTCTTGTTAAGCAATGGACTTGTTTGTCTTGATTCCAAAAAAAAGAACAAAGGCAACAACACCAATCCAATAATAAAGTTTTGTGAAATTGAGAGTAAACAAATACCACTTCCATTTTTTTTAAAAGAAAGGATACCTTTCATAAGAAAAGTACACATCACATCAACAAATCATTATGTAGAATTATTTTAATAAGTATGATTGAGTGCATGTAGAGTGTATAATTGAATAGAATTCCAAACAACAAATATAGGCAAAAATTTCAATGATTGACAATGTTGAGTTTAAAATGCTATGGTAAAGGAATCTAGATTCTTTTAACAACAGGCTAAAGAAAATTGCTTAAGAATGTTATGTATTAAAGAAGCCATAGGTTTTTTTTTACTCTTGAGTTTACTAATGTTCACCCGAGCGTTCATTTTTAATTCTAAAAAGAACTTAAGGTTTCATATTACAATTTACAATTGTGCAATATTGACTAGATAACCAATCGAATACACGGTTGGACAGTAAAAACAAGCCCTAAAAGTAAATATGGAGTAAACTAAGGCAGAGACTATGCAACTAGTTGTTTATTTTAATTGATGCAAGAACTTTAACCCCTAAACATCCAACCGTCCAAAATAATGACGATGTACAGAATCAAACACAAATCTTTCATTTGTCATTGACTTTTTGCAGTATGGATTTTGTACTATATATTTTATGGGAAGTTAGCTTCATGCATGTGTGCTCCGATTAGAATGGGGATGATTTGTGAAATTTTTATGCCTCATTTCATGTTGTAGTGATTCGCCCAAAATTTCGAAGATTTCTGTGTAAAAGTGCTCTTAAAAATTCAATTCATAAAATTAAGCAACCAAAAATTCTCCAAAAATCACTACACTTAGAGTATTACATTTCAACCAATTGCAACAAATTTCATGTACAAATTGCCAATATCTTATTTGTAATCAAATTACAAAAAAAAATAAAAATAAAAAATTCAAGTTTCAAATTTTATACAAAAATATTGGTGATAGCAATTGCAAATCTAACCAAATGGATAGAAAACAGAGATGCATCATAAAATGCAACCCAAAAGGATATTTTGAACTTGACGTATGAATAAAAGTTGTACATTATAAATTTTGGATTCTATCCATATGGTTAGATCTGTAATTGCTATCATGAATATTGTATATAAAATTTGAAATTTGAAATTCAAAATTATTTTGTAATTCAATTACAAATAAGATATTGACGATTTGTGGATGAAATTTGTTGTGATGGGTTGAAATGTATTACTCTAAATGTAGTGATTTTGGAGATTTTTTGGAAAAGGGGGGGGGGGGGGGGGGGGATGGTGGAGGTTTGACCGTCGAAAAGTAGAAACCACGTGAGAACGACTATAGGGTACTTTTTATTCATACCCACTTTAGGTTTGATGTAGAAAAAAAATAGTATGAAAAAAAAATTAAAATTAAAAAAAAAAAGAGTATAACATGCAAAATGGATGAAATGTTCATTCTCTAGGGCATTGTTGAATTATGGATGAAGCTAGCATTCTAGTATAGGTTTGCTGAAAATTCAAGAGAATGCACTTTTTCTTTGTGTTTTTGAACACTTTAGTTTTGTAATTGAACTTCTAATTTAGTTTTCATGGCGTATGTGCATGTTGTCTTTGTGCCATGTTCTTGCTCTTGTCATGGCTCATTTCAGTTGCATTGTTTGTAGACTTAAACTTTAGGTTACAAAATCCTAAACCAACGTTTACTTTAGATGTATGGCATGCTCTAGTTATGATGTGCACACTCTTCTTTCACCATTATATAGGAATGTGAGTATATACCATGCCAGATTAGAGTCTTAGGTTTGCTTTCGCAAGGAACTAGTAAATCAAAATTTTAGAAGTAATTTAACATCAATTTAAATAGTTTGGGTTTTTATATATAATTGCCTATAGGGTGTTGAATATTATAGTGAAGTAGGTTTTTCCTAGTTAAAAGGTGCCAAAAATTCAAAAGAAGAGGTAAATAGCCCCCAAACTATTTAAATAGCCCTTTTGTATGCACATGGTTACATAACATGAAGGATAGTGACCGTCTCAAGTAAAGAATGCATTTGTATTCAAATTGTGAAGATTATATGATTTAATACTTGAATACGTGAAACAATGTTGGACATAGTGAAGATGTGAGTATCCTATAGATTTTTTTTGAAAATTGAAAATTAGTCTTATCAAATGATTTTAAAATATGTAAGAAACTAAAAATATAAAAAACTATTAGTGTATAAAATACTATAATATTAAAAAAATCAGGTTATCAAAAATAAATCACGATATAAATTCCAGTGAGTTGGTTTAGAAAAAATGGTATTGATGACTATAGGTTCCATTTGTGAATTTCCAACGCTTATAGGGTATGTAAGCGAGCCGTGAGCCATTTATAGTAGGGTTTTCTATGATGTAACTTAGCCTTTCACATACATGAATGGTCTTCCCATGACTGTTCCAATTGGTGTTTGATTCCATCCTTGAAGACCATTATGTGTAACAACCTAGCATTTCACGTCTTTTCTAATTTGATGGCCTTTCTCTTTGTCACTAGTGATGCGGAGAGAAACAAAGCGCTTTGTTTTATATTTATTTGCATTTATGCTTAGTAACAAATGTAAAAGATTTAGATGTGCAATTTTGAAATACAATCATTTTTTTTAATGTTTGTGTGCTTTACAATTTTTTTTTATCAATTGCTATTGTATATATTTTTGTTCACTATTTTATGGATTCCTTCATGTATTTGAGGCTTTCAATAAATTCTAATAAATTGGTAAAGAATAAAATTACATCACAATTGTATATAAATAAACAACTCATGCTTACTTTTTGAACAACAAAACATGTTAAAATGGATTTTTAATCACAAAGTTTTGTTATCCACTAAACCTAAATTCAATAATGTAAAGTGAGACAATTATAGAATCTAAATGAAAGGATTAAATACGGTAGACATACAAAATCATTGAAAACATATCCATATTTTGTAACAAAAGAATATGGAACTCAAATTTCAATACACTTTAGAAAAATATTGAGCAAAGTATGTAATTTATAACCTACATTAAAAAACCATAAATGTCATCATATTTTGGTAATACTCATATATTAACTACGATTTTGTTTAACAAATAGACAAATTATGGCTTGATTTTTTTGTCAATATGCATAGTCTTATTCTAGGCATGTGGTGATTTTTCCATGTTTTATAAGTTCTATAAATCACCTTTGCAAAAATTAATTATACATACAATGTTCAATGATTGACATTGGAATTGGATGTATTTGAAGTTGCACTTAGAACAAAATTTGAATTTATTGTGTTGATTTATAAATTGAGGTTTCAATGGTTCCAACAATACTAAAGTCTTGCTTCTTATTTAATAGCCAAAACTTGATTATGAAGAAATCAATAATTTATTTATTTTTTTAAAGCAAAGAGTATCATCCATCCAACACACATGCATGTCATAATTTAGACTCAATAGTCAATAAAAATATGTATAATTTTCTATTTGCACATCTTTAATTTCTCAAGGATAAAAGGTTGTCTAAATAAGATGTGTTATAAAATAAAATTAAAGAGAATAATTTAGTAATTCCAGTGACACCTTAGGTTAGAGCTGGTTTTAAAAGAATGGTATTGGTGACTATAGGTTTTACTTGTGAATTCTCAATGCTTATAGGGTATGTAAGTAAACTGGCAAGCAGCGAGCCATCGTTTGATAGTTTTAGGGTAGGGTTTTCTATGATGTAACCTTTTTATGATGTAACGTTTCTATGATGTAATCAAGCCTTTCACATCCTTGAATGGTCTTCCGATTACTTCCATTATGTTCTTGAAAACCATTATATGAAGTACCCTAACCTTTTACGTCTTCCCAATTTCATGGCCTTTCACTTCATCACTAGTGGTGCGGAGAGAAACAAAACACTAATAAATTCTAGAAAAAAGTTGTAAAATATGTCTATAGATTGTATCCATATTGTTGAATTTACTATTGCACCAATGAGAATATTTATCATGAAAAATTGAAACCAAAAATTGAAACCTCCCTCTAAGATTGATTGTATGGTGAATATTAGTATTTTTTACAAGATTGTTTTTCAATTACAAGTTTATGATGTAAAGTTCAAAATACGAAAGCTTCTTGAGATTTTTTATCTGACACTACTTATCTATATTGAAGTGAGTTGAAGGTCCATTACATTATATAAGTTAGTCTTTGAAGTGAAACAAACTTGTACACTAAGAACTACATAATATTTGCGCAAAAGAATTTTGAAAATCTACATTGTACACATGAATCTAGAAGAATTGGATAGGTGAAGAATTCCTAGTCTTTGTTAAAAAAGACATGTTTAAGGTTGGATGTCCTAAAACCACCAACTTAAGAAATATGGCCTCATTTTAACAAGGTTATTTATGAGAAATATTTTTCGATCATTTGGAAGAAGATTTCTCACGAAATGCACAAATTTTCGCAATTTAATTCCCAATATTCAAATTGATATAAATTTTTGAAGTGAAAAGAACTTTGTGACCCAAATCAGACCTCTAGGTTTCCCCATGTCCACACCATGTGGTACTAATTTTCACTCATAATGATACCCAAAACCACCAACTACTTCTTTGCAATGCTTGGCATGCCATTGGTTTACTTGAATAGTGAAATTGGTGGTTATGAGTCTCAACTGTGGTGGCCCCAAGAAAACTCTACATGTCATAATTGGAGGAGGTGGTGGTTTTAGGACATCCAACCTTAGATTCATTTATCATCTTAGATTTGCATTATCAATGTTTAAGGAATTAATTCATGATCACAGTATTCTAATTTTGTTTGAAAGATGCTAAATTTTAATTCAAATAACAGACTATAGTACCAAGTTCATGTTCACTATTTTCTAAAATTTTATAGTGTGCAAGGTGCAAAATGCAAAGTTGCAAACTCCTCCTCACATATTCATTATTTTAACCCATAAACGTCAAAGCAAGCCTCATGGGCTTAGAATAATGGGGAAAAAGTGGATTTTCTCAACCAAATTTGAAATGGATTGGTGCTTTGGAAAATTGATGAAACACTGAGGCTGAATTTAGCAAAGACGCCTAAATTAAACAATTGTGGAACAACCCACAATCAAATGAAGAAATCAAAGGAAGGAAGGAGCTATGATCAGGCAGCACTTGTGGAGAGAGTCAAAAAAAATTTGTATTAAAAAAAAAACAAAAGCAACTTACTTTTTTTTTCTTTTTTCTTTTTTCCTTTAAAAAAATTATTTTATTTTTAATTTTTAATTTTTTTAAAAAAAATTGTTATTTTTTTTGTTTTTGCTTTGCAGCTACTATAGACTTTTGGAGATACTCCTCGGGCTGCCGTCCAAGGACCCTCTTGATGTTTAAGGGTTAAGAGCTAATTAAAATCATGTTGAAATTTATGAATCAGCATCCAATTTCTTAATAATCCATTAAACTTTGTATACCGTACACGGCCGCCAGGGTCGGCATCTCATGCTAAATAATTATTTTTTTGGGAAAATTTCTTTTCAACAAATAACAAATTTTGTGAATGTTTTTCAAGGTTCTATTTTTCACCATAAAAATAGATCTTTTAAAAAAAAAGAAGCAAAATTACTAAAAAATTTGGGCTTCTCTTCTTATATTATTTTTTTGCCAATCATAATGACCGACTACGCTACATGTACTTTGTACCCTTGTTATGATAACAAATTCTTAAATCAACACCTTGGTACCTTCTTTCAATCCATATTAGCACTCATGATGGAGGAGCCGGATTGAGCTTTTTCAACCGGGTTGAATGTTTTCAAATTAGTAAATTTAAGCCAATCAAGGGCTACATCATGTGCTTAAATAAGTCACCATGTCATGAAAGACTACCGTGGGGTGCACTATACATTATGTTTGAGAATCACATGCGTTAATGACCGCTTCTAAAAACACCCTGTATACAAGGGGTTATAAGTCTAAAAGAATCTTTGTATACAGATCTATTTTGTCCTAAGTATATGTGCAATGTAAGTATACGTCAATATTTTCAGCTCTAAATATGTTTATTGTATGTATACGTCATATTGCAATGTTCAAATTAATACCTCTTCTGTGCACTCACGTATACTTTTACAAGTTTAGTACAGTGCACCCCCGCGGGAAAGAACCCAAAAATAATGTGATTTTTTAATATTTTAATATCCACATAATTTACACGTGCGATCAATGCCAAGAACGACATGATTGCTTTTGAAGCATACAACCGTGGTGCTGCCAAAACACACGGACCATGAGTTATGAAACGGTGAGAGAATCCTCCGCCGGCGCGCGGACGTTGGTGAAGCAGTTTTGGCTTCACTGGCTCCAATGCTTTGACCCTAAGAACTTGGCAATCCCGGGGCTGTTGCACCCTTGTACCTTAGTTTCCTTACATTTAGAAAGCTTCCAAGGCAAGGCATGGTACTACTCACACAGGAAGTGCTGTCTGTACAACCTTTGCAGTTTTGAGCAAAAAGTAAGTTATGTCTGATACTCTGATCAATGCCAGGCTCCATTCTGTTTTCGCTAGCCTAAGGGTGGCTAACAAGAATTAGGTTGAGGCTACGAGTTCTCGCAAAACTCCCTTAAAAAAAAATTTAACAAACTTGGTTTATCCCTTAACCCTTAAAGGTCTAGAGAGCCCTTTCCGACCAGTATTATACAACAATATTCCATCGTATTTGGCATGGTTCTACACTTCCTATGGGTTTAAGGTCAAAAGTGAAGTTAAAATTCATGTCGACATGATTTGAATGAGCTATTGGGGTTTCAATTTGGAACTTTCTATTTACAACAAATGTCAAATATATGCCAACGTATCTACTATCCCCATCATCCTTTTAAGGGTTAACTCCTAAAGGACCAAGAAGCTCAAATTGGGCCTCATGTTTTTTATAGTAGTTTTGAATAGGTCTTATGTAGGCTTCCTTTTATTCAAATCTATTTGTCATATTTTTTACAATATGGTCGATTGAACTTGTCATTTTAAAACCACAAATTCTTGGTGGTTTAGGGGTTAAACGTCTTTCTAAGCCCCACGGGCTTAACTTACAAGGAATCTTGCTTCTAGTAGGAGCACTACTCTGACCAGACATGGATTATTGGATGCACAATAAGGTGAGGCATATGATGTGCTTAGTTGAAATAACGAATTCTTCCATGTTTGTTCGCAATGTCTAGATCAAAGGTATTGGAGGATCATTTGATTCTTGCCCGAGTTCCCAATTGATTCCTTGTGTGCTTGTTTCTTTGTTGTGATTGGTCATGCACCCATGCCCCATCTAAAATATAAACCATATTCTTTCAGAGATTCTTGGACTGCCCATTGGGGGCCTAAAATGTTGTTTAAGGGTTAACATGATTCGCATATTCATAACATTCTATTACTAGCATATACAAAAGTTCATCCTTCTCTACAATTCTACAATGTATTTGTCTATAAGTTCCGGCAAAGTATTTTTATCATGGCCTACTATAAGAAATCATGACCAGTTGTGGCAGCTTCACATTGGTTCTACACAGCGCAATTACAACCCGTAATGAATTTATCCTATGCACACAATCTTTGCAGTGTATTCCAAATATTTGTAGAAAACTCCTCATTTCCTTCTATTCTCAACTCTCCATAGTATACTCCTCAAAATAAGACTCTACTAATGTGTGACATGTGTCGTAGGCTATGCTAGATAGAAAACTCCATAGGCTCTGCTATGGCATGTAGTGGGTGCATGCTACCACCTCATCGCTTCGCGACTCGGAGATAGGATGCACCTGCTACATGCTATAGTAGAGTCCATGGAGTACTCTATCTGATACATTTTGTTAGTAAAAATTCATACATGTTTATGGTGATTTACAACAAAATTTCATTGGAATTTAGTTTAAGAATTGCATATTCATAACTTTCTATGGCAAATGCAAGAGTGGATTCTTTTCTACAATTCTCCAATTCTCCATTTCTACAAATGCAAGAGTTTCTCACAAAATTTGCATGATGTTCTTACTATTTTGGTAGCAAGAATACAATTTTTGGGGTGATTTACAGCAAATTTGGTTTAAGAAGAACTGCATATTCATAAAATTCTATCAATAGAAGTTGCAAGAGTTTACCCTTCTCTACAATTATGCAGTGTAGATGTTCATTAGTTCCAACAAAATATTCACTAGTAAAAAAATGTGGTCCGTTTAAATTGGTCCGTTGAGACTTAAAATGGTCACAAGGGACAAGAATTGAGTTTTATGGGACCATTTAAATCACAAATGACCAATTTAAAATGAAAACATTCCTACTAGTGATTCTTATCATTTGGTAGCAAGAATACAATTTTCAATGATTTACAACAATTTTTCATTGGAATTTAGTTTAAGAATCGCATATTCATAAAATTTTATAGTAGTTGCAAGAGTTCATCCTTCTCTACAATTATTCATTGTAGATGACTATCAATTTGACAAAATTTGCATAATGTTCTTACTATTTGGTTAGTAAGAAGACAATTTTTGGCAATTTACAACAAAGTTTCATTGTAATTTGGTTTAAGAATCGCACATCCTATAGCATTTGCAAGAGTTCACTACTTTCTATAATTCTACAGCGTAAATGAGGATTAAGAAAAAAACATGTATAGGTTTCCTAATTGTATTGGAATTTGTGAGAACAAAATCAATAAATTGTTTGGAATAAGTAGACTCATGTTGTCTCGAAATAAAAGGGCTCTTGGCACTAATGTGTAGAGTATTATTGCTATAGAATGTCATGTTCCTTTTTAAATAACCCTATACGCTTGTACCAAAACTTATTTAATTAATATGTCAAAATTTGGCAATATCAACCCAAAAATGATTTTAAGTGGTGCCAGCATGGATTACATTTTGTGCCAAATGTGCAACAATTGGGTTTTTCTCTAGCTACATTATGATCATGCAACTAGATAACTTAACTACGATCATGTTTTGTAGTGTGTGTGAAAATGGGCCTCTACATGGCTAGTAGAGGGGCCTTGGCGGATTGGACGAAGTTCCTGCCAGTTATAAACAAAAAAAAGGATTGTAATGCAGTTTGATATTCAAGCTCAACGCACCTTGTGGTGTTGACCGGGTGTAATAAATCTACTTTGGCGGTGGCCGTTGCCTTAGTAGTATTGACTCCGAGAATAGAGTTTGGGAGTCTACTCGCAGCCATCAATGGTACATGATAACGGCATCCAACATGGCAAAACATTCCAGACAAGTCTAATCAACAAACAAAAATAACATCTATGAAATGTGGTGCAAGATTTATAGAGCTTTCTTCGTCCCTGAAATTTTCCAAGTTCACCAAAAAAATATAGAGGCCATGCTCTCTTTTAACCCCTAAGTGACCGAACAACCATTTTATAGTCGCTGCCCTTTTTCTATGGGATGCCCGTGATAAAAACAATTATTTTTATAAAAAATATTCTCAAATAGGAAATCAAGTCTACTTTCCAACCCATTTTGAATCATGTTAATCCAAGTTATACTCCACCGAGGAGAATTTTTCAAAGACAGAGACCTCAATACTGTCCTAGTGTTATTAAATTTACTATTTGGGGAAACTAATGATGTTTTCTCCTTTTAAAAAGTTCTTTTTAAAATTTCAGAATAGAATGTCTAGTTCTAATCAATCATACCAAATTTCAAATTCCAAAAATATAATTTATAATTTTAGGAAATATTAAATGGTAAATGCTTCTAAATTCAATAAGTGAGCATTTAAAGCATTTTTTGAAAGTTTGATTGTACGGATAAATAAGTCTAAAAATCATGCTTCTCATTTTCTCTTTTGTACCATGTTTCATCAAAGTTGCAGAAGTAACATTTTATAACACATACAAGTTTTGCCCTTACATTCTCTGTCATTTAGGGGTTAATTACCATTCATGTTTTGTTGGGGTTGCATTTCAGCTGTGGCCTTTGACGCGAGGCATGCTTACCGTTGAAGGTGTATGTTTGGCGCACAATAGGAGATGTTCTAAGGTAGTAAGGTAAAAGCACAAGAAACCATGAGGTACCAATTGTGGTCACCTATAAAAGCACCTCAGGAGTTCCCAATCTAGTTATCACAAACATTAATTATGAATATCAAGTTAGCAATCTGATTGGACTAAAAATGAAAGACAGTTATTGGTACACCTACTAACATCAATAGTGGTCTATGCATATTAAGTTTGAAAATTTATAACAAAATCATACATTGTGAAAAAATTAATTAAAAATTGAGCTTGATTATTAAACCCAAAATTTTATGTGCTGCAATTTCTTATTATTGAAAATAGTGCTCCATGTAGGTTGAAATGCTTCAACTGACGGCAATTGTACCCCTTAACTTACCTTGTCTTCATTCCCATGACTTCAGCTGAACATTAAGTGTGATATTAAAGAGACAAAAATTTGTGGGTCTCTATCAATTACTCTCAAAAAGGTTCTAAATCATTAAAACATACATTGCTCCAATATCGTTATGAATTTCTGAAGTTTTACTCATAAGTAACTCAAAAGCATGAGTAGGTTTGATTTTCATCTGTTGTAGATTATTTGACTTCAAATTTACTTTTTCCAACTTTAGATTTACTTTTAGATCCTACGTTGTTTAGGCCAGTCATGCTTTTGGGAAAACTACCTTACAGTAAAAGAAAACAATGTGGAATGTTTATAATTGAAGGGAGGTACGCTAAGAGCTTGGCAATTAACCCCTAAACGTCACAATGAAAACAATGTAGAATGTTTTATAATTGGAGGGAGGTACGCTAAGAGCTTGGCAATTAACCCCTAAACGTCACAATGTTCAGTTTTTGGACGACCAACAAATTTAAACTCACCCTACTTTCTCATTAATGCTTGGATGAAAGTCATCAAATTTTTTGGAGACATTTTCACTAAGTTTTTGTCCTATCCAGTGGTTGGATTTTATGATACTTGGGTACATATTTTTCAACAATTACAAAAAGGCCATATTCGTTAAACTGAGACAAAATGGACATTTTGAGATTTTAGCCCTATTATTTGAGACCTCTTTTCTAAGAAATTAAAAATTTATGAACATATCAACCTTTACAAAATCAAAGGTTTGTAAGTGTATTAACATATTGAAGTTTCAACTCACCAAAAAAATTCAATATCAAACACTAATCATCATTTAAATGTAAAGTCAAAAATAATATGAGACTACAGATTGTCTCAGCTTAACGAATATGGTTATCAAATGTAGAAGTATGTCAAGTTGTTGACCAAGCTAAATTTGCATTGACTGTAGTTCAAAAGTGGCCTTGCAAAAATGAGGTCATAGATTTAAGGAAAACAAAATTTTCAAAGAATCACCACATTAAGAGTATTCTATTTCAAATCTATTCCAACAAATTTTACTCAAAAAATATTAAAATTTTGTTTGTAATCAAATTTAGAAGGAATTCTTAATTTTTAATTTCAAAGTTTATAATTAAATATTGGTGATAGTATTGGTGAATCGAACTATATGGATAGAATCTAAAATTCAAAATCTAGAACTTCCATCTGTATATCAATTCCAAAATATTCTTCTAAATAGAACTTTATGATGATTTTTCTCAAATCGTCAATTCTAAGAGCACCATGGTACGTTTAGAGGTTAACTCCTAAGTGTGCAAGGAGCCCCGTGGGGCCATCTTTGGTTGTTTTTTAGTCAATGTTGATTTTCATTTAGTTCCTAATTTCAAATGAAAACAGTCTCACCTAAGAAAGTGTGAAAGCTATCTTCTACTTTCTAGTCCAATTTACCATTCTTCAAAATTGTTAAAATTTTGTTTCTTACAACACTTTAAAGCTCAAACCTTAAAATTCCAATATACAGTGCAGTATACGTTTTTCTATCAAATTTCTCTTTATGTTAATTCAAGAAGCATACCACCCATACCTAGTTGTTCATCACTATTATTTACAATTACCCTTTAAAATAAAAAAACTATTCTAAGTGTTTTTGTAATTAGTATGATTTACAAAAAAACTTATAAAATTCATTTTTATTTATATAATTATGAAAAAATCAATGTAAATTAGTTTAAAAATAAATTATATGAGAAGAATACCAAAAAAATATAGTATATTTTAAAATGTGAGGAATTGATGAGGTTTGACTAGGTAACTGTAGTGTGGACGCTTAAGGGTTAAAGGAAGGGATTTTGGATTCAATTCTCAACATTGTTTGACGATATTGGTTGATAAGACAATGTCATTTTGACTATGTGTATAATTTTTTCAAAAATACCTAATTTTTCAAGGCCACATTGCTACAAAAACACTTCAAAAACAATCGTAAGGCTCTTGAGCCTCCCTACTGTTCACCTCCGAATCTCAAACATTTGTCAAAGGATCGGAGGAATCACAGAGAATTTCTCAAACTTTAGTTGGTTCATGTAAAAGGATTTAACTTGAAGAGTTGGATTATTTTATTAGCAGTTTTTCTACAGTGTGCTACTGTGTATAGGGTGTGGTCTAACAAGGTATTGAGAATGTTATGATTATTCCAATGTAATCAGTCAATTGAAAAGAAAAGAAAAGAAAAATAATAATTTAAATTGATTTAATTTTTTATTTAGGAATCTTATTTTTTAAAGTCATATAAGGGTTTATATATATATGTGAGTGCTCTTGAAAAAAATTCACACAAAACTACCACACGGATTGAAAGGATAGAGCATTTGAAGTGGAAATAAGTGTTTTTTTTTTTTTTTTTTTTCTCTTGTGAATCTGCATTAATAGATTTTGAAATTAATAATAATTTACAGTATATGAAGTCTTCAACTTTGGAAAATGAAGGTAGCTGAGTTGGAAAGTAAAATCCAAAAGTTGAGAAGAAGCGTAAGTAAACATACTAAGGTACAAGGCCAATGTTTTGGCATTCTAAAACAATTTGGGAAAAAAAATCTGAAGTATTTTTTGAATAAGGCCTCAAAATTGAATTTGGAATGAAGGTTGACCTTGAGATTAATTCATATCCAAACCTTGATTACATTTTGCTTCAACTTTTTTATTTATTCTATAGTGACATACTAAAATTCTTTTGTTTGCACTTTTGCATGCAAATATTTCAATCTCAAACTTGGTTTTGAGAGTGAGCGTTATGGTTATCACACCTAAAACACCGAATTAGCAATTTTTGCCCTTGGCCAAGTGCATTGTCCGATGGCCACAATAGTGCAAAATTTGCACTTTTTTGAAATTTCACCCCCTTGAAATTTCATATATTATCATTTTTTAAATAACAACAATACATTCATTCATATCGAATTTGCCATGTATTAAATGAAAATTAAACATAATGAGCAATATTGTTTTATTACTATCTAATAGAAAATCAAAACAAAACGCTTCATTTCATATATAGATGAAGGCACACACTACAAAGTAAATTATATTTGCACTATTCTACTACATCTAAGGGTTCTCCCTTGAGTACTTTCTCTATCTGTACTACTACTCCATCTGAGTCTCAAGAATCACCTCAGAGGATTGAGTTTCTACTTCCTCTCATGTCTTGTTCTCTAACATTGCTCCCCGAGTAATGCTCTAATCTTTGAAAGGGTCCAAGGATCAGCATAATCCAACGCTCTCATGACCATGGCTTTCATCACCGGAGAGGGAATGCTACTTACGTTTACATCACCCTCTGAAATGGAGGCAACGTGCTCATATGTGTAGTACCCCTCTTCTCCCATATGTGACGATACTTCAGTCCCTCGAGGTCATGGTATAATTCATCAAGTCCAAGCGTCATACAATTATCTGCCAAGGTCAATGCAAATAATAACGTTATAGACTTTGTACTAGTAGTTACTCCATATACAAGTCACACCACTGAGACTGAAACTTAAATAATCCTCATTGAATAAAATTTATAAGAAAAAAATAAAATTTAGCAGCTCATGCTTTGAATTCATAACACCGAACATTAAATATAGGGGGCTTTGAAATTGTAGAGGCTCAAATTTGGGTTTGAAGTTTGCATTCAACAAATCTAAGTCAAACTTGGACTATTTTAACAAAACTACTACATTTACCAAATCACTTTTATAATTTAGAAAAAACCCAACATGGAATTCCAAAGCCATCAATCCTTGGGGACCGTAATGTTCTGTATTGCATTCAAATTACAGAACTTTGTAGCAAATTCATTTGAGCATTGCAAAATATGTTAAATTTAATTGATTTTCATTATAAATCTTAGAATCCAACATGAAATTTGGGTGCCCCTAGCCTTTAGGGGCCCTAGCGTGCTGTTTGTCGTTCGAATTGCGGAAACCTATATCAAATTCGAGCATGTATGGCAAAATTTGCTGAATTTAGCAGCTTTTGACTATACATCTCGAACCCAACATGAAATTTGGATGCTCCTAGCTTCTAGAGGCCCTAGTGTGCTGTTTGTCATTCGAATTGCGGAAACCTATATCAAATTTGAGCATGTATGGCAAAATCTGCTAAATTTAGAATCTTATGGCTAAAAATCTCAGAACCCAACATGAAATTTGGGTGTCTCTAGTCTTTAGGGGCCCTAGCATGTTGTTGTCGTTTGAATTGTGGAAACCTACATCAAATTCGAGCATGTATGGCAAAATCTGTTAAATTTAGTAGCTTATGACTAGGAATCTCGGAACCCAATATGAAATTTGGATCCCTCTAACCTCTAGGTGCCCTAACATGTTGTTTGTCTTTCGAATTGCAGAAATCTACATCAAATTCAAGCATCTATGGTAAAATCTACTAAATTTAGCATCTTTGGACTATAAATCTAGGAACCCTACATGAAATTTGGATCCCCCTAACCTTTAAGTGCCTTAACATGTTGTTTGTCTTTTGATTTGCGGAAATCTACATCAAATTTGAGTATGTATGGCAAAATATGCTAAATTTAGCATCTTTTGACTATAAATCTTGGAACCCAACATGAAAATTAAGTGTCCCTAGCCTCTAGGTGCCCTAGCATGTTGTTTGTCGTTCGAATTGCGAAAATCTACATCAAATTCGAGAATGTATGGCAAAATATGCTAAGTTTAGTAGCTTTTGACTATAAATATCGGAACCCAATATGAAATTTGAATGCCTTTAACCTCTAGGAGCCCTAACATGGTGATTTGTTTTTGAATTGCGGAAATCTATATCAGATTTCATCATGTGTGGTATATTATGCTATATTTAGCAATTTCAAAGAGAAATCTTTGACATCCAATATGACATTTGGGTGCCCCAAACCTCTAGGGGTCCTAACGTGGAGTTTGTCTTTTGAATCACAGAAATTTATGAGAAATTTGAGTTCCTAGGAATAAATATGCTAAATTTAGTGTCTGATGCCTATATTTTCGATCCAAATTTGATGTTTAAAATGCGATCATACATAACTACGTGTAATTAAAAGTAAGATAAAATGATTCGAGGTGAAAACAACAAATGAATGAGACGTGTTCGAAAATAAAAGGATTTCACAAAACAATGCTTACCTAAACTTGTTATACATCAAGATGTTCGCTCCAATCAAACGCGCCTACAAAGAATTAAAGAAAACAAGGTTAAAATCATCATAGATATGCATTTAAAGAAAAATTGGTGAAAAAAATATCATCTACACACCTTAGAACGCCTATATATTGAGCTTCACAATCCTAACTAGTGTCATTTGCAAAAAATAGAGTAGAGAGAGCATGACCTTTGAGAGATAAAATGTGAAATGTGTGGAATATAAGATGGTGTGGGCATTATATACTAGGAATACCTAGAACGGGCTTTTAAAAAAGCGATTTCATAGTTGGACGCGCCTTCCCAAAGGACGCGTCTGTCAACCCCGCGGAGCTCTGCGGGTTGACAGGGCCAGCCAAGGTCCTAGCCCTTGGGCAAACCAGGGCAAGCCGGGTCCGGGTCTTCCTGGTTTTTAAAAAGAAAAAATTAATTTTAAAATTAAAAATTTGGTTTTTTTTTGGTTTTTTTTTATAATTTAAAAATAACTTAATTTAATTTAGTTTTTTGAAACGCTTTTGGATTCTTTTTTTCAATGCTTTTGGATTCTTTTTTTCTTTTTAGTTTTTTTGATGTTTTTTGTTTTGTTGTTGTTTGGAGTTTTTTTTTGGTATTTTGCATTTTTTCCATATTTATTTTCTTGGTTTTTTTAATGTAATATAATATGTTTTTCCTAGGTCTTTTTTGAAATTTCAATTTTTACCAAATATATAATTTAAATTTAAATTTCTCTGTTTTCTTTTCATCAAAGTATTTTTCTTCTTTTTCTCCATACATTTGTTCATTTTCCAATTGATTCTGGCATCCGATGTTTTTAGTTTTTTAATTTATCAACGGGGAAATAAATATAGTATTAGAATGTACATAGCATAATACCGCAGTGTAGAGGAGCACGTTTTTGAAAATTGAACCTAAATTTTATCTTCATTCGGATCCTTTCTTCTAAGTAATGAGGGAATGCTATTTGTATTCTATGAATTTTGGGACTACCGTGTCAGTGCCATGTATATTGAATTTATCGTTCTATTTAGGGTGCTAGAGTTTGGACAAGGTAAATGGGTTGCGAAGATGAAGGTTGTGTAGGATTGTCTTATGAGAGGACGGGGAAGGCAAGACAAGCGGGGATCTTGTAGAGCAAGGTATACGAATTGCATGGAAGCATTGTAGGAGCCATCTCGTGAGGGACACGGATGATTTGTCAAAGACGCGGCTATATTCTCATGGGAAAACGTACCAGTAAGAACAAGGGGTGAGCTTGGACAAGAGAACAATGTGCGAGTGCATGGTGAGCTAACAGAGGCAAAGATCAAAGTTCCAATAGAAGCAAACCCGCATTCGGTTGATTGTGCATAGGTGCTCTAAATGACTTGATGTTTTGGTAGAAAATGCAAATAACTTTGTATTCATTTTTGACTACCCCTTTAATACATTGTTTTGTAGTAAATGAAATACCAGTGTAACATTTAATGCATGTGTGACCAAATTTTGCATGATTGGAGTAATTAGAAACCTCCAAAATTCCCACTTTAACAGTCCTTCAATTCCTAATCCTAAAACCCACGAGTACCAAAATTATACCCCCTTGCAACTTCAAAAAAGGTTCATTTCTGTTCGACGGGCGATAAGTGCATTGTCATTCCCCCAAGTGCAAAAATTCCTAATTCAGTGTTCTAATTGCTTCACCTTCTTAAATGCATCAATCCAAAATCTTGTGCAATGAACGAATTAATTGATTTTAAGGATGTACATCCACCTCTATTTTAAAATTCAAATGAGTTTTAGATCGTTTACCAATAAATTTTTGAGCCCTTATTGTATTACATACAATATCCAAATACTATACCCACATAGCAAATTCAACACATGCAAGCCAAATGATTTAATTCTTGGAAGATTCAATTGCAAAAATGCCATATTTTACAAACATTCCTCAGGATCCTTTTTTTTACCATACAATTTTGTTTGTTTTAAAGAAGTAATTTTTAAATTTTGTTTTTAGAATGGTTTTTTGCCAACCTTGGTCTTGGGTGTTTTTAGGATAAGATAATGCATTAAAATCTTTTTTGCTTTCTAATAATAATATATAAAATTTGGCCATCTCCTTAATTGAAATTATTGTCAATATTCAAAGTGTCACAATTAGGTGTGGTTAATTACCATATTTCAAACATATAGTTGTGAACTCACATCTATGTCAGAAACAATGAATAACAATGAGCTAAGTAATAACATGTGTAGCTTGAATTTAGAGGACTTTTAGATTTAAATACCCTACTAATTACAAGCCCATGACTAGCCCATAGTAACATGGTACACTTTTCCTTGCAATTAGTATAACCAAGGTAATTCTAATAAGATATTTTATCTTTTTCTATAAACTTAAATTAATAAAATAATTTCAAGCTTATTTAAGACATGTTGGATTAGTATAAAATCATGTATGATTTAGTTTTTGATATATTAAAAAAATTATTACTAATAAAAAGTTACTGTAAAATGTAAAACATAATGTAAAATTTAATGTGGCCCACAATAATTGTACTGAAAGGTGTAGCTGAAATCAAAAATCCTCAAAAATTTCAGATAGCCTTGGAAATGTTTAGGGGCGCCCAAATCTAAAAGAGGTTTAGATTTCAACTACCCTTGGGTGTACAATGCTCGGCCATAAGTTTCCGTCACTTCTTTCTAAATGAAAAATGAACATGAAAATTGATAAAATTAGAATCTTTGAGTGAGATTTGGACAAGTTGGAGAACACAAGATACACTACACATACATATGAGTTTTGACAAAGAAATATTTCATTTAGAACAATTTCTACTTGAAAATAAACCCATTTTTTGATCTACCTAAGTCAAACATATGTAGCAAAATATTTAGTTACTTAAAGGATATAATAATCATTATAGAAGGAATGGGGATCCTTTTAGAATCATGTGCAAAAAAGAACATGCCTTTTGAAGCATTATTGACTACTTAGATATCAATTTTGAAGTTTCAAATCCAAAGTTGTTTAGTTTTTAATTCATTTTTTATTGTTTATTTCATACCTCATGCAAAAAATCTCAAAATATTGAAATTTCTTATAATATTATTGAAGAAGACTCAATTATCTCACCAACGCACTTTACGATTTCGAATTTGGATAATTTTACCACTTGTAGCATCATTTCGAAATTTGGAATTCTATAGTGTTTTTGCCTCTATAAAAGACAGCCGGGCACTGTACATCACAAAAGTTCTTGTGATGGAGTACAAGATAGAAACCGTATGATAACCTTTCTGCACTTTTGCTATCGCAGGCTTTGTCATTCTCGTATAGATTCAATATTTATAGAAACAAAAGATTGTACTAAACTTGTATAATACCCATATCACTTTGTCAATACAATATCTATACTGAATATTGTATAAATACAATATCTATGCTGAATTCAATATTTCTAGCTGTAATGTTATTGAATTGATTCATTTGCTTGTAATCCATACAGTCTTTGTATGGCATTTATACAATCACGGTATAGTTTCAATCAAGGTTGCTGTAGTAAATGATTTTGTGCTACTCCAGTACTATACTGAGAGTATAGCCAACAATATCTAGTTTGACATGCCAAACACTACTTTTGAACAATAAAGGTATGTTTAGGGTGTAGAGCTTGATTTTAGCTCACCAAACATTTACTCCTTGGAGAACTTGGTTCTAGCACATCAAACATTTTGTCCTATTCCCTTACAAGACTATGCTCTCACTTTATGAAGCTAAAAGTTAAAGTGATTCTTCTTTTAAATCAATGATTAGAATTCGATGTCCAAGTGGTAATATGTAATTAGTACATGCAACTATATTTGGACAAAATTATAGAGGGTGGGTCATATTTGGTGCTTCTTGCTGGGATGTGAGAGCTTCTCATACTCCATCCTGGACGTGAGTTTTGAGTGTTGAGATTGCTGGTGACCATGCTCTAAAACTATTCACTTTTACTTTCATAATATACAAATACAGAGTAATTTTGCACCAATGGCCCTTTGTCCGGTAGACAATGGCTCGTTGTCATTACAAACAGACACTTTATTCACGCCGGCTGCGAAAGAGGACCCGAGTTTCTGTACAGATAATGGCCCTCCGCTGGGAGTGTACAGTCAGGTCTAATATGCTTACGAATTCCCCTCTGTAGAAAAAAAATTCAGAAACTTTGAACAATGCGTGTGCACTCAAAAATGATCCGATTTGGAAACCGTAAAATGCGTTGCAATCACATTGAACACTTGTTTTGTTAAAAGTGCACATAGCCATGTGCACTATTTTTTAGTGCTATGTGCACTGCATTTTTTTTTTATTAAAAAGGAGAGGGGGTGGGAACATACCCACCCCCTTTAAAATTCGCACTGCATTTTTTTTAATTTTAAGGAGGGGGGTGGGAACATACCTACCCCCCTCTCAAATTCGCACTACATTTTTTATAATGTAATGTACATTCAATTTTTGCACTTTATAGGTAAATTATGACTATACTTTCTTCAAATGTAAACAATTTCAGCATGTGCACTTTCTATATGGCACGTGCACTTTTAACGAAACAAGTGTTATTGGAGTGTACTACAATATCAATACAAATTTACACATGTATTAGTGAAAATCATACAACAAATTAAAAATATTATATACCTATCTACCATTGAGTGCTCTCACCCTTTACTTCAATTACAGTGTCCATTCTAGCAAACATATTTGAAATGAGCGTTTGAAATTGTTTTTGAGATACTTGAGCCTATACTTGTTGGATGATTTGTATCATCTCATCTATCTCCTTTGTAATTTCTTCTTTTGTAATGGTGTAGGGGCTTTCACGGGTTTTGACAAAAGTTCACTTGTCATCATTCCTTCAACTAAACAATCAGTAGTTGATTTTGTGGAACTCATTTATGAAAATACATTGATTAGCTTCTATTTTATGCATGATAGACCTATTCAACTCTCATTAATAGAGGATGGTGCTCTAATACATCGTAGTAGGTACCATGATGATTGGAGACAAGCCCATGGAATCAAAAAGATTATGAAAGATAAAGATGAAATGATACAAATCATCTAACAAGAATAGGCTCAAGTATCTCAAAAACAATTTCAAACGCTCATTTCAAATATGCTTGCTAGAATGGACACTGTAATTGAAGCAAAGGGTGAGAGCACTCAATGGTAGATAGATATATAATATTTTAAACTTGTTGTATGATTTTCACTAATACATTTGTAAATTTGTATTGATATTGTAGTACATCCCAATGTGATTGCAACGCACTTTACGGTTTCCAAATCGGATCATTTTTGAGTACACATGCATTTTTCAAAGTTTTTGAATTTTTTTCCTACAGAGGGGAATTCGTAAGCATATTAGACCTGACTGTACAATACCCACCAATAAGTTTACGTTCATTCAGCTTTTCAAAGAATTGAATCAAATAATTAAATTTATAAAATATTAATATTAATGTTAAAATATATTAAACCATTTGAAGTGTGAAAAAATACTTCTTTGGAAAAAATTTGGATCAAATATTTAAAAAATACAAAATTTATATTCAAAATGAGCAATTCTGACCTGAAAACTTCAAACATTGATATTTTAGTAAATATGATCACAAAACTCATGATTTTTTTTTCCAGATGATTCTATAAAGGATTTGCATTCTTTTCATTGAAATTTTTATAAACCATAAGTAACAAAATTTGTATTCATAGTTGTTTGAATTAAGGGTAAAAAATAAAGGTCTGAATTTCAAATAATAATAGATTTTTTAAATTTTATTATTATCAAAACTCAATTGTATGTGTAGTCCGTCTTGTGCCCTACAACTTGTTTTTATTGGCAATTCTTTGAAAAGTTGAATGAACGTAAACTTGTTGGTGGGTACTGTACTTGTTAGCCCGGCAAGAGGCGCGCTATAGCCTTTGCTTGCACCGGAGGGGTTTAGGGTTTAAGGTTTTGCACAGAGGAGCTCGAGGATGCTTGTTTCTCTATTTCCTGCTGTCAGTCATTTTCGCCCGGGCGCCATTTGTGTTTGCGTGTGCGCAGTATCAATGGTGTGCACTTGGATAGAGCGGGAGATCGAGAATTGGAGTAGCTGATATCATGTCCGCCATGGAGGTTGTGGCAGCAGTCGTAGGGTACAGAATTTCCACAAGAAGAAGACTTGCTTCGCAAAGGCTTCAGATTGTCCAGGCACCTTGTTGTTCCGTGGCTTTGCAGAGACGTGGAGTGCAGGTCTCGCCGTGCCATTTGAAATCACGTGGAGGCTTCCAATTGCCAAACTTGAGGTCTCTGTTCACGCCTTGCATCTTTCGTTACGTATCTTTTTTTCATATGAAGGAGCGCAGTTTATTGAGTTTGTTGTCGTCCAAATTGGCAGACGCTTGCGAGGGCCATTACCATTGAGCGTCGCCAGTGTTCAGGTGGAGCCATCGAGCGAGCTCAGGGCGTCTCCGTCAGCTCAAGGTACTTAATAGGGTTTCCACAATGAATTTCCCAACACCTTGGTTTGGGAAGTTTTTGAAGGTGCCAGAACGAACAACAATTGTTTTTATAGCAGTTTTGAGTAGGTCATATGAGGACATTCTTTCGTTCAATTTTATTTATTTTTGGACCAATGTTCTTCACTGATGTAAAATATCGACTCACCCGAATTTATTATATATATATTTACAATAGAGTTATCCTTCAACTCATCATTATTTTTGCATATCTTGCAAACTTTCCCAATTTGATAGAGTTAACCCCTAAAGGACCAAGGAGCCCAAATTGGGCCTCATGGTTTACGGTTCACTTTTGAGTAGGTCCTATGTGGACTTATTTTTCTTCAAATTTATTTGTTGTTTGACCAACACGTGCAATGTTCTTCAGTGATTCCGGTGATGTAAAATTTGGTCATATCTGAATTGTATTTTTCACAATATGATCAATAGAATTTGTCTTTTCATAACCATGAATCCTTGGTCCTGTAGGGGTTAAAGGATAACTCTCCTATTTTTATCAAAGTATGGGCACCACTGAATCCTGGAGCCATGATTTCTTCTTATACAAGAGAATGTTTTCAAATGTTTACTACGCTCATATTACATGCAAAAGAATTCAGAAACCTGCTCAATGAAGTTGCATCTGCAACTTTGAGATTCATCAGAATTCTCCCAAGTACGGAAGGTTTTTGAGATATGTCAATCTTGCTGAGGTAAAAGGATAACTATAATATGATGAATTGAATTAGTTATTTTCAAACCGTGAATTCTTGGTTTTTTAGGGTTTGAAAGTTGGTGATATTGTGATGCGAGGTTGTAGACATCCTTGACTGGGATTTGGAGGGATGGAAAGTGGTGCTGGAGGAGACGGGGGAAGCGGTGGGCTGTGTGGAAGAGGTTCTGAGTTTGGCCTCATTTTGGGATCCCTCGGTGGTAGAGTACTGCTTGCTCAAAGTATTCGACAACAGTTCTCCGGGCATTGAGTACCTAATCCCGTGGGTGGAAGATGTTGTGAAGGAAGTGGACGCCACAACCCAGTGTATCCTCATCAAGGTGAATTACTTACTCCCTCCGTCCCATAATAGATGATGCTTTTGAAAAATAAAATTGTCCCAAATTACTTGATGCAAATCATTTATTCAATTTGAAGTTGTTGTTTTACATGTTCTAACAAAGCAAAATCACAAAGACACGTACACAGGAAGTGCTTTTTGTCCGTGAAGTTTCTATATATCTATTGCAACTGCCTACTTTTATAGTTTCTACCATGCAATCTTGGAAACTCAAGAAAACACTGCAACGAACATCGATCACCATGCTTCCACATGCCACACATATCATGTGCAATATGATACTACTTGGACAGACAACTACTCTGAAATAGAAACTTACCGTAGTAAGAGATTTGATGAAATCATTCTAGTTTGCTTAATTTTGTGACTTTTTACAAAAGCATCATCTATTGTGGGACGGAGGGAGTACGTGCTTCCTCACTCACTTTGCTGTCGAGCAAGTTTGCAGTGTGACTGAGGGTCCTCGTTATGGTTGCAGCCACCGGATGGCCTTTTGGAGTTGGCCAAGCGACCCGAGCTCCTACGGAAGATCCGAATAGCTCTGGAGTCCTTCGGTCTACATACTGAAGGTATGGAGCAGATATTTAACCCCTAAAGGACCAAGGACTCATTGTATTAGAATGACAAATTCAATGGGTTATGTTGTGAAAAATCAATAATCAGATGGGACCAAAATTTATACCCCATGTATCAGTGAAGAACATTGCATGTATTGGTCAAAAAAACAAACAAATTTGAACAAAAGAAAGTCCATATAGGACCTACTCAAAACTGCTGAAAAAAAACATGAGACTCTATTCGAGCTTCTTGGTCCTGTAGGGGTTAAGCCGTGAACGTGTTGGTTGACATATAAGGTAGAGGATACTCTTGTCGTCATTTTGACCAATTTGTAGGAGTGTGCTTTCATTGAGATGCCAAACTCTCTTGAGATCAAAATTTTATCTCTATGTACGATGATTTCTTATGCAAGTGGTAGGTTATGGACGACTATTGAAGGGACAGTAGACAACCCCATTTCCATTCGGTGGCCATAGATGTTTAGCTAAGTCGGGTTTACAGCACTTGCTAATTGAAGGCTAACTAAGTGTATTGGAAGAGATGAGTTGGTGTTGGTAACAGGGGTTGGTATAGTAGACGGGGTTAGGTCCCTAACGGTTGTAGTATCCTATACCTTATACATACATGCAGAATATAGATCGAGAGTGTGAAAGCTGCAAGTGACTGGATTTGCGCTTTCATGATTTGTGGAGCAGGCCAGAAAGAACCGCATATGCCAACACGGCGTCAACTGCAGGCAGCAGGAGAACAAAAGTTGGTGGAGATGATAATGGTATTCCCTCTTGCTTCAGACACCTTTACACGTTGTGGTTGCTTTTCCGACACTTGTAGTGTCCAGGTGTAACTAATGAGAATAATGAATGAAGCTTTTTACGGAGAATGTCATGTCCAAAAGTGTGGAGCCCTACTTGTTGACTTCTTGGATTTTGTTTTCTAGGCTGCTGGAGGCTTTTCATCAGTTGCTCAGGATCTAAGACTTCGTACAAAGCGTCGACCAGTGGGGTTTTGGTAATGATTCTTTCTTTGCCGGTCTTGTTTTCGTTCTTGGGAATTGGACAGAAGCTGGAACACTTGTAGTTAGTTGGGCAATGCAGTGAACCTTTGGAGTGTATGGGGAGATCAAGTGCTTATACCAGTCTTTTCTTGTGGCTCTAGGGCTACATTTTTATGTTCATACCAATTTATGTGAATGAATACGTTGCTGCACTTAATGTGTTTATCCACTCGTCGTTTTTCATGCCTCGTAGGGAAGATCTGCAAAATCTTGATTCAGAACTTGAAATATTTTTGGGGGAGTGCTGGACAGAAGAGACTAATCCAGACACAGGTGTGTACTGTACCTTTTACTATGTCTGGTTGCTGTAAAAGGCTGTGACTTGAACAGATATTGCAAGTTCTATTTGAAAGACTGGTATTTTGAAGGTTATGGGATATCTTAAAATGCTACTAGAGTTGACATTGCTGCTTGAACTCGATAGAACGACAAGATTGGTATGCTTGAGAGGATTTTCTCTATGATTGAGCAGGGAAGACGGACTACGTGAATCTCGTCACTGGTGAAGTGGTGGGTGAGAAGCCGCCTTCTGCAAGCATTATGGATCCCACTCCTGTGAGCCAAGATTGGAATGACTATGGAACGGCTGTGATGCCTCGCGCCGCTACATTGAGGAAAATGGGCCGGTATGATCTTCATAATGCGGTATGCCTTTTACCTGCCTTAGTGTTTCGTGTCTACAATGGAGTAAGAGCCAAGTTCCATGGGTGAAGTCTTTCACTAAAAGACTGGTTTTTAGGGACTTTGGGGGACCAAGTTCCACATTTCAAGTGAGCTTCTGAGAAGAAAGTGGTGGAGAGGTTGTCATGAAGTATGGAGGTTCTCAAGCCCAAGACTTCATGGCAACTTCTCCCTAACCAATCAAATTTGTTCATGTTTCACCTCACCCAATCAAACTTGTTCATGTTTCACCTCGAGCAAGTCCATGGAACTTGCACAGCTTCATGGCCGGGTATTAGACAATCCCAACTACCATGGGCAACTTCTCAAACCCATGGAACTTGGCTCTAAGGGTGTGATTACAAACGTTGTAAGCATGGTCTTGTGTTTGGCTTTAGCAAATATTTGGTTGATGCAAGATCTAATGTGTATGAATTTGACACAATTGGGTGTATTGTATGTGGTAGATAATGATGCACGGAGGTTACAAGGAGGTTGCTCAGCAACTAGGTCGCATGACTATTGGAAGGCGTGAGGTGGCGGACCTAGAATCAGAAATTCGGCAGTTTATGCAGGATCATAACTTGTAAGATGACGTTTTCTTTCTTTTATGACTCGCTTGGTGAGATAAATTGGGCTCAGTCTGCACTTTGTGGTGAAAAACTCAATTACCAACATGTATCTGAATCTTTTGTCTATTTTCCTTCCTTGATCTCGTATGAATGGAACTCGTAGGTCATTGTTTCCAAAACCAGCCCAGTTGATAGCAGAGAATCGGGATGATCTACTTGTAGCAGTGCGGGAACAGGGTGGGGTTGTTGCAGTAGCCAAGAAGATGGGGCTCCGACCACAGAGAAACGGAGTAAGTCCCAGTGCAGATGTATTTTCTTTTGTCCAGTCACATGTGATCTTTCGACTTTCTGTAGGGTATGTTATGTCCTTTCTTTTCAAATGCAGGGACGAGGTTTTGTGGCCATTGTAATTGAGTCTTTTCGTTGACTTGCAAGTACTGTACGTTCTTCACTACTTCGAAGCTTGTGTTTCGAGTGGTTCGTTTCTGTAGTGATGATGTTGCAAATTGGTAAGAATAGTGCTTAGTGCTTTACCAGGGATCTTGGCTAATTTCAAGGTCACTCGATTCAATGGGAAACTGCTTTGTCTATGAGCCTTGTTTGACCAATGGCCAAAAGTGGCCACTTCCATATCTAAAGTAGCTGAAACAAATTATTTATGAAGCTTTCAGGAAGGCAATAAAATGTTCTTATAGAAATGTCGTATAGTGTTAAATGATAGAAATATGTTTTGAAAGTTACTGTTATTGAAAAAATTTGGACTTTCTATCTTTAGCTTGGACGCTAGGGGGATAATGTGTTACTAGTTTATACACATTATCAGGCGAGGATGAGGAGATACTGGCTTAAGAATGTTATGGTATGTTGTTTGATGTGCAGAAAGGGCGTTGGAAAAATGTGGAAGAAGCTGCAGAAGCAATGAAAGATTATTTGTTAGAGAATCTGCTGGAGACTTATCCAGATATCAATAAAATCAGTAAATCCAAAGAGGCGATCTGGAAAGAGGCAGTTGAAGGTTTCCTGCGCCTGCCAAAACAAGCAGACATATTGGAAGATGGTCGCAGAGACTTGAGATATGCCCTACAGGTAACACCACATTGCTCTTTTAGGTGTTTCCTTGGCTGCCTCTGAAATCAATCCATTACGTCCAAGTTATAAAGGGTCTAAAGTTGCTAGATTGGGGGTTATTGCAGAAGTTCGGGCAGGAAGCCATTGCAGAACTTCTAGGTATCAAAACTCTGACCATGAGGAGACCATTCATTCGTCGTCCATGACAACATTCTGTGCATCAGCCTCCTCATGTGCACAGAAATACACACCAACATCTTGGAAGACAAACTCAAAAGTTCGTTGGATGCAATCGTACTTGTTTTTCATCTTCCCAAAATCGAAACATCATCTTCCAGCAAGACAACAAGCACACCTCAAGGTAAGCTTGAGTATGGTTTCACGCTAACAACATTGAGATTACTAACTGGCCAGTCCAGTCTCCTATCCTCAATCCCCTTGAACACTGTGGTTCCACCTCAAGAAGCAATGGAATCACTATGGCTTAGAGTCAAGGCAGAATGATGCAAGATTACTTGAGAATTGTGTCAGAATCTCATTGAAAGCATGTCATTCGGGGTGCCAGCAGTGATCCAAGGCAAAAAGTGGTCTAATACCAAGTAGTAGCTACAAAATTGGCTGCATGACATAGGCTACATATTGTACAGTTGGGTACAAGATGGTTACAAATTTTGGATCCAGTTGAGACTTGTGAGAACTTTGGAAGGCCCTGTATGCTAAAAAATGAACGGAATTTCAAATTTTAATTTGCATTGGAATCACACTAAAGTCTACTTTATCATCATTACAAATACACATATGTAATTGAAAATCATACAAAAAATCTGATGTTTTCTATATACTATCTACCATTTAGTGCTGCCACCATCTGTGAAAATTACAACTTGTATTTAATGGTACATATTAAAAATGAACCTTCACAATTGCTTTAGAGATACTTGATCCCACACCATTTGAACTATTTGTATGATTTCTTACTTGTTCTTTACCTTAATGCAAAAAATCTTTGTAACTTGAAGGAACTAAACTTTTCGTTGCATGTGCCCAGTTCTGGTAGTCAGTATACTTCTCTTTTCAATCTTGAATTGATATGTTGAGACAAGGGCTAGAACTTTGCTCAATCTTTGTATTGGCTCATCAACTTCCAACTAGCCCCAAGTGAGTTGAAAGTCTGCATTGTGTAAAGGGTGTCGAACGGTTTGGTCCCATGAATTGCTGTGAAAACAAGAACCACCTCCTGCCATACTTTACAGGTACATTATTCGATTCTCAAATTGATCCTCTTGACCAATGCACATGAACGGCAAGGTGCTGTAAGCCATCTACTCATCAGGAATTTAGGACCCACGGATTTTCAACGATTTCTGTGCAACATCCGATATTAAATGGGTTTGTGCATTTTTTGCACGGATTTCGTAGTGACTTTGCACTAATTCCACACGGATTCTGCACTTTGTTAGATAAGGAAAAGAGTGGATGTAGAATCCGTGTGGATTCAGTGTAGAATTAGTATGAAATCCGTACGGAATCTGTGCGAAAAATGCACAAACCCATGAAATATTGGATGTCGCACGAAAATCGTTGAAATCCGCGGGGTCTTAAATTCCTGATGTAGCCAGCTAGTACATACAACTTACTGTAAACTTGCTATACATGAATCGGTTTGTGTTGACAGCTAGCTAGCTAGCTCTAACCTCTTATCAGCTCTATGCAAATTCTAGTCTTGACATGAGGAAGCTTAAAGGACGATTAACTTGTAGTAGTGCTCACAATTAGCTAGGACGACTCTGGATTGCATTGTGAAGAATGGAATGGCTGGCTTGCTGCGATACACAATTTACGTCTGGTTGATCGAGGGTTGGATCGCTCAATTTCCACCATTAACCCTTAAACATCCCAGCGTCCAGAAACTGGATCACGAACAGATTCAAAGCCTTGCAACTTTCTCATACATCCTCAGATGACTTTCATCCAAGTCACCTTTGTAAGCCTATTAAATTCTCTACCAATGACAATAAATCTCTTATGATGAGGAGTTGTTGATAATATTGGAGAGGCCTCTAACTACAAGTATGTCAAATTTGTTGGGTAGATTTTATGCTTGCAATGGTTCTTTCATGTACACCTCATGTACATCTGAGTCATGCTAATATATATTTTTGAAGTTAGCATCTACTTGTGTTCAAACTGAGGGTCGGTACGTTTAGGGGTTAACAAAAATTTGTTCACAAACAGTCGTCTTCACAGGGGTCTCATATGGTTTCCCTGTGTTGATTCCCTTGTGAGTGCCACTTTCCCCTATGAGCTTCAGAACTTGACACATGTTAAAAATTTCCTTGTACAAGTAGGTAACTAAGCTTAAGCAGGTGATTTTGTACACATGTCAAAACTCGAAATCACATGGAAAAGTGACACTCACGGGGGAATCAACACAAGGGAACCATATGACCTCGCTATGCTTTGTTCCTGAACCTCACACTACGTTCTACAAGCTGTGGTAAGTGGTGGGGAGACACATGCAGCTATATCCCCTCATTCCAGCGCCACAGTCTGTTCCCCTTTGAAAATCCTCACCTCCCTAAGGTAGAAGTACCTAAATCCACCACGAACCTAAAACCACCAACTTCTACACCCTTCATTTTAGGGAGGAAATGTAAGTTGTAGGTACATGACTTAACTTTTGAGCAATTGATGCATAAGTCATGTAATGAAAGCTTACATTTCCTTCCTGAAATGAAAGAGGGGTGTAGAAGTTGGTGGTTTTAGGTGTTGTAGTGGTTTAAAGTTCCTCTACCTTATTTGAGTTGCAAATTTCAATCCCATGCAACCGCCATTGGCACTCGTCGTCCCTATTAGATCACCTCAGAAATGGTAAACAATATGCTTCTGGACCTCAAGAATCAACAGGCAGGGATGCCAAATGCTTGGGTATCCAATGACCAAACCGTGCACTCTCTTCTTACCTATACTCAACCGCTTTATGCTAATTGCTAGTCACCGGTTTAGACGGTAACTGTGCACGATCGCGTAATGTCCAAGGCTAGCTACGTATGACCCATGGGAAATTTGTTAGGTGACCTACATATTCACAAGGAGTACGTAGAACACGACATTGCCCTAGGCACATATTGTTCCACCCAAAAACTCCAAATAAATATTTGAAAATTTAGAAAATGTCCTCCATGGAGATGTTGTCCAGATTGTAAGTTTGCGTGCAAACTAACACCCTTAGGAAGGTGCCTAAAATGAATGAATACAACAAACAGGGGTCAAGGGGCCATTTCAGGGCCCAACATCTTTTGAGGGTTAACCCTTAAACTTCTTTCCAAGGCCCGTGGGCTTGGTTTCAAAGAAATCTTGCTTCTACCATAAGCACTATTCAACTTCTTCTGACCAGACATGGATCAATGGATGCACAACATGGGGAGGCATTTGATGTGTTTAATTGCAATAAAAAAAACTTATGTGCTTGTTCACAATGTTTAAATCAAAGGTATTGGAGGATCATTTGATTCTTGCCTGAGTTCCCAATTGATTCCTTGTGTGCTTGTTTCTTTGTTGTGATTGGTCAAGCACCCATGCTCAACCTAAAAATATAAACCATGTTTTTTCAGAGATCCTCAGGCTGCCCACTAAGGACCTAGAATGTTGTTTAAAGGTTAAGCTCAAATGCAATAGAACTCATTTTCAAGGTCTAAATTTAGTTTAAGTAGGAAAAAACCAAAAAATTCAAAATACACTACGTGGTGAACCGCTTTTATAACTCTTTGTGTAGTTGGAACCCCATGTAAAATCCAAAAATAGTTTGAATGATCTTAACCCTTAAGTGTTCATACTAAAGTTACCTGGTCAAACCTCATCAATTTCTCACACTTTAAATTATGTAAAAAGTTTCAACTGAAGCATTTTTCTCATATAAGATATTGTTATTTTTTCATAATTATGTACAAAAACTTTATTTTACAAGTTTTTTCAAAGTCATTTTCTTGTAAAAATCATAGTAATTACAAAAATTCTTTAAATAGTATGAATTGTTTATGGAAAATGTAAATAATAGTGATGAACCACAAGGTGTAGGTGGCATGCTTTTAGGTTTTGATCTTCAACCCCTAAACGCTCAAACAACCATTTCTTGGTTGCTACCCGAATCTAACGAATTGCTCAGAACAAGAAACAAATACGTTTTTGAAAAAATAAAAAACATTTTAAAATACTACATCAAGTCTTCTTTCCAATGCAATTTGAATCATGTCAATCCAAGTTAAACTCCATCAGGGAGAATTTTTCAAAGTGGTTCACCTCAACATTGTCCTAGTGTTATAAATTTTGCTATTTAGGGAAAGTAATGATGTTCCCTCCATCATTTCTTTTGCTTTCTTGAAGTTTACAATAGAGAAGCCAAATTTAACCAATCATGATAAACTTTTAACTCTAAAAGTGAAAATTATAATTTATACAAATTTTCAAAGGTTAATGCATTTAAATTCATTAAAAGAATATCTAAATTTATTTTTGGAAGTAAGACCATACAGAAAATTTGTAGAGATGATGCCCTACATTTTGTTTATTGAACCAAACTTCATCAAACATATGGAAGGCACATATTATAACACATCTATCTTTTCTCCAATACCCCTTGGGCTTTTAGGGGTTAAAGAGCTATTAAAAAACGCAATTTTAACAATTTTGAAGAATGATAAATTGGACTAGAAGATAAAAGATATCCCTCACACTTCCTTAGTTGGGACCATTTTCATTTGAAATTAGGAACTAGGTAAAAATTAGCGTTTGACTGTAAAACAATCAAACATGGCCCCACAAGGCCCTCTACACGTTTAGGGGTTAATTACTTGAAGAGGTGGCATGACCAACAAAAAGCCTTCACGAAAAGAATTGGATAAAAACCCCTTCATCCGCTCTATGGTACTTCATCATGAAAAGAATTTGATACATCTATCTGCCAAATTTTGGCTGCAACAACATTTAGGAATTAACCCTTTAGTACCCATGGTGGTTATGGAGAAACCACAATTTTTTGGGTGATGTTTTTTAAACTTTCTATGTTGAAATTAGGGATACTATTAATAGTATTCAACCGTATAAATGGAAACATATCTTAATGAAACAGGTGTCGGTTAAATCTTGGTAAGATTGGACTGTTGGATTGGAAGATATAGTATGTCTTTGAACCGTATAATGGACACTCTAAAATGAAATTTTGGAGGGTGTGTGACTTCAAGGTCAAATAGAATTTGAATTAAATTTTCAAAAATGAAAGTGAAGATGTTCAGCAATGACCTGTGCCAACACCTCTTCATTGCAATCTTTCATGTCAAGAACGAACTCATATATAATTATTGTGAATTTTATAAGTGAGAGTGACTTATCCATGTACGATTTAGGACAAAATTTATACGTTAAAATAAGAAAGGAGTTGGTACATTGATCAAGATCAGAATACATACACTAATGGAACATGAACAAGAGAACACAATCCAAAAAAATACAAAATAAATAACTTTCAAACACAAGAAATACCGCATAGTACATGTGTTGTATTTGTATGTATTTGTTGTATTTTCAAGTATTTGCAGTATTTTGGTGTTTTGTACAAAAATATTTGGATATCTAAGAGAGTCAGATTCCAAATTTTCTTTTTGCATCATCTACATAATCAAAAGTTACACTTCTAAACTTCAAACACTGGACTGAGATGGTTCACAGATTTTACAGCATTTCATTTTCTAGTGATCTAGTGACCACTTAGTGGTTATCTGGGCACTAAAGGGTTAACCCTTAAGTGACTGATCGACCATTTTCTAGTCGCAGTTCAAACAACAATGACTGCCCATGGTCAAGAAATGACATTTTTCAAGTTTTTATTTTTTGTTTAAATTGGGGGTCGAGATCATGTTCTAGTGTTGTTTGATACATTTCACTTGCAATATTGAGGTTCACTAAGGAATTTTTCAAAAACAAAGACCTCAATATTGTCCTAGTGAATTATAAAACTTACTATTTCGGGAAATTAATGATGTTCACTCATTTGAAAATTTTGCTATTTTAAATTTTAGAATAGAATGTTTAGTTTTAACCAATTATATCAAATTTCAAATTCTAAAAATAAAATTTGTAATTTTGGTGAATTTTAAATGGTGAATGCTTCTAAATTCATTAAATGAGTATCTAAAACTATTTTTGGAGGTTTGACCGTACGGATAATTACTAAACATCATGCTTCTCATTTCCTCTTTTGGGCCAAACTTCATCAAAGTTGCAGAAGTAACATTTTATAAGGCATCTAGGTTTTGCCCTTATCCCGTCTGTCATTTAGGGGTTAACCTTTAAAGGTCCAGAGAGCCCTTTCCGATCAATATTATACAGCAATATTCCATTGCATTTTGCATGGTTCTACATGTCCTATGGGTTTAAGATCAAAAGTGAAGTTAAAATTCATGTTGACATGATTTTAATGAGCTATTGGAGTCACAATTTGGAACTTTCTATTTACAACAAATGTCAAATATACGCCAACGTATCTACTATCCCCATCAACCCTTTAAGGGTTAAGCATGCAAGGAGTCCCATGGGGCTATGCTTAATTGTTTTTCAGTCAAACGCTGATTTTCACCTAGTTCCTAATTTCAAATGAAAATGATCCCAACTTAGAAAGTGTGGGGGCTACCTTCTACTTTGTAGTCCAATTTACTCTTCTTCAAAATTGTGAAAACTGCATTTTTTATAGCACTTTAGAGCTCCAAACCCTAAAATTCCAATATACACTGTAGAAAACGTTTTTCTATCGAATTTCTTATTATGTAAGCTCAAGAAGCATGCCACCTATACCTTGTTGTTCATCACAAATATTTACACTTTCCCTAAAAAATTCATACTATTCTAAGTCTTTTTGTAATTACTAGGAATTTTACAAGAATAAACTTTGAAAATCTTATAAAGTTTATTTTTATTTATATAATTATGAGAAAATTAGGGTAAATCGGTTTAACAATACTTTATATGAGAAAAAGAAAGACTCTAAATCCCCCCCTCAACGTTAATGCAAGAGGACAAAAACTGCCCCCTATTTTGTGAACCCGAGGGGGTCATCCTTGTGTAAAATTCCCGAGGGGGTCATCCTAGACTAATTTGGGGCCATATTCCCCAAATTTGAAAACAAAAATGCCCAAAAAAGATCCTAGGATGCCCAAAATGGAAATTTCAGAAAATGGGGCCCATGGGTGAATAGTGTTTGCATTAACGTCGAGGGGGGGATTTAGAGTCGGGGTGAGAAAAATACCAGAAAAAATATAATATATTTTAAAATGTGAGGAATTGATGAGGTTTGACCAGGTAATTGTAGTGTAGATGCTGAAGGGTTAATTGAAAAGGCTCAACCTGGTTGGAAAACTCAACCCGAATTCAACTCAACCCAACCCTCTATGCAGCTCCCCCCTCTGTCCAACTTTCCCTCTGGAACTCAACTGAACCTCAATAATAAAGGTACAAGTTTGCCTTGTAATCAACTGTACCATTAAAGCCTGCGCTGCAGGAGCTCTTTACCATCAGCTGAGTGAGAAGTGTAAAAGTTGTTGAGTAAGGAAAATTATCAAAATACAGATGTTGTGCAGCTTTGCACTGTTTGTGAACAATACCTCCAGTCGGAGAGACTCCAGAATCTAATTATAAAATAGACAAAACTTCCAGCTTATCAAAAAGGAAGCTGAAAATGAAACTGTGTAGTCCCTTCAAAATAAAACAAAACACGAACAGGAAGTTGTTACGGACCCCCTCTTCCTCGGGACTTCAAAATGCCCGTGTGTTTGAATACTATACAAAAAGCTTGAATTTACCTTTTCCCTGGATACCTTCTGGGATGATCATTATTCTTGCTCAAAATGAAGTCATCCTCAGGCAAGGAAGCTGTAGCCTCCACTTCCTCTTCCGGTCTCTCCTCCCTGTGTTCATTGGGAGCAATGGAAACACGGTTGTTGCTGACAACGTTGTTAGCCCACCATTCTTGAAAGTCTCGGGATCTGACCAGATCTCCCACTGCCTCTCCAGTCATATCCGTGGCCTTGTAATCGTTGCTACTCAAAGGCTGGCGATCTGGGGTCTTGTGGTACGTGGAGTAATACTCTTGCACGGTTCGAGGTGGAGATGGTGACGCTCGCGGCGCTGCATTTGTCACTATGATCTTGTCAAAAACTTTAATGATAGCTGGAACATAACGGAAAAAGTGCTTCCTACAAACTATCATACCGTACGCTGTAAGTGCAGAGGACGAAAGTAGCAGGCAAGCACATTAAATTTGCAAGAGTTTCTACATGCTCCCAAGATACGGCTATTACCTGTTAAATGTCTTCTTGACAGGGCACTGACTTGCTCCCACCTTGTCAGGGCCTCCTTGCCAGGAAGATTCTGCAGAGAATTTGCCTGAGTTTTAGTTATTGGCTTGTTGATTGCACCTCGCTTCAAAGAGGGCTGGAAAGCACCCTGTCTTTGCATCATAGGCCTTCTGTCCTCCCACAAACACAAGAAGTCAGTGACAAACTCCCAGTACATTTGAAACGACAGAGTCGGCCACCATTTTCACCGTCAGTTAAGTGTCCAAAAGCCTTTACCTCTATTACACAATCCCTACAAGCTTCTAAGTTTCACCGACAAACTATATCAAGGTGCTGGAACAGGACCACATTTTAGAGGCATCCTGCTGCAGAAGTTGATGATATTCATACTAACACTCCTGCACATGGCAAGACTCAACTTCAGGAAAAAAGTGAATGAGATGGTATATGTACTCCAGCTCGCATTGGTATAGATGGGTGAAAGTAACTTACTTGGACCAAAGCTCTCGCAGTTTTTCCCCTGCCCACGCAAAAACTCCTTCTGATTCCCAGTACCTGTATAACAGCAGAGTCGTTAAAACTAATCACCTTCACAATGCCACCCAGATGTGCAGGAAGTACAAGGACAGCATACTCACTCAGACCAATAAAGCCGTAAAGCTTCTGGAACTTCAAGCTTCTCCAGGAATTTGAAGAACTTCCCCACCATCCATGTCCCTGATGATCCAAGCGCAAGTGCCAATATCGAAAATACAATGTCGTATGAGGACTGCAACAAACACGATGTGTGAACGTGTGTCAGCTGAATTTCTACTAACACCAGATGCATGTGCCAAGGTGACAATCAAAACCAAACAACACAAGGACAAGGAACGAGGTTATAATCCTTTAGAAAACTTGATTGGCTCAGAAAAAAATAAGAGAATTGCAAACCTATAGAGTGCAATGATGTAGTAGTCCCCAGAGTCTGAATATAAGAACTACTGTAATCACTGATAAGCTGCATTGATAATCTTATGCCTTCCACTGGATTGAGGGAACTGATACCTGGAGAAGCATTGCACCACCAATGATACGTATTGCCCACTTCACAAATTTGGCTACACCAGAGTCAACGTTTCCATCCTCGGCAAGGACCATTTTCCGTACTCCCCAGAAGCCAACCCAGGCGCCGATGAGAACAACACCAAGACCAAGAAACACTGCTACCTGATCACAATAATCAATCAATAAATTCAGTACAATACAATGATCACACTGTACATAATGCAACACAAAACATAGAACTGGACAATGAGCCTACAAAAGTTGCATCACAATTGTCCTGTAAACCTCGAAATTGACATCCAAATGCTAGTGGAGAATCTCCTGCTACATATTGTCATCGGTTATCCCATACTCGATTACTACACAACTAACGTGAAATACATATGGTCAAAAACCAGAAGTTGAGACAGGTTAGGGGAATGAGTGATCTGAACTTGGAAGTCCCTAAGACCGAAAAACCCTAGAATCACATACGAAAACAGAGGAGAAGCGCCGTGCTTACAGGGTTGAACATGTCATCGCTAAGTCCAAGCTCCTTGAGAAGAGAACTGACGAGTCCACTAAAATAGTGCATGACTACAGTTCCCATCCCCAGCTGCACAACACAAACCCATTGAACAAACTCAATAATAATGTGGAGACATAAAGAAATCTCAGGTAAGATTTCCTACACTTATATTTCTTCGACCATGAACCATATACTGATCACAAAAAAGCTCGAGACATCTATTTACATATGTTGAACCATACCAGTGAACCGTAAAGTAGAAGCCAGAGTGAACTCTTGCGTCCAGTTGGTAGGAGTTTCATCCCCTGAGAACGTCAAAACCAAAATTTGTGTTAGAAAGCTACTTTTCAAAACATTATAAGAAAATAGATAGAAATTCACAGTAAAAATTCAGACCACGGAAATAACGAAGCAAGCTAGTGAGTACCAGGAGAAACAATATCAGCTTAATATTACAGAACTTGCATCACATCATCTCGGCAGATTCATCTAAAACATCTTATCCACGCCAACCCACAGAAGTTCCTAAAATTAGGTCACATAACGGAAAGTCTTATGGAAGAGGAGGCTTATCACTTCGTACCTGGTACAGCAATACAATAATCACCAAAAAGACGCCCAGGGTCATTGCACTACTATAGTAAAACGGCACCCAGTCACTCACTATAGGAGCCACCAACAACAGCAGCATCCCCAGTACCAGAAAAGCAATTCGAAAACCTTGGCTCTCTGCAAAACCAAAATGGCAGTTCGTAATAACGCCACATTCTCTGACCAAATTGCTAAAACTTAAACAGAAAGTCCTCCATCAGCATGCCTGCATCATGACATTAGAAAAAACTTACAGAAGCTAAATTTGGAGCCGGTGATTAACCCCTATTACATAGCCATACAGTTGAAGAATAAATGTTTAAGACAACACAGCAAGGACATGCTAAGCAGAAATTTCACGGGCAAACATTAACCAAGTGCACCTTCTTCGGCAGATATAGAGAGCGAAACGTCTGTGTGAGATTCGGTCGCTCGAAGATCGACATATTTGGTCTCAAAAGGAGATGCAGCTCCAGACCAGAAACCCTTCTCAAGAGCACGCCAACTCTCCTTGGAACACTGGGCCACTTCCATAGACCCATTTCTGCAGATAGTACATTACCATGGACATATTATGAAGCTGCAGCATGAAACACATTGAATTGCAATAAACAAGGCCAGCATGCCAAAGAAGCTCAGAAGTGGAGTAAAACCACGAGCGTACATCTCAAAAGACCTCCCATAAGATTGGCAAAGTTATTAATGGTAAGTTAACGTTAACCCAATAGGACATTAGATCAATGTTAAATTTAACTGAATGTTGACCTAATACTATGAATATAATGCTAATGACACTAACATCACAGTAACATTAAAACAACACCATTTGCGTCAAGCTAACATGAACTCAAACTATATGAATCTCATGCCTACTAACTTAACATTAAGAAGTTTGTCAATCTAATGGGGGATGTCAATCTTTTGTGATGTAAATTCAGCAGAAAAAAAAAACGTAGCATGAACCTGAATATGAATTCAACGGGTTCTAAGACTGCAAAACACATTTTTGTCTCTTCTAGTTCGATAATGTTGGAAACCATTATGCGAAGGTTCGGCATTTCAACTCACCGATGCATGCAGACCTCGACTTTGGGAAGGGCAGGCCTGTACGCAGGACTAGCAGCAGCTTGCACCTTGACTCGAGTGATGACTGCAAATTTATCAATGTTCCGAAGCCGGGGAATGCCATGAATCCGAACTCGCATGCATGCCACCAGGTCACCCGGCTTCACCCCGGGGGAAGTTTCCACAAAAACCCCATCAGCCAACGGACGCAACGTGATCGACTCGCCCACTGAGACATCTGTCACACACAAAACACCAACAACAAAACCAACACTCAGCGACAATCCAAAGAATGGCATTTACAGCCTAGTCCAACATTCAAAAACCTTATATTGCTGATTGAGCTTTCTATTCATTCAACCATCGTCTCTAAACCCAACCCTAACCCCTTCAAAACAAAATACAAAAAAAGGAAATTCCCTAAAAACCAAAAATCCTCTGCCAGAGTCTGTATCACACACTACAGAAATTGACACCATTCTCGCTACTTCTAAACCCTCAAGAGCTCACCACCCTCGTCCCTAAACCCTCCAAAAAATAAAGTAACCCTAAAAGGCTCAAAATCGATCCCACACACCACAGAAACTGAAAACCATGTTCTCACCACTTCTAAACCCTAAAAAATCAAGAAATAGCCCTAAAAGGGTCAATAATTTACCAAAATAAAAACCATTCCGCTATCACACACCACAGAAATTGAAAACCATTTCCATGAAAGCTAGCCCGAAATTACCTGGAAACGGATTGATGCGTGGTCGCGTGATCGCCTCGGCAACTCCGCCCAGCATATGCAGCAGGCATAGGAGAGCCAGCAGCAGCAGCAGCAAGTCGGAGACGACCTTCATAACTACTGCCGGCGGTGGTCCTCCTCTCAACTTCATCAATCAATTCGTGCTCCGCCTCCTTCCTCTTCATGCAGCCATGATCCCCCGCGCAAAGTTAAGTCTCCCCCAGCCTCTTCTTCGTCTTCAATTTCCAAAACAATGAAAAAAAAAATGGGACCAAAACACAGCAACGAAGAAATGGACAATCGATGATTTCGAACTGGCGACAGATGATTCGTGGCGTCGCCGATTCAGTGAGGAACCGATTGAAGGAAGAGGGCGGGTGATCGGTGGCGCGTGAGATGCACGTCGGAGACTCAAAAAGGGAAGAAGCGCGGGCTGCCTGTTCTGTTTCTTTCCTGAGAGAGAGGGCCTGCTACCCCTTTTCACACGGACGGTTCCCTTTCTTTCTGAATAGTGTGACCCACACTACAAATTCATTTCAAATTCATCTTTAACCCTTAAACGTACCACTCCTTTGTAGGAAAGTCAAACTACACAATTTAGCCTTCAAGATTTATCAAAATATATTTTGTAATATTTTTCATGCATGGAATTGAATGTTTCCTATCAGTCTTGAAATTTTCAGATTTTTTTGTTTAAATACGGCCTTTTTAACAAATTTTTAAGTCAAATACTTCAAAAAATAAATTTTATTACAAAAAAGCTTTAAAAAATTAATATTTTTTGGGGAGCAGGTATAAATTACAATGGAGAATCACATGATATGTTTTCCATAGAAATTTTTTATTTACATTTTGAAATTCGAAAGGTGAACATCCTATGTAGTGTAATTCAAACCTTGAGCTACAAAGCTTGCACAAGCAATAAAATACTCAATAATTGGAATTTTTAAGATTTGAAAAGTGGAGTACAAACTAGACTTAATAAACTTCATTTTCTTAGTTGGGTGTATTAGCAACAAAAGTCATCTTCAAGATCAAAATTGGGTTTGACCAACAAACGTCCAGAAACTGAACGTTGGGACGTTTAGGGGTTAAACCCCTAAATGCCTACAGGTTTTGGGCAATACCTAAATGTATTATAAAATGAGGCTCCTTTTAACTTTTTTGAGCATCACCTCCAATGAGCATATGTAAGACATTCTTATTAGAAGACATATGTATGGTTCAATTTCAAATAAAATTTCAAATGAGTTTATGATAAAAAATAAATCAAAAACTCACTAAAATTACAATTTTAATACTATCGTCTTTGTAATTGGTTGAAATTTTTATGTGGTGAAGTAGCCCACATAAGGTTTATTATGGTTTGATAAAAGTGTCTTGACACGACATGTTAGGTTATTAAGGGTCGCTTTGCATTAGGAGTCGGCCCGATCGGTTTTGGACCCACATAACATTCAGTAGCCTTCAAGAAGGCTATGTGTTAGTTTCATCCACCTTTATATATGGAGTGACCAGTGATCTGTAATTGAAAAGGCTATTAAATCAAATAAACAATTACAAGACATTGTTGAATTGTGATTGAATGAGTGCTTTCGATTATTGTTCACCATGGTTAGTTGCTATTGCTTAATGCCACCTGCCCCATAGCTACTGATGTGATGTAAAATATCCCACATCATTTCATTGGGGGGATGAAATGATGTGGGATATTCCACATCATTATGATGGAGAGAAGGCAGCAATCACAAATGCTATTGAATGTTATACAACTCAACAAAACTTCAACCCATTTTACTGTAGCCCAGTAGCACCTTTGGCACATTTTTGCCAAATTTTTATTTTATTTTTTATAAAGATTTTGGTATGAACAAATATTCTCTCAAATCCATTTTTCCACTTCCAAATTCATTTTTGAAAAATAATTTCCAAAAAAAATTGACATCTATTTTTAGAATTAGTTTTCACTGAAGGTGCTACTAAGCTACAATAGTCTTAGACCCGGCCTCAAATACTCAATGTAATAAGATTAGAATGGAGTCCATTTCTCCCATATGTAAAGGCGTTGGATCCAAGAGTTGGGCCCATTGTAAAAAAATTGGAAATTTGAGCCCATATCCCTCTATCTTCATTGCTACTTTCAACAAATAAATAAATCAATATAATAAAATCAAAATGGAGCCAATTTCTCCCATATGTAAAGACTTTGGGCCCAAGAGTTTGGCCCATTGTATAAATTCATTGGAATTTTCAGTGTATATTCCTCTTTCTTCATTGCCATTTTTAGCATTTATTATTTTATTTTTATTGAAATGTACAAACGGGCCTAAGTCCACAAATTGACTTTTATATTTTTAGTGGACCTTATTCTTGGAGTTAGGCCCGTGTCATATCTTGTCAGTTTTAATGGAAAAATGTTTTGGAAGTTTTAGGTTCAAGTCTCGGTATAAAAGAGATGGATCCAATTTCAAGGTTTTAACCGATGAGAAGTGAGGATTTCAACACTCTTACACATCAAACAGACTGAGTCCTAGTGTAAAACAGTCCTAAGGTTTTGGCTTAGTCCTTTTTATACATTGCTACTGGAAAAGCATCATTCTTCAATAGTAGAAATGGTGATTTTACAATACCATTGTGAAGAACCAAATAAAGTCGTTTATGATGCAACTACTCATGCTCGTGAAGCATAGATAAATAAACTACCCCAACAATTCTTCATTCATGGTGGCAGGTTATTTAGCCTAGAATTGTTGTTATTATTATTTTACAACATTAAGCACAAATATTTGTTGATAATTGATTTATTTTGTGTTTTAAAACATTCACAAATTAAAACAAGATTTTATAAAATCGACTTTTTCTTTTTTTATAAACTGTAAAAAATCAAGTTTGGACAAGTATTTTTTACTTCCAAATTTTAACCCTTTGATGCACCTGCGTCCATATAATAGACAATGAATATATTGCAACCTTTCTCTTGACTACATTATGTACAATTTTTCATCCATCCAAATTTCTCTTGGTTCTTGTGCTAGTTGACTATCTTTTGTATAATATGGATTGTCAAAATAAGATATTGTGATGTTTTGGAAAACAACACAATTGGTTTATGTCAAGTCTCATTCTCTGTTCAAATAGTGAGACCTCAAACATGATTTTCCAAAATAAGTAGAATCAAATAATGAAAACCATACCATCTCCCAGTGCATGTTATTTTAATTTCATTACAATGTTTTTGAATTTATTTGTGTTAATTTGGGATTTAAAATTGAATTTCAAGAGAAAAACTTACAAATTTAATTGAAAAATATTAACAAAAAAATAAGATGAATCCAATCGTATTGATGTGATCTTCACATCAATGTTCACAACTTTGCTCTATACGTCAACTGCATTTTATTATTTCATCAAACATTTTATAACGAATCTTTGGAAACAATGTTGAATCGGGACCCCGACAGGACATTAACCCCTAACTGCCTAAGCGTCCATTTTTTGGACGATGTACAAATTTCATCCATAATTTCTCATCCGTCATGCATTTTTTGCAGTGTGGAATTTTTACTGTAGATTCTATGGGAAGTTAGCTTCATGCATATGTGATCCAATTAGAAAGGAGATGGTTTGTGAAATTTTTATGCCTCATTTCATGTTGTAGTGATTCACCCAAAATTTAGAAGATTTCACTGTAAAAGCACTCTTAAAAAAGTCAACTCATAAAATTAAGCAACCAAAAAATCTCCAAAAATCACTACACTTAGAGTATTACATTTCAACCAATCACAAAGAATTTCATTTGTAAATTGTCAATATCTTATTCGTAATTGAATTACAAAATAATTTTGAATTTCACGTTTCAAATTTTATACAAAATTATTGGTAATAGCAATCATAGATCTAATTGTATGGATAGAATCTAAAATTCATAATGTACAACTTTTATTCATATATCAAGTTCAAAATATCCCTCTAGGTTGCATTTTATAATGCATCTTTGCAAAACTGCCGAATTTGAAGAGGGCTTTAGGCATTTAGGGGTTAAAGGGTTAAAGCAGACACCCAAATATTTAGGGATTAATATATGCCAATTAATTCTCTTTTAATTGTTTTCTGATACAAAATTTTAAATTTTAAATGGAGGATATATACATATGTAATGCTAAAAAAACATATAAAATTATAAAATATAAATCCTAATGTAGAAAACCTTAACCTTTAATTGCCCAAGCGTCCATTTTTGGACAATGTATAGATTCATTCACATTTTCTCATCCGTCATACACATTTTGCAATGTAATTTTTTATTATAGATTTTATAGGAAGTTAGCTTCATGCATGTGAGAACGAATTAGAAAGGGGATGATTTGTGAATTTTTTAATGCCTCATTTCATGTTACAACGATTCACCAAAAAATTCTAAGATCTTGGTTCAAAATAGTTCAAAAGTGCTCTCGAAAAAGTCAACTCATAAAATTAAGCAACCAAAAGATCTCCAAAAATCACTACACTTAGAGTATTAGACTTGATATAATATTTTAAAATGTTTTTTATTTTTTCAAAAACATTTTTTTTCGGGTGCCCATTAGATTCAGGGAAACAACCAAAAAATGGTCGTTTGAGAGTTTAGGGGTTAACCCCTAAATGCCCACAACCCTCTTTAGATTTGGAGAATTGCAAAGGTGCATTATAAAATGCAACTAAGAGGGATATTTTAAACTTGATGTACAAATAAAAGTTGTACGCTATGAATTTTAGATTCTATTCATACATTTAGATCTATGATTGTTGTGACCAATATTTCTATATAAAATTTGGAACTTAAAAATCAAAATTCTTTTGTAATTTGATTACGAATATGATATTGACAATTTGTGAAAGAAATTTGTTGTGATGGCCGGGTTGAAATGTAAGTGTAGTGGTTTTTGGAGATATTTCGGTTGCTTAATTTTATAAGTTGACTTTTTCAAGAGCACTTATGAACTACATTTTGAACTAAGATCTTAGAATTTTTTGGTGAATCATCGCAATATGAAATGAGGCATAAAATTTTCACAAATCATCTCTTTTTTAATCGCTTCACACATGCATAAAGCTAACTTCCCATAAAATATGTAGTAAAAACTCACACTACAAAGTGTGCATGATGGATGAGAAAACAATGGATGAAATATGTACATTGTCCAAAAATGAATGCCAGGGCAGTCAAGGGTTAATGACTTCAGGTAGTTCATTTAACCTCTAAAGAACTAGAGATTCATGATTTTTAAATAACAGATTCAATTGAACCTTTTGTTGAAAATATATTTAAAATGGGATCAAATTTTATAATGCCATAATCATTGAAGAACATTGCATGTGTTAGTCAATAAACAAATAAATTAAATCTTTTCTCGTCAAAGGGTTTCCCTTCTGGTTCAATGTTGTTCATTCTTCTATCAATGGATTAAACGTTCATTTGATGCAAAAAATTAAAAAATTAATTTTTTTAAGAAAAAAAATGAACATAATGAAATCTACACGGAACCTACTCAAAACTGCTTAACCCCTAAATGCCTAGAGCCCTCTCCAAATTCGGTAGTTTTGCAAAGATGCATTATAAAATGCAACCTAGAGGGATATTTTGAACTTGATATATGAATAAAAGTTGTACATCATGAATTTTAGATTCTATCCATACGGTTAGATCTATGATTGCTATTACCAATAATTTTGTATAAAATTTGAAACGTGAAATTCAAAATTATTTTGTAATTCAATTACGAATAAGATATTGACAATCTACAAATGAAATTCTTTGTGATTGGTTGAAATGTAATACTCTAAATGTACTGATTTTTGGAGATTTTTTGGTTGTTTAATTTTATGAGTTGACTTTTTTTAGAGCACTTTTACACTGAAATCTTCTAAATTTTGGGTGAATCACCACAACATGAAATGAGGCATAAAAATTTCACAAATCATCCCCTTTCTAATCAGATCAAATATGCATGAAGCTAACTTCCCATAGAATCTACAGTAAAAATTCCACACTGCTAAAAGTGATGGTGGATGAGAAATTATGGATGAAATCTGTACATCGTCCAAAAAATGGACGCTTAGGCAGTTAGGGGTTAAAAAAACATGAGGACTAATTTGGGCTTCTTGGTCCTTCAGTAAGCGCTACCTCCGTCGGAATTCTAAAATATCATCCATCCATCCATCCTGCGCCTTCGTTCGTCGATATTTTGACGAACGTGCGTCACAGTCGTCAAACGAAGGCAGGCAGCTCCCTGTAGGTTCTTCTTCTCTTGAGGTCGCAAGTACAAGCTCGAAGCTCATTGTCGTTCGATTTCGAGCTCATTTGGAAGGCCCATTCGAGTGGAATCCTCTGGCTGAGTAAAACCATAGTCGCTCAAACCTTAATCGTTGGAGATAGATTTAGTTCAAGATATGGAGGAGCAAGAGGCCTCGCAGGATTCCAAGCTGTTGTTGGCGCACAAGCTGTTTCTGCTGCGGTCGCCCGATGTGGAGGACATTGAGAAAGCTTCTTTGAAGGAGGAGGTGCTGGCGCTCATCAAGGCCGACGACATGGCGGGGCTGTACCAGGCGTGCTCTCTTGAGCTTGGTTGGGAGCTCGATCAAGCCTCTCTCGATGCCATGAACGGGAAGAACGCCGCTGAATTAGGGTTGCTCGATGAGAAAATTTCCGACGCGGAGGAGAATCTCGGCGAGAGCGAGGTCCGGGAGGCTCTCCTCGCGAAGGCGCTTTTTTACATCCGCATCGGCGACAAGGTGAACTCTTTGGAGCTCTTGAAAATCACGGAAGCCAAGACGGTGGCTGTAGGGCAGAAGATGGACCTCGTTTTTCACACCTTGCGATTAGGGTTTTTCCATCTTGATTTTACCCTAATTTCGCGCAACATCGACAAGGCGAAGAGTTTGTTCGACGAGGGGGGTGATTGGGAACGGAAAAACAGGTTGAAGGTGTATGAGGGATTGTATTTTATGGCGACACGGAACTTCAAGCAAGCGGCAACGTTGTTCCTCGACTCGATTTCGACGTTCACCACTTATGAGCTTTTCTCGTATGATACTTTCATCTTTTATTCTGTTCTGACTAGTATCATTTCCCTGGACCGCGTTGCGTTGCGGGCGAAAGTGGTGGATGCTCCGGAGATTCTGACAGTGATAGGGAAGATTAACCATCTTTCCGATTTTTTGGATGCGCTGTATGGATGCCATTACAAGACATTCTTTGTGGCGTTTGCCGGGTTGACTGACCAAATCAAACTGGACCGGTATTTGCATCCGCATTTTCGATTCTACATGCGTGAAGTTAGGTCTGTGGCGTACTCGCAGTTTCTGGAATCGTACAAGAGTGTTACTATGGAGGCCATGGCGAAGGCTTTTGGTGTGAGCGTGAGTTTTCTGGACTTGGAACTTTCCAGGTTTATTGCTGCCGGGAAGTTGAACTGTAAGATTGACAAAGTGGCGGGCGTGCTTGAAACCAACCGACCGGATGCGAAGAACGCTTTGTATCAGGCTACAATTAAGCAGGGAGATTTCTTGCTCAACCGCATACAGAAATTGTCTAGAGTCATTGACTTGTAAATCATTGAATAAAGGTAACATGTAACTAGCATTCTTTTTTGCAAGTAAGGATTGGGGGATAGCAAGGATGGTTCAATCATTGTTACCACATGCTGTCTCCAATGCTTCCAGTCCAGTCACTGAAAATTATAAAGCTCTTAAGCTGGTTGCACTGCGGTTTGCCCCACTTGCATATAGGACGGAGCTTCCGTGATTTAGCTCACATGCACCTGCAAGTGTTGATGCGACGGGACTTGATGATTGTGGGCTTTCTATTTAACATGCATCACAAATCTATCAATGATCAAGGATGTGTCACTGTTTTGTGTGCTTCTGTTGCTGTTCTCCCAGGTGATGAATCTGTTCGGTAAACGTTTTGATCAAAAGTGTTCGATCAGCAAGAAACGGTGTCGAATGTCGAATACATAGTATTATGCTAGTGTCCGGAAATTATGAAACACATGATCACAGCTTTAGAAACTTCCTAAATTTTAATTTTAATTTTAAACTCCTGGTTTGTTGCTTTCTTCTGAGAAGAGTTTGGTTTCATGCTGTTAATGAGAAAATTCAGAATTCTCAGATGTAGAATATGGGAATATAGGGTTAGGGTTGAGCACCTCCACCTCTTTCCTGTATAAATATATTCCGCTGCTGCTCTTCCTCCAGCGTTAGTCTCGCTAGTCTCGCTAGTCACATGTCATGTGTTGCATTTTAGCTAGGCATTTGTGATTGATGCTCAAGTGAAGAGAGGATACTTTCCCTGGACGATTTCACCTGATTCGAATTCTGCTACGTAGCAGGAAAGAGTCGAAGGCTGCCTGTTAGTTTCATCCACCTTTATATATGGAGTGACCAGTGATTTGTAATTGAATGGGCTGTTGAATCGAATAAACAATTACAAGACACTATTGAATTGTGACTGAGTGAGTGTTTTCGATTACTGTTCACCATGGTTAATTGCTCTTGCTTAATGCCACCTGCCTCTATAGCTACTAATGTGATGTAATGTGATATCCCACATCATTATGTTGGTGGAAGGCAACAATCACAGTGGCTACTAAATGTTATGGAGGATCTGCAACAGTCTTAGCCAGTTTTGCTACCAATTGATTTGAATGAGAAAATTATAACCAAAACTTCAAAAAGTACAATGAAATCCTCTTCAAAATGGATACAAGACCCACATTTTTTTTTCTACCTAATAATAACAGCAAACACACTGACCATGTGAATGGAAAGTTGCATCTTAACCCCTAAACGCTTAAATGACCATTTTCTGGTCGCTGCCCGAATCTAATGGGCTGCCCGGATTAAAATTTTTTTTTTTGAAAAATAAATTTTTTTTTAAAATACTGCATCAAGTCTACTTTCAAACCCAATTTGAATTATGTCAATCCAAGTTAAACTCCACCTGGGAGAATTTTTCAAATTGAATCACTTCAACATTGTTTTAGTGTTACAAAATTTGAAAGTAATGATGTTCCCTCCATCATTTCTTTTGTTGTTTTGAAGTTTACAACAGATAAACCAAATTTAACCAATCATGCTAAATTTTAAACTCTAAAAGTGAAAATTAGAATTTATACAAATTTTCAAAGGATAATTCTTTTAAATTCATTAAAAAAAAATCTAAAGTTATTTTTGGAAGTTTGACCATACGGATAATTTGTAGAGATGATGCCCTACATTTGTCTATTGAACCAAACTTCATCAAATATATGGGAGGCACATATTATAACGCATCTATGTTTTGTCCAATACCCCTCGGGCTTTTAGGGGTTAACTTGTGGAGCTAGCTTTTTAACCCCTAAACGTCCAATCATCCAGAAAGTGGATGATGTACAAAATCAAACACAATTTTCTCATCCATCATTGACTTTTTGTAGTGTGGATTTTTTACCATATATTTTATGGGAAGTTAGCTTCATGTATGTGTGATCCGATTAGAAAGGGGATGATTTGCGAAAATTTTATTCCTTATTTGATGTTGTATTGGTTCACCCAAAATTTCGAAGATTTCAATGTAAAAGTGCTCTTAAAAAAGGCCAACTCATAAAATTAAGCAACCAAAAAATCTCCAGAAATCAATACACTCAAAGTATTACATTTCAACCAATCACAACAAATTTCATGTGCAAATTGTCAATATCTTATTCGTAATCGAATTACAAAAGAGTTTTCAATTTTAAGTTTCAAATTTTATACAAAAATATTGGCGACAACAATCAAGATCTGAATGTATAGATAGAATCAAAAATTCATAATGTACAACTTTTATTCATACATCAAGTTCAAAAATATCCTTGTGGGTTGCATTATATAATATATCTTTGCAAAATTGCCGAATTTGGAGACGGGTGAGGACGTTTAGGGGTTAACCCCTAAATGCCCAACAAATCAAGTGTTTTAGTTTTATTGTAGTTGAAGTTTTCATTAAATGTTTAAGTTAAGTTATGATACATCTTTTGGCCCTTGGGACTGGAGAATAGACTTCATTGGAAGATTTTACACGGTCGAGAAATCTGAAATTTGACTGCTCAAAATACAAAAGGCTTTCTAAGAATGCTCCAATCATGCGTCTCTTTTAATTTCTTCACTTTAATATTTTTACTACTTGTAAACATAACTCTTATCTACCTTAGATATAATTTTTGATAATAAATTTGACCAAAATAAAAAATAAAAAAATTGATGTTTTTTTCTTGTTTACTTGAAACAATTGTAAATATTGAAAATATCTTCCAATCATGTTGAAATTTTTGTCATACCTCCATAATGTTGATGACTATCGTTGGTACAACTTTCCTGCCTGTGATAAACTCACTAGCAACACCAAGTCATGTATATCACACTACTACTCAAACAAACTCAACGGGAATCAAACCCGGACCACATAGTATGATACATAGCCCTTCACCAACCAACCGCAGAACTTATGATTTGACGATCTTACAGCATACCAAAAACTAACTTATACTCAAACAACTACCCAACCAACAGCTTATGGTTACTTTTACTGGTTACTTGTCACTAAAGTGTTTATTCTCGGCAGAGGAAGTTTTATTCCAATGACCAATTGTCCGGTGGGCATTGGGTCATTAACATTACGAACAGACACATTATTCACGCCGGCCTTGAAAGAGGCCGGCGTTTCTATCTATCTATCTTAATGACTATCTATGAAAAATTATAAATCATATAATGCGATGTTTCAAGTATACGAACTGTAATGCAAAAGACTTTTACAAAACAGGTGAGGACCTTTAGGGGTTAACTGTCAAATATGATTAGGACTCACGTACTCCCGCCCCTCCGAGTCATTTCGCATTGATTACTTGAATTTCCATACGGCCATTATCGCATTTATGGCCATGTCCGCTCTGTTCTTCAAAGCCCTAGAACCTCAATTCCCTTAAAAATCATCTGAACTTCATCAGGGCGATCATATTAAGATCAGAGTTCTTGACAAATTGTAGCTCTAAAGTTGCAGATCTAGAGCAAGTTTTTCCATGGCAGAGTTTCAGAGCATGGCTTTGAATGCTGGTGACATGACGAAGGTGCTTCAAGCTTTTCCGCAAGAGAGCATTCATTTTGTCATCAGGAAACTCAAACCATCACATGTGGCCGACGATACAACCAGCTCAAAGTGCACTCTGGTACGCCAGAGAATTCTGTCTTTCCCGGATCCGATCACGAGAAAACGAAGGAATCGCGGTCTCACAATTTTGCGATTGCCTGTTTTCAATTCTGTTAATTTAGAACGGCTGTGAGAGTACACATAAAAATTGCTGATAGATTAGAAACCGGAGAACGAGAGTATTCCGTTAAGAATTGACTTTTGACTTCTGGTTTTGGTTCTTGATCGAACAGATGATACCCGTGAGATTCGTAGAAGAGCACAGTGACAAATTTCGAAGAGTTGTTAAGCTCCGTTCCAGAGTATGCACGGAGCCAACGAAGGTGAGGCTCAACATTGGCCACAGGGTTCCCCGTCCACCGGAGATTAAATTCGGGAATGGGTGGAGAGCTTTCGCGGCTCGCAATGAGCTCTTGGTAGGCGACTCGTTGATCTTCGAATTGAAAGGAGTGTCGGAATTTCAAGTCTACGTCTTCCGGGGAGCTTCCTCTTCTCCTGGAACCTGGAACCCTAATGCAGGCGAAGATGGTCTTTCTGGTTGGGCTGCAAAGAAGAGGAAAACGGGAGGGGAATTCGAGGAGCAAGAAGTAAGTATGTCATTGGAAATGAACCGCCATGACTCCGAAAACAGCCTCGAGATGCCTTTCCATGAGGATGACAATCCCGGGAGTGTCAAAACGGAAGAATGTCAAGAATCCAAACCATCCCTGCCAAGCTTCATTCAGCGATTGGAAGTTTGCCATGTACAGGATTCTGCGGGGAACACATGCGGGGCTTGCCTTGTAAGTTCCAATTTCATTCAAATTCCTCATTCAAATCAATACTACCGGTACTCACTCACAACGAAAAGTCCCAAGACTGTAAACATGAAGTCCAGAATTGGTTCTATCTGACACAAAGGTACACATTAGAATCCATGATCACAGAGATTTAATCTAATTTTGATAGACATTGCTATGCCTTACCGTTATCAATAATTGATATATAATGAATCGGGTATCATAATTAATGAAGTTTACATTGGACTCCATGATTTACTGTGTCAATAGTGGTGAGCTTGAGGAACAGATTCAAGAGCCTGGAAATCCGTCCAAGCTCATGTAGTTTTCAGATATGCTTAAAACTTGGATTCCCGAAGTTAAGCAAACAAGTGAATGAAATTCTGCCAACTTGGATTGGCTGCATGCGCGCAGGAGATTCCGTTCGGGTTTGTGAAGACGCTGCCAAGCAGTGATGAAGATGCACATGTCAAACTGCAAGGAATTCAGGAAGACTCACCAGTTCGAACTGTGACTTGCGCCTACAAGATCACACAGTGGGACATGGAAGAATTCAAATGCGCGACGAGAACTATGTCCGCTTTGTCGCTTGGGTGGGGCGACTTTGTGAGGGAGAATGACTTGCGTGCAGGCCAAGAGCTTGTCTTCACCCTCGCTGCTGCATCCTTCTTCATTGTCAGAGAAGTGCTTTCTGGTTAGTCACAAAGAAAATGATTTACTTTCTGCCATACATGTGGTCCTCAACTATGTGAAAAAGATGATGTGGCATGAAAATAGGAATAGTACAGTTATCACTACTGGAATGGAATGGGTCTGCGAGAGATCGTGCAAATGCAATCCCTCCCCATGATCTCTCGCACATCCATTCCATTCTAGCAGTGTACGTATGTATGGTTAGTAGGCATGTTATTATGGTAATAAATAGTCATCTCAAGTACTAACTATCCTGTCAGCTTTGCTTCTACCTGTTGGTTCAGTACAAGGTACCTGCTAGCAGTATTTGAATGGATCATATAAATTTAATGTCGTCAAGACTTTGAGTATGCACTGCAATTAGTTGTTGACCATCACAAACAAATTAGAGTTCAAAATTATTCGCCTTGAGCATCTGGTTCAACTTCAAGGGAAAACATGGAAGTTGAAAACCCTTCCAAATTCACTGGTTGACCACAGCAAATTTGGAAAGTACTGAAGTCTAGAAAATGGACTGTGAACTTGAGACAACTGAAACTTGCATTTGTGTTCATTGCAGACATCAACCTTGCTTTGAATCCAACAAGTAGTGTCCATTACATAATTACTATTATTTGCCTAATAAGCAAATGATAGTCAAAACATAGTCAGGAAATTAATGCCAGCTTAAAATATGCACAATGAACAGACTTGGCAACTGAACAATCCAGGTGGGCCTATCTAGAAGAATAGTAATTGGGCCCATAATATTTTCGGTCAACAGCTTAGAAAGATCAACCTACAACAGAACTTACATAACGTTCTTCACTCCTTTACACTGTAGCAACACTGTAGAGAAACTGCTAATAAAAAATTCAACTCTCCAACCCTCTTTGCTTGGCCCAACTGAAGGTAGAGAAAATTCTCTGCGATTCCTCCGATCCCCTGACAGATGCATGATCCCATGACAAATGCTTGAGATTCGGAGGTGAACAATAGGTGGCTAAAGAACGTTATGTACATATATCGATCGATTGATAACGTCCTTCGATAAAAAACGTAGACAATTAATGATCGATAAATGTCAAGCTGCATCAATCAATTACCGTCATGTACTAACTTTTGTTGCATGCATGGACAGTCAATTCATGCACATCAGAAAAGTTGCCTGGCCAGACTATTTTGGTGCCATTTTTACACCAAAGGCTACATACATGTCATTTTAGTGTCATTTTATCCATATTAGGTTGGTATGGAGGTTGGCACCAAATTATCTTAATTGCATTTCAATGCACCATCATAGCACCATGTTCACATGCCTTGAAGTTCTTGATGCACTTCCACCAAGCTAAATAATTCAGTTTAAGAAGATATGTGGTGAGTAACCGGCTGTGTGAGAGCAACTTGCAGTTAGGATGCTTGAAATCTATTATATGTAATGCACATGGTCACGACCCGTTGTCACAAAAATGGTCACATTTTCATGGTGGAATCACTACAAGAACATATGTGGCTGAATTGACACAGAATTGACATAGTTGTGTCAACTGTCCCGTCAATTAGGAGTACCTGATTCGGTCACTTAGTTGATAGAATTAAGTCAATTTTGTTGTCATCTCGGACATAAATACACGTCAACTGAGCGTGCTTTCTACCTCTTGCCACGGTGGATTTATCCTTCCAAGTCAGCAATTTTTTTAATATTACAACACTGGTAAATGGCCATGGTTAAATATGTGATGTGGCGCAACGTAGTTTCTTGGAAACTTCCTGTCGGTGAGTTTCAGTGGCATTGCGTACATGTGGACGAATGATACAATTTCAAAATTTTATTTATTTCTATCCAAAATTTTAGCATTGTATGGGGCATGCTGACGTGGTTTCTTTTCGACCAATGAGATTTGGTAACACAAGTAGGTCTTTACCCTACCCTAACCTACTTCCCTCTTTTGCCTCGTCTCCTGCAACGCCCTCTCTCAAGGTTAGAATAATCACAATGTCAAACATACTCTGCTCACAAACATAATGCCTTGGCTACTTTGCTAGTAATCTCATAGATCCTGGGTAAGTACCAGCTTAAAAAAATTGGCAAATCAAAACCAAAGATGATCTCCCACAATCCCATCTTAAAAACTAAAAAAACCCACCTAATTAACACTAATTCTTCACCGTCCCTTGTTGACCTATAGAGCATCTTTCACAGATTCTTAAAATTCCACCTGGCTATGGTCTTCCAAACCTCCAATGCTTGCACAAGAAAACATCCCAAAACTGAAGAAATTCGCTGAAAACCGTAACCCCAAAAGATGGAGAAGGATCCGCCAAACCTTCACAATAAAAAAACAAAAAACAAAGCATGGTTTGACCTAGCTCACCAACAATCATCACGCCTCCTTCCTCACGCCTTTGCAACAACAGAACACGAACAACAACAAAACAAAGCGCAAGTGGAAAGGATTAGATTGCGATAGAGATTTGCTGCAAGAGCAAAGAGCAACAGCGACGGGAACACAGGAAAATAGCAACAACGACGGGAACAACATCAAAAGGAGCAACATCGCAAGGTAGCAACGGCGACACCTTGAAGCCCGAAGAGAACCTGAAGAACATTAGCACATACCTAGGGTTATTTTAAAGTGCAGAGGAGCTGATCAGTGATGGCGTAGTGCCCGAGACGACGGTGACGACGACAGATCGAGCAGGGGCGAGCACGGCAACGTGTATTCCAGGGAGGGACAATAACAACAACAAGCGGCGCAAGAGTTTTGACGCATCGTCGTCGTCGTCGTCGCAGCAGTGAGAGCAGCAAGGTCCGCCATGCGACAGCAACAGACTTAGAATAGGGTTCCATAAGTTTAGTCCAGGGCCCGGGCCAGACGAGCGTTTTTACGCATGTTACTTTTCTTTTACTTTAACCCCGGTAATTTGGTAACAATGCAAAAAAGTAGTTCCACGTATGCAACGTAAAACCGAAAAGTAAAAAAAATTCCACCTTGTGCATCCACGGTGTAAAGTGAGGCAGAAGTTGACAGAAAAACAAAAACTATCCGAGATGACAAGACAACACATGGCATATGTTCAAGTCGTCATCTTGGACATTTCTCTGTCAAATATTTGTCATTTGGACACCCATTTCCTTGTAGTGAATTTACATCTGTTCTTCATGTCGTTTTCCATCTACTTGCTGTGTCACGACCCCGTCACGATAGTTCCAAAGTTTCCATTTTGTTCTCCAAAGGTTTGCATCATGCTCCCTTTATGTTCCCAATGGATTCCCGGCATGTTCTTATTGCAATTCTTGCACTTTCCTTAACCCCTAAATGTCCACAACCCTCTCTAGATTGGGCAGTTTTGCAAAGATGCATTAGAAAATGCAACTAAAAGGGATATTTTGAACTTGATGTATGAATAAAAGTTGTACATTATGAATTTTAGATTCTATCCATGCGGTTAGATCTATGATTGCTATCACCAATATTTTTGTATAAATTTTGAAACTTAAAATTCAAAATTATTTTGTAATTTGATTATGAACAAGATATTGACAATTTGTAGATGAAGTTTGTTATGATGGGTTGAAATGGTAATACTCTAAGTGTTGTGATTTTCGGAGATTTTTTAGTTGCTTGATTCTATGAGTTGACTTTTTCAAGAGCACCTTTGAACTATTTTGAACTAATATTTTAGAAATTTTTGGTGAATCAATGCCATATGAAATGAGGCATACAAATTACACAAATCATCCCCTTTCTAATCGGATCATTTCGGAGTGCATGCACTGTGTGTTGTATAATGTATTAACCACTTTCATAGCAAATTTTTCACTCTCATGGTAAGAGTGGAAAGTTTAGTGCAATAAAAGTGACTTTTCATGAGCTCAACTCCGACATCCATTGCAAACTCACTCTATGCTCGAAGGTGATTATAAAAAGTTCGATCAACTACATTGATCACCGTCACCAACTCACTACGTATTGTCCACTAGTAGGATTTTGGTCCTTTATAACTAGTCTTGTGTGACTTAAATGGTCCAAAACAACTTCTTTTCTAAAGAATTGAGTCACAAAGGACTAGTTATAAAGGACCAAAATCCTACTAGTGGTCATACATAAAATGACACTATGTACATACTTTTGTTACTTTACTGTAGAGGCTTGACTTACCCATTCATCGATCACACAAGACTTTATTACCATAGGAGCATTTCTGCAAGCTTTTTGCAAGCTACTTTGATCCCTTGTTTGCGTTAGCCCCCCTTTTAGCCCCATAGCACATGAAATTTTAACTTGGAGCCTCCATTTTTTTAAAATAGACTATAGCTTCAAGAATGTTCCCCTTGCCCTTGCTAAAGTGTATCCTATTGGGAGTTAAGGTTCAAGTTTGGGGATTAGTCCCCATTAGTCCATTAGCACCAATCAACAAACAAATCATTCAACTCAATGTGACATAGTAAGATGGTGCCAACAAACTTAATAAGCAATAGCTCTCAATTCATAATAGTCAGTGGGTCATTGTTTGGGTCATAGTGGCTAAGCTTCAATCAAGATCCATTGAAATTCAAAGACATTCCATACTATTTCAACTCGTCTAAATTCAAAGCATATAAATGCTTCAATTTCATAGATAGATAAGAACTCCGGCCCTCTTTTGAGGCCGGCGTGAGTGAGGTGTTTGTTCGTCATGACAATGAGCCAGTGCCCACTGGACGAAGGGCTATTGGTGCAAAACCATTATCTCCTTTTGAGAATAGACACTCTAGTTATAAAAAATCTAGAAGTAACCAATAACGAGGAACCAAAAAGTAACCAAAAACCAAAAAAGTGACCATGGACCAAAATGTAACCACAAATTGTTAGAGTGTATTGTGTTTCCATGTATAAATTTTCTTTCTTCTCTTTTGTGATTGCCAAGTCATGAACTCTATAGTTGGTTGTGGGTGGTTGTCACATCATAATTAAATGGTCCGGGTTTGATTCCTACTGGGTCCGTTTTGAACATTCTATTTTCACTTTCACACCACTATAGTCCAAACGTTGCTTAGAATGAGCGAATTTCAAATAGAGTGCATAGAGTTACACATAGCAAGATTGCACCCATGGATCATGAAATATTTTTCCAGCCCCAACACAAGGAAAGCTTACTACACATGTATCTTAACAAATATAATTGAAGGAAGAATTTTAATAGGTTCACAAAGTGTACAAATCAACTAGAAGAAAACTTCAGACTGGTGGAAAACACTCGCTGCATATGCTTTTTGTGGATCAATATAAAGACCACTTGAAGGATGCGCTCCACAGTGACTAGCTCCTTCTCATCCTCGAGCTGCAATTATATGTCAACATCACTACATCAGTGGCCACTGATTCAATCATTGTTCTTATAGCACTGAATCAATGACTATATTGTGTTGTTTTCATGTCATTGAAACACGATCTTGTGACCAACTGAAACACGAACCTATGTTGTCAATCAATGGGGTGGCAAATTCGAGATGAGTGGTGCCCAAAAATGTTGAAATCTCATCATATGAACTACCTCTCTTGTGCATTTGAAAAATGTTGAAATCTCATCATATGAACTACCTCTACCTGTGCAACTCATGTTATTAGTGTAGTAGTGTGCACCTCTCGACCTCGAATTGGATCAAAGATTTTCACGATCCAAAATAAGGTCTCTACAAATACTTCCTCTCTAGAGATTGTCATGTTTATTTCGAGACTTTGGGCTTTGTTCAATGCCTTTTTGTTTTTTTTTTACACATCAGGGGCAATTAGTGCCTTTTTTTACATAACCTCCATAGCTAGGTATTATGAAAAATGTATTTCATATCCCACCTCTAAAATTGAACCATTACTTCATTTCCAAAATCCAAAAAATTGTTATAGCTATACAAAAAAATTGAAAAACAAAACATCGTGAAACAATTATTTAAAAAAAAATCAAGGGTGATACCCAAAATAAAAAAATATGGTAGCAAAATATTCCAAAATATGGTAGTATGTTGCAATAAATTTGTAAAGTTAAAACTTGATCCCCTTCTAGCACGGAACATATTATAGGTGCACTTTTGACATGCGACACACACCTTTTCCAAGAGTTATTGATTAATTTAGAGCCGGATAACCAAATTTATAAAAATATTGTGGTACCTAGGCACCTTGACATTGTAATTCTTCAAACAATGCATTTTGTTTTACAAAAACATCCATTGCAATATTTATTGGTGATTTTCCAAAGATTGAAAAAGTGCAACAATTCCTACATTTTGACAAAAAAAAAAGTGGTGCATTGTAACTTGCAATCACCTTGGGACCTGTAGGTAATCACTTGCAACCCCTCAAAGCCTCTTTGAAATTTTAGAACACAAGAACCCCGTGTAAGTACACTTGCATTCTGAAAATTGTGGTGTGCACAACTCCTATACATTGAATTGTACAAATCACCTCACTTAATTTTTGTGCTCGAAAAATTAGCACCCATCAAACATTGACCAACCACCGTCACCGCAAATTCAAAATTGTCCCAATTGTCCTTATTGTTTGAACACTTATGTTGACCACTATATACCGTACGTGGAAGGCAGGGTCGGCAGAAAATAATTCCCCAAAAAATGCCGAAAAAATAAATAAATTTATTAAGTGTTTTTTCAAAATCAACAAAAATAAAGTCAACAAAAAGCCGAAAAAAATTAAAATAAAAACATAACACTCAATGAAAATCGTAGACAAAAAATAAAATAAAATGTTTAGCTGGCATAATTTTTTTATGTTAGCTATTAATAGTCGATTTCTTAATAATTACTTTTGAAAGTGCCGACCTCCATTGTTTCAACTTTTATTAATTATTCGACATGAAAGTGCTGACCCTGCCTTCCACGTATGGTAGTGGTTCATTTTGAGCTTCAAACAGTAGCATTATTGCCACCAACATTTTAGATAATATTGCCATTTTTTATATTCAAATAAACTTTGCATGAGAACTCTAAGCCCTTTCATGGGTTCACAATTGCCTTAACAAATACATGTAGTGGTTCATTGAGGGTTCAAATTTGCCACAAGGATTTTACTGTAAAATTTCAATAGCTCAACAATAAAGTATTTATAACTTTTACTAAGAAATTTGTTTATGATATTTCTAATATTTTTTCAGGAACTTGACTGTTATCTAGTAATTATTCTACCGTAGTCACAATAAAGTATTGAATTTGTTTTTTCTTCTTAGAAAGTTAAGTTTGATAGAGAAAATGAATAAATCAACAAATGTGAGTGTTCATGGCTTCTATTACAAGGCTATATTCTTTCTTTCCTGCATCCTTCTACAATTCTTCCTCCTATCACTACTATAAAATCCAACTAATCTGTTGATTCGGTTGCGTTGATCAGGGACACTTTTCTGTTGATTTGAACAACAATCTGTTGATTTCGACAAAAAATCGACCAAATCAACAGAAAAAGTGTCCCTGATCAACGCGACCGAATCAACAAATTAGTTGGATTTTCTAGTAGTGTATGTAACTCCAAGCAAACAATTTTGTTTTGAAATACTAACTAAAAAGTAGAATTCTGAAGTATCAATTTGAAATTAGTTCCTATCAGTGAACACAAGTATTGCACTGTCTTTGGCATCCCTATTATGAAAACATCCAATATAACAATTACGAAGCTAAAATCAATCTATCAGCTTATAATTGAAAAGTCCCTCCCATTAATATACCAAAAACACAAGTATTATGCCGATGTATCTATCACAAGGACATATTGTTTGACATTAATTATGGAGGTAGTTTTGTAGCATCAATGATGTTGTTAGATTGGGTATAAGATAAATCACCCTATTTGTGCCACGTGACTATTTGTACTATCAACGTCTTAACTTAAAATTTTTGATGACTGACACTGTACTTTTAAGCTGTCACGGTTGGCAAAAAATAATTATAAACAGAGAAGCTCAAATCTTTAGAAAATCGTTTTACAAAAACTTTGTTTTGTATGGTGAAAAAGAGAATCTCAAATGAATATTCAAAAATATTTTGCATTTTTTGAATAGAAATTTCGCAAAAAATTTAATTATTTGGCATGACCTACCAACTCTAACGGCCGGGTACGGTACACTAAACTGATTATCCCATTTAGTGAGGGGGGTTTATAGTACATGTGGAAAATTAGTGAAGGTGATACTAAATATCATTATGATGTAAAATTAGCGTTACATGAAGATTTTAGGCACTCAATACAAAATTTAACGCCTAAAGGACCACAACTATGTTTCTCTCCAAACACTTCAAAGTATCCCTTCTTATAAAAAAACAGATAGTTTATGATCTAAAACCTTTTTGACCGATCCAACAGTAGGATGTTTCAACTAACTTGAACTTATTACAACCTACAAATTTTCAACTGTTCAGGGTTCTTCAACAATAAGATAGATAGATAGATAGAAACTCCGGTCCTCTTTCGAGGGCCGGCGTGAATAAAGTGTCCGTTCGTAATGTCAATGGCACAGTGCTCACAGGACAAAGGGCCATTGGAATTCAACAGTAAGATTATAAACTTCAAAGTGGGTTGCACTTTTTTTTTGGCTCGTTGCCCGAGTTTGAAACTTTCTGAAAATTCCAAAAATGCAAAGTTTAGTCTCAGATTTGGTAAAATGAATTTGGCAGTTGTGTATATGGGAGTGTTAGCTCATTGTGTGCAAACATTCAAATGCATAGCTCATTGTATGAAATTTTCAGGAGCTGCCCGCAATTAGGTTTTTCACCTTTGCATGATTGTATTTTTTTATCTATACATCACCTACATATGCAAATTACCATCCCATCTTCGTTACAAAGAGTAGAATCACCACAAAAAATCTCAAAAATTGGGAAGCAATATTCATTCCACACTGGGCTCACCGAATTTGGAAAATCAGCCTTGGTCCTTTAGGGGTTAAGCCCTCACTAATTTTGAGATTTGGCAAAATAGTGCTTGCTTCGAGAATTAATTAGTACCACACGCACTAAATGGGATAATCAGTGTATTGTCGTATCTTGGAAGCACCTTTGGCAAAAAATAATTCTAAAATTTGGTGCCAAAATTTTAGGAAAATCATTTTTCAAAAACAAAACTCGTGAGGAGGAAAAACGAATTTTGGAGAATATTCGATTTTCAAAAACCATTTAAAGATTTTTAAAAATTATTCGGCGGAAGGGCGTCGAAGGTACTACTAGGGTATGGTAATACATAGTTACACATAGAGAATGACTTCCAAATTGTGGCACAAATTTGATAGTTTACTACACTAATTTTTTATTTTTTATTTTTGAAACACACGAGTAAACTCTAAGAGTAAAACAGCTAAGAGTAATGGGTTTGCTATTCTCATGCCGGCCAATTATCACCCACACTAAATATCCAATTCGGTGTTGGGAACCAACATGTACCCCTCAAGTACATATCTCTTTCACGTAGATTTCAGTCGTCTTGCTCCTTTCCCCTCCCTCGCTTGTCCGGCCCTGTTTGCGTTACAGGCAGCGTCCATGGCAGCCCATTCTGTGCGTTTGAATGCATCCCGTGAAGCTTTTGAAGCTGCAGCAGCTTTTCTTCTTAGAGTGTACAACGACCTACTTCATTTTGCTTTGAGCTCACAACCATTTTCATTGTAGCTTGCGATTGACAAAGGAGAGAACCGGCGCGCAAGATGCCTCGCGAAATTATAACCCTACAGGTGGGACAATGCGGGAATCAGATAGGCATGGAGTTTTGGAAGCAGCTGTGCTTGGAGCACGGCATCAGCAAGGACGGCATTCTTGAGGATTTCGCTACTCAGGTATCCAGTGATTTTTTGTTTTTATTTTTGGTTAGAGGTTTTACCATTTTTGTTTTGGATTAGGGTGAGTGATATTATTTTATTTGTTTGTTCTGGTACTACTTCAGGGAGGCGATCGCAAGGATGTGTTCTTTTACCAGGCGGACGATGAGCACTACATTCCCAGGGCGCTGCTTATTGATTTGGAGCCTCGCGTTATTAACAGTATTCAAAATAGCGAGTACAGGAACCTGTACAACCACGAGAATGTGTTTGTCGCAGATCATGGAGGAGGAGCTGGAAACAACTGGGCTAGCGGGTACCATCAGGTTCGTGATGACGCCCTAAATCTGACTACACTTGTCTTTGTAATGCGACTGATGTGGATACTGAATAATTCTGCCTGATCGACTGAGACAGAAATACATGTCTTGGCTTTACGAGCGTGTTGGAAAATGTTGCAGTCTTCTTGAGCTGAGCTGGCCATATAATTTTGACATACGACTGGACGATGTACTATTATTTAGGTACCCTATTTGAGTAGCGGTTTCTTATTGGAACTTGAACTGTTATGCTGAGAAGTGAATTTTGTTTTTACAGGGAGAACAAGTGGAGGAAGATATTATGGACATGATAGACAGGGAGGCTGATGGAAGTGACAGCCTGGAGGGCTTTGTTCTTTGCCATTCTATTGCGGGAGGAACGGGTTCAGGTTAATATTTTCTTCCTCATTGCGTAGCAGAGCAGATGCTTGCAATACATTTACAATGTATGAACCAGTGATTTTTTATTTTTTTGGTCAGGAGACAGTTTAGCATTTTTGCTACTTTTCCATGTCCAGGCTCCTTGGATGTTCTTTTCATATTAATATATAGGTAATATCAGGGTAGTACACATGTGCTACTTGGGAAATACCTGGGTGATACCTAGGTTTAAAGAGGCTACGCATCTTGACTCCATGTAGGAAATCTGGCTATTGTTCCTTTTTTTTTTCTTCAAAAATCCTTTGTATCAATTATCCAGCCTAAATTTTATGTAGCAAATTGGCTAAAATTAGCAACAACAAAAATCACTGGTATGAACATGCATTTACTGATGAGGGTGTCCCGGAATTTTTTTTACTCGCAGGAATGGGTTCGTATCTTCTGGAAGCGCTCAATGACCGATACAGCAAGAAGCTGGTTCAAACTTACAGTGTCTTTCCGAATCAGATGGAGACTAGTGACGTGGTTGTCCAACCCTACAATTCTTTGCTTACGCTAAAGCGCTTGACATTGAATGCGGACTGTGTCGTGGTTTTAGACAACACGGCCTTGAATCGTATTGCTGTGGACCGGCTTCACATCCCAAATCCCACGTTTGCTCAGACTAATTCTCTGGTGTCCACCGTTATGTCAGCCAGTACCACAACTCTCCGTTACCCAGGGTACATGAACAATGACTTGGTTGGATTGGTGGCTTCCTTGATACCTACTCCACGCTGTCATTTCCTCATGACAGGCTACACTCCACTGACTGTAGAGCGACAGGTAGTGTTTCGCAAACTTATGTGGTTATTTTAATTTTCCAACCCAGTTCTTTGTCTTGTAGATGCAGTAAGAGCATCCTCAATGCAGCCCTCCAAACCATCTGACACCCAGTATTTCGGATGATTAGCATTCTGAAATAGCGTAGAGTAGACACGGCACATTTGGAGAATTTGGAGAGTCCTTCAAACCACCCTCTAAGGCTAGATTTAGGTAGATTGTTGTACTTGATTGCACATGTGATGAAACCTTATCCTATATTCTAAATAAGTGAGAGTTGCGATTGGTCCATTAACAATATACTGTGCACATATAGAGAGTGATTGGGTCGCTTGAAATTGAATTGTAGATGAAACTGTACTTGAAAGGATGAGGATGCCCTAACACCAGATTTTCCACTATACAGTATTGTCCTTGTTCTACGGTTGCAGTAACCTTTTGTGGTTCTTGGACGATGACACATGCAGGCTAATGCTATTCGGAAAACAACTGTTCTGGATGTTATGCGACGGCTCCTGCAGGCAAGTGGTTTACGTCATCTAACGACTACTCTTGTCTGATTCGGTGTTTGTTGTGCTTCAGTTCATCCCTGTACACATCTATGTATTATGTACAGAAAATTTCATTTTGGTTAGGTTCGTTAACAAGCTTTTTTCGGAAGACTCTGTTCTCTTCTAAGATTCCATGGTACTGGTTGCTCTTTGAGAAAATGTACCATGCGAAACGTGCAGCTCTTGAGTCTTGTTAGGCAATTTTTCATTGAAAGTGTTACCATCAGGCCAAAAATATCATGGTGTCATCATACGCAAGAACAAAGGAGGCAAGCCAGGCGAAGTATATCTCCATACTAAACATTATTCAGGGCGAAGTTGATCCAACTCAGGTTAGTTCCTAACTGCAATTATCTGATCATTTTTTATATTTAGTTCCGCATTTGATTTTCGGAAAGAAAAAACCGATGGTTCGTGAGCCAGATTGTTCACCATGTGGTTTTCTGTATCATGTTCTGAGTATCCATTGGTGTGTGTCTGAAAGCCCGTAGTTGGAAAGGCTTCAGTCTGCTAATTTACCTAATTTATCTGCAATCTTATTTGTGATGTTGGGAATAGGTTCACAAAAGCTTACAAAGAATACGAGAAAGAAAGCTAGCTAATTTCATCGAGTGGGGACCTGCAAGCATCCAGGTGTGCAGAATTTTTACACTTTTTTCTATTTCTTTTCTTTATCAAGCTGATTTCATATTGTACCATGGAAATTACAACTTCTGCATATGCTAGACCCTAAGCAGTCATGTCGACCGACATATTTAGGACCTAGGGTAAGATGCTTATTGCTTTGAGTCTAGAATCGGTACTTTCTATTGTGCATCTGAAAAGAAACATAATATAAAATCAAAATCTCAATGGCTTGATGGTGTTCATTGTCATTTCTGCAGGTCGCTTTATCACGGAAGTCACCGTATGTCCAAACTGCACACAGGGTTAGTGAGATTTCCCTCTTTGCAGCCTCATTGTGGAATGAGATCATAACATATGCGTTCGTGCTCATTTCTGGTGCATTCAATTGTGAGCATACTGAGTGAACTCCATGTGGGGTTGCAGGTTAGTGGACTTATGTTGGCGAGCCACACCAGTATTCGTCATCTTTTCAGCAAATGTATCAGTCAGTATGAGAAGCTGAGAAAGAAGCAGGCGTTTTTGGATAATTATCGCAAGTTTCCTATGTTTGCTGTAAGTCTCAAGTTGATATTCAAGTTACACAAGCTTGCATTATAACATTTCTGCTTTAGGACATCATCTTATGACCCTGATCCAAGTCATCAATCATTCATAGGTCTATTAGAAGGTAAGTTCTGAGAGAATCTAACTTTTTGGGGTTTGCACTTATGCATCTGAATTTTTAATTGCAGGATAATGACCTGTCAGAGTTCGATGAATCGAGAGAAATAGTTCAGAACCTAGTGGACGAGTACAAAGCATGTGAATCCGCTGATTACATCAAATGGGGCATGGAGGTGCGCTAATCTAATTTTCCCACCTCTTTCTTCCATTCGTTCCTGAAATAGTATTAACCCCTAAAGGACCAAGGATTCATGGTTTTAAAATGACAAATTCAATTGAATCATATTGTGAAATATATAATCCAGATGAGACTAAATTTCAGTGAAATCACTGGAATCAGTGAAGAATAATACATATGATGGTCAAGAAACAAACAAATTTGAACAAAAGAAGTCCACATAGAACCTACTCAAAACTGCTAAAAAAAATACGAGGCCCAATTTGGACTTCTTGGTCTTTTGAATGGTAGGTAACCTTAACCCTTTACCGCCCAGGGTGGTTCTGGAGAAACCACCTTTTTCTGGGTGATGTTTCTTTAAATCTATCTCTGTTGAAATTAGGGGTACTATTAATAGTTTCCAACCGTACGAATGTAAGCATAGCTTAATGAAACAAGTCTCAGTTAAATCTTGGTAAGATCGGACCGTTGGATTGGAAGATTATAGTATATCTTTGAACCGTATAATGCACACTCAAAAATGAGATTTCGGGGGGTGTGTGACTTCAAGGTTAAATAGAATTTGGGTTAAATTTTCAAAAATAAAAGTGAAGATGTTCAGCAATGACTTGTGTCAACACCTCTTCATTGCAATCTTTCATGTCAAGAATAGACTAATACATAATTATTGTGAATTTTATAAGTGAAAGTGACTTATCCATGTACGGTTTTGAACAAAATTTATACGTTCAAATAAGAAAGGAGTTAGTATAGTGATCAAGATCAGACTACATACACTAATGGAACATGAACAAGAGAACACAATCCAAAAAGAAAAACGAGATAACAAACTTCCAATCTCTAGAAATACAACATAGTACATATGCTGTATTTGTAAGTATTTGCTGTATTTTGAGGTATTTGCAGTATTTTGGTGTTTTGTACATAGGTATTTGGATATCTAGGAAAGTCGGATTCCAAATTTTCTTTTTGCATCATCTCCAGAATCAAAAGTTACACATCTGAACTTCAGACACTGTACTGAGATGGTTCACAGATTTTCCAGAATTTCATTTTCCAGTGATCTAGTGACCACTTAGTGGTTACCTGGGCGGTAAAGGGTTAATTGACAAATGAGTCGTATTATTTCCACTGCAGGATCGAGGAAAGCAGGTATCCGGGGAAGGGAATACGAGTGGGACCGTGGATTCAAGAGTAGCTCCCTCATAAAATATACATATATATTTATATTGAGTGCCTAATTTTTGTAGTCATATAAGGTCCATGTGCAGTAGGGATTTTATTTTTTTAACTTTTTAGACTTTTTTACCATTTTCTACAATTGCCGACTGAGGTCAGTCAGTCGGCCAGGACCCTTGGCCGTGGTCATCAATCATTTGCCCTGTTTGTTCCATAGCGTGTGTTTTTTTAACGGTACTGGTATCAGGTCATTGACAATCTTGCCTGGTATGACAAATTCCTCTCACATTGATATTGGTGCTCCTTTGCATGTGGTGAATATTATTGTAATGGCGAGAAGAAGAGGTCAGGCAGGCTCAATCATAAAGTGCCCAAACCCTTTTTTTCTGTTGTCAGCTGTAAGTCACTCGAGTTGGGTAATTTAGGTTGTACGTGAGAGACTCTCCAGTTACGCAACACCCTCAGAGGGAGAGGGGCCTGTGATTGAAGGAGCCGTGCTGCTCTTTTAGACAGCTTGGTTGGTGTGATAAATTCCTGCTATCTACTCATCACCAAGCAACCAGTGTATCCAATCATTCGTAAGATATGGTTTCTCTGTCGCCAAGTACAAGTGGCTTACCACTACCAGCACAGATACTAACGCCAACTAGTAACCAACTTTGTCACATTCGGTGGAGGACCCCAAACCCATCACTAAGGTAAGGTAGAATATCACCTGAGGGCCTCTTTACACTAGAGGCGAGAAGCCGTGAGGAGAGAAATTTCAGCCAATGAGAAATTGGTCTTCTCGGTTTCTGGACCTCCCATTGGCTGAAATTTCTCTCCTCATGGCTTCTCGCCTCCAGTGCATGTAAAGAGGCCCTGAAATGGATAACTTAAGCTTTCTAGCCTAAATGTGGTAGGAGTGGGGGAGGGCGAACCAACCCCCATACTTGTAGAAATCCACAACAAAAGCTTGCCCCTATTTTTGAACATGGTGGGTCTACCTAGACTAATTTGAGGTTACATGCCCCAAATTAGCATTAAAATTTCCAAAAAAAGCACCTAAACCTCTCAAAATGAGAAAACTAGAAAAATGGGGGTTGGTTCGCTCTTCCATTGGAGTGCATGTCGGAGGAGTAAAAGGCGAATAGTATTTTTCCTTCATAGGAAAATAGGAATGCAGTTTTTGCATAATTTCATTCTAAAAAGTGAAATTTTTACAAAGTTTCTAAGCTAAAAAGTTATTCATCACTCAAAACTGATAACAAGATTCTCAAGTCTGTGAATATATGATTCCACAAACCTGTACAAATTCTACAAATTTGATTGATTGACATACAAGTGGCATTGAGTTTGGTTGTTAACCCATAAAGGACCTTGAACTTAGCTCTTGTTTTCTTAACTAGCTCTTGTTTTCTTGACTAGCTCTTGTTTTCTTGACTAGCTCTTGTAACAAGCTCAATTCCTCAGTGGTGTGGGGTAATTTTGACAATCGGCACCGTTGAAATTTAAAAAAATATATGTAGCTTTCGTTTAAAAAAAGGGTAGACAAAATTGCAATTTTTTTAAGAAAATGCCACCGTTGAGAAGATTGATGGAACTCGTTCAGGGTATTTTGTGCATATGCTAGCATAAAGGTCGGTGTTTCTATCTATCTATCTATCTATCTACATATGCTAAAATCGGATTGTTCAAAAGTGCTTCAAAAATTCCGAAATTTTTACCGTGCGTAGAGATCATCATTGTGAAGATTTGTAAAAAAAATCACGTAATTTGGAGGTGTGAGGAGGAAGATACGAGGGTCTGAAGTAATGCCGAGATAGCCTCCTTCCAACTCAAAAAAATCACCAAAAATCGCACACTTCATGAATTTCCGATCAGGAAGTACTTGTGGATTTAGCTCTAAAAAAGAGCTAGGGTCTCTTTGTTGCTCATCCTCCAATTCACAGCCCAACAACACGTATTTCTTCACTTTCCAGTTCTAGAAGTTATAGAAGTTCTAAAAGTTCTAGAAGTTGCTTGGGGGCCTTATTGTCCTTTAGGGGTTAACTATTATATGTCAGTCTACACATTGGTTTTGGAGGTATTAACCATTTCAGGACATTCTATCTTATGTACACCCAAATAAGATACTTTTAGTTTTCCAACGTATAAAATTTGCACGTGAATAAATACCAGAACTTCTCTCAGAATCGACAAGAGTTTTCATTTTCACCTGAAATCGACACAAGTTTCAATCAACTTCATCCAAAATTGACACGGGTTTTTAAGAGCCCAATGGCAATTGAATAAACACCAACTTTATTCAAAATCAATAGAGGTATTCATAATGTAGGATTTCCAACACTGGATGTTAGTTTGGATAAACTGGCCTATCCAATAGGAGGAACCCTAAAACTTGTGCACTATGATCTTTCTATTGAAAGCATCGTTGGTTCAGAGTTCGATTCGGGAAAGTACTTGACTTAGCCAATGGAAACCATCATGCCTAAAAGTACTAGGGTCTTGTAGCAATTTGTAACTAAAACAAGTTAGTGAAATCTCATTGAGTAGGTCTGCTAGCTTCTCGATGAGAATTCAGTACTGAAAACCCACGGTTTCCTCTTGTTGTGCCACCTAGAACTAGCAAAGAATTAATTGACTTTTTCAATAGTGTCATCACCCACTATCAATACCCCTAATACAAACAAGAGTGTTTAATCCTTTAATGCCTAGAGTGGTTCTGAAGAAACCACAGTTTTTTGGGTGATGTTTTTTTTAAAACTTTCTCTGTTGAGATTAGGAATACTATTAATAGTATTCAACCGTATAAATGTAAACATAGCTTAATGAAACAAGTGTCAGTTAAATCTTGGTAAGATCGGACCATTGGATTGGAAGATTATATTATGTCTTTAAACCGTATAATGCACACTCAAAAATGAGATTTTGGGGGGTGTTGTGACTTCAAGGTTAGATAAAATTTGGGTTAAATTTTCTAAAATAAAAGTGAAGATGTTCAGCAATGACTTGAATTAAGTGACTTTTTCAATAGTGTCATCACCCACTGTCAATACCCCTAATACAAACAAGAGTGTTTAACCCTTTAGTGCCTAGAGTGGTTTTGAAGAAACCACAGTTTTTTGGATGATGTTTTTTTAAAACTTTCTCTATTGAAATTAGGAATACCATTAATAGTATTCAACCGTATAAATGTAAACATAGCTTAATGAAACAAGTGTCGGTTATATCTTGGTAAGATCGGACCATTGGATTGGAAGATTATATTATGTCTTTAAACCGTATAATGCACACTCAAAAATGAGATTTTGGGGGGTGTTGTGACTTCAAGGTTAAATAAAATTTGGGTTAAATTTTCTAAAATAAAAGTGAAGATGTTCAGCAATGACTTGTGTCAACACCTCTCCATTGCAATTTTTCATGTCAAGAACGGACTCATACATAATTATTGTGAATTTTATAAGTGAGAGTGACTTATCCATGTACGGTTTAGGACAAAGTTTATACGTTAAAATAATGAAGGAGTTGGTATATTGATCAAGATCAGACTACATACACTAGTGGAACATGAACAAGAGAAAAGAATCCCAAAAAAGAATACAAGATAACAAACTTTCAAACACAAGAAATACCACATAGTACATGTGTTGTATTTGTATGTATTTGCTGTCTTTTGAGGTATTTGCAGTATTTTGGTGTTTTGCACATAGGTATTTGGATAGCTAAGAAAGTCAAATTCCAATTTTTCTTTTTGCAACATTTGCAGAATCAAAAGTTACACTTCTGAACTTCAGACATCGGACTGAGATGGTTCACGGATTTTACGGCATTTCATTTTCTAGTGATCTAGTGACCACTTAGTGGTTACCTAGGCACTAAAGGGTTAAGAGTTACGGACCAAATGGGAGTTGGATAAACACCAACTTGATAAAAATAAATAAATGAACACAGGATTTTAAGAGTTACCAACGAGAGTTGATTAAACACCAAGTTGATCCAAAATTGTCACAAGGTTTTAGAGCTACCAACGGAAGCTGAATAAATGATAGCTTATCCAAAATTGACACAAGTTTTTAAGAGCTACCAAGAATTGAAGAGTTATTTGAGGTAAACAATGAGAATTGATTGTATGCTTCAAGGAGGTATGTTTTAAAGGGAGTCCAATGTCATGTGTAGTTATTGTATAACTTCAACTTTGATTTTTTTGAAATAGTACATGAATATTGGAAAATTACAAAATGACTTGGTTTGTAATTTTCTTAAGATCGCTAGTAATTCCATCCAAAAAACTTGTTTTGCCATCTAGATAGCTAATTAGAGAAAGTGTCGCTTTTAGATGTACATATCTTATAATTGACTCTTCTTTTGAGGGATGAAGATATATATTTGTTAATGTCACGTCGATGACAATATCAAAGAGTTGCAATATGTGTTGCTAAGTATCGCACAATTCCTTCTTGTGAAGATTGCAACATGTGTCACGAGATTGAAAGAAATTTACACTTAACTATGTAATACATGTTAACCCTTAACTGCCCAAGCGTCCATTTTTGGACGATGTACAAATTTCATCCACGTTTTCTCATCCGTCGTGCACTTTTTGCAATGTGGATTTTTTACTATAGATTTTATGGGAAGTTCGCTTCATCCATGTGTGAACCGATTATAAAGGGGATGATTTGTGAATTTTTTATGCCACATTTCATGTTGCAGTGATTCACCAAAAATTTCTAAGATCTAAGTTCAAAAGTGCTCTTGAAAAAAGTCAACTCATAAAATTAAGCAATCAAAAAATCTCCAAAAATCACTACACTTAGAGTATTACATTTCAACCTATCGCAGCAAATTTTTATACACAGATTGTCAGTATCTTATTCGTAATCGAATTACAAAAGAATTTTTCATTATAAGTTTCAATATTTATACAAAAATATTGGTGATGACAGTCATAGATCTAACCGTATCATGAATAGAATCTAAAATTCATAATGTACAACTTTTATTCATACATCAAGTTCAAATATCCCTCTTAGTTGCATTTTATAATGCATCTTTGCAATTCTCTAAATTTGGAGAGGGTTGTGGGCATTTAGAGGTTAAATATTACACAATTTTATGTTTTGAAAGTTGCAATGCGTATTGAATGAAGTTGGAAAAAGTTTACCCTGAACTATGTAATACATGTTACATATTGCTCACTATCCAAGAAATCAATATTAAGAATTTTATAACACCTAAGTGTAGAACAAAACTTAAATAGAATGATCAAAGTCTTGTATTATCAATGTGTCTTGGAGTTCATTAACAATGTGTTCTAAAGAGTTTTCAAAAAAAAAACACTACAATGTCCTAATAGTCACTAAGATATTTTAAGGGCCACAAAAATACTTAAAGAAATCGCATAAGTAGTTTTGAAGAGGCACATGAATGTTCCAAGTACCACATAAAATATTCTTTAGGTCACTTAAAAAGATACTAAATGAATATATTTAAAATTTTGAAAATGTATGCATGTCACAATATTGAAGTTACAAATAAAAGATTTAACTCATACAATTTTCAAGTCTTGTTGAAAAGAGAAAAACAATCGAAGAAGAGCTTGCTAGTACCTTAAAATTTAATGAGTCATGAAAAAAATTATTTCGATTATTACAAGATTTTCTCATTATTTTCTATTGCATTTCGTACAATTTAAAAAATAAAATTATATGTGTGTTTTAATGATTGTTGAAAGAAGAATGAAGTGTTAGTACTGTAAAATAATTAGTGTGTCTCACACTAATTGAAACAAGTGGCTAGTCGCGAAGTCTCTGCATTAGTATTTACCCCAAATTTACTTTTATGGCTTCTTTTTATTATCCAGGCGTGTAACTCCTAGTAACTCCTCAAAAACAAAGCGTTTCGTAGTCTCTTCCATGGTGGGGCAAAGACAATAAATGGCGTAGTTTGTTTGACAATTTTAATATTTAATATAGCTTGGTGCAAAGAAGGACTTAGGGCAAGCTTCCATGTGAGAATCGGTTGGGTGAAAGGCACTACAAGACAATCTCAAGAACCACCCATATTCCACCCATTTCGGTACAAATGAAAAATATACTCCTGGATCTTGCTCTCGGTTCACCCATTTTGCTTCCACTTTTTGCGGACCGACCACCCATACATGGAAGCCGGCCCTTAAGGACATTTAAGGGTAAGATATTGTACACTTGGGTGTGTTAGAACCCTTTTCAAAATCCCCTAAAAGTTTGGTCACTCTAATAATAGGAACTAAGTTACACTCATTACAAAATGTGTCGGCTCTAGTATTCAATTTCTGAGCATTCTACTTGAACGCTGACACCCAAACCCCAAGTACACTCAGCTGAGGCGACGGACTGGCTGCAGCAAAGGCTCGGATACCGGGTCATTTACCGTGCCACGGTGGAGACACGCCCAATTTCCCCTCTACCTTACTGTCGTCTCCTCCGCCCTGCCTGCCCTTGGAGTCAGCCATGGCGTGCTCGGCCTCCTTTCTTTCCCCAAGGCTTGCTGCTTGCAAGACTTTTGCAGCAAGGGCCCGCCATAGCCAGCCATTACTCTTATTCACACTACAGGCTGCTCACTGCTATTGCTCAACTGTTATCTACCTACTTAGTTCTTGCTCATGCGTCGGTCTACATGCTTCGCATGTGACTTGCGAGCCCCGTCTCCGTGAAAGAACTTGAGTGCTCCTAGCAGCAGCATCATCATCATCATTATCATCATCATCAGCGTGTTTGCCTTGCCTTCCCTTCATCATTGCTGTTGCTGCTCCTCTTCATAGCTCCAATAGCGCCTACGACGATGAGGAAGCGTCCAGGCGTTCCGCGCGTTCTTGTTCTTGTTGTTGATGTTTTTGTTGATGACTTTAATTGGTAACGTTGAGGAGGTCTTATGTTGTCTTTCCTATGTTATGTTTGTGGTTTGGGAAAGGGGAAGGGTTTCATTAGGAAGAAAGCGGTCTTAAGGATAGGTTAGAGCGTCTTGTTGTTGTTATTAGTGTTATTGTTTGTGGAATGAGATTTGAGTAGTAGCGGTGGAAGAAGATGATGAATATGGATATGGAGGCCGCGGAGAAGAAAAGGTCGCCGCAAGCATGGAAGCTGCGCTTGCCGTGGGAGCAGCAGAAGCAAGCTGAGATACAGAGGAGCGCTTTTATTCAAAGTCAGGAGAAGGCCAGAGCTAGCACTTCCTCGGTGTCCACTATCGCGCGTGCGTTCATGATCAGCCGACGACGTCTGCGGCTTGATCCTGATAAGAAATTGCACTTTCTCTGTAAGTTTGGCGATGTCTCTGCAATTTTGAACTAAGGATTTTAATTCTCGGCCACTAGGGAGTTTTCAAATTCTTACGGTGGATAAGTGAAGATGGAGAGTATAGTACCAGTGAGATTAATTATGGTTTGCTTAGCGTTCTGGTTCAAGAGCGGGACATGTTATGGTTCTGCTTAAGTAGTCATTTGGCGGATTACTGCCATGGTTTAGAGCGACAGTATGAGGATGCCGTGTGGTAAACATATGTCGGAAAATGTTAATTTTGATTATTTATAATTCGTACGAAATAGTCGCTCTTAGGGATTCAGCTTTAGAAATGGATTTCTACCTTAAAAGGCAGTTGAGAATGTCTAAAAGTCTCTTTACTGGCTAAAACGGTTGAGTTCCAGTCAACGGCATAGATAGGAGCCACTTGCACGAGTTTTGAATTTGACTTCATTTCCGGAGAATCACATGCTCATGTGCTATTTTGGTTTGTTGGCACTCTACAGACGAGCCAGGCAAACAAGTTTCAAGTGCAATCAAGATTAAGAATGTCAGTCGCTCGCATGTTGCTTTCAAGGTGAGCAATTCCTTTCTCACTCTTCACTCTAGCTTACCTCGTTGGATTAGAGGATGGCTGTCTTCGTGTACTGTACTCAAGTATTCGAGTGGCTTTACATTATCACTCAGGATTTTGTGGTTATTGTGATCCAACTGCCGCAATTGAATTCTTCATAAGTTGGCGTGCTAGATTGTTTTGGAAACTTCACTATCATATCCGTGTAGAGACTAAAGTACTCAGAAAACAATGAAAAATTTACACCTGTTATCGATTTGTTGTCAATCTATGTATCAAGTGCCGTTACATCGACTATCATTTACTTGAGTGCGTAGCCTTCAGGGTGAACTTGAACCGTGTGAAATACAAATAAAAATAAGTTTCTCTCTGGTTCTGACCAAGGAGAGAAGTTGGACGTCTTTGGTAAATCTTGTTGCAGTTCCAAACTACAGCTCCAAAGAGCTGCTTCATGCGTCCACCTAGTGGTGTGCTCGCACCGAATGAGACCATTATGGCCACAGGTACTGTGGTTATCCTGGGTTATGACTAATTTCTTGGGAATGCAATGTATGGAAACAGGGAATGTGTAGCTTGTATTTTCTCCTGTTGGACGTGGATTACATTACTAACGAGGTCGAAAATGGCACCCGCAGTTGTGAAATTCTTGGAACCACCTGAGCGTGAGCGTCCTCAGGAGAAAAAGACCAAAGATAAGTTCAAAATAGTCAGCTTGTCAGTGCAGGCAGGAATTGACTTTACGCCAGAACTGGTAAGAACGGAATTTTTGGAAATCGTCAAATTTTGTGAGTCAAGCTCTTTTCGTAACCTCCAAATCTGAATGAGGGCCACAAAATCAAGAGGATCGAATTTTCATTTCGTGAGGGGCTTGTGAGGTCAAAGAATTGACCCGACTGTTGGCCTTAGAGTCGGTATTTGGCATGCAACTGCTTGGTAATGTGCCGTTGACCTATTGCAGTTCGAGGATCAGAAGGAGTTGGTCACTGTCGAGCGCATCCTTCAAGTGGTCTTTATTGATCCACAAAAAGCATCTGCAGTGAGTGTTTTCCATCTGTCTGAAGTTTTCTTCTAGTTGATTTTACTTTACACATTGGGAATCTTAAAAATTCATGCCAGCCACAATAATATTCTGTCAAGATGTGTAGTAAGCTTTCCTTGTGTTGGGGCTGGAGAAATATTTCATGAGTGTAATCTTGCTACTTGTAGCTCTACACACACTATTTGGAATTCTCTCATTCTAGGCAACGCTTAGAGCTTGAAAGTGAAGCGGCTACATGCTTTGGATGAAGACGAGTTAAAATAGTATGCAATGTCTTTGAATTTCAATGGACTCCGAAGCTTATCTATGATGACCGGGGCGATGATCCAGTATTCTGAATCGAGCTATTGGTTACTCAGTATGTTGCCACCATCTACACATTTAACTAAGTGACCTGTTTGTCGATTGGTGCTTGAAATAGGAGGAATTAAACAGGTTGCAAAAGCGCCTCGCAGAAGCTGAAGCGGCTGAAGCAGCTCGCAAAAAGCCTGCAGAAATGATTCCCAAGGGCACCATGGTCGTGGAGGGTCTTGTGATCGATGAATGGGTAAGTCACGTCCATGTGGTGAAGTTACAAAATTAGCGCCATCTTATGACAGTGATAACGGTGATATCATCGTGTAGGTTTCTGAAGGACCCTGTCAATTGATGCAAGTTATGTTGTATGTGATCACTGAGATCTGTTGACCGAAATATTAGCTCGATAAACTCGCTTTACTGTTTTTCCAGATAGGTCCACTTGGAATGTCAAGTCTGTTGATTTTGCATATTTTTAAGCTGGCGTTTCGTGACCATGTTTCTGAACAGCCAATTATCATTTGTTTATTCGGCTAACGCTAATGTTAATGGACACTACTTGTTGGATTCAAAGCAAGGTTGATGTCTGCAATGAACATAAATGTAAGGTTCAGTTATTCTGGACGCTCAAAGGAGAACTTGAACATGGTGAAGCTGTTTAATGATTCATCCCTAGTGTTCGTTTCTGAGCAGTATCGGGCTTGATTGTTGGGATTGCAGAAACAACGCCGAGAAAACTACCTTGCTCAGCAACAAGGCGGAAGTGGAGAATCTTTATGACTACTAGGGGCTGAATAGTGGGTCTGTATGTGCAGTCTGGAAAGATAAAAGTTGGTTGATACTTGACAACCCGATGAGGGTTTTTAGGCTATTGGCAGAGTTGGTATGCAGTTATCTTCTTTGAGGAGAACCTGTTGGCTTCAATTACGGTAGTACAGTACCTTTTCCTGATTCTCGTTGCATGCCAGTGCTGACGCCAGTGCTTCATTGTACTTATCTTTGAATAGATTTTTGTCGAGTAAATGCCTATTGGACAACCTTGGTTCTTGACAGGTTGTGCTACGGAGACATTACACCATTCCAGTCTTGTATGCAGCCATGAAAGGCAGCATGTTTTCTTAGTTTCAGTTCCTGCGTACGAGCTTGGTGTTCAGTGGTAAGCGAGGGTTGAACCGCGTTAAGTTTAGCGAGTCCCCCCCCCCCCATTCCTTATAAAATGTATCAAATATTTGCCATTCTTGAAAGCTGTGATAACGTCGCAAAAATGACTCCAACAGATTCGAACGGAATTATGAGTTGCAATTCCCGGGGGTCACTGTTCGCAACTGTTCTGTCATCCTATTTTGGTGCTGAGCAATAAGGAGTATTTTCTGGGGTCAACTGTTTTCTTGAACCAATTTTTCTGGGGTCAATGAAGGGCAGGCTGCAGCCATAGTAGATTGGGCCAAGTTTTGGGCAATCCAGCTGTTAGTATGGACTTTCAACTTACAGCCAACCTACTACACTAAAATTGTGATTTAGTGTTGGGGCACTATTTCTCAACATGGACACTATTTGATGTGTTGGTGATATAGTGTCTCTACTGTAAAATTTAAAATGATTAAAACTTTAAATAAATCTTCTAGATGTAAGGTCCCAATGACGAATGGCAACTTTATAATAAACATGGCACGTGGAAGGAACATGTCACTCATAGTAGAAGTGGGAATGACAAGTGCCAAACTCCTATGTATTGTAGGGACACTATTTATCCTCACCTGTGAACGAATTGCAGTAAAAGATATCAATTCTCACTTATATAACTAAAATAATTATATAATGTCATTGCATTGCTACATTTTTTTCAAGTTCCTTCTATAGATCATTGTAATCATTGGAAGACTAAAATTCATGAAATACATAAAAAATCAATTATTCATGAATTGAACAGAAAACTTTCTTAATGACACTTAAAAGTTCTTAATGGAACAATCTCATTTTATTAAAAACATTATTACTTGATATGTCTTTACTCTCATTTTTGTGGCACTTTCAACAAAATCCACATTCAAAAACTACTTTAGGGAGCCCCCGTAAATGGCCTTTTGTCTAAGAGTTTGTTCAAATTTATGGAAAATTCAATCAATCAATTTGTAATGGCAAATACAAGCGATTTGACAACTTTCTATTTACAAATTTCAAAGATATAAGAACTTCTATAAAGATTGGGAATGTCCTTACCAAACTTTTGCAACCTAAAGAGTGGGTGCAACCTAAAGAGCGTTGTCCGATTAGGATTCCTAATACAAAATTGTTTGCCACCTGCAATTTAAAGGGGATTTTGGAGGTTTGCACAACACTAAAATTGCGATTTAAAGGTGAAGAGAAATAATATCCTTAGAGTATATAGGAGTTTATCACTTCTCATTCCCAGTTGACATTCCTTGTAGTTACTATTACTTAACTAAAATATACTTCCTTATTAGGTAAGGTGGGGAATGGAATGGGGACCACCAATCCACCACGTGTAAAGTACAATGATACCATGGAACTTGTCATTCCTAGTTGACTTATGTAATAAAAAGTAATATAGAAACTTTTCATATTGTTTCAAAAGTGAAATATATGATTTCAAAAGAAAAGAGTGAATATGTTTATTATGAAGTTGCCATTTGTCATTGGAACACTACATCCAAAAGATTTCATAATTATCAAATTTATAATCAATCTCCAAAAATCAAATAGCACCCATGTTGAAAAATAGTGTCCCAGATACTAAATCACAATTTTAGTGTAGTCAAGATGATCTCAAGTTCCAATTGCAATTCTATATCCACTAGTAGAAAGGTGTACTTGGGGCTCCAAGCTAGCTACTTCCTTTGTCACATAATAAGCTTCCTCAACCCCTTTTCAATTTGTCCCATAATAAGCTTTTTGTTGCTCAAACTCACTCCTCCTATTGGCTCAAGATACCATTGACACTAATCGACACCATTGGACTACAATGGCGGAGTTAATTTAAGAATTTTCCTTCAACAAGAAGCTTATTATGGAACAGAGAAGTACACCTTAAGGTAGAAGCACCAGAAACTATTAGGTACCAATTGTGGTCACCTGTAAAAGCACCTATTTCAACTTCAGGAGTTCCCAATCTCGTTATCACAAGTATTAACCCCTAAAAGCCCGAGGGGTATTGGACAAAACATAGATGTGTTATAATATGTGCCTTCCATATGTTTGATGAAGTTTGGTTCAATAGACAAAATGTAGGGCATCATCTCTACAAATTATCCGTACAGTCAAACTTCCAAAAATAACTTTACTTTGTTTTAATGAATTTAAAAGCATTAACCTTTGAAAATTTGTATAAATTATAATTTTCACTTTTAGAGTTTAAAATTTAGCATGATTGGTTAAATTTGGTTTATCTATTGTAAACTTCAAAAAAGCAAAAGAAATGATAGAGGAAACATCATTACTTTCCCCAAATAGTAAATTTTGTAACACTAAGACAATATTGAAGTGATTCACTTTGAAAAATTCTCCCGGGTGGAGTTTAACTCAGATTGACATAATTCAAGTTGGGTTGGAAAGTAGACTTGATGTAGTATTTTAAAATATTTTTTATTTTTCAAAAAAATACTTTTTTAAATTCCGGGCAGCCCGCTAGATTCGGGCAGCGACCAAAAAATGGTCGTTTGGGCGTTTAGGGGTTAATCATGAATACCAAGTTAGCAATCTGATTGGACTAGAAATGAAAGACAGTTATTGGTACACATACTAACATCCTACTAACATCAATAGTGGTCTATTCATATTACGTTTGAAAATTTATAACAAAATCATACATTGTGAAAAAATTAATCAAAAATTGAGCTTGGTTATTAAACCCAAAGTTTTATGTGCTGAAATTTTTTATCATTGAAAATCAGCGTTCCGTGTAGGTTGAAATGCTTAAACTGACGGCAACTATACCCCTTACCTTATGGCTAGTTATGGATCATTCTCTTATCCAGTTAAGTTTTGAAACTCAACTACAATCTGGAAAAATCTTCAGCTGTCTGTGGGGAGGGCCATTGATGGAGTTGTCAGGTTCAGAGAAATGATTATTCCAATGTGCAGTGCTAATCAATTCTGAGACCCACTAACGGAGGAGCATTCATTTCAACTCTAAAGCATTTAGTCATTTAGCTCCTACTGAAATTTGTCTCGGCTGCTTTGTGAACACAATATCAGTTCGTACCAAGTTCAACGAACATTGGTCTACTGCAAATAGTAAATCAAATATTCCTTTCACTTGGAAGTTGGTACAATCAGATTGCACTTTGTCCGCCATCCGTTGACATTGTTGAGTAACAGGGAGCTCCGACGTTTCATTGGATTGAAAGTCTGGTGATATTGCGAGTCCCCAAAAACAACAGGCTTTTCACTTTTGATGTGAAGCACAGAAAAAGTTCAATTCCCATCGTCTTGAGGTGGCACCCCAGGGTCTCCGTTAATGAGTACTGACAAGCCTGTGATGTCCTCGTCATTGAATTACATGCTCTGATTCGGCCCTGCCATCTCTGCAGTGAATTTGTACAGTGAGTTGTGCAACTGAATCACTTTGTGGTCCTCTCCACTTGAACAAGAATTTCTTTGGATAAAAACAGCTTATTTAAATCATAGCCTCAATGCCCAGGTCGCGGAGCATCAGCTGAGATTCTTGTAAGCATCAACAAATACTACACTTTGTTTCCAAATGGAAAGATACGACTTCGACGCCTGCCAAAAACTCTCCACTACTGATTGTGCACACTATTTAGTACAAATTTCAAATAGGCAATTTGGTAAGTAGTGTAGTTCATGTCAAAGGTAGCAACGAATCATACGAAGGTCGAAAAAAGGAGTGTACATGAACCTTGAGCATGATTCATGTATTGGCATCGTCCTCTGATTCGTCTGCATCTGCTGATTCTGCTCGTTGCAAATCCGCAGCAAACTGTTGATCATACTCAGTATCTAACAGATGAGGAGCAAAGGCCTTAACAAGATTTTCCAACTTCTCAAGGAAGTGCAAATGCCGCACCATAGATTGCTTCCCACAACAACGCTGCATTTGATCCCACCTTTTTTTACATACTTCTCCTGATCTGGAATCATGCATGGTTAAAACAGTTTGCATTAAAATCAATACCAAGGGAAAAATACTGCGAATATGCACGTATTGTCAAAGAATCGTATCAAGGATGTTTGGAAAAATAGCTGAGAGCCCTGTTTAACCTGGACTTTAACACCACATAAGGAAAACTGAAGAAAGAAAAATGCGAATGCGTTCAGCTAGGACATAAGCAACAGCCCACCTGTTTTCCAAGAGAGAATCCCACTCAACCAGATCTTCGGACAGCGGGAACTCCTCCATCAGCCTGGAATATATTCCAGAATTTCTGTCAGTAAATTTAGTATCCAAAGATGAATTCCAACAAGAACCCAAGCAGAAGCCCAGGTCTTGGTTTCAGAGATCAGAAGAATTCTTCAAAAAACCAAGGAAAGGGGTTTTGTTACAGAACATCGCATCCAAGTCCTAAAATCTGAAGCAACCAAGGATAGGAAACGCCAGACATATACCTCTCTAAGAGGCGCTGATCATCACCGTTAGACCACTGTCCAGTTGTTACCATTGATGAAGCCATCCTTTTATACCTGCCAAGCCCCAACATTACGTTAGAGCATTTACCTTCTGGCCCTCAAGAATGCTAAGTACAATTGATTCACAGCAGCACAGATGGACTTGACTGTTATTGACAAAAAGCTGACATACACGTGTAGCACACAAATCTGAAACCCACTTGACAGTAATGTAAGTAATGGAGAGGGTCGAGGTGCTCTTTGATCATAAGCAGAAGAACTGTGACCAAGGGCTACAGGAAAAAGTGGGAAATCTTACCAGTAAGCCATGCAATTAAGGCGATTACGCCCCTCCATTTGCTCGGCAATGAATTCCCAACTGATTTCATCACGGACCTACAACACGAGTTATTTGTGAGGAGTCAAATAGATGCTAGAAGGCTCATATAATTTAACAGAGCAATTTTAGGTGGAAAATATGTAGGCAGGTCTCTAGCATCTAGTCTTTAGAAACAAAGTTGTACCAACCAAGCTAGATAACACAAAGAGTATATAGCTGCCCTTTCGTCATCATTAGTGATTCCTTACCGACTTGATTACTAACATGAAATAGATTCTCACAAACTCAATTACGAAGCAGAAACAGAGATTCATGCGTTATCATGTCACTTCTCCAGAGATTAAGATACACACATACCACTTTATGGTGTTTTTTTAATAGCCCCTTTCTGGCCATTTGTCTTCTCACATGTAAGCATTTCAAAACAAGTGCACGCAGCTTTTGTTGCTCCTCTGGAGCCCACGGACCTGAAAACCATTGAACAACATCAGCAACAGTAATGCACTGCAGAACACCTGATCAAAGTTGCGGCAAATAGAAAAGCAGGGTCCTAGGAAAGCGTGTCAATGCACCAAGAAATCGTATAAAAGATAACTTACCTGTTTTCTGATTACCGGATTTAATAATACGCCACTTGTCCTTAACATTATTTGCATCTCTTCCAATTATAGTTGATATTCTTTTCCAGTCATTACCATGCACGGAATGCAGCCTGATTACCATGCACATATTTGCACACCCTCGATGATTAGCCGTACCCAAACTCTTAATGCCACGGTGAGCTATCAAATCATGAAACCTACTCATAACAGGTTTCACATGTACCGAATGGAGTTTCCGGAAGGTTCACGAGCATGGAGAAGAGGAAGGGTCAAAACTAGATCCAAGGAAACCCTATTTAGAAACATGAATATCAGCGTTGGCACTTTGGCAACACATTACACCATTACCTCGCAACACGGTAATCTAACCAGCTGATTTAGAAAACGAATGCATGACCTATAACGATGAAGGGTAGCTTCAAGTGACTCACAACTGCAACATCACTTCCCCTAAACCTGCACAAGGGTTTAAGAATTTCGCACCGTCAGGGGAAAAATTTCACTTACTCTATCAAGGATTGAGTTTCTTCAGCTGTCCATTTCCCCAGATAATTCCCAGGATCGAAAAGTCGATGTGCTCTAGCATGGAGGCGCTTAATTTCCCTCTGTGGCAGACACTTGCCTACAATCAAATTAGACCCTCTTTCAGTATCACATCGTCGATCCGTTTTATTAGACCCTTAAACCTTAGTGTGCATAAACTATTTGCTGAGAGCAGAAAATTGCAAAGATGAACATGAGCGCTAACATAATTAATTAGATTGATTGCTTAAAGATTTTCTAACAACTAGAACTACCAGATACACACACACACAAAGATATATATGAAACGCTCCTAGAAAATCAAAGAGAAGAGTTCACTTACGAATTGTATGCCAGCAGCCACTTGCTACACCGTTTTTAGAGTTCATTATCTTCTCTAGACCATATTCTTGCTCCCAACCTTGTTCCTTCACGCAAAAGAGAAGAACACACGCATATAACGATCTTTGAACAAACAGGGTCAAACAAACTAAACCTAACTCAAGCAACATTGGCTCTTACTAAATTGGCATCTTACTTTGATGTAATCAAAGACGGCTTGCTTCAAAGCCTCATCCTCCTCGGGAGTGTACATCCCCCAAACTAAATTAGGACGCAACCTATCGGTTGCCCAGAGAGCAGAGAGATCTGTGACCGTGTGATTCATCTCCGTTTCTTCTGCAGGCACCTCATTCTCAGGCGGATCATCTTGTGTTGAATCAGGAAGTCGAAAAGAAACCTTCTTCTTCGTCTTTCTAATTGATTCACCACCATTTCTAGTTTGTAGCTCCTCGGTTATGAGAACGGTCTTCTTCATCGCACTTTCTGTTCCAGGCCCACAATCTTCAACAGTCTGCGAGGTTGTGAGGTTTTTCTTCTTCTTCTTCTTCCTCTGCGATTCATCAGCAGCCTCATCAACATCTTCAACAGACTGCACCGGGGGAGTGGACTCTCTCTTCTTCCTCTTCTTCTCCTTCTTACCCTGCAATTCGTCACTACCGCCGGTTCCAACCTCTTCAACAGAGAGCGAGATGTCGAGATTTTTCTTCTTCTTCCTCTTCCCTTGTGATTCATCACCACAGCCGTTTCCAGCCACATCAACATCTTCAACAGTCACTGGGGAAGTGGACTCTCTCTTCATCTTCTTCTTCTTCTTCTCCGTCTTACCCTGCAATTCATCACCATTGCCGGTTTCAACTTCTTCAACAGTGAGCGAGGTGTCGAGGTTTTTCTTCTTCCTCTTCTTCCTTTGCGATTCATCATTTTCAGCCACATCAACATCTTCAACAGTCACCGGGGAAGTGGACTCTCTCTTCTTCTTCTTCTTCTTCTCCGTCTTACCCTGCAATTCATCACCATTGCCGGTTCCAACCTCTTTAACAGTGAGCGAGATGTCGAGGTCTTTCTTCTTCTTCCTCTTCCCTTGTGATTCAACACCGCTGCTGCTACCCCCTCTTTCCTTCTCTGAATACGCAACCATTATGAGAGCCACAGACTAACCACCTACAAAAGGAAAGAATTCAATTCAGTTCCAAAAGTAACATTAACTCGGGAACACTAACCTGAGGGACATCAATGTTGACGCAGTAAAACATACTATGGGTTGGTGCTGCCCAGGAGATGGAGAGAATATACCAGAGGTGTGGATTTCAGTCACTCGTCCAAACATTCTATCTCTAGTTCATGATCAGTCACACTCCATAAGATAAGAAATTCTACTGAAAACCTACTCAGGCATGTATGAGTTCAGACGTGCTTTTCCTAAAGGCAAGTTCAATCCAAATGACTGAATTTTGTACAAGAAGTAAACTGAAACCCTAATTCCAGCAACTAAGGAAGATCGTAACCAGCAAAGCCGTCGATTAGTGGAACAAGAGACGCGCTAATTGGTGCCAGAAAAAGGTACATATTACTTAAACTACAATGTGCCTCATTACACTTTTCTTAGAGGGCAAAAAATAGAAAAAATATCCTGGCAAGTTGCCAGTTTCACTCTCATATTTGCACCGGAGTTGCCAAAAACGCAGACTGCAAAAACCCTGAATTGGACTCTGAACATGAACCTGCTGTCCAGTCCGTTGTTGGTAACCCAAATTACAGCGGAAAATGCCACACCATACTGCCAGGCCCGTTGTTCCCTTCAATCTCAAGCCACCTCCGAGACTCTGCGAGAGCTCCAGTCCTGTACTACTACCCTGCTCCTCCACCTCAACATGAGTCCTGCAGGAACAATAACAACTACCGTAATAAGAATTTGAGTGTCAAAGAAAGTCATCCTCTCTGCAACTGGAGAGAGGGTCAATAAGAAGGGGAAAACGACGCTGTGGCCTCGTAAACCCATATAGCAATCACCTGCGGCTCCCGAAAAGCAAAGGCACACTAAACCCTAAACCCTAAATTAATTTCTTCGTTGTAATCCCTACGCAAGAACGATCTCCACGCAGTGAGAAGTGTTTGTCAGCCAAACAAACCGTCACGCACAAAAATAGAACCAAGTGTTCGTAAAGAGAAAAGGGGATATTCTCGAGGTCTGCAAAAAAAACACACAACAGCAACATTCACTTGCCATTAGCCACGATGCTTCAAAAATTGCGACGAAGACGCCTGTACGATTATCTTCGATGATTATCTTCGATTATCTTCGATGATTATCTTCGATTATCTTCGATGATTATCTTCAATTATCTTCGATTACAAGTCGGTGATGCTGCTCCGGCGTTTCAACAAGAGCAACGCAAACAGGGTCGGCGAGGGCAAGGTGCAAGAAACACACCAGCAAGAGATGCAGATATGTACCTGCTGGGTACATGTTGTTTCCCACGAGTGTAGCACTCGTGGGAAGTGACATGTACCCATCAGGTACATATCCCCAGCTCTTTCGAATGTGTACATGTATCATACAGTCTGTCTGAATAACTGGGAGTGCTTATGTACCACCTGTGTACATTTATGTTCAAAAATATACACCACCCAGATAGATAGAAACTCCGGTCCTTTTTCAAGGCTAGTGTGAGTAAAGTGTTTGTTCGTAATGACAATGATCCAGTGCCACCTAACAAAGGATCATTGGAACAAAACTTCGCTTCCCTATCAGGAATAGACACTTTAGGGATTAGTAATCGAAAAATAAAAGTAATCAACCAAAGGTAACCTGCAGGTTTGTTGGATATAGTTGGGAGTTTTTTTTAGAGGGATATTCGCCAAGTCATGAGTTCCGTGGTTGGTGTGTGAGAGGCGTTGTATTACGATTGAATGGTCCGGGTTTGATTCTTGATGTGTCCGTTTGAGCAGTGTTGTAATATACATGACTTGGTGCTGCTAGTGAGTTATTAAAAGCAGGAAAAAATCTTTAAATAGATGTCTAAAAGTTCAGGAAATTATTTCTCCAAAAAAACAATGTAAGGGAAAGAAATCATAGCATAATAGAACAATGGGAGCCAACACCTTTTTGCAATTGGACCACAGTTGAATTACAATTAGAATCTAACTTTACGTGGCAATGACATGGTAGTTCCAAAATTCATGGAATACAAATGGCATTCCTCCATTACTTAGAAAAGTGGATCTAATGATTATTTTGTCTCCATTTCTTTGAGGCTATAGTAGATCCAAAAATTGTATAATTTTTATTCATCATGAATAAATTCTATTTTCTAGTTGAATTTATGGTTCTTCAAAATTGTTAAAATTGCGTTTTTTATAGCACTTTTTAGCTCACAGCCTTAAAATTCCAATATACACTGCAGAAAAGGTTTTTTCAATTGAATTTCTTTCTATGTTGGCTCGAGAGGCATGCAACCTACACTTTGTTGTTCATCACTAATTATTTTCATTTTTTCTAAAATATCATACTATTTTAGGCATTTTTGTAAGTACTATGGTTATTACAAGAGAAAAACTTTGAAAAATCTCATAAATTCATTTTCATTTAAATAATTATGAAAAAATCAGTGTAAATTGGTTTAAGGACATATTATATGAGAAAATACCAAAAAAATATAATACATTTTAAAATGTGAGAGATTATTGAGGTTTGACCGGATAAATGTAGTATGAATGCTTAAGGGTTAAATATATAACCCCTTGTATACAAGGGTTTTTAGTAGGGGTCATGAACGCATGCAATTCTCAAAGATAATGTAGATTGCATCCCAAGTAATCTACAAGATCACCACAGTTAAGAATGAACATCAACTTCACACTAATTATACAATATTCATCCAAATTAATGTGATGAGATATTGAACTATCGTATGTGGAGGGCATGTTCAACATAAAACATTTTTATAAATTAAATGCAAAAATCATACCAAAATCTTTTTGGTATAGTGAAAAAGGAATCATGAAAATCATTTCCAAGTTTTCCATTTACCGAACCTTCTTTTAGAAATAAATAAATATTTGCCCTCCACTTCTGGCAATTGAATTGATTTGTACACTGAAATCACAATATATAATTAATTTTCCAAAATACCGTGGTAAAATTCATCCAAATGTGATGAAAATATGTTCAAGCAGATGAGAATTTGACCAAATGGATGAATGTACCCACGTAGTACTATGCAACTCGAAAAAGTAAAAGAAAAGAGATAGAAAAGAAGAAAGAAAAAAAGCGAAAGGGGAAATGAAAGAAACTGGACACCCATGGGGTTTTAGGGTTTAGGATTTAGGCAGAAAGCATTACGGGTGGAAGAATGCGCACGAGATGCTGTGTCAAAGCACTCTGAGAGAGATGATGCTTTAGAAATTGCGTAGATTTTGTTGCATTTAGGGTTCCCTTCGCTGCAATCAATCAATGGCGGCAATTGTACTTCGACTTCGGGGCGCTTCTCGCTTGCTCAAGAACCATCTGGCTGTCTGTTCTTCCGAGACTCCTGCTATTTTAACCTCCTTAGGTTTCCCTGGATCGGAGGATGTTAAGCATGGTGCTCCCTCGAAGATTGATGGAGGAGTGGTCAATCGCGGCAACAATGCCGTTCGATTTTCGTCTGTAATGGTGAGAAGATTCGCGGCTGTGGCAGCATCCGAACAGGATCTTGTTCAAGTCGACGAGGATCGTGCACAAGGGGAGGACAGCCAGGATGGCTTGGCGATGTTTGCGTCGGCTGACAGTCTCGTGAATGTCACCGGGGAAGACGTATTGAAGTATATCACCTTCAGGTACGTAAGTAAATAGTGGTCGTGTTCTCGCTCTGAACCCTAATGGGCAACAAACAAACCCTAAGAGCTTCAGGCATTGCATTGGCGAACATGGAATGAGTGATTCACGATGCGGTGTAAGGATATTAACCCCCAAAGCGTCCACTGAAAATTGGACCCCTGCTGCAAATCATCTGTTTGTGTGAAAATGACTTCAGTTTGACACGATCGACACTGTTGATCTTGTAGTATAGAACAAGAGCTTTAAAATGATGTATTGCAATTAGAAAACCGAGGTAAAATGAGAAAATGCCACCGTTGCAAAGTTCAGTGATGCAGATGGCCATATTGGGCGTTTTACACGCTTAGGGGTTAAGGTAGAGGATACTCTCTGCGGCATTTTAACCAATACGTAGGAGTGTGCTTTCAGTATAGAGATTACCGTGAGTACTACTAGAAGAGCCAAATGCTGTCGAGATGAATTTGTCATTTTAAAATCATGAATCCTTGGTCCTTTTGGGGTTAAAGACTAGTGGTTATGGAGATTCATGCTTACACAACTTGCGAATTGAAGGCCAACCAAGTGTTGATTGGCAGCGATTAGAGTTCCTGTTGATAACAGAGGAGGTCTTGATATCTTCTACGTTACACACACACATGCAGCTATCATTAACCTCATTGTGTTACGAATGGTTTGTAGTGAAGAGGACCTACTTAAGTATTTCGGTGAGGGTTTACCTGGAGGCATAGTGAAGGAGTTCGAAGCCACGAAATCGAATTCTTTGATGATACGTCCACGAGTATTACAATTGTGCAACTTTCTAGAGAGGCATGTCACAGGAAAGGACGCTTTCGAGCTGCCTGCCGAGGATGCGAATCGTAAGTGGTCATTGCAGTCAAAAGTTTCAGCGAGTTCAGGTTTTTTTTTTTTTGTTATTTCTTTTTCTCTTTCGTTTCAGAGCACTTCATATTTCTTCGTCCGTAGAGCTTAGCTTTTGCTTGTTTTTGGTGCAGTAGCTACAAAGCCGAAGAAGCACATTTTGTTGGAGGGGCCGGTAGGAAGCGGAAAGACTGTTGCGTTGGCGATGCTTGTGCAATGGGCACGGGCCCGAGGGTGGCTTGTATTCTATATTCCGAGTGGGAAGGGTTGGACCCACGGAAGTTTGTACTACAGGAATGAAGAAACAGACCTCGTAGAGACTCCCGTGACGGCTCAGACGGCTTTGGAGGTATGTTGGAGGGATTATTCTCACCCTATGTGTAACATTTGACCTGTGCTATTTATTGCTGATAAGAAGTATAAATTTAACCCAAATATTCAAAAGTGGAGTTTCCATATCCAGAGGTGTTAATCCCTAAAGGAACAAGGATTCATGGTTTTAAAATGGAAAATTCAATTCATCATATTGTAAAAAATATAATAAAAATGAGACCAAATTCGATATCATTGGAATCAGTGAAGAACATTGCATGTGCTGGTCAATCAACAAATAAATTTGAACAAAAAGAAGTTCACATTGAACCTACTCAAAACTGCTAAAAAAACATGAGGCTCGATTTGGGCTTCTTGGTCTTTTAGGGGTTATAATATTATCGTTTAGGAAGCCAAGGACACAAATGTACCAATACAAAGAAGAACACACACCCTACAGTCTTGAACAATAGAAATGTGTTTTGAGAGTTACGAGAATCGATTATTAGCTTCCAAAGTAGACTTTCCATTTTTTGCTTGGGCACTTGGGGGTTAATGGAGCGACCACCAGGTTGAGTGGTGGAATCTTAAGATTTGCTTTTGTTATGTAGTGTTTTGAAGTTCACCGAAGTCATCTGTTGTTCGTTCGTTATGGGAAATTTGTGAAAGTCCTCTTTTCTTTTCTTTTCTGTTTCTTATTTTCTTTTTCCACATACAAGTAGGGAGCACTGAAATATGTCGACGCTGTGAAATCATTCACTTGATGTAGGGATTCCTCAAGAGCCACTCGGAGCTTCTGGACACTCTGCCATGCAACATTCCTGACCCGGTACCACTAGGGGAAGGAGCAGGTGTGCCTCGCGTGCGCGGTCCGCAGGAATTCACTTTACCTGAGGGAGCAACACTGAAACAACTGGTGGAGAAAGGTTTATCAATGTCTCATGCAGGAGTCGGTACTGTGGTCAGGCTGCGAAAAGAACTCTCTCTTGTTAAGGATGTCCCTGTTCTAATTGCCATTGACGATGTAAGTTCACTCAACCGGATTATGACCGAGTTCCAAGCCCTTTTATCTCATTTGCATGTATCCTCTTTGTTATATTGTCCCTCAAGTCTTAAACAAACTGATGAGGCAACGAAGTTCCAACGTCAGACATTTCAAGCCTTTTGCGAGGTACTAACTAATGTTCTCTTGTTGTCTGGGTTTTCAGTACAACAGTTGGTTCGTCTTCAGTGAGTATGGAGTGAAAGCCAAGAAACCCGTACATGCTCATCAACTTGAAATGGTACATGACTTGCAGATATCTCTTTTTTTTTTTTGTTTGGATTTATGTGACGTGCATATTCTTAAACAACAATTCATGCCAACACAGTTAAGGTTCGTTGAGCATAACATTCTAGAGCAGTGTTCACCACAAACCGTTTTCACTGTGGTTGGCAGTAACTACACTTGCCTTAATAGTTGTCCGAGTACCAACACTTACATTCTTGAACTCAAGATGTGACCATTGACTGTTGTGACAGGTTCGTGCCTTTCGACCAATAGCAGGATCAAAGGAAATGATGGTCGCAGCCTTTTCTCATTCAAATGCTGTAGGAAAACTCCCTCTGCACTTACCGGATGTCCCAAAAGGTGTACGATTTGAATGTCCTCGGTACAGCCCTGTGGAGGCCAGCAGCGCTCTTCAGTATTATCACAGGTATGTATCATCTAACCCCTCAAGGACCAAGGATTCATGGTTTCAAAATGACAAATTCAATGGATCAGTGAATTTATATATATATATATATATATCTGTGTGTGTGTGTGTGTGTGTGTGTGTGTGTGTTAAGAAAAATAATGATAGGACCTACTCAAAAATTTGCTAAGAAAAACAATAATGCTTAAATTGGGCGCTTTGAGCTTTGTTCAATTGTTCAGTTTGTTGTAGAGGCCATCTGTTGACTGTTGGTTTTTTGGGATGCAGTCGGAAATTGACAGTAGAGGAGCCAGGAGACGCAGAAGTGATCAGGCTTTACTATCTCACAGGTGGAAATGGGAAAGAACTTCGAACTCTTTCTAGGTTTTTGTAATGGATTTTTAAGTTCTTCTCAAGCAGATAGAAATCGGACTGAAAATTTTGTAGTTAAATTGCAGCATATTTCTATCCTAAATCAGTGAGCAGTAGGGATAGAATAAATCCACTATATACCAATCCTTTTAGTCATTTATCAAAGATTCCACTTTCATAAAACTTGTTCCAGAGCTACCTCAAATCTCGTTGCGTTTGTAATTACAGGAGAGGTATGTTCTCACTTGGTGTTAACCCTTTAACGCTCAGCCCTGTTCTGGACAGAACAGAGCTCAGATTTTTGGTGGTTTTTTAATTAAACTCTTTGTTGAAATTAGGGATAAATGTCCATTTTTGGTGGTTTTTTTTTATTAAACTCTTAATTGAAATTAGGGATAAATGTCCAACCGTATAGCTTAATCAAACAAGTGCCTGTTAAACCTTGGTAAGATCAGACCGTTGGATTGGAAGATTATAGATGTCTTCGAACCGTATAATGCACGCTCAAAAATGAGATTTTGGAGGGTGTGTGACTTCAAAGTTAAATAGAATTTGGATTAAATTTTCAAAAATGAAAGTGAAGATGTTCAGCACTGACCTATGTCAACACCTCTCCGTTGGAATCTTTCATGTCAAGAACGGACTCACACATAATTATTGTGAATTTTATAATTGAGTGACTTATCCATATATAGTTTAGGACAAAATTTTATACGTTATTACAAAGGAGTTGATACATTGATCAAGATCAGAATACACACACTATTGGAACATGAACAAGAGCACACAATTCAAAAAAAACAAAATAACAAACTTCCTGCACAAAAAATATTGCATAGTACATGTGTTGTATTTTGTAAATATTTGCTGTATTTTTAGGTATTTGTAGTATTTTGGTGTTTTGCACATCAATATTTTGAGAGTAGATCACTTTAGAGTGATTTTTTTTTGCCTCTAAGTGTGGTATACAAGGGGGCACATTTGAACCTCGCAACTCAACTTCAAATACCTCACGGATTAAGAGATATGCCAATTGCAAGGTACATTTTTGAACTACATTCACATTGCTAAGATCACTTCTAACACCAAGTGTGAACGTACTTTAACCTCTTTAGGATGTTGGGTCCTAAAATGGTCCTATGTTTGCTGTATTTGTCCATTTGAGGCACTTTCCTGGGTGTATTGGTCTGCACGTGAACTTACAATTTGGATGGCATTTCTATGGAGGACATTTACAAATTTTTAAATATTTATTTGGAGTTTTTGGGTGGAATATTTGCTTAGGGCAATGTCGTATTCTATGTATTCCTTGCGAATACGTAGGTCACCTAACAAAATCCTTTTGGTTGTAGAATATTTTGCAAAAAATTATAGAGCATCACATCCTTTGAACCAAATCTCTACAAAAAATTTAGCCTAAGAAAAGAATCCCTTCATCTACTAAGTGAACCTTGTACAAATTATGACATGAGTATCCAAGTCGTATAATTCAACCCGACATCCTAAGAGTTAATGTGTGTATTGGTTGACGTTAAACACTATTATTCCAACATTATTAATGTGGATATTGGCTGGCATCAAAATTTATGATTCTTTGTTCCCAGGTTGTTCCATAAAGAATGCACCTAAAGCGGGGACATCCAAACATGTCATTTTCACACTATGTAAGGTTGAAAGTCCTTAAACCGTTCAATTTATCCCTAAGTGCCCTCACTCCTCTCCAGATTTGAAGAATTGCAAAGGTGCATTATAAAATGCAACTAAGAGGGATATTTTGAACTTGATGTATGAATAAAAGTTGTACATTATGAATTTTAGATTCTATCCATATGGTTAGATCTATGATTGCTATCACCAAATCCCCTTTCTAATCAGTTCACACATGTATGAAGCTCACTTCCCAAAACATCTATAGTAAAAAAGCATCACTGCAAATAGTGCCTGGCGCATGAAAAAGCGGAGTTTGGTTTGTACATCATGCAAAAAATGCATGGTTGGACGTTTAGAGGTTAAACATAAGAAATGCGATGAATTGCATCTTAGAAGCTCTAATTATGTCTACATGTAGAATATCTTGATTGAATGACAAGTGGCCGGTTCTAGATTCCTTAGAAATTACAAGTGGCTAATTTGAGGTTTTTAGGTGGCGCTACATGATTAAAATAGGGGAGGTGGGTGGTTGGGCAATTATGGGACATTACTCCATACATCTTTTCACCTTTAAACGTCCAATCGTATAGAAAGTGGACGATGGACGAAATCAAACTCAGTTTTTAAATCCGTCATTGGCTTTTTGCAGCGTGGATTTTTTACTATATATTTTATGGGAAATTAGCTTCATGCATGTGAGATCCGATTAGAAAGGGGATGATTTGTGAAATTATTATGCCTCAATTCATTTTGTAGTGATTCACCCAAAATTTCGAAGATTTTAGTGTAAGTGTTCTTAACCCCTACACGCTCAAACGACCATTTTCTGGTCGCTGCCCGAATTTAATGGGCTGCCCGGAACAAAAAAATAATTTTTTGAAAAAATAAAAAATATTTTAAAATACTACATCAAGTCTACTTTCCAACCCAATTTGAATTATGGCAATCCGAGTTAAACTCCACCCGGGAGAATTTTTCAAAGTAGATCATCTCAGCATTGTCTTAGTGTTATAAAATTTGCTATTTGGGGAAAGTATTGATGATCCCTCCATCATTTCTTTTGCTTTTTTGAAGTTTACAATAGATAGCCCAACTTTAACCAATCATACTAAATTTTGAACTCTAAAATTGAAAATTATAATTTATACAAATTTTCAAAGGTTAATGCTTTTAAATTCATTAAAAAATGATCTAAAGTTATTTTTGGAAGTTTGACCGTCCGGATAATTTGTAGAGATGATACTCTACATTTTGTCTATTGAACCAAACGTCATCAAACATATGGAAGGCACATATTATAACACATCTATGTTTTGTCCTATACCCCTCGGGCTTTTAGGGGTTAAAAATTTCAACTCAAATTAAGCAACCAAAAAATCTCCAAAAATCACTACACTTAGAGTATTACATTTCAACCAATCTCAACAAATTTCATGTACAAATTGTCAATATCTTATTCGTAATCAAATTACAAAAGAATTTTCAATTTCAAGTTTCAAATTTTATACAAAATATTGGTGATAGCAATCGCAGATCTAACTGTATGGATAGAATTTAAAATTTATAATGTACAAGTTTTATTCCTACATCAAGTTCAAAATATCCCTCTGGATTGCACATTTTTGATACATTTTTGCAAAACTGCCGAATTTGTAGAGGGTGAGGACATTTAGGGGTTAAGCTATATCTACTTCTTGTTGAAGAGATTCTTCATCCATTTTTGTCACTTGATTTGAATCCATCCCTATGAAATATGATGATGATTTATTAAAATAGATGTTGCAAAAATATCATTTTCAATGGGCCTTTACTGATTAGAATTCAATGTTAGGTGAAGGTAGAGATCTTAATTGAATATGCAAATAGTGCCCTCTTGTCTATATTTGAAAATTCATAAATTGTTATTTTTTCTAAAGAGTGTACTTTAAAAAAAAATCCTTCTAAATTTTTAATTTTCAACTCGATTCATAAGATAAATAAACATTCTGAAATACTCTTCTCTTTTATACATATCAAAAGGTTTGATCTCTTAATGCCTAAGGATTTTGGACAAAACATAAATGTACAAAGAAATGATTTTTACAATTTTTTGGAAGTTGATTTAAAAACAAATGTTTATCATAATGATTTGAAATTCTTTGAATAATTGAATTTGAACATTTTTTTTTTTAAAACTTTGTCAAATCAATTTTGAAACATTTATCTTTCAAGTTTTATTAAAAAATTCTTTACTTTTGATATACGAATCTTGGCATGATAAATTAAAACTTTGAGAGCATCATCAACCTGACATAGTCAGTTCACTAATTTGATTTTCATTACTTATTTTAAAATATTATATATACAATATTTATATATTTATATTATATATATAAATTATAAATTAAAATTTTCATTTACCATAGTACCATAGGTGGGTCGCCAAAAACTAATTCAAAAAGTAAAAAACATAAAAAAGAAATTATGAGGACCACAAAACAAAAATAGAATGACTTGTTTTTAGCTATATTTTGCTATCTCTAAGTTATTTTGGGCCATTTTGAACCATTTTTGATCAATTTTTGCTCAAAATCAAAAACCAAGAAATTCATGCTTTGAGGAACGAACCTTATTTTTCAAAAAATATGAAATATTTGTTCATGGGATGGCGGCCCAGCTATGGTACTACGGTAACACAGTTTTGAAATGACAAATAATTATCCTTTGATAGAAAAGCTTAGGCACTCACAACTGAATGTTTCTTTGGTAAGAAATAAAATCCCTAAACGAGAGACCAGTGAGAGCTGATTCAATTGCATGTATTAACTTTAGAGTTGGGCATGTTGGAACAAACAGGAAGGCCATACCATTGATGGAAATCTGAAATGTTGCATAATCTTGTGCAATGATCAAGAGCAATTTGGGTTGGAGAGGGCATCCACCAAGGTTCTCAAAGAATGCGATATCAATTTAATCACACATCTCATCCATATGAGTTGTGTATTCATCCATCACATGGAGATTGCTAACTTCAGTTAACATCTTCTTCCACACTAGCCACAATATAGTACAGTTAGTACATTCATCCAAAAATTACTCATCCAAGTGTCGTAGGGGTACTTATATTACAGATGAACAAAGGATAGTCCTTTTAATCCACTGCAGCTATGTTTCTGCAGGATTCAAGTAAAGTAACCTTGCGAACTGTTTGCGCCGCCCGCCCGGCCGTCAGCTGTTGCCGTGAGCAGCCTTGCTGCGGCCCCTGCCTGGCCCAACCCGCTCTGCCGCCTAGCCCGCGCCCATGTCCGCCGACCCCTCCTTCTCTGCCACGTGGCAGCTTCTAGGGTTTGATACCCCCTCTTCGCCTTCCCCTCATTCCACACTCTCCTTCCCACGCCTCTCCTCTCCTCTCCTCTCTCGTTTGCCCTCTCATCTCGTGTCAAGCCTCTCCTTTCCTTCCACAGCTGTCCGCTTCATCTCTTCTCTTTGCGGTTTTAGTTTGCGGTCTCTTTGCAGTTTAGGGTGCGGCTGTCCTAGTTTAGGAGGTGTTCTTGCAGGTTTAGACAAGCGGTCTTATAGATGAAGACACCTTTCCACGCCGACATGTCCAGTGCCTCCAACCTGGATAATACCCACCTGATGGCGATGTGTAAGCGGCTGAAGAAAACAACCACAACCTTTTGATTCAAAGACGCGCCTCCGGACATGCAAGCCGTCTTGAAGAACGCGCCTTCCCGGCGCAGTCGTCAAAGGAGTAAGCAATGTTCTCTCTGTTGAGCGGTTTAGGACAACAAGGGTTTCCACGCTGTGCGTTAGCATGTTGTTTAGTTGTTTAGGATGCCGTCAAGCGGGTAATGGTACAAGGGTTACGAGTCACGGGTTATGGGTGCTGTTTCGCGGTCATTTAGGGTGCTTCAGGGTGCTCTACCGCCACTGCTTGGTTGTTGTATCCTTGTTGCTTAGTTGTTGTTTAGTTGTTGTTCCGCTACTGATTCGTAGCTGAGTCGCTGTTGTATTGTTGTTGTTCCGCTGCTATGTCACGGCTATATTGCAGTTATTTTGTTGTTGTGTCGCAGCTATTTCACTGTTGTGTTACGGTAGTTCCGTTTTTGTTTTGCTGTTGTTTCGTCAAGTTTGTGCACTGTTGCGTGATGCCCGTTTTTTAGAGGCTTAACGTGTCCGGCTGCAGGTGTCAAGGCGTGGATATAACAGCCCGGAATGCGTTTGGAAATGCCAGGGCATTTATAGCTGTGATTGAGCACACATAGGGTACTACACACAGTCCGAGTTCAATTGCTTGCTAGTGGAGATGAATTTGTTGTGGCGAAGAGATGTACTGAGGAAAAACATGGACGGTTTGAAGGGTAGGTTAGTAGGTGTAGTTGGTATTGCAAGTATTGTGACAAAATTAAAAAGGACAAAGCGGACCTCTGCATACACTTCGTTAAGGGGTTGTGTCTCGTGTATGACTGCAAGGGGAAACAAACACAAAACGGACTTCAAAGGGACCAGTAACTACACGTCCGGTTGTGTTCGTTTCTCCATGTAGTCATACGTGGGACACAACTCCTTCACAAGTGTATGCCGAGGTCCGCTTTGTCCTTTTAATTTTTGTAGCAATACTTGCAATATCAACTACACCTACTAACCTACCCTTTGAACCGTCTATGTTCTTCCTTAGTACATCTCTTCGATACAACAAATTCACTTCCACCAGCAGCCAATCGAACTTGGATTGTGTGTAGTACCCTTTGTACACTGGATCTCGGCTGTAAGTGGCATGACATTTCCAAACGCATTCTGGGCCGTTATATCCACGCCTTGACACCTGTAGCCAGACACACTAAGCCTCTAAGAAACTAGTATGACGCATCAATGCCCAAACCTGACAAACCATCAACGAAACAAAAGCGGAACAACTATAAAACAGTCGCGACATAGAAGCAACACAACTGCGACAGAACAACGAAACAACTGTGACATAGCTGCGACGCAACAACGAAACAATCGCAACACAACCACGAAGCAGCTGCGACTCAAACGAAACAATCGCGGCACAACCGCAAAATAGTTGCGACACAACCACGACACAACAACGAAATAGCTGCAATATAGCCATGACATAACAACGGAACAACAACAATACAACGACTCAGCTATGAATCAAGAGCGGAACAGTAACTAAACAACAATTAAGCAGCAAGGATACAACAACCAAGCAACGGCGGTAGAGCGCCCTGAAGCACCCTAAACGACCGCGAAACATCACCTATAACCCGTAACCCATAACCCTTGCACCATTACCTGCTTTACGGCATCCTAAATAGCTAAACAGCACGCTAAACGCACAACGCAGAAATCCTTGTCGCCCTAAACCGCTCAACAGAGACAACATTGCTTATCCCTTTGACGACTGCGCCGGAAGGCGCATTCTTCACACTAGTAGAAAACATGGTAAAAAAACTGCAACCAAAATTGGCTGCAGTTCTTTTGATCAGCCTGTTCAGTAGTCATTTAGCGACTTCAAATTTTTCTTTTTCAATTTACGACTGCAATTTTAATAATTTAGGGGTGTGTAATATATTGTTGTAAAGGTATTTTCAAGACCTTTCCAACGGTATATTACACGCCCTTAAAATCCTAAAGTTGCAGTTGCAAATTCAAAAAAACAAATTTGCAGTCGTTTAGCGACTGCAGATCAAGCTGATCAAAAGAACCGCAGCCGATTTTGGCTGTGGTTTTTTATACCATGTTTTCTACTAGTATTAAGACGGCTTGCATGTCGGGAGGCGCATCTTCGAAGCGGAAGGTCGTGGTTGCCTTCATCAGCCGCTTACACACCGCCATCAGATGGGTATCATTCGAATCAGAGGCACTGGACATACAGGCGTGGGAAGGTGTCTTCATCTATAAGACCGCTTGTCTAAACCTTCAAGAACACCTCCTAAACTAGGACAGTTGCACCCTAAACCGCAAAGAGACCATACACTAAAACTGCAAAGAGAAGAGATGAAGTAGACAGCTGTGGAAGGAGAAGAGAGGCGTGACAGGAGAGAAGAGGACAGACGAGAGAGGAGAGGACAGACGAGAGAGGAGAAGAGAAGAGAGGAGAGGAGAAGAGAAGAGAGGAGAAGAGAGGAGACGCGTGGGAGGGAGAGAGTGAAGAATGAGGGGAAGGAGAAGAGGGGGTATGAAACCCTAGAAGCTGCTACGTGGCAGACATGGAGGGACGGGCGGGCGGGCGCCGTGGCGGGGCTGCCCGCGGCAACAGCTTGCGGCCGGGCGGGCGGCGCAAATAGTTCCCAGGGTCACTTTACTTAAATCTGTTTCTGCATTACATTCAAACTTTAGTTAAGTGAAACTGAATAAAAGCCTCCAACAAAAAGAAGCACCCAAAAATTCAAGCATTCAAAAGAATCGGCCGTACACCTCAATGTCAGAGCAAGAAAGCTCTTATGAAACGTTTCTCCAGAATGCAAAAAGTATATGTAACTGCGTAGAAACCTACTAATGAGAGAGGAAAACCCTACCCTAGCCTGTCGAACATTGTACACTGCTTGCTCTTCTCACTTCGTTGCTCAAACAAGATTGATGACCTATATAACATGTTTGCCAGGCTATCCCGAAATAACAATTGCGGAGAAATCTACTAAAAAGAGAATGACTACCAAAGTAGAAGCGCAGACCGTACTATAGCCTGCTGAACATCTCACTCTCTCGGGGAGGACACTATGCAAAAAGTAGAAAATCATGTGAGTTAAACTATAGGGTCCTTTTTATTCATTGGAGGAAAAAAAATCTACCTTAATATAAAATTTTATATGTAATATAGGATACTTTAACCCTTAAATGCCTAGAGCCCTCTCCAAATTTGGCAGTTTTGCAAAGATGCATTATAAAATGCAACTTAGAGGGATATTTTGAACTTGATATATGAATACAAGTTGTACATTATGAATTTTAGATTCTATCCATACGGTTAGATCTATGATTGCTATTACCAATAATTTTGTATAAAATTTGAAACGTGAAATTCAAAATTATTTTGTAATTCGATTACAACTAAGATATTGACAATCTACGGATGAATTTTTTTGTGATTGGTTGAAATGTAATACTCTAAGTGTAGTGATTTTTGGAGATTTTTTGGTTGCTTAATTATATGAGTTGACTTTTTTTAGAGCACTTTTACATTGAAATCTTCATTATTTTGGGTGAATCACTACCACATGAAATGAGGCATAAAAATTTCACAAATCATCCCCTTTCTAATCAGATCACATATGCATGAAGCTAACTTCCCATAGAATCTACAGTAAAAATTCCACACTGCTAAAGGTGCATGGCGGATGAGAAATTATGGATGAAATATGTACATCGTCCAAAAAATGGACGCTAAGGCAGGTAGGGGTTAAATTCAAGTAAGGAATAATTTGAGAATATAGTTAGAATATACTAGAATATACCTCAAATGTTCCATTTATGTGATAGCCCCCATTAAAATACCCTCTTAACGCAGGTGGTTACACTAAATACATGCTAGTGACCTCCCTAAGCTCACTTTGCTTGATTGATGGAGGTATAACACTTCTACTTGTATAACCTTTTTACACTATTAGGTTTTGGTTTGGGATATTTGGACTTAGGGTTTCAGACTTCGGGTTTGGAGAAAAGTAAATTGTGGGGAAAAAAACAAAAGAATACTACCAGGGCTCTTGTTCAAATACTGTACGGCAATGAATATGCTCCTCTCAACCTTCTCAGAATAATACATACTTCGCTCTTCACAGAGTCTGGCTTGGCTGGTTGAATTTTAGTTGTGGAATTGCACCATTATTCCATGTTTCAACTCATTTTCATTCTTTTGGAGTCTGCAGAGTTTTGATAAAGAGAGAGACATCACTCGCCCACCAGAGAAGGTCCATTTTCACTGTGCATTATTATTACTGGCAAACACCCTGTTGCAATGCACCAACATTGCATTGGGAACGTGGGAATCAATTGGGAACACAAAAGGAACATAGGAACTTTGGGAACATTGGGAACATAAAGAGAACTTGGGAACATTAGGAAACATGATGGGAACATGAAGGGAATGTGATGCGAAGCATTGGGGAACATCATGGGAATTGTGGAGAACAATTTGAAAACATGATGAAAAATTAAATGAAAGGTATGGATGTAAAATGTGGATGATTTTGTGACATGGTATCGTGACGGATACCAAGCAGGGTAGTGACATGGTATCGTGACACTCTGTACTTAATATAAGAGATGAGGGACATGGATCACAAATCTGAAAGCTTGATGTTCACAGTCTACTGGTTCTATTCTCCTTTGGCTTTAACCCCTAAGTGTCTAAAACGCCCAATATGGCCATCTACATCACTGAACTTTGTAACGGTGACATTTTCTCATTTTACCTTGGTTTTCTGATTGCAATCAACATCATTTTATAGCTCCATAACATTGTTAAGCCCTAGACTTTGTACCTGTACTAAAGTTTCCAAGATTCTCTTGGATGCTTTTTGTTTTTACATCTTAAATTTGTTTTACTTGCTTGACTCCTAAACTCCCTCGATGCCAGCTTTCACTCTAGTTCTAAGGAAAGTTATTGTGTCAATAAAAAATCAACCAAGCGGTAGGCGGTGCAGTATCCTATTGTTTAAGAATGTAATGCTTGTTCTATACTACAAGATCAACAGTGTCGATCGTCTCAAACTAAAATCATTTTCACACAAATAGATGATTTGCAGCAGGGGGTTCAATTTTCCTATACTACAGAAAATACACAGTGGACGCTTAGGGGTTAAATATCGTCGGTGTCGATCTTTCGAGTGTGTGCTGAAGTTTCATCTGTCTGTATGTATGCAGGCTGCCTCCGACTTTCGGTTATGTAAGTGGCCACATGGTTGATGGTAGCCTTGCACGCTACTTCGACGAACTCAATCTGGAGTAAAAGAGTACAACAAGTGTCAAATTATTACTTTCTCTCATTTTCTGCCCCGGTACGACCCTTGTTTGGTTTTTTTGCATCAAATTTTTGCTTGCAAGAGAATTCAGCCCATACACTCTAAACTCGTTAAGAGCCTTGGTGGCCCGCTTGGTGGCTGATTCGGTAGATTTCGAGGCTGCATTAGGAAGCCAAATGCGTTGTAGGAGGAGCATGGCCAATTCTGCAACTAAATCTGTTGGGTCGATCAATTCCAACGTTCCCACAATGTTCAAATAAAGTTCCCTCGACTTTTAACGTGAGGGAACGGGCCGCATGTTGCGGATTTTGCAGCAGCGCGCGGCCACATGTCTCGCCCAGGGCCGCTTACTGCTGCATAATCTACAGCATGCAGCCCGTTCCCTAGTACGTTAGTATCACACTCACTTTTATGTATATATATATATATATATATACACGTGATTGGACACCTTCCACATGACAAGTTCTGAATTCATGTACGTTGCTTACATAAAAACAACAAAGGTTTGAGCTCATTATCACACTCTCCAATATCACATTCCATTACCTAGAAAGGAAATATGCTATTGTTTAGACATGTGATTGGACACTTTCCATGTGACAAGTTCTGAACTCATGTACATTGGTTACCAAAGGTGTAATACAATAGAGCTATGAGACTCGTTGTTGTCACTCCAATATCACATTCCATTATCTACAGTGAATATATGTTATTGTGTAGACACGTGATTGTACACTTTCCACATGCCAAGTTCTGAACTTATGTATATTGGTTAGAAAGCGGGTGACATAAAAGAGCTCTTAGTGTACTTAAGCTCTTAAACCGTTCATTTAAGAGTTGTGTTTGAATTTTTTTGAAAATTAACTTGAGATTGTTTTTGGCTCATAGATAAGATACATGAATAAATTTGATTTTTCTTTCTAGGTAAAATGTAATTTATATGAATGCTAAAAGTGAAAAGAGAGTCTTACTCCAATTGCGACATATATAGGAGGTGTTTTTTTAATGGGACAGAGGGAGTAATGAATTGCATCATAGAAGCTCCGATTATGTCTACATGTAGAATAACTTGATTTGAATCATAAGTGGTTGGTTTAATTTCCTTAGAGATAACAAGTGGGAAATTTTAGGTTCCTCAAGTGGCAATTGTTGACTACACCTACATGATTAAAATAGGGGAGGTTGGTGGGTTGGGCATTTATTATGGGACATTCCTCCTTACATGTTTTAAGCAATATCTATTTCTTCTTGAAGAGACTCTTCAACCATTTTTGTCACTTCAATGAATCCATCTCCAAGAAATATGATGAGAATTGTCAAAAAAATTATTCCAAATTTGAAAAATAGATCCCAAAATTGCAAACTGAAATCTACAAAAAGAAAATTCCTTGGTAAGAACTCGGAGAGGTCACTTCCAAATATTACGTAACAACATGCGAACAAAGATAGGGTCCAAATAAATCTTTGAAGATAATTTTTATAAATGATTTACATTAATATAGGATGCTCACAATTCATTACAAGAATAAAAATGAGAATATTCTTGAAATATTACTAATTATAGTAAGAATTATTTTTAATTTTTAGGGTACTTTTAAATACCCTTTGTTCACACGTGATACTCAAAAGATACAAAGAGTGACCTCCCCGAGGGTAAGAAATAAATTCCCTAAAATACACCAGTGACAGCTTCATTCAATTGCATGTATCAACTTTGAGTTGGTCATACCATTGATGGATATTCCTCTGTTAATCACAGTGGGCACCACAGTTGTTGGTTGGCAACCTTAGAATAGAAGAGAAAAAGATCAGTAATTCTCATAAAGATTCAAGGAGTGAGTAATTACTAAAGAGCTCAATGCACCATTTTTGTTCCAAAAAGATTCAATCATACATGCTCACCTGAAACCGATCAAGAGCACTTTGGGGTTGGAGAGGGCATCAAAGAATGCGATATCAATTTAATCCTATTTCTGCTGACACTGCCAATGCAGCAAACACTAAACAATGCAGTTTCCTGGCGCAAGTACAAAAGGGGGCTTTGATTGATTCCAGTCTCACTGTGTTTGAGTGTTGGCCCAAGCTCAACACTGAGAGCACCGATTTGCCGAATAATAAGGTTTTAGCCACAAGCTCCTGTGCTGCTCCATGTCCTCCATTGCTCCTACCCAATGCAATCCACACTCACAACGAAAATAACATGATTCTAGAGCAGCGGTGACTGCCCACCCCATCCAGTAACTACACTGGCCTACAGTAATTCGCTCTCATCAAGATATCATAGGATCAGGGCATCTTGGACGCCCCAATTCTTGCTTGAATTAGGAGCCAAAGTGTAGTAGCTCCTTTGAAGAATGGATATATACGCAAGAAATTGACAGAGTTGAAAGGCCTCAGAGTGCAAAGCCTTGGAGCCAAGTTTCGTTTTTCCCTTTCTCGAAGTTCTGATTCTTCAAGAAGGTGAGATACTCCCCCCAGGTGAAGGGTTTGTAGCGGCGTTTGCCCCGATCCGCTTGCACGAGTTGGTCTGGGGCGGAGATGACGGTGTCGAGCGGGGGCGCGTAGAAAAACACGAGGGACAGGCGGGGCACCTTGTCGTTGAGCACGGCGCGGTGCTCCACGCTCTTGAAGCGGTCGTTGGTCCAGGCCTGCAGGTTGTCACCCACATTCACCACGAACGCGCCGCGACGCGGCTTGACGGTGATCCATTTGCCGTGCTTGCACACCTGCAAGCCGCCCACCTGCAGTGATTCATTTTTCGTGAGTCCCATTGGCAATTCGAGAGCATTGAATCTTGAAAATTAGAAAACATTGAATCTTGAAAATTAGAAAGCATTTCTTTTGGCAAGTTACAATTCTTTTCAATACAAATACACGGCTTTCTAGAGAGTTCTTGGCTATAATACATACATACCAATGATCGATAAGGGAAAAGATTATGGTGATCAATACTCTATGTTTTTTACCCAATTTTTCTTATAGCAACATAGCAAGCTCATTGTTTTCAAATAGCAAGTTGACATTCACTGCCCACCTGGCATTGGTGCAGCAGCGTGAGAGTGTAGGGGTCGGTGTGTGCACCCAGGCCGAGCGTGCGGTCGGGCGTGGGGCATGCGGGGTAGTAATTCAGGCGCGCCATGGACTGGCTGGGACTCATTTCCTGGCTGAACGTTTTGGCATCCAAGCCAAGCCCCAGCGCACAAAGCTCCAGGGTGAGCTTGGCCAGGCTCTCGGCGCCCCTGCAGAATGCCTCCACGGCGCCATTGAAGTCGTGGAACGCCTGGCCCTCCAGCAAGCGCTGCGCCTGCTCCGCGAGATTGGACTTGGGACTCCAGCTGCATTGGAAGCGCTCGATCCACGGCCGCCCCGCGTACTTGTACCTGTGATTTTTGTTTCATTTTTCACAAGGAACCCTGACCATATTACTAGGCAGTAAAGGGTACAAGAATGATGGTAAATTCTTCATAATCACTTGCAAAATCGAACAACCACTTGAAAAACTTGCTATAAACAGCAGTTTGGCAGTAATGTTTACTTCCTAGTGAATTGGACAAGGTTCCCTGTGTTTTCAAGGGAGTCCCATTGGCGATTTGAAAATTGAAACTTGAAAACTAGAAAGCATTTTTTGGCGATTTACAATTATTTTTACTACAAATACATAGCTTTCTATAGAGTTCTTGGCTGTAGTACATACCAATGATCGATAAGGGGAGATTATGGCGATCAATACTCTATTGTTTTACCCAATTTTTCTTATAGAAACATAGCGTTTTCAAATAGCAAGTTGGCGATCAATATAGCCACAAAACAGTAAAGAAAGAAGTCGTTGAGGTCTTGAACCCGGTGGTGTTAAGGCCGTAGCCGAACACATTGCTGGCGTTGGCGGTCTCGAGGCTCTGCGCGCGCTGCTTGAGCTCCAGGGGCTGCTCGAAGAAGCGGCGCGTCTGCTCCTGGACGGCGTCCAGATCCGCCACGGGCACGCCGTGGTTGACGAGCTGGAAGAAGCCCCACTCCGAGCACGCCGCCGCGATCCGCCTCGCCAATTTCACCCGCGTCTCCTGCGACCCGTCCTGCAGCCCGGCCAGGTCGATCACGGGGAGCTCCCGGTCCCGCCGGTAGTCGTTGTGCGGAATGGTGGGCCGGTCCTCCTCTGGCCACACGAAATCCGCCAAGTCTTGCGAGCCTTGGCTCAGTAGACTCTGCAAGCTGCTCTGCGCCGCGGGCGTGATGGACGCCGCGCGGATCAGCGAAAACGGATGTGGCGTTTGATTCCCCGCCCCCGCCATGGCTTACTTAACCCCTACACAGAAGAAAAGGAAAAAAAAAAAAAACCCAGAGACCGCAAAATCCTCACTACAGTAGTCCGTGTGATTGCTTCCAGGCCATCAGTACACGAACTGCCTGAAGCTCCAAGGTGCAGCGTGATTACTACTTATAGCGTTGTGTGCTGATCCCCTACCCACTAAAAAAACCTACGCAGAAGAAAAGGGGAAAAAAACAAAACCAGAGACCGCAAAATCCTCACTCTCATCAACCCGGCACTCAGTCACTACAGTGGTTCGTGTGATGATTCGTTCCAGGCCATCAGTAAACGAACTGGCTGAAGCTCCCAAGGCGCAGTGTGATTACTACTTATAGCGTGGTTTGCTGATCAACTGAAAGCGAAATCATGATTCTCTTTCACGCAAGGCGCCCAAAAGCTAGGCAGCAATCGAATCAAATCACGGTGAGAATAAAAGAAAGAAAACGTGTCCCCACCTGATACGGTTCTCAGTTACTAATTAGCTTACACTGCATCCGATCCATGGCAATCACATCATATTCACTGTTCGGCCTAGCACTCACCATCCCGGGACCAGCAGCTGAAATTGGCCTGGCACTTCGACCAAGAAGAACTCTAAAGCGGGACCGCCTTCAGTCAACATCCCAGTTACAGTTAACGAAATCCCACTTGCAACCGACATCAAGGTTCCACTTGCAAGGAGACGCTCCACATCATCAAATCAAACCGCTTGACCAGAGATTCCACATGCAGAGTCACCACAGGAACGCTCACTACTCAGGATCATATGACCACGCTCTGACTCTACACAGCAGGTGGCGAGGTTAGAGTAGTGACTGCAGGAAGTGAGAGAGCGAGCCTGGGGAAGTTTATAATAGAGTTGATCAGCAGCAGCAGTAGCAGCAGCAGGAGCAGCAGCAGCAGCAGCAGCAAAACTTAATAAGTCTGAAGGGTAGCTACATACAAGCTTTCTTTGCAGTGGTTGATAGATGGCCTCGTTCGGTCTTGGTAGCTGGGGAATGATGACGACGAGAATAGAAGCATCGCGGGGATGGCGGTTCTGACGCCACGTGGTGACCCACCTCGTCACTTTGCTACGGTACCAAGCAAACAGAATCCGGCACAGCAGTTCCCATTGGCTCCTCCTGCAGCGGCTAGCCTGGCCTTTCCGCTCACTCATGCCCCATGACCGTTGCCCCCGGGGGCCCTTGGATCGGTTTTGACACAGTTATGCTTTTCGAATAAAAGCTCAACTGAGGGAAATGAAGGAAGACTGTCCTTTCCAATAGAACAACAATCCACAGCCCAAATCCACAAACCAATAAAAATTCCGAGTACGCTTCGAACGAGCTCACAACCATGCAGTGAGAACTTTCATGTAGAAACTGGAATCGACCGTTACGGTCTTCGACACAGCTCTGAAGATAATCTCGTGAAAATTGAGAACTCTTTAAGTAGCAATAATACATATGGACTTCCAGCACATGGGCGTGGTTCACGCAAAGAACGCCCATGAACAGATAAGCAAAATTGAAGCTTTTTTCTTTCTGCTCTTTTCTTAATATCTACGAACTCTTCTTTGGAGCGCCTTCCGTCCTGAAGTCAATTTTCGGAGTTCTTACTTGTAACAGGTTGTCTCATACGCCTTCATGAAAGTACTTGTGAAAACGTCATAACAGTGTGAGCCAAAAGTGAAGGCACTTGAGTTGTGGTTTACCGACGAAAAATTGCCAGCGTGTAGTTTTAATGGGAATCTTCATTCAAAGGGTAAGTTAATCTCCACTTCGGACATATCGCCTGCTCACGAACATTCTGATACAGAACCTGCATAAAGTAGGGAACTCGAGTCATTCATTGTATTACCATGAAAATAATCTAATCAACCACAATCTAGGAGTAAAAAGAAAGCATCTGGAGTAGCAACGGCAACACCAAAAACATTTGTGAGCATGTAAACATTGAATGACTGAAAATCCCCACAGCACCAGGATCGGCAACAAACTCACCACTTTCTGATCATCACCACCTGTGCAAATGAATTGATCCTTAGGTGATACCGCGACCTGCAATCAATCAAAAATTAGAAAAACAAACAGTGCGACAACCCCCGCTTTTCAGCACTAGGTAACACATTGCTTCCATTACAGACGAGCGGCTCTTGCTTGCATCAGCACCTTGTAAAAACAATTTCACTAGATGGAGAGACCAATCACGCACCGAATTTACACAACGCGCATGACTCTTAAAATGCTGAACACATGGCTGCCCTAGGGTTGGATCCCACATTGATACGCTGCAATCAAGTCGATGGTGTCAGAAGTAGTAACATGAAGAACTGTCCAACGTAAAAATCACCACAATTTAAGGAGATAATGCTTCAACGAAATATTAATCCAGATATTACAGAACCAAAACTTAAATATGGACAAATTAACAAGGCAAAGTATAGTAGTAAACAACGTAACACTTAACCCTTAAAGGTCCAGATTGGCCATTCCGGCCAGTATTATACAGCTGTATTTCATTGTATTTGGAATGCTTCTACACCTCCTATGAGTTTTATATCAAAAGTGAAGTTAAAATTCATGTCTACATGGTCTTAAAAGCTATTGGGATCTCAATTTGGAACTTTCTACTTACAACAAATGTTAAATATACGGCAACGTATCTACTATGCCCTAAATCCTTTAAGGGTTAACATCTCTCTAGGCATTAGCAAATCTGAAATCTGCTCTCTGATTTCTTACTCATCAAAACAAGAGATAACACTGATGCCCACCTTCCGGACCCACTTGCTGTAACCAGAATGGCTTCACCTTGGAACCATTTGGCATCATTCACACCCTGATCTCCAATGTCAACAACCCTAACCAGTTGAGGAAACACACCTCGTCAATCATTACACGTCGAAAAAAAGCCGGTCAGGAGTAAAACTTAGGTCTAGCCGCAGGTTATGCTCTCATAAATTTGTGGTGACCTCTAAGCACAAGGACATGACAGAGGACATTCCAGACTTACGAACAGCATGTCAACTGAACCTAGTGTCGCATGTTGCAGAACGGATCGTTCAAACAGATAGGCAAGGCCATAAGCATTTCGAACAACATGAACATTATCTAAGAGCTGGTCAGGAAAATTTATCAAAGAACATGGTTATAAACAGGAATGAGTCATTTTTATACCCAGGCACTTGAAAGGAATTTTCTGCAGTCGGCATGGGATCTCCATGGCTAAGCTGGTGAAGAGCTTTGAAGGCCCTACCCTTGGCCACTGATGGAGGGCGTTCTACACATTTTGGTCCTGTCTCCAAGGGCATCATCCTTGTATCCCAAACGAAGGTGGAATTGCCAGTGCAGGAGGCTTGAAAATAGGTCTCACAAGCACTGAACGAAACTGATGTAACCTGCCAAATCGTAAATGCCGACTCAGATGACAATAGGCGATGATGCGGAGTCAACCGAATGGAAAACTTTAAAGAGGAGCTGCCGGTAGACCAGCACCGACTAAAAGTCCCTATAAAGAATGAGAGCTCTAATTGAAAGTCAAACACTGTATAATTAGTGTAGAATCTTCTGCACAGCAGTAAACAATAGGGCTTACCTCCCAAGTTGAGCTTAAAGGTAGTCGAGAAATAGCACCACTAGTCCTGATGTCAAATAATCCAACGCTTCCATCTCCGGAACCTGGTAATAAGATTTCCAGTTATCACTCAAAAAATGGATGATTAAATAAATCTGACATTCTCAAGATATATTGTTGCTGTCAATGGACCTTAAAACTCTTATAATTCGCAATCTAACTAGCAAAATAATTCAGAAAGCAAAAAATCCTCCTAACGTATGCACGGGACTATACATGCTCGACTAGAGCTGCAGCTGATTCATTTACATCCTCTAGTTTTATGATTTCTGCTTGAGTTCACAGACAAGAATAAAGAATTAATTATGCATCAAGACTGTCACAGAGAGAAATCAGGAATGGAAATTCAGATTCACCTGTGATTATTCTAGATCCAGAACTGTTGACATCCAAGCAAGTGATATACTGCAAAACCATTCCATGATGTCAGCTGTCAAAATTTATGCAGTAATGAAAAGAATGATCAGTCATCTGAACTCTGCTTCACACGTACACAACATACAAACAAAAAAACCCTATTGAGGTATGCTCACTACCAAAATGGATACATAGCCTTTAAAATATTTAGGATGATCAATGTAATACTCACTGTGTCATGAGCAGGGTACGTTGAAATATTAACACGGGCATCAATGTCCCAAATCTGCACGATCGCCGGTTTGCCACCAGGAGAGTCACTCCCACAGATCAGAAGCTTGTCACTGGCAAACTTCAATGCGTCCATTGAGAGGAGGTTAGGTTCCTGCTGCCTGTCACCCAAGCACGTCGTGGAAAGAAAATCTCATAAGAGGAGGCTTCCATCCAGGTTTCCAATAAAAATGGCATCAGAACCGATATGAAAATGTTACTCTGCATAATAGACTAGCAACAAAAGACTAGAGCAGTTCAAACCACGACACATGTTAGGAAGTCAGTGCAGGAAGTCAATTGAAGTCAAATAAGACACATCCGGGACTAACCTGTAACTGGCATTGAGATCAGATACTATTTCTCCGTTTCGTACATTCCAAAGCAAGATTTTATTGTCACCGTCCCCACCGGTAGTTGCAACAAGATCTAGCAAGACAGCCTCCTTAGGCAGTTAGGAACATATTGACTACAGTTCAGACCCACAACCCCAAAATTCGACAACGACCAAAATGTTTACGTGGGCTGGTATGAGTCAACAGCAATGCTTCCCAGAGACGAATAATGAGAAGGGATGATTATCTTTTGCGCAAGACATTCTGCAAAGCATATCATATTGAAGAAACAAAATCTCACCTGATTGAAATTGGTTGACGCTCAAGGCATGGATCTTCTTTATATGGCCAAGAGTGCCATCTTCAGATCCAGGCCCCAACGTATGTAAGCATGTACCTGATCCTGCATCAAAGACCTGTAATAGAGGTAGGAACAGCATTTTAGTTCAACAAGATCACCATCGTACTTTATACTTTCCTGCTACGCTGCAGTTTTAGAAAATGCTGAAATCGTGAGATTACTATGAATAAGACATAAGAAAATTTAAGCGCTTCAGTTGTACCTTAACAATGTTGCTGGCACACGCAACAACACTAGTTCCATTTGAAGCAAACTCAACTGCCTGGATCTGGAAAAATGAAATGACGTTCATAGCGAGTAAGCATCACATGGTTCCATTGAAGGAGACTGCAAAATAACCGAGACTGTGACAACCAAGTAAGGACAATGTATATCTGTGCAAATCTATACGGAGGCTCTTCTTCATGCTAGGGTCTCCTGCATCCTTTTCAGTGGTTTCATTTTAGATCGAGCAGTGCATACACTACTTGCTATAAATGCAGAACGAGGAAGATATTTTCAGCTAAAAGACCTGGGTGTTGAGACCAGTCAACGGTTTTCCACGCCCATTCTCAAGATCATACAGCAATAACTCATTGGGTGGCTGCATGTTCAAAAGTTCTCATTAGTAGTATTAGAATTATTAGAAGAAATAATAACGCAACATAAATAACTCGAAACAATCAGTGCAGAATGCGACAGCATCAAAGGTGACCACTTACAACCTAAGCTCTATAAGCCCTAGGACTGGACCGATAAAACCCCTGAAGACGGAGTATGGGGCATACCTCATTGCAACTGACAACCAACAGCGGATCTCCACCAGGATGAAATCTTACGTCAAGAACTTTCTGGACACCTTGCTAAACATCACAGCACAATCAATCCATAAAGGCAATTGCTGTGAGATGCAGCAAAAATTTGGTGACGATGTTAGGCCCTAAGAAATAGGTTTTGTGGATAAGAAAATATAAAATATTCGTATCGACAGGTTTAGGGTCATTTTGACTTAGGTGTACCAGAAGATTTGAGCAGAAAATATACAGGATTAATACTACCAGCTGAAAACATTATCGAATAAAAGATAATATTCATTCCTACCTACCTACTCCGTACAACACAATCTCATGCAATCAGGAGAGACAGGTTGACTCACATCCATGCGAGTGCCACCCAAAGGATGAGCTACGGCACTGCTGGAGGTGTAAGCACACCAGGTAGTCTTCCAAGTTGAATACGCTCGCTTCTGCATCCAGTTCGTAGGTCCCAAGTTCTGTTTTTCAAGAGAGTCCCAACCTACAAAGGATCAATGGGAATTAGTTACACTGCAAGTAGTTCTACAAAGAATGAGTACTTAATACTTTACAGTCACGATATGGCAATTAAACATAATGACAAACTAATTATAAATGATTTCTGCACATTGTTTAAATCCCTCTTAGAAGGGATCTAGAAAGATATACATGAACCACCTGCTCGGGATGGTGGTCGACTTCAACATGCATATGCAATAGTGCATTAACCCCTAAAGGACCAAGAAGCCCAAATTGGGCCTCACTTTTTTTAGTAGTTTTGACTAGGTCTTATGTGAACTACTTTTTGTTCAAATTTATTTGTTTTTTTACCAACACATCCAATGTTCTTCACTGATTCCGGTGATATCAAATTTGGTCCCATCTGAACTATATTTTTCACAATATGATTGGTTGAATTTGTTCCAGAGTGTTGCCATAAAAGCCAAGTCTGTCTGCCACATGCCAGTTTTGAAGAGAATCCTACTTGTCAAACCCAATGCCTTTTCAAAACAAACCCCTTCATAAATATTGTCTTTTCAAAGAGAGTCACATACCATTTCTGAAAAGAATCTTACATTGCAAGCCAAATTTTCAAACGCCTCAGAGCTCTTGACATCCACTTCTACATTAATCTCTACTTATGATGATGTTTATGATCATGTCTATGATCATGTGTTCTGTATGATGTCAAGTTTTTCTTTGGTAATTTTGAAAATATGTTACAACAAAATAAATGCATTAACTATTTTCTCAATGTTTACTTACTAACTTTTTCACTTTAACTTTTTTCACTTTAACATTTTTCATATTAATTTTAATACTAATTCAAAGATTCTACAATTTTATATACTTCATTGTAGATAAATCCATAAATCCAGATCCCCCTTCCCTGGCCACGGGGTCGTAGTCATTTCAAAACCATGAATTCTTGGTCCTTTAGGGGTTAAGACTATAGCCATTAGAGTTGGTTGTATTCTTACCATTAAGGGTAGTCTTCCAACTCTTTCCACGATTTCCAATTTCCTTAGGTCTGTATGCGCCTGACCCAGAATTTGCACCCTGCTCACGCGCTACCAAAGATTCGACCACGCTTGGTGTAGCATTTTCCTTCCCTGCAACTAAGTCTTCATCCAGTCCAACTTTAGAAAGTGCCGATTCAAAGAAGAAAAAAAAATCACTGAAGTGCAGAAGCTATTTTGAATTGACTAGATATAAACCTGTGGTCAATCTGGAGGTATGTATTCACTCAGCAAAAAAGTTTCTTTCCGACTCATAATTCACAGTAGTACCTGTTGATGCCTCACAATAAGCCCAGGCTTTTGCAGTGTCTGACCCTACCCGGCTCTTCCTGCCAGGCCTGGCTCCATAATCAGCTTTACTGAGACCATTGAATTCGAAAGACTGCCTCTTGGAATTGGAAACTATCTCTTTCAACCGCATCTCTAGAGTGCAAATCCTGTACCAAATCATAACCCACTTAAAAATTTCTTATTACAACACAATTCATAGACTCAGACATTATCAATCAGAATAGCATGCCTCCTTGTTTGCCCTTGTTGAGAACACAACCAAACTTTCCATTTTACAGAAAGTACAAACTGGAATTCTGGAACATATTGAAGACCATCCAGAAAACCAAAATGGTCTAGAGAAGCTTGAGCATAAATTGCATATACTCAGGTAATTCACCACTCTTAAGGATGATAGCAATTATACAAGCAAACAAGAATAATTGAGATGAGACGAAAAAAAAAAAAACAAGCATACACACTGAACTGCTCGCTCAGTTAAACACAGGGTATTTCCAATTTTGCGGAATAGGATAAGTGCAAACCCTGACGCTCAACACGCCAAGTCCACATGTTTGACACAGTTTAGGCTTCAAGTTATGAAATGTTCTTACTCCAGAAACTGCAAGGTTATTATATAACATGTTCATCTTGTGATTGGCCAGTTTCCCAGCTCTAAACATCACAATTTACACTGAAGAGGTCAATGCATGAGTAGACATAGATGCCAGAGACAAATATCCGAAGGCTCAACCAAAACATTACTTCATACATAGTGCTTCTCGCCAACTTTCTGTAGATATATGGAATAAAAACCACATCAAGAAGAATGTGGTAAAGAACCCAAGATGCAATTAAATGCTTTGGGAGGGCTACAAAAACGATTTCCCAGAATGTATTTACTCACATTTCAAACTTACAGACCAGTTCTGAAAACCTACAATTCAAATTTGGTGAGAGTATCCATTTTATCCAACTGCTCCGGATTGAACTCTCTCTCTTTTTCATGAATTTGCGTACGCTTGTCTGGATCATCTGAGCACCGAAAACAACAAAAACACCACATGAGAGGGTTCAGGATCTAAGAAACACATCTAAAGAACACAGCAGTGTAATTCACAAATGAAATGAGACAAAAACCACTAGCAGTCACCCTTGCAGAAGCTCTTCTCTGAGCATACCCAAGAGAATAGTAAGGACGAGCTTCTTACCTGGAGTGTAGAATTCACGTTGCCGTTTAGTTCTCGTAGGATACGGGCTAGCACCAGCTCGGTCATGATTCACTTCTGCATCGATATCTATCTGTGCAATTCAATAGACACATCCAAAGCATACATAATCAATACGTGAAAGAGCCCGAATATTCGTAATTAGTTCATGAGAGAGAGAGAGAGGGTGCTCAGATTCCACTAAGAGTATAATTTAGGACCTTCTCTTCACTCACTCCAGTCCTCAATATTTATGGAACGAACAATTGATGGAAAATAGATGGTGTTTGTAACAGCATATCGTCCGAGGTGCCTGACATAGTGATCTACCTCAGAATCCGTCTTCTTAACGTCCAGAACTTTTCGCCAATGTTCCCTCCATGTTTCTGGATCAAGGACACTCCCCTCATCTGTACCACAGAAACATTACAAAGTCAGGAAAATTTAACCAATGAAGGACCATAAGGCCCCCAGGGGGCCTCATGTCTTTTTCAGTAGTTTTAAGTAGGTATTATGTAGATTTTCTTTTGTTCAAATTTTATTTTATTTTATTCAACATATGTAATATTCTTCACTAATTTCAGTGATAAAATTTGGTCCCATTTAAACTATATTTTTCACAATATGATCATTTAAATTTGTCATTTTAAAACCATGAATACTTGGTCCTTTAGGGGTTAACGTAAATGGAAGTAGGTATAACCAGATTAACATTTGAATCTCTCCTCTCTCGCACAACGTTCTCTGCAAACTACTAACTCATCATACGCTGGAGTTAGAATGATGTCTAAAACTTCATGATAAAACGCATCCCTTAGACTCGTGTATCGAAATTGCATAATTAAAGTATAAGAAAAGTGAAGCAAAGATCCCAGGACGAGATCGTTCGAGGCCTGGTCGTAGGAATAACCATCGTGTAAAGATCCACTTGCAGTGAAATGTATCGTCAGGTCTCACCTTCTCCATGTTCAAACTTGGTACTAGTCGGCAAGGCCAATTGCTGGTTCCATGGGCGCTGGTAAAGATCCTCGGGTCCTTTTTGTGAACTTTCGATGATGGATTTGGAGGCAATTTGTCCACTTGAGTGTTCGGCGTCATGAATAAGGCGGGGAGGTCGCATGGGCCGGGACACTCGATTCTGGAAAAACAAACTTTAAATGATTACTTTCACAAGTGATGTTTAGCGCGTAGAACTAGAACTGTGTCCTAATGGACTAGAATTAATGAATAAAACAGCAAATTGAGAAAGTACCTTCTTAGTCTCCACTTTGTTGTGGTACTGGCCGAATATCAATCTCTGATGGCACTTTTGGGCATAGGCAACGAAAACCCCGTTGGTGTGATGCTGCCGAATCTCTGCGGCATACTCTGGATTACTGTCTAGCCACGCAATAACCTCCGATGCTTCCACAATTTCTGTTCGATTCAATGATTGCAGCCACAACCACACAGGCCTCCATTTCTTGGACACGGGCTTTCCACGACCAGGTTCTCCACTGCGATCCCTTCTACGCTTCTTTTTACTACCAAGATGCAATTCAGTAGATGTTTCACCGTCCATCGCAGCTATGTTTCTGCATTACATTCAAACTTTAGTCACTTGAAACTGAATCAAAGCCTCCAGTCAAAAGACGCACCGGGAAATTCAACTGCTGCATTTATCACATGGACAATGCATGAAGCTTCCCTAAACCTGACTGTCCTTGTCTGCAAATTCTCTGCTCTGCTCCAACTGAATGGAGGTCTGCCTGTTACTCCTACTGGCAGGCTTAACTCTTTCTTAAATACTGATAATTATCACTTTCAACTATGTCATTCTACTGACATCAAGTATGTTGCAGCAACTGTCCAAAGTAAAAAAACGAACAACAACAAGAATGTAACCTATAGACCCTGTTAATTCCACAATGACTTAAACCTAGTGCAAAAAAATCAATAAAACACCGTGACCTAGAGTTGTACAGTGATCAAAAGAAAGCCGCAAACCTACAGAGAAGCATGACATAACCCTAGCAAACGATCCTCCATCTGCAAACGCCACGATAAGTCAACACGATAGGTAGTAGTTCTTCAAAGATCTAGCAACACACAGCTGCCTAACAACTTTTAAAATTCCCTTTGCAAATTTCGTTTCAGAGATCTACATTACCGACCGCAGTATCAAATGAAAACTGGACAGATATATGAAAGTGAACCTATACCACATCGTTCTGATATGAGAAATGATACGAGAAGTGATATTCGCTACCGTTCCTTCATGCGAGCTTGCCTACCACATGTGGAACCATCGGAGGACTAAAATACAACAAGTATACACAAGCCTTCCCACCAAAATCCTGAAAAATTCCATTTAAAAATAAATGAAAAGAATGATTTAGACGTACCGGAAACTGAGCAGGATACTTCACCTCGTCTCGAATTCCAAGTCAGCTTACTTGCACTTACTCCCAAGCACCCCTGCTCGCACTAGATTATTCACCGCAAAGCTCAACCGAAATCCGAACTAGAAAAAAGTCACGGGATAAATGTGTGAAACGAAAAAACCTATCTAGTCGACAAAAAGCTGTGGAACGAGGAATTCAGTGATCAGGGTACGGTGGCTGGAGATCGGCCATAGACACAGAGCTCCTCCCCTATTAAAAGCTCTGTTTCCAAATGCCTTTTGAGCGAGAGAGACGAAGTTCCTAAGTTCTCTATCGTTCCCTTAACGTTCCCTATCGTTCCTTTAACGTTCCCTTACAGTCCCCTACCGTTCTCTAGGTTCCTAGAACGTTACTGACTCCTCCGACACTAAAACGAGTGATTATTGTGTACATCACTACACCGAAATCAACATATACTGTGGCCCACGGTATTTACGAGAGGCTTTATTAATTCAAAAAAAATCAAAATACTGTGGTAAAATTCATCCAAATTGGATGAAAATTTGTTTAATCTAGATGAGGATTTGTGCAAATGGATGAATGTACCCACGATATTGACCCACCCACATTTTTTCATTGTTGAAGCAAAATCTTCAAAAGCTGATGAAATTTCACATGATTTGAAGAATTTGTAACCTATATTCTATATGTGGGTTACTATTCTTGAACTTAAACTAACCTCATTTTTTTTGGTGTATAGTACCCATCGATAAAGATACGTAGAAATACACTGATATAGTAGGTTAAAGAGTGATATGCTATGATTTCCGAAATGGTATCAAGCACAAAATTGTTAGAATCTAAAACCACAAAGTTCATTAACCCCTAACTGCCCAACCATGCATATTTTGCATGATGTACAGATTTGAACTCCGTTTTCTCATCCATCATGCACATTTTGCAGTGTGGATTTTTTACTATAATCTGATTAGAAAGTAGATGATTTGTGAAAATTTTATGCCTCATTTCATGCCACATTAGAGTTATCCGTAAAGTCCATCAAATTTTGAAAAAGATACTATGAATTTTGCTTTATTATACTATTATTTGTTCACTCAAAATAGTTAAAAGGTGTGGAAAATCCTGGTGGTCTATCATTATTAGGTGTGTAAGAGGTGTGTAAGAGCTTGGTGGTCTTCAAAAGTTTTTTAGCTCCTTTCTTGGTGCTAAAAAACTTTTGAAGACCACCAAGCTCTTACACACTTTTACACACCTAATAATGATAGACCACTAAGATCTTCCACACCTTTAAACTATTTTGAGTGAACAAATAAGAGTACAGTAAAGCAAAATTCTGTGTAGATTCATCAAATTCAAGGTGACTTTACGGATAACTCTATTGTTCCACCAAAAAATTCAAAGATTTTAGTCTAAATGTGCTTTTGAAAAAGTCAACTCCTTAAATTAAGCAACCAAAAAATCTCCAAAAAAACACTACACTTGCAATATTACATTTGAACCCACCAAAACAAATTTCATTCTTAGATTGTCAATATTTTGTTAGTAATCAAATTACAAAAGAATTTTGAATTTTAAGTTTCAAATTTTATAGAAAAATATTGGTGATAGCAATCGTAGATTTAATCGTATGAATAGAATCTAAACTTCATAATGCGCGAATTTTATTTATGCATCAAGTTCAAAATATCCCTCTTAGTTGCATTCTAGAGAGGGTGAGGATGTTTAGGGGTTAAGTAGGTATTTGTGTATATTATCAAGAAATGACAAATTCATAAATATATCATACATTTGAGCATGGATTGTCTCACTCAACCGTTTCGGTCCGAAATTGGTTGACAAGACAACCTATGCTCATAGAGGTCACGACTATTGCACGTGTTATTCTCCAGCCCATGAAATGTTGACAGCTTGTGATAGTCACTAGTCTCTAATTAAAAAGTCCCTAATTTCTTTATGATGATGCCATTTCTAAAAGAAAATTATTCTTATACACGAATATCAAGGCCAAAATGTGTGCACAAATTTTCATGCCAAAATTCTTTATATTCTATTTTTTATAAATGTTTTAATAAAGACACCATAGTGAATAATCCTCTATGAAATCAAAAGTGAGACACTCAACCATGCATCCTCCCAAATTGCTAAATTTCTTGGCCCAAACCACGAAGTGGACTATTTGCACATCCATTTCGGGCAACGGAAAATCGATATTTTGGGTAACGTACGTGAATAACTAAGCGTACGTGAATAACCAAGAACGTACACAGTCCAAGGACGTGTAACCACGTATAGGGTCAACATACTCATCACCCACATGCAAGCAATGAGTTTGGCTGACGCGGGCCTCGACTCCCCCGAGCTCGCTTGCGTTTCGAGGGCTATTGGGCCTGACTACTCCAGCCTAAATCCATTCGTTGTGTAGAGTGGAAACATGTTTTTAGTACTTTTCACAACTCTCAACCTTTGCATTTTTAGTGTCATTTTTACAATTTTCCTTTCATTATTTTTAGAGTTGTTATTTTACATTATAATGTACACCAAAGTGAAGAAAAATATGAAATTTATTACCTTAATTGATCAAAATAGCAATTTTGACAATTGAATCAATGTCCTAAAACCCTAATGCCAACTTTTGAAGGAATTTTAACCATTGAAAATTGATTTCATAAATTCCTAATGCCAACCCTTCAAGGAATTTTGACCAATGATGTCATAAATTCCAAATGCTGACCCTCAAGCTTGGGGAAATCACTTAGTGTGAATTTTGTGATACATGAGCAAACACAAGGTATTTAATGGGGGACTATGAAATGATTGGAATATTATACTATTTGTAGTATATTAGGCTATATCTATTATCTATGATATATTCTAGGAAAATCCATAAAATATTCTCAAATTGGTTTTAAAACACCCTATATTACTTCTAAAAATTTATAAATTTTATCTCAAATGAATAAAAGACACCCTATGTTTGTTCTCTCATGGTTATTTAAATTTTGATAGTTACTTCCATGGACCCTTTCCGCTCACACCCCAACAATTTTGAAGATAGCTTATGAAGTTGTACAATAACTAAACCCCCTAAAGAAACAAGGATTCATAGCTTGAAGATAACAAATTCAATTGATCATATTGTGAAAAATATAATTCAGATGGGACCAAATCTTATATCACCGGATCTAGTGAAGAACATTGCATGCGTTTGTCCAAAGCATATAAATTTGAGGCAAAGAAAATCCATATAAGACCTACTCAAAATTGCTAAAAAAAACATGAGATTCAATTTGGACTTCTTGGTCCTTTTGGAGTTAATTTATTTTTTACTATAATTAAAATTGATTGACCAAACATACAATTATGAATGTAAATGGCTTGACTATAGTGATGTTGAAACAATAATAATTAGAGGTCTGATATTAATATTACAATGCTCTAACTTCCTTCTAATAAGAAATTTAATATAAATTTGATGTTTTTTTCAGTATGAATTTTGAAAATGAATTCCATTATACAATTTAATAGTAAATTAGTTCATTGTTCCTGAAATACTTAAGCATCTACGTAGTAATTCCAAATACCTGAAACATACATCAAAAATATGTTAAACCCCTAACTGCCCAATTGTCCATATTCTAGATAATATACATAATCAAACACAATTTTATTATCCGTCATTGACTTTTTGTACTGTGGATCTTTTACTATATATTTTATGGGAAGTTAGCCTATGCATGTGTGATCTGATTGGGAAGGAGATGATTTGTGAAATTTTTATGCCTCATTTCATGTTGCAGTGATTCACCAAAAATTGATAAGGTTTCTGTTTAAAAGTGCTTTTGAAAAAATAAACTCATAAAATTAAGCAACCAAAAAATCTTAAAAAATCACAAAACTTAGAGTATTACATTTCAACCCATCACAACAAATTTCATACACACATTGTCAACATCTTGTTTGTAATTGAATTACAAAAAAAATTACGAATTTTAAGTTCCAAATTTTATACAAAAAATATTATTGATTGCAATCATAGATCTAATTGTATAGATAGAATCTATATATAGATAGGTAATTAGATAGATAGAAGCTCCGGACACCTTTCGAGGCCGGTGTGAACATAGTGTATGTTTGTAATGACCCTTTGCCCGGTGGGCACTGGCTCATTGTCAAGACGAAGAGACACTTTATTCACGTCGGCCTCGAAAGAGGACCGGAGTTTCTATCTATTTATCTATGTTTGACTATATGTCTATTAACAAAAGGGCCATTGGTGAAAGACTACTTTTCCTGGATAGAATCTAAAATTCATAATGCACAACTCTTATTCATACATCAAGTTCAAAATATCCCTCTTAGTTGCATTTTATAATGCATCATTGCAATTCTCAAAATTTGAAGAGGGCTTTAGGCATTTAGGGGTTAATGAAATTAATGCCATTGCCATTCACCATGCCATGTCAATCCTCCTACATAAAAAGAAAAAGAAAATAACCAACTGTTATCAATAGACCTAAATCCACTTTAAAAACCAAAAATAAAAATTTCAAGTCATTAAATCCACTATTTATTTGGTCAGCATAGTGAAGCATTTGACACATTTTGGGGTGAAGGGGCCAGTAGGTTGTTATAACTTTCCTGTTTGGAATTACTCACTTAGTAGCACCAAGTCTTGCATATCTCATAGCTGCTCAAACGGACCCAACAAGAATCGTACCTGGACCATCTATTTGAGATAAACTCTCACTCACAATCAATCACTGAGCTCATGACTTAGTGACCATCAAATGAGAAAAAAAAACCTAATACAACGAACCACCAACGTTTAAAAGCCCAAATCTAATTTTACTATGTTAATGGGTTCTTGACTACCTTGCTAATACCTAGTTACTAGGTTCTTGGCTACTACAATGTCTACCATGAAGAGGGAGAAGTAGTCTTGCATCACTAGTCCTTTGTTCAGTAAACATTGAACCATAGACGAGTCTAAATGACATTTTATTCACGCCGACCTGGAAGAAGTCCAAAGTTCTTATTACTAATGATTGCAGTTGGTTTAAAGGAATTGAAGCCTTTTTTTAGTCTTAGTATTTGTATCTAATTTTAGGATAATTGTAGTTGGGTAGAGGATAGGATTGACGAAAAAAACTTTCTAAAAATTATATATTGAAATTTTTGGTAGATTTTTTTAATAGCATTTTTGTATTACTAGTAGAAATTCATGAATTTTTTCTTCATGATCTCTATTTGGACAATTAATGCTGACAATTTAGACATCTCATATAACATTCTTTAGCACTCCACTATTCATCCTTGAGAATGAGCATTGCAGGCCAAAATCATTGCATGAATCATAATCTTCTAGAGAATCAAAGCCATTTTTAGCTAAAGATGGGATAGCAACTCAACAATCTTTTTTTTAATAGTTTCTACATATTCCACATCATCAATTCCATGTTCATATATTGATTATCTAAACAAGTAAAAAGGTGTGTTGCAGTACTAGCTAAAGAATGTTATGCACACCATGCTCTTTTAATGCATTCTCACTTAATTTCAATTTAGGCTTTTTGGTATATGGAGCTTTTGGAACATACAGAGCAAGGAAATGAAATGTCCAGCTTTTCATAAAATGTTGAAGAATTTCAACAATAATGAATAAAATTAATCTCTAAAGAACCAAATAGCTCAAATCCAACATCATGTTTTTTTAAATACTTTTGAGTAGGTCCTACATAGACTATTTTTCTCCAAACGAATTTGCTCTTTGATCAATACATGCAACAGTCTTCACTAATTTTGGTCCAATCTTAATTATATTTTTCATGATAATATCAATTGAATTCGTCATTTTAAAACCATGAATCCTTGATCCTATAGTGGTTAAAGGATTTTTTTTTATTCGGGGGTCTAGACTTTCATTTTCGAAAGGCTATTCTCATACCAACCCTTCAAAGATGAAGTTGAAGGGTCTTTATATCAACCCTTCAATATAAAATTTGATCTATCTTAATTATATTTTTCACAACTAGAACCCCATGGCCGGGGAAAGAAGCTCTAAGTTTATTTAGACTTTTAAAAACTAAGGCTTTGCCTTCTCTATGCACCACCAATGACAAAGTGAAAGGCCATGAAATTGAATAGGACATGAAAGGCTAGGTTACTCCACATAATGGTCTTTGAGTGCGGAATGGAGCACTCATGGGAAGGCCATCCAAGGATGTAAAAGGCTAAGTTACATCATAGAAAATCCTCCCTAAAACTGTCGATTGTAGGCTCACCGACTCACTTACAAACCCTACAACCGTTGGAAAGCCACAAGTGGAACCTATAGTCGTCAATACCATTTTCTAAACCATCTTTGGCCTATGGGCGGTCATCATTGGAATTAAAATAATAATAAATTTAATACAAAAAAGTCTAAATAAAACAAATGATACAAATGATTTTGATAACCTAAAATATCATCCCAAATTAAAATTTTACAAATAAGTTAGTAAAACTTACCAATTGTCAATTTGTAAAAGTAATATTAATTAGAAATCAGTACAAGAATATATGCATAATCTTTCATAACCTTTCATATAAACAAATATAATGAAAACGTGGTGAAAACGTAATCATTAAAACCATTCAATCATGGTGGGACATGTGAATGATGCCACATGAGGGGGTGAAGAGGTATGATTAATTCTAAATAGAACATGCCGGTCCACCCATGATGACATATCTATAGACATAGAGAGAATTCTTTTATGACGACATTCTAAATAAATCTAGAGAATATGATCAATTGGATTTGTCATTGAACCAATTGTCATTGGATTTGTCAATTTGTCATTGTCAATTGGATTTTTCATTTACTTTTCAAATCTCATATGACCCATTCAAAAATGAAAGGTATAAATTATTAAAATCTTTCACATTGAAAAGCATTTTTATTACAATCCATTTTGGAAACATTTGTAAACATAGTATACAAAGATCACCTTGGATGAAGAGATTCTTAACCCCTAAAGGACCAAGGATTCATCGTTTTTAAATGAAAACATCAATTAATTATATTGTAAAGAAATTAATTAAGATGACACCAAATTTTATATTTTATGAATCAATGAACAACATTACATTTCATGTGTTGGTAAAAAAAACTAATAAATAAATATATAATGGAAATCCACATTGAACCTAATCAAAATTGTTTAAAAATGAAAACATAAAACCAAATTCAAGATTCTTAGTCCTTTAGCTCGTAAACGTGCATTATAAAATGCAATCTAGAGAGATATTCTGAACTTGATGTATGAATAAAAGCTGTACATTGTAAATTTTAGATTCTACACATATGGTTAGATGTGTGATTGCAATCACCAATATCTTTCTTTAAAATTTGAAACTTAAAATTCAAAATTCTTTGTAATTTGATTACAAATAAGATATCAACAATATGTGTATGAAATTTGTTGTGATGGGTTGAAATGTAATACTCTAAGTGTTGTGATTTTTTAAGATTTTTTGGTTGCTTAATTTTATGAATTTATTTTTTCAAAAGCACTTTTTAGATTGAAATCTTATAAATTTTTGGTGAATCCTTGCAACATGAAATGAGGCATTAAAATTTCACAAATCATCCTCTTCTTTATCGGTTCATGCATGCATGAAGCTAACTTCCCATAAATTATATAGTGAAAGAAAGCACACTACAAAAAGTGCATGATGATAAGAAAACTATATTTGATTTTGTACATCTTTCAAAAAATGAACGTTTGGGCAATTAGAGGTTAAGGATTAAAGTATACTAGCTCATACATAAAGATTCATGTGATTGCGGATTTAACCGCTTCTCTATATATTATAGTTATTGTATTTTCATATATTGCTTGTTAAATTTGTATCATGCTTTTATTGTTCAGCCTATATATGTGTTTGTGTCTATATAGATATATATATATATATATATATATATGGAATATTAAATTATTCTTAGAATATTTGTTTGGATTCAAAAATAAATGCAATCAAATTAGATCCAAGGGCTTTATACTAAGGCTCAATCCACAATTCCAAATACATCAGATACTAAATAATCAAACTTGGCAATATATGCATCTTGAACTCCTCTTATATCCAAGATGCTTGTTGGTTTAATTAAGATTAACACGGTTAAATCATGGTTCAATCAAACTTGAAATTATCAAATCTTTGGGTTGGCTTAGAGTAATTGAAATGAATTTTTATAATTATCGCAATTCCAAAACTTGGGTTCAAATGCATCAAATACCAATAGTCTTTTAAGTTACTCGAATAGAGAGTTTGGCATTACAATACACCATGTATTTTTTTTAATATAATCATGTTTATTAAAAGGAATTTCTCTTCAAGTGTTGCAAACTAAAAATGATAAAGGTATTAAAATTTAACAATTTTTTTACTCCCTTTTATGATATGGAGACAATTATAATTGTTATTGAACACCCTAACTAAACCAACAAAAGAACAAAATTTAAAATCAAAATGATTATAATTAAGAAGATAAGAACAATTGAATATTGACCATTATTATATGCACAACCTTCTAAATATAAAAAGCAATAAATTTATCTAGTGTTGAATTTAGTAACTTGGAATAATGTGAGCAAATTTGGAGGAAATTAAATAAATGTGGATCGTATATTGCATGCATATATATATATATATATATATATATATATATATATATATATATATACATATATATATATACATATATATATATATATATATACATATATATATATATATATACATATATATATATATATGTTAAATTTTAAGTGCTTCGCTCTCATTTTACTTTAAATGTATTAATTAGTTATGGATTTTCAAAATTCGTAGTTTACATGTGACAAATGTGACTAACCCCTACTTTTGAAGGTTAGTCACATTAATCACATAGAAACCCTCAAATTTTGAAAATTCATTACTAATTCACAACATATTCAAATAATACTAGGTCATGAACATACATTGTAATTTCCTTGCATACATGCATAATAAAAACTTTGACCATGTTATGATGCATATATATATATTTTAGGGTGGTCAATAAAAACATTACACAAATTTAACAAGCAATATATGAAAATACAATAACCATAATAAAGAAGTGGTTAAATCCGTGATCACATGAATCTTTATGTATTTGCCTTAACCCCTAAGGGACCAGGAGGACACATTGTGTTAAAAGAATAATTTTATTACTTTGATAACTTATTTGGATTCCATAATTTTGACTCAATGTTAACTAAAGAATTGTAAATGCCCATTACGAGAACACAAAAATCCTTCAAGATGTGCAATTACTTTGATCAATCCGCGAGGAAATAACTAAAACGTTAACGTAGGTGAATTTAGGACATGGTAGTTAGGGAGGTTAATGACCTAGAGGGCATTTTCACACTAGGGCGTCAAATTTGTCAAAAAAACAAGTGTACAATATATATAACATTTGTCATTAATGCATCACTAACACTATATAATAATTATGGAAAATATTAAAATATATTTTAAATCTTTGGAATCTTTGAAATCTTTTCCACATATTTTATAATATTTGGGAATATTCCAAAATAAACTTGAAATCTTTACACATTTTATGCAATGTAACAATTGATAGCGATTACAAACATTGGCTTAGCAAGTCACTAACTAGTCACTTCACCCAAACAAAAATCTTTTGAATCAATCATTGTTGTAGTATTTAGTTTTAGAACACCATTTTTGATGAGCACCTATACACAATACATCTTTGTATGTTCCTAAAATTTCAAACGCTAATCATGGTTTTAGAATTTATGAGAATGTTTGAATGACCTGTTGATTTTGCTCAAAAAATCAAAAAACAACTTATGATCAAACCTTATAATCATGTAATATATACAATAGATTGTTCTGAAAATTGATACACAGTCTCACAACTAAGTTCTTTTGAGCTTCAACGGTGAAGTTTTCTACATGAACACCAATTGAGAGATACAACTACGTTTTTGAAAACATCATGAAAAGTGATAATTTTTTAGAGATGAGCAAGGTCCTTTAGGGGTTAAAGGACTACGAAGCTTGAATTTGGTCTCATGTTTCTTTTTTTTAAAATAATTTTGATTAGGTTCAATGTGGATTTCCATTATTTATTTTTTTGTTTTTTTACCAACAGTCACATGAAATGTAATGTTCTTCATTGATTAATGTCATACCAATACTATTTTTACAAATGTTTCAAATGGGTTGCGTTGTTCTAAAAATGCTTTTTAATGTGAAAGATTTCAATAATTTTTACCTTTCATCTTTAAAGGGGTGTGTATGAGATAAGCCTTTCAAAGATGAAATGCTAAATCATAAAACAAAGGCAAATACTCTTACTCCTAAACAACTAAGGATTCATGGTTTTTAAATGAAAAATTCAATTGACCATATTGTGAAAAATATAATTAAGATGGGATCAAATTTTATATCACCAAAATTAGTAAAGGACATTGCAAGTGTTGGTCAAAGAAATAACAATTATGAATAAAAGAAATCCATGTAGGACCTACTCAAGAGTGCTAAAAAAAACATGAAGACCAATTTTATAAAAGGTGGACGTTTCATTTCTAAGTGAACTTCTCTCTTGAACTTTGAGTTAATCTGTGTCAATTCCAATTCTCCAAAAATCCCTAGACTTCGTTGATGACCGCTTGGCAGACCACTCGCATCGCAAAGCCATCTTTCCAATCACCTTGGTGTCAAGTTAGGCTTGCATGTACAGATCGATGAAAGGGTATGGTTACTGAGCGGTCCTATTGCGTACGTTTTGGGCAAAGGGTATGGTTACTGAGCGGTCATGTTGCGTACGTTTTGGGTAGACATGAGAAAATACTATTTCTTCCTACCCGACGCTATCGTGCAAATGCAAATGGTACAAGGAAGGCGCCTACAAAATGCGTTTTGGGGAGTTAAAAAGATGAGTTCTACACCCTAAATCTCCAAAAATCAAATGACTAAAAGGATTAAACTGATGGCGTGTATATAGTATACCATACTTTTTGCATGAACTATTCAATATGGTATTACTTTTTTATATTGTCACGATAGGTACAATGAAAAACATGACTTATGGTGAACATGAAGACATGACATATCTTCTTTCAAAGTCTCTTCAAAGTCTCTAGTGTAGTAAGATATTTCATTTTATTTAAACCTTATGTTGTACGTACAATGAAATACATGACCTATTGCAAATAGAAAAATATGACATGTCTTCTGTCAAAATCTGCAAGTAAAGTGAAAAACATGAACTGTAGTAAATAGAAAGATATGATATATGACTAACTAAATATGTATAAAAAAAATCTCTCAAATATAACTAAAAGATTTTGAAATAACTTTTAAAACAACCTTAAACAAATCAAATCATCCTCCAAGCCACCTTTCAAACACCTTTCAAGGTTTTTGACCTCAATCACATTCTATTTCCAACACTAAAGCTATCACTTTTGTAATCATTCTATAAACCCATAATATAATGAAAGTGCATTTATATCTTGGGCCCATATGTAAAAAACAACAAAGGGAAGGAACACTCAACCCTACAATTCATCAATTGGAAAGTTGAACGTTCTTCTTTAGTTGTCTTCTGCACATGATATGAGGAGCCACGAGGAATTGAACCCACGTTCTATATGTGAAATCCATTGCCATCAACCAACAAATCATGTCCAAGTGCTCTTGTTACAATTTCTCAGATATAAAAGTATTTAAAGAGCTATGATGACATCTTGGAACTTATTTTAGAAATAAAATCCAATGGATTACTAGTTAACATAAGAAAGTCCCTAAGAAAAAAATGTTGAGTATAGCAATCATCAATTAGGAAGTAGATTGTTAAGTTGATTTCAAATACGCAAGGTTTTAACCTACTTTCTGTATAGAACCGTCCACCAACTCCTCGTTGTATATTTAGATTTCACAAAAAAAAAAAAAAAAAAAAAAAAAAATCTAAAATGGATTCTTTAAATTTTCAAAATCCTAGAAAGAGTGCATACTAGTGACAAAAATTCTAGTGGACTATACCATACAAACACCATACAAACACCCTGTAGACAACCTTCGAAGGCTTTAACCAAAATCACTTTCCTCTCTTAATAAGCAAGCCACCACTTTTGTAGCCATTTTACAAGACAATAAGTGAAACTAAATTTATTACAAAATAATAATAATAATAATAATAATTAAAAAAGGATCTTGGATGGTCTAGTTGGAAGGCAACACATACAAGCAAACATACAACCTTACATTTCATCAACTCGAAAATTGAATGTTAGCTTGTATGTTGTTGTTTTCCAAGCATACTCAATAAAGTCACATGAAGATTTGAACCCGCGTTCCATATGTGACATTGATTTTGTTGCCATCAACTAGCAAGTCAAACCCAAATGCTTTTGTTACAAATGTTCATATACAAAAATATTTAAAGAGTTACGAGGACGTCATTAGACTTTTAAATAAAATATTGATTCAACATTTATGTCTTCTTTTCACAGTCTTTGGTATTGTAAGATGTTTTGAATTCCTTAACATTACGTGATACGTATAGTGAAAGACATGACCTATTGTGATTAAGAAGATATAACAACTTGTCTTCTATCAAAGTCTATACGTAAAGTGAAAGACGTGACCTATCGTGAATAGAATGATATGACATGTCTTTTGTCAATGTCTATACATAAAGTAAACGACATAACCTATCGCAAATAGAAAGATATGATATTTCCTTTTTCAAAGTCTCAGGTGTAGTAAGATATTTTATATTGTTTAGGTCTTTGGTGTAGTAAAAGACGTGACATGTCGTGATTAAAAAGATATGACATGTCTTCTTTCAAAGCTTTGGTGTAGTGAGATATTTTATATTGCTTAAACCTTACGCGATATTTACATTGATAAACATGAATACATGACCTATTGTGAATAGAAAAAATATGACATATATTTTGTCAAAGTCTATACGTAAAGTGAAAGACATGACTAATGTAAACAGAAAAATATGACATGTCATCTTTTAAAGTAAGTGTTATTAGCAAAAGATTTTATTTATTTTTTGGTCACTGACATGTGTAAAAAAATTATACTTTTCTAGTACTAAATTAGATCCACAAGGTTGAATTCATTCATTCTTGAACTTTATTATTGAATATAAAATTTTCAATTTGGACTCATTTAATTTAATTTTTTTATACAAATACAAAATTGTTTATTCTTATTCAAAATTTAGAGTGAACTTTTGGAGATAAAAAAATACTTGATCACATTAAATATTATATAATGTCACTTGTAGTTTGGTACGTTGAACAATATTGAATGAGCCGTGATAGATGTGATGCATAAACTTTAAGGATATTTGTCAATTTTGTAGTACACCATGTAGACAATGGAGGGTGGTCCCTCCATATTTGAACCATTGTGATTGTGCCATGACAGTAGTGTCTAGCAATAAAAAGGCAATGTTTTGTAATAAAGCATAATTATATATTTAGAATGTGTTTCAACGCTTGTATTCACATAGAGGCATTTGGAAAAAGGAGAGCTAAAAAATTTAAGATTGTATATTTGTGATGTTCAATTTCATCCTACATATTCATAATGATCAAACATATTGTTAGCAATATAACATTTGAGCATTAAGCATTCAAATGAATTCAAGAATTTTATCACTTTTGTGCAACTTTTAACCAAAAGGAAGTACAAATTGCTACATTGTCCCTTCATTTTTCTTCACTTTACACACTTCTTCTAATACAAGTTACATGAATTGAAAAGTAACATCTAATGAATGACCTTATATGGCCAATTTAACGAATGGTCTTAGTATAGTCAATCCATATTAGTGAATGGTCTTAAAACCATCAATTTGGTAAGTAAGCATAATGCAAATTAGTCAATTTGTTAAAACTCAAATGTTAAGATTTAGAATTGTTCCACTTTAAATAATCATTTCAATTTAATTGTTAGAGTTGTGTTCAAAGTCCATACAAACAACTTTAAGTGAAATGAAACCATACACATAGCTTTTTATTTTAAAACTAAAAATTTGATGTGGCTTGCATTGGTTTGCCACTAGCATTAAATGACTCTCAAAATGAATTCCTCATATAATCCAAGCTCTTTTTAGTATTGTTGTTTTGCTTCATTTTTGAACAAAAACCTTTGGAATTCACAAATAAATGAAAAGTTTTGTTTGTTGTTTTCTTCTATTTAATCATACTAAAAAATGTTACGAAGTATCTACAACTTTTTTCATTTCATAGGTTTTGTAGGCCCCCATTCAAAAATTTGCCTCTATTTTGTAATTGTTGAAGCCCGACATTCTTCCAAATAGGTTTCCATTTTGTAAGTTGAGGCCTTTAGTTTTCATTGTGAATTTAAAATGTACAAAAATATATTTTGAAACAATTGAAATGAAAAGTAAATAAAAATCTAGACCTCTCAATGTCTAAACCCTAAAAAAACTTGTAAACCCTTGATAATGTTCTCCACTCATACATTTTATTCATATTCTCCATTTTGAAGTGATAATTATGTATGTAAAGAATTCATGAAAAACAAGGGATAAGTTGTTCATGTGTCACTCTTGCGTGCGACTTTGAAATGGGATCCTTTCAAAGGAATTACACTCAATCCAAAGTTTTTGAAAAGAGATTTGCAAATTCACTCTACATGCATTCAATTCATACACTTTAATAATGAGTATATTATAGTGATATAGTGACATAGTAACACATTTGTCACGCATTTCCTAGAGTAGGTTATGATTGTGTGGTCAAAATTTACTTCTTCATTCAATATTTTCCAATAGAACTTTTCACATGAATTGCCTTTCTACATGAACTATTCAACTCAATAAAAAAAAATTATATTGCTTAAACCTGGCAATATGTATAGTGAAAGGCAGGACATGTTGTGAAGTGAAAGATAGGACATGTCTTTTGTCAAGATCTCCTCTGTACAAAGTGAAAGATGTGACCTGTTGTGAATATAAAGATATATGATATGTCTTTTTCCAAAGTCATTTTTTCTATTTAATATAATTTATATATATATATATATATATATATATATATATATATATATATATATATATATATATATATATATATATATATATATATATATATATATATATATATATTCTTTCACAAAGTTTCTCAAGTATATGCTCTTTTATTTTATTTAATCTTTAAAATATTCCTATGAGATAATTCTGGACATATAATTGGAATCCACCTTCTACCACAGTTATTTGACATGTGACATAATACATTGGTCAAAGAGATAAATGTTTGGAACATGCATAAAAATAAATCATATTTGATATCTACAAGTGTGCCTCATCAAATGCCAATTGGAACTAAGTACATGAAGATTCATTACCATACCTCATTTTCTGCAAAAAAAATCAATTAGGGTGACTTTACCAAAAAATTGAAATTTAGTGAAAAGAAAATGCAGTAATTACTTGATATTGAACACTCAGTTTGTATTTTACACATATCACTAATTCATATGTGCAGTGATTGACAAATCCTGTAATTCTATAATTCATATGATTAGTCACTGACAAATATGTGATTCGCTTACAATAGTTCATACGGTCATATGAAGAGACACTAACAAATATGTTATTCGTCCACAGTAGTTCTTATGACCATATGAATATTCACTCACAAATATGTGATTTGTTCACAATAGTTCATACAATCATATGAATAGTCACTAACAAATACTGGAATTCAACATTCAGTGACAAATCCTAGAATTCATATGAATAGTCACTGACAGATTCTAGAATTCATATGAACAGGTACTCACAAATCCTAGAATTCATATGAACAGGCACTGACAAATCTTAGAATTCATATGAACAGTCACTCACAAATATATGATTTACCCAAGGCAGTTCATATGGTGATATGAATAGTCACTAACAAACCTTGGAATTCTTATGAACAGTCATTGACAAATATATGATTTGCCTACGACAATTCATAAGGTTACTGACAAATCATGTAATCAAGGATTATTGTAATAGTAGGTTAAAGATTTTAGGATCTTTATTTAGCAGCTTTGGTACCCTCACAATCATCAGACTTCCAAAATTAAATGAATACCTTTACTAACAAGTGATGAATGCCAAAATCAACGTAATTTTGTCCACTAAAAATTCAAAAATTTTAAAATAAAATAAATTACCACCTCCAAAATGATTTCTTTTCAAAAAAAATTATTTTAGTAAATGAATTCCGTACCAGAAAGTGATTTAGGTACGGAATTCTAATTGTTTGTTTTCACACTTTCTTTTACTTATTTGAGTAGAGGATAATTATGCAAAACATTGATTTGTAATTTTTTTGGAATTATATGAGATTAAAAGAAACTACCCAATGCCAAAATTTAAAGTCATCTTCACATCTTGATTCGAAATTTTGATTGAAAGACCTCTTTATGATTCAAATTCTTATAATGGACTTTGAACATGGTCTTCTTTATATCCAATGCTTAAATTTTTAAAATATACTAGGGCTATGTTGTTCTTTGTACTACTAGTGACAATTATGAGGAGTGGTGGGTTTTGGAATTTGGAAACGGTGCCAATTATTAAGTTCTAATCATATGGTAGGATATTTCAGTGTATACGTCAAAAACAATGTCAGTTGTTTAGGCAATTGCAAACAATTCACACGAGGATTGGTCATGTTACATGACATATTCGTATTGGTAATGTAGTTCGGTTGAGCCCGATGGAAAAGAAAGTGAAAAAATCGATGATCTTTTTGTGTGTGTATATATCATATAGTTACTGGAATTTCTTTTACTAATAAAACATATTCATAACGTATTTGCATTGAGTTCTACTTTAAATATACATAGGGTTCCTCTTTACACTTAGCGTTAGCTAAATCAACTCCAATGTAATTGTCATTGCAATTTTAGATATTCATTGGGGGAATTCAAAAGTTGACGTACGTTTGAAGTGATTGGATATCTCATTATCACATAGTCCTTTAACCCCTAAAGGACCATACTCATTCCTAAATTTTTTTATCACTTTCTCGTGGTGCTTTCAAGAAAACAGTTGTATTTTTCAATTAGTGTTCATGTAGAAAACTTCACCGTTAAAGCTCAAAGAGGACTTAGTTGTAAGACTATATATCAATTTTCAAGAAAATCTACCATATATATTATATGATTATAAGGTTTGATCATGAGTCGTTTTCTAAAAAAATTGAACAAAATCAAGAGGTTATGTACTGCAAACATTCTCATAAATTCTAGAACCAAGAATAGCGTTTGAAATTTCAGGAGCATACAAAGATGTATTGTATCTAGGTAGTTACAAAAAATGATGTTCCAAAACTAAATACAACAGCAATGATTGATACTCAAATCATTGTTGTTGTTAATTGTTGGTGATATTTATGTTTGGGTGAAGTAACTTGTTGGTGACTAGTTGAGCCGATGTTTGTGATTACTATTAATTATAACATTTCATAAAATGTGTAAAGATTTCAAATTTATTTTTGGAATATTCCAAAATATTCCAAAAATATAAAATATGTTAACAAGATTTCAAATATCTTGAAAAGATTCCATTTTAAATATATTTAAATATTTTTGTAATTATTATGTAGTGTTAATGATGCAGTAATGGCAAATGTTTTACATATTGTACACTCTTTTTTGACAAATGTGACACCCTAGTGTGAAAACGCCCTGCAGGTCATCATTCTCTCTAACTACCATGTCCCAAGTTCACCTACGTTGACGTTTTAGTTTTTTCCCGATGGATCAATCAATGAAATTGCAAATCTTAAAGATTTTTGTGTTCTCGTAACAGACATTTACAATTCTCTAGTTAATGTTGAGTCAAAATTATGGAATCTAAATAAATTATTGAAGTAATGAAATTATTCTTGAACACATTGCGTCCACCTGGTCCTTTAGGGGTTAAGGGTTAAATTCTAAGCAAAATGTGAATAGAAAAACATGAGATCTTGTGAATAATTCATATCTTGCAAATGTGCAAGATGTGAATGGATATAAATGACTTGTCTTTTCAAGAGTAAAGTGAGTTGTAATTGCTAAACGTCCTCACCCCTATCCATAATGGGTAGTTTTGCAAAGATGCATTATAAAATTAAACTAAGAGGGATTTTTGAACTTGATGTATGAATAAAAGTTGTACATGATAAATTTTAGATTCTATCCATGCAATTAGATCAGCAATTGCTATCACTAATATTTCTCTGTAAAATTTGAAATTTGAAATTCAAATTGATTACGAACATGATATTTCAAAATTTGTGCTAAAATTTGAAATTTGAAATTCAAATTGATTACGAACATGCTATTTCAAAATTTGTGCTAAAATCTAAATTTTTATTGAATTTTTTCTTTTAGTGAGAATTGTTTTTAAAGAACATTTAAAAAGAAAATAATAGTATAAAAGTATTAAAAATATGTTTAAAAAGATTTTAAAAGGTTAAAAAATCTGGTTATTAAAAATATATTACAAAACTAATATACAGTCTAACGTTGCTGAAGGACGACCACATCAGATCTACCTGAGATATAATAATTTTTAAATTTTTTATTAATTTTTGGAAATAGTAACTCACAACCTTCTAGAGGCCTCAAATTTCCTCTAATGGAAATTTGTTGTGATGGGCTGAAATGTAATATTTAAGTGTGATTTTTGGAGATTTTTTAGTTAATTTTATGAGTTGACTTTTTCAAGAGCACTTTTAAACTAAAATCTTCGAAATTTTTGGTGAAACACTGCAACATGAAATAAGGCATAAAAGTTTCACAAACCAACCCCTTTCTAATCGGATCACACATGCATGGAGCTAACTTCCTATAAAATATATAGTAAAAAATCCACTTTGCAAAAAGCGCATGATGGATGAGAAACCAAAGTTTGCTTTTGTACATCATGCAAAATATGCTTGGTTGTCCAGTTAGGAGTTAACCTCTAAGCATCTAAAGAGCCCAATTTGGCCAAACTTGGCCATTTTTCAAGTCAAATGTTGATTTTCACCTAGTTCTTAATTTCAAATGAAAATGGTCCCACCTAAGAAAGTGTGGGAACAATCTTCTACTTTCTAAATCAATTTTCTATTTTTCAAAATTGTTAAAATTTGGTTTTTTACAGCACTTTAAAGCTCATAAATTTAAAATTTCAATACACACTGCAAAAAAAGCTTTTCTTTCGAATTTCTTTTTATGTAGGTTCAAGAAGTATGCTACCTACACCTTTTTGTTCATCACTATTATTTACATTTCCTTAAAGATTACATACTATTTTAAGCTTTTTGTAATTACTAAGATTTTTACAAGAAAAAAATTGTGAAAAATCTTATAAAATTCATGTGTTGGAGATGGTTTAGAAGAAACTGTATTGATAACTAGAGGTTCCACTTGTGGATTCTCAATGCTCATAGGGTATGTAAATGAGCCGTCTCGACAGTTCTAGGATAGGGTTTTTTATGATGTAACTTAGCCTTTCACATTCTTGAATGGCCTTCCCATGATTGTTCCATTCTGTCCTCAAAGAGCATTATGTGAAGCCTTTCACGTTTTTCAAGTCGTAAGTGGTAGTGCGGAGAAAACAAAGCACTAGTTTATTTTTATTAGTACAGTTATGAAAAATTTAGGATAAATCTATTTAAAAATAATCTATAAGAGAAAATATTAGAAAATACAACATATTTATAAACGTGAGAAATTGATGAAGTTTGACCGGGCTAGGGGTTAGTGCGGTCCTTTAGAGATCAGACATAACTATTCAACCATGCTTTTCTTTCACCATGTATCATATGTCTTTTGCATCTTGTCTAAAATATAAATAAATTGTGAATAGAAAGATATGTCCTCTCAAAAGTGAAATAATCTTCAATAATTGTTCAACCTTGCATCTTTCAATAAAAATTGAAAGATACTCATTCATTCTATTCTCAAAATTCAGGTTTTACTAATTTTTAATCTTTTTGGCACATATGAAATTTAGTCTCCAGAGAAAATACAACACTTTTTATTTGGAGGTCCCAAAGGCAAATGTTCAACTACTCAATTCTGTCATCCTTGATTCCTTTCTACACTAATAAATAAATATTCAAAACAATCTATCAATTACATTTCCAAATATGATTGTTTAAGTGCCCATGTGATTTAAAATGTTGATAATGCATCCAATTTTAAAATGAAGTAGAAAGTAGGTTTGGTAAACATCATTCTATTAGGGCCGCTTCACACTATGGCCGTCCAAGTCGAGAGGCCGTGGGATTGAGTGGCCAAACTTTGTTGAGAGTCCAAAGAAATCTACTGAAAATAGGCAATAAAATATAGTTTTCATTTTTTATGAAAAGAAATCAACGGCCTCTCGACCATAGTTTGGGTTTCCATTCCCATCCGACCCAAACTTTCTTTCGAGAGGCCGTCACCTTGGTTAAAAAGTGTTGCCATGTAAGCATTTTGGAGGGCGACAGCCTTTGAACTTTGGCCTCTAGTGTGAAGGGTCGAGAGGCCGAACTCTTGGTTTCTTGCAATCCGATTGGTGAAAATTGACGGCCTCTCGACCTTCGGCCATAGTGTGCAGCGGCCCTTAGTTGAGTCTACTTTAATGAAAACCATCTCAAAGACCTAAAATCAAGCTTGAGCAATAAGGTCTCAGAATCCCACATCCCACTTGCACAAGCCTTTCATTTTTACAATGGGATCCATGCAAATATAACCCACAAGATGTGCTGCACTTACTTTTAGAAAAAATAGGCAGTTCTAGAAGGGGGTTCGGCTTCATGAGCGATCAGGTCAATTTTCCTTTTAGAGGATCAGCAAGGCATCCTCAGCAAACTACAATATTTCTTCAGTGAGGAGCTCCATGAAATTGAGTCTCCTTTCTGTCGGGTTGCATCAATAAACAGAGAAGATCAGCATTACACTGAAGTTTACAGAAGACCAATATACAAGTTGCTTCAAAGCCCATCGCACTTACAACCACCGTAACGGTGTCTTTCTCTATAGACCGTCACTTATGATACGAAGAAAGAGGCTATTAACTCATTTCCACTCCATCGAAAGATAATCAGCTAGATCTATCAAGTGCAGAAGCTTGTGATCATTAGATGGACCGAACCAATAGAATCATATCATGGAGATTTGCAGACCCCTATCTCTAAATACATTCATCAAACTAATAAAATCGGTACCCCTGAGCCCCATCATCATTCAGTGGCTCCCATTGCTTTCTTGTGCGCTGTATCAGACTCTTGATCTGGAATCTCCACCAGTTCACCATCAGAAGATGCTTCACTGATAGCTGGCTTATTCGATCCCGATGCTTTCTCTTCATCAGATGCTTTCTTTGCCTTGCTACCTCCTGTGGCTTCACGAGCAGTTTCCTCGCCATCACTGTCTAAAGCCTGCAGACAAGGCATTAGAACATTCAGTAAAATTCGTGTGCAAAGAGATTCGATGGCCCAGGAAAATTGCTTCTCCCTGAGCCCTGTCTCCAACTTTTTCATGTAATCGATAACAAGACTACTTAATGCACACCAGTGTGGTCACAGCCACAGTAACAGTGCTACATAATACTAGGAACTTCAGGTCAGAGGCACTCACAGCGCCATTTACGAGCTTATCGAAGTCTTTGTCGAAGTCGTCATCTAGACCCTCTGCAAAAATTAAAACACCAATTGAAGTTACTCAAATGTATCATAAAACGTCATAAATTTCCTTGCAAGCTACGTTGTAGCTTGTGAAGAATTAAAAGAAAGCCACATATATTCTAAACCAAGAGAACCAAGAAGTCATCCATGTGCAAAACAGACTTTGCGGTGTACCTCCTGCCTCGTCATCGCTACCCAGGGCACCCATCAAATACGCATCGAGGTCTGCATCATCATCTGCGGACTTTACAGATTTTGTTGCAGCGGTAGCTTGTGCAGGAGGATTTGACCGAACAGACACTCCTGACAAAGACCTGGAAAGCTCCTCGGCATTAGCAGCTGCAATAAGTGCCTCTTCCTCTGCTTTTGCCTTCGCTGCTGCTCGCTCTGCTGCCCTAGCTTCAAACCTGCAAGCACAAGAAGCGGCTTATATTGACTGTAGTATTCCAGAATTCACATTTGAATGTGGACTACCAGAGCAGTTTACAAGCTGATTAGGCTATCCTTCCTCAGACATATTGGTGGAGTGCATCATGGCTTCATTTTACCCTGAGCACTTCGTGAGAAACCACAGTGCAGGATATACTTACGGTGCGATATGATTTTGAACCAAGATGAAGTAAATCTTCCAAAATTTGCTCTCTCTCATCCGGCGGGGACACAAGACATAGCGGAAATCGGATATTTCCTGCATGAAAAACCGTCCAAGGAATTGATCTCACGCAAAGGAATATTCACGAAGAAAATCATCATACTTGCCAATTTTGGGCACTCCAACACGGTGACAAAAATCGAACAAATTATCTCAACGTACGATACAGTCCTCGTCCTTGGCATTAAGACGTGGACACAAAACTGAAATTACATATGTCGAGATTTTACCGGAACAGTCATAAGAACAAGTACAGCATGCCGTTCTTGCCACTCAGACAGGTCTTGCCGTACTTGTGAAGTGCTCTCAGAAACAGCCGACGTCATTTTCCCTGAAGGTATCATCCAACCACTGTTACGTGAGAAAGAATCTTTCGCAAGAACGTGCCGATCGTTACTGTATTTTCTTCTTTGAGCAAACAAACAATTGACATTTCTTGACATCATCTTTGCTAAGACTAAGCGTGTTAAACCTCATCAACGAAATTCGAGTTCGTCAAGTTAGCCTCTGAAACTTAGCGAATCTGAAAGTATACATCTAATACATTAAGACATGTTGCACACCATACTTGCAGATGTGCTGAAACTATGCATACCGTCAACGAAAAATTTCACGTCGCACCTTGCCTTCTGAGCTCGGTTAGTTAAAGTTTTCAGAAAACTATATCACATTTCAACTCCAGCTTTTTAGCACACCATAGTCCCATAAGATCCTATTCTCATGTGACTTACGTGGTTCAAATCCAAAACAATTGCTGCATAACAAGTACTTGTCGACATAACCTCTATGCTACACACTGAGACAAGACCAGTGGGACAATTGATGAAATCGAAAGAAAAAATAAACATGGCATGGCACTTGCAAAATCCGTCCCTTATAATTGCGTGTCAAAACATAATGTGCACCCGTAAAAGTTCGAGAACTCTGTAAACACGAAAAAGAAGAATAAAGAACTCACAGTTGGATTCTTCGAGGGGGAAATCACGGAACGTCCGAATGGTAAGACCCTTGACAAACTCCCGGAGCTCAGGAGTAATGCCAAATTCTTCGAGCTCCTCCTCGGACGGCGCTAGAGTAGGCGTAGGTGCACCATTAGGAATAGCGCGCCCCACAATGGCCGGTGATATTTCGCCCGCCAGTGTCTTGATCTGGTCGGCTTTCTTGGACGCCTCAATCACAAAATCATGCGACAATTCACGCGATCTCTTAGCAGTCTCCGTCGCTAAATCCTGCGACAGCTTAGCGGCCTCCATAGCAATCTCCTGCGACTTCTTGGCTGTTTCTTGTGCGAAGTACCGCGCTTTCTGAAGAAAGAGATCCATCGCGACCAAATCTGTCTTTCCCACCCTTTCTTATGTTCACGGAGCGCGACCACAACACTAAAGCATGGAATCCGCTAACCAAGCATGAATTCCCGAAACCCTAAACGATCGAGTTTCTACACTCTCCCACTTCTATCCACCACCAAAATTTCGAAAAACGAAAAATCAAATCCGCCGCTCTACTATAAACGCTCAAAAACTAGGTAATTCAATCCAAAATCAAATGACTGCACAAATTTCCCTTAAAAAAGCATTTCCGGGCTAATGATCACAAGATCCAACGCAATGCAGCACCAAAGTGAAAAAGAAAGGGCTCCAAAAGATGATCCCGCTGCAGCGCCGAACCCTAGAATATCATACTTGACGGATAACTTGCGCTGAGGGCATCCAGGCCCATACAGATTGCAATGAGCACGAGAAAGAGCACCGAGAAGAAAACAATCAGCATGGCGAGGAAGCAACAGAAGTGGCGCATGATTGAGAGGCCCGGTTATCAGCCATATACCTATGTGAACGGGTATCAATATTAAAGGCACAGAAACCGGATAATCCGACGAGGGAGTCAGGGCTACAGTAGAGGCTGCCAGGCTGGCAGCATCCGCCAGAACGGGCGCTCTCAGCCCTGGATGCGAGTCCCACTCCGATCAACGGCTAAAATGCGCGGAAAAATGGCAACGAGCAGTTGGGAACATCTGATGCCAGGAGAACATTCCGTTCTTAGAGCTTCTCCAGCGGTGCTACCTGGCCTTGAAATTTAGATGATCTCTGAATAATTTCGGGCTTGTTCACACTATGGTCGAAGGTCCACAGGCAGTCGAATTCCACCAATTAAATTGCAAGAAAGTCAAAAATTGTTCTCTTGACCCTTCACATTAGACATAACATTCAGTATTCTAAATAGTGTATTTAGTGTGAGATACACTAATTTACATAAACATGTTGTAAGTTTTTACTGTTGACCAATTTTTTTACCCTCTATATTGGTCAAAATGGGGATCTTTCAATAGTATTGGAATCAATGTCTTCGGTAAAAAAATTTGTCGAGAGTAAAAATCTATAACATTTTCAAATCTTATAATTATCTCACACTAAATACACTATTTAGTGTAGCCTTTCAAGAGGCTGCCTTTTAGTTTCATCCACCTTTATATATGGGGTGACCAGTGATTTGTAATTGAATGGACTATTGAATCAAATAAACAATTACAAAACATTATTGAATTGTGATTGAGTGAGTGCTTTTGATTATTGTTCACCGTGGTTGATTGCTCTTGTTTAATGCCACCTCCCCCATAGCTACTAATGTGATGTGGAATATCCCACATCATTTCATTGGGGGGATGAAATGATGTGGGATATTCCACATCATTTGTTGGGGGAAGGCAGCAGTCACAGAGGTTACTGAATGTTATGGAGGACACAAAATCAGCCGAAAGGCCGTCACCTTCCAAAATGTTTACATAGCAACACATTTTGATCATTTGGCGCCAAATTGACAAACTCTTGAGGGATACTTGGATCAGACAAGAATGAAAACCAAATAATCTACATCAAATTTGAACATGTAAGTTTTAGTCTCAGTGGTGTGAAATCCAAGCGTCATACAATTATCTGCCAAGGCCCATGCAAATAATAGCGTTATAGACTCCGTACTAGTAGTTACTCCATATACAAGTTACACCACTAAGATTGAAACTTAAATAATCCTCATTGAATAAAATTTATAAGAAAAAAATAAAATTTAGCAGCTCATGCTTTGAATTCATAACACCGAACATTAAATATAGGGGGCTTTGAAATTGTAGAAGCTCAAATTTGGGTTTGAGGTTTGCATTCAACAAATCTAAGTCAAACTTGGACTTTTTTAACTAAACAACTACATTTAGCAAATCACTTTTATAATTTTAAAAAACCCATGGAATTCCAATGCCATTAATCCCTGGGGACCGTAATGTTTTGTATTGCATTCAAATCACAAAACTTTGCAGCAAATTCATTTGAGCATTGCAAAATATGTTAAATTTAATTGATTTTAATTATAAATCTTAGAATCCAACATGAAATTTGAGTGCCCCTAGCCTATAGGGGCCCTAGCGTGCTATTTGTCGTTCGAATTGCGGTAACCTATATCAAATTCAAGCATGTATGGCAAATTTTGCTAAATTTAGTAGCTTTTGACTATAAATCTCGGAATCCAACATCAAATTTGGATGCCCCTAGCCTCTAAGTGCCCTAGCGTGTTGTTTATCGTTCGAATTGCAGAAATCTACATCAAATTTGAACATGTACGACATAATTTGCTAAATTTAGCAAATTGTGGCTATAAATATCGAAACCCAACGTGAAATTTGGGTGCCCCTAGCCTCTAGGAGCCGTAGCGTGCTGTTTGTCGTTCGAATTGCGGAAACCTACATCAAATTTGAGCATGCATGACAAAATTTGCTAAATTTAGCATCTTTTGGCTAAAAATCTCAGAACCCAAAATGAAATTTGGGTGTCCCTAGCCTTTAGGGGCCCTAGCATGTTGTTGTCGTTCGAATTGCGGAAACCTACATCAAATTCGAGCATGTATGGCAAAATTTGCTAAATTTAGTAGCTTATGACTAGGAATCTTAGAACCCAACATGAAATTTGGGTCCCCCTAACCTCTAGGTGCGCTAACATGCTGTTTGTCTTTCGAATCGTAGAAATCTACATCAAATTCAAGCATCTATGGTAAAATCTGCTAAATTTATCATCTTTGGACTATAAATCTAGGAACCCTACATGAAATCTGGATCCCCTAACCTGTAGGTGCCTTAACATGTTGTTTGTCTTTCGATTTGCGGAAATCTACATCAAATTTGAGTATATAGTATGGCAAAATATGCTAAATTTAGCAACTTTTGACTATAAATATTGGAACCCAACATGAAATTTGAATGCCTTTAACCTCTATGGGCCTTAACATGGTAATTGTCTTTTGAATTGCGGAAATCTACATCAGATTTCATCATGTGTGGTATATTATGCTATATTTAGCAATTTCAAAGATAAATCTTTGACATCCAACATGACATTTGGGTGCCCCAAACCTCTAGGGGCCCTATCGTGGAGTTTGTCTTTTGAACCACAAAAATTTATGAGAAATTTGAGTTCCTAGGACTAAATATGCTAAATTTAGTGGTTGATGCCTATATGTTCGATCCAAATTTGATGTTTAAAATGCGATCATATATAACTACGTGTAATTAAAAGTAAGATAAAATGATTTGAGGTGAATACAACAAATGAATGAGACGTGTTCAAAAATAAAAGGATTTCTGAAAACAATGCTTACCTAAACTTGTTATACATCACGATGTTTGCTCCAATCCAACGCTCCTACAAAGAATTAAAGAAAACAAGGTTAAAATCATTATAGATATGCATTTCAAGAAAAATTGGTGAAAAAAATATCTACACACCTTAGAACGTTTATATATTGAGCTTCGCAACCCTAACTAGTGTCATTTGCAAAAAATAGAGTAGAGAGAGCATGACCTTTGAGAGGTAAAATGTGAAATGTGTGGAATATAAGATGGTGTGGGCATTATATACTAGGAATACCTAGAACGGGCTTTTAGAAAAGCCATTTCATAGTTGGACGCGCCCTCCCAAAGGACGCGTTTGTCAACCCCGCGGAGCTCCGCGGGGTTGACAGGGCCAGCCAAGGCGAAGGCCCTGACCCTTGGCCAACCGGGCCAAGGCTGTGACCTTCGCTAGCCAAGGCCCTGGTCCTTAGGCGAGCCAAGGCCCAGGTCTTCCTGGTTTAATTTTGATTTTTTTTAATTTTTTAATTTTGTTTTTTAATTTTTTTAGTTACAAATAACTTAATTTATTTTAGTTTTTTGAAATGCTTTTTGAGTGTTTTTGGATTCTTTTTTGTTTTTAGTTTTTTTAATGTTTTTTTTGTTTTGTTGTTGTTTGGGGTTTTTTTTTGGTATTTTGCCTTTTTTTCCATTGTTATTTTCTTGGTATTTTTTAATGTAAAATGATATGTTTTTCCTAGGTCTTTTCTGAAATTTCAATTTTTACCAAATGTATAATTTAAATTTCTCTATTTTCTTTTCATCTAAATATTTTTCTTCTTTTTCTCCATACATTTGTTCATTTTCCAATTGATTCTGACATCCGATGTTTTTGGATTAACGGGCATCAACGGGGAAATAAATATAGTATTAGAATGTACATAGCATAATACCACAGTGTAGAGGAGCACGTTTTTAAAAATTGAACCCAAAGTTTATCTTCATTCGGATCTTTTCTTCTAAGTAATGAGGGAATGCCATTTCTATTCTATGAATTATGGGACTACTGTGTCAATGCCACGTATATTGAATTTATCGTTCTATTTAGGGTGCTAGAGTTTGGACAAGGCAAATGGGTTGCGAAGATGAAGGTTGTGTAGGATTGTCTTATGAGAGGACGGGGAAGGCAAGACAAGCGGGGATCTTGTAGAGCAAGGTATACGAATTGCATGGAAGCATTGTGGGAGCCATCTCGTGAGGGACACGGATGATTTGTCAAAGACGTGGCTATATTCTCATGGGAAAACGTACCAGTAAAAACAAGGGGTGAGCTTGGACAAGAGAACAATGTGCGAGTGCATGGTGAACTAATGGAGGCAAAGATCAAAGTTCCAACAGAAGCAAACCCGCATTCGGTTGATTGTGCATGGGTGCTCTAAATGACTTGATGTTTTGGTAAAAAATGCAAATAACTTTGTATTCATTTTTGACTACCCCTTTAATACATTGTTTTGTAGTAAATGAAATACTAGTGTAACATTTAATGCATGTGTGACCAAATTTTGCATGATTGGAGTAAATAGAAACCTCCAAAATTCCCACTTTAATAGTTCGTCAATTCCTAATCCTAAAACCCACGAGTACCAAAATTATACCCCTCGCAACTTCAAAAAGGTCCATTTCTGTTCGACAGGCGACAAGTGCATTGTCATATGCCCAAGTGCAAAAATTCCTAATTCAGTGTTAGTGTGAAGTGTCCCTTAAATTCATCCGGTATTTGTGAAAACTTCTTTACACTAAAAAAAAGTGAATGGATCAAGGGACCATAAAACTCTAAACAAAATTTTGTTTTCTATTTAGATTCAGCGACTGACTGCTAGAGCTATTTGTAGAAAGCATGATTTTTTATGGAAGGCTTGGTGGCAAAAGTCATAGTGTAGCCAAAATTAACCCTTTAAAGTGCCAACGTCTATTTTAATAAAGATAGATAGAAGCCTTTTTTTGGATACAATACATACAGTGACATTTTTCATCCATCCAAATTCCTTTGGTTCTTGTGCTAGGTCGACTACCTTTTGTATTGTGTGGATATTCAAAATAAGATATTGTGATATTTTTAAAAGGAAAATTGGTTTATGTCAAATTTCATTCTTAGTTCAAAAAGTGAGCTCTTAAAAATGATTTCAAAAACAAGTAGAATCAAATAATGGAAATTATACCATCTCATAGTGTATGTTATTCCAAACTCGTTTAAAAAAAACTCAATTAAAAATCGTTAACTTAAGATTTTGAATTGAATTTCAAAAGAAAACCCTTAAATTTTTATTAAGTTTTATTAATTAAAATTTGATAAATCCAACCGTACATATATGATTTACACATCATTGACATTTACAACTTTGTTTTATATATCAACTCCAGTTTTGTTATTCATCAAACATTTTATAACACATCTTTGAAATCGATGCATCATCTGTACCTCAAGGGTCAAAATCAAAGTTAGACCTTGAACAAGTGGAGCCCATGTTCTTTTTACCCCTAAAAGCCCAAGGGGAAATGGAAAAAACATAGATGTGTTTTAATATGTGCCTTCCATATGTTTGATGAAGTTTCGTTCACTAGACAAAATGTAGGACATCATCTCTACAAATTATTCATACGGTCAATTTTTTTAAAAAAATTAGATATTTTTTTAATGAATTTAAAAGCATTAGCCTTTGAAAATTTGTATAAATTATAATTTTAAATTTTAAATTTTAAATTTTAGCATGATTAGTTAAAATTGGTTTATTTATTGTAAAATTCAAAAAAAATAAAAAAATGATGGAGGACACATCATTACTTTTTCCAAATAGCAAATTTTATAACACTAACACAATGTTGAAGTGATTCATTTTGAAAATTTCTCCCTGGTGGAGTTTAACTCGAATTGATGCAATTCAAAGTGCATTGGAAAATAGACTTGATGTAACATTTTATTTTTATTTTTATTTTAAAAATATTTTTGGGCAGCCTGTTAAAAACGGGAGTGACCGATAAAAATCGTCTCTCGGGAGCTTAGAGGTTTAGCCAAGTGAGGATTTGGTCATGGCATGGTTTGGGCTCAACTTGGTCAGATGGGGCGAGCACGTTACCCTTGCAACTGAATTAGGGTTTGTTAATTAACCCTTAACTGCCCAACCATGCATATTTTGCATGATGTACAGAAATGAACTTCGTTTTCTCATCCATCACGCACTTTTTGTAGTGTGAGTTTTTTATTAAATTTTCTATAGAAAGTTAGCTTCATGCACATGAGATCCGATTAGAAATTTGATGATTTGTGAAACTTTATATCTCATTTCATGTTGGAGTGTTTCACCCAAAATTTCGAAGATTTTAGTCTAAAAGTGCTCTTGAAAAAGTCAACTCATAAAATTAAGCAACCAAAAAATCTCCAAAAATTACTACACTAAGAGTATTGCCTTTCAAGCCATCACAACAAATTTCATCCACAAATTGTCAATATCTTAATTGTAATCAAATTACAAATTAATTTTGAATTTCAAGTTCCAAATTTTATAGAAAATATTGGTGATAGCAATTGTAGATCTAATCGTATGGATAGAATCTAAAATTCATAATGTACAACTTTTATTCATATATCAAGTTTAAAATATCCCTCGTAGTTGCATTTAAATATGCATCTTTGCAAAACTGCTCAATTTGGACAGGGGTAAGGATGTTTAGGGGTTAATCTCTTGCAGCTAAGGTAATTTCTTTTACTTTTTCATTTTCTAGATTTTTTTGATTAAAAAGTTCATGCTCAGTCATTCTTCTATGAATGAAGCTGAAATTGATTGGCGCAAGACTTGGTCTTCTTCTGTACATAACCAGGTTTGAGGCCAATGTCGTAATGTGTTCAACCTTGAATGTGCTTGGGTGTTAAATTTGGGTTACAATTAGGGCCGCTTTACATGACAAGCCAAGGTCAAAGCCAATTCACAGAAAAATAGGAGGGAGTTCTAACACGGCCTGAGGAAAGCAAATTAGGTATCCATTTGGTTCAATCCAATTCTCTTTCTTGGGGCCGTGTCGAATTTAGTCTTTAGTGCATTAAAATATAATTTCAGTCTGTTAAAATATGAATTTTAGGGAATGGCCTTGACTCCATCATGCAAAAGCATTAGAGTTGATTTCGTGGAATAGACCAATCACATACAAGGATTCACGCATGTTAGAGCTTCAAATTAGCCTTGACCCGTCATGTAAAGTGGCCTTTACAATATGAATCTTTAGTGGAATGAGATGAGTGTGGTGTGTGTTGGTGAATTGTGTGTAAGGATGAGGGGTTTTGATATGTCTTTCAAGGGGGTTTGTAGTGTCGTCATGCTTATTAATAGAGTTGTTGTCCAATATTGGTTTGGTAATTGTAGTAGTTGGTGGTTGCAAGTTTCTATTAAAGGACTTATGGTGTTGATTAGTGCAAATAATATTCATTGTAGTGGTTGTTGTAAGTTTTGGTGTATATATATCTCAAGAGGTGTGGATAGGCTCTAATTGCATTTTGGTAATTTGGATGTCTTTGTTTTAAAGAAAGTGAGAAGATTTTGGCTATATTGGTATTCGGGTTGTAGTTTTATTGCTCATGTTATAAAATATGTTTTGTATCTTCTTTTGTGTTTGATGGGGTGCGTTTCTAGTATGAGAAGCATAGGGCTAGGGCATTACAAGCATTATGAGGCCTCCAAAGGGCTGCAAGAACCTCAAGCAATTTATTTTTGTTTTTCAAAAAAGCATTTTAAAAAAATATTAAAAAAAATCCAATCTTAAGTGGCCAACGTTTGGCTACGTCGAATCTATTTTATTTTTATTTTTAAAAATCTTCTAAATAATATTTTTGCATGAGGTTCAAATAGTCCTTTGGAGACCTCAAATTTCTTCTAATGTTGAATTCAATGTCTTTACACTTCATTGAGAGAAGCAAGATGTGTATGTGGTTTCAATATACACTCAACCATCATTACTTCACTTTTTTCCTTTGTTACTGTTACTGTTACTTTGTTTTGGTTACTATAGTGTCCATCCTCGAAACGGGAGAGTAGTATTGATTCAATGTCCCTTTGTCCGGTGGGCATCGGGTCATCGACATTACGAACGGACACTTTATTCACGCCGGCCCTTTCTATAGAGTCGGTGTTTCTATTTATCTATCTATCTGGTTTCAATATGTTTTATTTGCGTGTTTTTGACGCATGTTAGGGAAGGATTTTTTTTTTGTGTGTTTGTGTACTGATGTAATTGCTTTTTGGTAATGGAGTTTATTAACATGTTTATTTTGGATGGGTTTTTTTTATTTATTTATTTATTTTTTAATTGTTATGTTTTGTTCAAAGTCTTGAGTTTGGTACTATATTTTTATTTTTTAGGCCAAGGTGGATTTAGAGGTGATATTTTCACATATTATTTCTTGTTTATGTTGTATTTAGTGGTGTTGTATTTGTTTAGTTAATTTGGTTTTTTTGGTATTTTGTTTGTGTTTTCTTTTTTCTTCTTTTTTGTTTTGTATAGTATCCAAGGATATGTATATAGTGTCGGCATGTTGGATGTCTTCAGGCTAGTACAGTCGGGTACAAGATGGTTACGAATTCTGGATCCAGTTGAGATTTGTGGGAACTTTGGAAGGTTCATGTATGCTCAAAAATGAACGGAATTTCAAATTGTAAATTGCATTGGAATCACACTAAAGTCTACTTTATGATCATTACATATATACATATGTAATTGAAAATCATACAATTTTTTTGATGTTTTCTATATGCTATCTACCATTTAGTGTTGCCACTATTTGTAAAAATTACAACTTGTATTTAATGGTACATATTAGAAATGAACCTTCACAATTGCTTTAGAGATACTTGATCCCACACCGCTTTATGAGCACTTTGACTGTTGCCGGTCAAAATGTCATATTGTCCGGCCGAGTGGTGGGTGTATCAAACATACAAGCAATGGACTCCTTTTCTACCTAGGCGTTTGTGTGAGAATTTTCTAAATTAAAATGGTAAAAAGTGGTAAAAAATGGCCAAAATGGGTGAATGCCAAAAAATCACAGCACATCTAAAAGGTTGACTTGGACCATTAACAAGCACCTAAACAACCCCAAGCCTCCCACAATTTACCCTAAGCACTTAGTGCCCTAAAATGGGCTTAAATTTGTGATTTGAGCTCTCTAATTAGGATTTTGGGACTTAAACCCAAAGATTACAGCACAACCACAACAATCACAAATAGCAATCAACACACACTTAAACAACCCACAAACCCCCATCAATTACCCCTAGGCACTAAAATGGGTTAATTTTGTGGGTTAAACCCTCTAATTAGGGTTTTGGCACTTAAGTACACAAAATTACAGCACTCTTACCACACACACTTTGATCCAAAATTTATCTACAAGTGCTTAAATTCCACCTCAATTTGCTTACAAGTATCAAGTACTTAAAAATGGGTTAAAATTGGAGTAAAAAATGGTTAGGTGAGGTGAATTTGCACCCTCACCTAAAATGACAGCATTATATCTAGACCTAAAATGAGCCAAAAATTGGATTAAAATAACTCAATACACCACACAACTACTCCCAATGCTACAACACCTCAATTGGGAGTTGTAAGCAACACAAGTTCCTCAAACACAAAGAATTTTAATATTTTTTGACACAATGAACTAGTTTTTTGTAATGGGATGGAGAAAAAAATCCCGGTGAAAATTTGGCAGCGCTTCCGTGCTATGCCATGCACCGGGATTTTTGAACCCTAAACCTCAATACATCACCACAGGAATTGGAAAACATAACCTAACATGCAAAACAAATGTGATTGCAAAACACTTCAACAATTACACTTAATAAAAAAAAGGAGCAATAAAAATCACTATTGAGGCACTTAGTCAATTTATGAGTCCTAAGAAGCCTTGTCAATCCAATTCCTATCAAAAACTAGGCAATTTGGGAAGGAGGAAGTAACAAAAAAACCTCCCTCCGTAATATCACCATGTGCACCCTCTGTAATATCACACGAGGGTGACAGGGTGATGAGAATTCTTCTGCTGCCGAGGTGGAGACTCCGGCCGTCTGGCAATTGGCTTCCTGCTTGTCCTTTGCCCATGATCTAATCTTCGTTCGCTGGTTGTTGCCGCCGCTGCAGCTCTTGAATTCGTCGCAGGTGTGGCCGCTCAGCAGCTCCTTCGACACCCTCGTCCTGCAGCTCCTCGTCGTGGTTGAGTGCACTGCCTGTATAGCCCCTAACTGTTGCCCGCAATCTTCGCTGCTGCAACGGGGTCTCAGTGCCGGCGTTCGTCACCGGTGTCGTGGTCGATCTTGGCCCGAATTCCTCCTCGTCGTGGTCACAATGATCCTGCCGTCTTGCAGGAGCTCTGGGAATCGCCGCTCGTGATTGCCGCACTGACCTGCCTTGCTCGTCGTCGTCTTGTTCGTGAATGTTGGTCGCCGAGTTGTTGTTGATGCCGAAACTCACGCTTATGCCGGGACGCCTCCAGCTGCCTTGTGCTTCCGCAGCTGATGTTGGCCGCTCGCTCGCCGCTCCTGCCTGCGCCACCCTGATCGACCCCCCGATGTCGGCGCCTCCTGTCGTTGCCGCACTTGGATTACTGGAATCACAGCGCCGAATCCTACAGCACCGAATCTCCTCGCCAAGTCGCCGTTCCTGGTCGCCTTTGTCAGTCTGAACTTCCGCCCTGTGTTCGCAGCTTCTGTCGATGTCGTAACCGTCGTTGGCAATTCTGGGCCTCCATTGCAGGTCCTTCCGATGTTGCTCGACGCCCTGCCGATGACTCCGGACTCGCACCCTGAGCCCAATCCACGCCAACACAATCTCCTTCTAAGTCTCCAAAACAAGTAAGCTAATCCCTACAAATAAATTCCAAGCCTTTGATACTAATATTTTATATTTTTTCCCCAAAACTATTCTCCAAGAAATCCCAAGCTCACAAAACTAGATCTAGACCTACAACAAAACGTCTCTCTCTCCAAAAAACAAGCGCACACACACTAACTAACTGGGGCCAAACTCATCGACAGGGGTGGGATCCAAAATCTCACCCCAAAGCTACATCTTTCCAACTAATGCACATCCACTAATTGTCATCCACAAATCAATCATCCACTAAACTCCCTCTTCACCCAAAGAGCACAAGGAGTCTAATTCTCCACTACTAGCTTGGCCCAATAGATCCAAATAATACACTAACTAATCAACTAAAATAATGGAATAAAGGAATAGATTAAAAAGACAAAGAAAATAATAAACTAAAAGGATAATATAAATAAAGGGCTAAATGATAGACTAAAATAATAGGCAAATAAACAACTAAAATAATGAATAAAAAGAATAGACTAAAGAATAGGCTAAAAAAGATAGAATAAATAGTAGGCTAAATTAATAGAATAAATAATGGGATAAAAAGATAGAATAAATCGTAGGCTAAAAGGATAGAATAAATAATAGGCTACAATAATAGAATAAATAATCGGCTAAAAAGATAGAATAAAATGATAGGATAGAATAATAGAATAAAGCAATAGACTAAAGAATAGATAAACGAATAGGCTAAAAGGATAACTCGAATAATAAACTAAATTAGCGAACTAAATAGTACGCTAAATCATATACGAAAATAATAGACCGAAGTAATAAGCTAAAACAATAGACTAAAATAATAGGCGAAATAAAAGACTAAATTAATAATCCAAAAGAATAGAGCGAAATAAACTAATGGACTAATAAATTAGACTAAAGGAATGGATTAGAATAATAGGCCACAATAATAAATCCGAACAATAGAATAAAATAATAGTGCACATGGCTCAAACGCCCAAACCGAACGGTTAAATAGTTAGAAATAAATAAATACCCAAAATTACCTAGACAAAAGGGAATCCTAAAATTGGGCAATCAAAACCAAATCAAATGCACACAAAGCCGGGAATTAGTCTAATCGGCTAAAATGTCCCGGTTAGACAAATATAAAATACAAAATACATCAAAATTATAGCGGTAACGGTTTACCACTAAAGTAGACCGTCTCGACGGTTCACACGCTTGAACTACTATTATGATTTCTTACTTATTTTGTACTTAAATGCAAAAAATCTTTGACTATGTTCCAAAGGTTCACTATGAAATGATTGATAGTATATAAAAGAAATCTAAATTGTTGTATGATTTAAAATTATTCCTTTTTCACTTATTATGAAGTTGAAGCACGCTTCATTGCAATTCCTATGCAATTTGTGGTTTCAAAATCAGTTCATTTTTGAGCATGCTAGAGCTTCCTAAAAATTGTTGAACTTTCTAGTGAAAAGTGATTGAAAAATTCGTAAGCATGTTGTACCCGACTGTAGAATGGTTATTTGTGTCGATGCATGGTTGCCGCATGTTCGTGTGGGTTGTTTCGTGTATGTATGATCAGGTGGCTTGCTTTCTGCTACCACGTCCTGCAAGTTTGCATTGAAGATTTAAATATAGTCGTTTGCCTCTGCTATGATGTCATGTTGGGGGAGTTGTCTTGCATCAATGGCTCTTTGCCCAGTGGGCACTAATTCATTGTCAAGACAAATAGACACTTTATTCACACCGGCCTCGAAAGAGGATCAGAGTTTCTATTTATCAGTTGGTCAACATTGATTTGATGTCGCAAAACCCGTACTTTTCCTTCTCTTTTTGTAATGGCATATGCTGCCCTTCATATTTCATGAGTGCGGAGTGAACGACACATGTCAGTCAAAAACCTTGTGTGTTTACATTTATATTTACATATTGGTAATAAATCATGGAATTAAGGCACTCGATATTAAACCCTAAACGTCCAACCATCCATTTTCTAGATGATGTATAGAATCAAACTCCATTTTCTCATGTTTCATGCACTTTTTGTTGTGTGAATTTTTTACTATAGATATTATGGGAAGTTAACTTCATGCATGTGTGAACCTATTAGAAAGAGGATAATTTGTGAAATTTTTATGCGTCATTTCATGTTGCAGTGATTTACCAAAAAATTCTCATATCTTAGTTAAAAGTGCTTTTGAAAAAATCAACTCATAAAATTAAGCAACCAAAAAATCTCCAAAAATCACTGCATTAGAAATATTACATTCTAACTCATCACAACAAATTTAATCCACAGATTGTCAATATCTTATTTGTAATCAAATTACAAAAGAATTTTGAATTCTAAGTTTTAGATTTTATCCAGAGAAGTCATTGCTGGAAATTTAAATAACCATGAGTGAACAAATATAGAGTGATATTTATTCATGGTTGATAAAAATTATATATATTTTTGATATACAATAGCCTTGAAGAAATGTAAGGTAGCACATTACATATAATACAAGGTCTCTTGATATATCCAAATTATGGTTATAGTATTTTTAAAATAGCATGATAGTGATAGGTGGAGACAAATTTATATTTATACGGTGAGTGAAGTGTGTGAAAAATTTAAGAACTGGATGAAAATGGCCACAAATCCATTTATAGAATGGATGAACTCGTTGGATGAGGGTTTTTTAAGTGTACTTATGAGGAACATTCCAAAGACTTTCTGGAATTTCGTGGTTTTTCAGCCCACGCTAGGCCAGATTTTTGTCATTGTACATTAAAAATACCAGATTAGGCTAATTCCCACTAAATTGCATGCAGTTTACGAAGGGGGGAGGAGGGGGGTAGGGTATTGCGTCTGAGGAAAACTCAAAAAATTATAAATAATGTAGGGTCAGAAATATTATGGGGATTTTAATTTATGATTACACATAGGGTGGTATGAAATTGAAGAAACTATAGTCATTAAAAAAATAAAATCTTGGGTCCACTAAAATGCAGAAAACGAGGTAAATAGCCCCCCAATAAATATGTGTTGTACGCTCATGTATTCTAAAGAATACATTAAGTGACTTTCTTGAGGACTTTATACAAAAAATTGGTGATAGCAATTGCGGATCTAACTATATGGATGGAATTTAAAATTCATAATGTACGACTATTATTCATACATCAAGTTCAAGATATCCCTTTTAGTTGCATTTTATAATGCATCTTTGCAAATCTCCAAATCTGAAAAGGAGTAAGGACCTTTAGGGATTAACGGACACTACTGTATGAAAGGTGAATACACATGCGAACACCATGTATTAGTTGGGGGGCTATTTATCTACATGTCTGGAATTTTCACCACCCTTTGTTTATGTAAATTCCTAAATTCTCCCATTTTTCCCACCTTGTATGTAGTTATAATTTTTCAACCTCTTCATTAAATCAATCCCTTTTTATTTATAATATTTACATTTAGTGGAAATCTGCCATAAGGTGAATGAAAATGCGAATTTTGGCAATTCAAAACCCATGGCCTCCCAATAGCAGACTTGTAAGACTCAGTAGATACTAACTAAAACCCTAGGCAATGGTGGAGGTCGATGGAGAAGAACGTTGGGCGAAGGCCTTTATGTGGTCCTTCTTTCATTCTCCGCCACAACCTGAAGGAGATGCCCTCATTGAAGAGAAATTCCTTTGCGCAGGGAAGGGAATTCTGAAAATTTTGGACCGTGAATGAAAAATATTCCCCCCATCACTCAAGAAAAATATAAACCATGGAGTGTCATCTATGTTTTAAAGGACAATGTGCCATTTTTCATTCAATTTCTTTGGAGGTTTGAAAAAAATTTACACTACATAAAATAATTTTCCTTTCACCTTATGAAAACTTTTTTTTATATACTTTTTTTTCATAAATTGATGTAATATAATAAGTCCCTACTTACTTATAAATGGGCTTTGCATATTTCAAATACCCTATAGCAGAATAACCCTTAAAGCTCCAGAGAGCCCTTTTCGACCAGTATTATACAACAATATTCCATTGTATTTGGCATAGTTCTACACCTCCTATGGGTTTAAGATCAAAAGTGAAGTTAAAATTCACGTCAACATGGTTTTAATGAGCTATTGGAGTCTCAATTTGGAACTTTCTATTTATAACAAATGTCAAATATACGCCAACGTATCTACTATCCCCATCAGCCCTTCAACCCCTAACCGCCCAACTATGCATATTTTGCATGATGTACGGATTTGAAATCCGTTTTCTCATCCATCATGCACTTTTTGCAGTGTGGATTTTTTACTAAAACTTTTATGGGAAGTTAGCTTCTTGCATGTGTGATCCGATTAGAAAGAGTTTGATTTGTGAAAATTTTATGCCTCATTTCATGCTGTAGTGTTCCACCCAAAATTTCAAAGATTTTAGTCTAAAAGTGCTCTTGAAAAAGTCAACTACTAAAATTAAGCAACCAAAAAATCTCCAAAAATCACTAAACTTAGAGTATTACATTTCAACCCATCATAACAAATTTCATTATTAGATTGTCAATATCTTATTTGTAATCATTTTACAAAAGGTTTTAATTTTAAGTTTGAAATTTTATACAAAAATATTGGTGATAGCAATCGCAAATCTAACCGTATGGATAGAATCTAAAATTCATAATGTACAACTTTATTCATTCATCAAGTTGAAAATATCCCTCTTAATTGCATTTTATAATGCATCTTTGGAAAACTATCAAATCTGAAGAGGGTGAGAACGTTTAGGGGTTAAGGGTTAAAGAAATTCTAAATTTTATCTCCAACAAATAAAAAATACCTTCATTTTGATCTCACTTACTTTCCAAATTTTCGCCCAGTGTCCCCTCTAAAGGGTTAGCAGAACTTACAGGTAGCATGCCTTTTGTTTGCAAAAATAGTGTGATGAAATGTTCTTTACGCCCATCGGCTAAGGTAGACGGTGCTTAAACCGCCCAATTAAGGGATTTGAGCAGGTTGAGTGATGCAAAAATGATCGCAAAAATTAAACACAATGGCAAGAATCAGAGGAGCCGTTGGGCACCGTGCGCACAGATAGATCAGTCCGCCTCGATTAACAAGAAATTTTCAAAGTCACTTGAACAAGAAGCCCCACATACATGCCCTGATACTGCTATTACCAACCAATAACAAAGTTAAATCTGACCAGGGTCGTATACAATTCCGCACATGAGTTGTCCAATATCTACTTGTGACTGCACTCAATCTTCAATCACCACTAGTTTGCATCCACACATTGTGGTTGACAATTTCTGCCACACAGAAACAATGATTCACGCACAAATCGGAGCACAACCGCCTGGACTTGCTGTCTCGCACCAACCTTTGCATGGTCCAAAACCGTGCACCTCACACCCGCTTAACCGGCTCCCTGCAACCCAAATCCGCGCGATCATGAATCCCAAAACCATACACCCCGCACCCGCTTAACCGCTTAATCACAAAACCGTGCACCCGGCACCCTAAAACAAATTTGGAAAGCATTATAAAGCTCAATACAAGTTGCAGCTGTGTTTTATTTTCAGTATAAACTTGCCCACTGAGATTGCGAAGAATGTCAACTATGTTAACAAATCGTGCCGAGCCATGTCAAAATAACCATGGTGGAGGTGCCGTCAGAACATTCTTAGTTCATCTGTTTCCGTCATTCTTGATGTCCATAAACAACCATGATCAATGCTGGGCGGGTTTGGGTATCACCGTGCACAGTTTTATTGCTTGGACCACGGGCACGGGTTTAGCACACGCACGGATTAAGCACCGTCTACCTTACTTTATCTCGTGAATTGTCTCCTCTATGGTCTTCATGAGCTGTAGGTTGTGAAAGACTAGCATAAATCAATTATTTTTGGCAATTTGTGTTTCACTGACTTTGTCATTTTTCTTGACAGTGGTGTGGATCAACTCATTTCTGAAAGGGGCATAGTAAGGTAGCAGACCACATTCCCGACTGAATTTCAGTTGTGGCTAGTTGGGAGTGTGAACCAATTTTTTTATAAATTTTGAGTGCTCCGCAAGGTTGGTGCCAGAGCAACCCCAAAAAGATTTTTTTTTTAGCATGTTTGTGATTTCCTACAATTTTTTAAAGCAAACCTTGTAGAGAGACCAGTCCTCGACCATAGAGTACGTGGTATGTCTACAGGTTGGATTTCTAAATCTGCATACTGGGTAGTCTAAAACCAAACACCTTTATCCCCTGTCAACAAATGAAAGAAACCCGTGCAGTAAACAATAAAGCCCCTTCTTGGGCGCTTTTATAAATTCTATTGGCTACATTTCTGGACCCAGCCCCCAACCCTAGGGGTCGCCATTGGGACCCGGACGGGAATTGGGTCTGCTACCTTACTTGACCTGGTTGTCAACATGCCCCGGAATTGGAGCCAACAACCATGCCCAGGTTTCTATGAGGTTTTTTTTGCACGATTGTAATCTCATAGTCGTGTTCTCTTTTGAAGCCTTTGAGGGCCACTTCACACTATGGCTGAAGGTCAAGAGGTCATCGATTTCCACTAATCAGATTGCAAGAAACCAAGAATTCGACCCCTCGACCCTTTTCACTAGAGGCCAAAGTCCAAAGGCTGTCGCCCTTCAAATGCCTACATGGCAACACTTTTTGATTAACCCCTAAAGGACTGGGGGGTGTTGAACTTAGCTCTTGTTTTCTTGACTAGCTCTTGTAGCAAGCTCAATTCCTGATTGGTGTGGAGTAATTTTGACGATCAACACCGTTGAAATTAAAGAAGACTTACATAGATTTTTCATGAAAAAATGATCGACAAAATCGCATAATTTTTGAGAAAATGCCACCGTTGCGAAGATTGATGGAACTTGTTTGGGGTATTTTGTACACATGCTGAAATCGGATTGTTCAAAAATGCTCCAAAAATTCTGAAATTTTAACTGTGATTAAAAATCATCATTTTAAACATGTGCAAAAAATTTCAAGTAATTTGGATGTGTGAGGAGGAAGATATGAGGGTCTGAAGTGGCACCTAGATACCCTCCGTGCAACTCAAAAAATCACCAAAAATCGCTCACTTGATGAATTTCCGATCAAGAAGTACCTATAGATTCGGCTCTGAAAAAGAGCTAGGGTCTCTTTGTTGCTCATCCTACAATTCAAAGCCTAAGAACCCGAATTTCCTCACTTTCTAGTTCCAGAAGCCGTGTGGGAACCTTACGGTCCTTTAGGGGTTAAGGCGACGGACTCTAGAAGGAAGTTTGGGTTTAACACGAATGGAACCCAAACTATGGTCGAGAGGCCGTCGAATTTTTTTCATAAAAAATCAAAACTATATTTTATTGCCTATTTCAGCCCATATCTTTGGACTCTCAACAAAATTTGGCCACTCAATCTTACAGCCTCTCGGACGGCTATAGTGTGAAGCGGCCCTAAGTAGGACTTTGTGGTGTATCTCGTGTTCAAGCACATTTAAATTCTAGGTTAGGGCTATTGATTTTGACTTAGAGTAGGTTGTTTCTATCTAGCTACTGCATTTTACCCTTTGCACACTTTTTCCATTGTTGACACATCATTGTCAAGCTTGAGGATAAAGGGCCATGCCCCTTAGAAAGCGCACATTTCATTAAAAGTGGACTACCAGACTAGAATAGTGATGGGGTGTGCTCCCCTTCTCAATAGAGATAAGTCCCCAATCTTTCTAGTCCAGTAGTCCAATTTCAATGAAATTTGTGTTATAATTGATTCCATCTAGTTGTGGGTGCCCTTGGATCTAGCGAGTCATCTAGCTATGGGTGAGCATGACGATGGTGTGGAGACATTGTGAGATTCCACCACATGTGGGAACTCACTAGTGTGGTTTGGGGGAGCTTCTTTAGCATTGGGAAGTTCAATGGTTTGAATTCTTTTAACAATGGAAAGCGCGGTGATTGGTTTGAAAAACCAAAGGCAAAACTCGTTTTTGCTGCCTTTGAAGCAAAAAACTAAAAAAAAAAAAATCTTCCTTATCTTTCCTTTTGTAGTAAAGTTTTGCTAAATTTTACAGATAACTCTAATATCCAAATGATATGTACTTTAGTGTGTTGGAATCCTTTGTAAAATGGGGATCCAAGGCCACATTAAAAACAAATCCTTTCTTGATATACAAACCATTCGAATCAGCTGGAATGGGTCGGTTTACCTTAGATTTTGAGCCAGAAGTGTTGTGGTCAATGTTTCAATAGTCATTGACAGTGTAGACTTTGGTGCTATCAGGATGGTGACTCTGAGAATTGTCATGGAGTTGTTATGGAGTAATATATTTGTTACAATTGTAGCAAATATATTCCGTCAAACAAAGTTAGATTCCGTCGAAGAATAAAATTTCGTCCAAAATTTGAACTTTCGTCTAGAATGATTTTTCATTTGCTTTTTTTAGGGTTGATAGAGGCCATGTGCAAGGCACCGAAACAGAAGTTGAAATCTAATTTAAGTACGAAAAATATAAAAATTCAAAATACAATACACTGTGAATTGTTTTTACAACTCTTTTGTAGTTGGGACCCCATATAAAATCCAAAAATAGCTTGAATGATCTGAATTTAACTTGAAGAGGTGGCATGACCAACAAAATCCTTTATGAAAAGAATTGGATGACAATCATCCATTTAGTAGTTGGAATTGAAGAGTGAATTACATTCGTAATCTATATTTTGGTCTAGGTGGCATTTAGGGGTTAAGAAGATTTTGATGATTTCATCCACTTTTTTTTTCCATTTTTTCTAAGGGAATATTAGAGAATATTTTTAAAAATTACAACGGAAAAAATTGATTTGGAGGAATATTTGTTTTGCCAAAATTTAATTTTTAAAAAACTAATACTTATTGTGCAGAAGAGCGCCGAAACTGCTAAGCGCCGATTTTCGTTGAGTGTTATGTTTTTATTCTATTTTATTTTTCGGCAATTTGTCGACTTTATTTTTGTTGATTTCGACAAAATACTTAATAAATTTATTTATTTTTTCGGCATTTTTTAGGGGAATTATTTTTTGCCGACCTTGCCTTCCACGTACGGTATCTATTTTTAGTATTGTTATTATTGCCGAATCTGCTTCTAAGGTATGGTAGTGTAAAAGTAGCCACTCCCAAAATTAAGTAAGATTCTGACAAAAATTCGCCAAATTTTTTTTGCTGCCCACGGCCCCCCACCATCTGGATTTCTCTAAATCCCCCAGTGGTCTTCAATGAATGGGGACAAAAGTGCCCCCTATTTTTGTCCTTGTACGGGCCCACCTTAAAAAACAACCCCCTCCTCCAATGGTTTTTTATTCCCAAGTAGGTTCCCCTAGGGTAAAATTGGGGCTGTAGGCCCCAAATTTGCAAAAAAATTTGCCAAAAAAACCACCGAAGGTGCCCAAAATGGAAATTTCAGAAAAGGGGGGGCCATGAACAGTAGCCCTGCATTCAAGACCACCGGGGGATTTAGAGGCGGGGCCACCATCCGCCCTGCCTTGACTCAGAACGCGTGCGCCAAGGTAGCCAAATATGGCTATGGAGTGTCAGATCTTCACCCGCACACTAATGCCTTGATCCTTCACGTTTTGTGATGGCTTCCTCACTAGAAGTCTCCAGACATTTAAAAAAATAATAATTCCTTAATTTTTTTTCACACAAAGTGAACGTGATTCAATTGCAAGGTAAGAATTGGTCCGGAGTCACCTGACATTTGCATCGCGACGAGCCTCCAGAAGCAAGTTCTGAGTCGATACGCCACCTTTAACAACTGGTCACATAGAATCAATGTTGATTATTCTTGCAGCTATTTAGAGGACGCGGAAGAAGAAATTTGGGCGATCCACGTCTTTTCCTGCACGATCCATGTCACCATGTGCATATTGTTCTCGTATCCTGACTCTTGCGAAACACGTGACTAAACTATTCACCCTCGGATATCCATTTGCGTGCATTTGAAATCTTTTTTTGGTTCAATATATGCTCATGGCGAATCTATCCGTTTCGGTGTAAGGAGTTGAATAAGAAGCCCCGGCAAGTGAATGCACTTGTGAATTGATCGAGAATCGGAGCTGTGCGCATCAGTTAGATTAGTGACAGGATTTGATCTTTGTTTGAGTGAGTGACCGATCAAGCTGCACATCTGCATTTATTTGACTTAGAGCTTCTTTTCAGGTATAAGATTTGAGATTGTTATCATGTTTTTTTTGTAGGCTGTTGGAACCGAGTTCTTTCGTTTTTCATTTGTAATGGTAAACATTTCGAGTAGGCTTTATACCGATAGCTATTTTAAAAATGTACCTCTTCTGTCGGTAGCAGAGAAGTAGTTTTATAGGACTTATATCTTGATAGATGTTACGGTGTTTAGACCGTGTTCTGTTATGACAATTCGATGGTCGTGGCACCGTGATTGTTATGTTATCTTTATATAAAACAATAAAGCTGAATATGTATATGGACAGAAATTTCGACGCCTTCTTGTATGAAAGCAATTGAGCTTGATATCATTTTGTTTGAAATTTTGAGCACAGGATGACGCAGCACCGGCGTCTGGTGTTGATGTTCGATGGAACATGGGATGAGAAGGACGATTGGACCAATGTCGCACGCATGGCAGAGGCGATTGATTGCGTCGCCGACAATGAGGTCGAGGAAGCTCAAAACTCCGACGTGGAGCCGAAGCCCGTGCAGCTGGTGAAGTATTTGAAAGGCGTTGGAACCGCGTGGTTCGGAAAACTTTTAGGTGGCTCGTTTGGCTATGGCCTGTCAGAAATCATCGAAGAAGGATATCTCTGGCTGTCGAATCAGTACCTTCCAGGCGACGAGATTTTTGTATTCGGGTTCAGCCGCGGGGCATACTCCGCGCGCAGTCTCGTCTCGCTCGTGCACAGGTGCGGCGGTGTGCTGACGAAGAAACCGGGCGGCAAACCGAGAGAACTCTCCGATCCTCTTTTGAAAGCAGCCTACGGTCTCTATCGCGGCTACTCGGAGACGACAGACGCGGCAAATGCAGCCTACGACAAGAAATTGAAAGCGTTTGGCGCCGAAAACTGTGAAAGTGTGCGGGTGAGGATGCTTGGGGTTTGGGATACAGTTGGAGCTCTCGGCGTGCCCGACTCCGCATTCAAAAGCAAGAACCCCTTGGTGGCGCCAATCTTGCATATTTTAGGCAGCAAGTCGCCTTTGTCCCGGTCGCATTACCAGTTTCATGGCCAAGGTCTCTCCTGCATTGTGGACGAAGCCTACCACGCCCTCGCGATTGACGAACACCGTGAGGACTTCGCACCGACGCTGTGGGACTCGCGGACGCCCGAGAACAAGGCCGTGGAGCAATGCTGGTTCGTCGGGAGCCACTGTAACGTCGGAGGCGGTTGCAAGAACGATGATCTATGGCAGCTCTCTTACGAATGGATGCAAAACAACGCTATCGCGTGTGGCCTGCGGTTCAAGTGGCTTTACACAGCCGGAGACCAGTGGTCGAGTTGGCGGACAACACCGGAAGATTCCTACCATAAATTCGTGAGTGGCTTGTATGCGCTCACCAAGACGCCATTCGACCGCGTCGTCGGCGCCAACGCTGCAGAATCGCTGCACGCATCTGTGAAGTTGCGCATCGAGAATAATCCGAAGTATCAACCGAATGGGCTGGCAATCATTCCCAGTGATCCCAAGAAGTTTCGCACGGAGATTCCGTACGTCCAATTGCCGGTGCAAATTTGTAGCTGTCACAAGTATAACAGCACGACAGTTACTGACTCCGCTACCACGAAAAAGGACCTGTGAATTCATCTTGTATTATACCTCGAGTTGATTGCAGCCATGACCGCCTGTGTAAGGTCGATCCTTCTCACTTCCGTACCAAATGTTCAAAATCCTCGTCTTACATATTCACTAAATCCTTTTGAAATTTTGTAGCTGCCGCTCTGAGTCGAAGAAAGCTATGCTGTGCATCGTCCTTTCCTTTTAACCATTAATTTCCTGCTGCCACTGACGTAATAGATTTGAGCTAGAGCTTTCTCAAAATAGTTCTATTGCTGAAGCTGCTCTTCTGTCTTATCATAATTGACGATCCTGTATCGTCGTTTGTTTGTACGCTCTGCATGTTTTTGGCGTTCTCGTCGTTTTGTGGTTGGAGTGTTGACATATCCCTTTTCTGCAGTACACACAGTATACCCCATTGTGCTATGTCCACGTTTAGTGTATTTCAGACACTTTTAGTTCTCGAAATTTGCAGATTTTGAATTTGTAGGAATTGTGATGCGGCTGAGAGAACAAGAGAACCAGGGCATTTGTTTTTCGTAGTATGAACCAGGCCATCTCTCATCCGTCATGCACTTTTTGCAGTGTGAATCTTTTCAACAAGAGAACCATGAGTTTCAATTGTTCCGCAATGTTGTTCACCTCTTGAAACAAAAGTTCCACAATTTCTACTCTCAATGGTTTTTTCACAGATCAAAAGCATGTTGTAGTCTCCACACAACCAACATTTATGTTTAAATTTTTTTGGAAGTTGTAGTCGCTTATGTTTTCAAGCATAGGTTTCTTGTCGTCGTACTTCAAGAGTAGTCTTGGGCTTCTTCATAGTCTTACTTGTGCTTCCCAATGTACCTACAAACAATTAATAAGTCATTTGTCTATTTTCAAATTTTATACATATGATAATGGTATACAATTTTAACTTATACGATATTTTCATCCCTAAAGAACAAATGATTCCTAGTTTTAAAATGACAAATTCAATTCATCATACTACGAAAAATATAACTCATTTGAGATCAAATTTATATCACCGGAATCATTGAAGAACATCGCATGTGTTTTGAGTTGGATTTGAGGAGAACCTCAAATTCTAAATTTAGGTTCATCATGTCATTCAAATTAAGGAAAAATCAAAAAGTGGTATTAGGAGCATTTTTTGATGACCTATTTTATAGCAATGGAAAAAATTGCTAATTTTATCAATTAAAAGTAATAAATTATATATTTCTCTTCGTTTTGGTGTGCACTACAATGTACAAAAAGAAAATTCTGAAAAGAATAAAACGAAAGTTGTGAGAATGACCTTCAAAAAATTAGAAAAACTTCATTATCCAAGGGTTACTAATGAATCTGCATCCTGCACCCTTTATCTCAGTGTGTAACTCCACTCTCCTTCCTTGCAACGGTCACTCTTACTATCGCACCATCCCAAGCCGGAATTTTTGCAGCTCGCCCGCCTTTCACTCCTCGCCAACTTGGGTTTTTGCATCCGTTAGATGCTAGCTCCAAATCGGAGGGACCACATTGATCATGTCGGCGACTGACCAACCCTCACTCTCTGCGTTTGAGTAAAGCGGTTCTTTTCCCTCTCTCCTTCCTCTCTCTCTCTCCTCCTCTCTTCTATATATGAGGAGAGGGGAGAGAGTGAGAGGAGTGAGGGAGAGGAGGGGAGAGGAAGAGGGATAGGGTGCGCGGCCACACATCCCATCAACCTATATGGCCAAAAAATATATTTTATTTTATTAATTAATTCTTTCTTTTTCTTCTTCCTCCTCTGTCGTTTAGAGTTCAGTTGCCGGTTGAACCCTAAATTTTATTTTATTTATTTTCAGGGTTCATGAACCCTAAAATAAAAAAGAAGACGAAAAGAAATAATAATAATAATAATAATAATAATAAACGAACCGGTTGAAAGAAAATTGAAAAATTAACTCAGATTGAATCCTAGTCTATTTCTCACATGATAGAGCAAACAAGAAGTTGGATAAGTATGTTATATGAGATACTCAAATATTGAGCAAATAGGAAGCCGAGTATGTTAAAGCCCACTTTATACTTGGGGCCGGATTGAGGGCCGGCCCGAACTCTTCAAATTTCAACCAATAGGATCGCTTGATTCTTTCAAATCCGGCCCAAGGGCTTTATACTAGGGTCAGGCCGAAACAAGCAATTTTTCCTACGTGGCGTCCTATGTGGCATGATTTTAGCGCCAAATCTTTGAGCCCATTTGATGAAATCAGGACAAGGTTTTCCTTGGCCTGAAGTCCAAACTTGGACCGGATTGAATCGGGCCGGCCTTCCATCCAGCCCCAACCTGTTACTTGAGCAAACATGAAACTTATTCTGAGACAAAATGTAAAAGGGTACAAGAAGCTTTTTTGGGGACAGAGGGAGTACTCTTAAAAAAAACGCAAAGGTGACTGACTTTTTGAGAACCCAGCAGGGTTGTACTAAAAGCTGAGCTCATGAGTACTAGAGTTGCAAAATTACGTGCCTGCCACATGGCCCAATAATCAAAGGCCAGTAGACCTCCTGTGTGCAGATGCATGGTCGACACCAATGGCTTTGAATCAGACCATGCTCTAAACCGACTTTGTCAGGTTTTTCAGCAGTTTTGAGTAAGTCTTAGATCTTGTTTGAACTTTTTGTTCGAATATCTTTGCTTTGTGACCAACACGTGCAATGTTCTTCACCTATTCTACTGATACCAAATTTGGTCCCATTTGAATTACATTTGATTGTATCTGTCCTTTTAAAACCATGAATCCTTTGTCCTTTAGGGGGTTAATGAAGAGCTTCTTGCCATCGCTTGAAAGTGTTATTGTCATAGCATGTCTAATTTTAAGATAAATTACACACCTAGCACTGAGATTTTTTTATATAACTGAGCTTTTATGTCATACCTTTGGTACATATGTTCAGCAGAACTTGGTAAGTTGAAGGAGGCAACATCGTAATTGAGCTTCGAAGGTCTATAGAGCGAGCTTGCGATCTCCGTGAGGTCAGGTATGAGAATTTATTGCACTCGGTTCTGGCTCTGAAACTAGACAACAATGTCATAGCTTGAATCAAATGTTCAGCTCTTCCGTTGTAGTTTGAGTGAATTCATGACTGCAGGAGTTCAAGCTTGACAAGAGATTAGTAACAATTTGCACACATACGAGAATCATAAATCAACGAAGACTGTTTGATTTCATGCCCTGCAAAGTGATAGCACTAACACTTGAAAAGTGTTGATGAGAGTGTGAATTTTGCAAACTGAAACTTGAAAGGTGCTGCTGACAGTTTGTTTTCATTTCTGAAAGACGTGCAAAGTGATAGTTTCTTCTAGAGAGTGATCGATATTCTTGCGATTTGTGTAAAGCTACTTGACTGGACAGGATGAGCACGAATTCGCATCGACGAGTAGTGGTGCTCCTCGACGGAACATGGCAAAACCTCGCCAACCGAACGAACGTCGCACTGCTGAACGAGAACATCGAACAAGGCAACATCAACGGAGTGCAGCAGATCAAGCGCTACTTCCCGGGCATAGGGACGGCAATGTTCGGGAAACTCCTAAGCGGCGCATTCGGGTATGGCTTGTCCGAGACGATCAAAGAGAGTTTCCTGTGGCTGTCACAAACGTACCAGCCAGGAGACGAAGTTTTCGTATTCGGATTCAGCCGCGGCGCGTACTCCGCTCGAAGCTTAGTCGGCCTGATGCACAAGGTCGGCGGAGTGGTGAAGCAACCAACGGAAACGCTCATCAACGAGGCGTATGATCTCTACCGTGACGCAAAAAGCGATGCGCGCGCGTTCAAAGCAGAGCACGTCCAGCCAGCGCGCGTGAAGATGATCGGCGTCTGGGAGACAGGTCCGTGCCTCTTTTCTTTTACTTGATTTAGGTAATTGCAAAGCAGGCCAAGTTATCAATAATAATCGCAGGTGAGTATTGGTACTGTGATTACTTTTATGACTTCTTTGATAGCTCAAGATTGATACTATCACCTAACAACCTCATCCATACACGTTAACCAATCAAAACGTGCAGATTAATGTCAACGCACGCGTCTGTGTATTGATTGCATTCATGACATACCAATGAAATTTCTACTTCATACCACCTTGTTGCAAATTTGTACAAGCAAGCGTTATCAGTCTTAACCTGCGCCTCCAATCAAAACATAAGGTTCTTTACCAGTTAGTGGAGTCCTCCCTTTTCAAGGGTAGCGTTGTAGATGCTTCTACAGTGCCTCACCACTCAACTTCATTAGCTAAAGATAATGTGGACTTGCTATGATTCGAGTGATTCGGGAATAGTGGCCAAGATTCTAAGGTGTTGCAGGGACGGGGTAAAGAACCTTATGAAACATGCAATGAAGGAAAAACTCTCCTGCATTGAGATTATGTTTGCATTTTATTCATATATACTAAATACATTATGAACCTTGAAGTTCGAATGACATGATTTCAGTACTAATTTTTGAGACCGATCATATTTGTTTTTTGCATTATCGAAGGACAGTCAACGAGTGTCATACAAACTCACGCTTGATGTTGTCATTCTGTTCTTTACAGTGGGGTCACTCGGCGTTCCGGTGTCAGGATTGCCGTTGGTGCTCCCCGGCACACGGGCGTACTACCGGTTCCTCGACACAAACCTCTCCTGCATTGTTGATGAGGCGTATCACGCGATGGCCATTGATGAATACCGAGCAGATTTCGAGCCGACGCTCTGGGACGCTACCACGGACAAGAATCAGAAAGTGGAGCAGTGCTGGTTCGTCGGCGATCACGGCAACGTCGGAGGTGGTTCAGAGAACACGCTGTGGAAACTGCCGTATGTTTGGATGCAAGAGAAAGCCATAGCTGCAGGATTAGGGTTTCGGACGAGCTTGGAGGCGGACGAGGAATGGCGCCAAGCTCCCTCTGATAGCTTCGACACCTTCTTGTTTGGCCTTTACAAACTGTACCGGTTAGGGAAACGGTATATTAGAGCTCTCGGTAAACAGGTCGAGGAGACCCTGCATCCCAGTGCTTTGCAACGTGTTGAGAATTATACCGAGTATCGTCCCCAGCCGCTTACTGACGCCGGCATTCCTGACAAGACCACCGTATTGCCGCGCAGACACGTGGTGAAGGAATGCACGTGTGACGGATAAGCACAACATTCAGTAGCATGCACTGTCTCTGCCTTGGCTCTACAGTAGATGGTGTGGAATATTCCACACCCAACAATACTTCATCAGTAGCTAAGTGGACAGGTGGAGGCTCAAGGTAATAAGCAAAGTGCATGAAAGGAAAGGCAGTGAGCATGAAGGAAAGGCAGTGAGCATGAAGGCTACTGAACAACTTGAGGTTGTTTGGATTAAGTCAAATTGTGGAACATGTTTTTTTATAATCTTTTTTTAGTAGGTCCTATGTGGAGTTTCTTTTGTTCAAATTTCTTTCTTCATTGATTTTTGTGATATAAAATTTGGTCCCATTTGGAAAATAGTTTTCACAATATGATCGATTGAATTTTGTCATTTTAAAACCATAAACTCTTGAATCTTTTGGGGGTTAAGGTAGTTTTCACATTCCTATGGCTTTCAGCTATTGAATGTGCAACTTAACAAAGTTACTATAAAAACAAACTCGTGGATATGGTATCCATTTTGATGAGTACTTCAACTCAATAAAGTAGGTATTTATTTGCATATTGTATGTCTAAGTTATGAATTTTGAAAATTTTGCTTATAGAGTTTTCCAAAGTTAAATGCTTCTTTTTTTACTCTTCAATTGGTGTACATTTTCTCAACTTTAGATATATTTTTAGCCTACCTATGGGAATTGAAAAGCTAAGAATGGATAAACTACTTTATAAAGGCAGTGCATAATTGCCACTAATTGAGCATAGTTACTATTAGTAGATGCAATTACTCATTTTATATCTAGTTTGAGCCTACTCGTGGGAATGTTTAAAAAGGGGGAAAGCTAATGGAATGGAGAATCTACCTTCTAAGAGGAATATTTTGAATTTGATGTATGAATAAAAGCTGTACATTTTGAATATCAACCCATATTTAACTAATTATGGATAAATAGACCAATTATGGATAATTTCATTCAATTAATCATTATAAAATAGGAACAAAAGCGATGTGAAAAACATTGAAATGAAAAAAAAATACAAATACAAAACACACTTGAATTCCAGCCAAGTCAAAAAAAATTGTAGTGTACTCACACAAAAATATCGGCAGCCCGCCAGCACATTTACCAACCAGCCCACCAACCTCATGTAATGGTTTTGTGAATTAAAATAAGTTTGCAAAATTATAATGTGAAATTAGTACATTATGATAGAAAGATTCTATGTGGAGAAAGAACTGAGTGTCCAGGAGAAGGGAGACATGTGATATGACAAACAACATTTCATACAAATGTAGTGATTGTATATAATTAGTGGAGATAGCAAGTGAAAATGTACAAAGCATTTTGAGAAAGGCAATAATACAAAAGCTACATTGCCTAACTTGTAATAAAGTTGTTTTAATCACATTGTCAAAATTTGAATGTACTGTACAAGCCCTGAGCCATTCGGGCTGCAAAGGATCATATGAAATTTAAATCATTCCTACTTCTAAGAATGCAAATGTACAATGTATTCGTTAGGTGCCGATAGCTTGTATAATTGGCAATCGGATAAGCGTATGTCTTGTGCTAAGTTGATTTAATCAGACTATCATCCACAAAGTAAAGTGAATAAGCATTGAGTCATTCTAGCCGGAGAAGATCGTTTTAAATTCAAGTAACGAGAATCAATCCTTAGAACTTCTATAAATGACTGAGTACCGTGTATCGGCTGCCAGCCAATAACCACTATAAAAGCACATAGCTAATCTTCTCCCTCCTCGTCAACATCCCAATCCATAATAGTGCCAACGACCTCCAAATCACATGAGTAGCATGGGGCCCCATCTTCATGTGTGAGGGCATTCGATGGAAGAATATGTCAATGCTTGCATGAACTACTTGGGGAAGACACGGTTCTTTTTGCCATCTCTGTGTCCAACACTCTCTTGCAACCACCCCTTGCCTTCTTTCTTGACTTTCATGGGAGTCCAACATTCCACCTTGAAATTCCCATAATTTGGACCCAAAGTCAAGTGAATATATTCCAACACTCGTCCAAGCCACACTGGAAAGTAATTATTGTGAGTCGGGCGATAGAGAACAAAGTCCCCAAACAAAACATCTCGGAAGGGATTAAAGCTCAACTTTGGTCTCTCTTTAGTTAGACCACAATATAAAAAGGACTCCACATTTTTCTCTAGAGTGACGTCCTCAAGACTATTAGAATCAGCTCCAAAAGTAGGAAAATGGAAAGCATGATCTCTTGTCCAATCTAAGATTGGCCAAAATCCCTCTTGAAGTCAAAGAGTGGTGGACAACGAAGAATTAATCTTTGTATGGATCCACTCCCAATAAACAATACACTTAGCCATTTCTTCTGAGTACCTCTTGTTTTGGACCGTACCAGACTTCCAGAACTTGATGTACTTCGCAATTCCATTCTTAATGAATTTTTGTTTCTCCATGCATTCGCTAGCCATTGCAACTTCTTTCTCAACATTCAATTTCTTTGCATTCACCTCAACATTTCCCTATAAGGCTTTGAATGGAATAAGTTGAGGGTCACCAATGGAAATTCGAAGATTGTCTTGAGTATCTGTCGTCCACATTTTGACAAGGGGCCCATGAGGAAGCCATAAGAAATCTATTGTTTGCTTTTTGTACCTTATGATCAGCCAACCTTGATCTTCTCCGTCAAGACCATCATCACTATGACCACCATTGTCATCAACAAAACCGTATACCTAATCAACTTGATCATCTTGCGTGTGCTGTTGATATTGCTAATGATATAGACCCTAAGAGTGTTAAATATGATGAATAAAGCATGAGGTCACATTTCTTGTATTGTTTGGATAGAGACATGTTAAAACCATTTCCAAGAGTTGCTTAAATGGATATTTAAGTTTGAATGAAGTCTTTATTTAACTATATATTAATACTAAAATTTTGACTTAGAATTAGTACTAAAATTTTGATTTAAATTTAGTACTAAAGTTTTAGTTAGTGGTTTTTTTTTTATTCTAATTTCTAATTTGAAAGGAAAAATAAAGGTTTCAATTCCGGTTGTATACAAAAAAGTTGTGATTCTGGATCAAAAACAATGCCTTCGAATTTTTCAATAACATTGAAGCTGCACAATGCAAATTTGATTGAACAAATCAGAGTACCTGAAAGCCAGATAATTTTACACTCATTAAAGACTTCTCAGTGGTGCATTAAGGATAATTGAAATGGACCACAGTGTAAGTTCAAATTCTGGCCACAGTAATGTAACTGTATATTCTGGATGAATGCAAACAGTCTCAGTTCACTACGCAGTCTCAATTCACCACACAGGTATTTCAGACTTTCTGAATACGAGGGGAAGTTTTTACGTACCTGCTGTTGCATGTGGGAATGAAAAGCTACGCCTGCAGCAGGTACTTTCGGGCTGGTTCCGCCTGCTCGCAAGATGTGTGAACCACCCCACTGAGAAGTGTTTATTGAGAATAATAAGGATGATTAAAATGGGGTGGTTCACACAAGTGCATTAAGGTGGATAATTAAGCTCCAAAAAGAGGCATTCCCGGAGGCATTATTTCGGGAATGGACCACAAAATATTATGTACCATGAAATAATTCTTTTATATGAATCCTACCAGTCAACTTTGAATAAATCTCATTTAAATATCAATTCATATTTTTCATTTAAAAAAATTGAATACATTGTTTTCAAATAATTAACAACTAAGATTATGTTATTATGATTTAATTATTAGTTAATCAATCTAACTAGTATGCAATCATAATTTTGAAAATGGAGGAGAATTTATCAACAATCACTTCAAGCAATACCTCTCTAACACTGGCAATACGCATGAGTTTACTATTCCTCAAGCTACTATCCAGGATGGATTCATTGAGCAGGAAAACATGTCTAATCCTCTACAAACCTCCCTCATGTGTTTGACAATTTCAATTCAAAATTGGTGATTGAATCTGCAATGAAGTTTGTCAAATGATAGAAATATCTGGTACACAGAGACTTGTCAGTGATATGCACAACAAAGTTGTTGATATCCTCCGAGCACAATGAGGCTTTTGAGATGTGCAAATTAGTTGAGATCATGTTGCAGTGAAGCTATCATCATCCGCTTTCGGGTGAGTGTTGATCAGCGCTTTAGTTTTAGCTTATAAACCAACACTCTATACACACTACTTGTTGAGATGGATATTTGTGATTCATTTTAAACCCCAAAGTTTGCAAGTTCTGCTTTGCCGTGACAATACATGAGTATTTTATCTCCTTGTCACCATCCCTTGTGTACTACGGGTGCATTTCTTTGCATTGGTTGTACTGCAAAGATATTCCGTTGCAAAGCATCATGCAAAGGGTTCAACGGTAAGGAACACGAGTCAGCAATGGAACGACTGCATTGAAGACGCTTGAAAACTCCTAAGAAGCCCGAACTTCATCCAACACAAATTTAACCTCCACTTACCTTTGTAGGATCTCCAACGCACAACCCTACGGTATAATAGGTCTTCTGCCTACAAAAGTTGGCTTCGATCCTGCCAAGTTAAACCGGCTGTCAAGTTTCCTGGTGCTGCAAGCGCAGAAGTTTCTCCGGGGCCCTGTTTCATACTATTCTCGACACTTCCTGCGCCTACCAACAAGAAGTGTGAACCAATGGTGGGCGTGTATGACATCTTCAGTATGAAATGAACGCAGCCTAAACAATGTTCTACACTGTATTGTAGCTCCAAATCAAGATTCGTTTATTTTTAGTTATTTTTATTAGATACACGCCCAACTCTTGTGTGGCCGGCTTAGCACGCTCTGTAAATTGAAAACGAAAGTGCTGGCGACGTATCTACGGATATGATCCAATCCAATCCAGCAAACGGGCTGCGCAACCGTGCAACCGCGAATCCGCGCGGCCCGTCACGAAAACCGTGCGTCCATTCGCTCGCGGTACCGTGCTCTCCGTGTGATTCCTCCTTAGTCCCCACAATCGATCCAAAGCCCCGCAGCAGTAATTCTGCAAGCGCATCTCGTGAATCCGGTCGATCGTTTTGGCGATGGCGATGGCGAAGGCGAAGCTTCTTCTTCGCCGCAAATTGAGAGCTCCCGCTCTCTGTTTCGACGGACGACGACGTTTTGTCACGGATGCCAAGGTCCATGGCACGAGTTTTCTCACGGACAGGTATCTTTCTGTTTTCTCGAGTCCAATGCCGTCGCATTGTTCGACCATTTCTATTTTCTAATCGGCAATGCGAGTGCAATTTTCCGATCTCGTACGAGCAAGGTGATAAAATTCTGAAACAGAGTCTAACGTGTAGAGAAGACAATGGAGTCCGTGAGTTATTTGATTGAATCGACTTGGAATTAGGAGATAACAGCCTAACAGGGACTTTCGATAGGGCATTTTACGAGTTCTTCCTGTTAATACTAATTAATTAGAATTCCTGCTAAACCTCGTGCATTATACCCTACGGTTCTGTATCCAAATTCGTTAATACATGAATTTTTATTTTTTAAATTAAAATATTTAACACAATTTCTGTGTAATAAATTCGATTTTTTAATTTTTTAATTTTTTTTTGCACTTGTACAGTATTGAACATTTGAATATATATTAATCGATCTAATATATTTGAAGAAATTAAAGCAGGTTACAGTTCATGAGTTGAACTTTTAGATGAGTTTCAGCACTTCTTGACGACAAGCTTTTCTTAGGAATCTGGAAGCTGCATGAATTCTTCCCCAAGTCCTTGTCTATGATGCTGTACGCTGTTCTTGTTGATTTTCACTTTTATCTTTCTAAATTAGTTTCTTTGTGGGAACCAGCACTCTAAGCATAGTGATGTTAATTCAAATTTTCATGTAACGTTGCGGATGCCATGCACTCCTACTCTTGCAGGGTTTGGGATGCAGTAGTGGTTGGCGGGGGTCACAATGGCCTTACAGCAGCTGCCTACCTTGCCCGAGCTGGCTTGCAGGTGGCAGTGCTTGAAAGGCGTCACGTTCTCGGGGGTGCAGCTGTCACGGAAGAGGTTATTCCAGGATTTAAGTTCTCTAGAGCAAGCTATCTTCAAAGTTTGCTGCGGCCTGGCATTATACAGTGAGCCCCTTCTACTTTCTCGGATAGGAGTGCAGGGTGGTTATTTATTGGCTTATTAGTACAATAAGGCCGTCTAAGGTTATAAGAGCTGTTTTTACTCCTGAAGGGATCGTGATAGGCAAGTTTTGCACTTCGTAATAAGATTTGAGTTGTTACTTGTACGTGCAGGTGCAGTACCTATTTTCTGTTTCTGCTGAGTTTGTATTTGGAATTTGTTTTTCATATTGGTTGCTAGAATGTTCTCGACATTTTCATTACTGGCTTTCCCCAGCAAAATTGTGTGACGGGGAGCATGCTTGTCCCAGAATTTAACCATTGAGTGGGTTTTGATGTGCTGGAAGCCTGAATTGTGAACGGAAAACTGTTCAGCTTGATGACGTCGTGATTGGATGTCCTTCAGAGAGCTGGATTTGGCAAGACATGGACTCAAACTACTTCCAAGAAACCCGTCTTCCTTTACCCCAACAGTAGATGGACGCTTCCTTCTCATGGGTCCCGACCCCAAGGTCAACGAGGCTGAAATATCCAAATTCTCAAAGAATGATGCTGTTGCCTATCCTAAGTAGGTCTTGTAATCTATACTGTAATATTCAGGAGTAGGTATTAGCAGTTGTTAAATAGATCATCCAAGCTGCTTCGTGATATCTCATTAACAGCGCTTTTTCTCTAAGCGATGCATTTATGCTGCTCCCTGTACAAGTTTTAAGAACCTCATGGATGATGCAAATCTTATGTGAATAGGTACGAGCATATGCTGGAGAAATTTTGTACAGTGATGGACCCACTCTTGGACACAGTGCCTCCAGAAGCACGGTTGGGTGAAAGTTCTTTAGCAGGAAGAATGGCTGATGGCTGGTCAAAATCGAAAGTTCTGGGTAGCTTACTGAAACGCTCATCAAAACTGAAGCAACACGAGATTACGTAAGTGATCTACGCAATCCCCTTAACATTTCTTTGACATTTCTAGCAGAGTGTCCTGTTTCACATTATGACTTATGTCGTAGATTCTGTTTAGTCTGACAACAATAATAGCTACAGCTGAATGTTCCCTTTAGAGAAAGGACACATGTGCCTTTAACTTTTGTGTGAGAAGTATCTCCTGTTCTGCACAATGAGCTGTTGTTTTTTGCCACGTTAATGCCTTCTAGGATTGTTTAGTGAGCCACTTCATGAGTTTGAGGATTGAAGAACACCTTGTGTGGAGAGTCCGCTTTTTTGAACAGATCCTTTATGGAGCTGCTACTAGCACCTGCTTCCAAGGTGCTGAATAACTGGTTTGAGGTATGGTGTTAACCTTTAGAAAGTGAATTGAGGACTGGCACACATTGAAACGATCTCCTGTTATGCATGTAATGACTTCAATACGACCCATTTAATATTTGTATGATCAAGCTCCAGTTTTAGCAAAAGAATCTTTCCTTCTTTTCTCGACAGTCCCTTGGCTTAGTGTGATGATTGCCTTTAAGTCCTGTTTTTGAATGCCTTGCTTTTCGCTGAGTAGTAGTGGATGTTGCTGAAGCTTATGACATGTGTTATCTGTGCATGGCAGTCGGATGTCTTAAAGGCTACCTTGGCAACGGATGCTGTAATTGGAGCTATGGTACGCTATTCAACTTGTGTCTATCCTCTTAGATTGAATCCAGAGGACACTATTGCAACCTGAAATGATGTTTGATCTGGCAGGCCAGTGTGCACACGCCTGGCAGTGGATATGTGCTTTTGCATCACGTGATGGGAGAAACGAATGGCTCTCGTGGTATCTGGTCGTGAGTACACCTTTGCCGACTAATTTCCTTCTGAAAGTGAGGGGAGCGCGATTTGGTGAACTGAAAATAACTCTCTTGAACTTCAGTTTGGCCGTGATGTTTGGGAATGGATCATGAGACTTGTGGAAGTGTGATACTGGAATAGGTTTTGGGATTACGAACAAAATGGACGACAGTTTTTTTTCAGACGGTTGTGTTATTGACCAAGATTTAGATTGGTTTTTCCAATTTGTTACCATGAACGTTCTAATTACGAGATGTCGCTAGTTATGTTGAAGGTGGAATGGGAGCTGTATCCACAGCCATAGCGAGGGCAGCATCAGAAGCTGGTGCAACTCTAGCTACAAATGTGGAGGTTGGTACTTTCTCCAGTTTTCGTGCGAGTGCATAGGGTTTTAGTTTTAGGATGGCGCCTGCGTCCTCTTGGACAAACATGGCTGAAACTGTCTGTCTGTGTTGGAAGCTTCTAACCAAGATTTGACGAGGACTGGTGGCACAGGCAAAGCAATTTCTAGTGGATGAATCCGGGGTTCAGAAAGCTGTCAATGGGGTATGTACCTGGTGAACCTATCCTTGGATTACTATGGCAAGGGATTTTGCTTTGGTGCACGGCAGCTGAGTAGAGGGTAGAGAATAACTCTGTCATTTGCGGTAGAGGTGAGGATTACTGAATGTGTGAAACACAATACCTTGAAGGCCTTGAAGTCAATTCTCTGATTTAGTGGACAGGTTGTATTGGCTGACGGGACAGAGTTATGAGCAACACGAGTTCTCTCAAATGCTACACCTGCTGTTACCTTCTTGGTAAGTTCAATCTACTTCTTGTGTCATAAGTAGTCATGAGGATACTGAAACTTGGAGTATGGTCTGTGAGTCGAATCAGGAGCGAAAAGAAAAAAGCACATAGAAACTGTTGCTCAGCGTCGTGGTTCGAGAAATAAGACTGGATGTTAGTCCTGAGACCTGTGCTTTGCAGTGACAAAATCTCGTCTGATATAAACGTACTGTTGCTTGAATTTGAAGTTTACACAATCTTGTTGGACTGGTACATGGCATTCTCATTTACAGTTTTTGCGATTGTAGCCTACTTAAAAATGTTCGCGAATGTTTCTGTGTTCTTACTCTTTATCTTATGTGTTCACTTTGCAGAAGCTGATGCCAGATAACGTTTTGAGCGAGGATTTTCTGAGTGGTGTCAAATCCATTGACTACAAATCTGTAACTACTTCACCTGTTATTGATATATGAATGTCAATATATCTATTAATTCCTGGAGGATGAAGCATGGTCTGGTGTTTAGAGTCTAATTCTCACCAACTTGTGTCTTTTGAGTGTTCAGGGAACCACAAAAATTAACATTGCAGTTGATCGCCTACCTATGTTTCGAGCTTGCCCCCGCAGTGACAACACAGCTGGACCCGAGCATTACGGGACTATCCATCTTGGCGCCGACTGGTAGGCCCGGATAAGTTAGTCTGTTATTTGGTATTTTATTATATTTCTTTGCAGCGCAATTTCATGTTCTTTAATCATGTCATCCTTGGTCATTTGTGCAGCATGGATGAAATTGATACAGCTTACAGGGAAGCGTTACTTGGTCGAGCATCATCTAGGCCTTTGATTGAAATGACCATTCCTTCAGTATTGGATCAAACAATAGCTCCTCCTGGTTTGTCCTATCACTCAATACCATTGAATTGTTCTTTCTTATAGCGTTCGGTCAGTCAAGACGTTTCTCTGAATTTATGAGTAACTTTCAACTGCGATGTTCAATGCAGGCAAGCACGTGATCAATTTATTCATCCAGTACACACCTTATGATTTGAAAACTGGTGATTGGCAAGACCAAGTGACAAGGGTAAGTTTTCAGTTTGAATGCCTTGTTTTTATTCGTTGGGTCTTATTTCTTCTCTGTTGGATGTGGTAGGAGTTTGCTGCATACATTTCTTTAAGGGTTTAAGGATCTGACCTGACCTGGCATCTATATATTCCCTTAACGATTATTTGTGCCATAAGAGCCTTACATGCCTGAACTAATGTTTGTTCCTGTGGAACTAACTTCACGACGTTTGTAATGTAGGATGCATTTGCAAAGATATGTTTTGATTTGATAGAAGAATATGCCCCTGGCTTCTCCAGCTCCATTTTAGGTTACGATATGCTTACTCCTCCAGATCTAGAGCGAGTTCTGGGGCTCACAGGTATAATTCTATGCACGTGAGCACGTCCTCAACAAGCTTAGCTTTTGTGACTAGTTTGCACATTAGCATTGAAGAACAAGATCATAGATAATTTACGCAACCAAATCATTTCCATTTTACAGCTGGAGCAGGCAATGGCATGTGAATTCTACATCCTCAGATTTGTTTACATTGCTAATAATTCTCAATAAATCCTTTGAGAATGGATTTCATCCTTTATCATAAGCCATGCAGTAGCTGCATTGAATTTCAAAGTACTAAGAATTTTTAACGTGCTTCAGGTGGGAATATTTTCCATGGCGCAATGGGGTTAGACGCTCTTTTTCTACTTCGTCCTCTGAAAGGATGGTGAGTATAACTCTCATGGAAGTGATTCTGGCGATGAAATTGTAACCATTCTGGAAGACCAGGTGTCTTTGTGACCATTTTCATTGTACGATTATGGTAAGGTATGAAGTGAACACTGATTAACATAAAATTTACCATCGCAGGTCTGGGTATCGAACGCCAGTGAAGGGACTCTACATGTGCGGTGCGGGTGCACACCCTGGGGGCGGTGTCATGGGAGCTCCTGGTCGTAATGCAGCAAGTGTTGTTTTAGAAGACTCACTGAGAGCATATTAGCTTTGTGTCTCCAGTCGCAGGTATACATTCCAATGCTTTCTTTACAACTCTACCGAATGCCAGTAGCTCGTCATGCATGAGCCTTTGGAGCACATTCACTTGAACCCGAGCTCTTCAGTCCAGTCGAGCCGTAGCAACAGTATGGAGAAGCCCTAATTACTGCAAATTATCTCCAGAACAGATCTCCCACTAAGGCATCTCCGCAATAAAATACCCTTTCAAGTCTGGACAAGGTTGAAAGTTGAAACCCAATTTGTCTTTCTTAAGAGTGTTTCCGGGTGTACAGCTTATGCATTAGTTCAAGAAGACCATCGCAAGAAATTGGATAATGATTCTATTGGATGTATATTTTTAGAATATTCTGAGGAATCCAAAGCCTACCGGTTAATGAAAAAAGGCGAATACGCAAATAATTATTTCAAGGGATTAAGGTAGGATGTCCTAAAACCACCAACTTAAGAAATAGGGCCTCATTTTAACAAGGTTATTTATGAGAAATATTTTTCAGTCATTTAAAAAGAGATTTCTCACGGAATGCACAAATTTTCGCAATTTAATTCCCAATATCCAAATTGATACAAATTTTTGAAGTGAAAAGAACTTCGTGACCCAAATCAGACCTCTAGGTTTCTCCATGTCCACACCATGTGGTACTAATTTTCACTCATAATGATACCCAAAACCATCAACTATTTCTTCGCAATGCTTGGCGTGCCATTGGTCTACTTGAATAGTGAAATTGGTGGTTTTGAGTCTCAACTGTGGTAGCCCCAAGAAAGCTCATGTCATAATTGGGGGAGGTGGTGGTTTTAGGACATCCTACCTTATTACAAACTTAGGCATTTCAGGTCTTTGTTCTCATCTAGAAAATGAAGACAAAGATTCACTAATTGATACTTATTTATTCCTTCTTTATTCTTGCCCATTACAAGTTTAGAACCTGCTCATTCTAGTATGCTACAAAATCAACCTCCAAATTCTTTTGCTAATGAGCAACCACAATGTACCTCAATTTACTACCCCAAGTGGTAAAAAAATTCCCAAAACATGACAAACTATATTATCACCCATTCAGCAAGTTGTTATCTCTCAAGAATTTCACGCATGCACAGTGATTTTGCTTGGGCGTGTCCATGGGAAGCAACACCTTTTCTACTAGTATTGAGAGTATAGAAGGTATAAAATGCAAAGACCCGCAAGATATAATTAGAAGGCTCTAATAGCTCACATAATTGAGCTTGCTACATATAAAGAAGCTTTCCAAAGCAATTTTTTTAGCCTTATGGTATAATGCAATTGAGTCAGAACTCCAATTTCATAAACAAAATAAAACTTGGACAATCACATAATTACCACCTGATAGAAAAATTGTTTCTAGCAAAAGGATCTTCAAAATTAAGTATAAAAGTACCGGTGAAATAGATAAATACAAAGCACGCCTAGTTCCAAGAGGTTTACCCAAGTCCTTAAATTTTTTAAACTTAGGACTTATGATCAATTTTTTAATATTTTTAATATTTTTAATTACTTTTTACATTTTTAATACTTTTTAAATAATATATTTTTTAAAATAAAATTAATATTAAAATAACATTTTCAATAAAAAATTAGATTCTGATCCAAGTTATTGAAACGGCCCTTCGAAAGCTTTTAAATCTCTTTTAATGCCAAGTTTAATTTGTAAACTTAACAAAAATGTATAGCTTACACCAAGCTCTATGAGCTTGGTATCAACGTCTTGATACGTTTTTCTTATCCAAAGGATTTACCATGTTAACTTCTGATTCCAATATTTACATTAAAAGAGTTACCAACAATCAATTATACTATCAACAATCAATTATACTATCAACATCAAATTCTCCTACTACAAAATCTGGTCTATGGCTCATATTCCATATTTACAGGCAATGGACAACTTTATGCATGCCCTCGGGGAAGTCACTGTCAAAAATTTAGATAACCATGATAACAAAAATTTAGATAACAAATATAGGATGTCTTTTATTCATTTGAGATTAAAATTTTAAAATTTTAAAAGTAATAGAGGGTGTTTTAAAACCAATTTTCAAAATATTTTATGAATATTCCTAGAATATACAATGAATGTATTCCAACTATACTATAAATAGCAGAATATTCCAATTATTTCAAAGCCCCCCATGAAATATCCTTTGTTCGCTCATGTATACCAAAATTTACACTAAATGACTTCCCCAAAAACATGCCATTGTTAACACTAGACTTGATTGCTCTTATATTGTTTGTAGCTTAACCACATTTATCCAAGCTAGGCTATATTCACTAGCAAGCAGTAAAAAGATTTTTTACGATATATACAAGGTACGTTAACCCATCACATCAGATATTTTTATTCTAAAAATGGAAATATTTTAGAAGGGTTCTTGGATGCAGATTGAAAATGGAAATATTTTAGAAGGGTTCTTGGATGCAGATTGAAAATGGAAATATTTTAGAAGGGTTTTTGGATGCAGATTGAAAATGGAAATATTTTAGAAGGGTTCTTGGATGCAGATTGGGTCAATGATAAAGACATCCACCATTCTACACCGGGCTATTGTTTTTACTAGCAAGAGTTATGGTTATATGATGGGCAAATTAAAAACAAAGGTCAATTGCCTTATCCAGTACTAAGTCTAAATATATGGCTCTTTCCAAAACTACATCTAAAGCTATCTGGTTAAGATCTTTACTTAGTGAATTAGGTTTTCCACGAACTAATCCAACAATTATATTTGCTCATGATAAAAGTGCCATTGCACTTTCGGAAAATCCAAAATTCCATGCCCGAACTAAATATATTGCAACCCAATACTATTTAACATGAGAAAAAATTCAATAAAAATAAATACAACTTCAATATATCTCCACACGAGACGTGATTGTTGATATATTAACTAAAATTCTTCTTCCTCAAAATCACTTTGTTCGAGTGATTCCCAACAACATTTGACTAACCGACCTTTTGTTCACCAAGCAATGATAGCCCATATGTCATCTGCACATATTCTAACACTACCCATACATGTATCTTCAGTTATTATGTCAATATCAGAATTTACGGCAAGTACATTCTCAACACATGTACTCCACATATTATTATCAACATTTAGATGCGTTATTTTGGAGAGAAAGAAATAGGAGAATAATCCAAAATAGTCATCCTCATCCAAGAACATATCAACCTGAATATATAAATAGTATTATTATTCGAAATGGATATCATACAAATATTAATCATAATTAAATTATCAACTCTTGTAATATTTAAGGTTATCTCTAAAGAAAAATGCAACAAAGGAAAAGAAATCACTATGAGCAAAGACTGCGACATTCAAGAAACACATATGAGTCAAATTATAATAATGGAAAATGTAATGGATGTCATACAAAAACTCAAAACAAATTTATTCATATCAAATCCACCAAGTGTCCAACTATTATTACTAAAAAGATGAGTAAATATCTTTACTCTCCAAAGTCTAATAGCATGAGTAAAGATAAATTTGAGGACAAAATTGAAAAGAACAAAAGTTACTTTTGAAGACCAAATCAAAAGGGTCCAAGTCCATAAAACATCAGTGATACTTCAAGATCATCAAAATTAATATTCAATGAGTTCATCATTGATTTAATTAAGGGTAACAACAAATGAAATTATTCTATATGAATCTACACATAATTCTCATCAACTAACTTGTGAAGATCAAGGACAACAATGTCAACACTCTTCGTTCAATCAACATATATCATCTACAAAAAGTTTAAAAGATGAATACGTAGTGATATAGAGGGAGTGTTAGTATATACTACTATATATAGTATATCATTAGTATTTGGTAAAAACATATTTTTATTAAAGGGTTACACATGCTAGCTATATGAAGAGCAACACCCTACAAGTATTGTCAATATAAAAGTTAAGATTAAATATATGTAAATTGTTCTTCCACCTTATTTGTATATCTTGAAGAAGTATCGTCATAGTCTGATTTATGTTAAAACACTTCACCATTTTCATCTTTCTCTAAAGAGAAGTCAAAATCAAACAAGTAGTTTGTGCAACTCTGAACCTCCTCTAATTAAGAATTCCGTAACACAAAATCAAGAAAATCGCTTTTGAGAGCCAGAACGATGCACATGGCGTTTTGTATGGTATGGTCCATTAGAATTCTTGTCTATGTGCACTCATTTGAGGATTCATATTCAAATTGGTTTGAAAGTTAGCTTTTTAGACAAAATGCTTAAAGTGCACAAATGTGCACCGGAATGTGGTTAGTGCATCAAAAGGAGTTGGTGGACCGTACCATACAAACGCTCCACAATCATGTTGCACGAATAAGAGAGCAATATTAATCCAGTTGAAAATTGATACAGTCTACTTCGCGTCTTTTTTTGATGACTTCAACATCTTTGTTGTGTTTCATGACATCTATCACCATTTTAGCTACACCTAGAAACTAAAGGTGTTTTTTGATATTAAACTTGGATTCACTAACTCCAGCCAAGATGATACATTCATCTTGTGTATCACGAAGGATTCTATTGAAAACTTGTAGGAGATTCAAAATGGGATACAATAGGATACGAGTCTCCATTTTGCTTGCACAACATGCTAAATTTTTTGGTGAACAAAGTTCCAAACTCCTGCAGGGAAGTTTTCTCTGAAAAAATTACACATTTCCAACCCACAATCTATTCTCCATTGATCAAAACAATTTCTTGCTCACTTGTCCATTTTGATACATGGATTGTCACTAATGTCCAAAACACTTTGCACTCTTGTTGGGTCATACTAAAAAACTAGCCGCAAGTTTTTTAGAGCTTGCAAATCATAAAACGCATCCCAATAGAAATGAAGGGTTTTCACGTGAACCACCTATAACTGTTAATTGGAAAGGGAGGAAGTATATGACCTAAACAAATATGACTCTCGTTGTTGGCAAAAAAAGTCAAAACGTAAGATTGAAGACTAATTCAACTCTTTGGAAGTGCAGTAACATGGTCATTCGTGTCGCAAATAGAACCAAAGCTTGATAACATCAAATCAAATTCTGATCTCCCAATTTGTCAACTTCACACAGACTTGGATTAGAAAAATTTATTCCTATGTTGAATAGATCAATATGGGAATTCTCACTTTGAGCATTTTGCACCCGCACAAGAAGAGAGCATAGAAGAACAATCTCAACGTCAATAGAAGGAGCAACTAGTGAAATGTAAGGATTTGAAGATCTTTCTTCTGTAATTTTTTGAGCTACCACCTCATGTGCCGTAGCATCATCTATCTTAACACCCCTAGCACCACGTCCACGACCTCTAGTCAAACTTTAAGAGGCACACAACTCTAGTCCTTCCATAAAAGGAACCCTCATCCTCTTAACTCTTTCTATGCTAGACCTCTCAATTCACACTCACTCACACTCACTCACACTCACGATTTGTGAACTAGTGGCAAATGCACGTTACAAACCAAATGTCAAAGATGTTAATAACCCTTTTTTTAGCAACTTCGTTAGATCAGATTTTGTGAATCAAATTTGGTTTAGACACTTTGCAATCCTAGATAATTAAAATTTCTTAAAAATATTTGTTACGTTTGTCTTAATTGATTTCAAAAGATTAGCACCTAGTGCACTGGGACAAAAAAATTGGTTGACCCTAATGTGCATTCCTCCCATCAGTAAACTTGGGGCAGATAAATGTAGTGTGGTTTTCATGTGAAAATCAAGCAACATCATTTTGACATGGATCTCATACAAAGTTCATGCACTTTGTAATGTTAGGTTTATCTTGCACTTACAAGCACTAATTAGTTTCTTCTTCTTTTTTGACACAAAGGAGCTAATCACTAATTATTTGGATGATCTGTATCATTTTAACACCGAAATCATGCCATCATTCTATTGTAAACTCCGGCAACCATAGATCTCGTGTGATTTCAATGTCAAGGTCCATGCGATTTTCATACCATTTTCATATCAGAATGATGCCCCATGTTTTTACTGATGCCATCATTAAAAGACATTTGAAGCCTCCAAAGGACCGTTTCAAAACTCGTGTCAGAATCTAAATTATTAATGAAATTTATATATTAATAAAAATAATTTTAAATAGCTTTTTTTATTATTTAACGAAAATATGATTAAAATGCATTATTTATAAAAAAAACCATTATAAAAACATATTACAAAAACATATCATAAAATATTAAAAATTTAATATCCATACAGACATGGACAAGAGGCGACCTCATCAGATCTACTTCAGGTTTTATTTTTTTATTTAAAAAAATTAATTAATTAAAAAAAATTGATTTTTATAATTTTTATTAATTTTTATATATTTAATTTATTAGTAATTTTTATTAATTTTTGTGCATGAGAACTCGCAGCCATCTAATGTATGGTGATTTTGGTGTAATTGGTAATACAAGCCCAGAGTGAAAAATAACTAAAGCATTAAACAGGCAACTCCCTATTTTTGCACTTGGCCAAGTGCAATCATTTCAAGACCTAATTCTGCTAAAAAAGAAAATTTATCAAAAAAAATTACAAAAAAACATCGATTTCTATCTTTGTTGAAACTTGTAGTATATTGTAATAAAACACTAATATTTCAATTTTTTAATAACAAAAATTTGAATTTCATTTATTTTTAAAATTGCATGATTGACTATTTAAAAAATATTACAAATTACGAATAAATTAAGACACTGTAATACCGTTGCCAGAGTGTATGGGAGAAGACATGAATTCTTTTCTTAGTTTCCTTTTTCTTATTTCTTTTTTTCTGTGTTAGAAAGTACATAAAGGTGCATGGCTCCTTCTTCCATCCTTCAAAACAACATTCAAATGCCGCATACCCTCAGCCCTCCGCCACGCCATTATTTTCATTTTATTTTTATTTATTTATTTATTATTATTATTATTATTATTATTTTGAGGTATATGTCCTCCGTCACCCTGCCGCGTACCCTCAGTCCATCCGCCACACCCAAAAAGAATTAAAAAATAAAAAATCCGGGTTTTCTGGGGCCTAGGGTCCGCGCGCGCAGACCTTCTTTCGTCCTCACCTCAAGCAACTCCTCAAAACAACATCTATATTTTCTCCCATTCTCCCATGGCCGCCTTATATACTCTTGAGGCGGCTATGAGAGGATATGAGAGAACATATTTATGTTCTCATGAGGGCTGGAGGATATAGGGTGCGCTGCCACATACCCTCAGTCCCTCCGCCACGCCCTCCCTCCAAAAATAAATAAATAAATAAATAAATAATTCCGGGTTTTACAGGGCCTAGATCCGTGCGTGCGGACCCTCTTCGTCCTCACCTCAAGCGACTCTTCAAGAGAACATCTACATGTTCTCCCATTCTCCTATGGCCATCTTGTATACTCTTGAAGTGGCTATGAGAGGGTATACAAGAACATATGCATGTTTTCTTTACGAAAGGAAGAAATCAAAGGGGCGGCTATGTATCATTAGCGACCTGCAAAAAGTATATATATCTATATATACATATATATATAAACATATAGATAGATGTTTAATGATTTTTTTTGTTTTATTTTTTGTGCAGGTGGTTTAGTGTGCATGGTCGCGTGTTCTTTTTCCTCCTTTTCTTAGTGCATTTGGAAGCCCCGTTGGAATTGACAACGATGTTGTTCATGTGGAATTTCATGGATTCTGTATAGGGGAGTGAATCGCTCGGCTCGTTGTTTTGACGAGTTTGTTCTAAGAGGTTGAATAATCTATTTTGATAACACGGTTAAAAAATGTCATGGTGGAGTTGCTATTTGGAGGGAGGAAGCAACAAAAGCAACAATGGCGCTATATGATTACATGCGGATTAAGCAGATCACTATTCTAATTGAAGCAAAGTCGCACATACTTGAATATGTTGCAATGCAGATTGAAGGCATGGGTGACAAGAGGTTGCTAGATGCTTACTAGAGTAGCTAAGTACATTACTATATAGTATGTTATTTTCTAGTTTAATTGTGAAGGTATTGATTTAAAAGTTTGTACTATTCTTATAAATTGTAAACAAGTAAAGTGTTTTTAAATACTAAAATGCATATTTAAAACATATCCGTCTATTTGTGGCATACTTCCAATTGCTTACAATATGTTTATATGGTTTTGTAAGATGTGTACTTAACCTCTTGTTTGAGAACTCTAACCTCCTGTATTTTTCTAATATACTATGTGTCAAGATCAATTTCAAGGAGAGTTTTGTTGCGTATAGAATTCAATTAGAAAATATTCAAAGCACAAGTAATGACTTTTTCTGGCCAAAAAAATAGTGACTCAAAAATTTCCAAATTATCCTTTTTGCAACCAAATCTGTAAAAGAAAAAATTGGCCAAAATTTTCATGCAATTTCTACCGGTCTGAATTTTAGTGCGCCGGAAGCCAAGTGCATGATTATATGGCCAAGTGCAAAAATAGGGGATTGGATGTTATTAGTATCCTACTTATGGTCTGTTTTGACATAAATGAACTAATTTAATTTAATTTAATTTTTCCAAATAAAAAAACCGTAGTGCCTGGTGGTGCTTGCAGTATTGGGCCCCGCCGTTACGCTACACGAGCTGCGACGAGTATGGTTGGGAGCTTTTTCATGTCTCCTTTTTTTTTTCATGGTATCAATGTCGTTGTAGCAATCTCTGAATTCCGAATTGACAGCTTATGGTTGACCATGTTTGAATTCCGAATTGGCACCTTATGGTTGACCATGTTTAGGGGTTTAGGGTATTTTGAAGGTCTCTTGCAAGCCCATTTGTCCTCCAATGTCCAATCTTCAGGTGTGGTATGATTTAGGGTTTTCTTTGGAAGCTAAAGTAAAGCCCTTACCACACGACAAACACATGAATTTTCAAAACTTCTTCGAACGTGACACTTTGTTTCTCAAATGGTTTCTTTTCTTTTTTTCTCTCCCTATCTCGTGGAGTTTTAGGCAATAGTGCAGAGTAATATTAAATACATTTATTGTGCCATGTCACTACTTTATTGCCATGTAGATTCCAAAGCTAAAAAGTTGTTCATGTCTTTGTTGCACTTTTTTAGCTACTTCCCATGTGGTAACCATTTGCTTGTGTGAACCAATGGAAAATGTTTATTTTCAAAGGATTTCCTCTCGTGTAGTAAAGGCCTATATTACCTTGACCCCTTGGCGTCTAAAATGTCCAATATAGCCATCTGCATTACTGAACTTTGCAATGGTGGCATTTTCTCATTTTACCTCGGTTTTTTTGATTGCAATACATCATTTTAAAGCTCTTGTTCTATACTACAAGATCAATAGTGTCCATTGTGTCAGAATAAAGTCATTTTCATACAAACAAATGATTTATAGCGAGGGGGTTCAATTTTCCTACACTATAGAAAATACATAGTGGATGCTTAGGTGTGAACCCCTAAGCTCCTAAGAGACCATTTTTTGGTCGCTACTCAATTGTAACGGGCTAGCCAAAACAAAAGAATATGTTTTTGAAAAATTAAAATATTTTTAAATACTACATCAAGTCTACTTTCCAATGCAATTTGAATTATGTCAATCCGAGTTAAAATCCATTGACGAGAATTTTTCAAAGTGGATCACCTCAACATTGTTTTAGTGTTATAAAATTTGCTATTTGGAGAAAGTAATGATGTTCCCTCCATCATTTCTTTTGCTTTTTTGAAGTATACAATAGATAAACCAATTTCTACTCATCATGCTAAATTTTAAACTCTAAAAGTGAAGATTATAGTTTATACAAATTTTCAAAGGTTAATGCTTTTAAATTCATTCAAAAAACACCTAAAGTTTTTTTTGGAAGTTCGACGATATGGATAATTTGTAGAGATGATGCCTTACATTTTGTCTATTGAACCAAACTTCATCAAACATATGGAAGGCACATATTATAAAACATCTATGCTTTGTCTAATACCCCTCGGGCGTTTAAGGGTTAAGATAAGCCACCCTGTTTGTGCCATGATTCGAAAGTCACACTATTTATGCCACTAAGGTATAAACTATTAGGTACCAATTGTGATCACCTATAAAAGCACATGTTTCAACTTCAGGAGTTCCTAATCTAGTTATCACAAGCATTAATTATAGCAATCTGATTGGGCTAGAAATGAAAGACAGTTATTGGTACACCTACTAACATCAATAGTGGTCTATGCATATTAAGTTTGAAAATTTATATCAAAATCATACATTGTGAAAAAATTGAGCTTGATTATTAAACCCAAAGTTTTATATGCTGCAAATTTTTATCAATGAAAATCAGTGCTCCATGTAGGTTGAAATGCTTAAACTGACGGCAACTATACCCCTTACCTTATGTACTAGTAGTGTACATACCAAAATCTTAAATGTAAGACACGGATACAAAATGACCACAAAGTGGCACAAATAGTCACATGGCACAAATAGTGTGGTTTACCTATTCATCTCTTCTTCATCTTCTCCCAGTCCGGTGTTGTGACTGAGGCCAGAATTAGGGTTTGGTGGCCAGAACTTGGGCTCGTTTGGAACCTTGTCGTTGCACGGATTGTTGCGTTCCACAGGAGCCGGAAGGTCGCTCAGAGTATCGTGGCAGCGATGGTGATGGTGCGGAAAGCCCATATGCTGGTGAAGGGCTTGGATGGGCGGACGCTCTGTTTGCGCTTCCCGAGCAATGGAAACGGCGATGAAGGAGCCGTCGTTTCCGGGGCGACCGTCGCGGCGCTCTTGAGTGCGCGGACGGGCATCTCCTCCCATTCCTTCCGCTTGGTGACGGGCACTGCCGTGGTGCGTCCCGATTCTCTCCTCACGGCAACGGACAACGAAGGACGTTGTTTTCCTTCTTGTTCCTTGTTGCTGCGTTTGCCGGGCGGCACCAAGAATGCCAAGAACAACGAGAGGATTGCGGACTTTCAGGAACCTGACAATTCTAGGGCTAATCGCAAGTCTAATAGCAAGCGCAAGGTGGACGAGGACGCGATAGCAAACTTGTTGGATGAACAAGATCCACCACGGTAATCATCCTTCGTCCACTGTGTATTTTCTGTAGGGTAGGAAAAATTGGACCCCCTGCTGCAAATCATGTTTGTGTGAAAATGACTTCAGTTAGTGTTGATCTTGTAGTATAGAACAAGAGCTTTAAAATGATGTATTGCAATCAGACAACCTAGGTAAATGAGAAAATTATGCCGACGTTGCAAAGTTCAGTGATGATGCAGATGGCCATATTGGGCGTTATAGACGCTTAGGGTTTAATGACTGGAGAAGAAAATCAGGTTGCATGCAGTTTTGTCTGAGCTCGCGAAGTCTCCTATTTACTTAACCCCTAAGAGGTCCAGGCGGGATCTCGTATTTTTCTGTAGCAGGTCATATGGGGACTGCGTTTTGATCAATGTTAATTTATTTTCGACATTTCGCTGATTCTGGGGATACGTACTTTGGCCCCATGTGGATTATGTGGTGATCAATCGAATTGGTCATTTTTAAAACCATAAATCCTTGATCGTTTAGGGGTTGAATCGTCGACTTGGTTGCATTTGCAGGGCTACCAAAAAAGCTCGATTTCCTAAAGGGAAGAAAGACTCGGGGACGAGGGCATTTTTACAGGATCCTGTAATTGGAGAGGAGGATGGAGGACCTATTTTGGCTACAGATGCACGTTTAGCTGCCAAGGAGCGTGCGTTACAACGTACTGTTCGCAATGAGCAGCTTATTAATGCTGAGGATGCCTCATTGGTTGATGATCCTGTTGCCGCCGAAGAAAAGGTCAGCTGTTCTGTGTTTTTTTTCTTGCGTTTCTCGGATGTCATTTTGCATTCAATTGCATGACTCTATTGCTTCACTTCCCTGTTGACAAGATTTGCTTCTGATTATTACTATATAGCCTTGTGTGGTGATTCATCGCATTTCTGGTTTCTTTCCAACTTTTCCTGTATTGTGTCGTGACGTGTTTTTATTCCAGGGTGCTATGGCGAGGTTAGAAGATGGCGTTACCATCGAACCTTTCAACTTGAATCAAGAAAGAGAAGAAGGCTACTTTGATGCTCAAGGGAATTATGTTGAGTACAAGCTCAATGAGGATGATAAGGTAGCTACTTCAGATACCACTCCTGTTTTCATCTAGTATGAATGCTGGCCATGACTAGATAGTGAATAAATGTACCTCACTTGGAAGTTTTGGCGTTGCCTCTAATTTTTATCTTTTCTTATTTTTTACTACCCAACTAATTAGATCCATGATTTGATCAGTGTTAGATAAATGTTATTTTTGTTCATTTTCTCTTTCTCAGTAAGTTGTGGTGCCCTTGCACTTAAAGCATGCCTTTCGGAGCAGGACGCGTGGTTTGAGACTGCAGAAGTTGACGAGAGTCTGCAAGCGAAGAAAATTAAGGAGAAGGAGATGGCAAACGAAGATACTGAGCTCACTACTGAAGAGCGGTGGGTACTTCAGAAGCGAATTGCGAATACTCTTCTGCCAGGAGAAACGGTTGGTTTATCTCAAGCCTTTAGGTCATCTTCTTCTTAGGTCATTTTTGCCGGAATAGAATCTTTCAGATGCTGGCATTAAATACCAAGTGGTGTATCACTTTACTAACTCCAAACGTCACTCTGGATTTTAGATCTTGCAAGCTTTTAGGAGATTGCGAGGAGTGACGAAGGACAAGAAATGGGCTCCGCCGATGGTCGGAGAGACAAAGCAAATCTTTGATCGTCTGACAGAGGATGCCATGAAGCTGTTAGACAATGGCGATTACAGTAAGACTTCTAGTCTGCTGGATTATCAAACGCTCCAGTTGCAGCCAATTAATTGCATATCATATTGATTAAAGACATGGATTACCGATGCTGTACATAAGAATGTCGTTATTGAGAATGCAGTAGTGGAAGCAGTAAGTCACAATTACCCAAATCCACCACCGTTATTAAATTGGAAATTCCACTACAAAAAGAAGAAATCGACACTTGTACTCTGACTAATTTCAGTCTTAATTGTGTTTTTACAGATATTTATCACGAAGATAAAGAAACTCTGCAACGAGAAGCTGGTCAGTACGCATGCCATCATTTTTTTCCTGTAATTGGTTTACACGTTTATCTTCGTTGAACACCTCATTACAGTGTTTTTGTTCTGAGATGACTTGCTGCTTGTTCAGATGGCTACGAGGCCCTAGCTCGAGCTAGAAAAGGCGAAACAAGTGGTAGCAATGGGACAACGCAGCATCCTTTTCAGGTACCGTTCAAATGTTTCTCTGACGAATTTGTGACGTGACACAAGTGAACTAGATTGGACAAGTAGGCTTACAAGACGATTGCACTTAAGGAATATTTGTTGTGCTGAAATGTTTTGAACAAGTTGTAATTTTCCTTGTATTTTCTCTGGGTTTGTCCAATATGGTGGATCTGGCCTTACCTTACCACCTAATTATTGGTTTTGTTGCATTATACGAATTTCCTTTTTCAGTTCTAAACCACCATAAAGAAAACTTAATTGATTCCAACACATTCGATTGGCAGGTCCAGTCTACCGCTGGAGACATGTTCGGCGACGATGATTCTTTTGACATGTTCGGCGGAGATGACGACGTACCTACAGCGGGACAAACTTCTGGCAACTTGCAATCACAAGCGGAACAAATTAGCAATACATTACCTGAGCTTCCTGGATATGTTTATGACGCAAATTCGGGGTAAGATATGTTTTGTTTTCTCTGTCCGTTGAATCAACAGCAATGGGTATGGCACGTTGAAGCGTTGTATTGCAGCTGTTCTTATAACACATGATGCTTACAGTACAAGCCACTTTCTATCACACGTTGCGTAGTATTGCAAGTTCTATAGCATGATGTGCCTTCTGTCTTTCAAATTTTTTTTTAACACAATTCGTGTTTGTGTTTGTAGGTATTACTACAATGCGGATGATGGTTACTTTTATGATAAGAACTCGGGCCTTTTCTGCAATGCAGCATCTGGGAAATGGTAATCCATCTTTAGTCCAAATTGTGAAATTCCACCTCTGGCTTATGAAATTGTCTAGGCATGTTTTCTGGAGCATGTTTTCTGAGTGTGATGTGGGAATTTGCAGGTTCATGTATGACGGTGCCAACGGATCATATCTGGAAGTCTCAGAAAGTGGTGACACAGGCGCCAGTATAACAGGTGTTGGAGCAGAAGCGTGAATTTTTTACAGTTTTCAGTGTAGATTAAATATAGAAGGTTTTGGGTCAGTACTCACCGAGTTAGGAGTCACGACATGGATTGAATCCTGTAGAGGATGTGCATGTTATTGTTCATATTCTTGTACGCGAGGTCGTCTTGGTGAAACACCCACTACGGTATTGTGCTTCAAGCTCTTCCACAAGTCGGTTTCCATGGATAACCGTTTTTCACTCACCAATTCTCGCTGATTTATAACATCCCTACAAAATTTTAGTTTACCATTTTAAATGCAATATAGCTACACCAACTATTTTAGAAATCAACTGCTGTGGTAGTTACTCTGGTAATAAGATGAAGAGGAGCGGCATGTGCACAGTGGACCCATAATCGTCACAAATAGCACAAGTATGTTATTTTAAACCCTTAACTGCCCGAGCGTCCATTTTTTGGACGATGTACAGATTTCATCCATGTTTTCTCATCCACCATGCACTTTTTGCAGTGTGGATTTTTTACTGTAGATTTTATGGGAAGTTAGCTTCATGCATGTGTGATTTGATTAGAAAGGGGATGATTTGTAAAAAATTTATGCCTCATTTCATGTTCTAGTGATTCACTCAAAATTTCAAAGATTTCAGTGTAAAAGTGCTCTTAAAAAAGTCAACTCATAAACTTAAGCAACCAAAAAATCTTAAAAAATCACTACACCTAGAGTATTACATTTCAACCAATCACAACAAATTTCATCCAGTGATTGTCAATATCTTATTTGTAATTGAACTAGTGGGATCCGTGCCGTTCAGCACATTGATGTTAGTTTAATGTTAAGAACTTTTATGGACTTCAAATATGTTGATTCAAGAAATAAATAATATATATGAATATTATTTATTTAGAAAAATAAAATATACATTGAAGGCCTCAAACATTGCCTCTATTTTATTTATTTATCTTTTTTTTTTTAATCTTGAAAGACAAAGGACAAAATTAATTGAAGTGCAAGGGAGAAAAAACAATCATCCAGGGTCCCAAATGAGGGTTGGCTATATTAATTTACAATATGATCAATTCAAGTCATCATTTCAACTAACTTCAAAGTTACTCAACTATCATGCAACTAATTTCAGAATACCTCAAATATCATTCACTAACTGTTTCAAACCCGCTTTCATCAATCCTCACTAACCTTTTGAAAGTAAAACTCTAAAAGAAATCGTTGTCTTGCTCCAAACAAACTCCAATCCAAACCGTAATCCTCAAGTCAATCTGCACAGATCTCCCAAAACGCCGAGGTTACTCAAAAAACGCCCAATATGGCAATCTGCATCACTGAACTTTCTAAACAATGGCTTTTATATTGTTTTTTTTTATTGCTATACATCATTTTAAAGGTCTTGTTCTATATTAAAAGATCAATTGCGTCGACCGTATTAAACTACCATAGACCTAAGTCATGCAACATACTATCATTCAACTAATTTCAAAGTCACTCACTTTGACTAACCTTTTGAAAGTAAAACCCTAATACCGAGATGTATCGTTGTGCTCCAAACAAACTCCACTCCAAAACCGTAATCTTCAAGTCAATCTGCACACGTTCTCCACAACGCCAACCAGTTTTAGTCAAAAAAAAATGCAAGGTGACTCAAAAAATGACTATCTACATCACTGCAAAATCAAGTTGAACCCTAAACCCTAAAACCCTAAATCAAGATCAAGTTGAAGTCATTTTCACACAAACAGATGATTTGCAGCATAGGGTCCAATTTTCCTACACTACAGAAAATTAAGGGTCTAAGATATGAGATTACATATGAGATTGCATTACATTTAATTAGTCTAAATTCCACCTTCTCAATTCCTACACCAGCAATTCTATAAAACAATGAGTAACACAAAGAGTGATCCAAATGCTCAACTGTTATCCTCAACTGCAACAATTTTCAATTCAGCTTGATCTTTTTTCCTCAACAACAAAGAAACAGACTCAAACTGAGATAAATTGAGCTTCATCTTTTTCAACAGCAAAGAAACAGACTCAACAATGCAACTTGATCTTTTTTTCCTCAACCTTTTTTCCTCAACAACAAAGAAACAAACTCATCCTCAACAATTCAACTTGATCTTTTTACTTCAAGAGCAAAGAAATCGACTTGATTTTTTTTTCCTCAACAGCAAACAAACTTGATTTTTTTTCAACTTGATCTTTTTTCTTCAACAATGGTCATATTCGTCATATTGAGACTTTTAGTTGATTTTGAGACAGAATGCCAGTTATTCAAAAATTCATTTAAAAAATAATAATTGAAACCAAAAAAAAATTAATGCTCAAAAAGTGCTCAAATAGTGATTCTATAATGAAATTCCAAAAGGTGGTGTTGTTAAATATTTATAAAAAAAATAGTAGTAAGGAAATAAAACAGTTTATCTTCGAGTCGAAGATAAAAATGAGATTGCGAAAAGTCTCAATATAACAAATATGGCCATAACAACAAACAAACAAACAAACTCATCCTCAACAATTCGACTTAACAACAACAAAGAAACTTGATTTTTTTTCCTTAACAGCAAACAAACTTGATTTTTTTTTCAACTTGATCTTTTTTCTTCAACAGCAAACAAACAAACTCATCCTCAACAATTCGACTTAACAACAACAAAGAAACTTGATTTTTTTTTCTGCAACACTTTGCCCTCAGATAAAAGAAACACAACGACGATGGATTGCTCACCTTCCCTACACCAGCAAAGTAACAATAAACCTTTCAACCTTTTCTTCAAACCTTTTCTTTCCCCATCACTCCCCCCTGAGAAGATTTGCAGCAAAGAGTCCAACTACACAGTGGGCGCTTAGGGTTCAGCTTGAAGTTTAGATCATTGCGGAAGAGAGTCATCAGGGAGAAGAGCACAGCAGATACAGAAGCGCCATGACCAAAGGCGCATCAACGCAGAAGAAGGAACACCGTGAAAGAAGGAACACAGATGAAGGACAACCACTTGTTTTTGAGCTTGGGTTGTCTCCTCGACGGATTCCAGCGCGGAACGGTCGAGTGAGACAAACCAAGCTGTATTGTATTATAGATTACAAAAGAATTTTGAATTTTCACTTTCAAATCTTATACAAAAATATCGGTGATAGCAATCATAGATCTAACCGTATAGATAGAATCTAAAATTCATGATGTACAACTTTAATTTATACATCAAGTTCAAAATATTCCTCTTAGTTTCATTTTATGATGCATCTTTGCAAAATTGCCGAATTTGGAGAGGATTCTAGGCATTTAGGGGTTAATGGATCTTATTGGCAAGTGAAAAAGGATTCCAATGCATACCTAGCTATCGGGGTCTGCAAGAAGTAATAATCAATCACATATCAAGAAGACTGAATCTTAAAAAATCACGTATCAAGAAGTTTTTAAAAAAATTTAAAAATCTATAAAGTTCTTTAGCAGTTAGGAGGTGAGTACCACAAGGGCTAAAGAACCTTATGGTATGGTGAAGATGTGAATCTTGAAGAATATTCATAGAATTTGGCATTGGTTTCGACAAAACAATCGATTATTTGATATGAGATGTTGACCCTGATGGCCATGCATGGTATTGATCCTAGATACTTATAGGCATGTGTTATGATTGTGTGCATTTTTGTATAATCAACATTTAAGTTTCAGTGTCACTCTTAGGTCCAAATGTTAGGTTACAATTTGAGACAAGATTCATTATGTGTGTACATGCCTTAGAGGTATGTTGTATTGACTAATGGGCTCTTAGTCATTCTTAACCCCCTAAAGGACCAAGTGTCCTAACTAGGACATTTAGAGAATCGGGTAGGTTCCGGTGAACACATTTTTAATCGAATTTTGAAGGAAATTTAATAGTAGATTCCCCAATGTGCCACGAAAATGGGGATTTTTTTTTTTTTGAATTCCGACACCGTATGTGAAAGTTATGAGGGGAAATGTGTTTTTTTCGGGAGAAAGGGCAACGGGGCAGTAGAGAAATAGTTGAATTTTAGTGGGGGGCAACGAGATGGGCGGCGTGTGGAAAATGGGGTGATCTGTGGTGGGCAGAAGACCACCCCATTTTCCAAACTCATTAAAAAATAATAATAATAATACTTTTAAAATTTTAAATAATATTTTTATAAATAAAAATTATTATTTTAATCTGAAAATTATTATTTCAAACTAAAAATTATTATTTTAAATTTTAAAAAATAATATTTTAAACTAAAAGTTCAATTTTCTAATTAAAAATATTATTCAAAATTTTGAAAATTAAAATCATTTTAAAAAATAAAAAATAAAAAATAAAAATCGTCCAATGAGGGACTGCCACGTGGCAGTACACTTTGAGAGTTAGTGGGGTCATGAACATTGGAATGGGTTGGCACTTCAATTCCCTTCCTCCACCCTTTATTTCCCCCCTAACCTCCAAAATTCTTAGAAAATGTGCTACATGTCTTCTAAAACTTGGAGATTTTTTTTTTGGTCAAATTTTTTTTCGCCATTCTATAGAGGGTAGAATGTACTTGTGTTTCACCGCTCGGATTTGTATTTTAAATACAGAAATTCAAAAATATTGCAATTCCAAAAACATATAGTCTTTTTTGAAGTTTTAAACCCCTGACAAGTGCAAGATGTTCTTCAACATCCTAAACATCTCCAAACGCAACGAAAATTGGTACACAACTAAGTAACATCGTATAGAATGTGAAAGTGAAGTGCGACAGGTTTCGGTAGTGAGGTTTTTTCGATGTAGCCATGGTCAAACGCATCTGAAATTTTCGGGCATGTGTTTTTTTGGGGTGTTTTTTTTTCCATCAAACACAATTATCTTGCAATCCGTGCAGTCAAAATCAACGAAATTTGTTGTGTATGTTTTTCAAGTAGTTTAGGACAAGATCTTACGGTTAGAAGGTAAAAAATAACATTTTTTTGGATTTTTTTCATAGGGGAGTGAAAATGGCAGCATTGGAGTGTTTTTGGAGGAAAAACACTCTGGTCCTTTAGGGGTTAAGGTAGGGGTACTGAAATTGTTACTTCTATTTTTCAACATATGTTGTAGTAGTTAAATTTCTATATGTTATTAACCCTTAAAAGACATGGGCTCAAATGAGGGACAACTCGGAGGAATCAAATCTTCATTTTGATCCACATTTTCAAATGAAAGAGGATTCTAATCCACCAAAAATATGTTACTTTGGAATTTTGTCTACACAGAAGATATGAATGTTCAAAGTAAATGATCTAGAATTGACTCATATCTCAATTGACTTGTATCTATCACATTAGATTGTCTTTTATCTATTAATAAAGAAAAGCCTATCACTGAGAAAAATCGTACATTTATCCTCAATTCTCTACTTTGTAAAATTTTAATAGATGAAAGCATGTATTACCTATAACATTCTTCAACCCTTGCTAGACCACACCCTTTCTCTACATTGCTGCCTAAAAGTACCCTCTCTCATAAAAAGACAAATAATTTTTGATCTAAAACCTTTTTGACCGATTCAAGCGTAGGATATTTCAACCAACTTGAATTGATTAGCACCTACAAATTTTCAACCGTTTAGGGTTTCTCAATAGTAAGATTATAAGCTACAAGGTTAGTTGCACTATGGTTTTTTGGCCTACTGCCCGAGTTTCTGAAAATGCCCAAAATGCAAATTTTAGTCTCGAATTTGGTAAAATGAATTTGATAGTTGTGTATATGGGGGTGTTAGCACATTGTGTACAAAAATTCAGATGCACATCTCATTGTATGAAAAATTTCAAGAGCTACCCACAGTTAGGTTTTTCACCTTTGCATGATTGTATCTTTTAATCTATACAATCTATACATCAGCTACATACGCAAATTACCATCCCATCTTCATTACAAAAAGTAGAATCAGCACAAAAATATTGCCATAAGTATCAATTACAATATGTACACCTAATTTCAACCCGACCTAATTAATGACCCCTATATTGGGAGTTGGAATGGAAAAGAGGTTGATAAATGAACACAAATGGAAATTTTGGGCTCTCATGCAAACACGTGTCATGCAACCATGTCACCAATTTCGATGCTCATCACATCCCTTTCAGCATGTCTTGAGCTCTAATTTTTCCATACTGTCAATTACTTATGCCCTACTAAATTCAACTTCAAATGCAAGTATCTTCTCATTTTTAAGCTAAACTTTTATGATTCCACTGAATGAGCCCTGCTCTTTGACTTGTAAACATTCCCTTATCTAAAATGCCCTCCATAATAATAAGCGTCATTTATATGGTAATGATAACACATAATTCTTCAGTTGCAACCCAGAAAACAGTTTCTTCTCAGTGAGATTCTCATCACAATACGAAAAGAGAATTTTATTAAATAGCAATTATTGGAGCGTCTGCATGAGGGCCAACGCTGCATTTAAACTATGAAGTCCAATTGTTGTGGAAGAATTGAAAATTTGGCCGGAAGGAAACCCAGGTGTTCACCATCAGCTTGCACGAACACATCTTCCCTTAATGCCTTGTTCTCGGCAGCCTCCACCTCTAAGGTTTGAACACTGCCATGTTTCCAGGAATTAGTATTTTTTACAAGAATTTGGGGCTCAGAATCACACAAGGCTCAAAATGAAAAGAAAGAAAAGAATTTTGCAGTTGAAGTCTTAATACATCAAACTGACTATCTACTGAATGACTGGAAGAGTGGACCAGGAATTGGATGCGATAAGGAGTTTGGAAATTAAGTACCTAGTTGTAGTGACCTTGTCTAAATGCACATGAGTCCCTAGGTACAAAGTGTGCATCTTCAAAATGAAGTCATACCACTTATATTCCAATAGGGAAACCACCTGCAACAACCACAATCACAGGAATGACTTTCCTGATGGGGCCCAGCATTCAAATTTCATCTGAGGGTTTACACTGCATTCCTACATGAAAGACATGAGACTCAAAACTTCTTTTGCTGGAAGTGCATCTTCCGAGTTCCTAACAACCTGGGAGGGGTCCATTGTGAAGCAAGAATATAAGACCTCTTGGCACTCCATTGCAAGAATCAATTGTTGAATTCAAAAAGTTTTCTTAAATTCAAATAGTTTGCAAGTACATAGAGAATATATATTTCTTCAATGAGTGAGGTGACCAAAGGAGGAAAGGAACGCCTCCAAGAATGTGATGTACTGATACATTAGTAATCTCCTTGTGATATCAGTTTTCTTACCTCCAATCTGCCGTTGAAGGGATCGGCAGTCGGTGTAATTTTCATCCCTCCACCAAAATAGTTGGCATTCCCCACACAAGTAGCTGTAACTTTGGGAACTAAAGTCCACTCACCCCTATCGGTCTGAAAAGTATAGAACAGAGCCATCCATACACATGGTAAGGAAAATAATTGGAAGTAGCAGAATAGTATTCCAATGAGAAAGAACAAATGAAAGAACTATAGTTGTAGTGACAAGTGCGTTGGTCAGTCTAGCTTCTGCCATACAAGGAAAGCTCAAGATGATAAGCAGGAAACCCATTCCCGTAGCTTTCATTTCTGTACCTTTCAGACGTTCTGAGTGGTTTCTCTTATTAGAATAGAATTAAATTACATGTTATTAAACTATCATATGAATTTTCAAAGTTTCTCATAGAATCAAGGGTAGAATTTTATTTTTTCAGTTGTTATACAATGTCATATCATACCCCAAGAACAAGGTCAGCCAAAAGGTAATTCTTGAAAGATAATCAAAGAAATTGGCATCTGCAAACATGAAATCTTCTATTTAAAAAACTGTTCAGCAAATATGTGTTGAACTTGCTATGTAGGTACGGCATTCACTAGGTTTTAAATATGTACTTGTATGTAACATGTACTCTGGTTATGACCAACTCATTAGCCTACCCACGGTAAAAGATCTCCCACAAGAAAAGATTCCCTACCTTAATAGATTAAGGTTTTCCTTGGCATCAGACATGCAGCATTCACCAGATGAACTTGATATAAACGACTATTCTTACCTTCATCCGCAAGTCCCGATCCTCGTGTGATCTGAAGGCTTGAAGTGCTCCAATAACATAAGAGAGGTTGCCAAGCTTTTTGTACATGGACGCAATGTGACCTGCCTTCGCACTCCTGCAAACAATCAAAAACATTTCTAAGGCTCTAAACCAAGCAAGGCTAAGGTAAAATCTTGCCTTTCTGGAAGGCATTAACAAAAAAGAGCAAAGCAATGGCTATGTCATCCTCAGATATGCCTCGAACGTATTCTACCTAATTCTTAAGTGATTTTGAGTGATTGGGTCCATATACATTCCATTCATCACATCCAACCATTGCTTCCATTCAATAGAAATTTTCTTGCAAGACATTGCTAAACTTAGAATCAAGCCAACTTTCTGATAGTGTTATTTACACCTACGCATATTCAATTGAATTATGGAAAAATCCAAAACCACAAGTATGTTAATAAAATTAGTAATCCAAAAGGGTTACGGCTCTTAACATATTAAATAACAATTTTTACACACTTATTATAGTTTTCCATGTTGATAGTCTTACAAATTTAGTCTGACATACTAAAATTCGTGTACTAAAAATAGAAATTGTTTTTGAAAAGCATTCAAAAACTAAATACTTCAATATTGATTTGATAACGATATATAAAGAATTTTCAAAGTTTGACTAGATGGATAATTTCTCAGCATGATGTTGAACATCTCATTTTAACTTTCATAAGGTTGTGAAAGTAATATACCGTATTATAGTTTTATCCAAGACCTAGCAAGCATTTAGAGGTTCAGCATAGCATAAACTGCGCCAAGCATGGCGATGTCAAGTCATGGCTGACTTACAAATGAAGACTGGCCACATTGAGGAAGCATCGATCAACCTTGTCGTCAGGTAATTGCACTCTGCCTACATCTATCCTCCGCCTATGATCTGCACCAACGCAATAAATAAAAATAGCCGGCAACAATATCAACGCCAGAAAAATAGAATCCCATGAAGAAATCATAAAAAAATCATTCTAGAAAGGAGCTGCTAATACCTTGGGCCTATCAGGAAGAATCGGGGCATACAGAATGCCTTGATTCTAGTAGATCTTCTTTCTTTGGCATAGATCCTCTTACATCTTGAGTTCAAGAATGAAGTTGATTCTCAACCAACTATTGTAGTCACTGTAGCAATAATGAAAAGGGTGGGCGGTCAACACTAGAATGTTCTGTTGGTAAAGATACTAGAAGCATACCTTTAACTAGACGATCAATGGCTTGGTGCCTATCAGACGATTTCCTGACCAGACAAACCAGCCACAAGACGAAATATTTAGAATGCAATTACAGAAATTTGCAGAGTTACAGAAAACAGATATCTGAATCGTCCTAACCTTCAATAAAATTAAAAGTAGCACCTCGAGATTGTGCAATAAAAAATTGAAATTCTCTAGAGTCATAAAGGGTTTGAAACTGCATAAATGCGAAGGTCAATTTCTGACTCTCACCAGCCGAAATGCCGTGCAAGATCGGAGCCCGTACGCATTGGAATGAGCTGCCATAACGTAAAAACCAGCATTGAGAACCTTTGTAAAAATCACATTCAAGATCAAGAATCCTGCTCAGTCCATTCATGCTCTTCCTGACCAGTGACACAAGGTAAGCATTTGTCACTGCCTGTCAATAACAAGTACAATAGGTTTGAATGGCACCGATAATTGCATGAATAGGGTTTTCAGTAAAACTACTGTTGGACATCAATCATACGGAGGTGAGTAATGGAAAGCTGGTAATTAATCAGATCTCCCTATTCCTTTCATTGAATAGTTATGACTTATATATTCTAATTAGTGACATAAACATTTTGTAAGTACGTGATCGTAAGGACACCTCCCCATAAATTACATCATGCTTATCTTGCATCCCATGATCAATCTCCTAGTGATATTATCTAAAAATAATTGAAAACGGTTTAATTTTACTGAAATCCATATTAATGATAATATTATATTTTCAAAATATGGGACGAAACGGAGTGAAACCATTGTGAATGGTCTCCTGAATGATGGAATTTTCAGTACCCCAAGTGCCGTCTGTGGCCCAGGTAGACCTTCCCGAGATCGAACCAACTTCCCATTCTCAAAAAATCCATTGAGCACCTGCTCAAACAAAGTGCATAGTCAGCATTAATCAAGTTAACGTTAACATAAAATGAGGACTTATGAATTTAATGGTTTATTAACTTAAGAAATATAATGAACTTAATTAACTTCAATAAACATCAAACTTTTAAACATCATAAAGAGAATCTTCTCAATTATTCATAGAGAGGTGAGTGGTGATAGTGATCATATAAAGGCCTCCGTATGATCATTGTGATCATAGAGACCTCATCATTTCCTTAGACACGGTGACTCTTGAAAAACGCAAGGGTCTCATATGGCAATTCCCTTTGTATTCCCTTCTAGTCTCACTTTTCCACCGATATTCAAAATGATACAATTGTCCAAATCAAAAGAAAGTTTAACAAGTGCCAAATGTTGGGGTTTGAAGGGAAATGTGAGACTAGAAAGAAATACGTACAGATTCCCTCCACTATGAGACCCTGGTGAAGAGCGCATTAAACAAAAATTCTTATCAAGCATTTGTTGCACCAAAATGATCATCAAAAGGGAACAGGAAAAAAGTGGATAGCTGTCTACTCCCACTTAACTTTAACCCCTAAAGAACCAAAGATTCATGGTTTTAAAATGACAAATTCAATCGATCATATTGTGAAAAATATAATTTAGATGAGACCAAATTTTATATAACCGGAATCAGTGAAGAAAGCTGGTGTTGATAAAAATAAAATAAATAAAAATTTAAACAAAAGGAACTTCACATGAGACCTACTCAAAACTACCAAGAAAAACATGAGGCCCAATTTGGGCTTCTTGGTACTTTAGGGGTTAATTACTATGCAAGAAGCCTAATTTTACCAAGAAACTCTTGTATGTGAATCTGATGGAAGGAGTCTTCTCCCACACAAGAAGTCAGATTTGTCATTCATAAATGTTCCATAGATTCTCCTTCTCTTTGCATAGAGGCAAAAGTACAACAATATGGACATAGTGGTCTGTTCAGCAAAATACCTCGTGTAGTGTTCCGTCCCCTCCCACGGCCACCACCGCTGCAGCTCCATCACGCACCGCCTGAACTTCAAATCACAGCAACAAAAAAGTAGTGCTTAAAGTAGTGCCAGGAAGATTAGCACTTTCAATTAGAAAATGCAATGCAAGTTGCAGTCTCTTCATAGATCACAAAACCAGAATGCGCACCTCTCTTGCAATCTCAATTGCATGCAAAGGCCCCGTAGTGAGTGCCTCCCGAATCTGTCATTATAAAAATTTCACAGAAAAAGTTGAGTGGTCATGAGTGATAACTTTATCACTTCGTCAGAGACACATTCTGTATCTGATAAAAAGCAGGCTTGAAACCTCCGTAGCCTGTGATGCTTAACACAGCGAATTAATTATTAATCCTGCAGAAACCTGATTGGAATTTACTTCTGATGATTTTATCAAAACAGTCAAAAATGGAAAATATTCCAGCACGTATCAAGCCAAATAGCTTGGGATGCAGAATGATGAGGTCGGGAGTATGATTTCCAAGGAAGTGGATTTTGATTTTTCATCATTGTCATGTTTCAACTAATTTATGACGAAAAGCACAGAAGATCAGTGGAAATGCTCTTACTAAAAGTGTAATGCTCCTCCACAAAACAAAATGAAAACCCTTACGTTGTAGTCATATCCAAGGCGTAAAGTCAGGTCCGGTAGCATTCGCTTCCATTGCTGGCCGGTACGCCCATTAGCACCTACACTGACGAATTCCACAACCATCATACACTGCCATCTCCTACAGACATGTTAAAAAAAAAATTAAATAAAATACAATAACCAATTCTTTAATAGACTTTACAAGACCACGCGATCATTAACGTTTTTGTGTTTTTTTTTTTTTTTTTTTTACCGCTGGGATTCACCACGAATACATAGTCACGCTGCGCACTCGCGGTCAGTGCGTCAGCCGACATAGGCTGGAGAAGCCGGAGAGGCTCCAGAGTTGCGCAATTTCACTCCTCCCAAATCCCTGAAACCCTAAAAAAAACCCTAAACCATGAATTAATAATGCGACATCATTTTCCAATCCTAAATCCGAAACCATGATATTAGGGAAGCGATCATGGCGAGATCCAAGGCGCGTGACATGGATCATCCCCTGTACGGCATTCATGATCTGGTGCCGTGAATCATTCATTGCTGACCAAATCTGGATCCACCATCATCATGTCTGGCTCCTAAAGTATCGTTGGGCATGGACGTTACTATGCTGACAACTTTGAATGCAATGAGCCTCGAGTCGACTACTACTTTAGGGAATCGACTTCGTTACTACTGCAATGAAATTCCGTTTCATTTGTTTCAAAAAAAAGAAAAAAAAGATAGGATTGAAGAGTGATTGTGCTGACCTTGGAGATGATGAGATTGAGCTGGTGCCGTAGAGACTGAGGGACAGTCGATCGATGCAACGATTGTTGTTGCAACTGCAACAATGGAGGAGCTTCGTGTGCGGGTGTTTGTTGACTAAGTAAGAGTGAGTGCGGGGATCCGGGTTGATCCGGCCAGCTTGAAATTGATAACTAAGATCATCTCCTTCTTAATTAATAGCTTTTCTAATATTCTTCATTCTAGACTATTCTTAGAATGTCCTCACTTGCACTTACTTTTGTTGGAATTAAGTTACTCATGTGGTAATTAAGTTACTCATGAGGGAACTGATAGACCAAGGGTCTATGCCTAAGTTACTCATATGGTAATTAAATTACTTATGAGGGAACTGATAGACCAAGAGTCTATAACTCCAAATTAGTTAGAACACCAAAGTGATAGTCTAGTTAGTCTGTACATATTCTAGGTATGTAGACAGACGGTACTAGAACTATAAGTGTGGCTTGGAGGGTGAAGGAGATAATCATTGTCTATAGGACAATATCTCACTTCTATGGTTGAGTGGCAAGTCACATATCAATAAACTTTGTTTATTTTTACCTTCTGTGCACATTATCTTTCTTAAATCTAACATGGTATCAGAGCTAGGTTGATTGAAGGAGAGAGTAGAGAGTTGAATTGGGTTTTGATTTGATTCATAGTTAAATCTGGGATTGGCCCCATAGTCTCAAAGTTGTTGGCTGCATTGACGAGTGCAAGTTAGCATGGCTAGTTCTAGCAGTGGAACTAGTTTCTTGGACAAGTTTGGTGGTCAGGGATTCAATTCATAGAAATTGAAGATGATCTATCTCTTGAAGAGGGATGGGTTGTGGAAGTTGGTAAGTGGTGAAGAACTAATGCCAACTCGCACTGCAAGTGACACACCAATTGGAAATGTCCAAGGAGAGAGTGGAGAAGGGGGAGCCAATAATGTTGGTACTGTTAGTGATAACAGTAAGACTAAATGGTTAGAACGTGATCAAATAGCCCTCTCTACTATTGTCTTCTATCTCTTAGATGAGCCACTCCATCAGATCACTCATTGTAACACCGCTAAAGAAGCATGGGATGAGCTTTGTCACATTTATGAGATGAGTAATATGCATTCAAAGAGGCTTCTCCAAAAGGAGTTTTGGTCCTTCAAAGTGAATGAGTCTGAGAGTATGGCAAGTGTCATAGCCAAATTTAGATCATTGGTTGATCGTTTGGCAGGAGTGGGAGTCATTTGCAATGACGAAGATAAGATTAATGTGCTTTTAAGTTCGTTACCGGATTCGTGGTTAAGTTTCACTAACATTCATAGGAATGAGAAGAATCTATCCTACCTTATTGGTAAGATTCTACAGGAAGAACAAAGATTGATTGTTTTCTCTGGTGAAAATAAAGATACCTCAAGTGCCTTATTAACTGTGAGAAAAAGTGGTCAATTTAAGAAGTCTGGTCACTCTAGTGCATTTAAGGGTAAGTGCTTCAATTGTGATAAACATGGCCACAAAGCTTCCCAATGCAAAGAGAAGAAAAAGAAGAAGTCTCATAGTAAAGGCAAAAAGGGCAAAGAGGGTAACCATGAGGGTTAAAGTGTCGTACCTGACAAGACTAGAAGATCGGAGAGAAGATCAGAGAGTCCTACCTTACTAATGATAGATACATGTCTTGTAAGATAGGATGATGATGTCTGGTACCTTGACTCTGGGGCTACTCGCCATGTCACGTCTCACAAAGATTGGTTTATAGAGTACAAAGTGTTACCCAAAGGAAAAACTGTCTTTGTAGGGAATGATAATGAGTGTGAAATCAAGGGAGTAGGTACCATTCCAATCATGTTGAATAATGGTAAATTGAAAAGGATTACCAATGTCTTGCATGTTCCTAGTTTGGCTAGGAATTTACTCTCTGCTCAAGAATTCAGAAAGGCGGGCTTTGGCATTCATCTCGCAGAAGAGATTTATGTTGCTGACAAGGATGGAGCTCGACTTACACATCTTGAAGAAATCAATGGCCTATTCAAGATTGAGAGAAATCCAGCCAAAGAGAAAGCCTTGGCTTACTTTTTAGCCAACAAGGGAGATCATGTTCAACTCTGGCACGAACGACTTGGTCACATTGGTGTGCAGAAGATGACGGTGATTAAAGAAATGGAGCCCACTCTCAAATTCAACGAAGGGGACTTGAAGAATTGGCCTACGTGCGAAGCGTGTTTATATGGCAAGCAAAGTAGGAAGAAATTACCTGTCGACACGGCAACTCGTGCAACTAAGTTGTTGGAGATTATCCATTCGGATATTGTTGGGCCACTTCCTCTTTCTCTTGGAGGTTCACGATATTTCATCACCTTTATTGATGATTTCTCTCGATTTACATACATAGCTTTTCTTAAAGCTAAATCGGAGGCATTCAATGAGTTTAAGGTTTTTAAAGCCTGGGCTGAAAATCACACTCAAAAATTCATCAAGATTTTGAGGAGTGATAATGGAGGAGAGTACACTTCAAAGGAGTTCAATGAATTTTGCAAGAACAATGGGATTGCGCGCCAACTCACTATTTTGTACACACCTCAACAAAATGGTGTTGCCGAGAGGAAGAATCGTACTTTGATGGAGGCAACCAGATGCATGTTGAAGAGCTCGAATTTGGAACAAAGATTTTGGGCTGAGGCAGTGTCTACTGTGTGTTACTTGCAGAACATCACACCAATCAAGGCCCTCATATCAAAGACGAGTTGGGAACTATGGTATGGCACCAAACCAATCTATGCTCATCTTCATGTTTTTGGATGTAAAGGATTTGCTAAAATTCCTGATGAGCAAAAGCAAAAATTAGACATGAAGTCTAAAGATTGCATTTTTGTTGGTTACAGTGATCAATCTAAAGGCTATAAATTGTTTGATCCTATCAAAAGAAAAATGCTCTTTAGCTGTGATGTAGACTTCATTGAAAGTCACCAGAGAGTAGTTCCCAAAGATCTAGATTGTCGTAGTGACCAAGATCGCATCAAAGATCTTGTCAAAGGTGATGACAAAGATGATGCCCAAGATCTTGTTGATGATCAAGACAAAGATCACGACTCAGATCACGTTGAGGATAGTGACCAAATACACATAGAGGTAGAAAGAGGAGATTTACCACAAATACCTCATGAGCCTCAAGTCAGAAGGGGAACTAGGGTAAGAAAACCTTCTCTTAAATTACTAGAGTCCATTAATTTGGTTGTTGAGAATGATCCCCCTATTTTGACTGAAGCATTAGCAAGAGAAGATGGTGAGAAGTGGAAGGAAGCAATTCTATTTGAATACAATTCATTGATAGAGAAGCAAATTTGGAAATTAGTCCAATTACCTCCAAATAGAAAGCCTCTGGGCTGCAAGTGGGTTTTTAAACTCAAACGAAGAGCCAATGGGAGTTTGGACAAATACAAAGCAAGGTTGGTAGCAACAGGCTATGATCAAATTGAAGGTCTTGACTTCAATGAGACTTTCTCCCCGGTGGTAAGAATGACCACTATACGCTTATTACTTGCTATGGCCACAAATCTTGAATGTGAGATCCAGCAGATGGATGTGAAGACAACATTCCTAAATGGAGATTTGAACGAGACGATTTATATGAAGCAACCTGAAGGCTTCATCAAGAAGGGGGAACAAGATTACGTTTGTTTGCTCCTGAAATCGATCTACGGCTTGAAACAAGCTCCGCGAATGTGGAACGAACATATCAGTTCGTTTTTACTTAGCCTTGGATTTACAAGAAGCGTCAAAGACAGCGGCCTTTACATTTTACATGAAGGTGAAGTCTTTCTCTGGTTAGCCTTATATATTGACGATTCATTTCCTTTCACCAATGATTTGAAATTAACGAATAGAATCAAGAAGGCTTTGTCAGAGAAATATGAAATGACAGACATGGGAGATCTTTACTCCGGTCTAAATCTTCAAGTTACTAGAGATAGACAAAGACGCATCTTGTGTGTTAGCTAGTCAAAGTACATTGAGCAAAAACTTAAAGACTTTAACTTAAGTCATGCTAAACCTATGTCTACTCCATTAGAGGCTAATTGCAATCTTCAGTGTGTAAACAAGATTACACTAGAAGAAGAGGAGGCAATGCAGGCAATTCCCTACAAATCAGCAGTGGGATGCCAAATGTATTTAGCTATAACTACTCGACCAAATTTATCTCAAGGAGTAAGTATGGTAGCTGGGTACAATTCTGATCCAAGACTCAAGCATTGGTCTTCGGTAAAACGAATATGGAGATATCTCAATGGGACAAGCAATGAGGGCTTGGTCTACAAAGGAGATGACAATTTGCAAGTGATTGGATATTGTGACTCTGATTGGGCTGGAGATCCGAAAGAAAGGAGATCAAGAACTAGCTATGTTTTTATGTTAGCCAATGCAGTCATTTTTTGGAATAGTGTGAAGCAGAAAGCTATTGCTCAATCAAGTGCCGAAGCTGAATATTATGCAGCAGGTGAAGCAACCAAAAAAGCTATATAGATTAAACACATTCTAGAGGAAATGGGGTTTCCTCAGAAAGGGTCTACAGTAATTTACTGTGATAGTCAAAGTTGTATAGCTATGACTAAGAATCCCGAATTTCAAGGACGCACTAAACACATTGAGTGTAGGTGTCATTTCATTAGATCCAAGGTTAAATCTAATGAGGTGGAGTTTGTTTATTTGGGTACAGACCAAATGGTGGCAGATACATTCACCAAAAGCCTACCTAAGGCTAAATTTGAGTATTGTAAGAGTAGACTTGGAGTTCTACCTATCAAGTCACTCAAGAGGAAATTAGAGGACTTAGAGTAGTACTAAGTTATAGTAAATAATGTGGCACTGCATTATTATCTACTTTAGGTGGTTCTAACTATGGGGGAGTCTTGGAATTAAGTTACTCATGTGGTAATTAAGTTACTCATGAGGGAACTGATAGACCAAGGGTCTATGCCTAAGTTACTCATATGGTAATTAAGTTACTTATGAGGGAACTGATAGACCAAGAGTCTATAACTCCAAATTAGTTAGAACACCAAAGTGATAGTCTAGTTAGTCTGTACATATTCTAGGTATGTAGACAGACGGTACTAGAACTATAAGTGTGGCTTGGAGGGTGAAGGAGATAATCATTGTCTATAGGACAATATCTCACTTCTATGGTTGAGTGGCAAGTCACATATCAATAAACTTTGTTTATTTTTACCTTCTGTGCACATTATCTTTCTTAAATCTAACAACTTTCTAATATTATAGAGTTTAAAATTAGAGAGTGTAATGAGGGAGTTATTTGAGTTAACCGAAAACAAAAGAGATTGCAACAGGAGTCAAACAAGAGTCTTGTCACTAAAAATAAGATCCACTGTCACATATTCTCAGTGAATAGTAACTTGGTCTCGAATTGACTAGCAACTGAGGGTTGGGGGAACGTGTTCGCAACTGAGGGTCCCGTAGCTAAGATACTGTCAGGTCCCGTGTCAGGTGCTTGTTTTAGAGAATTTAGAAACTCGGCTTAGTCTCAGTTTTGGAGCTTTCTTCAACTCAAAACGAGTCTAACATGAGTTTGAGCTGAGTTTCCTCTTTGGGAGCTTCTTTTTGGTTAACTCTATTAGGGCGGGCTTCCATGTATGATGGGTTCCGGTGGAATCAGGAAAACGACAAGGATTGAGGTCCCAAACTTCACCGGAAGAGGGTGAGCAGAGAAGCAGGACATTGAGTTCCACTGCTCATCGGTAGCACCTTTCATTGGCTCCTTTCTTTGTTGCGTTTAAGTTTAGGTGCATGGCAGGTATATTGAGTGTACCTGTGCACATGGAAGTGTTTTGGAGATTTCGATAGTGGTGAAGTCACTGTTTAGAGCCGGACCGACCCAAGCATGGAAGGAGGCCCTTAGAGTTAACCAAAAAGAGTGTCTTAAAGTGGAAACTCTTGTTCAACTCACTTTAACTCCTAAAGGACTGGGGTGCTGAATTTAACTCTTGTTTTTTTTACTAGCTCTTGTAACAAGTTCAATACCTCACTGGTGTGGGGTAATTTTGACGATTGGCACCGTTGAAATTAAAGAAGACTTACGTAGCTTTTGTATGAAAAAAGGATCAACAAAATTGCACAATTTTTGAGAAAATGCCACCGTTGAGAAGATTGATGGAACTTATTTGGGATATTTTGTACATATGTTGAAATCGGATTTTTCAAATAATTCAAAAAAATTGAGATTTTTATTTTATGTAGAGATCATCGTTTTAAACATGTACAAAACATTTCACGTAAATTGGAGGTGTGAGGAGAAAGATATGAGGGTCTGAAGTGACTCCTACATAGCCTCTTTGCAACTCAAAAAATTCACCCAAAATCGCACACTTCATGAATTTCCAATCAAAAAGTACTTACATACTCAACTCTCAAAAAGAGTCAGGGTCTCTTTGTTGCTCATCCAACAATTCAAAGCCCGGGATATTTCTATTTTTGGCATTTTATCTTTGGTAAAGTTTCGCTTTGATTTCCTAATGTAGTAGTCGAGGCTCATTGCATGCATGTTTTTTTGCATGATAACGTCAAGGTCCAGAAGACTACAATTCAACGACTTGTTGGATAGTATGGATAATGTTTAACTGGACCTTAGTTCAGGATCTTCACATCCACCTTCTCTTATTGACAGGGCTCCATTGTGGAGAGAAGAGTTCCTATCTAGGAGTGAGACGAGGGGGTGGGATTTCAAACTTCAGAGAACATGAAGAAGGTAGATGGACTTATTTTATTTTTTTGAAATAAATGAAACGGAATTTCATTGCAAGGGTGGCCAGAAACAAATCACCACCAGCCACAGGTGGCCTGGCGGAGAGGTAGATGGACTTAGGTGAGCATTAAAGCACAACCCCCAATATAATTGCATGCATAGCATGTGGGAAGGGCCTTTTAGAACTCCCATGTAAATTCCCAGATGCTTACCCAAAAAACAATGAGTAATGTAGTTTGAATGTATTCAATAAGCTCTTAAGTTTATTGTAGCTAGCAAATAAATAAGATGAAACGATTTTAGAAACTCGAAGCACTATTAACGACTATAGAAATATCTTAAAAATTAGAAAATTAGAAATTAGAAAAACTTTGTTTATCTTTTTATTTTGAAATTTGCCCTTATAGAATTTGTATTCATTTACTTGGCCATAACTTCTTAATCACTTGCTAGAACTTCATGAAACTTAATTCTTTTTCATCATGATCTTTAGGCACATCTATACTAAATTTTCCAAATATTATGATAAAAATTGAAATCATTACAGGCTACCAAAAAGAAAACTTGGCATGCCCATGAGAGGTTAATCCCTAAGTGACCGATCGACCATTTTCTAGTCGCAGCCCAAACATGAGCGACTGCCCTCGGTCAGGAAATGACATTTTTCGAGTTTTTATTTTTTGTCGAAATTGAGGGTAGAGATCATATTCTAATGTTGTTTGATGCATTTCATTTGCAATAGAGGTTCACCGAGGAATTTTTCAAAGACACAAACCTCAATATTGTCCTAGTGTTATAAAACTTGCTATTTCAGGAAAGTGATGATGTTCTCTCTTTTGAAAATTTTGCCTCTTTTTATTTTAGAATAGAATGTCTAGTTTTAACCAATCATTCCATATTTCTTTTCTAAAATTAAAAATTGTAATTTTTGTGAATATCAAAAGGTAAATGCTTCTAAATTCATTACATGAGTATCTAAAACTGTTTTTGGAAGTTTGACCACACAAATAATTACTAAACATCATGCTTCTCATTTTCTCTTTTGGACCAAATTTCACATCAAAGTTGCAGAAGTAACGTTTTATATCACATCTAGGATTTGCCCTTACCCCCTCTATCATTTAGGGGTTAAGATAATTAACCCTTTAACGCGTTTGCGTCCATATAATAGTCGAAGAACAAATTGCAACCTTTCTCTTTATTACATCGTGTAATGTTTTTCATCCATCCAAATTTCTCTTGGTTCTTGTGCTAGTTGACTATCATTTGTACAGTATGAATTTTCAAAATAAGATATTGTGATTTTTTGGAAAATAACAAAAGTGGTTTATATCAAGTTTCATTCTTAGTTAAAAAGTGAGACCTTAAACATGATTTTCCAAAATAAGTAGAATCAAATAATGGAAACCACACCATCTTGTAGTGCATGTTATTCCAATTTCATTACAACTTTTTTAATTTTTTTGTGTTAATTTAGGATTTTTAATTGAATGTCAAAAGAAAACATTAATAAAATATATGATGAATCCAACAATACAAATGTGATCTTCACATTGACAACAGTACAAATGTGATCTTCACATTGACATTTACAACTTAGCTTTGTACATCAACTCCATTTTTGTTTTCATCAAAATGTTGAAAACAATGTTGAATCGGGACATTAAAGGGTTAATACATTGCATTCCAGTTATATACTTGGATTTTGTCTCCTTGTGCCATTGTTGATAATAGTGTGTCAGCTCGATGGGATGCCACAATGTGAATCCGCGTAGTGGTGAAGGACTCTGTAAAGTTATTCCAACCCATAATCGTCTCTTTTACTTGCAACTATAAAAGGCCACAAACTTCACAAATGTACATGCCAAATATCATAAAAATTGAAAGTATACATCAAAGCAGCCTGCACAATACCAAGACTTCTTCCATTGACATACACCATACTTCCTCCTAAGCATTGACTGAGAAGGAAGAGATCCTTTTAGTACAGCGTCCCAACTAATTGTTAACTAGTAGAGTTATCCTTAAAGTCACCTTGTGTTTGAACAAGATATCGTGAATTTTGCATTAATGTACTCTTATTTGTTCACCCCAAATAGTTAAAAGCTAGGGAAGAGCTTAGTGGTCTCTCATTATTAGGTGTGTAAGAGCTTGGTGGTCTTCAAACTCATGGAAAACTAGTGTAGCCGTCTTTCTTGACGGCTAAACTAGTTTCCTTTGCGTTTAGAGACCACCAAGCTCTTACACACCTAACAATGATAGACCACCAAGCTTTTCCATACTTTTTTAACTATTTGGGGTGAACAAATAAGAGTACATTAAAGCAAAATTCACGGCATCTTATTCAAACACAAGGTGACTTTAAGGATAACTCTAGTAACTCCTAAAATAACATATCAGCACGCACATACGCACAAATTTGACGGGAATACCACAATAAGAGAATTTTTAAGGAAGAAAAAAACAATTAACCAGAACTGAAAACAGTAAGGTTTGTGCATAAAACAGAGGAAGATTTATTTTCCAGAAGTGACAGAACATGAACAGCAGAATTGACATAATATTTGCCTGACTGCTCTGCCAGGAGAGTCCCGGCTCTGTGCAAAAATATCTGGAGACAAATCGAGGCATTAAAAAAGAAGTTGCACAATCTACTCCTTGCCAAAATCCGTGCTGTAATGAGCACTTGATTCCAGCTTCTTTGCATCCGTAAGCTTCCGAACAGCCTGAAGGAAACCACAAACTATGTAAAAAACAAGCAAATGCAATGCACGAGCCTCTCTGTAGATAATCATGTAACGCTTTCTCTGCATTTAAAGACGCAATTTTTATATTGTAAAGCACTAATCTACAACATGGTTCTCACATCAGAAAAGAATATTGTAGGAAGCTAACCTGGTAGCAAGACAATATTTTAAACTCCCACTAATTATGGCTTCCAGATATGCTTCAACTAATTCACCCAAACAAACGTTTTCAAGATTAACAATTCAATCAGACCCCAATTCAATCAGACCCCAGATTAATCATTCAATCGAAGAAATAAGAGACGGACCTTCATGAAGTCCTCCTGTACAACATAGTCACGATCGGCTCGGATTGCAAACATGCCTGCTTCAGTACACACATTGCGCAGATCGGCTCCATTGAAGCCCTGAAACAATAGAATTCAGCCACAAACAATTCCATTAAAAACATGCATATTATAATGTCCAAGATCGCTGAAAGTACAGTATTCATCCAACCTAAGGATCTCACAAACAAATCTAATGAAACATACATGTCACTGCTCGTTGATGACGGAACATTGTAGAACACTAACAGCATGGATCATTATCATATTTTGACTTTGCTCTTTCAAAATTACCAATAACGGCATACATGTTAAAGCTACAAAGATTTGAAAACAGTGAAAAAACTCTACCTCGGCGAGTTTAACAATAGCCTCGTAATCGATCTCCCCATGCTTTGTAATGCCAGATGCATGAATTTTCAAAATCTCTGTCCGAGATTGCTCATTTGGTAGTGGAATTTCAATCTTTCGATCCAAACGACCTGGTCGGAGTAGAGCAGGGTCAAGAACATCTGGTCGATTTGTTGCCATGATCATCTTGACCTGAATCCTCAAGAACATGTGAACAATGAGACAAAGTATTCCATGATGTGCAGAAGTTTCACACCTGCACCTCTTTATAATGTGCCAGGAAAACTCAATGAATTTAACTCCTTATCAGAATGCGTTTATAGGTCCACGTTACCTTTCCAAGCTGATCAAAACCATCAAGCTGATTCAACAGCTCCATCAGAGTACGCTGAATTTCTCGATCGGCACTTGTGCCCTCGCTAAATCGACGACCCCCAATTGCATCAATCTCATCCATAAATATGATGCATGGCTGTAAAGACAGAAATTGAAACATCAGCAAACCACAATAAAAACATGCGCATTAAAATGACAATGGACACAAAGACAAGCACAGTTCATGCGATCGTCTCATCGTAAACAAATAAACCAAAGGTGGAGAGAATACTTGATGGTCGCGAGCATAACTAAACATCTCCCTAATGAGCCTTGCACTTTCTCCTATGTACTTGTCCACAATTGCACTAGAAACCACCTGCAAAGCAATAAAACCATAGATCAGACACAAAAGCACCTGACAAACTGTTGCACACATCTATCCCAACCAAAATTTCCCAATCCACACATTTATACAGATGTGATGTAACAGTGTTGCCTTCGAGAGGCTCAAGCAGGTCAGCTGAAAGCCACACAGGTTTGATTAAATCCACTGTGACTAAACCTACGTTCCTCTTACCTTTAAGAAATTAGCATCAATGTTGCTGGCAATTGCTCGTGCCAGAAGGGTTTTGCCAGTTCCAGGAGGGCCATACAACAATACACCCTGTAGAAGAACACATGTTACTATCAGCACACATTGATACATGGCAATCCTGTGATGAAATATTGCAAAAGTAAAAAATGGACACACACATCAATGATTACCTTAGGAGGCTTAATACCAACTCGCAAGAAGAGCTCAGGGTTCATAAGCGGCAACTCAATGGACTCACGAAGCTCCCGAATTTGGTCACTTAGTCCTCCAACAGCTGAGTAGCTAATATTTCCAGGATCCTCGTGAAGCATATTGTACACTACAGGGTCAACCTAGACACGCGCATTATTGAAATATTAAGGTACAGATACGTCAACAAAGAAACGTCACCAAGTGTGCTACTAAGGTCATATCCTCTAAACCCTATACATCAACTTGAATACAGTTCAAAATGTAGTACTCAAATGGCAGAAGTTAAAAATCTAACAGCCGAACTTTAGGGTTTGAGATCGCTCAAGCTGACCTCTCTCGGAAGTGCTCGCATGATTGTGAGAGTAGTCATGTCTAGTGCCACTCGAGTACCAGCCACCAACTTCTCCTTGTCGACCTTGTTGCGGCATCCGACGACATACCGCGGACCACTGCTAGCCTTCACAATTACTGGACTCACAACCAAAAAAATTGAATATGAATAACTACTACTAATCAAAAGGCTCACCGTCAAGAACCGTACCAATCTGAACTAACGCAGGTCTAACAGATCGAGACTGTACTCACATCGTTCGGAATCCAGTTGTCTCAAGACCTCGCCGATGATTTGACCGACGCTCTGAAGCGCCTTCAAGTCGTCCTCTGTCTTGTCAAATTCCTTCCTCGCGGTCGTCACGTTCTCTCGCACTGAAAACCCCCACGAATTAAGCTCTGATGCACCCCGAAACCTACACATGAATGATCCCTGAAACCCTAATGACGATGGGGAAAGTGGAGTACTACTCACGATTGCGCAGCCTGGAATCCAGCTCCTTGTGCTGCATGAGCTTGCGCCGGTAGTCCGCCCGCACCACTTCGGGGTCCGCCATGACGACACGGAGCAAGATGGAGCAGTACCTGAGTTCCGATGACAACAACGATGGCTATGGAGTCCGCGATTAGGGTTTCCACATGGTCGTTGTGCAAGTGTTCGCAGACAAACTTGGAAGCACAACGATGAAGACAAGGCTATTGTGTTCCACCATCTATACCTGTTGTAGATTTGTGACCTGTGCTTTTCATTCAGACACTGTACAGTACAGTACCCGGCAATGAGTCTTGTAAATTTCCTTTCTCTCATACACAATTTCATGTCAACAAAAAAAATATCGATTGTTCGAGTAGAATATTGTTTAGAGACTTGCCTTTTTCAGTGTAAAGTGAAGAATCTTAAGGACATGAGAGATTGCAATGGAGAGGTTGCAATGCAGAGGTGTTGACGTAAGTCATCGCAGAACAACTTCACTTCCATTTTTGAAAATTTAACCCAAGTTTTATATAACTTTGAAGTCAGAGACCCTCCAAAATCTCATTTTTGAGTGTGCATTATATGGTTGAAAGACATACTATAATCTTTCAATCCAATGGTCCGATCTTACCAAGATTTAACCAACACTTGTTTATTTAAGCTATGCTTACATTTATATGGTTGAATATTATTAATAGTATCCCTAATTTTAACAAAGAAACTGTGGTTTCTCCATAACCACCCTAGGTGCTAAAGGGTTAAAACAAGCAGGGATTACAAGATTTATTTCCGGATACTATGTAGTACATCTAGTCCCTTCGTGGTATCTCCAACCCATCCCATGGAAAGGCTTTGAAAATTTTAGCATTTTATTCACACAACGTTAAAACTCAGAGGTATAACATGTAGGAACCCCTAAAGGACCGGAGTGTTTTCCCTCCAAAAACACTCCAATGCTGCCATTTTTACTCCCCCATGCAAAAAATCCAAAAAAATGTTATTTTTTACCTTCTAACCGTAAGATCTTGTGCTAAACTATTTGAAAAACATACACAACAAATTTCGTTGATTCTGACCGCACGGATTGCAAGATAATTGTGTTTGATGGAAAAAAACACCCCAAAAAAACACATGCCCGAAAATTTCAGATGCGTTTGACCATGGCTACATCAAAAAAACCTCACTACCGAAACCTGTCGCACTTCACTTTCACATTCTATATGATGTTACTTAGTTGTGTACCAATTTTCGTTGCGTTTGGAGATGTTTAGGATGTTGAAGGACACCTTGCACTTGTTGGGGGATTAAAAGTTCAGAAAAGGCTATATGTTTTTGGAATTGCAATATTTTCGACTTTCTTTATTTAAAATACGAATCCGAGTGGTGAAACACAAGTACATTCCACCCTCTATAGAATGGCAAAAAAAAATTTGAAAAAGAAATAAATCTTCAAGTTTTAGAAGACATGTAGCACATTTTCTAAGAATTTTGGGGGTTAGTGGGGAAATAAAGGGTGGAGGAAGGGCCAAGCCATTCCAATGTTCATGACCCCAATAACTCTCAAGGTGTATTGCCACGTGGCAGTCCCTCATTGGACGATTTTTATTTTTTATTTTTTATTTTCTAAAATGATTTTTACTTTTATTTATTAAATAATATTTTTTAATTTGAAATTTGAAATTTTAGTTTAAAATAATATGTATTAATTTAAAATAATAATTTTCAGTTTAAAATTAAAAAAATATTTATAAAAATTTAAATTTAAATTTAAAAAATATATTATTTTAAATTTCTTTAATGAATTTGGAAAATGGGGTGGTCTTCTGCCCCCCACAGTCCACCCCACAGTCCACACTGCCTATCTTGTTGCCCCCCTAAAATTCAACTATTTCTCTACTGCCCCGTTGCCCTTTCTCCCGAAAAAAACACATTTCCCCTCATAACTTTCACATACGGTGTCGGAATTCAAAAAAAATAGAATCCCCGTTTTCGTGGCACATTGGGGAATCTACTATTAAAATTCCTTTAAAATTCAATTAAAAATGTATTCACCGGAACCTACCCGATTCTCTAAATGTCCTAGTTAGGACACTTGGTCCTTTAGGGGTTAAGGTAGATTCTCCATTCAGGTGGCTTTCACCAATCAATTATTTTACTATTATTAGACATATAAAATATATGTGGGTCTTGATCTCATTTCCAGTGGATAAAATATGTGTTATTCAGATACCCAATGAATAAGTTACACATTTTTGAAGTTTTCCTAAAGCTCTCCAAAATCATAGGTAGTTTTTGTCTCTTAAACCGTTGTATACCAACTTACACTACTAGAAAATCGTGACCAAATCAACAGAAAATCAACTGATTTCTGTTGTTTCGGGCACTGCAATGACCGATTTCACTAATTTTTAAACTTTCTGTAAAAATCAACAAATTGTTACCTACTTTCTGTTGATTTGAATAGTACGATGACCAAATCAACAGAATTTTAGTGAATCTGGAATCTTTCTGGAATCTTTTGAAATATTCTGGAATCCATTGGAATATTTCAGGAATGTTTGGAATCTTTTGCAATTTATGGACTCGACTTCGTATGTTTATAAGATTTTGGAATGTTATTATACCATAGGAGTAGGGCAAGGTTGGTATATTGATGCCAAATAATTAATTAACTCTCGAAACTATGATTCATGATTTCAAACCATTTTCCACTTTTGAGTAAGCCCTTTTTGATACAATATTTGTTGAATACAATTATTGTACAAGATGTGAATTTTTTAATAAACTTGTGTTTCACTATTAAGTTAATGCCTAGAATTTTTTTGATCAATTCAAGTTGCAATTAAAAAGTTATTTTTCAAAAGGTGATTTTTTTTTAATTTTGGGTAATTTCGGGCACCCATGACAAATAGATCCAATTGGTTTTAAATTCTTTATGCAAACTCTAAACAAGATTGTCAACATAATCCCCAAAGTTGAAAAACATCAAAGTACAAAATTGTGACTCTCAAAACACTTAAAACATTTAAAACACCCTCATTTGGGCAACATTTAAAACTCCATGGTTGAAGTTCTATGTACTTTGAAAGTTTTTTTAACTTAATCATTCACAATTTAATCCCTAAAGGACCGGGGGGTGTTGAACTTAGCTCTTGTTTTCTTGACTAGCTCTTGTAGCAAGCTCAATGCCTTATTAGTGTGGGGTAATTCTGACGATCGGCACCGTTGAAACTAAAGAAGACTTACGTAGTTTTTTTATGAAAAAAAGATCAACAAAATCGCACAATCTTTGAGAAATGCCACCGTTGAGAAGATTGATGGAATTTATTTGGGGTATTTTGTACACATGCTGAAATCGGATTGTTCAAAAGTGCTCCAAAAATTCTGAAAGTTTTATTGTAAGTAGAAATCATCATTTAAAACATGTGAAAAAAATTTCAAGGAATTTGGAGCTGTAAAGAGAAAGATATGAGGGTTTGAAGTGACGCCTATATACCCACCGTGCAACTCAAAAAAATCACCAAAAATCGCTCACTTGATGAATTTCCGATCAAGAAGTACCTACAGATTTGGCTCTCAAAAAGAGCCAGGGTCTCTTTGTTGCTCATCCTACAATTCAAAGCCCAAGAACCGGAATTTTCTCACTTTCTAGTTCTAAAAGCCGCATGGGGGCCTTACGATCTTTTAGGGGTAAAAAAAAAAAACTCAGCACACTTTGGCGGCCATTTTGTCACAGTAGAATAATTTTTTTTTAAAAATCTTTGGACTAAAAAAACCTGGTAAATCAAGTTAAGTTACATCTCCAGAAATCCGTTTGTGATTTTGAGCCTCCATTCAAAAGTTATAGACAAAATTCAGAGTGGGGTAGCAAGGAATATTTTCTTTGATATTTTCAAACACCCTCTCTGAATTTTGTCTATAACTTTTGAATGGAGGCTTAAAATCACAAACAGATTTTTGGACATGAAACTTAACTTGATTTACCAGCTTTTCTTAGTCCAAAGATTTAAAAAAAATTTATTCTACTATGTCAAAACGGCCGCCAAAGTCTGCTGAGTTTGAAAACACAGAATAGTATTAAGTGTATATGTAAGAAAAAAATCATGCATTGTTCATCAAGTTCTAGTGGTGGTGAATTGGTTAGTGAGTAGAGTCATAAGTATGAGGTCTCGAATTCAAAACCGAGTGGCAACCGTGTGTATATAGTTTGGCTGCCTGGAAGCGCCGGGCAGCCAAAAAAAAGGAATTTATGCCCGAAAAATCCGAGCGGCGAAAAAAATGTTTTTATTTTTTATTTTTTTCGTTTTCATTTTTTATTTGACCAAATCAACAGAAAGAATCAACAGATTTCTGTTGATGGATGACCGAAACAACGCGACCGAATCAACAAAAACTATCAACTCTTCTCTGTTGATTTGGACGCTGAATTTTCTAGTAGTGTTAGCTTCAAATTTACATTTTATTTACATTTTTTTGACACAAATGAAACTTGCTTCAAATTTACTTTTAGTCTCTCCATGGAAATGGAAAAATTACCTAATTTAGACTACCCACAAAATGGAAAAAATTGCCATATTTAGCTTATCCACAGGATTATTTTGGGAATTGCGGGAATGGAGAAATTACTTTTGAAAAAAAGTCAACTGACTAAAGGGCTGGAAGTTGACCTACATGAAATCATTTGTTTGTTTCCAAATTATCTATGTAACTAGCATAGAAATGAAAAGTAAACACATTTTGTACTAATAAGTAATTGTAATGTTAACCCGTAAATGACCAACTATCCATTTTTTGGATGATGTACAAATTTCATCCAAGTTTTCTCCTCTGCCATGCACTTTTTGCAAAGAAAAGAAATACTACAAAATTCTATGGCAAGATAGCTTCATGCATGTGGATCCAATTGAAAAGGATTTTATTTATGAAATATTTATGCCTATTTTCATGTTGAAGTGATTCACCAAAAAGTTCCAAGATTTAAGTCTAAATGTGCTCTTGAAAAAATTAAACTCGTAAAATTCAGCAACTAAAAAATCTCCAAAAATCACTACACTTAAAGTATTACATTTCAACCAATCACAACAAATTTCATCCACAAATTGTCAATATCTTATTCGTAATTGAATTACAAAATATTTTTGAATTTTAAGTTTCAAGTTTTATACAAAAATATTGGAGATAGCAATCGCAGATGGGGAATGGCCTGATATGGGTACCACTTTTACGTGTCCCATAGTGTGACTTATGTTTAACTCATTTTATGTGTACTAGAAATTCCGTTTTTAACACCATGTATATAGTTGCAGCCATAGTGTTTATAACACCCTCTAATTCTTGTAACTTTCCAATGTTTTTTTCTTACCAAAAAGATATATCTCGAAAATCACACTATTTCTGGAGGGGGTACTCATATTAGGCCATCACCCAAATCTAACTATATGGTAGAATCTAAAATTTTCAATGTAAAACTTTTAATCAAACATTAAGTTCAAAATATCCCTCTTGGTTGCATTTTTCTATGCATTTTTGCAAAACTGCCGAATTTGGAGAGGGGTGAGGAGGTTTAGGGGGTTAACTCCTAATAATCCAAATGTTCAACTTATCTTTTCTTTTGAAATACAATATCTGTTAACCCCTAAAGGACCGCAATTTTTTTTTTTTTTGAGCATCATTTTCACCTCTTTCTATTCATTTTCTTGTGAATATATTTTTTCCTCTTGATAGAAAATACCAAATCAAACATTTAAATATAATTTAAGAGTTTTTTGACCAATTTAACAATTTTTCCCATGTCTTCAAAGACGGTCAAAATATATCCATAAAGGCTGCAATTTCATCTTTTCACTTCAAACGCTATAATCTTGCAATATGTACGGTCAAATTCTATGAAAATTTTACCATGTTCTCTCTTGGTAATCTAAAACAAGATCCTACAGTTAAAGTTGAAAAATAATAATTTTTGAGGTTTATTTTGAGCTCTGTCCGCACTGCCCATTCTCCCCAAAAAGAACCCTTTTGCTCCAAAACTTCCACTTAAAAAGTCGGAATAAAAAAAAATTAAATCCCCATTTTTTTACTGATATACCAAATTCACATAATTTATTTCAAAAAATAAAAATAAAAATTGACACCGTGGGAACCTACTCCAACTTTGAAATGTCCTAGTTAGGACACTTGGTCCTTTAGGGGTTAAAATTTGAATTATCTCCAAATAGAATTGATTTCTCAAAACAAGACTATGTACTTTGTCCAATGGCATTGATTTCACTAATTTTCAACCTTAACCCATAAGCTCCAAAGAGACCATTCTTTTAGGTGCCCATTTTCAACCGGCTGCCCGGAACAAAAAAAACTGAAAAATAATAGATACTTAAAAATGCTACATCAAGTCTACTTTTCAACGCAATTTGAAGTATGTCAATCTAAGTTAAACTCCACCAGGGAGAATTTTTCAAAGTGGATCACCTCAACATTGTCTTAGTGTTATAAAATTTGCTATTTGGAGAAAGCAATGATGTTCCCTCCATCATTTCTTTTGCTTTTTTGAAGTTTACAATAGATAAACTAATTTTCACTAATCATTCTAGAACTCTAAAATTGAAAATCATAATTTATACAATTTTTCAAAGGTTAATGCTTTTAAATTCATTATAAATATCTAAAATTATTTTTGGAAGTTTGACCATATGAGAGATGATACCCTTCATTTTGTCTATTGAACCAAACTTCATTAAACATATGGAACGCACATATTATAAAACATCCATGTTTTGTCCGATACACCTTGGGCTTTTAGGTATTTAATTTTGTTTTGGGAATTTTCTTGTAATTCACTAATTCACTTGTGTAGTGAGGATCTTATCTTTAAAATTTCATAAACCATGTATTATAAACTATACTCTTTCCAGTTTCGAAATAGTTTCAATTCTTGTTTTCATATGTGCCAAAAAAAGAAATTACAACTTATGATTTGAATTTTCAAAATTAAAACATGATAGAAATTTTAACAAGTACTCTTTTTATCATACTTGAAAAAAGAAAATGGTGTAATCCCTAAAGGACTAAGTTCAGTTTGGACGTCAAAAACAACATTTGCATGTCAAAAACAACATTTGCACCCGCGATTGTGGATGTGATTGTTGTCGTATGAAGCTAGATTTGTTTTGTGAACACATAAAAAGAACTAGCATTTAGGTACACTCAATCTTATAATATTTGAAAAAGTGGTTTCGAATTTATGATCTCAAATGTGCTTTTTATTTATTTTTAAAACAGATAGAACAAATTTACTTATAAAGGAATTTTCAAATTTCTTTAATTTGTATCCAATAGAATATGTTCATAGCTACAAACGAAGCCTTTAGTCATCCCATTCTGACTTTTGAGGTGAAAAATATGAAAATTTTCATTTCACAAGCAATTTGGACATCTCTTAACTAAAATAACACACGAGGTTTGCTTTTGAACTTAATTTCACAATTTTCCAAAACAAAAAGTTGCATAGAATTTAGATTGATATGTAGAGCACTTCAATTGTTAAGATTGGCTCCATTCAATTATATATCAAATTCATTAACGATTTAACACTTTTGATCTTTTAAATCAAGCCGCTTCCTAGTCAATATTGTTTTTGAAAAAGCCACACACCTCCAATGACCATGAAATTTTACCCTTACGTATTCAACTTACCAATCTAAAATATGAATATTTTTGGTGCCCTAGTTGTTATATGAAAAATGAAGATTTAAACCTCCAAATGAATGTTGTCCTATTACCTAGAGGGGAAAGAAAAGTTTAGATAACTTCTAATGTTATGATTTTAGAGATTACAAGGGCTTAGACCTTGAAAATTGATGAGGTTTTAGTCATATAAGGAGAATAGAAGTTATTGTAGTTAAATATAGAGATAATTGATTGTCTTAAATCTTACAACTTCAATACATGCCATGTTTTATGCGGCAATTTTGGAAATTGTACATCAATGAATTTTAGGGGTTAACCCCTAAACGTCAAAGCGTCCAGAAAGTGGACGACTAACAGATTCAAACCCTTCTCACGTTCTCATCAATGCTTGAATGAAAGTCATCCAATTTTTTGGAGATTCTTTACGAAGTTGTTGTCCTATCTAACAGTTGGATTTAGTCATACTTGATTACATATTTTCTAAAATTACAAATGTAGAAGTATGTCAAGTCGTTGACCAAGCCAAAATTGCATTGACTGTAGTTCAAAAGTGGCCTTGCAAAAATGAGGTCATAGATTTAAGAAACACAAAAATTTCAAAGAATCACCACATTTAAGAGTATCTCATTTCAACTTCATTCCAACAAATTTTACTCAAAAAATATTAAAATTTTGTTTGTAATCAAATTTAGAAGGAATTTTTAATTTTAACTCTCAAATTTTATAATTAAATATTGATGATAGTATTAGTGAATCAAACCGTACGGATGGAATCTAAAATTCAAAATCTAGAACTTTCATTTGTATATCAATTCCAAATATTCTTCTAAATAGTAGTTTATGATGCTTTTTCTCAAATTGTCAATTCCAGGGACACCCTAGTACGTTTAGGGATTAACTCCTAAAGGACCGGAGTGTTTTTCCTCCAAAAACACTCGAATGCAAAAATTCCATTATATTTTTCTTTTTTAACTTCTAAACATAAGATCTTGTCCTAGACTACTTGAAAAACATACACAACAAATTTCATTGATTTTAACTGCACGTATTGCAAGATAATTGTGTTTGATGGAAAAATACACCCCAAAAAAACACATGCCCGAAAATTTCAGATGCGTTTGACTATGGCTACATCAAAACAACCTCACTACCAAAACATGTCGCACTTCACTTTCACATTCTATATGATGTTACTTAGTTGTGTACCAATTTTTGTTGCGTTTGGAGATGTTTAGGATGTTGAAGAACACCCTACACTTGTTGGGGGTTTAAAAGTTCAAAAAAGACGCTTTGTTTTTGGAATTGCAATATTTTCGACATTCTTTATTTAAAATACGAATCCAAGCGGTGAAACATAAGTACATTCCACCCTCTATAGAATGGCGAAAAAAAATTTGAAAAAAAAAAAAATCTCCAAGTTTTAGAAGACATGTAGCATATTTTCTAAGAATTTTGGGGGTTGGGGGGGAAATAAAGGGTGGAGGAAGGGAATTGAAGTGCCACCTCACCCAAGCCATTCCAATGTTCATGACCCCACTAACTCTCAAGGTGGATTGCCACGTGGCAGTCCTTCATTGGATGGTATTTATTTTAATGTTTAATTTTTAAATTTTTAAAATGATTTTTATTTTAAAATATTTTAAATAACATTTTTTAATTACAAAAATTGAAATTTTAATTAATGATATTATTTTAAAGCTTAAAATAATAAATTTCAGTGAAAAATAATAATTTTTATTTATAAAAATTAATTAAATATATTTTAAAATGCTATTTTTTGAATTTCTTTTAATGATTTGGAAAATGGAGTGGGCTTCTGCCCCCTCACAGTCCACCCTATTTTCCATACTCCACACATCTTGTTGCCCCCTCACAGTCCACCCTATTTTCTATACTCCACCCATCTTGTTGCCCCCTCCAAAATTCAACTATTTCTCTACTGCCTCGCTGCCCTTTTTCCCGAAAAAAACACATTTCTCCTCATAACTTTCTCATATGGTGTCGGAATTCAAAAAAAAAATTAAAAAATCCCCATTTTCATGGCACATCGGGGAATCCACTGTTAAATTTCCTTCAAAATTCGATTAAAAATGTGTTCACTGGAACCTACCCGGTTCTCTAAATGTCCTAGTTCGAACACTTGATCCTTTAGGGGTTAAAATGAATACAATAATTTTATTTCAAAAGATGAATGTTAAGAAGAATCTATCCACTGTAAGATACAACTTATTGCCCTAATTTATTAGAATTTACCTTTCACATTGAAGAGGAACTCCCATTATTTTGGATTGTTTACAAGAGCATTAATTTTGAGTAGGGCTCTTCCACATCACAGGGTGGAATGAAAGTGACGACCTTTGAGTTCCACTCTCAAGGTGGAAGATTATTTTTAATCCAACTAGATATAGACTAATTGTTGTATTGTAGCTCATGTTTGGTGCTATAGGATTTGAATTGGAATAATACACATTTGAGTGCATGACTTGTCAAGTGCACAAATTGAGTACCTTTCAAATTAGTCGGATCAAAGTTAACTTTGAGAATTCCAAGGATTTTCCTCATTTTTGTCAGCCATTTTCATTTTTGTATTTCACTTATTTGAGAATTTTTTGTTTGCTTTCATAAGTAACACCAAAAGGAAGCCAAAAATGTAAATTTTTACCCAATTGACCATTTTAGCTATTTTTTCATTGCTCCATAGTAGGTCATCACAATATACCCCTTCTATTACTATTTATGTTTTTATCATATTTGGATGACGGTGTCAATCTAAAATTAGATATTTTTTTGAATTAAACGGATAGAAATTTTTATTTAACAAACTTTGAGAAAAAACAACTTGATAAGACACAAACTCGTAGACTTATGGATGGTGAAATTTTATTGACTTTGAATAAACCTCCAATTTTGATGTCTATTTCTTACTCGATATTGACTATTTTCACAAATGAACAACTCTATTAGATAAACAATGCAATTTGAATGGGTGTTGTAATCCAACATATCAACTAAAAATGGAACATTGAGGTACTAAATTGGGACTTTTGGTCCCAAATGACCGCTCAAGTCTTCATGGAGGTTTAACCTCTAATTGCCTAACTAACCATCTTTTGAATGATGTACAAAATTGAATCTGGTTATTTCATCCGATATGCACTTTTTGCAAGTAAAAAAAAATACTTTAAAATTCTATGGCAAGATAGCTTTATGCATGTGTGATCAGATTAGAAAGGGGATGGCTTGTGAAAATTATATGCTTCATTTCCTGCCACAATATTCTACCAAAAAAATCTAAGATATTAGTTCAAAACAAATCAAAAGTGCTCTCGAAAAGATCAACTCATAAAGTTAAGCAACCAAAAAACTCCAAAAATCACTACACTTAGAGTATTACATTTCAACCCATCACAACAAATTTCATCCACAAATTGTCAATATCTTATTGAATTAAAAGAGAATTTTAAATTTTACATTTCAAATTCTTTACAAAATATTGGTGATTGCAATCACAAATCTAACCCTATGTATAGAATCTAAAATTCATAACGTACAACTTTTATTCATACATCAAGTTCAAAATATCCCCCTTAGTTACATTTTATAGTGCATCTTTGCAATTCTCCAAATCTAAAGAAGGTTGTAGGCATTTAGGGGTGAAGGATCAAACATCTAAAAAGTCATATGCAATGAATATGTAATTTTAATTAAAATACTAAATTCTCACTTAAGGTTTGAATTTACACAACTATTTTACTTGAAATGTTGAATATTTAACTCCCTTTAATGCTAAGATCTTTCAAACCTATCAATACATATGTTATCATCATCGATGTCTGCATTGCACTATTCATTATACCTTTCTTTGCACGTTGCAAATGTTGTTAAAGTTACTATTGATGTTATTTTCAATATATATATATATATATATATATATATATATATATATATATATATATATATATATATATATATGATGTAATGCTACTTTTTCACACCTTTAATTATATATTGCACCTCGTTACACGTCACTATCATTGTTTTGTACATGTCATCCTTTTCATCCCTTTCATTGCACAATTTGTCGATTCACATCTTTAGGGTATATTTTTTATATTGTGCCAAACTACTTTTCACACCTTTCATGGGTGTTTTCACAGTAGGGCGTTCAAAATGTGTTGTGTGACATCGCACAACAAGCGAAACATAATGGTAAATATTTTTTATTGGTCATTAAAAATAGTTTTTTAGCAAGAAAGTTAACCACATTGAAAAGGTATTCTAGGATTGTATGTACATTAATCATTTAAAAATAATATAAAATAGTATTCGGACCAAAATGTAATACATTGCATTCGGTGACGTTGTAGTATAAATACTTTATTGCCTTAATTGATACATTTCATTGAAGATGTAGTGATGACAATAATTGTCCTCAATTCTTATAACATAAAGGTATCGTATACAAAAAAAATTTAAAAGATTATGTGAGCAAGGTGGATATGAATATTTTATGGCGATAATTTTGTTCTTTTACTTTAAACGCCTCTTAACTCCTAACTGCCTAAGCGTCCATTTTTTGGACGATGTACAAATTTCATCCATAATTTCTCATCCGCCATGCACTTTTAGCAGTGTGGAATTTTTACTGTAGATTCTAAGGGAAGTTAGTTTCATGCACATGTGATCTGATTAGAAAGGGGATGATTTGTGAAAATTTTATACCTCATTTCATGTTGTAGTGATTCACGCAAAATAATGAAGATTTGAGTGTAAAAGTGCTCTAAAAAAAGTCAACTCATATAATTAAGCAACCAAAAAATCTCCAAAAATCACTACACTTAGAGTATTACATTTCAACCAATCACAACAAATTTCATCCGTAGATTGTCAACATCTTATTTGTAATTGAATTACAAAATAATTTTGAATTTCACATTTCAAATTTTATATTCCCTCTGTTTCACAATAAAACCATGGTTTCTGCATAAACTCTGTGCCAGAATAAAACCATGGTTTCATTATTACCACTACTCATTACCACGAAAAGCGCACGTTATTTGAAAAGCGCATTATTTTAAAAACGCTTGAAAAGCACCGATTATTTAAATGCGCTTGAAAAGCGCGTTATGTGGTTAAAAAGTGCATTGTGGTTAAAAGCCGGTCACTGTTCTTAATCCCGCACTGAAATAGAAACCACGGTTTTATTTTGAAACAAAGGGAGTACAAAATTATTGGTAATAGCAATTATAGATCTAACCGTATGGATAGAATCTAAAATTCATGATGTACAACTTTTATTCATATATCAAGTTCAAAATATCCCTCTAAGTTGCATTTATAATGCATCTTTGCAAAACTGCCGAATTTGGAGAGGGCTCTAGGCATTTAGGGGTTAAAATGGCAAGTTCCCCAAAAAATCTTGCAAGCTTGGTTGGCTAAGTAAAACAGAGCCTCTGGTGTGACTAGAATATGCATTCGACGTGGTTTGCAAGCAGATTAAATGACATTAACAAGAATATTCCAAAATAATATGAGAATATTTCAAATGATTCTATAATAATATAAAATATTTATAAAATATTTCAACCGATTCTAAAAATATTCCAATTTTAATGTATTAAAATATTTTTGGTATTTTCCATATTTATTATATTATGATATAATGCAAATGCTTTACAACATTAGAAACTTATTTTGTTGAGAACTGTGACACTCTAATGTGAAAACACCCTCATTGCATGTCACACCACATTGCAATTCACTATAAGTGGTTAATTCACATCATGTCAAGCTACCCTTGGCACTCTTTATTATGGCAACAAGCTTACTATAAACAATATGCATCATAATTCAATTCAAAAATATAAACCGAGTTGAATTTGAGTTGCAAAGTAGTCATGTAGAAGTGACAATTATATATGCTATTGTAGTCTATATATGTTATGTTTTGAGTTTTTCGAAATTAGAACATACATCTCTGCAATTGTGGGGTTGATGGGAGTGAATACAAATCTTCAAGACCAGATTGGGTGCACTGAAAATTTCGTTCAATTTGGATTTACATGATGCAAGACATTAAATTTTTTAAGTATTAATTTTTGAAATTTATTAAGAATATATATTTATTAAGAATATATATATTTGGTTTTATGTTATTGATGGGATACTCTTGACACCATTGTAAAAGCTTTGAAAAGAAAAACGTGAATATTTAAAGTTTTTCAAGATTGGATCCCTAAAACTGTTAATTTTCAAGGTATCCAAGATATTAACTTTCAAAATATTTATGTTGTAAAAACTACAAAATAGGAAATAATCCAAAATGGGTAACACGCAATTTGCTATTTATGCACTTAGCCAAGTGCGCTCATTTCATAAGCATATTTGACTTCTACTTTTTCTTCAGTTGTGCCTGCTAAACCCTAAACAATGGGAGCAAAGCAAAAACTAAAAAAACTAAAAAAAACGAAAAAAAAAAAAAAAAAAAACAAGGTTTTTTTTTGTTTGTTTTCTGTTTTGTTGTTGTACTTTATTTGGCCGTGGGGTGCTGCTGAACCCTACACTATAGTCGCCTAAAAATTTTAAAAAAATCAAAAAATCTATTTTTAGCCATTGGGGTGCGCGGCCCAAAGACCCTCCCATCTCTCTTCTCCCTCTTCATCTCCTTCCCCTCTCCTCATATATATAGGGGAGAGGAGAGAGTGGAGGGAGAGGGAGTTGGAGAGTGAATGAGAGAGACCCTCTCCTCTCCCCTATATATATGAGGAGAGGGAGAGGGAGAAGGAGAGGGAGAGGGTTCAACAGCCACAACTGAAGAAAAAGTAGAAGAAAAAAGAAGACAAGAAGGAAGACAAGAAGAAAGACAAGAGGAAGACAAGAAAGAAGACAAGAAGAAAGACAAGAGGAAGACAAGAAAGAAGACAAGAAAAAAATCAAGATAAAAAAGAAAAGATAAAAAAAAGATTAAAGAAAAGATAAAGATAAGAATAAGAAATAATTAAAATAATTGTTTGTTTACAATATAAGGGATTGAAGAAAGACAATAATCGTCGGTTATTTAAAAAAAAAATTAGCCAAAAAAACTTATGCGCGTAAATAGCGAATTGTGTGTTGGTTTTACGTTGGTTTAAAGTATGGTATTTGTAGGAATGAAAAATTTCAGTTAAAAAAACCCACATTACCAATTAAAAAATAGAAAATATCATAATTTACAATATGAAGCGCCTTGTACAATGCAACAACGATACAAGCCTAACACCATTACATCCATGTTGCATTTATTTTAAAAATATATGTCATGTAGAACATTGTTCAAGTAAGAAAAATAAAAACTCTAATCCTAAGCCAATGTAAAAAGATAAGTATACTAAATTTAGTTATTCTAAATATATGTATGTATAAAATTGTAAATATGATATTTTTTTGCCAAGTGTTCTTGTACTTTTAACCAAGTCCCTTACTATATAAGACTATCTAGAAATATTTTTGTATTGCAATTTTTTACAAATTGCATAGTAAAGATATGTATACCTTATTTTGACAGTGTCTGGATATCATCCTCTATATTAGAATGAAGAATAGCAAATCAAAGGTTTGTAAATAAACACAACTGGCTACAATGGACTCTCATGCAATTAGTTGTATCATACAACAAAATTGCTAGTTTTGGTGCTAATTATGATGTGAATTAATTCTGGTTTATTTAACCCCAATATCACTTATTTGTAACCTACTATTGGATATTCAACTTCAAATGCAAATTTATTTTTATTTTTAGGCTTTGCCTCCTATTTGATTTGTATAAAGGCCATAATGCTCCCTTGTCCAAAATGTCCTCGAGTTCAGCAAATTCATAATAAGTGCAGACATCTTCGTTGTATCTACAATTCTATCTATATCTCCCACAAAAGTCTCATACCCTTGCTCTTTGAATGTAGTGTTCTCTCAATCAAGGATTTTTCAACGTATAGAGGATCCAGTGCTTAGGCCCCTATCATAGCATAATAGAGAAATGGGAGACAACACCCTTTTATAATGGGACCGCAATCTAGTTACAATTAAAAACTAAATTTATGTGGAAATGGCACCACAATCCCAAATTTCATGGAATACAAAAGACATTCCTTTACTACTTAAAAAAATGGATCAAAGTGAAGATTTTATTTAGATTCAGTTTCAGAAGGGTGTTCCATTGCACTGCTATATTTATGCTATGATAGAGTGAGTGAATGGATATTACCAACCAATTGCAGAAAAGAAGTAAGCTTTCCATACAATTATTATGAGCAGAGATTAATCCCTAAACATCCTCACCCCTCTCCAGATTTAGAGAATTCCAAAGATGTCTTATAAAATGCAACTAAGAGGGATATTTTGAACTGGATGTATAAATAAAAGTTGTACATTATGAATTGTAGATTCTATCCATACGGTTAGATATAAAATTGATGTCACAAAATTCTTTGTATAATATTTGAAACCTAAATTAAAAATTCCTTTGTAATTATGAATAAGATATTGACAATTTGTGGATGAAATTTGTTGTGATTGGTTGAAGTAATACTCTAAGTGTAATGATTTTTGAAGATTTTTGGTTGCTTAATTTTATGAGTTGACTTTTTCAAAAGCACTTTTATACTGAAATCTTCAAAATTTTGGGTGAATCACTACAACATGAAATGAGGTATAAAAATTTCACAAATCATCCCCTTTCTAATTGGATCACATATGCATGAATCTAAGTTTCCATAAAATATATAGTAAAAATCCACTTTGCAAAAAGTGCATGACAGATGAAAAACTTTGATTGATTCTATACATCGTCCTAAATATGAACGCTTGGTCCTTTAGGGGGATAAACCTAAAAGAGTGTTTTTCCTATGTTTTTTCCTTAAAGGCTAATATGTGACATAAAAAAATTGGGAAAGAGTATTTGGCAAAATTTGAAGCTTACAACCATATTTTGATAAAATTTATTTGTATTTTATTAGTTTTCTTCACAAAGTCTGGCTATCTTCACAAAAAGTATAGAAAAAATATGGCAAAAGAACTCAAATTTTTTTTAAGTTTTGCTTAACCGTTAAGCATTCACATTACAACTACTCGGTCAATCCTCATCAATTCTTCACAATTTAAAATACATTATACTTTTTGGTATTTTTCTCATACAAGGTATTGTTAAACAAATTTACCTTGATTTTTCATAATTATATAAATAAATAAAATTAATTTAGAAGATTTTTCAAAGTTTTTTTCTAGTAAAAGTTATAGTAATTACAAAAATGCTTAGAATAGTTTGAAATTTTTTAGGGAAAATGTAAATAATAGTGATGAACAACAAGGTGTAGGTCGCATGCTTCTTGAGCTTACATTAAACAAAATGCAATAGAAAAACTAACTCTGCAGTGTATATTGGAATTTTAGGGTTTTGAGCTGGAAAGTACTATAAAAATTGCAGTTTTTACAATTTTGAATAACGGTAAATTAAACAAGAAAGTAGAAGGTACTCCCCATACTTTCTTAGTTGGGATCATTTTCATTTGAAATTAGGAACTATGTGAGAATTAGCGTTTGATTTAAAAACGATCAAGCATAGCCCCACGAGGCTCCTTGCAAGCTCAACCCTTTGACGTGCCTGCGTCCATATAACGAATAACGGAAAATCCGTGAAGAATTGGATTTTGAATTGTGAAGTTCAGATTTTGAGACTTATAATATACATCTTCTAGGAAAAAAAAATCAATTTGGAGTTGTGCAACTATCAAAATACCTATGAATAAAATGCGAAAATAGTGCAAATACTTGAAAATACAATAAATACTTACAAATTCAACACATGTACTACCGTATGCGGTATTTCTTGTGTTTGGAAGTTTGTTATCTTGTTTAATGTTTTTGAATTGTATTCACTTGTCCATGTTCCATTAGTGTATGTATTTCGATCTTGATCCATGTACCAACTCCTTTCATATTTTAACTTGTAAAGTTTTGTGCTACATCGTACATGGATAAGTCACTATCATTTATAAAATTCACAATAATTACGTGTGAGTCCGTTCTTAACATGAAAGATTGCAACGGAGAGGTGTTGACATAGGTAATTGTTGAACATCTTCACTTTCATTTTAGAAATTTTTATCGAAATTCTATTTAACTTTGAAGTCACACACCCTCCAAAATCTCATTTTTGAGTGTGCATTATACGATTCAAAGACATACTGTGATCTTCCAATCCCAACCATAGATGATTCTCTAATTTTGGCAAAATGTCTCCACTCCAGTTGAGAATACAATTGTACGGTTACTTTCTAATTTAAGCAATTCTATTTGTGAGAGTATCAGTCATAGTGGAAAAACCCAGTGAAATCCAGTGTGTGAAAGCGTTAAAGGGCTACTGGTCAACAAAAGAGAAATGCCATATTTTATAGAGAAATCTGGCGAAATACAGGCAGGAAAAAAAAACGCTGCAGAATGCATTCAAAAGCAACTTACAGATCTGCACTGATTCCCTTGCATGGCGTGAAAGGGAAGTGAAATATGACACTTGGGTCATTCTTCACATCATAAAAGCGATTACAACAGAAGATATGGATTCATTTATATACACATAATTTTTCTCATCCCAATAGGAGTGGCAGACCTACCTCTACAGAACTCTTTTATATCACCCCTTTTGCAACTATCAGAACTTGGCATGTGGAAAGTGTCCAATCAGTTGTGTACACAATAGCAAATATTCTCTACAAACACTAGAATAAGAGTATCAAAGTGCGAGTATTTACCTCGAATTTCACACCTTTAAGCGAGGATGTGGTCCATCTCTCCTTGAAGGATAGTGGATTTCAATTAACGAGTCGGAAAGCAACTCTTTTGGTGAGAGTCTAGCGATTGTGACCCATCTCTCCATGAAGTTCTCCACCTACATCACTCAATTAGACTCTGAAAATAGTAAGTAAGCCATTCTATATGGATTCTGCAATCATGATATGCAATTAAGAAGAAACGATACACTAGCTTGAGTCGTTTTGTTTTGAGGGCCCTGAACTGGGTTGTTGTGTTTAGGGCCTCCTTCCATGCTTGGATCGGTCCGGCAGTAAACAATGACTTCACCACCATTGAAATCTGCAAAGCACTTCCATGTGCACCGGTAGAGAGGGCCCCCACCAATCTGTACACTCAAATATACCTGCCATGCACCTAAACTTAGACGCAACAAAGAAAGGAGCCAATGAAAGGTGCCACCGATGAGCAGTGAAACTCAATGTCCTGCTTCTCCACTCACCCTCTTCCGGTGAAGTTTGGGACCTCAATCCTTGTCGTTTTCCTGATTCCACCGGAACCGATCATACATGGAAGCCCGCCCTTAGTGTCTCCCTCGAAAGAAATTGTCGACCAACCCATGCACATCCATTGTTTTCCAGAGGCAGAGAGCTATCCAGAGTGCTGGTGGAGATGCTGTAAACTCCTCACCACTCCTCTGCTGAATCCCATTGTCAGAAATCATCTCACTGCTCACATAAATCTCTTGAAACTGCATCCGCTAGCTCTTGGCAATGCTCATCTCACCTGCCAAACCATCCTCACTCACACTGCAATAAGTGCAAATCTCCGCCTTCATCTCCATCACCACCGGGATCGTCAAGGTCCAATTCGAACTCTTGCGGTACCTTATCGATACGGTGCGATTCTCGTCAGATAGGAACACATTCAAGCTCTCCCTCCGCATTTAAGAATTCAACTGTTCCTGCATGCGCACAGGACAGTGGAGACAGTAAGAAGCCTGGAGCTTTAGCATTCACAACAATCAATGCAGGAGATGGGCGGCACGCATCACTAATGTGCAGCCATGGCCAAGCAACGATAACGCCGCAGTAAATAAATAGTTATAATATTATAAGAAGAATACTAAACTGGCGGGTTCCTGAGGGTTCCAGCACGAAGAAGGCGGCGTGGGAATCGAGGTGGCGGGGCTATAAACAAGGCGCAGGTGCAGATGAATGGTTGGTTGGGTGGCCAGCTCTGCATGGGAAGATTCACGAGATGTAGTAGTAGTCGTAGTTGTAGTAGTAGTGGTGGTAGTCTACCTTACTAGGGTGGGGGTGACGACGATGATGCGCATTTACGGTGCCGGAGATCCGGCCTACCTGCCCGATGGAAAAAGAAGCGGTGGTGTTGTTTGCTTTGTGTCTATGCTATGGAATAAATGCTACACCATTTGCTTCGAATAAAAAAGAAAAGATAAAGAAATCCAAATGCACCGCAAGCTCACAGCGAGCAATCGACGTGCCAGGTCGGTCAACAGTGGCCTACTACAAAGTGTACCTTTTCTACGCAGGAGTATGTAACAGTAGTTTGCAGTAACAGCCAGCCAGCCAGCCAGCCAGCCAGCACTGATCGTGCGTCGTCACGAAGAATCTCTCGCTTTGTTTTGCTTTGTCGTTGGGGTGCGTGATTGATGAGTCGTAGTCACAGTGGGCGCCTAGAAATCTGCAACCTGGTGTGATGAGAACGCAACCCAGCCCGTTTCCTTCTCAGGCTTGTTACTTATTTCTTACTCTGAACTCACTCACAACTGCTTCGTCGAAGCATCGCGCGAATCTGCCTAATATTGTCTGCATGGCGCTCGTGCCGGGGGGCCCAAGACTTTTCCAACGAACGGCCGGTGATGATATGCACCACATCAGGTTCCCGTACCCTGCTCGCCTGCCGGAATCCCCGCCCCAAGTGGCATGGCATTCCCCGGTACATGTATCCAGTCAACGTTGATCACGTAAAGCGTTTCGTCGGGTACTGATATCATAAGGAAGAAATTATGAATACACATAATAATCTGCTTATGAGATGAAATGAGATGAGATGGCGGTAAGTTGAATGATTGAAAGCTGGGCTACTACGATGAATAAATCGTGGCGGGCGCGGAGGGCCGGGCAGAGGACAAGCGAGAGTGAGCAAGAGCGGCACGGCATGGGCAGGGAAAACGGGGATCCCACGTGGGACCAACAACATCTCTCAGCCTTGATCAATCAATCAACGTTGTTATTGTTGTTTGTTGTTGTTGCCGAGATGAGGGGGATCGTGGTCTAGGAACGGCTTTCATTTCGGACGTTGCATCTAGGAACGGCGAGGAGGTTTGCTTTTAGAGAGGTGCCTGGCAGGTCTGACGGGACCGTCGACGGGGACTGACGACGGGGGCGGCCATGTTGTGGTCCTTTTCGGTTGTGCAGCAAGAGTCATGCCACGGCATCCCATTGCAGCAGCAGTAGCAGCAGCAGCAGCCCCACTACGGTATTGTCTGCTTTTCACGCCACCCTCGCTCCTCTTCCACCACTCACTTTGCCCTCTCCTCTCGCACGGTCCTCACTTCAGGCGCCATACTTCGGTTGTTGCCTTCGGCACCCGTTTAGTACCCGTGATTTTAGTAGTTTTTTTCCCTTCTAGGCAGTTTGGAGAGTAGTAACGAATTGTAGCAAGAGAAACCCTCGATTATCTCCCGTACAGCGTGAAGCACTATGGTAGTAATGCGACGACGTCCGAGGAGAGATCAATTGGGCAATTGTCTGCGGTGGTGTTAGCCTGTCAGCGCTCGTTGCGTCTTGTTCGCGTTCTCTTGATATGGTACTCCCGAGTTCCCCGACTTGCTTGTGTTTCGCCTTTGAAGAATATCGTTACCAGGGTCACCAAATTAGGGTTACAGAGTGGGGGGAGAACACCACACGACAGCATTTCGTTGCAGCTCTTTTCAATTACCTGCGATGCCGCATTTTTTTTTTCTGTTTTTGCCGGGTCGGGTATGTGGATTCACGGTATTGTTGTGATTCGTACCTTAGGGTTCTCGTAGCGCAGTCTCTTTCAGTCACGTCGGTTACTACCCTTTGCGGAATTCCTCACGGTTGCGGCCAGCAATCGTTTCAAAGCTGGCGTTGTAGGAATCATCCTGGAAATTCTGGAAATTCGTATGGACGGAGGGTTAATCCGACAGTTCGTGATAATTTCGAGAGGGTTTTCACAGTCATACTGTTTCATCGATAGCGGCATTGGAGGGAAAGGTGGTGCTTAACAACGAGTTAACTACAGAACAGAGATTGCAGCAGCTGCCGCGGATGAGTACAAGAGATTCCAACCAGCTAGATGTTTCGAAGTTTACTTGATCACATAGTTCAATTGTGTGGCTCAAAATCATGGGGGCCCGAATTGCGTTTAATTTCTGCGTCATAATACGATAATAGCTTTTCATAGCGAAGGTGGGACTGGCGGACATGTTTAAGTGCCGCTTCAGTGTTTTCGAGAGATGAAGGGGATCGCTAGTTTTCTCTTCTTACATTTTTATGATCACCTTGAATTACAGCCTGCGTCGCACTGGTTATGAAATACTCGTTATGGACTACCGCACATCGGTGCGATTTTAGAAATTTCAACGTCAAGGAGTGCTGTTCTGTGATTAGGGTTAGTGCAGTGCTGGACATTCTCATAGAACATACACTGAGTGTAACCTGAGCAGCACTGTGCCCTGCTTCAGAAGTCATGCGTTTGACAGCATTGTGAGGTTGGAGCTTATTAATGTGGGATTTGTTTTATATTTTCATGCTTTGACTGTCATTCTTGATAACAAATGTGGGATGCTTGGTTGATGAGCAGTGCTGGACTTACATAGATGGAGGCACTTGAGAAACCGAAGGAAAAACGGACGAAGTCTTCTGGTGGTGGTCATGGGATAAAGAGTAATTCGGCTATGGTGGATCCTGCGGCTGCTACTCACCAACATGTAAGACTACGCATCAAGCTCCCAGTGTCGCCTGCAAGAAATTCTATGAAAGGATCAAAGTCTACCACTTCCAGCAAACCAGCAGCTGCCACCCATCACGAACCGGCGACCTCAGATCTCAGTGATCACAAATCGAGTGGCACCGAGCCTACTTCACCTGCCTCTGAATACCAGAATCTCTCACATACATCTTTGAAAGAACTCCGGGTAACTTTGCTTGCCTTGAGTTACGTTTGGGGTTACAGAAAATGATTATGCAACTGAGGGTCTGGGGTTTTATAATTGCTTGCTACACTCTCTGAAGGAGATACATATAGTATGATCTTCTTTGTTTCGATGAACTGCTACAGTAGTGTTTCTTTTTGGCGTTTTTGGTTGGTTTGTATAATTGCCGTGTCATATTCAGCCACAAGTAGTTTGCAGTATGACACTTCACGTAGTGTTCATGTCTAGTTAAGCTAGCTTCACTTCGTGCAGCAACTGAAGGAGTTTGTCTTGCTTTCTTGGGTGCAGAGAAGATATGAGGCTAAGTTTGGGACAGTCACACTGTCTAATAATAGCGATTATCTGAAAAGAAAACTAGCGGGTCAATGTGGTGCGTACTGTCACTTGGATACTTATTATTCTGCCTTCATTTTCCTTTCAACTTTCAATGGTATCCCTGGCCTACAAGTCTCTTCAGCCTGATACTAGTCGGGGGCTTTTCTGTGCGTAGGTCCTCCCCGCCTAGCACGGCGAGCAGGTGTGGAGCATGATGTAGGAGCTGCTAAATCTCCAAAGAGATCTCCAACGTTCAGAAGACGGTATACCTTCCACTTGAATACCGTGTCTTTCATTCTACTCTACTCTGCCGATGTTCGATGAGACCACCACTTTCTGTTGCTCTGAAAATCTAGGTGAACTGGTTACATTTGTTTCAGTAGCGGTGATTTTAGAGGTACAGAAACTAGAGTGATTAGTGATCAGCACAATATTTTTTTTAGTCATGGAATTGAGAGGGGGTGGTCTCGGTACTGGGTGTTGCAGAAAGGTGGAAGAATTGCTGGAGCCAGAGGCTCGGGGGTTGGAAGGAGAGGAAGTAGTGGAGTTAATGCTAGAGGCAGATGGAGAGGATGAAGACACAGAACCAGATTGTGGTATGCAAGACGCAAGTGCTTCGACTCCACTGAAGAAGCAACGAAGTGGTCGGAAAGACGGAGGGGCTAATCAGTGGACGAATCAAGCGGATGAGATTCGGCGGATTGTGCGAAAGAAGCGGCGCAATAGAGCATTTCCTCCCCAAACACTTGTGTGGGCTAAGCTTGAAGACCGGCCATGGTGGCCTGCAAGGGTAGGCCCATGTTGTGAAGTTTTTAAAGTTGTCACATGAGTGCAGACTTTTAGCGCATCGTCATATCGAAATGGTGCCTCTAGATTCTTATTCTCATTGGTTCTTTGGCTTTCTGCAAACCGGTTTTTTTTCTTTTCCAAGATGGTAATATATAGTTTTAATCCTTATTTATATCATCTTCTGAATGGTTTGATATCAGCTTGATATGAACTTCTTCGGTACACTGAGCTACGGGCCATCCTAATGACATTCTCCAGTTGCGAACTCAACGCTTACCTGGGTCTAGAGTGCCGGATACAGTAGCCGTCTTTGTGTTTCCTTCTGATTTTATCTGTTGCCATTGCTAAATTTGGACTGAAGTCGTTGCGCTATTTTTGGGACAATGTGTTGTGTACCTGGAATCTGAAGTTGTGCTTTGCATATGTGTTGCAGGTGGTCAATCTTGAGGAGTTGCCAGAGTCTTTGCTAGAGTAAGTTCTTTTCTTAGATTTGGCTTTCAACGTCGTCGTGTGTACTCGGTAGCATACGTTGGTGAGAATCATTCTAAGGGTGATTGATTTTGATATTGCAATGTAATGTGGACTCACCAGATTTAATGTGGGGGTTTACAGGAAGAAGTTGGTGGGATGGACGTGCGTGCAACTTTACGGCTTACCAACTAGTGATGAGCAGCGATGGTATGTCACTCTCTCTTCGTTGAAGAATTCACTAAATAAAAGATATTCCTTTTCTAGGGAAGCGATGGAGGAATTCGATTTCAATGTTGGTTTTTTTGTTTTGCAGGGCTTGGCTGAAAAGAGAAAACTTGGCCTCGTATAAGAAGTTTCGAAAGGACTTTAATGAGGTTAGGTACCTCCTATACCTTCAAGCATGTTGTCATCTTTGCGGTGTCTTTGATCTGTGAAAATGGGACCATGTAAGAGATGAAACGTAGGGTTTGTTATTTTCACCTCCTTTTTGTAAAGAAGATGAAGATATCTTTGATAGTTATTTGATAAGATGCTGAAGCGTGGTTCTATCTGGGTTGCAGAAATTTCCAGAACGATTTGAAGACCCGAAGTTTCAGTTGGCACTTAAAGAAATTGCCGAGGAAGCAAGACGCAGACGAACCGCAGATAATTCTGCTGTAGGAACCAAGTTCTTCATAGACGAGAGAAATTCCTCCATGGAATTGCGTTCATCCAACACTTCTTCCAGTGACGAGAACGGGTCCGAAGCCCCTACGCGTCTGGTTAAAGAGACTTATGACACCGAGAAGAAACACCTGAAACATAGAGCTGAGATTGTGCAAGGAAAATTGAAGCAGATGAGGATGAAGAATGTACAGGGACTACAGGCGGAAGACTTTAAGCCAGCAGCAAGGCCCCTGTGGGGGAAAGAAGATGAAATGCCACCGAGTTTTAAGAAGACAAAAGAGGATGGTGGAAATATGTCTCGTAAGCGGAAAAGGCTTGTCATGGATGATTCACGTCAGAAGGAGGAATTGCAGGGTGGTACCTCTGACGAGGCCGAGGACGTAATGGTTCCTGATTCTCCTCCGAAAAAGGCCGTGAGTGACTCCAAGTTCAATCGGCAAAGCTCTGGGAAGAAGATGAATAATAGGAGCTTGTCAAATGACGTGGTGAAGACTGACAAGGATGGGTCTCGGAAACCCAAGAGGACTGGGGAAGATGGGGTGAGTTAATCAGAGCAGTTGATTGTTCACATTCATTGTTGACCTGCTTTACCCTTTCCTGTTGACGGAACCTGATTATGATTAAAACATAGACAGTGATAAGCATTGTTCACTATAATAACTTGAAGAACTTAGTGAAAGGGTACCTTACAAGTGGAAGGTTTTGTAGATTTCTAATGGTTTGTGGTACGTTGTTGGCAGTATTATTATGACTGTGAGGTTTGCGGCATTGGTGGCGAACTCCTTTGCTGTGACCTCTGCCCTCGTGTTTACCATTTGGACTGTTTGACGCCTCCCCTTAAGGTACCTTTCTACCACTTCTTTCTACCTTGGGTCTCACATGGTTATGTACTATATGACTAGTTTTGCTACAGATGAATTTTGGTTTAAAGGGTGTGGTGGATGTGATTTTTGTGTGTGAAGCGCACTCCTCCAGGCAAGTGGGTATGCCCTACATGCCGTGATCGATCTGGGGCTTTGAGGTCAGCTAGTCAGTTTGCAGATTCAAGGCAGCAAACTAAGTTTCCCAAGGGTGGTGAGGATCCCTCAGCACGTGTTATGCACAAGGTACTTTATGTTCACTAAATCCTTAGTCTGTCTGAGAGCGCATTGTATGTGAGTGGATGTATTTTTTTTTCCACAGTGCACTTGGAGGTGTAATGAACATGGCGTGATCTTGACAGATATGGCGGAAAGAAAAACCTGCAGGGCCAGTAGTATCTTCCGATGATTCCGTGAGGAGAAAGAGGGAGGACTGTGATTCAAAAAGACGAAGAAAGCGTGCGAAATCCAAAGGTGAAGATGGTTCTAAAGATGGTGGCCAGAGAAAGCTCAACTGTGGTTACTGTGGCGTTGAGACTTCCTCATTACGAAGCTCCGGTTTATGTGACAAGTGCCATTCAGAAACAAGGGCAGGAAATGTTGGCGACAATCCTGATATCAGTGCGCCTGTCGAATGTGTGGAAACAACACAATCTGATAAAGATAGAAAGGTGCGTGTTTCTCATTTTCCATTTGGTTTTTCTGCGAGGGTTTCTTTGACAATTTTTGTGCTCAAAGCTAGCTAGCTTGAATCTAGGCTTTCTATTCTCGGCAATGCTTGAAGAATTATTTGAGTACTTGCATAGCGCAACATGGATCCACAACCGTTACTGCTTGTAGTGCTTAAGGAATGCTTTTTGCAAATAGAGCACATGGCGTGCAGTATCTTCACTTCTACGTTTTATTGTTCAGAAGTCGAGAAGATGCCATACGTGTGGAGAGCGAGGCGTTGTTGTCAGTTGTGAGAGTTGCTCACGTACTTTCCACAAGGAATGCCTTGCTCCTTCTTCTCAGGTACACATTGCTTTGTTTACTGATTTTGACTACGCAGGATTGGTTGGTTTACTATATGCTTTAGCGGTGGGTCAAATATGTGTTTTGCAGTAGTGTGCTTTGAGCTTATCCTAACTCAAAGAATACATGTTGTGTTATTTTCTGAACTAGTTCGATGAGCTTTCGTTGTTGTTATTCTTGCAGAGGTCACCCAAAAATCCGGGGATTTGCTTTAAATGTAATGCAGCAGGAGATCATAAGCTTGAGGATGAGCAACCTTCTGATGCCTTCTCTACTGAGGTTAGAATTTGGGTTTTGGTTGTTAACCTTGTCTCCTTTTGCAACCATTACCAGCAAAGACTGGAGTTTCTGAAAGTTAGACTGAGGCATTATTTCTATTTCCTGTGTGAAGAATTTGGATCAAAGCCTTGTCGTGATTGAATGCACATTCAGATAAATGGAGAACGGTTTCTTACTTAAGGGCAGAGGTCTGAAAAATGTTTTCATGCAGGTTCAATGCATTCTTGGTTGTCGAGTTGCGGCCAGTCAGGACGCACCTTCGTCAAGACATGTTACTGAGGAGGGAAAAGATGGCCAACTGAAGGACGTTGAGGAGGGGGGTATGAGTGGCTCCGAGGCAGATGTTTCGGAAGGGCCTGGCGATGCTGCAGGTATGGAGTGGAAGGTAGTGAAAAGAGTACATTCATCACCGGCTGAGCCGATGGAAATAGATACACCAGTGGTCAAAACAAAATGGAAGTCACCGGACGTGATGAAAGAGCAGCTAGCAAATAAATTAGTAAGGGAAAGATTTCCTGAGGAGACATCTCAACGGGCTACAAACACAACACAGTCATTGCTGAGCAACGGTGCTATTGAGGATCCTCCATTTGTGATTGAGATAGGGGGCCACCATGTTGGAAAATCATCGCTTGACAGTGTTGCAAATACTGATGGAAACAAGGAAACCGTGAGCGGGGGTTTGTCTATTTCTGAGTTGACAACGAAGACTAAAGAAATCCAGAATAAGAGTGGCACGGTTTCAGATGCTGTTGTTTCAGGAACATCACAGGAAGAAGGGGATCATATGAGAGTGATAGGTGATCGCAACAGTACCGACAAGGTGGTCTCCAGATTGGAGTTTCTTGTGAAGTGGGAAGGCAGGTCTCACATACACAATGAATGGATTAGCGAGGAGAAGCTACGATCCATCGCAAAACGAAAACTGGAAGAGTATGTAACAATGAACGGGACCATGCCTTTGAATACTATGGATGACCAGTGGTTACATCCGCAGCGGATATTGAGCCGGAGAGCAAGGAAGAATGGCCCTGTTGAAGTCTTGGTGAAGTGGCATGGTGTGCCGTATGATGACTGCACTTGGGAAGAAGAACAGCATCCTGCCATCTCCAAGAATCCGGAGCTTCTTCAAGCTTTTGAGCGCTTTGAAGCAGTTGCAAATGTGACGAAAGGCGATAGCCAGCCCGCAGCGATTGAAGAGCTTACTGAGCAGCCAGAGTGGTTGAAAGGAGGAGGTCTTTTGTTCCCTCATCAGCTGGAAGCGCTCAACTGGCTGAGAAAAAGCTGGTATCGACGCCGACATGTGGTACTTGCAGACGAGAGGGGTTTGGGAAAGACCATATCTGCATGTGCATTCCTCGCTTCGCTCAACCGGGAGTTTCATGTGCACTCTCCTTGCTTGGTCCTCATGCCCGTCTCCTCCATGTCTCGTTGGCAGGCAGAATTTTCTTTGTGGGCACCTTTCTTGAATGTCATTGAGTATCACGGAACTGCCAAGGCAAGGTCTGTGATTCGGGAGTACGAGTGGTACGCAGGGGTTGAAGGGAAGCACACAGATGTAAAGTTTAATGTTATGCTGACGTCCTCTGAGATGATGGTTGCCGACTTGACTCAGCTGCGTTCTGTTCCTTGGGAAGTCTTGATAGTTGACGAAGGTTACGGGCTTAAAAATCCAGTAACACTTCTGAATACATTGAAAATCAGTCACCGAGTCCTTTTGACCGGTACACCACTTGAAAACAACTTGAGTGAGATGTACAATGTCCTCAGTTTTTTGCAACCCGAGACCTTTACCTCGCAGGACATATTTGAGAGAAAGTTTAGCTCCACTGAGCGATTTGATGAGGTCAAAAAGCTTGTTGCCCCTCACATGCTGCGGCGGGTGAAGAAAGATGTCATGCCAGATACCCCAACTGTAGCTGAGCGCGTGGTGCCTATTGAGCAGACTGTGGTGCAAGCCGAGTGCTACCGGGAGCTTTTAACGAAGAACTACCAGCTGCTCAGAGGTGGTCAGATTCAATCATTGCTGAACATAGTGATGGAACTGCGGCAGGTTTGCAATCATCCATATCTCCTTGCTGGACCGAAGGAAGGAAGTCCCAAGGCCTTACAGGAGATGCGCATCAAAGCATCCACGAAGCTGACACTTGTGCACTCAATGCTGCATCATTTGAAAAAGAGTGGCCATCGTGTTGTGATTTTCTCGCACACGATGAAGCTGTTGGATATTCTGGGAGAGTATTTATTGTATGAGTTTGGCCATGAGAGTTTTGAGCGAATTGATGGATCAATACCCCTGGCTGAGAGGCAGAAAGCTATTTCTCGCTTCAACCAGGATCAGTCCCGGTTTGTGGTTCTCATGTCTCCGCGCTCGTGTGGATTAGGCATTAATTTGCCCTCTGCCGACACAGTGATCATTTATGATTCGGACCTCGATCCGCGTGCAGATATTGAAGCCATGAGCCGTGCACACCGGATTGGTCAATCCAAGACCCTGATGGTGTATCGTCTGGTCATTTGTGCAAGTGTTGAGGAACGGATCCTTCAGCTGGGGAGGAAAAAGTCCATGCTAGAGCGTATCTTTGTGAGCAGAGCTGGCTCTCAGAAGGAGGTTGAAGATATCATTCTGTGGGGCACCGAGAAGCTTTTTGCTGAAGAAAGGTCAGAGGGTAATGCTGAATACTCTCAGAAGGACAAGTTGGATGAAGGAAAGACATTATTAGATGGATCCCATATGAAAGAAAATGGCATGGTTTGGGATGATGTAGCTGTCTCTCGGTTGCTAGATAGGTCGGAGCCTACTGCTGGAGTGCAAGAAGGTGATGGTTTGGCTTTCCTCAAGGTGGGCTGCTTTCTCAGAAACTTTGACCAATGAGAGTTCACGCTGAACAGGGGCTCATGATGCATTGGAAGTTCCTCATTTGAGTATGGGGTATTGTTTGTTGTTTATGGCTAGGCGCCGGTTCACCTCATTAGCACTGTAGTCTATATCATTTCATTTGTTGTTGAGTTTGTATCTGTTTCTTACAATTTCTTCTGCTGGTGGTGGACAGCAGACTTGGAACTGGAATGAACCTGATGGTGTTGACACTGAGGAAGGTGCTCCAAGGGATTCTGAAGTTGAGGACACTCCACTCAATTTTACTGAAGAACATCAGAATAAATGGGAGAAGCTTTTACGAGCAAGGTACGAGGGTTTTCCTCATTAGATTTTTGTAAAGTGAGTAGGAAAAATTGAGGAGAGAAAGTACTGATTAATGATTCTCCCTTTCCATCTCTTGTTACTGATTTGCCAATGCTGCAGGTGGGATAAGTTACAAAAGAGGGAAGAAGTTGCCCGAGGCCGTGAGAAGCGGATGAGAAAGTCGGTCGACCATTCTACTGATGTAAGTGTTTTTTATTTATTTATTGAAAGGAAGCAGTGAACAGTAGTAGTGGACACACATTTCCATGAATTTGAGTGGTGTCGACAAAAGATTTCTTTTCATACCTTGAAACGAATTTTCATGCAATGAATTTTGTTGTTGCATGCAGTTATCGGAGGAGGAAGAGTTGTATAGAGATCAGAGATCTGAGCCTCATGTCAAGCTGCTGCTGTAAGTGCTCTTGTCTTTTCCATCATTCTTTCTTTGTTCACTATCGCCTTGAGCAGTGTTCATGTTTTGCATCTGCGCCTTCTATTAGTGATTTTCAATTGCCTTTTCTTCTGAGCACTAAGAATGTTAATATTTTGTCTATGCAGTGGAAAGGATCGAGCCAACAACATAGAATCAAATGTCGAAGGTAACAACACGCAGTCGAGTCATCTTGCACATGAATGGAAACCTGCTAGTGTATCTCTGAAAACGTCGGCTTCAAGCCCACTGGCATCTTCACAAGTAGCAACCAGCCAACATCTTTCGTATGATGGTGATACGGGAAAATGGAGACCGGGTGTTCACAGCGCTGGTGCTGGCGCTGCAGCCATTCCTCATTCACCCAGCCTTGGAGATGCACAGAGAGTGACTTCTTATGTGAGTTACATTATCAATGTGGAGAAATCAAGAGAAGGCAATGTTTCTTATCCTCATCGGGTTTACACAGTCCCAGGAACACCTGTGGGTCCTTTGACGGGTGGGGAGCAGCTACTGGCCATGTCAAAAAGTCTTGGCTCTTCACTGTCTAGAGAACAAATCGACGTTGATTTGAGTGCATTGAGGAAACAATTCGCGGCAGAACAAAGCTCCAAGAGTTCTTCTCAACCTATTCGACAGCTGTTACCACCCGCCATTCCTGGATCTAGAGTGTTCGGAAGTAGTGCTGCAGGACTGGTGAATCTCAGACCTCGTCTTGCCTTTGAGCGGTCGTATGGTCAAACCGGTGCTAGCGAGCCAGCATCACGGCTTTTCCCTCCAGATGTTGCCATGACCGGATCAAGAGTTCATCGACCCGGTAGTGAGGAGCGCATTTTTGACAACCGAAGGCATGATAGTGAGTTGCAGGGACTTGCAGGGACAGCGTTACCGCAACCCGAGCTCTTACAACGGGCGTATCCAAAGGAGGGTCAAAACTCTGCGCTGCTGGTAGGTCACATTCAGCTATTGTGACATGTCTGTGATTTGAAGTTCGTAGTTGCAATTGAGGAGTTGTGTGTCTGACAAGAGTCGTGTTTGTTGTAGTCGACGTCGGGTCTCTTGGGCGCGAGTTTGAAAACGGAAACTAGGGACTCACCATTGAGTGTGTCTGAAATACTCAAACGTGTTACCGCAAACCAGAAAGGAGGGGGTATGTTACCTCCTGCTTTGTCCACTGATGGAGGAAACCCCACCACTGATGCTTTGCCCAACGTCCAGTCAAGCCAAGGTTTTCCTAACCTTTCCATGTCTTTGGGCTTGGGAGGGCTAATCCTACCCAACCATGACGAAGGTTTGCTCCTGCGAGCACGCGCAAGTCACGACTCGCAACAACGGTCTCTCAACAAGACGAGCACGTCTTTAGGGGTATCACATTCTTCAGGTGGTAGTGGAGATGCTACTAGAATCCAGGTGGGCGAGAATGCCTTATTGACTACTGGTGTGAGTGACCGTCATGAAGGTGGAGCTTCTAGGCTTGTAAGTGGCTCACAAGATCTGGTCAGCTTGCAGAGTGTGCACAAACATGAACTGGGCAAGAAGGGTTTACCTTTTGGAGAGGCTGATGCGAGGATCAAGCAAGAGTGGACTGAAGATGAGCTCGATTCTCTGTGGACAGGTATTGCTCCTCTTTGCTATTGTATTCATTGGTATACCGAGCAATATCAACTGTGGCAACTCGCTCGGTTAATTGCATTTCTGCTGACGTGGATGAGATTTGGAATTCAGTAGATGCAAGTCTTGTATGTGTTAAATTTAACTTCATGGTGATGCAAAGCCCGCTCGTAGCGAAATCAACATAGGACTAGTAAATCCTTTCATGTTCAACAGGAGACAAGCAAATCCCTACATACTCTACCTTTGTATGTGAAGAGCCACAGTCTTGCTTGTGATGTTTGCCTGACAAACGCGTTTTTGTTGAAGGCGTCCGTCGTAATGGCGTCGGCAACTGGGCAATGATGTTACAAGACCGACGTCTGAATTTCCACAAACACCGGACTGCCCACGATCTGGCAGAGCGATGGCGAGAGGAGCAATTGAAATTGTTTGGGGCTCCACCAGTCGAGGCTGAAAGCAAGCCAGCAAGACAAGGTCACAATGCAGAGGAAGGCGTTCATTCGAGATACCGAGATCATAATTCAGTTAGTGACGAAGTGAGCGTCAAGAAGCTGCACAGAAAAGAGAACAACTCAGACAGTGTGTTCCCAAAGGCTGATAATGCGGTTGACTTGAGCAGTAATCCGATCGGAAATGGGGAGTTTGACAGGAAGCAAGTGTTGGAGAGTCTGAGGGCAGTGGACTTGTCGTATCGGAGGTCATCAAGTATGACGAGCAATCCTGAGCATGCCAAGGTTCATGAGCCATCATCGGCGTTGGAGCTCGTCAACTCGGTAAGATCGCAGGTGGGCAGTGCATCAAGATCTATGGAGGCTGTCCCTAATATTGAATTTGAGAAGTGGGAAGGAACCAGCAGCCGAAGATCTCACAACAATGATATTTCCAAAGAGGCAAGGCTGCAGCTGCAAAAGGCCAAGGTGCCGGCTGCGTTCCTGGCAAACCTCTCGTTCAGTCAAGATGCGCAGACAACGCAAGAGCAGCATCAAACGCTGCCATTGCTCCCACAGGTGTCGGTGCCAGGCTTGGGGATGTTAGCTGCAGGGCAGAGTTCCAGTGGCGTGTTTTCGCAGAAAGCCTCGTTTTCGCACCACGAGCATTTTCTACCAAGGGGCTATCATGATTCACCGCGCAGTCATCACGATTCCAGGAACTCTCTTTCCTCCACGTTTGCAGAGCTGGAGAAGCGGAGGTTGAAAATCGGACCGGGGTCGTCCCGAAACGCGGATCAGAGTGCGAATGAGGCAAGCCAGAGCCTCCCTCATTGGTTGCGTGAGGCTTTCAAACCTGATCAACAACCCCCTCCCCCAAAACCTGCCACGGTGTCTCCCATGATCACCGCCGTTGCACAGGCAACCTCATTTTTGTACAAAGAGTGTGTCCCGTTCCTACCTCCTTTTGTTCACCCAGGGCCTCTCCCCACGCCCCCACGAAGGACAGTGAAGAAGAGAAGAAAACCGGAAGCTGAAAGTGGACGTGGTAATGAGCTGAATTTTCTTGTGGACTCCACCAACCCCTCGTTCTCATCCTCGTTGCAGCACTTTGCATCAAGCCAACCTGCAAGTGCTCCTTCTACCTCGTTGTTTTCAAAACGTCCTGTTGATTTCTCTGCTTTACCTTCTTTAGACCCTCCTGTGCAGCAACCCAGACCCTCTCCTGCTTTAGAAGAGCTCATGGCTCTGAAAAACCTTTCCTCACTGCCTCCGTTTGCTCCGCCGTTGAGTGAAGAAAGGAGCCTTCATGTACAAAGCAGTTCGCAGGTTGTGGATTCCGGAATCATGAGTGACCGTCGTCACCGTCATCGGCACTCGAGTCCATTTCCTAGGAAGCAGTCGCCATTGCTAAGTAAAGGTGAGGACACACATTCCAGGCACAAAATAGAAGCAGCACCGTCTTCAAGGAAGCGCAAGACGGTTTCGCCACTTGCATCGAACAAGCTCAGTGAGGAGGGGTCGCCGGATTCTTCAGCTCACAGGCATCATGGCGGGGAGTCGCAGCAGCAGCAGCAGCAGCAGCAGCTGCCGAGTTGGCTGATTCCTGCAGTGGATCGCAAGCTCAAGAGCGCTCGGCAGAAAGCATCCTCCAAGCGTGAAGATGGAAACTCCTCCAGTGAGACCGAATCAGATCCTCGAATTCGCGGTGCAGCAGGGATGGCAGGTGATGATGGGGATGCATCATCAGATGAGACTGTCTCGGATGATCGTACCCAGTAGCAAAAGGTAGGCAGGAAACAGAATTTTACTTACTTTTGGCTGGAAATTTTTGTACTTTTAATTAGCAGCAATGTCATATGTGAACAGCATTCTTACCAACTTTAAGCAGACACTTTTTCAGTATGATATGCATATTCCCCATTTTTGTTGGTTTTGACTTTGTAAGCTCCATGTTGCTGCCCTGGATACCGACTGTAAGAAAGAGTTATAAGGCCACCTCGGTTTTTTTCGCTGCAATGTCAGGGAAGTTGTTTGTTTGATGTCAAGCTTGGCCTGTGTTAGTCGTACCTTTTGACATGAGCTTGTAGAACACATGCTGAGATGTGTGGGTTTTGATCAAGCACCCTTGAGCATGCAACTTTACACTTGGGTGTTAATAAATTTTGCTAAGGTAAGAGTATTTGATTGTGACACAGAATATGAAAGTATGAGGATTTTAAATCAAAATGAATAAGGCTCTTAGATTTGTACTCCCTCGTGTCCGGAAATAAGTGTCCTATTTAGAAAAAAGCTCTAAATAGGGAATACGTGTCCTGTTGTTTTTTTCCCCAAAAAAGGCCATCTCGGTACTCAAATAGTGGACAGGATGTTGATAACCTTCTCTCTTGGAGGAGTGGCTCTTTGTGGAACAAAAGTGTTCTTAAAGAAAACAACTCATAAAATTAAACAACCAAAAAATCTCCAAAAATCACTACACTTAGAGTATTACATTTCAACCCATCACAACAAATTTCATTCACAAATGTCAATATCTTATTCGTAATCAAATTACAAAAATAATTTTGAATTTTAAGTTTCAATTTTATACAACAGTATTGGTGATTGCAATCATAAATCTAACTATATGGATAGAATCTAAAATTTATAATGCTCAACTTTTATTTACACATCAAGTTCAAAATATCCCTCTTAGTCGCATTTTGAAATGCATCTTTGTAATTCTTCAAATTTGGAGAGGGTTGTAGGCATTTAGGGGTTAATGGGAGGCCCTCTTTGTTGAGCCTCCCTCTTTAATGAGAGACCCACTTTGTATAGCTACAGTACTTATGGGGTTATTGCGTGCCAATTGAATACTGATAAATAGATCCGCTCCAACCTTCTTTAATTCTCTTTTTTCTCTTCTCTGCTTCTTCGATTCCGTCTCGCACTTCTAGCTGTACATTGGAATTGCAGGTATGGCTTCTAACTTTATTAGAGCGCTGTGTTGTTATTGTATTGTTATAGCTGTCACAAGTTGCTTTTAATTTGTGACATATGGTCTTTTCAATTTAGACAATTTGAAGATAACATGAGCCAATTAGCTTATGTGCTATTGTTGGCGTCCGTGGCTCTCAACAGCATCTGGTCAAAAGTTTAGCGGAAAAATGATTAGGGATTAGGGCGTATAGAATATGAATAGGAATAGTTGTAGTGGTGGAGTTAGAAATAGGAGTTGCATGGTTTGTGATATGGAAAGAGTTTTGTTCAGTGGGAGGAAGAGCGCCGCAAATGGTGGAGGGTTTTTGGAGGCGGCAACCCACTTATAATCAATAGGGTACTAGGGTTGGGTAGCATAATAAGTCAATTTAGATTATTTTTTTCATTTATAATAACTTATAATAAGTTTATTCTGATATAATAAAAGAATCTTATTATGCTTAATTATAAGTTGATGCAAATCAGAAGTTGAACAAAGTGTTTTATACGAATTTATGTCCTATGTTAATAAATGTAATATATGTATATATATATATATATATATATATATATATATATATATATATATATATATATATATATATATATATATATATATATATATATATATATATATATATATATATATATACATACATTTTTTTAAATGGTAAAAACAAGAAGTTGGAATCATTTTTTATTTTAAAATAAATAAAATTGCACAAAAATCCATTAGCATTAATTATCAAAATCAACACTCACTATTTAAGTAGTGAAGTATCACATATTGTTTTTTTTCTTTTTCAAATACTCAAAGGTTAAGTAAACATAGTATTTAATAGCCTCAATGAAATTTATGTGATACTTAGCTGACAACGTGTGATTTATTGTTAATTCATAAGTTTTATACCAAACTTAATTACCAACTAGTGTAGCCTTGTGCCGTTGCCCCGAGTATTCTCCATGATTAAACCGTGCTTTTAAATTTCATGTTATTTTATGATAATTTATCTACATATATTTTTTTTCAAATTGGATTTTTTATTTTTTTATTGATTTTGTGATCATCTATACATTTATCACAAGACTACCGTACGTGGAAGGCAGGGTTGGCAGAAAATAATTCCCCAAATAAATGCCGAAAAAATAAATAAATTTATTAAGTATTTTGTCGAAATCAACAAAAATAAAGTCGACAAAAAGCTGAAAAAAAATAGAATAAAAACATAACACTCAACAAAAATCGTAGACAAAAAATAAAATAAAATGTTTAGCTGCCGGATTTTTTTTAATGTTAGCTATTAATAGCCGATTTCTTAATAATTACTTTTGAAAGTGCCGACCTTCACTGTTTCAACTTTTATTAATTATTCAACATGAAAGTGCCGACCCTGCCTTCCACGTACGGTAAAATTTATAATATCACAATATTGAATTTTCAAAAATAAATTCATGATATGTTTATAATAATTTATACATAATTCAATTCAATTTATAGTGAAGAAATTCAATTTGAAATCCATTCTTTCTACACCATAGGCCCAAAAGCTACGAAACAACTTTAGTGCACCCTTTTTTTGTCAAGAACTTTATGTCAATACTAAGAGCGCGGCCCTGAGCGCGGCCAATGGCCCCATGAATAGGGAGATGTCAACCTTACATGGAAAACAAAACAGAAAAAACAAACCACCTTCTTTGATGTATAGATATTAAATGAGCTCGAGAGTGGTCACCAGAAAATTAGTAAATTAGAGTGAAAGGGATATAAAGACCTATTTGCTTCTACATATATTAAAATAGTCTTACAAATAGTTTCCGTGTTTCTCAAATCCATTTGTAATTATTTGTAATTATTTTTTTCATTTCAATTGTTTACTTTAGTGCAACATGTTTTAAAATCAATTTAATTGTTTGATGTACATGCGTCGATATAATGGACGATGACTAGATCGTAAGCCTTCTCTTGACTACATCCAGACCCGTGCAATTTTTCATCCATCCAAAATTTATTTGGTTCTTATGCTAGTTGACTACCATTTGTACAGTGTGGATCTTTAAAATAAGATATTGTACTTTTTTTTTAAGTGACAAAATTAGTTTCTGTCAAGTTTCATTTTTAGTTCAAAAAGTGAGACTTTGATAATGGTTTTCCAAAATAAGTAGAATCAAATAATGGATATTATGCCATCTCGTAGTGCATATTATTTCAAATTTGTAATAATTTTTTTATAAAAAATTGTTAATTTGAGATTTTAAAGTGAACCAATAGAAAAACTTGCAAATTTAATTTAAAATATTAATGAAAAAACATGATAAATCCAACCGTACATATGTGATCTACACATTGAGATTTACAAGTTTTCTTTAAATATGAACTCCATTTTTGTGATTCATCAAACATTTTATAACATATTTTTGAAATGGGTGGTGGATCTGGATATTAAAGGGTTAAGCATCTATTTTACTTATCATAAAGTTATGATTGATTTAAAATTTGGAATCATAAGAACAAGATTATATTTACATGTGACAATAGAAAATTTTATGTACAATTTCTTATTTAATTGTAGCTTTTCAAAATCTTGATTTATTTTATACTTTATAATTAATTTCATCTTCAATAATTAATAATATATATGTAGTTTCCTATTACTTCTACAATGTACCTTTAAATAGACGATTTGTTTAATATTAATTTATATTTCCTTTGTATTTTTAAATTTGAATAATTTTTACATAGATAAATTTAGAGAATACAAGATAGAGTGTTTTTTTTTTTTTTTTTTTTTTTTTTTTTTTTTTTTTTTTTTTTTTTTTTTTTTTTGGTTTCATTTGATAAAAAAATATTCAAGATATTAAGGGTGAAAATCTACATGCTTACATGCTTGAGTGTGCAAGTTTGAAATGAGCGGCTATATGGTGCTCCTATAGAGGCCTTATACTTGGACACCTGGTTTAACCCCTAAATGCCGAAGCGTCCAAATAGTTGATGGTGGTTGGTCAAATTCAATTTCAACTTTAAAGATGATTTTTATTGGCTTTCAAGTCCAACTAAGAAAATGGAGCTTATCAAATCGAGTTTCTACTTCACTTCGTAAATTTGAAAAAATCATAATATTAAGTATTTTATTACATTTGCAATGTCAAGAGGTCATAATCCAAACTACACTATAAAACATATGTCATTATCAAATTTCCAAATTACAAAAAGAAAATCTTTTAAATTCAATTTTTCCATATGGTTCTTCATTATAACTTGAACCTCTTGTAAAAAAATTTGATTATTTGAAACAATAATTTTGTAATTTGTATGAAATTCTTTGTGTATTTTACCTCAAAAATCATATTAAATTTATAACACATTAAAAAAAATTGAAAATTTAAGGACCAATTGGAAACATATGTTTACATTTAATAAGAAAATTTCAAAAAATATCTCATGAGCTTTTGATGCGTAAACTCCACGTGAAAGTGATGTTTGGCTTTTTTGTGAACACCCCAGGCATTTAAGGGTTAACAGAATGCTACACATCAAAGTTTAGGTGAAGATCAATTTTCACCCACACTAATTTCCAAACGCTCCAGTAGCATCAAAGTTTAGGACTAGACTAATTTTCACCCGCGCTAATTTCCAACTCTCATGCTGGAGCCTCAAAGACCGAAGAACAACCAATTTTTGGCCCAGATCTTCAGTGCAGACCGACAGTGCTTTGATCTAGAGCTAGAAATAATGTGTACTGTAGCACAATTAGAACAACTGACCTTTTATGCCAATCCGTCGGAATTTTAGGAACGAAAAGCTTGGAAAATTTCGGTGGCACAATCCGAATTAGGGTTTGAATTTCATGTGTTTGATGTGCGAACGATCACAACGTCTGCAAAGAGTAATTAACCGGGGTTAGTGTTTTCCGCCACAGATATAATTAGGGTTTGGAAGCTTGAACAGAGCAATTGAATTGTGAATTTTGATCGATGGACGCCTCTGTCGCGAGCAGCAGCAGTAGGAACGAGAATGCTTCCTCCAGTTTCTTTTTTCCACCTGCAGCGCAACCGGAAGTGATGCGCGCTGCCGAGAAAGACGAGCACTACGTCGCTAGCCTGTGCGATGCTTGCCATGAAGCTTTCCGCCATACCATGGGTGAGTGGATCGTCAGTTTTTTGTTTCTCAGCATTTTATTTTTATTTTTTTGCATTGGAATGAAAGAGTTCGAACGTAGATGGTGGATAACCTGAGCTTCTTTCACATTGAAGCTCTTTGACTCTTTTCTTTTCGTTTTGGAAGACATTGACAATCAGTGGTTTTTTTGTTTGGCTAATTTTAGCCAAATTGCTACTTAAAATTTGGGCTGGCTAATTGATACTAAGGATTTTTGAAAAGAGAAAAGGAATAATAGCCAGATTTCCTACATGTCAAGATGTGTAGCCTCTTTAAACCTAAGTATCACCCATGTATTGCCTAGGTAGTACATGTGTATTACGCTGATATTACCTGTATATTAATATGAAAAGAGCATCCAAGGAGCCTGGATTGCTCTTCAAGCCATGGAAAAGTAGCAAAAATGCTAAACTGTCTCCTGACAAATAAAAATCACTGCTGACAATGTTTGAGGTAAAGAGTTATCAACAGCTGCAGAAATTCTGAGAAAATTTTGGGTTTATCAGCGTGTACACGATATATAGGATTTTACCTCATGTCTCATTATGGATTTGGAGATTTAAGAGTTAGATTGAGAGGTTCTTTCTGACTTTCGTATTTGAAGCTCTTTTGACTCTTTTGTTTTGGAAGACACTGACAGTGTTTGAAGAAAGGAGTTTTCGATAGGTGACATTGTTTGGTGCAGAAATTCTTGGATTTAGCATGATGTACACGATAGATCGTATTTGATCCCGTTTCTCTTTATGGATTTGGGGTTTAGGAGTTTTAAAGACTGGTGTAATTCTTGTCTGGAAGTTCCAGCAACTGTGAAGATTGCCATGTGTGGTAGTAGTTTGATTTTCTGTGTTCTTCATCATCGATATTAGACGTGACTGGGAGGATTGTTTGAATTGGACTTTGGTATTTTTTTACAGGAACTCGACTTGCTGTAGCATACCAAAACGAGGTTGGTGCTGATACATGGACTTATGTCTCTACTCCTTGTCCAGGTTGCATTTGCAATTTTGTAGCTTGGGATCTATGTGGCAGGTACATAATTCGATTTCTTTATTGGCTTTGGTGGAACTACATGAATTTATGGTTAACTTACGAATTAGATCTCTTTGTGCAGACAAAGCTTGCAGGTCGGGTGCTGTACTATCTGTTGACAACCGGGGCAGGCCTTCAGACCTTAGGAGAAGAGTATTGTGATATTTCACAGGTAAGTAGCTCGCTAATGTATGAGATTGGATGGTTCTTATGCCAGTTTTATAGTTTCTATCTTGTTCGTAAAGCTTACTCCCTCTGTCCCACTAAAAAGCCCGTGGTTTTTGACATTATTTTTTTGCAATATTTGTCCTATATTTTATACTTCAAACGTGAACCCTGTCCACTTCAAACAGGATGGACAATGAGAGTGACACAAAAACTTCATACTACTAATTAAAAATAAACCATTTTTCGAGTATTGAGACGGTTTTCTGGTAAAATAAGCGTTAAGTTAGAACACGGGTTAGAACACGGGTTTTTTAGTGGGACAGGGAGAGTATGATTTACAAAGGGGATTAAAGCGAGTGATGAAATGTATTTTGCTGAAGTCGTTGCTTGCAATGCAGGTAATGACCAGCACAAAACTTCCAGCTACACCCGCTCGCAGGACACTTCTTGTTTTCTATCAGACCGTTCTGCCATATCTGACAGAACGCCTCAGGTGAGATACATGTGAATGGACATCAATGAACTGTTCTGTATCCCATTGTGAACCTGGTGTAGTGGTAGCAGTCGATTGTTCTAATGACAGGCTGTCAGTATCATGTTTCACGTAGGTACGCCATGGTTTGCCTCCTCATTATTGAAAATTACTAGTCTTTGGTGTAGATTTGTTCAAATCACGACGTTGTCACAATAGCTTTCAGTTTCTGTTGATTATTACAGGATTTTAAATGGCACACTTTTATTCGACGTTAACTTCTTTGGTGATTTGCTATTCTTCCTTGTAATTCTCATATTCGAACGTGGTATGCCTTATGCCTCTTGATGGAATTTGATCAAAAGGCATCTTTTTTTTGTTGTGCCAGTTCTCGAGCTGCTGCAAGAGGGAATGTACTTGCCAATCAAGAGGAGTTTCGAGGAATTGAAATAATGGGGTTGACTCAAGAATCCACCTCAGAGGTTGTGGTCGAAGATATTTCCATGATTCGAAGGCGGAGTCCTATCCAAGTATGGCGATCCTGGTCTGGAAGAGTGCGGCAACGTTACAACGTAGCTCTTCAACAATGGCCCGTTGTAAGTAAACTGGCTTATCACGAAGTTTAGTGTAACATCCAAGCGAACAGGAGAGCTTAGTTTTAGACGTTCGGCTATGTTCACCAAATCTGAAGTGGAAGTTGACTGAACGGTTTTTGCATTCTTTTACGCAGATTCTTCCTACCGTGAAAGAAGCACTTCTGCTTGTTTTGAGAGCCCACCTCATGCTCTTTTACTTTGAAGGTACCGTATTACTGATGCTTGCTATGCTTGAAATGTTTAGGTTACGTTACTGGGTTTATATAATGCTCATGAGTATCTTGCAAACTTGGGCAGCTGGTAGAATTAGTGCATTTATCAAACAATTGACGATCCGGAAAGCGCAGCGAGCAAATATTGGCGTTAGAGCGTTGGTGGGATTTGTCCGTCTGATCTTTCTGATATCGGACGACGAGTTCTGTTGTTGACTTTGTCTAGGCATTTAAAGCTTTTTATTTTGGGTGAAATGCAGGGGTTTACTACCACTTGGCGAAACGTTTTGCTGGTGTACGCTACATATTCATGGGTAAACCTGCCCAACAGAGGCCAAGGTGAGTTGCCGTTTCTCTTTGTGTTCTTTTTGAATATGCGATTCCTCATATCACGAGGCTCTAGAAGACTACGAGGAAGTTCAAGACATCTGAGTACGATTACACACATTTAGAATGTCCAGTTATACTGAGGATAGTAAAAATCTTCGAATAATATTTGCTTATGGATGCTTTGAAAAACATTTTCTCAGTGATGGATCGTGATAATGCATTGAGTTTCATAAACCTTTTCTTTTGTTGCTGTGATGTGTCATTTACTAGTGAAGTTTTTAATCCAATGCGCTCTGTGTTGATTGGGTGTGCATTGTCCTTCAGGTATCATATGCTTGGTATGTTTCTATTGATACAGCTTAGCATTGTTGGTGGCGACTGGCTGCGTCGTAGTGTTTTGCCCGCTCTTGCCATGTCCATGCGATCCCGAATAAGAGATCCCTCGGCAGCTTCCTCAGGTAAAAAAGTGGGTGCAAGTTGCATCGCCTCAGCTGCCACATTAAGTTCAGCACAGGTGTTGGGAATTTCAAAAGGGGCGTTTGATGAGTTTGTTGGCAAGTTTCTTATGATCTAATGCCAAGTATGTACCTTGTCCTCAAGTGTTTTGACCTATATACCAGGTCTAGCCTATTTGGAAATGACATCGTGATGTTTTTGTAACTGGCAGCAATGCCTATGACTATTGCTGCTATTAAAATATTGGCACATAATTTCTCATAGCTACAGTACTCTATGTTTCTATCTCTCCGCGTCCCCTTTTTTTTTTCAAAGTCTAAGTTGATGGATGGTCAAGTTAGAGAATCTCTTATGGGGGCATCCTGTGAAGCTGTCTCTTGTAATCTGTCTATTGATATTACCTTCCCTATTTGCAGGACGACAAACTATTGCAATTTTAGATGTTGATGGAAACAATACCTTCAAGAAAGAGATGAAAGCAGTTGGAGATGATTGGACGCTCGCTGCCAATACAAGAGAAATTGAGGTAAATGTTTGGTCTCTTCATTTGGGTCCTTTAATGTGTTCATCTCGCTATACTGGATTACTGATTTCAATGTATCTATTTATAGCGCTAATCTTCATCTTTTGATCTTTTGACCTGAATCAAGCTTTTCTATACTCACTAGTCGTTGGCTGATTCGGTGTTCAGGGAGGTGGGAGGAGCAAATGTCCACTTTGTCTCAGCCCACGTCAGCACCCCACTGCAACACCGTGCGGTCACGTCTTTTGTTGGTAAGTTCTTCTTAACTGGAATTAGTGACCCCAAATCCAAATGGGCTCCTTTTGTTACATAAAGTTCCTCTAGACATGGAGGTAACTTTTGGTGAGGTGGCAACTCCTAGTTGCATGCAACCTATTTTCTAAGGTTAATCTTCAATCATTAATAGCATCACAATTTTGAGAGTTAGAAGTTGGGCATGGTCTCGTTGGATTTGTCTCAGAATATTCTTTGATTTGATACCCAACTCAAAACAAATGGTGCAAGTTGTGCAAGAAAATGCCCAAAATCATATCACAATAGGTTTAGAGCAACAACTCTTCAATTGCTCATAACTTTAAACAGTTGGGAATTAGAGAACAAGCTTAGGTTTTTTGGAAAGCCAAGAAAATTTCCTACAAGTTTGAGTGGTTATTTGATGAATTTTTGAGCAAATTATTGAAGGTCGACATTGTGTCTTCCTCCCGTTTTTGAGGTTGAAGTTGGATGAGTGGTCTTGGGGAGGTGATGGGCCTTGAGGTGACTTATATAGTAATACATCCAGTTTAACTACGTCTAGTTTGATTGTATTTTAGAACTTCTGTTACTCTACAGGATGAACATGGATTTTCTTCGTCTATGCAACTTGAATCAGTATAAACTCATCCCTAGTATAATACATTGCTTGTTATGTCCTCTTCTTACCGAGCATGTGTCATGATGCAGGAGTTGCGTAACAGAGTGGTGCAATGAAAAGCCGGAATGTCCACTTTGTCGATCACCTGTAACACATCCTCAGTTGGTTTGTCTTTACCATGCTGACTTCTAATCCACAATTCATTGCTTCATATTTCATGAAGACTCAAAAGTATGTCAACAAAGAATTGGTTTATGCAATAGTTCCAGGTGATTCTGTAGCCACTCAAAAAATTAAGGTTGACAAGTCTCTTTCCATCAAATTTGGCATGCATCCTTCAGCAAGTTTTAATGTACCGGGAGTTGCCACTAAGATCAAGCATTTTGTTCCCAAAATAATGGGTATTTTTGCAATAGAATTAAATTTGAGAAATTATGACACGTTTTCTGGTGCTACATTGAAAATGTGACATGGGGATGTCTAAATTCTCATTGGTAGTAACAAGGGGTTGGGAGTTTGTTGAAACAGATAGTTTCACATCTCAAAAGAAATATTCTACCCTTACTCTTTTTTCAAGGTGAATTGTTGAACCTCAAACTTCAATATACAGGAGTAAATTCTGTCAAGATTTTTAATATTTCAATAATAGCAATGCAGGATTTTCCAATCTTATCTTTGTTGACTGACAAAACCTTGTATTTGACTGTGACAACCTGTGTACTGTTCTGAAATAAAAAGCCCGTGGGAACACTGCTTCTAGTTCTCAAAGGCGCTTTTAATTTCAGAACGAAGGGAGTAATTTGAGTTATCCGTAAAGTCAAGTGAAGAGAGGGTTTAGGGCCTGGGTTTGACAAAAGAGAGGATCAACTCCTAAATGTGGGAGAGGTTTCGGAACCTAAAAAAAAACACAGACAACAAAGTTTCCAAGCATCAAAAATGGTGAGAAAAAATTTCTCACCCGCCTTTACCTGCGCGCCCCGGATGTCCAATTGCCTCAATGATCCAGTGATGAGCTGGCTAGCTGGGGAGATGAGGAAGAGAATCTACATGAGCTTGCCTACCTAACAACCACTCCAAAATTACATAGTTGCACCACCCATGAGGCTAGGTTGAGCCTGTGTAATTAGCCCTGAAATAAATGGGCTGGACTTTGCGTTTCTCAAAATTTTGGTGAGCAATGCACCCATTTCTCAATAAAAGACAGACTCACTTTACGGATAACTCTATTGACTATGACAAAATCATAACTCTCACAATATACCTATAAAAGCGGTGAAACTTTTTTAGTGCACCTCTCCTCGCCGAGAGCTTTCCGACGGTACCAAGAACGTGACGAACGAATGCACGATTGAGGAGATCTCAATGCTCAATTATGTTTCTTTTTTCTTTTTTCTTCATCGCCCTCCTTTTTCCTTTTTTCCCTCACACTTCCACTTGCAGTGCATCTGAACCAATTCCAATAGAATAGAAAATCCCCCTACGAACTTCACGGAAATAGAATCTATGCGAAGTTGAATATCACCAGCAGCGTGCAAAACTTGTAAATTTAGTATTCCATGAGCATGGCCATCTCCTCGCAGTTAGAAAACGTGGAATTGAAGTAGCATAAATTGAAACATATCAATATTTACAATACTCATTGCAGGAATGATAGCATACATGTCTCCCATGCACTCCACCATTTCCAAGAACTTGTTAACCCCTAAAAGCCCGAGGGGTATTGGACAAAACATAGATGTGTTATAATATGTGCCTTCCATATGTTTGATGAAGTTTGGTTCAATAGACAAAATGTAGAGTATCATCTCTACAAATTATCCGTACAGTCAAACTTCCAAAAATAACTTTAGATCATTTTTTAATGAATTTAAAAGCATTAACCTTTGAAAATTTGTATAAATTATAATTTTCAATTTTAGAGTTCAAAATTTAGTATGATTGGTTAAAGTTGGGCTATCTATAGTAAACTTCAAAAAAGCAAAAGAAAGAATGCAGGGATCATCATTACTTTCCCCAAATAGCAAATTTTATAACACTAACACAATGTTGGGGTGATCTACTTTGAAAATTTCTCCCGGGTGGAGTTTAACTCGGATTGCCATAATTCAAATTGGGTTGGAAAGTGGACTTGATGTAGTATTTTAAGATTTTTTTTTTTTTTTCAATTTTATTTATTTTTTGTTCCGGACAGCCCATTAGATTCGGGCAACGACCAGAAAATGGTCATTTGAGCGCTTAGGGGTTAACCTTGAAACAACAATTCATGGCTTGGGTGGGCAGCCCGCAAGGAATAAAGAAGAATCAAACAAAAAGGTCAGCAGTTGTAGGTTGGTAGCTCATTTCTTGGGCAGAGGAACCGAAGTCTTGAAAACTACGCGCTCCACCACCCTTGCACAATTTTTCTATACCCAAATTAATTGAACAGTGGCTACAACACTATCAACAGCCAGCCCGGGAATTGAACCCGGTGCACCATCCAATTGTAAACTGGCTCTCCCACCCACTCCCCACCCACATAGCAACAACAAATGGCTACCCACCCGCATTTGCTGTGACATCAAAGTTCCCGTACCCAACATCACATTATTCTTTTTTTCAAGTTTGCAGACTTCCCCCCCCCCCCCCCCTCCAGTTATAAAAAAAAATTATGCTAGTCTTGAGGTCCATCGTCTGCCTGCCCTTAAAGGTTTAGACATTGGTTTCACAAGATCATCACGAGGAATATTATTGTGGTGTTTGACAAAACACTTCCCAATACACATGGCTTGGCGACAAGTAGGACAATAATGTTATTGAATATTTGTGTATACAACACATCTCTGACGAAAACAATGCCCGTGTCCCGACCATGCCATGGTGTATTGAATACTACTTTCCACTTTAAGAAATCATAGTAATTCAATACTGGAAATAAATTGAGAGAAAAATTGCATTCCTCGTGAAAATTAACTTCCAACATAAGAAAATTATGTCCCAATTAATAAATGGTTCCTAAATAGTTTAGATATCTTAAGTTATCACATTTATGTACTTCTACCTTAGGGGTTAACTAGAACCTCCATTGGTTTCAATATTAATTAGCATTGGTAAGAACTAGTGAGGAGTCTGCATTGGTTTTAATATTATAAATAACATACAGAATAAAATGAATGGGCTTCTATACTGTACTCTCATCTCCATTCCTCTATCTATCCTCCTTTTATTGTCACTGCCTCACCAAGGGAGAGCCTGCGGAAATGCTTTGTTTTTAAGGAGTTACATGACTGAGAAGTACAAACAAGGTGTAAAAGTAAATTAGGATAAATACTAAGGCAGAGACTACGCGACTAGCCGCTTGTTTAATCAGCTAGTATTACCTGACAAGAGGATGCTTTGGATGAAGCCAGAAGCCATAAGCTGGATGAAGCAAGAAGAACTCGGAATGCAGCCAATGAAAGCTACTGAATGTTATAACTAAACTACAAAATCCTTACGCGATGTTTCTCAGCCTCTACCCAATTTAAACCCAATTTTTTATTTTTTTATTTTTTTTTGGCACAAATTGAAAGAATCAATTGCAAGGAGATAAAATACAAATCCACCGAGCCAAACAGACCACAGGGCGGAGAAATTTAAACCCAATTTTTGAACTTTGGGAGTCTTTTGTGGATCATGCTCGGATTGCCTGGCTGAAGACTACCAAGCTTTGCGAATTGTATCCTGATAAGGCGGGCATTTTCCTCAAGCGATTCGACAACACCTGGTTACAATCTGATTTTTTGGGCAACGCTTCCATCTTCGGATTAGCTGGAATTTGGCTCGCCCTAAGATGGGAGCTTTTGCATGAGCTGCTCTGACTCCTCTTGGTGTTTTTTAGTTGCAACCTCGTGTGGTTGCTTGTTTTGGAAAATTTAAAAAATCTTCGCCGGGGACTGGCTCCTCAGGTTCCTTGTATTTTTTCCTCTATCAATGGAAACTATCCATGTGTTTCAAAAAAAAAAAAAAACCCAATTTTTGGAGCTGCTGAGGTAGCCAAGAGAAATTTGAAAAAGGAAATAAGTTAAAGAGGCCCTGTTCTGGGACATGAGATTTCAGGTGTCAGAATAAGGACAACTGTCCTAGTCAAACAAGATCTGACAGCAATAAGTGTGGAGGATATTAAGAATTTAATGTGGAAGCTATTTAAGAAGAAATTATTCTACACTACGATAATCAACTACAGTAGGATTCTATTATCAGCAGATCCGTAACATTGCTTAAAATAGGACACAACATATAGATGAAGAGTAATTAATACAACCTGTATATAAGCACTGAAAATTCCAAGATGAGCTGAAGAAGCATTGATTCAATTAGGTGGCTGGTTTCGAAACGTTAAAGACCTTCAGTCAACACTCACCGATAGTTTTGTGCTGCACAGAACAAAATCTCTACAAATTGTTCTGGAAACCGAAAAGCGGCATTAAAAAACGAAAACCCGGGAATTGTTTTATAAACAATAAATCTCATTGAAAATTTACTTCATAAAGTGAAAGTATTGTATAATACACCCAAGCCATGGGGCTATATACTGGAGTCAAAAAAATTGCTACATACACAGGCTCCTAAATCAAAAGCTGCGCAAAACCTAATCTAAGACGAAAAATGTAATTGGTGGACAAGTCGGTCTTCCATTCCACATACCTGCAAAACCAGATGTAATATTAAAGCATGAATCATAAATGAATAAGTAGGAGTTGCTAACAAAAAATCACAAGAATCAAAAACCAACGTACCTGTCGTGAAGAAATAGATTAGTCAGTAGACTGAGCAAGGCAAGCTCCAGTGGTCCAAAAATGTTTTGGTTGCAGGCACAAGGATTGAGTCAAAAATGGTGATTGCCGAGACTTGAATTGAACTTCGCTCATGTTTCAAATGTTCCTCAGTATGTACATTCTTTGACTACTTATGGAACGTCCATGTCATTGCCCAACACCGGCAATGGGAGTAGCGTAACGTCGCACCACATGGCCACCACAGGGCCTCTCCACTTGATCCCAACACAGTTTAGGGCCATGTAGTAAATTAGTATGAGCCTCGAGCTTATCCAGTAACTCGCTTGCAGTAGGAGCAGACACAACTATACTTCTTGCCGAATTATCAAAAAACTCTTCCTCCAATTGCTTGTCGAAAAACGTCAGCAATGTATCATAGAAGCCGTCCACGTTGAGAAGGCCCACCTGCATTACAACAGAATGCACTTGAGATACTGATGACCTAAATGCCATGGACTCATCTGTAAAGACAGGGTCAAGACGAGCAATGTACCGGCTTTCTGTGGATGCCCAACTGGTTCCAGGTTATGACCTCAACAAGCTCTTCCAGAGTTCCGTAACCTCCTGCACACGAAAATGAACGAAAAATATTAGATCGCCCAAACTGAAATCTGAGCTCATGGTTTATGACAATGTCACAGTACTAAAATCTTTAAGGGGCCAAGGATTCACAGTTTTTAAATTGAAAAATTCAATTATCATATTATGAAAAATATAATTTAGATGGGAACAAAATTTTATATCACTAGAACTAGTGAAGATCGTTGCATACATTGGTCAAAGAACAAAAAATTCGAACAAGTGAAAGTCCAAATAGGACCTACTAAAAACTGTTGAAAAAACATGGTAACCACTCTGGTCACCGTGGACACTTGGGGGTTAGATCATGAGCAAACCTGGAAGAGCAATGAAAGCATCCGCTTGACGAGCCATTTCAGCCTTCCTTTGGTGCATATCGGTTACAGCAATCAACTCCCCCACAGTACTCCCTGTCAGCTGCAGACACATGAGGCATATATCAGAATAGAGAATCTATCATCCGTAAAATCACCTTCAGAATTCAGCTGGGGGAGTTCCAGTTTGAACAGTACTGTATCCACACAAAGAAATCCAATGATGCTAAACTCACTTCTTTGCCAATGAGTGCCTTCGGAATCACCCTGCAATAATTTCAAACAGCCATAGCAGAATCCGAAATCAGTGTACAAACTAGGAAGCAGTTAACAAACAGAGAAAAACCATTAAGATAGCAACCACAGGCTTTCTTACGGTGGACGCTTTAAAAGAAGCAGAACGTGCGAAGAGTTTAATTACCCGACTACATGACCACCTCCAGATTGAACTGTTTGCGCCACTTGGCCCATGAGGCCAATACTACCTCCACCATACACCAAGTCAATCTTCCGGTTCACCTGCACCACAACAAAGCCTCAACTTAGAATCACTATTCACACAGCTACCGATCAGTGATAATTTTTTGTTGCTAATTTTAGCGAAATTGATACATAAAATTTGGGCTGGCTAATTGATACAACGGATTTTTGAAACAAGTAGGAATAATAGCCAGATTTCCTACATAGAGTCAAGATGTGTAGCCTCTTTAAACCTAGGCATCACCCGGGTATTACCTAAGTAGCAACATGTGAATTACCCTGATATCACCTCTGCATTAGTATGAAACGAAGTATGATCCAAGGAGCCTAGATTTCTCTTCAAGGAAACGTAGCAAAAATACTAAACTGTCTCCTGAAAAGAAAATCACTGCTACCGATTCAATGAAAATCCAGAAAAAGGAAAACGGGAGTACACTCCACACACCAATTCACGACCGAGGTTGAGAGCCTCGTTGCTGAACACGCCCTTCTTGCCACTGGAGCTTCCACAGAACACACAAATCTTCTTGAATTTCTTGGAGGGGAACATCATTCTCTCCGCATACGAAGCCACCACAGCTACCTCCTGCTTCGCACACATGGTTGATAGAGCTTTTCCTAACTTGTAAAAACCAAATGCTTCTTCACGTACAGTTTGCGAATCAATGATCAAGTCTCTGGCAGTCTAAACCTGTGCGATTCACCTAATTTTGAAGAAACTTGAGCCTGCACTCCCTTTCAATCTGCTGAAAACCAATGATTGTGAAGCCTTGTAAACAATGTGCGACATGTGCTGAGAGATAGTGACGAAAACCAAAGAGTTGCTACGGGAGATTAAAGAAATGCAGAATGCAGTGGAAGAAGATGGTATACAAGTGGCGTTATGGGCGGGACGGAGTATATAGGGAGAGAGGGAAAGATTACCGTCCATCGGTCGGCGCACGTTAAATGGCTTCTGACCGTTGGTCGGGGTTGGGTGCAACTTCCGAGGCCATTCAAAGCTGTAGTTGTTCTTTTTTGAAGGGCCACTGTGAGTGTTCAATTCTCGGAGTGGCTGAATACATCCAGACCTCTTTATTGCCAGAGCGCCCAAAAAATCACGTGATAATATAGAGTTTCTTTTTGTTGGTAATTTTTTTGAAATCAAGAATGTGAATTAATTTAACCCCTAACTGCCTAAGCGTCCATTTTTTGGACGATGTACAGATTTCATCCATAATTTCTCATCCGCCATGCACTTTTAGCAGTGTGGAATTTTTACTTTAGATTCTATGGGAAGTTAGCTTCATGCATATGTGATCTGATTAGAAAGGGGATGATTTGTGAAAATTTTATGCCTCATTTCATGTTGTAATAATTCACCCAAAATAATGAAGATTTCAGTGTAAAAGTGCTCTAAAAAAAGTCAACTCATATAATTAAGCAACCAAAAAATCTCCAAAAATCACTACACTTAGAGTATTACATTTCAACCAATCACAAAAAATTTCATCCGTAGATTGTCAATATCTTATTCGTAATTGAATTACAAAATAATTTTGAATTTCACGTTTCAAATTTTATACAAAATTATTGGTAATAGCAATCATAGATCTAACCGTATGGATAGAATCTAAAATTCATAATGTACAACTTGTATTCATATATCAAGTTCAAAATATCCCTCTAAGTTGCATTTTATAATGCATCTTTGCAAAACTGCCGAATTTGGAGAGGGCTCTAGGCATTTAGGGGTTAAAGAGAAGAGGTTACATAATTAGAGTATCCGCACCCTTCTCCCTCAATTCACCCCTTTAACCCCTAAAGGACCAGGGTGTTGAACTCAGCACTTGTTTTCTTGACTAGCTCTTGCAACAAGTTCAATTCCTCATTGGTGTGGGGAAATTTTGATGATCACCACCGTTGAAATTAAAGAAGACTTATACAGCTTTTATATGAAAAAAAGATCAACAAAATCGCACAATTTTTGAGAAAATGCCACCGTTGAGAAGATTGATGGAACTCGTTCGGGTATTTTGTACATATTCTAAAATCGGATTGTTCAAAAGTGCTCCAAAAATTCTGAAATTTTTACCGTGTGTAGAGATCATCATTTTAAACACGTGCAAAACATTTCACGTAATTTGGAGGTGTGAGGAGGAAGATAGGAGGGTCTGAAGTGACGCCTTGATAGCCTCCTTACAACTCAAAAAAATCACCAAAAATCGCACACTTCATTAATTTCCGATCAGGAAGTACTTACATATTCAGCTCTCAAAAAGAACCAGGGTCTCTTCGTTGCTCATCCTACAATTTAAAGCCCAAGAAGTTGAATTTCCTCACTTTCTAATTTCAGAAGCTGCATGGGGGCCTTATGGTCTTTTAGGAGTTAATCCCTAAGCGTGCAAGGAGCCCAGTGGGGCCTTGTTTGGTTGTTTTTCAGTCAAAGGTTGATTCTCACGTAGTTCTTAATTCCAAATGAAAATGATCCCAACTCAGAAAGTGTGGGAGTTATCCTCTACTTTCTAGTCCAATTTACCATTCTTCAAAATTGTTAAAATTTCGTTTTTTAGAACACTTTAAAGCTCAAAACCTAAAATTCCAATATACATTGCAGAATAGTTTTTCTATCAAATTTCTTTTTATGTAAGCTCAATAAGCATGCCACCTACACCATGTTGTTCTGAGTATTTTTGTAATTACTATGATTTTTACAAGAATTAAAATTTGAAAAATCTTATAAAAATTATTTTTATTTAAATAATTACAAACAAAACAAGGTAAATCGGTTTAACAATACCTTATATGAGAAGAATACCAGAAATATATAATATACTTTAAAATGTGAGGAATTGATGTGGTTTGACCGAATAATTGTAGTGTGGACGCTTAAGGGTTAATGACCACTATCATCACGTTCAAAAATTGATGTCACAAGCTATCATTTCTACACCCTTGAACCGATATGTGTCCCTCTATACAGTCCATGAACCAATCACAATCACTGTATATGAGTAATCATTATTGTGCATCAATTTAGGATACCGAGCCCTTCTTAAAATTAGCTATATGTTGAGGTATCACTATATCGTATTCATATTTTGTGTATCTCACCCGCCTTGAATATACAGCATTAAACACAATCAATTTTCATCTATTTTCAAAGTCAACTTCAAACTAAGTGATAGGGTGTGGATGCTCTTATATAGAGTTTTGTTACAAATTAAAAGTGACATTAAACAAAAGCTCATATAAATGTTGGGTTTCTTTTCGTTTGGCGTTTTAAAAATATCGCAGGTGGATGGTAAGGTTGACAAAAATTATTTCTAAAAGTAAATGCCAAAAAATTTAGGAATTTTTTTTCAAAAAAATAAAATCCATATGGTGAAAAAGAGATTATTGGAGAATATTCTCATATATTCTATTTTCCAAACCTTGTTTTTCCAAAAAAGTAATTATTTGGCACAAAAGTGTTGACCTTGCCTTCCACCTACAGTATTTGGTGTACCTTTCTTGTAGTTAGGATCTTCATTAGTCTTGTACTATGTTCATTCTTTGTAGGATACTACCAAAGATATTGTTTTGACCTGTAAACGTGAAGAAGGCCTAGGCAGGGCAGCCCGGAAGACATCTAAATTTTTGAAAGAAAAAAAAAACAAAAAAAACAAAAAACGGCAATGATAGCCAGCCACTGCTGCAGCACTGTTACACTACGGCGCTTTTTAAAAAACGACCTCAGCTGCCCAACCTCAACTCTTGTTCAAATCCATTACTTTGATTACTTGTAAATGATTCCACAATCTCCCAAATGAGGCGCAAGTTGAGAATCTAACTCGCTTTTTTAGTAGCTTTCCAACACACCAATCCTCCTTTGTTTTGGTTGAGGAAAACTACTTTTTTCTAAATTATTCATTCATAAAAAGCCCGTGGGGCTTGCTTTGATGTTTAAGGGTTAAACCAAATAAAAATGAGACCTGAAAGGATTATTTATTGGTTGTACACATCAAAAAGGTGGTTAACCCCTAAATGCCTACAGTCCTCTCTGAATTTGAAGAATTGCAAAGATGCATTATAAACTGCAATTAAGAGGGATATTTTGAACATGATGTATAATTAATAGTTTTACATTTTGAATTTTAGATTCTATCCATACGGTAAGATCTATGATTGCTATCACCAATATTTTGTATAAGATTTGAAACTTAAAATTCAAATTCTGTTGTAATTCAACTACAAATAAGATATTGACAATCTATAGATGAAATTTGTTGTGATTGGTTGAAATGTAATACTCTAAGTGTAGTGATTTTGGAGATTTTTTGGTTGCTTAATTTTATGAGTTGACTTTTCCAAGAGCACTTTTGAACACTTTTGAACTAAAATCTTAGAAGTTTTTGGTGAATCACTGCAACATGAAATGAGGCATAAAAATTTCACAAATCATCCCCTTTCTAATCGGTTCACACATGCATGAAACTAACTTCGCATAAAATCTATTGTAAAAAAATCACACTGCAAAAAGTGCATGACAAATGAGAAAACAGAGTTTGCTTTCTGTACATCATCCAAAAAATGGACGTTTAGGCAGTAAGTGTTAAGAGCCTTTTTCACACCTATTGAATTTTTTATTATTGCATTTGTATGCAATTTCTTGTGAGACAATAGAGTTAACTGAAAAGTCAGCCCAAAGAGGAAAGTTTTGGCAATCATGTTGATTTCCTTTGGAACTCATATTGAAATATAAATAGACCAAATACTAGTCTATGATGAGTTGGGAGAGAATCTAAAACAATGCATTGTCATTATTCTCTATACCTCGCTATGGCTCCCACTCCTTTCACCAAAGCTTTAAGCCCATGGCCCACAAGGGGACAATCTATGACACAACACTATTCAATCCAAGTATAGTTCAATAAAGAGGTTAGAAGTAGAGCAAAAAGGGAGGTTAGATGCACTTCTTTTTGGTTAACTCAAATATAGTCTAATTGTTATAGGGTTTTGAGTTGAATATGTCTCTTTCCTAAAGTTTAGTAAAAAAACATAGAATGTCATATTAGAGAAGTTTAATATTAAAGAGGTTTGGATGTACTTTTCTTCATGTTTAAATATATTTTCTCAATAAAAGCTAACTAATTTCTATTTGGCTTGAAAATTACCTATAGTTTGTTTTTTAAGAAAGGAAACTTTTTATTTTTTTATTTTTATGATAACATCATTTTGTATTTTTGAAATTAGAAAGTACTCGCACATATTTCTAATACAAAGTGCCTATATAGAACAAAGCGTTTGTTTCTATATTGTATTAGTGAAATAAAGAGAGGAAAAGGAGTTTATTTATACCAAGGAGAACTATAGTAAGAGACAAACTCCAAAAGGATGCTTAAAAGCTTTAAAAAAACAAAAAAGACCTATAACCAAAACATCAATAAACTTTCGTTAATTAAAGCAATCAAACAAATAGGGATGAGTGGTTTATAGGAGTTTTGAAGCAAATGAGGTTGAAGAAAAAAAAATCCTATTAACCCCTAAGCGTATTGACTTCCATATTCTGGCCGTTGTCAAATTTGAAGTGTTGTAACTCTTGCATCCGATGTCCAAATTCAATAAAAAAGAAAACATGTTGGGAAATTTGCGTTCTCTTTTTTAGTTTTTGTGGCAATTTTTTCAGATCGATCCAAGATATATAAACACGCAATTCGCTATTTACGCACTTGGCCATATAATCATGCACTTGGTCCCCGGAAGCATTAAAAAAATTGTCTAAAAAACTGTCTAAAAAACAACCATTATTGTTGTTCTACAATTACTTTTATTGTAAACAAACAATTATTTAATTTATTTTTTATTCTTATCTTTAACTTTTCTTTTATCTTGTTTCATTTATCTTATTTCTTTCTTGTCTTCATTTTCTTTTCCTTCTTGTCTTCCTTCTTGTCTTCTTCTTTTTCTTCTATTTTTTTTCATTCCTCTTGTAGCAGCCGCAAACCCTTCGCCCGCACCAAGGACAAAAAACCAAAAAAAGAACAAAAAAAAAAAAAAAAAACCTTTTTTTTTTTTCTTTTTTTTTGATTTCGTCTTCTTTTTTGTTTAGGGCTTATGAACCCTGAAAATAGAAATTAAAATAAAATAAAATTTTAGGGTTCAGCCGCCGGCGGCTGAACCCTAAACGGCGGAGGATGCACAAAAAAAAAAAAAAAAAAAAAAAAAAAAGATTTTTTTTCTATTTTTAGTCTGTTGTGGGCTAGTGGGTGCGCAGCCACGCACCCACTCCCTCATTTTCTCCTCTCTTCCTCTCCCTCTTTCCCTCTCTCCCTCTTCTTCTCTCTCCCCTATATATATGAGGGGAGGGGAGAGGGGAGAGAGAAGAAGTGGGAAGAGGGAGTGGGAGAGAGAAGAGAGGAAGAAAGGAGAAAATGAGGCAGTGGGTGCGCGGCCGCGCACCCACTAGCCCACAGCAGACTAAAAATAGAAAAAAAAACCTTTTTTTTTTTTTGGTGCATCCTCCGCCGTTTAGGGTTCAGCCGCCGGCGGCTCAACTCTAAATTTTTATTTTTTTTAAATTTATATTTTCAGGGTTCATGAGCCCTAAGCAAAAAAGAAGACGAAATCCAAAAAAAAAAATAAGGTTTTTTTTTTTTTTAAAAAAAATTTCTTGGTTTTTTGTCCTTGGTGCGGGCGAAGGGTTTGCTGCTGTCACAAGAGGAATGAAAAAAAATAGAAGAAAAAGAAGAAGACAAGAAGGAAGACAAGAAGGAAAAGAAATTGAAGACAAGAAAGAAATAAGATAAATGAAACAAGATAAAGAAAAGATAAAGATAAGAATAAAAAATAAATTAAATAATTTTTTGTTTATAATGAAAGTAATTGTTGAACGACCAAATCGTTCTTTTTTAGAGAACTTTTTACACAAAAAAATTTAAGCAAGATTTGCTCATGAAATGAACGCACTTGGCCAAGTGCATAAATAGCGAATTGCATGTTTATATTGATTTTTTTGGAGCCAATTTAGCACGCGGGGTTCGATTTTAGTTTAAAGTTTATAGCTTTAATATTTAGGAACCACTTTATAGTTTAAAGTTTTTACATATGAGTAGGTTTAAAAATCAAAGTTTACCTTTAATGTGTTGCTAGGAAAATTTCAGCATCTTTTTCCAACACTAAAACATAATGGTCTTGCAATCTGTGGCTAAATGACTCTCAATTTGATTCACGTCATTTACAACACGTACACTACATGATTGTATGGTTGAGATTTCTATATTTCACTTACATTTAGGCCTATAACCTCGGGGGTTGCACTGTACTAAACATGTACGAGTATACGTGAGTGCACAAAAGGGGTATTAATTTGAACATTGCCGTATTACATATACATACAATAAACACATTTAGAACTAAAAACATTCACGTATACTTACATTAAACATATATTTCAAACAAAATATATCTGTATACAAAGGTATTTAGACATATAACCTCTTGTATACAAGGGGGTTTTTAGTAGGGATTATGAATGCATGTGATTCTCAAACATGTAGAGTGCACCCCCCCAGACCTATAACATTTCAAAAGCAATGATGTTTTTAAACCCAAAAAAGTTAGGTACGCTTGCACATTCATATGGTTATGAACCACTACAATGCAAGTCGAATTAAAATTTTGCGATTCATATGATACTCAAGATAAAAATGCAAGAAAAAATAGTTCTAACATTTTTTGCAATTGTTTCCTCCTATTCTATAACTTTCGTGGACATATGGATGGTGGAAGTAACCATAACAATGTCAGTTTGGAAGAGTTGCATAAATGCATCGGGGAGCTGTCGTTGAAAAGCATTGGTGTGGACTAGACCCAAGCTTTGGCACTAGAGACGCACAAACCATGTTGTAAATTATTATAAAACAACAAACAATTTTCATTGGAACCTTGGCCTATAATAAAATTGAAATTCATCCATAGAATTTCAATTTGAAAGCAAATCGTTGGTGTAAACGTAAAATTTGAAGTCTTGGAGAACAATACATTGGAGTGTAGCGTAAAGTACAATGGTATTTGTAAGGATTCTTTGATATATTGTGAAGTGCGAGGCAAAGGAAGATCACTGTCACAAGGAGGTAAAAGCAGGATGCATTGAGTTTAGCTCTGGCCTACAAGTGATGAAGTGACTGAATTCATTGCTCGAGGTGGGTACTTACTACTAATTTGTGTATACACGTGCGGCCAACATGACTATTTTAGGGTACCGTATATATAAAATGGGGCTAATATTTTTTATAAATCATTTTTTAAATTGTCCAAAACCTTCTTTATTTTTAACGCTTTTTCAAAAAAATTGCTCGAACGAATATAAAATACCCTATATTTTCCCGCACGATGTTTCTAAATTTTTACCAGTGGCCTTTGGAATTATTGTGAATGATTGGTTGCAAATAACAATAATTCAACTACGAATAAGAGCCATGCCAAGTTGAAAGAGCAGTGCAGCAATGGCACTATCAACACCCAATTCCCTATTTTTGCACTTGGCCAAGTGCAATCAATCATGAGCAAATTTGGCTCAAAAAATTTTTGTCTAAAAAGTTCTTTAAAAAACAACGACTTTTGTTTTTCTACAATCACTTACATTGTAAACAAACAATTTATTTTTTTATTTTTTATCCTTATCTTTATCTTTTCTTTTATCTTTTCTTTCTTTTCTTTCTTGTCTTTTGACGGCGGAAGGGGATTTTTTATTTATTTTTTGTTTTGTTTTGTTTTTTTGTTTTTTTTTTTGCTGGTTTTCTTCTTCTGTTCAGGTTTCAGGGTGGCTGAAACCCTAACGGCAGCGGAAAAAAAAAAAAAAAAAAAAAAAAAAATGTTTTTTTTTTTTTTTTTTTTTGCTTGTTTTCTTCTTCTGTTCAAGGTTCAGGGTGGCTTAAAACCCAAACTGCGGCGGAAGAAAAGAAAAGGAAAAAAAAAAAAAAAGTTTTTTTTTTTTTTTTTTTTTTTTTTTTTTTTTTTTTTTTTTTTTTTGTTTCCGGATTTTCCGGCTGAAGGGTCCCCGCGCGCGGACCTTATGTGACTCTCCCCTCCCTCTCTTTCTCCTCTCACTCTCACTCTCACTCTCCCTCTCCCTCTCTCCCTCCCTCTCCCTCTCCCTCTCTCCCTCCCTCTCCCTCCCCCTATATATATGAGTGGGAGAGGAAGAGTGAGAAGGAGAGTGAGAGTGAGAGTGAGAGTGAGAGTGAGAGGAGAAAGAGAGGGAGGGGAGGTCCGCGCGCGCGGATCCTTCAGCCGGAAAAGCCGGAAAAGCCGGAAAATCCGGAAAATAAAAATAAAAATAAAATAAAATAAAATAAAAAATAAAAAATCTTTCTCTTCCTTTCTTCCGCCGCAATTAGGGTTTCAGCCACCCTGATCCCTGAACAGAAGAAGAAAACCAGCAAAATAAAAGAAAAAAAAAAAAAAGTTTTTTTTTTTTTTTTTTTTTTTTTTTTTTTTTTTCTTCCGCCGTAGTTAGGGTTTCAGCCACCCTGATCCCTGAACAGAAGAAGAAAACCAGCAAAAGAAAAGAAAAAAAAAAAAAAAAAAACTTTTTTTTTTTCTTCCGCCGCAGTTAGGGTTTCAGCCACCCTGAACCCTGAACAGAAGAAGAAAACCAGCAAAAAAATAAAATAAATAAAAACAAATAAATAAAAATAAAAAATCTTTTGCCGCCATTAGTGTTTCAGCCACCCTGAACCCTGAACAGAAGAAGAAAACCACCAAAAAAAAAACAAAAAACAAAAAATTCCCCTTCCGCCGCCAAAAGACAAGAAAGACAAGAAAGAAAAGATAAAAGAAAAAATAAAATAAAAGATAAAGATAAGAATAAAAAATAAATAAAGAATTGTTTGTTTACAATGTAATTGATTGTAGAGACACAAAAATTGCTATTTTTTAAAGAATTTTTTAGACAAATTTTTTTATTACGCCCGGGCGCCAAGTGCATGATTATATGGCCAAGTGCATAAATTGGGAATTGCGTGTTTATCACCATTGACAATCAAGGGCTTCACCACAAGTAGGTGTTTTGCTTTAAACATAAGCTCTGCTGCAAACAATGGTGGATATTAAAAGACATCTATTGTGTAGCAAAGCGACAACAATAGTGGAGCCAAAGGGCCATCATTCAAATCATCCAAGAAAGGATCGAATAAGCTTTAATCAATTGTAGAAAAACTTCATACATTTGTCAACGCAAGCACGGTGTATGACCTTAGGTAAAGCTAGTTTATTAGGGAGACAAACATGATGGTGGATTTGGAGTAGGGTATATAAAGATACAAGAAAGACATGTTGGACAAATTAAGGCATTTAGAATCTATAGAAAACATTTACATTCTAAAACCTTTCAAATTTCAGATGGATAAGCTTACATTATCTTGAAAAAGTTATTCTAAAGAACAACTCATAAAGATTTAGTCTTATCTCCCTTTGACTTTATAAGGCCTTTGAACGGTAGAATGCTTGAAAGGGGTCGGTAAAAGGGCTAAGTAGTGACTTCAAGGACTTCACAAGTGGGGTCATTGGGCCGCATTAGTAACCAAAAAAGATTGCACTGTAAGTTGAATTTAATAGGAGATATGTTGGCACAGGAAGTTAAATGAGACTGACCATATTGATCTTCTTCAATTTTTGCAAGGGATGGATAATTATCTTGTTCTAGGGTATATTTTTTATGCATATAGCAACATACTTTAGTAAGTTTATACTTTGTCTAAAATCAATAATTTTATTACTATTTTTTTTTTCACATTTGCCGCTATATGTGAAATAAAAAGGATTTTCAACCATCCTAATAAACCTGGTAATCAACGAGTCCACTATGGGCTCATTCACATTGGTTTCATAATGCATGATTTTGCACATAACTATACACAATATTCTTAATTATGGAAAAAACTTGATCTTGATAACATAACCATATTCTCCCTCTGTCCCACTAAAAATCCATGTTTTCGTTTGTAATATGCAAAAGAAAACACAAATTTTTAGTGGAACAGAGGGAATACATAACTTTTTTAAATAGTGTTGAACTTGCGTCCATCCTACTATAGCACCAAATGTATATAGAAGTGCTATAAATTTTTCAAGTAAGTACAAAAGCATAATGATTTATGTAGAAAGAAGTTTTAGTTTATATTGAACTCATTCAATATTTGCACAGATTTGTATAAAAATTTACAAACTTCAAAGTATGATAGAGTCATGGATAACCTAGTTTTCCTTTAAACAAAAAATAGATGCAAAATATTAGAATTGGTGCCAAAGATGAATTGAAGAATGTTTTGTATCAATTTTGCCATTTTCCAAATGAAATTTTGATTGAGCTTGAAGATACCCTAAACCCTAAAATTAAAATAAACTAATATCATCAATGTAAGGGCATAAATTTCTAGATGACCAATCATTCATGGTTTTAAAAAGACCAATTTGATTGTGAAAATTGTGAAAAATGTAATTCAAATGAAATTAAAGTTTCTATCATCAAATTAGTAAACTTTTCAAACTTGAAAGGTTACACAAGAAAAAAAATCTATATATTTCACATGGATAAAAGGGTTCATCGCTCTTTTTACCTCAAAGAAGTTTTAGAATAGTGTAATTGTTCAGCATTAATTTTTTCTTTCAAGTTTAAATTGAATTGAGAAAATCGTATCAACTATGTTGCTTGATTTAGAATGGTAATAAATTGGATAAATTCTAGAGTTGTATTTTTAAAGTTATAAGTTTTAGGAGTTTGGCTTAGGCCTTCAAGAATTGCATATACGAAGTTAGTTTGAGGTGATGGGTTTTCTAGTGGCTTGCTAGTCTTCTAGAATTTTTTTGCCTACATCACTATTTGCAAGGTTGTAGGCATGTGTGGAAGGTGTGGAATTCCTTTTGAGGCACATTGGTGGTTTTGGATATGCCCACTTTCTCTTTGTGAAGAAGAAAGGCAATCACTAATGTCCCTTAGGCACTGAGACAATGCATGGTACTGTACATATGATATGTCCTCTTCTTTACAATCTTTAGTAGGGATGTGCTTAGCATCGCCATTTTATAGCAAGTTTTGGTATCTAAAAATCCTTGTAAAAATCAACTCTTCTTCTCTGATGAAAACTTCCATATGACGCATGTTAGGATTTTTGCTTGGAGCAACATAGTATTAGTAGGAAGGTTGACCCTTAAGCATCCACACTACAATTACCCGGTTAAACCTCATCAATTCCACACATTTTAAAATACATTATATTTTTTTGGTATTCTTTCTATATAATGTACTGTTGAACCAGTTTATCCTTATTTTTTCATAATTATGTAAATAAAAATGACTTTGATAAGATTTTTCCAAATTTTTATCTTGTAGAAATCATAGTAATTACAAAATGGTTATTAACGTACGAATTCTTTATGAAAAATGTAAATAATAGTGATGAACAATATGATGTAGATGGCATGCTTCTTGAGCTTACATAAAAAGAAATTCGATAGAAAAACTATTTTTGCAGTGTATATTGGACTTTTAGGATATTGAGCTTTAAAGTGCTGTAAAAAACGCAATTTTAACAATTTTGAAGAATGGTAAATTGGATTAGAAAGTAGAAGATAATCCCCACACTTTCATAGTTGGGACCATTTTCATTTGAAATTAGGAACTATGTGAAAATTAGTGTTTGAGTGAAAAACAACCAAACATGGCCCCACGGGGCTCCTTGCATGCTTAGGGGTTAAGGATAATTACAACCTCACGGTACACTAGAAGTGGTAATTTTCAAATTTTCAAAAAGACATAGACAAACATAAAATATTAATCTTAGTAAACAAATAATTTAAGATGGTTTAGGAATGTTAATCTTGTATTATTAGCACCAAAAATTTCATAAAATGATGATTATATTCTCATATATACATTAGATTCTTTAAAGACATTGCATGTTCCATGCACAAGTGTATTCCAATTTCATTCAAATTTCATGAAAAAAAATAGTATTCCATATAATCTTGAGGTATATTCTTTTCATATATTCAAACATCCTCGAATTCATCGGATTTTTTTTTTCAATTTTAAGATATTTAAACTAAATTATTTTGTATTTTTAGGCTATTTATATATTTTTTAATTGATATTTTTCTTTTTGGGTGTTCTTTCAAATAATACTTTTCAAGTGGGACTTTTAATGAATTTTCAAATTTAGAATCAAACATGGACAATTTTTACAATCAAAGTTTGGATAGAAATTAGTCAAACAATTATTGCGACAGAAGTTTAGAAATTTAAAATATGATTATATATGGTTGATATATAGTTGATGTATACTCATAGTTCATTTTTTTTTCATTGTGCCAACCCTAAACATTTTTAAAAGTGCTTTTAAATCTAGTGTTTTTAATAAAATACACAATGTGCACAAAATGCACTAGACTCATTTACTAAATCTTAGCAAAATCTTTGTCCAAGAGTTGGTAAATCGTACCATACATTTGCCCTTGATCTACTTTAGGAGGAATAGTCAGAAACACTAAAAGAAAACCACCCTTCATATTAACTCCTAAATCCCTATGAGAATACCTACATCATTCTCCATATTAAGAGAATTGCAAAGATCCATTTATAAAATGCAACTAAGATATTTTGAACTTGATGTGTGAATAAAAGTTGTACATTATGAATTTTAGATTCTATCCATACTATTAGATCTATGATTCCAATCACTAATATTTTGTATAAAATTTGAAACTCAAAATTCAACATTCTTTTGTAATTCAATTACAAATAAGATATTAACAATCCGTGGATGAAATTTGTTGTGGTGGGTTGAAATGTAATACTCTCAGTATATTGATATTTGGAGATTTTTGATTGCTTCAATTTATGAGTTGATTTTTTCAATAACACTTTTGAATCGTTGTGGAACTAAGATTTTAGAAATTTGTGGTGAATCATTGCAACATAAAATGAGGCATAAAATTTCACAAATCACCCCTTTTCTAATTGGTTCACACATGCATGAAGCTATCTTGCCATAGAATTTTGTAGATATTTTTTTTACTTGCAAAAAGTGCATGTCAAATGAAAAGACGAATTTCAATTTTGTACATCATGCAGTAAACGAGAGCTTAGGTTGGTAGGGGCTAACCCCCAAAGGTCTTCATTTGTTTTTGTAAAAGTCAAAGCCCTACAATCTACATACTTGAAATATCACTTTGTATGATTTATATTTTTCCATAGATAGTCATCAACATTATGGAGGTATGACAAATTTCAATATGATTGGAAGATATTTGAAATACTTACAAATTTTACCATGTAAACAAGATAAAAATAAAAATAAAAGATATTTTTCACAAATTGAATATCAAAATTTATATTTAAAGTAGATAAAAGTTATGTTTACAAGTAGTTAAAAAATGAAAGTGAAGAAATTAATAGAGATGGATGATTGGAGCATCCTTAGAAAGACCTTTGTATTTGGGCATTCAAATTTCAAATTTCTTGAGGGTGTAAAATCTTCAAATGAAGTCTATTTACCAAGCCCAACGGTCAAAAGATGTATCATAAATAAATTGAAACATCTAATGAAAACACCACCTCCAACAAAGATAAAACACTTGATTTTTTAGGGCTTTGACAAAAACCATTCAAAAGATGGATGGTTGGTCTTTTAAGGGTTAAGGTGTTTAGGCCAAATTCTAATGATGTGTAAGACAAACTTTTAAAAAATTGAGGCAATTGGTCTTTATAGAATATGATTTAGGGTTGACTTGAAGGCACAAAAGGACGGTTTGAACCCCTAAATGCCTACAGTCCTCTCCAAATTGGGTAGTTTTGCAAAGATGCATTATAATTGCAACTAAGAGGGATATTTTGAACTTGATGTGTGAATAATAGTTTTACATTATGAATTTTAAATTCTATCTATATTGTTAGATCTATGATTGCTATCACCAATACTTTTGCATAAAATTTGAAATTCAAAATTCAAAATTCTTTTGTAATTCGACTACAAATTAGATATTGACAATCTATGGATGAAATTTGTTGTGATGGGTTGAAATGTAACACTCCAAGTTCAGTGATTTTTGGAGATTTTTTGGTTACGTGATTTTATGAGTTGATTTTTTCAAAAGCACTTTTGAAAACTTTTGAACTAAAATCTTAGAAATTTTGGGTGAATCATTGCAACATGAAATGAAGCATAAAAATTACACAAATCATCCCCTTTCTAATCGGTTTTCACATGCATGAAGCTGATTTCCCATAAAATATATAGTAAAAAATTCACACTGCAAAAAGTGCATGACGGATTCATGAGCAAACATGAATGAAATATGTACATTGTCCAAAAAATGGACGTTTAGGCAATTAATGGTTAACGCAAATTGTAAGGCAAATACGCTTAAAATTTTAAAAAACGGACCAAAGTCAAAGTAATTTTCTATTGGTAAAATGTAGTAAAGATGACCCTGACCCTCTATAATTAGGGTGGCTCTGAAAGCATATGCACCCATCTCCCTTCTTTGACTACTATCATCACATCCAAAATTTGGTGTCACAAGCTATAGTCTCCACACACTTGAACGACTATGTGTCCCTCTATATAGTCGGTGAACCAATTACAATCACTATAGAGGGCATGTGCATGATAGGGCCAACCAAATTTTTTGTCTTAGTGCACTCAAAATGGAACTTCAAAAAATCATAGACAAATATAAAGAATTCATTTTAGTGTAAAATTAATTTTAGGTGGTTTAGGAGTGTTAATTTTTTGTTATCAACACTAAAAGTTTCATTAAATGTTGATTGTCTTCTTGTAAATACATTAGATTCCTTAAAAACAATGCATGTCCTATTGCACAAGTGCACCCCAATTTCATTCATATTTCATGAAAAAATGGTATTCCATATAACCTTGACCTAGAAATTTTCATATATATTCAAACATGTTCAAATAAATATCCTCAGAAAAATTCGTAATTTTCTTGGATTTTTTTCAAAATTTTAAGTATCTAAAATAAATTATTGTGCATTTTTAGCCCTTTTTTTTTTTTTTTTTTTTTTTTTTTTGGGGGGGGGGGGGGGGGGGGGGGGGGGGCTTCTCTTTCAAATGATATTTTCAGGTGGGAGTTTTAATGAATTTTTGAAATTAGAATTAAACATGAGCCATTTTTACAATCAAAGTTTGGATAGAAATTGGTCAAATTGTTATTAAAACCATATCATAACGAAAGTTTTGACGTGTCAAAATTTTTAAATAATCAATTTGGAAAACTAAATTTTGATTATTTGGTTGATATAGTTGATGTGTACTCATGGTTCATTTTATTTTTCATTGTACCAATGCTATACATTTTAAAAATTGGTTTAAAAACCAGTGTTTTTAATAAAATGCAGAATGTGCACAAAATGCACTGAGGTGCACTAAGTTGCACTGAGGTGCACTAAGTTGCACTATGGTGCACCAAATCTTAGCAGAATCTTTAGCATTGAATTGGTGGACCATACCATGCATTTGTCCTACGTGGGTAATCATTATTGTCCATCAATCTAAGATATTGAATTCTCCTTAATTTACCTTTAAAGATACATATTGAGGTATTACTATATCGTGTTCATATTCAGTGCCTCTCTCACCTCCTTGAATAGAGCAGCTCCAGCGATTAGTCTCTAAATATAAATAGAAAGCACAATTTGTACAGAGAAGCTATAAGGAGCCAGTCTGAGGTGTTTTTGGTTTTTTTTTTTTTTTTTTTTTTTTTGACTCAAATAGAATGAATTCTATTGCAAGAAGGAACACGATACAACACCACCACAGTGGAAATCGCCATGGGGGAGACACGGTCACACGGACTGACATAAACCAAAAAAAGAAGAAAATGAGCCAAAGGTAGTCGGGGACTGGGTGCCGGGCGGCTAACTCGGCTTGTGAGGACCAGGTGTTGGAAGGCCAATCCGGCTCATGAAGACCGGATAGGCGGTCTCAAGGCGCCAACCACTACATCAAAATGAAAGAATCAACCGGGCCAACTAGCAACCAATGAAGTTAGCATTCGATCATTGTCACAAACATCTCATGTCGGCACCAACTCGCCTCAAAGTTGCTCGCCAACAACATTTTCTTTTCATTTTTCAATTGATTTGTGAATAGATAAAAAAAAAAAAAATTAAATTCCAATTGATGATGCAATACCTATCTTTTATTTATAAGCACAATGAGGAGAACCTACACCTATACTCGTACCAAAGGTAAAAAACAAAAACAAAAGTTTGCCCCTATTTTTAAATATGGAAGGTCTACCTGGATTAAATTAGAGTTGCAAAATCCAAATATAGAATTTAAATTTCCAAATAAAGCACCTACATTAGACAAAATATGAGGCCTCTAGGAGGCTGCGAGTTACTATTCCAAAAAAAAAAAAAAAAAAAAGAAAAGAAAAGAAAAGAAGTCTGATATGGATTTGACGTGGTCGCCTCTTGGCCACGTTAGATTAGATATTAAGTTTTAAAATAAAATTTGATATATATATATATTTAATAAAAATAATTAAATATTAAAAAGTATATATATATCATTTTTAATATATATTTAACAAATTTTTCTTAATTTTTAAAAATAAATTTTATTCAAATAAAAAATTAAATAAAAAAATTAGATTCTTGCACAAGTTTTGAAATGGCCCTTTGGACGCTTAAGATCTCTTTTAATGAACCCTCAAAACAAGAAAACTTGAAAAATGGCTAATATTAGTATGGGTGTAGTTTCGCTCTAGCCTTCATGAGGAGATCTATGAGTTTATTTAACATTTTATGACACACTTAGAGCATCTGTAACGGGGCTCTCTGAGAGTCTGACACACACTAAAAGCAAATGAAAAATGCTAAGGGCCTTTCCAAAAAGCCTCTCAATCCTCTATCATAGTGTGTGTGATAGATGACATCTCAAATCTAAGTTTAATTGATTGTATCCCACATTCTAATTTTGATTGGCCCATCGACTATTTGATGTATACTTTTGATGTATACTTTTGATGTTTAAAGAGCGTTTGGTCCATTTGATTAGCCTACAATGACGCTGTCTTCAACGGGATCTTTTGGGCCGACGCCAAACTATTACACAAGATTTGGATTGGGCTGATTGATTATGGGAGAATCACGTGGTAGAAAATCCTCTTGCAAACGGCTAACAACCAGCAGCGATCTGCTCCGATCTTAGCTAGATTCATTAAGAAGTGGTGCGGCAACGGAATCATGGGCATCTATGTCCAGCCTCGCTGGTCAGGGTGAGTGGGTACGTATTCTACTTTCTCCTCGCAATAAAAGGTCTCCCTTTGTTTGTGTCAAAAAAAAAAAAAAAAAAAAAAAGTAGCAAAAAAAGCGTTTGAAGGTGGGGAACTTTAAGTTGAAAGGCTCTTCAAATGTGAATGAGTAATTTCAGAGTGTCACTTTTAGCATGCATGGTGGGAGATGCTCTTACCACTGCTAATCTCTTACATTAAGTACACAGCGTCACAATACCATGTCACTACCATGTTTGGTATCTGTCACGAAATCATCCACATTTCACATCCATATCTTTCATCCAAATTTTCATTATGTTCTCAAATCGTTCTCCACAGTTCTCATGTTCCCCAAAGCTTCGCATCACATTCGCTAGCGTTCCCTTCATGTTCCCTTGCGTTCCCTAGCATTCCCTAGTGTTCCCATCATGTTTCCTAATGTTCCCAAGTTCTCTTTATGTTCCCAAAGTTCCCATGTTCCTTTTGTGTTCCCAATTGATTCTCACGTTCCCAATGCAATGTTGGTGCATTGCAACAGGGTGTTTGCTAGTAGTAGTAGTTAAATCACAGGTTCTAATTGGTGTAATCACTAGTTCACTACTGTAGTCTAACATCATTCAAATGAAAGAACCTCACCTCGAGAAAATATACTCCAACTCCTTAAGTACAAGGATCTTGTCGCTCTGCACTGACACGAATATATCAAAGTTGTGCGAATGATTTTCAATGTTAGATCAGGATCTGATTTGTTTCTTGCATGCACTTGAAGCTGAACCTTAATTGCTTTTTAGTGTGCGTAAGTTCACGGGAAGGATCTCGAGAGGCAAAGCTCACTCCACGTCACTACTAATTGGTTAATCCAGCAGTGGAGAACATTAGCAGAATTATATAGGTACTGTAATTAGTTAAATGTCAGACAGACTCACTGACTGAGCCGCCGCATAATCCTAAATGAAAATAACGAAGGAGGTTGGGCATCATCACTGACAGCTAGAATGATAGTCTATGCATAAAATTTATTAAAAGAGGCGAAGTGGGGTGCCAAGGTCGATGCAATCCATAGACTTGCATATTCTACATGTATTCCTTGCTCTGACAATCTGCCTCCTCAATCAGCATAAATAATACTATACTAGCAAACACCCTGTTGCAATGCACCAACATTGCATTGGGAACGTGGGAATCCATTGGGAACACAGGAGGAACATGGAACTTTGGGAACATAAAGAGAACTTGAGAACATTAGGGAACATTAGGAAATGCTAGGGAACATGAAGGGAACGCTAGGGAATGTGATGTGAAGCTTTGGGGAACATCATGGGAACTATGGAGAACGATTTGAGAACATGATTAAAAAATTGGATGAAAGACATGGATGTGAAATGTGGATGATTTTGTGACATGGTATTGTGACAGGTACCAAGCAGGGTAGTGACATAATATTGTACTTAATATAAGAGATTGTAGAAGTTGAATACATTGAGAACTCTTTTTTATCACACTTTTGTATCACATTCTAGTATTTGCAGAGAGTATTTGTTGTTGTGTGCACATGTGATTGGACGCTTTCCTCATGGCCCATTCACACCAGTCACCCATCGCAAGTGCGGCAGTGAATCTGCGTTCGTCAAGTAAGTTTTTGGTAGATACAATGTGCTCCTGTAAAATTTTATTTTTTTAACCTGAAGCATGCAAGAAGCTGCTCCAAAGTATTTTGGGTGCCGCAAAAAAATGACACTCCACCATCACAGTGTATGAGTTGACCAAAAGCAAATAGAGACAAGGCGCTCACACCGCAAGAAATTTTATATTATTTTCCAAAATTTACCTTACAACATCCCAGGAACGCAACGGAAGTGCTAGAGCTTTTCGGTGTGAATGGGCCATTATGCCAAATTTTGAACTCATGTATGTTGGTTACCAGAGGGGTGATATAAAAGGGTTTTAATTGTATTCTTTGGGATATTTAAGTTTACATTTGAAGTGGGATTTTACACACTCTGAACTTGTTATTATCACACCTTCCAATATCACATTTGAATATCTGTAGAGAATATTTGCTATTGTAAGCACATGTTATAGGAAAAAATTTCACATGTCAAATAGAACGAAGAGTGTTTTTAGTTCCACTCTCCACAACAATGTCGAAAATCCTTTTAACCCCTAAACGTCTTCACTCCTCTCTAGGTTTGGAGAATTTCAAAGATGTCTATTACAATGTTACTAAGAGGGATATTTTTAACTTCATATATGAATAAAAGTTGTACATTATGAATTTTTGATTCTATCCATACGGTTAGACCTATGATTGCCATCACCAATATTTTTGTATAAAATTTGAAACTTAAAATTCAGGATTCTTTTGTAATTTGATTACAAATAAGATATTGACAATTTGTAGATGAAATTTGTTGTGATTGGTTGAAATGTAATACTCTAAGTGTAGTAATTTTTGGATATTTTTTGGTTGCTTAATTTTATGAGTTGACTTTGTTAAAGAGCACAAAATCTTTGAAATTTTGGACGAATCACTACAACATGAAATGAGGCATAAGAATTTCACAAATCATCCCCTTTCTAATCGGATTGCACATGCATGAAGCTAACTTCCCATAAAATATATAGTAAATACCCCACACTGCAAAAAGTCAATGACAGATGAGAAAACTGTGTTTGATTCTGTACATCGTCCACTTTTTGGACGGTTGAACGTTAATCCTGTGGAGTACATTCAACTAACAAGGGGAGGGGCGCACAAGGAGCCTACTTCAATTGAGTTGAACTTAGCTAGTTGAGATTTTCAACTCTCAGTTGGAAGTTTTCAACTGAATTGTAGGCCGCACAAACACTTCAGTTTAATCAATTCAGTTGAAAATTTTCAAACCTAGTTTGAATTTTTTTCAACTGTAGGCCGCATATGAAAACTAGTTGATTTGGAATTAATTGAGAAAAATTAATATATTTTTATAATCCTTTATTCAAAATCAAAGATAAATACAATTCTTGGACATTTAGAAATCATTTCAAATGACAACTTGCACAATCCTAGAAATGCACATTAAGCTTAAAAAAAAAATCTTAATCATTTTTAGGTTTCTCTTTCATTCAATTTACACAACATAAGATCATAGGAGACTTCACTCAACAGTGGGGGGAGGCATTGTTGAGTGAAGTAGTGTAATTTTCAATTGGGGTGTAGGGGATCACAATAGAGAAATTCTCTCCCTTGTGGGGACCACAATTGAGTATTTTTCTCCCCATTTCAACTGACTCTCCCTGTACGACCTCTGGTTAAAATCAATCTCAACCGAGAAGCACCTCAAATCTCAACTGAACGGCCCTCTACGCCCCCCCCCCCCCCCCCCAAAAAAAAAAAAAAAAAAAAAAAAAAAAAGTTCTTACAACTGTTATCAAAATGTTATGTTTCATTTTTGATTTTTCAATATTAATTAATTTTTGCAACAAACAGAAAGAAAATTCCATTGCAGTCGGTAGGCTGGCCCCTTCCAGAGTTCTAGTCTTCAGGTGTTCTTTTGTACAGTGGGGTGACACCCAAATTAGCACCTTGTGCAATTCCAGGGATAGTGCCCACACTGCTGCCAACTTTGACACCCTCCCGAGGGCTGGAAAATTGTTATTTTAACATGAATTTTTAAAAAAAAAATCACCATTATGTTGAAAACATGTGTACCAAATTTCAAGGCCAGAAGATTGATACAAAAAAAGATATTCGAGATTTACTAACAAGGGGTAGCTGTAAGAAATGTTTCACAACCGCCAACTTTAACACCCTCCCAAGGATTGAAGAAATTTTTTTTTCCCATGGAATTTTTGGAGTAGGAATATCTTTATGTTGATTACACATATGAAAAAATCCAAGTCCAAAAGACCCACAAAAAAATGATATTCCAAATCTACCAACAGGTGTAGTTGTGAGAAACAAAGAGGAAAATTGTCTCACAACTTTGACTGCCTCTCTAGGGTTGGGAATTTGTTATTTCAACATGAAAGTTTTTTCACGTGTTATCAACTTAAAAGTGATTTTGTGCCAAAAATTCCATTTTAAAATAACAAATTCCCAACCCTAGAGAGGCAGTCAAAGCTGTAAGACAATTTTCCTCTTTGTTTCTCACAACTACACCTGTTGGTAGATTTGGAATATCATTTTTTTGTGAGTCTTTTGGACTTGAATTTTTTCATATGTGTAATCAACATAAAGATATTCCTACTCCAAAAATTCCATGGGAATTTTTTTTTCTTCAATCCTTAGGAGGGTGTCAAAGTTGGTAGTTGTGAAACATTTCTTACAGCTACCCCTTGTTAGTAAATCTTGAATATCTTTTTTTGTATCAATCTTCTGGCCTTGAAATTTGGTACACATGTTTTCAACATAATAATGATTTTGTTTCTAAAATTTCATGTTAAAATAAAAATTTCCAGCCCTCGGGAGGGTGTCAAAGTTGGCAGCAGTGTGGGCACTATCCCTGGAATTGCACAAGGTGCCAATTTGGGTGTCACCCCACTGTACTTTCTTATTACAAAGATCATTTTTGTATAAAGGAAGATAAAACTATAAAAATAAAAAATGGATGAAGTTGAGCCACGTAAATTCATATGAATTACAATTTTATTTTTATTTTTTATTTAAAAAAATCTATTTGTACTCACGAATCTTATCAATCAATCAACTAAAATAGTCCCAATTCAATTTTCAATTTTTTTTACACACAACTTAAATTATGGGCAGTTTAACAGCATTCTACCTTTGTTCCTAGTGGAATTCTCGATGAGCTCATGAATGCGTTTATGACATGCGCACTAAAGCAAATCACTCTATTTGTGCCATGTGACTATTTGCACCACGTTGCGATGACTACTTGATATCAATGTCTTACATTTAGAAATTTGATATGTACAGTATTGATACATACTACATAGTGACACAAATAGAGTGCTTTGTGAATTGTGGTACAAATAGGGTGATTCTACAATGTGACACAAATAGGGTGACTTCCGCAATGTGACACAAATAGGGTGACTTCTGAATTATAGTGGCACAAAAAGAGTGACTCTGTGAATTGTGGCTCAAATAGGGTGACTTTTGCATTGTGGCAAAAATAGGGTGACTTCTAAATTGGGGCACAAATAGGGTGATTTTCGCATTGTAACGAATACAAATACAGTGACTTATGAATTAAAAATTTCTAACACAAATAAGGTGACAGACTTCCAAAATGTGGCAGAACATAACATTTAGTAGCCTCTCTAACTATTGCCTTCTCCGAATAGAATGATATGGAATATCCCATATCACTTCATTCCCCCAATGAAATGATGTGGGATATTCCACATCACATTATTAGCTATGAAGGCAGGTGGCATTAAGCAAGAGCAATCAACCAAAGTGAATAGTAATCCAAAGCACTCACTCAATCACAATTCAACAGTGTTTTGTAATAGTTTATTTGATTCAATAGTCCATTTAATTACAAATCACTGGTCACTCCATATATAAAAGTGAATGAAACTAAAAGGCAGCCTCTTGGAAGGCTACTGAATGTTATGAACGAGGGTAGCTTAAGACCTCTTTACACTAGAGACGAGAAGCCGTGAAGAAAGAAATTTCAGCCAATGGGAGGCCTAAAAATCGAGAAGACCAAAGAATGTAACTGTACACCTGAAATTTTCAGTCCAAGGGACGGAAGGAGGAGAAAATGACATGGACAACACTTTTGTCCTTCGTGGCAAGAAAAGTGCACATTTTTCAAGGCCTTCAGATTTTGCGTCAAGCCCACTTCAAGAGGTGGATCTAACGCAAAATCCGGGGGGCCGTTTGGCCAAAATTCTCACAGTCAATCATTTTTTATTTTTTAAGAAATATGTAAGAATTTTATTTTAAAAAATCAACACTTTATTTTGTGACCCCGTCTCACTTTACACTATATCCAAAGGCCGTCAAGTTCAAAGGTTGGTTTCTCAAGGATGAGCCATGTCCCTTGTGAGGTTTTCTCCACGGCTTCTCGCCTCTAGTGTAAAGAGGGCCTTACATTACGTTATTTCTCTTATTTACTTTGTGGAATGGAAATGAGCTCCGGCCATGCAAAGAAACGAGAAGAAAAGCTGGAATGGAATCAATGGATGAAAATCCGAGAGAAAAGGGCAAGTGTGAAAAGGGCAGGTGAAGGGGAGGTAGACTTTCCAGCATGGAGGGAAGTGGCAATAACGACGATGGCGGCTCCTCGAGAAGCGCACTCAATAACTTAATTAGTTCCGTTTATGGTCCACTAAGTACCGGTAGAGTTGTTTTACTTCTTTTTTAATATATATATGTTTGTTTTGTATGAGGCATAAATTGAAGGTGTTCAATACCGTAGTCTACCAGTAGATTTGCAGTTCGTTAGGATCGCTATATTTGTTTAATTGAGATTTTTCGCCATATTGGGACTCTTTGAAATCTACAACTGACATAAATTTAGTGGAAAATTCTATACCAGTTGTAGATTTCAATGAGTCCCAATACGGCAAAAATTCCCAATTAAACAAATATGGCGATTAGGGCATCCTCAATGGATCCAGCAAATCAGCCATATGAACATAAATATCAGAGAGTGCACTATTCAATAAAGCCAGGAATCACGTGTGTGCATCTCCCTTATCAAAACACCCATGTATACATTTTTTTGGGGCTAAAATTAAGTAATATACGTACAAATCTCACAACTTCAAAATACATTTCTTTATGTACACAGGGGCTAAAAATGAGGAATTTAACTCCAAGCCCCATGTATATCTACTTTCCGCTCGATTGAAATATGTCTCCCATACTTACATTTTGTACATGCTTGTTCTAAATAATACCCTTGTTGTGCATGCACGTGTATAATTCCAGTACTTGAAGAGTGCACTCCCCGGGATATAAATATATATAGAGGGTGATATGGAATTAGAAAATATGGAATTAGAAAGTGTAAGTACTATTATTAAAATAAAATTTAAAAACTCAAAAAATAAACTCAAAAAAATCTTGATTTGATCATCGGATGATCAAGATACATCCCATTAAATGTTTGCTAACTTCCAAAAATTTAAAGGGCCCTTTAAATCAAGTCTGAAAAGGGAAAATTTAGTCTAGAAAGGGAAAATTCGGTTGAAGGGACGGCAGCTGTTGGTTGAATTTTGTAGTAAATATATCACTTTATTTTCCATGCAACTTTGAAAGGTGAATGAACTCATTATCAACTTCCAACCTCTATATCTCTTATTGTACAACTTCAATGCCTAAATTGAGTTCATAAAGGTTCAATTTGTGAAGTTTGATCGTTGAATTATTGTCAAATACATTCATTAAAAGAAGGTCAAAACAGAAATGCATGATGAAATCAAAGAGGAGACTAAAAAGGATACAAATCTCTAGTACCGTACCTAGCCGTCAGGGTCATCATCTCATGTTGAATAATTATTTTCATTGAAAAATTCCTTTTCAAAAAATACCAAACTTCGTGAATATTTTCAATATTCTCTTTTTCACCATACAAAACATATAATTTTAAAAAATAAAATAATTTCCCTAAAAGGTTTGGGCTTCTCTTCTTATAATTAGTTTTTGCCAATCCTGACAACCGACTACAGGACACTGTAAGGATTATCTTCCTGTACAATTATATAACAACGTTCAAACATAGATGCAACTTCTTGCTTTAAACAATTACTCGATTGCAACATTTGGGTTGTACACCCTAAAATTTCAAAAATGAGAAAAGATGGAGGTACAGTTTGATTTTCTCCATCTGTGCATAGCTTACAAATGAATATCTAAATTGCACCATCGCAGAGCTGGCTCAAGCGACCACTTGTGGGAAGAGGCTGTCAATCTTTGATTTAAGTCCTTGTTGTAATTTATATAATTCAATAATCAACTAGGAACTCAATCAGGATGGAATATGAAAGTTTCCAGTATGGATCACAAGGGTAATGATCTCGTTAAAAATCAATATGAAAATAGAATTGTACTAACGATTCTTGTAATGAATATTGTTCTATTAAAAGTGCACGCCAAGTTTGTACTTTAAATTTTATTCTATTTTGCAAGATTGCACGATAAGGAGGTTGATGATCAGTGTCACGTCAGTTTTTGATGTTGACAGTGATCATGAATTCACGACATAAACTTCAAAAATTGCATGATAAGAGGGTTGGCGATCACCAACCCTATGAAATTCACAAATTTTATATTTATAATCATAATTCTGTGTCATGTGCACTTTATCACATTGTATGTGCACTTTTAATGAAAGTGGTGTGATGGACAAGTTCATAGCTTTGCATGTCAATCAAACTGTTCTCACAGTCGTCTGAGGACAAATAACATAAAACAGAGCCCCTAGACAATTACTGTAACAATTGGGAGTTTGATTTTGAAGCTGGTAAATTAGGACACAGCTGACAAATTATATACCTAGCTTGACACATCATCACAATTTTACAATGCCAATAGAGTAATCCGCAAAGTCTGTAAAAGAGGGGTGACTGGACCAAAGTTTGTGAAAACTATGGTTGAGAACCCAATAAAAGTAGACATGTCAGTTGCTTTTAAAAAACTGAAGGTGTGAAGTTTCAAGGCTCCAAAAAAGGTGCCCAAAAACTTTAGACCCTCAGTTTTCTTGATCCAACCAATTTTAGTTATTTCAGGGAGACCCAAGCTATGATGTCCCCAAATTAGCTTTATGCTTCTGCCAAATCCAAATCAATGCTTCTGTCTCCACCACCAGCTCATCCGGCGCATGCTCTATTTTTTTTTGCTAATTAACGAACCTCACTCAATTTACGTTTCCCAAAATTTCAATAAAACTAAGGCTGTAAGTGGCATGGAGTTTGCAGAAAACTCTAATCATGCAAGGCACCTCACACCAAGAAATTCTGCTTGAGTCGTCATAGTCAAGATAAAAAGCTCATCAACCTCTTGTTTACAGTCTAACTTTGTTATTACAATCTTGACATTTATACAAAATTTCCAGAGTTGCGATCACTGTCAGCCTGTTTGTAAGTGACAAAAGTTCCATGCTGTAGAATAAATTCCATTCATATTTTATTTACACTGCGCAACTCTAAATACTGCCTATGAAAAATGGTTTTGTAAGAGATGATACATGAAAACCTTTGATGGGAGTTCACAAGGAATGAACGCTGCCACCATGTGCTCAATCACAAAGACCCGTTTTTTTGGGGTGATAGTAAAATTGTTGAAAGGAAATGGACTGTCGAGATCTTAAGTTTGTTCAAACTGTGTCAGTGTTGGGAACTTCAGGAGTCGTGTAAACCAAGCACTTGGCATCTTCCCAGCAGAGCTTGGGAATGGTCCAGTCATGAATTGGGGTATACGCCTGCATATATTCACGAGAAATTTTAAAAAATCCACTCGAATTTAATGAATACAGCGCACAGGCTCTGATTGAATGCATAAAAAAGGTTTTAATGGCAAAATGCAAACGAACAAACCTCCATTTTGTCAAGAAGCTCACAGGCTGTTGGGGCTGATACCACAATGTTGCGCGCGGAAAATCCAAGGAACCCCTCCTCCAGCGCCTTGTCAAAAAGCGCGAGGAGTGAGTTGTAGTAGCCATCTATGTTTAGCAGTCCCACCTGTCGTCATGCATAATTTGAGTCATGCATAATTTGAGTCACCACCAGATCGATCAGCAAGAATGCAAGCAAGAATTATGCAATCTATTCGATAGATAGATAGAAACTCCGGTGCTCTTTCGAGGCTGGCGTGAATAATAATGTGTCTGGTCGTAATGACAATGAGCCAGTGCCCACCGGAGAAAGGCGGAACTATTTGTGCAAACACTACAAGGAGAAGACGTCGCTTTTCACTCGGCAGGTGAGTCAAACAGCGCTACTTCGCACTCACTGTCCATGCGCTCAAGACTTGGTGAGTGCGATTCGTCACGTAGGACAAGTGTGTACAGTGAACTCTGAGTGAGAAGTGACACCTTTGTTAGTAGTGAAAACTACTCTCCTACACAATCTATTACATAATGTAGACCATGCACACAAGGACAGTTCCACAATTGAAGCTCCTGTATGAGTCGTCAACCAATCTAATTGCAAGTAGGCTTTAATAATAAAAGAGCATGCCCACCCTACCATTGAATTCTCTCATGACTCTGAAAAGTGAATGAAATTCAACATGCATATTCAAGGAAGGTGAGAGACTGAGGCACTAGATATGAGCACGATATAGACACCTCAATACGTCCCTCTATAACTAAGTTTAGAAAGGGCTTGGTATAATAAATTGATGGACAATTATGATTACCCATGTACGTACGTGTAGTGATTGTGATTAGGTCACGGACTATATAGAGGGACACATACCGGTTCAAGGGTATGGGAGACAATAGCTTCTGACACCAAATGTTGGATGTGATGATAGTGATCTAGGGTGCGGATGCTCTTAAGCTTGAATGTTTTTGCTTGTTTTTCCATGGCAAACAATTAATTAATGTTGAATAAGATGACAACCTAAGTAACATAATTTGCAATATGTTATACAAGGAGTTGAGAGTACCCACTGGCTTTTCATGTATCCCAAGTTGGGACCAGGTAATAACCTCCAGAAGCTCCTCCAATGTGCCATAGCCACCTGCAGTAGACGTACCATCTGATGTTAATCCCTAGAAGACCAAGTAGCCCGAATTGGGCTCATGTTGAGTAAATTCTAAGCGGAGTTACTTTTTTTCCAATTTATTCATGTTTTGATTAATGCATACAATGTTCTTCATTGATTCCGATGATATAAAATTTGGTGTCATTCAAATTATGATTTTTCACTGTAATATGATCTATTGAATTTGCCATGTTTAAAACCAAAAATTCTTGGTTCTTTCGGGGTTAACAGAAGATGCAAATTATATATATCATGATACCATTCCCAGTCATTCATTCTCGAGTGACATGTGATAACTATAACTGAACTTGTAAGCTCCTTTTCATTTCATTTTATTACCTGGGAGGGCTATGAACGCATCTGCTAGTCGAGCCATTTCTGCCTTTCGTTGATGCATGTCCAGCACTGTAATCAACTCCCCAACTGTCTGACCGCTGATCTGGGAAAAAAAACACACACACAAAAAAAACAAATCATTTAAAGACAGCTCCAGAATCCTCACTCAAATTTAAAAAGCTGGAGGCATGATTTCTTCCACTCATCAAAAGCCAAACAAAGGCTTAATTGCAGAAATGAGAGGAATAAATTTTAGAATGAAGATTTCATGTACCTCCTTGCCCATTAGTGCCTTTGGAATAACCCTGTCAACAAAATCTCAGCAGTCAGACAAACCTCATGAATCGATCCCTTGCAGTAAGTTGACCGTCTCTACATATAAAAACCCTAATTCTCCGAGATTGAATATCAATGACACTCATGCAGCATACTTGGAAAGATTTCAGACTAATTGTGTGTGATTTAAGATTGAATGAATTCAACTCAATAAGTTACCCTATTACGTGACCACCTCCAGCATGCACAGTTTGTGCCACTTGACCCATGAGACCACTGCTCCCTCCCCCATACACCAAATCCACTTTCCTACTCACCTGAAGCACGCAACCAAACAATCAATTATATGAACTGTCATTCAACCAGACTCATGACATATTATAAATTATATTAACCAACCTTCCAATGTAACTTTGTTATAGTTTCATGTTTAATTTGCACAAGAAAGTAAACATGGTCTCATCTTTCTACAGTGAAAACTTGGACATTCAACGGTTCATTCTCAATACGTGTTTGAGGTCCGTTACTTCTCATAATGACTGACTCTCACTGGCATTAATTATACACTAATTGCTACGTTTTTTAGCTATAACAACAATTCCTGGATCATGTTGCTTAACCCCTAATGAAGCCCGAATTGGGTAACTTCATGTGATTCATTTTTGAGTGAAATTCCTTTTGTTTAAATTTGCCAAGACATGCAACGTTCTTCACCAATTCTGGTGATATAAAATCCGATTGAATTTGTCATTTTAAAACCATGATACTTTAGGGGTTAAGGAGCTGAAATTAACGTTGCTGGAGTCACTCACTCCGCTAAGTTGCTTGAGTTACTCTCCTATATATGTTGCTAACAAATAAATAACTGTGTATGATCCTAACAAACAGTGCATGATGATCCTAGCAAATAGTGCATGATCCTACTACTGTTGATTCATTTCACTGAGTCTAACCATATATAACGCCATATTGGTTAAATTGGCCAATCCCTGTTATTTTTTAGTGTAACAGGGATCAATTTAACCAATATGGCGTTATATGTAAAATACCAGTACAACTAACATCCTGCCAAAGCAACATGATATGTGCGCTTGCAAGTAGTATCAATCTCTACACTGCAGAAAGTTACAGAAACCACAGCTTATAATTCCCGAAATTCACAGAGTATGCATCATCTGATCATTGATTCTACACAGTACATCATACGTACGTTTCTCATAATTCATTTTGTATAGTAAAGACGCAACAGGTGACTGAAATCGAGTTTACCAGTTGGTGGCCGAGGCTGAGCGCCACTGTACCGAAGATATCCTTGTTGCCACTGCTGCTCCCGCAGAACACACACACGCGCTTGAACAACCGTTTACTACTACAACCACTCAGCTCCGAGTTCAATTTCTTCACTGCGACTCCCTCACGATCCATCTCTCGCTTCATCCCGGCCTCAACAAGAATGAATTCCACTCGACGGCCGCAAAGCATGAGTGATTAATTGAGAGTAGAAAGGAATATGTGTAATAAGTGTTCAACCACGATCCACGTTACAGAAGTATTGATGATGCGGTGAGATTAGCGTGCAAGTTGCGTGAATGATCTGCACCGAGCAAAGTATTGATCGACGGGAGGGCAGAAAAGGGCTCCCAGAAGGGAAGGAGAGAGAGAGACAGGGACCTCCACTAATAGAAAAAGTGAGTAATTCGTTACTATCAGAAAGTCTATTCTCAATCTTCCACCTGGATTCTCTCTCACTTGTCCAGGCTCACTCACTAGACTCAATCACTCCATCACTCACTCTTTTTGTACATTTTTTTAACTTTGTTTCAATGGGTTGTTGGTCTTTAGTTGCAAATGAACTCTGACTGTGTGTTTTAGTCTAAAAGCATTCATGACGATTGTTCTGATAAGGTAGAATGTCCTGAAACGGAATACTTAACCCCTAAAGGACCACAACTATGTTCCTCTCCAAACACTCCAAAGTACCCCTTCTCATAAAAAGACAAATAGTTTTTGATCTATGACCTTTTTGACCAATCCAACCGTAGGATATTTCAAGCAACTTGAATTTATTACCACCTACAAATTTTCAACCGTTCAGGGTTCTTCAATAGTAAGATTATAAGCTTCAAAGTTGGTTGCACCTTTTTTTTTGGCTTGCTGCCTATATTTGAAACTTTCTGAAAATGCCGAAAATGCAAAGTTTAGTCTCAAATTTGGTAAAATGAATTTGGCAATTGTGTGCATGAGGGTGTTAGCTCATTGTGTGCAAAAATCTAGATGCATAGCTCATTGTATGAAAATTTTCAGGAGCTGCCCGCAGTTAGGTTTTCACCTTTGCATGATTGTATCTTTTGATTTATACATCACCAATGTATGCAAATTACCATCCCATCTTCGTTACAAAGAGTAGTATCATCACAAAAAATCTCAAGAATTGAGGATCAATATTCATTCCACAGTGAACTGACCGAACTTGGAAAATCAGCCTTGGTCCTTAAGGGGTTAAGCCTTAAAAGGTCTAGGGAGCCCGTTCCAACCAGTGTTATATATTATATACTAGTATAATTCCTTTGTGTTTCACTACAAGTAGAGGCATTGTTTCTCACTCTAGAGGATCCTGTTCATTGTTGCTTTTCACTATACAAGGTTGTCCTACATGACGAATCGCACTCACCAAATCCAACCAAAAAATTGGTGAGTGGGAAGTAGCACCGTTTGACTCATAGAATGAGTGAAAAGCGACGCCTTCTCCTTGTAGTGTTTGGAATGGTTCTACACTTCCTATGGAGTTTAAGATAAAAAAATGAAGTTAAAGTTCATGTTGACACGGTTCTAATGAGCTATTGGGGTCTCAATTTGGAACTTTCTACTTACAAAAAATGCCAAATATATGCCAACATATCTACTATCCCCAAGAGACCTTTAAGGGTTAACCCCTAAACGCTTGGGAGGCCAAAAACTGGCTTATGAATGTAACTCACTATTCAATTCTAACTGCTACATGGATGAATTTCATCCAATTTTTTTTTGTGAAGGATTTTTGTTGGTCATGCCACCTCTTCAAGTTAAATTAAATTCATTCAAGTTATTTTTGGATTTTATATGGGGTCCCAACTACAAAAAGAGTCGTAAAAACGGTTCACCATGTAGTGTCTTTTGGATTTTTTCTGTTTTTCCTACTTAAAACTAAGTTTAGGCCATGAAAATGAGTTCTATTGCATTTGAAATTCACAAATAAAATGAAGCTTACCAAGTCTATTTTCTACTCTACTTTGAATTTTTGGAAAACTCTGCAAATTGAGTGTTTTATTGGAGTTACAAGTTTGACATGTATTACCATGGTGTAGGAAAAGAAAAATCTAAATTTAGGTACATGGATGATTTTTATTTCCTGTAATGTTCTTCATTGTAATTTACACCTTTGGTAAAAAAATCAGAAATTTTGAGTACATTTGTAATTGATATGAATTTTCTTTACAATCACTTCAAAAAATCATAGTAGTTTCAAATTTTCACCGAAACTTGTGGAAAAATCATGGTTTGTAGTAGAGACATGGCTTCATCTACTAAAAATGAAAAATTTGAAATTTTATCATATTTATAGTGGCAAAATTGAGTGTGACAGGTAAAACTTGATTCTATGATCATGGGCCCGACGTTTAAGGGTTAAGTTTTCTAGCCTACGTGTGATAGGAGTAGAAGGCAAATAGATTTTTTTTTCCTCGTAGGATATTATAAATCATGAAGAATTCATAATTTTATTCTAAAAAATGAAATTCCTACAAATTTTCAAAGCGAAAAGTTAGACATCACCCAAACTGTTAACTAAAATATTGCAAATCTGTGAACATATGATTTCACAAAGTGACCCAAATTCTACAAATTTGATTGGTTGACACACATGTGACATTGAGTTTGGTTGTTAACCATTATGGGTCATCCTACTCATGAAACTGGACGATTTTGGTGTTAGTAGATTGGTGTCTACACACTTTGTTTTTTTGACTTGTGGAATAGTTATGTTTAGCTAAATGCCACATGTAACTTTGAGCTTATTTTTTGGTCTCCTCTAACTTATAGAATACATTTTATTTCATCTAAACATTTTAGACTGGTTTTTGCATGGCGTGTGTAGTAGAGCAAGGAAAAAACAACGTTCAACAAGAGAAGCTTGTGAAAAACAAGTGATGGAGTTTACTTGTTTTGTTTCAAAATGGTGATGTTGGATTTTTACAATGAAACTTTTTGGTTCCATTTCTAAATGGTGTTGATAAACTAGCGTCTACAAACTTTGTTCTTTGACTAATGAAAAAGGTATGTTTAGTCAAACACCGCCCATATAGCTTTGAGCTTGTTTTTTTTTGTCCCTCTAGTATTAAAAAAAAAAACATTTAACTTCATTCTTTTAATATAGTTTACTTCATGGTTTGTGTGGCCATGGCATGGATCACTATACTTTATACTTTCCAATGCGTCCTTTTTCGAAGAGCTCTTTTTATTTTTAGAAGAGTCCTTTTGATCTTTTTTAATTTGTGCAAGAACAATGAAGAAATATGGAAGGGTTCTAACTCCTAAATGCCGCCTAGACCTAAAACTGACTTATAAATGGAACTAACTATTCAATTCCAACTGCTACGTGGATGATTTTCATCCAATTTTTTTTGTGAAGGATTTTTGTTGGTCATGCCACCTCTTCAAGTTAAAATGACATCATTCAAGCTATTTTTTGACTTTATATGGGGTCCCAACTACAAAAAGAGTTGTAAAAATGGTTCACTATGTAGTGTATTTTGAATTTTTTTTCTATTTCTGCCTAAACTAAATTTAGGCCATGAGAATGAGTTCTATTGCATTTGAGCTTAACTAATAAAATGAAGCTTGCCAAGTCTAGTTTCTATTTCGCTTTGAATTTTTGAAAAACTTTGAAAATTGAGTGTTTTATTGCATTACAAAGTTCGGTGGGTATTACCATAGTGTAGCCAAAATTTCTAAAGTCAGATACGCTGATGACTTTCATTAACTAAACTTTTATTCATTGTAATTTACACCTTTGGTAAAAAACTCTGAATTTTTTAGTACATTTTGTAATTGATATAAATTTTGTTTACAATCACTTCAAAAAATCATAGAAATTTCAAATTTTAAACAAAATTTATGAAAAAATCAAGATTTGTACTAGATACGAGGCTTCTTCTACTAAAAATATAACAAAATTTGAATTCTTGTGTTATTTATAGTGGAAAAATTGAGTGTGACAGATAAAGCATGATTTTGTGGTCATAGGCCCGACCTTTAGGAGTTAATAGGAAGTTTAAACCTAGTTGAAATTGGAATAAATATTAATTAATGACAATTTAAGGTAGAAAAAAATTAAAACATAGAAGAAATTATATACTACAATTTTGAAGGATAGAAATATGTTTAATTCCATATCAAAATAATTAACAGTTAATTTTTACTTTCATCTTGCACGTCTTTTTAGTTTAGGGGTTTTTGAAGAAGGCATTAACCCCTAAAACCCCGAGGGTATTGGACAAAACATAGATGTGTTATAATATGTGCCTTCCATATGTTTGATGAAGTTTGGTTCAATAGACAAAATGTAGAGTATCATCTCTACAAATTATCCGTACGGTCATAACTTTAGATCATTTTTTAATGAATTTAAAAGCATTAACCTTTGAAAATTTGTATAAATTATAATTTTCAATTTTAGAGTTCAAAATTTAGTATGATTGGTTAAAGTTGGGCTATCTATTGTAAACTTCAAAAAAGCAAAAGAAATAATGCAGGGATCATCATTACTTTCCCCAAATAGCAAATTTTATAACACTAACACAATGTTGAGGTGATCTACTTTGAAAAATTCTCTCCGGTGGAGTTTAACTCAAATTGCCATAATTCAAATTGGGTTGGAAAGTAGACTTGATGTAGTATTTTTAATTTTTTTTAATTTTTTCAAAACAATTTTTTTTTGGTTCCGGGCAGCCCGTTAGATTCGGGCAGCGATCAGAAAATGGTCGTTTGAGTGCTTAGGGGTTAAGGGTAGTACAAGCGAACTTGGTTATGGTGACCTAGTTGGTACCACTTCCTCTAAGGGTAGCACAAGCGAACTTGGTCATGGTGGCCTAGTTGGTACCACTTCCTTCAACATACTCTTCATTCACGTCGACCCTACTGGCCAGAGTTACTTTCTCTCTTTTATAAATAATAAAAATAAAGTGTTTTTCTTTTTCTTTTTTAAGATTTTTGATAGATTCTCAATCCAATTCTCAATTCAATTCTCCAATTTAAAATTAAAACGTCAACTTTTCATAATGCAAAATTTTGAAGCCAAGGAGATTCAAAGTTTGTCAATCTTATTTGACTAAGTACTAAAAGAATTCACTTCAAATGCTACTGTCTTGCAATCTAGATAGCCCGGGGGTGCACTTAGTGTTAAAAGCAAGGTATAACGTGCGTGCGTCACCTCCAAATTAATACCCCTATATACGGTTTTTCTTTCATTAAAAATAATGATATACATACATATATGGGTGCATTCATGGTAATAGGAGTCAACAGTGCCCAAATTTAAGAACTCTTGATGAGTGCTTAGGATATAATATCTTCAATATATGTAGATATTAGGAAAAAATTAAAGACATTTTGCAAAATATGAAAGACATTTTAGTCCTTGTTAAGGACTGGTTACAACCGTATTTTAGTCCTTTTGGAGTACGAATAATCACTCAAACATCGTCAAAATTTGGTATATGTTAGGATGACATATTATATATGTAGGAAATAATTTATATTGCATTATCAATTCAAATGATAAAGTTATTGCTTAATAGTTTTTAAAAAATAAGCACTGGTTACACTTATGTTGGCTCCTATTACGATGAATGCACCCATATAAAAAAAAATAAGCCTAATGTATGTATGCATGTTCAAAGTAAATTAAAAAAGCAAAATCCTAACGTATGTATACAATGAAAAACATGGCCTAAAAATTAGGTTTCAAATTTTTTAACTACAAAAGTATTTATTTATCATTGCTAAAATCATTAAACACTTTTTCATCCGTAGAATGTAACTCATACAAGTTTTTTTCTACTACAAAAGTTATTGTAGCTAGTGCAATAATAGTTTCTAAGTTTACTATGATATGATCTGCCTAGTCATAAGTCCATAGTGATCCATGATCTTTTTGGTACCAACACAAGCCAATCTCCATATGAGATGGTTGATCCAACAAATCAATTGGTTCTCTATATTCAACCCACCTATTAGCAATTTTTCTACACATTCTATAAACCCTTTTTAAATACCAAGTTTTAGTGGTCAATGCTTTTGATTTGCTTAGCCTTCCTCTTTTTTAAAATTTTTCAATGAAGAAGAGTGAGAGTTACTTCCTTCTTACATGTTATATAAGGGAATGGCCCTATATGTAAATTTACAACTCTTATCACATTAAAAATGGGCTATGTATATTTACAAAATTGTACAAAGTAATATCCTAAGCTTATGTATATTTTGTAAGCCCACCCCACAATTAATAACCCTTTTGTTCACCTATGTGGTTCCATACAAAATATCGTAGTGCACCCCCTGGGCTAGATAGTTAACTAGGATAGGTGATGGACACGGTCGCCTAAAACTGAATGTTGAAATTTTTAAGATATTTTTAAAAAATAAAAATTGTATGGTGAATTTTTTTGAAGAATATGCTTAGGGGCGTTCTCATGGCTCGGGTGAGTGAGAAAAGTAGTCTGAAGTGATGGATTTGTTTTGAGAAAATGGACTTTGAAAAATTCTAGTTAATTTTTCGTAAATGTTGAATGTGCAAGAGTTTGAAGGTTTAGAGGTATGAAGAATATCCACACAAAGATATTTTGACTCGGTTTATTTTTGAGTTAGTGCCCCGCTATGACCATATTAGTAAAAAATACGATGTAGTGTTTCAACTAAATGTAGTGTAAAATGGACCGTATATAATTAGAACTTCAATATTCAAATTTATAGGTGGTCTAATGTGATTAGATGTTGAATAATTACAAAGTTGTTTTCTAAAATTAAAATCCTTCCATTCCATGATATTTAATAAGCCTCGAAAACCTAAGAATGGAAAAAATGTGCGAGATCATAAAACTCATATGAAGGGTTTGTTTCTTAAAACACATGTACATATGGTGATCTAGTGAACCATGCAATTTTTATTTCAGAAATAGTGTGGGAAGGGTAAAAATCATTAAAATATAATTTTTGCAGCAAACAAATTTTTTTACATTGTTATTACAAATCAAATTTAATGCATCAAAGATGGATAATTTTGAAAAATAAATGTGATAGACATCATAATTAGATAAGAAGTAAGTTGTAATTAAAAATATTTTTCTAATTAAAAAAAAAATTACTACTACATTCACTACATTCACTACTTCAAAAAGTAGTACTTGATTTGAAGCCTTAGTCACCCGTACCATAAGAATGCCCTTGGATATTTCATTTTTTGAACCTTATTTTTTGAAAAATAATAATTATTCGGCACAAAATGCCAATCTTGTCCTCCACCTATGATATTCTAAAAGACTTCTACACATTCTTTTAGTAGCTTGAGGTAAAATCCTATTATTGAATCCATTTTCTTTTTTTAGTATTTTATTCTATGTTCTTCCATGCTCATGGTCATTCTCTTTTTCTTCCAATATTATAAACCCAAGTCGTGCCGGGACAAGTTCACAGGCCAATCATAGATTTTAGAAGGACATGGGACACTTTCTTGATCCGTACTATAAACTCACATAAACCCACTTCAAAACATTTATTAATGAAAGGAGCAACAATATTGATAGCTCCTAAAATTAATATGTAGTGATCAAATGTTATTTTTTATTGTATTCTATGACAATTTGTGATGCGCCATGCAAAATAGTGTCAAGAGTCCCATTGATTCTCTCATACTCTCCTACTCCCTTCGTCCCACAAAAAGACTATGATATCAACTTAAATTTTGTTTCAAAATAAAACCATGATTTCCAATTGTACTCATTTACCACCGGAAATTAAGCTTTGTGCGCAATTGACAACTACTTCATGGCATTGCAAACAATCTGAAACATAATCCATGGATTTGGATCATGTTGATTATGGATTTTGATCATGTTGATCTTGGATTATTGTCATAGATTTTGATCATGTATAAACTTTTTAGCAGTTAAAATACTCCCTTTGTACTCACTTCATTCATGGATTTGCATCATACGGTAGTCAACATACTCCCTCTGTACTCACTTCATTCATGGATTTGCATCATACGGTAGTCAACATACTCCCTCTATAATCATGGATTAAGCTTAACCCTTAAAGGTCTAGAGAGTCTTTTCCCACAAGTATTATACAACAATATTCCATTGTATTTGGTATGGTTCCACACCTCCTATGGGTTTAAGATCAAAAGTGAAGTTAAAATTCACGTCGACATGATTTAATGAGCTATTGGGGGTCTCAATTTGGAACTTTCTATTTACAGCAAATGTCAAATATACGCCAACGTATCTACTATCTCCATCACCCCTTTAAGGGTTAGTCCATGGATTTTAGTGAAAACAACATTAAACCCTTAAGCGACCACACTACAATTACCCAATCAAACCTCATCAATCCCTCACATTTTAAAATATATTATATTTTCTGGTATTTTTCTCACAAAAGTATTGTTAAACCGATTTACCCTGATTTTTTCATAATTATTTAAATAAATAAAAAAATTACAAGATTTTTCAAAGTTTTTTTCTTGTAAAAATCATAGTAATTACAAAAGCTTATAATAGTATGAAATTTTTAGGAAAAATGTAAATAATAGTGATGAACAACGCGGTGTAGGTGGCATGCTTTTTGAGCTTATACAAAAAGAAATTCAATAGAAAAACATTCTCTACAGTGTATATTGGAATTTTAGGGGTTTGAGCTTTAAAGTGCTATAAAAAAAAATGTAGTTTTAACAATTTTGAAGAACGGTAAATTGGACTAGAAAGTAAAAGGTAGCCCCCACACTTTCTAAGTTGGGACCATTTTCATTTGAAATTAGGAACTAGGTGAAAATCAACGTTTGACTGAAAAACGATTAAGCATGGCCCCACGGGGCACCTTGCACGCTTAAGGGTGAATCCATGGGTTTCACTGATATCATGATCTTTTTGTGGGACAGAAGGAGTATATATCTCAAGGAAATTTCATGGTTATAGATTGAAGAGTTGATAAACAATTTCCATGCATGGTCATATGTAGTCATTTGCACTATAGCAAAACCTACACTACAAACAGAGGTGTCCTTTCTCACTCTAGAGGATCCTGTTTATTGTCACTTTTCACTGTACAAGCTTGTCCTACATGATGAATCACACTCACCAAATCCAACCAAAAAATTGGTGAGTGGGAAGTGGCGCCGTTTGACTCACAGAAGGAGTGAAAAACGACGCCTTCTCCTTGTAGTGCTAGAGTGTTGCAACTGCTTAAGAATGTTATGCTTTGCACTTTCATGCGCGTTCTCTAGTACAAAATGGCCTGTCCTTATGGAGTACAGTCAACCGGTGCGCCCACCTCTGGTCATCAAGGATTCGAATCGCATACCTTGCGGGTCTGGGACCAAGAGCTCAAACTGCAAGCAGCTACACACTACAAGGAGAAGGCGTCGCTTTTCACTCCCTCTGTGAGTCAAACAGCGCCACTTTGCACTCACCAATTTTTTGGTTGGACTTGCTGAGTGCAATTCGTCACGTAGGACAAGCGTGTACAATAAAAAAAGGCAATGAACAGGATCCTCCTGTGTGAGAAACGACGCCTCTCCTTGTTGTGACATGGTGCATAATCCCGCTTCAATTCGGGTTAAAAAGAGAGAAAAAAACGGGGGAGATCGACCCGCGACAACAAAAGGACACGAAGCCCAAGTCGACGCCGGACCAAAGGAGGCCCAGCAGAAAAACGATCATCGACCAAAGGAGGCCACCTGGTGTGTTAATCCAGGGAGTGTCTGTGACAACGCTGCTGATCCTCATTGGCTTCAATGCAAATGTATATAGAGTTTCAATTGAAGTGCATTCAGATCCAGAGCAGGAGATTGTGCGACGGGCAACGCGTACTATGCCATTGATCATCTGTGGGTTGCTGTACGTGGGTTCAGAATATTGGAGTCCAGCTGTAATGATCGAGGAAGTTAGTGTTTTTCAGACTTGAGAAGAAAATTGTATAAGGGCCGCTTCACACTATGGCCAAAGGTCAAGAGGCCGTCGATTTCCTCCAATCAAATTGCAAGAAACCATGGTTTCGGCCTCTCGACCCTTCACACTAGAGGCCAAAGTCCAAAGGCCGTGGACCTTCAAAATGCTTACATGGCAACACTTTTTGACCAAGGTGACGGCCTCTCGAGAGGAAGTTTGGGTCCTACATTTTGCAAGACCCGTCACTATGGTCGAGAGGCCGTCGATTTCTTTTCATAAAAAATGAAAACTATATTTTATGCCTATTTTCAGTAGATTTCTTTGGACTCAACAAAGTTTGGACTCTCAATCCCACGGCCTCTCGACTTGGACAGCCATAGTGTGAAGCGGCCCTAATTCTTCCAATTCAGGATCCATGGATTACGGCATGGGTGTCCCTTTTGAAACGATTCACAGGGAACCCTCACAATTTGACTCCGGGGCCAAACTTGGGTGGGGTAAAAATGACGGTTTTTTACCCCGGATCAGTTTTTTTTTGCCCCCACCCTCGTCAAAAGCACTATGGTTTTACCCCGGTAAAGGTTCCAGAAAGGGAGTCAAAGTTTGACCCCCGACTCCCAATCTACACTTTTGGTCATAGTGCTAAATGGGGTAAAAAATGAGGCCAAACTATCCACTTTTTACCCCGGCAAAAATGTCTGGGACCCCTATGATTTCCGTTGGTACTGGAAAGATCAACGATGCGGAGAAGACTAAATTGTTCATGTGATGGAGTGATCGAGTGGCTGCAGTGGAGTGGAGGTCAACTTACAGCAGTGCTAGCTACCTGCATCGATCATTCAAGCACTGCTTCCAAAAATCACTTGGCCCAGTTTTCTTCACCAAAGGATTTAGCACTTGTGCTGCAGCTAGCTAGCAAGCGCTCAACAACTGAATCGCGTATGGAATGGCGATTGATGCGGAGATCGAACGACGTCAAACCAAGCTAGGGGCGATTAATTTCATTCCTGACATCGCAAAAGATATATAAGAAGGAACTCGATAGCGTGAATCTTCAAAAGCACTTTTCTGAAGAGTAGTATAAGATGATATTAATGGTGGAAGTCTTGGACATCATACACCTGCATTAATTAGCAAAATGAATCTTTCATACATTAGATCTAGAGCTCTCCTATATCTTGATAATAATACACTAGCATATGTCTGTCAGTGAGTGCAAAGTAGTGGTATTACATTCCCCAGTGAGGCTGTCCATTGAATAAGTTTTACCAAGCAATTGGAGCCCATGACCATTTTGATTTATTATACTGAGGAATTATGTATAACAACCCCTAAATGCCCACATGATCCCTCTCCAGATTTGGGGAATTGCAAAGATGCATTACAAAATGCAATTCAGGGTGATCTATCCATACGGTTAGATCTATGATTGCAATCACCAATATTTTTGTATAAAATTTGAAACTTAAAATTCAAAATTCTTTAGTAATTTGATTACAAATAAGATATTGACAATTTTTGTTGTGATGGATTGAAATGTAACACTCTAAGTGTAGTGATTTCTAGAAATGTTTTTATTGCTTAAGTTTATGAGCTGACTTTTTCAAGAGCACTTTTGAAGTGAGATCTTAGAAATTTTTGGTAATTCACTGCAACATAAAATGCAACATAAAATTTTCACAAATTGTCCCCTTTCTAATCAGATCACACATGCATGAAGCTAACTTCCCATAAGAAATTCAAAAAAAAAAACTTAAAAATCCACACTGCAAAAAGTGCATGACAAATGAGAAAACAAAGTTTGCTTCTATACATCAAGCCAAAAAAAATGCCTGGTTGGGTAGTTAAAGGTTAAATAGGGAATTTTTTCACATAACTGGACGCAGTCAGCAACATTGCATATATTGATCCAAAAAACTAAAACTATGGAATAATAATAAAAACACGAGATAAACTCCTCAAAAAAACACAAGACTAAAAAAGAGTTAATACTAGCAATCTCTTTGTACAAAACACTCGGACGATTCTATTCCTAAACTTAGATTCCTCTGTCAACAGGTTTCTGATTAAGCCTTCTTCCCCATTTCTACAAAGCCTTCAATCATGGCCAAACTGACGTGCTCTCGTGTGACCTCCCTTGTGTCGACCTGTTTTCAATTTCACCCATCACAAGGATTAACCAAGGATTCATGCTTTGCTTTTGAAATGACAATTCAATGAAAAATCAATAATTCAGATGGGACCAAATTTTATATCACCAGAATCAGCGAAGAATATTGCATGTGTTGGTCAAGAAAAAAATAAATTTGAACAAAAGGAAGTGTACACAGGACCTACTCAAAACTGCTTAAAAAAAACACATGAGTGCGACAATGTAACATCAGTAGACTCCTAGAAACCTCATTCAAATGAAAGATGGAGTAATTATGTTTGTAATTATGTACCTTCAGCGAGATGCTTTTGAGCTTCCAAGCTGTGTCCACCCGTTCCACCAGGAACAACAGTTTCTCCCGCTGCGACTCTCTGCTCCAACTCTGCAATGGATTCCGGACTCAGAAACTTCGTCTCATCAAACTCCACGCCTCGATGAGCTGCCGCTTGATAAGGATCAGCGCCGTGGCTGGCTAATCCCCCTTTCTTCCCCATTTCGACAAAGCCTTCATGGCCAAGCTGCTGTGCTCTCGTGTAACCTCCCTTGCTGCGACCTACATACATTCACACGTACACCACGATGAGAATTAACTAACCATCTCAACTCGTTAACCTAATTAAGCGTCCACTGTGTATGTATTTTTTGTAGTGTAGAAAAATTGGACCCCCTGCTGGAAAGCATCTGTTTGTGTGTGTGAAAATGACTTCAGTTTGACTCGATCAACACTGTTAGTAGATCTTGTAGTATAGAACAAATATAGCTTTAAAATGATGTTGTGTTGCAATCTGAATACCGAGGTAAAATGAGAAAATGCCAAAGTTCAGTGATCGATGCAGATCATGGCGTTTTAGGGTTTAATACATCTCGACAACCTCAATATGCAGCTCAAATATAAATAGAGGAGCTCTGATAGTATACCTTCGGCGAGATGCTCCTGTGCTTCCAGGCTATGTCCACCATCTCCACCTGGAACAACAACTGCTCCCGCGTGGGCCAACCGATCCAACTCCGCCCTTGTTGCCATTTGTAGACGACCTGCTTGTAATCAATCAATCAATCAATCAGACGAAGTGTTATAAAATTAGTTTCACTGAAATTAACAAACCGGCAATAATGTCATCTGATTTCTCGAAGCCAAATATAGCCATGAATCTTATGATATGTCACTACGTACTCATCGATCATACCTTGCAAATTGTTACGCAACAATGAATGCAGAGTACTCCTGAGCAGCAAGCTAGACTTGATCATGACTACGTACAACTGATCAGATCAATGAGCAAACGGGACATCAAATAGTACTGGGACCTTGAAAATCTCTAAAAGAACCAACCTGCTTTGATCCGTTAACTTGGAAGTCTCGATCTGGTATGTCGCATGCAGCAGCGAACTTACATGTCAAGATTTGTAGTGCATGAGATGAACTGATTTCTTGTCTGTCTGCACCGCAGACAGCAACACGTATCAAAGAGGTGGCAGTGTTAGGCCGTAAATAAACAGCGCAGGGTGCTCTGCCAAGTGGCCTCGGTCGATGACTGTTTCACGGGAAAATCTGGGCAGATAGAGGCTGAGATTAAGGACGGCTTTCCATGTAGAGCCTCAATGATGTCATGCATTGCATCTTTGCCCAAAATTCAAGGTTCTTCCTTAATACTTAGACTACCATGTGGCATTAGAACAAGCCCAGCAGTTCGTCATTGTCCACCGAGTCCACATCCAAAATGGTGTGTGAGAATTGACAACTTCCCCAGCAACAACCACCAAGTATGCCTAGAATAGAGCACATCATTCAATTTTAAACTCCTAGTTTTATCACTACTTGGGACAATCATAATGCACTAGTAGGATTTTGGTCCTTTATAATTAGTCTTTTATGACATGAATGGTCTGAAACGACTTTTTTTTAAAAGAATTGAGTCACAAAGGACTAGTTATAAAGGACCAAAATCCTACTAGTGATGGCGGAGAATAAATTTACTAATCTAAAGTGGGAGCATAGCGTTGGTGAGTGGAAATTGGATGCTGCTGGGCATGCTCCTACATGTTTGATGTAGCAGGCCCTTTTGGATAGAGTTTCAACTATTACCGATCTTGTAAACCACAAATGCAAGACCGAAACACCTTCTGTACATGTCAACTATTAATGCATCTTCCTGTTGATATGATGTCACACATGCACGTTCAGGCTGTACACGAAAAGCCATCTTAAGAATATGCCCATGCCCATCCGCCTGAAAACCTGAAAGCCAGATTCTGATTCACAAACCTGAGCCTTCTTGAGACTCTACGACACGGTTTAACCCCTAAGTGACCCATCAACCATTTTCTGGTCACATCCCAAACAACAATGACTGTCCATGATCAAGAAATGACATCTTTTGTGTTTTGATTTTTTATCAAAATTGGGGGTAGAGATCATGTTCTAGTGTTGTTTGGTGCATTTCATTTGCAATATTGAGGTTCACTAAGGAAGTTTTCAAAGACAAACACTTCAACATTGTTTTAGCGCTGTAAAACTTTCTATTTCGGAAAAGCAATGATGTTCTCTCATTTGAAATTTTTTCTTTTTAAAATTTTAGAGTAGAATGTCTAGATTTAACCAATCAAACCAAGTTTCAAATTCTAAAATAAAAAATTATAATTTTGGTGAATATTAAATGGTAAACGCTTCTAAATTCATTAAATGAGTGTTTAAAACATTTTTTGAAAGTTTGACGCTATAGATAAATACTAAACATCATGCTTCTTATTCTCTTTTGGACCAAACTTCATCCAAGTTGCAAAAGTAACATTTTATAATACATCTAGGTTTTGCCTTTACCCCTCTATCATTTAGGGGTTAACGCGGTTTAAACACCTTGGCATCCCACAATCCATACCCACAACCACAAGACTCTCACCAAATCTGTTGCCTTATACATGCAAATTGTAACCGCGGAATTCTGCAACCACCGTTCGAGGAGACAGGGGTCACGTCCTTGCTCCAAATCTTGTTGCAAAAGCTCGTTGCGCAAAAACTCACTCTGACACCCCTTAATGCATCTAGTTTGGTGGCCAATCCAATGCTACTTATGTCGAGAAGCACAAAAGGCTATGCCATGGCCTGGTGCCTTGATATCATAGTAAAGTTCTAGACTGCTAAGGATCTTGATGATGAAGGCCATATCCGGGCATGAAGCCTTTGATCAACACCATGAGCACATAACCTGATGGAATTTATGTGTTGCGATCGCTCTGTTAACCTCAAGGCATCACGTACGAAACAAGTTTTCCATTCGTCAGGACGACAACAGTATCCGGAGACCCGGCAATAAGGCCGTCCACACGGTCTTTCGTGAACAACGCTTGTGAAACGGCGAGGGTGGCCTGAGTAGTAGTTGGATCAATGCTGCCCTTGGTCTTTTCTTCAGGCAAGATGACTTTGTGAACAGAGTACATTCCATCTGAAATCCACAGCTTTCTTTTCGCTGTCACTGCGGCTGAAGAACCGAAATCTCGGTGAGCCCGAGGCAAGGGTGGAGGCAGTGGAAGCACTGCAAAGGACGCCACGTGCATTGTGACCTGCAGATGCCTGAGAGTCGGAACCAGTAATACCAATTTCCGTTCCTCGGATGCTTCATGCAAAGTGAGCAAGTGTAAACCTCCCTTTGAATCTAAGATGACATACTCCTTCAAACTCAGTCCTTGTATATCTACTACTTGCAGTTGAGGAGATGGTCGAGGACTTGCCTGTGGAGTAAAAACCCCCTCCTTACTACTAAGGGCAACAAACCACATGCCTGCAGAATCCAAGCTTGTTTTGCTTTGCACCCTGTTACTTGACTGCTGTAAGGCCTTTTTACTCACCGACTGATGAGAGGCACCTAACTGAGAGACTACTAACTGCGATTCTGTAACTGGTGTTAACCCAGTCCTTGGTCGTGGAGCAGTCCTTAATGGGTAGTTACCACTGCATTCGATTAAGGGGCCCGCTTCGGCACTTGAGTCTCCCTGTGGTCCATACAATTTTGTAACACTGAACATCTCCTTGATAGGAACACTTCCATGCTCAGGTGGACAGCTATGTAATGCACCATTTCGGGTCTCGATCTTAATCACCCCTCCTCCCCCTGCCATATCGTCCTCTGCAGGCAGGTTTTCCGAACTCGAGTCGCTTTTGAGAGCTTCTTGAAGCTGGGACAGGCTCCAAAATTCAGAACTGCTAACTCGGCTCGAATGAGCACCAGAGCCGAACTGAGGCTTACGGTAATTGTTTCCGATTCCAGCAAAATTGCCACCCAATTCGACCTCACCATTACTAAACAAACCCTTCCTCGGCAGTTTCTTCATTGCTGGAACTCCCGTGGAGTTTCTCAGGTCCACATTCGCATCTAAGTCAGCATCAGTAATCCTTCCTGAAGGTACACTGCTAGACTCCATAACATGTTGATAACGATCACCGTCAAGCGTATTACTTGACCCCTGTTCAGGCCTTGGTTTAGAATGCCCACTGCTAGACCCAGGTTTTATCAATGGTCTCAATGACCACACGCGGACACCATCGCTCTCACCTAAAAACAAATGCAAGGGAGAGACGTGTATGGAATAAACGGGTCCATGGCATCTAACGACGGCACATTTCATCAACACCAGACGTTTTCTATCAACTTCTTCCATCAAGACTCCAGCCGTTTGATCCAACCATTTGCCTGCAATAACCCAGAACTTGCCTGCAGAGCTGGAATAGACGACAAGCACGTTGATAGATGCTGCCATTTTCACCGCGAGACCATGAGGAGCATCAAGGCGAGCAACTGCCCTGGTACTTGCAAAATTTGCAACAACTCTTTTGTTATCCCCGAGCTCCAACTCGATGTCCGCATTAACGAAAGCAGGATCATCGGCACAGGACCACGCTCTAAGATTGGTACAGGAACCACCCTGGGCGGGACGAGATGTAACAACAAACAACTCTCTTCTCCCTTGACCTTTGGCCCTGCCATTTCCGGTGGAGTCTTTCTCCTGCACCACCTCCCCGAAGCCGCAGGATTGAGTGTTCAAGGCATTATGATTCATTAAGCCTACCTTAGACGGAGAAGGCGACAATCCAGTCCCCAAATTGTGACCGAAACCGGAAGCACCTGCAGGCCCGGAGGCTTGCAGGCGCAAAAAGCATGCATCACTGCAAGGGGCCGGCACCGTAACGGGCACTGTAACGGGCACTGTAACGAGCGACACGAGCAAACACGACGAGTCGGCTAACAACAGCACCGCTCTCTGCGTCGCCTGGTCCACCACCACCTTCACTACCACATAACCCCGCCCCCTTCTCCCCTTCTTCTGCTGCAGCACTGCCTCTACTTCTGCCGGCATCACGCCCCCTGGTTCCAGTAAAAATGTTTTGTGCAAATTTTAGCCAAGCGGCTACCAAAAAAATTTGATGCTAATCTACACTCATTTTTGAGAGAATTAGCCACTACTTAATAGCCAATAGGCTTCTACAAATGTATCATGGAATCTAGAATATTTTGCAAAAATTGGCTATCAAATCTTCACATCTATGGCAATTTGGCTAAAGAGGCTGAAATTCCTCACCTTCACTGCCTGGTTCCCAATCCCTCATCCACTCCCTCCCTCGCCATCTCTTACCACCATGCCATCCTAATCACACAACATCATGCCTCTCGCGCAAATGATGCGACGCAGACGAATACTACACTCTCCTCAAGAGAGACCCGTATAGTATCCCCACTGACCTAGACTGGAAGCTGGTTTCGCTGGCAGAAAGGCGGAATGTGTAGAATGCCCTGGACGTACTTTGATGGAAATTTCTCAGATAGATCATTCCTGCTGTGTGCAAGTTTTGACTGAAACAGCTGGTAGCATTGAAGAAGTCATCGGTCGGTTTGCCAATTTGCCAATGCACGAGAGGAACACGATATCAATAGTGCCCTGATAATTTCTGTCAAAAAAACACTCCACGCAACGACTATCACCGATCCGGTTCTCGAACTAAAAGGGTAGGGCCAAATTACAGTCTGCTCCACAGGCCAATTCAATCACACTTCTGAAACTGGAACACAAGGAACTGCTTTGGAAGAATCTGCCACTAAATGAGGGTTTGAAACTCCAATGTCAAACTAAGGGTTTGAAATAAATTAGGTAGACATCCGAATTGAATGTGCTACGAAACCCTAATAGGGATCTGAGCCAAATGTGCTACGAAACCCTAATTGACCGCAAGAGCGATCTCTGAACCAGGCTCCAATTCCGCTGCAGAAAAAACGATTCCCGTTGAGTGCAATGGGAATCTGAGCGGAGGATCAAAACCTGGCACAAATCTTGCCTAGCATAACAACCACAGCGGCAAATTCAAAGCCTGCACAGTCGAGGATCTAGTATGCCCGACACTTATCAGGGAAGTTCGGAAGGTAAGTTGCACTCACGAATTGCTGGAGTTCAGCTTCATAGCGTATAGCTCACAAAAACGCTTCCAACAATGCCAGAACGATCCTCACTGTCCTCAAGCAACCCTCGCATTCCGCACTTCTTGCACCAGTTTTGTTCCCGCGATTGGATCAGTCAAAGCAAAAGATTCTAATCGCAATTTGTGTCTGGGGACTCCGAAACTGCGACGAAGCTCATGACTCTGAAAACCGTTGAACGCAGGCCGATGCAATAGCTAAGCTGCTGTGGAAATGCAGCGGTAGACCGAGAAACAGCGCCCGAGCAGGAAAAAAACGACAAAACGAAACCCTAAAAACCGGCATCTCAAACCAGGTATTTGGCATCAGTGTGAACATGGTTGTAAATCGTTTAACTCCTACGAATCCAATCGACCATTTTATTAGGACCAGTTTATAACCATGCCCCTCTAAAATCTGTGATTGGCCTATGAACTCATTTTGGGACGACTTAGGTTTCTATTATTAAAATAAGAAGGAGATTGACATAAAGTGTTGATCCAAATTGAATTTTTTGTGACTCGAGAAAAAAGGCTCTCATGCTACGAAACCAAAACACCATGGCAGAAAAATGCAGATTTTATTTTTTTATTTTTTTTATTTTTTTTGCCCAACGTTATTGCATTAGAAGAAAAATGCAACGTCAGGCTTCATCTGTACCAACAGGATTGCGGTGGGCTCGGTTGGACTCTTGTTTGTTTGTTTTTTCTTTTTCTTTTTGGTGGTATCAATGCCATGTTGGCACGGTTTGTGAATTCAGACATGGCAGCATGGCATTGGCCATGCTCATGGGTACCATGACCAAAAAGTGGGCATTTAGAGGGCCTCTTGAAGCCCCATTTGTAGGATTTGAGTATTTTAAAACACCATCATGATATTTTGCGTTTTGAAGGTCCTTGATCGTGATATCTCTTTACATAACAAGACTGTGAATTGAACATAATGTATATAGGGCTACATAAATATTATGCATTGTAATAGGATGTCGATCGGAGGTTTATAAAAATTCACTACAAGATTATTGAATGTCTCACTTTGCCCTTTACAATTTGTTAAGCAAATGTTGGATTTAGAAGAATTTCTTTTTGTTTACTGATTGAGAATCTTTTTGAGTGTTGTAGTCCATCAATTTCACGTATGTATTCAAAATTTCGACATATTAGAGCAATGCCGGGAATGATGTTTTTTGGAAGCCCTTCAATTACAATCGTGTCTTTAAAAGATATGTGTTTATTTATGAATTTTTTAAAATCAACTTGAATATATAGAAGAGGTTTTATGAATAATGTATTAATATTGGATTCATTGTCATGTAAAACGATATCATGTATATAACCAATTGTACCATTTATCAATCCAAAATTTTAGAATAAATTTTCTCTTAATATTTCTTTCATACCTCTGTATATTTTCAAGAAAGAATGAAGATTATGAGAATTCTTGTTGTAAATGGTTTGTTTTATTTCAAATTGTATATGCTCTTGTAATGGTTGATTTTTATGCATAGCTAGTGTGAGATGTGTGGTTTTTGAATTAATTAATTAATTCAAGGCTAATGTTGAACATGGGATCTATGTGGCAACTTGTAGGCACATCCACATGTAAAATACCTGTAATTTCAAAAAATTCACTAAATGCACAATAATTCACAAAAATCACAGCAAGATTTAGACTCAAATCATTTTTTTTAAAAGAAGTTGAGGGCTAAACGATAAAGACCAATAATCCCTTTAACAAATATGCCATAGCTTTCCTAATCCTCCTATTTTCAAACTTTTCCATGTCACTTCTAGAACACAATTGTCATCCTCACATAACTCATCTCTCACATTCTCCCTTGCACAAAACAACAAAATATAATAAAATAAAATCTCTCAACGACAACCTTAACAACAATCTCGTCTCTACTAAAATAAAACAATTTCCAATTCTATATCAACAACTAGAAACATACCATTTCCAACGTCAGTCTCTTGAGTGGACATTGTATCCTTCAATATTCATCCTGTTAAACCCTAAATAACCCTTCGTTTATCAATGTAACCTAAATTCCAAAGAAAAATCAGCACAATCACCGAAATCAGTACATCATTACGCTCACTGAGCGAACGAGTTCAAATTCCAATAAGCTTAGCATTCAATCACCAACTTCCAACACCAAAAAATACTTTGAAAGCAGTCTTAGTACCAAACTAGGCTTAGGCTTTCCCGCACCTCAAACCCATGCTACAATTCAACTTGAATCGAAACAACAATTCATCATCGCATTCCTCCACGTCACATTGCAACAACACATCAATCGAATGCCCTAAAACTCGGCCACAATGGTGATGGCAATGGCCAGAGCTTTTGAACGCATTGTGAAAGGGAAGAGAACGGAAGTGAAACAAACAGCTTTTGAACCAACGCTTGTCTTAGGGTTTACAACCTCATCCTTGTTCATCCACGTTCTTCCTCATTCGTCCAAGTTCATTCTCAAAGTAGCACATTTTCCATCCTCAACCTCGCAAGCATTAATAAATTAATCCTAGTAGTTAGAAAATGAATTTTGGTGCATAGTGGTTGATTTTTATAAGTATCTTCAACCACTTGTATACAACATGGTTCATTTTCTAATTTCATTTTTTTGTTGAGGAACTATAAGTATCATCTTTTAACCCCTAAACGTCCAACCGTCTAGAATGTGGACGATGGACAGAAGAGAACGGAGTTCTTTCATCCACAACAATATTTTTGCAGTGCAATCTTTTTATTGTTAAATTTTCAGGTTGTTAGGGTTTCAATTACGTAATAACATCACCAAAATGTTGCATACTAGATTTTTGAAGTTCGATATGGTGGTGAGAGCTTCCATTTGGGGGCAAAACTTTGGAAATGTTCTGCCTGTTCAAGGATATGAATTCACAAAAAGTAGTAAAACCGCAATGAAAAAGGTGTATTTTCAATCCACCAGAAGGGCTCACTGAAAGAAATTACTGCCCACTCTCAAAACGACTGCATAGCGAATACAACTCAATAGCCACAGTTTTGACAACACTGAGGGCAAAAAGAGTTATTGCAACGACGCTAGATTGTACTAAAAACGTCCACTTGTCATGCATCAACACATAAAGAATTCATTCTCAAATTTTCAAACAAAGATGGTGACATGGACTGTCCTACTGCGGGGCATGATTCAATTATGTTTTTTTGGTCTACACTTGCTTTTGGATCGTCAATTGTATCTAGTATGGATTAACTGCCGTCAAAATAGAGGTCAAAATTTATGTATGAGAATGGACAGATCGGTAACGTCCGCAAGAGCTTGTGCCATTGCTGCAATTCAGCTCACAGGACCTATTGCCGCCGCTGCAAACGATTCTAAAGCAATCAACTTCGTTACCATCGATCACAACTCTCGTACCGCTGAACCCAATGTCGCAGGTACTACCGCCTTTTTTGGACCGGATGCCGCAGCAGGAAATCGACACCAACGCACGCCCGGAGATGGTTTAGCAACAAAGTGACCCCGATGTGCGTCTGCTCTTGGATGACGGAGACGATACTTCAAGTGATGACGGCTTCACAAAGGAAGGATGTGTGAGCTCCCTCGACGGTGATAGCTCAAGCGACGTTCATTACTGAGACAAGCTACTAGAAGAAGAGGGAGCAGAATCTGAAGCAAACAGTGACGGGGAAGAAGAATTTGATAGGCACAACGGGGGCGACGAGCAATATGAAGAGGGCAGCGTGTTTGACATCACGAGTTCCAAGGTGCAAGCCACTAAGTCCAACCAGCAGAGGACTGCGGTTGAAAGAGCTGGCCCGTATGAAGCTTAGACTCGGCCAAAGAGGGAGCTGAGCCTTGTCACTAGCCAGCCTCGAGTGAGGGGAAAGACTCTTTTGATCTCAACCTTTCATCACGATGGACGGTTGAGATGAACTCGAACTGCCAAGGATTTCTGACAGCATTTATGTCATGCCCGGGTTTTCAGATCATGCGGATTTCTGGGAAGACGGTCCAGGTCGTGAATCACGATCAAAAGACACAAATTCAAATTGGAAGGATTAAAGTTCTGACATCATCAAGTATTTTTAAAACTACCATGTAAAACCTATTGACAACTCATATCATGGCCACGCGGGTGGCCAAGCCACGGTTGGCAGCCCTACAGCACGGTTGAGGGCATTCCACGCGGCGGGACCCAAACCTACACATGGATGGTCTTCCAAAAACAATGTATGTTTCACAAGTTCGTTTAGGCAGCTAGCATGTGGGAGCCTGCCGAATCCCACAGAACGTACTATGAGGGGAGTGGAGGTGCCTCCCCTCATGGTACGTGGTGGTGATGGTGGTGGTGACCGTCACCACCTGAGAGACATTTTCGAGGTTTTCAACCTCAATGATCTCCTTTCAGACGATGATTTTGAAATTGATTTACCACCGATATTAAAAGGCGACGAAGAAGAATTTGATGGGGAGCATGTGGAGGGGATTGAAGAATCAAATTTGGATCCTTCTATGTTTTTGAAATCAACGTATTATTCTTTAAATAGGGGTTGGGTAATTATTTTGTCAATTGGTGTAAGGGAAGAATAGTGTCATCGGCGGGCACTATTAGCGCCTTGGATCCTAATTTCTTTCGTTAAGAGGGAACTTCATTGAAAGCATGGGAAAAAGGGGTTTTTTTAAAATGGGAACGATATGGAAGGCAATTTGGGGTTCGAACCGGGCCACATGGGAAATAACGTTTGTTTAATAAAAAACATCTTCATTTGGTTGTCCCCTATATTGATAAATGGCCTTCAATTGTTGTAAGAGCGCACTGCGGGGGAGAAAGACATGAAACATAAAAAGATACTACTGCAAGAATTGGTGAAGAGAGATAGTTGGTTGATACACAAATGAATGGTATCCCAAAGCCTTTCATTGAAAAAGTGATTAGTTCATGTTCGAGCTGTCACTTAAGGCAATAAATGCAGGAAAGGACGGTCCGTCTATTTCGACGGTACACTGCAAGGTATACAATGCTGTTAGCAGAAGAAGAAGGATTTTTGAATAACTTAAAAGCCCAACACTTAGTGCGCTTGATGTCGATCCATCGATACCGTGTTGTGAGGCCTTGCATATATGTATGCTATGGAGGGGTAAAATTTCAAGGTATATCAAGTGGCGATAACGGTTTAAGCGATAGAGTGAGGCAATGCTTTACTGCCTAATATGTGGGGTGCAAGTTTTATGTGAAAGTTTTATATCCGAATGAAGAGGGCCGAGATACTGATATTCATGTGAATAGAGAGCACAATGGGCATGAGCCGAGCTCAATGACGGATTGTTATTTTTTACCTGTTCACCGAAGTGCAATAAGCATTTGTGCTGAGATGTGAAAAAACTTAAATAACATCCAATTAGCACTTGCGTATTCAAAGAGGTGCGAAGACATCTTGTGCGAAAGCGTTCCGTTGCATGAACAGAAAACCTTTCGTTTCTTTTTTAATCCAAAAGAAGCATTTGTCCTCTCGTATCGTCTTCAAATGCAAGAAAGATGTAGTGAAGATGACTATGAAGTGGTAAAGCAATCGGTTCCTAAATGGATTGAAAAAAAGAAAGTGATTTTTTACCAACCGTATGACCCTTTAAATGAGGATTCAAATAAACTGCCATTTGTGATAGTGATGTAGACCAAGGAGATGCTCAAGCGTGCAAAGACCATCATCCCAAATTTGTCATAGGTGATTGATTCCACGTTTAAAACTAATCAATGAGACATGTCATTATTTGTTGCGATGTGCTCCAATGCAAGTGATTTGGGTGCTTATTTTCACTATACTTTGTAGTGACGATAATGAAAGTGGCCAAGTGGGAACGGCGATATGATTTACTATGAAAGTCGTGTTTCAAAACATGAATACAATCCGACCAAACGCCATAGTAATTGACAAAGACAAAACTTCTAGGATTGCTATAATGAGGGCAATCTATGAAGACATTTGGTGTTGGGAAAACCAAACAATTGATGGAATTCAAACAAAATGTCAATTGCTATTGTGTTGGTTTCATGCAAAGAAGGCATGGGTGGACCATTTGTTGCCTAAAGTGCCTGAGGCACTTTGCAATGGTATGTATAAAAGAATGTGTTCTATGTTGGAAGCATTTTCCGATGACGGCTTCAACAAAGCATACGAAAGGCTGAAAACCAAGTATGTCAATAATACAAATGTGTTGAAGTATGTCGGACAAGGTTGGGCAGGAGACAACAATCCGTGGAAACCTATGTAGCCTAGATGGAGTAGGATGTTTAGGCACGGACATGCAAATACAACAAACCTTGTGGAACGCATGTGGCAATATGTGAAATACACCTTGTTAGATGGAAAGGTCAATCGAAGACTTGATGAATTGATTCTCGCAATAATCGGTAACCCGGATTCTAAACGACGATTCGGAAGATTAACCTTAGATGAGCATTACAATGATGTTCATTGATTAAGTAAATTGCGCAATTAGTCAATTAGAGGAGGAGACAAGGGTCGAACAGCAAGATTGCAGAAGGCCATGAAATTGGTCCAACGGTATAAAGAGGACCGATCAGCAAATCTGGAAGTAATTGACCCGTGTCATTTGGAGTTTGCATTCCGAAATCAGACGATGTCAAACAAGTAGTACATAGTTAGTTTATCTCGTGAATGGTGCGAATGTAACGACTATGGTCCAATATGTAAACACATGTTGGCAGTAAAACAAATTGTTGAGGATGAATTTCAACATTTGACCGATTTGTTGCCAAACATGTTCGAACCTAGTGGCTTTATCCATGACTTGGAAGATTTGAGTGAAGATGCATGTAGGGTCGAAGTGAGGATCCAAGTGGGGGTCCAAGTAGAGGCTAAAACGAAGATTTGAACAACGGACCTTGCCTAAATTCAAGTAATGAAACTGATTTTATAAAAAATATGTTTCTTAATATCTCGAACATGACGGCATCACAGAATATTCCAATCGAAATTTATTCAAGTTTGACAACAAAGAAACGAAATGCCTTGAAGAGGGCCGGAGAAATGTTTATCGCAGTTTTTCAGGAGTCTATGGGGTTAGGTCTGAGGCCAAATCACATAGTGATGCCGAAAGAAGGTAGAAGTATCACCCCCTTACAAGAGAATGTTATAAACACAAGACTAGGACATGAGAGTCAGAGGAAAAAACGGAGATTGGATTACAAAGATCTAAGTGATCAAGAAGAGGGTATGGCACAATCTCCAAGACGAGCGGTGGAATCAAGTTACCATGTCGAAAACAACTTGTGCAAAAGAAACGTACAAGGGTTAAATTGTCAAAGCTTTGTAGAGAAAAATGTCCTAACTGTGAGGGATTGAACATATTTTTTAATGGGGTTACTATTATTGAATTCCATAATTGCCAGTATGCAATAGTGAAAGGGGGTTTTAATATTACACCAAACATTCAGGAATATGAGGTTGAACAAGACGTGGAGTTGTATTTTAAGGAGTTGAATATATATTAAAAACGTGGAAGCGAATAGCAATTTGGTGCTTAAATAAAAATACCAATTTGGTGTTATTTGTTTAATAAAGTTTCATGAGATAGCGGTTTTAACCGCTACTTCATTATGGATAGTTATTGTATTTGCATATATAATATGTGTAATGTGTATCAATGTATCATACTTTTCTTGGCCACTTTAATAAATATAAATGCATGAAGTATATGTTTAAATTTTTATTATGTATGTATTAAATGTGTGTTCATGAGTACTATTTGAACACTTAAAACAAATGAAGCATTTAAAGTAAAAAGAATGTGCTCTAAGTATGATTTTAGTTCAAAATTGTATTTGAATTCATTTCTAAAACCGTAGTTAACATTAATCTTAGCACCTAGTCAAAACATACATGTATTATACTCCCTCTGTTCCATAATGACTTGCACGTAGGTTCTCTGAAATCTACCTCTTGAGGTAGATTTCAGAGAACCTACGTGTAAGTCATTATGGGACAGAGGGAGTAACAGACAGTAAGACTCCTTTTCTCCTCCTTTATCTCAAAACTTTTGAATATCTCTAATATAGTGGTTGTATTAACTCCTAATTGTGCGAGGAGCCCTTTGGAGCCACATTTGGTCATTTTAAAATCATATGTTGATTTTCACCTAGTTCCTAATTTCAAATGAAAATGGTCCCAACTAAAAAAAAGTGTGGGGGCTATCTTCTACTTTCTAGTCCAATTTACCATTCTTCAAAATTGATAAAATTACGGTTTTAACACCACTTTAAAGCTCAAAACCCTCAAATTCCAATATACATTGTAGAAACAAAACTATGATTTTTACAAGAAGAAAGCTTTGAAAAATCTTTTAAAACTCATTATTATTTACATATTTATTAAAAAAAGAACAAAGACAATGGGTTTTACTATAACTCTATGAGAAAAATACGAAAAAAGTATAATATATTTTAAAATGTGAGAAACTGATGAAGTTTGATCGGGTAATTGTAGTGCGGATGCTTAAGGGTTAAATAAGAAACTCATAGATACCGTAGGCTGGTAGCAACTTGGACAAAAATTAATTGCTAATGCTTATGCCGGATTTTATGAAAATTCCATAACATACTTGTCCAAATAAACAATAATTAAATTTGTAGATGTCGAAATAATTGAAGTTTATAGAAAATCTATAACTCGGTTAATGAATGAAAGTTTTTAGGCTATTCTTCATATTTAACATTAACACTAGGATGTGCCCAAGTTACGTTAATTAAGTTTGAATATGCCCAAATATGGATTTTTTTTTTGGTGCCCAACACTTTTTTCTAAATTTTATTATTTATTGGGCATTGAAGTTGTGCAAGGTGCTACCAGCCTACAGTAATAAAAAAACCTCTAGAAGGATGGTCTTTCACTAGGACAATAATGTTATAAGTGCACATTGATTAACCCATATTTGGATAATTGCAAAGTTGCATTATAAAATGCAACTAAAAAGGATATTTTGAACTTGATCTACAAATAAAAGTTATACATTATGAATTTCAGATTCTATCCATACGGTTAAATCTATGATTGCAATCACCAATATTTTTGTATAAAACTTGAAATTTAAAATTTAAAATTCATTTGTAATTCAATTATAAATAAGATATTGACAATCTATAGATGAAATTTACTGTGATGGGTTGAAATGTAACACTCTAGTAGTTTTTGGAGATTTTTGTGCTTGCTTAATTTTGTGAGTTGATTTTTTCAAGAGCACTTTTGAACACTTTTGAACCAAGATTTTAGAATTTTTTGGTGAATCACTGCAACATGAAACGAGGCATAAAATTTTCACAAATCATCCCTTTTCTAATCATTTCTCATATGCATGAAGCTAACTTCCAATAAGAGCAGTAAAAATTTCACATAGCAAAAAGTGCATGAAAAATGAGAAAATGTGGATGAGATTTGTACATCATTCAAAAAATGAACGCTTATGGAATTTATGGTTAACCCCTAAGCGTCTAAAGAGCCAAATATGATTAGATTTGGTCGTTTTTCCATTCAGACCCTAATTTTCACCTAATTCCTAATTTCAAATGAAGATGATCTCAACTAAGAAAGTGTGGAAGTTATCTTCTAAATTTTAATCGAATTTACTATTCTTCAAAATTGTTAAAATTGCACTTTTATAGCACTTTAAAGCCCAGACCCCTAATGATATGGGTTAAGTGAGACTGCTAGTTCGCGAGGCCTTGACAACTTGATTTGAAATTCAACTTCATGCAACCACAATATATATAAATATGACGTATACCTTCACAGTCTTTGTTCCTCATCCTCAGGACATTCGTGCTTTCTGAGAAATATGGATTCAATTGAAATGATTCTAAAATTTCCTACATACATTAGAGAAATTTGTAAAGTCTTCCTACGACTCCTCCTGGATTTGATCTCCCATCCTGTAATTTTGAAGAGAAACAAAAAGTAATGGAAGCAAAAAGATTCCAGATGGTTTCAAATTGTCGGGTTGGAAATAGTGCATTCACGCAACACGAGGAGAATTTTTTTTTAAAGAAAGAGTGGCAGTGGGCTGACCCACGCCGGCGGCAGCAGGGCTAGCGCTGGCTGGGTCACTGCCCGGGCCGGGTCGGGGCCGGAGCCGGGACTCCGCCAAGGCCCGGGCCTAGGCCAGGGCCAAGTCCCCACCAAGGCCGGGTCTCAGCCAGGGCCGGGGCCGGGTCCCCGCGAGGGCCGGGTCCAAGCTATGGCCGGGTCCAGGCCAGGGCCAGGTCTTGGTCTGACCCGCATTTAATTTTTGTAGACCAAATTTATTTAATTATTTAATTATTTGTAGATCAAAATAAGACTAATTTCACTATTGGATGGTGGGCATTGGACTAATTAGTGAATTTGGACGGTGGAAATTATACTAAATAGGAAAATTGGATGGTGGAAATGTGACTTATTAGGAAAATTGGACGATGGAAATTAAACTTATTAGGAAAATTGGATGGTAGAAATTGGATTTAGTGTTAAGAAGCCTCTTTCAAATTCATCTTCTATGTTCCATTCTTCGATATCATTGCCACAATCTTCCTCCACCTCTAGAACGTGTTATAGCTTTGCAAGTGGTTTATTTGGTCTCATTGCTACAGTTTTCTCCCACCTCTTATCTTTGTCCTTAGCACATGTGACATTTTTTGGTGTATTTTTGAGATCTCATCGGCACAAATGTCTCCCACCTCTTCTCTCTGTCTATAGCGTGTGACATTTTGCAGGTGTATTTCTGAGATCTTATTAGGTTCATTTCTGCTACCTCTTATCTCTGTTTGTAGCTCGTGCGACTTTTTTGCAGGTGTACTTTTGAGATTTCATTGCCACAATTTTGTCCCACTTCTTCTCTCTGTCTTTAGCACGTGTGACATTTTTGCAGGTGTATTTTTGAGATATCATGGCACAATTTTCTCCCACCTCTTTTCTCTGTCTTTAGCTTGTGTGATATTTTGCAGGTGTATTTTTGAGATCTCATTAGGCTTCATTTTCTTCCACCTCTTATCTCTATCTATAGCTCGTCCAAATTTTTTACAGGTGTACTTTTGAGATCTCATTGACACAATTTTCTTCCAACTCTTCTCTTTGTCTCTAGCTCATGTGATTATTTGACAGGTGTATTACTGAGATATCATTGACACAATTTTCTCCCACCTCTTCTATTTGTTTTTAGATTGTGTAAAAGTTGTGCAGGTGCATTTTCTTTATCCTTTACCATGGCTGACCATGATTATGATCGCAATGATGAAGAAAGTGATTACTTAGATTCCACATCTAGTAGTAGTAGCGACAATGACATGATGCAAGAGATGGAGGATGAATATCAAATGTTATTCTTTTCTGCGGTGGCTGCAAGTACTTCGACAGAATATTTTGTTTCAAGCGAATGGGAGGAAGGTGGATACCATATAGTTAATTTGCATGAAGGTGTTCGCGATGTTTTGGGCACCATGCAAGTAACATCGGCCTTGTTCAAATTAAACACAAATTTCACGATCCAGGATTTTTTACGAGCTTTGCACTTTTGTTACACCATTTATACGATCACATGTTCGAAGTACTAGAGAGGGGCGTATGGTGCAAGGTCGACCTAGCAAACTCTCTCCTGAACAGCGTATTTTGATCTACCTTCTCTATCTGAAGCGTGACAACATCCATGTTTTTGACACCCTGCTCTGGAACTGGTCAAAGTCACTTGAGTGTGGCGATAATATTTTTGTGGCTTCGTGCATTAATGAAGCGTTACATTATGAGATCCGATGGCCAAATGAAGCGGAGAGGTTAGAATTAGGCCAACATTATCTAGAGTTTCCAGGTTGCATTGGTATAATTGATGGAACACTCGTGAAAATCAGGAAGCCATAGAATGATCTTGGCCATGGGCATTATTTTAATGGGAGGAAAAAAGTGTATTGTTTGAATAATCTTGTTGTGGTGGATCACAATGGTCTATTCATTTCTGTAGAAGCTGGATTTTCAGGAGCTTTTCATGATGTAAACGTCCTACGACATACAGATCTAAGTTTGAATTAGCGGGAATATTTTGCGCACTCGGACGATTATTTTGAATACTTGTTTGGTGATCCTAGTTATATTGGAGCAGAACAATTTATTATGAGACGTGTTGGTTCACGAGAGGTTGCTAGAGGATACGATGAGGATGCCATTACTGCGTACAATAAAATGTATGCTGGTTATAGAGTTCGGGTGGAGTGGGGAATTGGAGGCCTAAAACAAAAATGGAGACGCATGATGAAGCGCATTGATTTGACCAAGCCAAAATTCCCCCATCTGTTCAAATCTGCTACCATTTTGACTAATTTTCTACACCGAAGGCGCATGGACTTTAATTTAGAGGTTGTAGGTGATATTGTGAAAATTATAATTTGAATGGGACCAAATTTTATATCATTGGAATAAGTGAAGAATTTCATATGTTGAATAATTTTTTAAGAAAAAATTAACAAAAAAGAATCTACGTAAAACCTACTCAAAATTATTGAAAAGAACAGGAGCCACCTGGAGGCCTTATGGTCCTTTAGGGGTTAATTTAACTTGCTCTCAATTTCACTAGCATGAGCTTCCCGTTCTCACTTTCTGAACCTCATCGTGAGAAATTGGGTTAAACCATATTGAATACTCCTTCTGTTTCACAATAAAACCATGGTTTCTGCATAAACTCCGTGCCAGAATAAAACCATGGTTTCGTTATTACCACTACTCATGCCTATCATTCACGGCTAACAACGCCTCTGCACCCAAACGGACCTCCTCCGGGCATGACAGAGACGTCGGCAAGACATCATGGCGAAGCAACACGGCTTTAGCCATATGAGGAATCTTGTATCGATTTCCTCCGCCACACTTTATGCATTCTATCATACAACCTTGCCATGTTAGAAAAATGTTCGTGAGCTTTTGCCAGTGCAGATCCTGGAAAGCATTGATGGTAGCTGAAATCAAGTCGTTAGTCCCCTTTTGATGGACCTGGTGCTGCAATGATTGAATTGCCCTAAAGAATCCGAGGTCAAGGACATTCATGTCCGGGCTGTTAGGAGGCTGCGACACCAATTCAATAACTTGTCCGTCTTTAGAGAGTTCCGCTTCTACAGCCGGGTCATCCCTAGAAACATGAGGACGGGCGTTGTCTTGCTGGATTTTGATGGTGTTTGTGCGTTTGCCATGCCAACCTCGCGGAAACCTCTCCCTCACTGCCGGTAGCACATTGTTGATCAACATTTTGCGGATCTCCTCCTTGTTGATAGACTCAATACATTTTGTCACCATTGACATATCACGCTGACGATTTTTACTGCTGTGTTTAGCTGGTTCTTAATAGACAAACGGCCACACCAAGCTTGCCGTCAAAGAACTGATTCTTGACGGTGTTGTGGCGAGGTGCCGCGACTGCACACATGAACATCACCTTAGTAATGAACCGTTTGCTTTTTGCCGTTCGGTGCGGAGGTTCTTCGCCAGGGGCCAGCAAGAAACAGGCAATTTGCTCCGTTATATAGAACCACTTCTCGTCAATGTGGACTTGATCCATCATGTCCTGGAATTCGTTTTGATTGTCTGGGTTCAACATCTTTAAAAAAAATCGGAGACGCTCAATTTGGTTTTCATCTGTTAGGAACGGCTTGATTGCATTGGAGTGTCTCTTAATCCGGCCATCCTTGATGGCGCGATGGATAGTTGACGCAGACAGACCCATACCTGCAGCGAGCGCTCGAACGTTTTTTCGGTTCACCAAAGGAATCGATTTGATGAGGTCCGAGTCGATCTCCTTCTTCTTGCGACCCGAGCGGCCACGTTTACGGGCCATCACATCTATGCAAACGCTACCGTCAGCTCTGGATTCCACTGCGCGCTTCCAAATGCACGAGATGGTTGCACACGTGACGCCGAACATGCTCGCAGCGTTCGATAAGGCGCCTCGCTTGAGCTTCATCTCTTGTTGGTCGCCTTTGACTCGAGTCAGCAGGTATTCCACCAACGCACGCCGACCGTCTGCCGTCAGGTTGGGCTTCATCTTCCGATTGGAGGGAGATTCGATCTCCGGATGCACACGAATGGCACTGCTTCCAGCATCATCGAGACAATTCATGTGGACTGCTCTGTCAACAACAATTTTCTCATGAACATGTGACATTGGCACACAAGATAACCTCCAGGAAAAACGATTTACACACACTCAATGTCTTGATCACGAGCTGCAACTCTCTCGATCTTCTCACGATCTGCCGAGGTACTCACTCACTCACTCTCATTTCCAACCGTTGAAGCTAGCAAGCCTTAACTATGGCACTCCACCTGATTACAACATTGTAATTCAAGGTGATGTATCAAGCTTTGTATATCAGCGACGAACGGTCCACTTGCTCAATCAGATCGACACAGAGCTCCCAATTTTGCTTTTCGGCAACTCGTTATTTGAAAAGCGCACGTTATTTGAAAAGCGCGTTCTTTAAAAACGCTTGAAAAGCACCGATTATTTTAAATGCGCTTGAAAAGCGCGTTATGTGGTTAAAAAGCGCATTGTGGTTAAAAGCCGGTCACTGTTCTTAATCCCGCACTAAAATAGAAACCACGGTTTTATTTTGAAACAGAGGGAGTACTTCATAGAGTTCAATGTATTTACTGACTGGAAATTTCATACCATTATAACAATGCATGTGTAAAAGGAAAAAGACAAAAAAATATCCTTATACGACCCACTCAAAATTGATAAAACAAACTTTTGAAACTCTAATTCAAATGATCATGTTGTGAAAAATCATATAAATTTGGTATCATCAAAAATGCTGCATGTGTTGATGGAAAAAGAAAGAAAATTCGGTAAAAGAAGGTGCTACTCAAAAATGTGAAAACAAACATCTATCAATTTGTAGAGAAGGAGCAATATACCGGGCTTCCTAATTGAGTCTTAGATGATGTTGGTCATCTTCTACTATGTCATGTTGTATTGTCTTCTCCTACTCTTTGATGTGATGTCATTGTGCTATTGTTTCTCCCCTTTGATGTTTTGGCTCTTTGTTGTACATGTACACATGATCCATGAGCTGCAAGGACGCTTCAAAAAATCATTAGGGTTGGTAAGTTTTCTACATGTTACTTTAATAGTTAAAAACTGTAATCAAAAGTATAGCAGATTTGAAATTTTACTTCGAGATAGAATGAAATGTAGCAAAAGTAAATTTGAAGTGATACTTACCAAAAATGTTACTGCATGCAGACTTATTTTTTCCTTGCCATTCCACGGATTGAAGCCATGGAAGCTGTACCATGAGAAGTGGAGAGTTTCTCAACTCTTGAAAGTGTGTCTTTCATTACTGCGTCCAAACTCTCTTCAACATCCATGTCCTCATCTTCTAAATTTTTGTTTGTATCCACTTGAATGCTTGTATCTTCCTTGAACAAAGATGACTTCATGTTTTGTATGATGGCATCTTTTTGAAATTCAGGGTCGACGAACGAAGTAGTCCGCACTTGCTCCATCCCACCTTAACCATATCTTGCTTGTTGCAAATAGATAACCATGAAGTAAACAACTAAGAGCAAAGTAGAGGTTTCAAGGTAGACATTTTAAAATCAACCTTGATGTTAGAGTCTGTGTCAATCTGACTTGTAATCATGCTCATCGTATACTTGTTGAATTCTTGACGAAAAACAGGCTTGAATGGACGCTGTAGAATCACATTTTCAGGTTGGTAGATGCTAGTACAATTTGCCGGGATATATAAGACGTGAATTTGGGGATAATTCTCCTTCATCCACTCCCTGAATTCTTTAGAGATATGCACGCTCCAACAATCAACCAACCAAATCATCTCTTGAGTTTTAGGTAAACCCAAGAGACTAATTTGCAACCGTAGATAGCTTGATAGAATTGTCTTGACAAAATTCTTGCATGTCTCCATAGTAGACCAATGATTGTGACTAAATGTCAAGTCCCATCCACAATCAACACATTCTCGTCTACTATCGTTCAATGGTGGTAAAGATCGAGAAGTAAGTCCTTGAAAAACAACTTGGAAAGGTAAAACTTCACCTGTAGCGGCAGATGAAACAACTACAGTCACTTGTCTTTTGTCCTCTAGCCCATGAGCATTTACTTGTTTAATTCCCTTAGTATCCCATGTTTTTGCTCCTCTTGTAGGTACCAAATGAATACCGGTTTGATCACTGTTCACAACAAGAGAATTAGGAATGTTGTGAACCTTAATCAAATAAGCACACCTTTGTGCCATAGTCAATCCTTGCAATTCAAAGTCGTCTGGAAGTTTCCCTGCAGCCGTTGTTGCAGCACGATAACTCCAATTTAGTTCAGACTTGACAAAAGCCTTTGTCCACTTGGTAGAAACTTTAAATTTCTCATCCTCAAGTAATTGAGGTTCACGCTTTTGAATAAGGGCTTTTATCAAGGGCTGCATGATAACAGCGGAGAGTGGTTGACCTCTAGCACGTTGCTTTCTTAGTATACTGCAAATCTCATCTCTAAGGGTGGGATAATCAGTGAGTATAGGGCAATGTTGTGAGGCCTTGACAAAATACATGCCAAGTTCCACACAACGCTTGTAATTTTCTTTGAGCTCGCCATTAGGATGGAACCACTCGTACATTGTGCTCCTCGCAAGATAGTCATAGGGGCTATGTAAGGATCTTGGTTGTCTATACGCTGCCCTCAAATACATCAATGCATTCGTAATATTCCTAGCTTGTTACATAACTTTGAAAATAGGAGGCCAAAGGGAAGGAGTAAACCAATTTTTATAGCTGCCCCTTGGTTTTGAAACGAGAGGCTTCATCCGCTCGACCTTTGGCTTCAGAAATGGTGCAGTTCCGTCCTTCTTTGGCCTCCCCACCGGTCGCTTTGGAAGTGCTTGCTTGGTTATGGATCGTTCTTTCTCCAACTTGTCATTCAAAACGGCAAACTCCAACTCCGATCTCCTCTCCATTTCCTCCTTACTGATAGGGGCAAAAAACCCCAAATCTAATCGTTTTTGAGTAGGAGCCATAGCCACAACAAAACAAGTACCAAAAGCACTCTAAACCACAATCAGAGTACGAATCTTACAAAGAAAGAAAAAGCTCTTTCTTACGCATTGAACCAAACGCAAATAAAAAGAGAATGCTCATTCAACTCATCGTTCCAATTTGGACCATTTTCGCCGAAAATGGATGAAAACATAACACTCAATGAAAATCGTAGACGAAAATTAAATAAGACAGTTAGCCGCCGGGAAAAAATTAACATTAGCTATTAATAGCCGAATTTTTAATAATTATTTTTGAAAGTGCCAACCCCCACTTTTCAAACTTTAATTAATTATTCGACATGAAAGTGCCGACCCTGCCTTCCTACTACGGTATTCCATTTTTTGAATGGTTTTGGTCAAAGGCCCAAAAAATCAAGTGTTTTAGAATTGTTGGAGTTGGTGTTTTCATTAAATGTTTAAGTTGGCACATGATACATTTTTTGGCTGTTCGGATTGGAAAATAGACTTCATTATAAATCATACATTGTAATATTTCAAGTATGCAAATTGTAGGGCTTTCACATTTACAAAACAAGTGAGGACCAATAGGGGTTAACCATTATGGGTTAGTCTACATATTAGTTTTGGGTGCATTGTTGATTTTGGGTGCTTCTACCTTAGAGATTGACACACTTAATTATATATACACCTCATTGCCTTTTGTTTGGACTAATCCCTTATGCACCAATAATCCATAGTTCTAAAATAAAAATTATTATCGTACCCAACTATCATAGTCGACCTCATACATAGAATAATTAATATATTTGGAAAATTCTTTTTCCACAAATTCAAGATTTTTCTTTTCTTCATACAAATTGGATTTTTAACATTAAGTTGCAATCAAATTAAAAAGTAAAAGCGTGTTGAGGTAGGCTTGAGGTACACCTCAAGCCTACCTCAACACGCTTTTACCCTAAACATTAACTTGTGATGAAATTGAATTATAAATGCATTGCTTTAAGTAATTGTAGAATTTTAGTAAAGTTAATTATTCTGGTCATTTAATGTCATGCATGTTGAGTGTTTTTAGGGTGTGAATTCAATTAAATTATCCTTCTTTTAACATTTTATGCCTAATTTGCTTGTGGGGTTGTTTTGTTTTTATTTCATTAGTTCTTTTAGTGTATGATTTTCTAAAATTTTGGTTGTAGACATGCATTTATACTTCTACCATTTTATAAAGTTTTTGTAGTAATGAAATCACTTTATTTCATTTAAATGTAGTACAATAATTTTATAGTCGGAAATCCATGACCTTTCTAGTTTCTAAACGGAACTCTTCTTCTGTATATACGCCCGCTTCTCTTAACTTGAAGAAGTCAGCTAACTTCACGCTACGAGCCCTTGCGGAGTAGAAATTGGCTTTTTGGGCCTCTGAGTCTAGCTTGGCTTGAGCTTCTTTAGTTTTCGCCGTCATAAATGCTTCTCGATGAGGTTCTCCGTTTTTATAAGATGTTGCCATTGTGTTGATGCCCTTCGCTTGTTCATTGAAAATCATTGCCTTTGAGGGTGTCTTTTCTTTCTCTTATGCAGCTCCAGATGTTGGGGTTGTATTGCCGCTAGGTTGAGGTTGCTAAGAACTTGGTGAAGCACTGTTGATTTCAGATGTGGTCAATCCCGGGCTTCGACGATCAATGGCAGCTTGGCGACCACAAAGTACATTTTGGGCCGCATGTCCATCAGTTGCTCTAATTTGCTCTAAAATGTCGTCGGGTTGCGATGTGGCTTTATCAATTCCTTCTTCATTGCTAGTTCCAGTTTTTATTTCTTTTAAAGTATCCCGTAAACGTTCTTTCAAGGTCTCTTTTTGGAAAGTTTGGTGTGGATGTGCTTGTATGAAATCTTGATACACTAGTTTCCATACCATAGCCGGGACCAATTGATTTACTGCTATTTTTCTACCCTTACTATACTTTCCAAAATGTATATTATACGATGATACCATGCATGCCAATTGTTGTGATTCAATGATTTGTCTAGAAGACCTAGATGGTACACTAGACAACTGCGATTTTATTTTCTTGGTTGGAGGAGGATTTTCAAAAATCTCACAATCCTCTTCAAGCAAAGTGGGCAGAGGAGATGCAGCCCGTGAAAAGATAGGTGAAGTATCATATGAGTTATTAGGTGATTGTATTGGTGATGAATTTAATGAGGGGATGTTTGAAAATGCAACATTTTGCTTTTGTAGCATACCCTGAAATTGGACAAAAATATTCACACAGTAAATGCATCTAAATCGCAGTAAACTCATTAAACCCAATAACACTCTAAAAATGTAGTGAAAAATGCAGTGAATAACGCAATGAGAACCCAGTGAAAAGTGAAAACGCAGTGAAAGCGCAGTGAAAAGTGAAAACGCAGTGAAAAATGATAACCCAGTGAAAACGCAGCAATAACGTAGTAAAAACGCAGCAATAACGCAGTAAAAACGAAAAACGCAGTAATAACACAGTGAAAACGAAAAACGCAGTTATAACACAGTGAAAATGAAAAACGCAGTTATAATATAGTAATAATGCAGTGAAAATACAGTGAAAAATACTGTAAATAACGTACAAAAAACATGATAACTAACATAGTAAAATCAGTGTAAAAATCGCAGTATAAATTGTAGTATAAAACACGATAAATACACAATACATACACATTGCAAAACATACATATTTATCAATATGCTTGATTCAATAAATTAAGGAAAGAGTAAAATAAAACTTAATTAGTAATTATTAAATAGTGTGAAATTATTAGATTGATTCAATAAAAGGATGAAGTGATGACACAAAGAAAGTATGGAAATTCATAATACAGATCATTATGTGTCACCAAGCAAAATGAAAACCTCACCTGAATATGTTGCTGCTGTGGTTGAGTTGAATGCCACTGTTGGGCTTGCGCTGGAAGTGGAGGCAGCCCTCCAACGTCAATAAATGTAGGCAACCCGCTAAGGTTTTGAAATGCAGGCGGGGCCTGTCCTCGACCACTGTAAGCATTCGCACCATCTGTCCACGACCATGCCATTGATTTCCACGATCAACACCGCTTCATATCTACTTTGGAACTTCACAGAAACTTTAGATCAACTTTGATCTAAACTTCAGGAACTTCAGAAACTTTGATCAACTTCAGTTCAGTCAAAACATCAATCAACAAACTTCAAAACACCGATCGGTTCGTGAACTTCAACAACTTCAGTTCAAAAACTTCAAAACGCCAATCAAAACACCGAATGGTTACAGAACTTCAAAACATCAATCAGTTATTGAAGTTCAAAAACTTAAGTTCAAGAACTTGGAAACACCGATCAACACCGATTAGAACACGGAACTTCAAAACTTCAGAAACTTTAGCTACAGTTCGGCTAGTTGCAACTACAGTCCGATCTTGTACACAACTACGGTCAAACCAACTTCCAAAGTACTCTTTGCAATTTCAGTCCGATCAACACGGATCGAAACACTTTTACTTTCAAAACTTTAGTTCAACTACAATCCGGCTCCTTGCCGATCAACTTCAGTCCAATCAACACCAATCAACAACAATCAAAACACTTTTACTTTCAAAACTTCGAAAATTCAGTTCACAGTCCGGCTCCTGGCAACTACACTCTGATCAACTTCAGTCCGATCAACCACAGTCCTATCAACTTCAACTTAAGTACTTTTTGCAATTGAAGTCCGATGTACTCAACTGAAGTACTCCTTGCAACTAGACTTCGATGTACTCAACTGCAGTCCGGCTCCTTGCACTGGACAACCCTTGTCAAACGGCTCGTTGCACTAGACAACCCTGGCCAAACAGCTAGCACCACTTGCAAAATTAATTTTAGACACTCACAAGTTTCACATTTGTTGTGTCGACACCATACACGCAGCACGCAATGTTTCTAGTAGCAAACTCAGTCATCCTTCTTTTCTTTCCGGAAATAAAACTCGTCTGCCTTTTAATTTTAGAACCTAACGCTTCCTCCTTTTCTTGTCTACCGGGCCAGAATATTGACTGATACAGTACCGGAACAAGGAGATTTCAAGACTTTACGAATTTCTCTATTAACTTAGTTTAATTTGATGATCCCTTCAATTTTAGGGAACGGGCCATATCCTCATCTGTTGTCTGGAATGTATTTCCTTGCCCTCAAAGTCCATGCTGGATGGCCTGGACCACCCCTCAATCACCCCTCCTCAAACCTCGTGCATGGTCAAGCATGCCCACCTGGCTTCAAGCCGAAATTAGACCCCCTCTTAAATTCCAGTGAATTGTCAGATTTGCATCTAAAAATGAATTTCTAGAATTGAACAGGAAGGCCGACGCCTGTATGGCCCACTCGGGTGGCTAGATCGTGGCTGTCTACCCAATTGAAAGGCTGAGATTGATCCAGACCTTGCTCAAAGTCGAGGCTGGCCTGTCGCTAGGGTCGCTAAGGGAGTTGAGTTGAGCGCAGAGGGAGCGGAACCAAGCGCGGAAGAAGGGGAACCGAACTCGCTACAACGGGTCACGTTAAAATGCCCCCATCGAACTTCGTGGCTTCCTATTTTGGGCCGACTCCATCCGTCCCTGCCCTACTGCCTCATCCCAGCGTTCCCGAGTCCAGCGTTCCCAACTTCCTCGTTCCCGGCGGACATCGTTCCCGGCGGCGGCGTTCCCGAGTCCAGCGTTCGCGTCGGCAGTCCTTTCCGGCGGACATCCTTTCGTCGGCAGTCCTTCCCAGCCACGATCAGGCAGGCATGTCCACTAAGACAGGCATGTCCACCAAGGGAGGCATGTCCAACAAGGGAGGCATGTCCAATAAGACAGGCATGTCCGACAAGATTGATGGGGTCAACGATCGATGTCCTACACTTGATCCTGAAAAATCGGATCTAGGGTTTGAACCAGATTTAGGGTTTGAACCGGCTCTTCAATACTTAAGGGCTCACTTTTGTGTGCATCTTCATTGTCACAATGGTGCCTCCATGAACAAGGTCGGACTTGTTGCATTCAAGATCATTTTTCAGGTACATTTTTTAGATTTTGTTTCACTTGTTTACATGATCTTGCTCACTTGTTCGTACAATCTTCCTCCATTTGTATAATGTAACTTCCTCGTTTGTTTACATGACCTAGCTCCATTTGTTTCCACAATATGCCTTAACTTGTTTACACAATTTGGCTCAATTTGTTTACTCAATTGTGCTCCACTTGTTTAGGGTTTCCGTCTATTAGTTTTGCTTGTATATCTTACAATGAATCCTCGTATTCGTTAAAATAGTGGATTTCATTTGAATCTCACATCTAAGGAAACAATGGCATACATTGGCCACTTTCAAGTGCCATCATTTTTGTACTTTGAAAGAATGATATGTACACTCGAGTCCAAATCTTGTTCTCCTTGTTCACGAGAACACACACTTTAATTTGTAAAGGGTTGAGTATTTCAAGGTTGTTCATTGTGCAATGTTTAGTTCTCGATTCAGGATTGAAACTGAAAGTCAGAAATGCGTTTTTTTAACAATACGTTGTTCAGTTGTTGTGTCCAGTACAAACCATATGGCAGCTACACATGTTCCTGTTGTAGATCTTGCGTCAAGTGGTGATGAACATGGGAACTTTGACAATGATAGGCCTTACGAAGGGCCCGAGAAGGAATTAGTCCTTCTACAAAAAATGAGGGAGATGTTACAGATTCCGAAACCAGGATTATTCTGCCAAGACAATCTCGACTGGAAGCATTTTGTTACAACAGGGAATGGCCACACCAAATTGAATAAAGTTGCTGTAATTCCCTGTAACAGGGTTAACGATTTCATTGCAGGCGAGCAAAGCAACCCGACGTTTCCTTGCAAGTTTAACCGTGACATTATAACGAAGAACCTCCCAAACAGCAGAGAAAAACCTCGTGCTTACACAGCAGCACAAAAAATCAGGTTTTTCCAATGTTCACCATCTACTAAGGTTCTTTGCCAGTTTTTGCGATAAATACTTAATATGTCCTACCCGTGATTGACCATGTTTGACGTTTGCAATTGTTTAGGTACACATGTCACTTCGGACCAGAGGACTATTCCAATGTTTTACAGACGGACATGGATGCACTTCTGAAGGCTACTCAAAAGAAGAGACAAAACAAGAAGCAGAGAGATGCAATGGGGAACGGAAAACGAAGAGGTAAAAAACCCATCCCCGAATACAATGCTATGCAAATTAACAGGTCTACCGGTGAGAAGAAGTCAAGAATTGGGACTCGCAGCAATGGGAACTCCAGAAAACGTGGTTGTCAATGCTGCTTTGAGATAAAGCAATTGTATTTGGATCTCTCTCTATGTCAGATTCTATATAAGAATGTAGAGCATCGTAACAAAGACGGTGATCACGTGCATGGAGTTATGGTAACTGGTTTCAAACATGCCATTGGGACATCTCTATCAACTTCAAAAAAACAAGACTTGATGGACCTTCTTCGCTTGGGATTGTCACCGAGTCAAGTTATGGCTCAACATAAAAGCTATGTGATGCGCCTTGCCATGGAGAACGCCCCAATTGAGAGGGACGACATTGTTCAACCACAAGATGTACGGAACTTGGCTAATCGGCAAGCGGAAGAGCTTTGGCAAAAGCATCCAAATGACACCAAGAGCGTCCGGATGTGGACTGAAGAGAATCCCAAGCTTGTGTACTACTATGAAGAGCATTCGCTTCTAAATTTGAACGCAACTATTCAAGATGAGACGCCATTCACACTTGGTATCCAGACAGATTGGCAATTCAAACGAATGCTAGAATTCGGACACGGGGGTGCCATCTCTATTGACGCTACATTTGGGACCTCAGAATCCCGGGTATGTCATTTCTGCCCATCTGCTTTCATGTTCTACACCAATGTTTTCATGTTCTACACTAATGCTTTCATGTTCTACACCAATGCTTTCATGTTCTACACCAATGCTTTCATATTCTACACCAATGATTTCATGTTCTGCACACAATTTTCAACAGTTATATATTTCTTAATACAATGTTATATTCTATGCAGTATCCATTGTACACAATTATGGTTTTCGACGAATGGGGTAATGGTGTCCGAGTCGCTTTCTTTGTTATATCTACTGGCAAGGAAAAAGCTCTGCGGGTTGTTCTAACTGCGTTGAAAAGAAAACTATTGTCTGTAAACAAAGATTGGGAGCCTGCAGCTATCATCGTCGACAACTCACAAGCTGAGTTGAACGTCTTGGGGTATGGAACTATGGCCCTAAATGAAGCTGCAATTTAGAGGTTCCGATGATGTTCTAATGATGTTCAACGATTTCAAAGCAATAAATTTCGTGTTTGCTTGTCATGAACAGGGAACTTTGGCCCAAAGCAAAGATAATGCTTTGCTTCTGGCATGCAGCCAAAAACTGGTTGGAGAACGCTGTAAAGAAGATTTCGCGGATTGAAGACCGAGCTTATGTTTTGAAAGAAATAGGAGACATTATGTATGGTCGAGGCCTTCGTGTTGACCAAGATCCAAGGACTTGGGCTCATGCCAAGTTGAACGCTATCAAACGAGACCGCCCCGGTGCTCAACGCTTCATGACTTACTTTGACACGCATTGGCGTGCAAAGTTGGCAATGTGGTGTGTGGCATTCCGAAATGTGCCCCATGCTCGACAAAACACAAATGCCGCAATTGAATCTTACCACGCAAATCTAAAGAGCATTTTAAATGCTGCAAAGATAAGGTTGACTGGGAGAAGGATGGATTGGCTCATCTTCCATTTGATTGGAGAAGTACATACCCATTACTGGTATTCCAGATTTTTAAAGGAGAAGGGCTTCATTCGGAACACTGCGCAAGAGTTCATTGTCATCTCTGCCATTGTTCGTGCTCGCGAAATTCCAGACACGAATGTCTGGCTTTATCTTGATGGTGACGATATAGCCCTCGTTGCCTCGGTGAACCACCGGCCCACAGTTTGGGTAGTGCATTGCCCAAACTCTGACTATGCTCAATGCACATGTAGTATCTCTCGTCAGGGCATGATTTGCAAGCACTCTATGAAAGTTTTCAAGATGTTCTATCCTTGGATTGAAGATGGATTCATAGTAAGGGAAATGGGGACACGCCACGGTGTTGATAAGGTGACGCCATTATCCCAGTCTGCTCCAGTCATTGATCTGACATATGAGATTCCAGTTTGCAATATCAACCTCAACTACACACCGGTAGGTTTCCCTTCTCTAGAGGAGACGAATGATGATGAACTTACGACATTCCTTTCTGAAGAGGAAACCAATGAGGGTAACCTTGACGTGCCTTTTGTTCTTGAAGATGACAACATGCCAGTAGTTTTAGAAGGTTTAGATGCGGTAGTTGTTGTTGAACCCAAAGAAGACTTGGCATTTTCTTGGAAAGGAAAGATGGACAATCCCATACTAGTTGAGGACAACGCGGTGGCCGCTTTGAAAAGTCCAAGTTTGCCACGGTTCTCAGGACATGGTGGAAGTGGAAGTTCATCTGCTCCTCGAACCCCATGTTGATTGTGGATGATATTACTGAAGATCAAAGCACCCAACCCATCTACAGGGTTGCAAAACAAATTCATTGTTCTAATTCAAACGACTAGGAGGTAATTTTCCAGGAGCTCATCAAAGAAGCAAATGAGCATGAACATCTTCGAGATCATCTAGTGGCTAACTTGAAGGGTATTAGAGGGAAGTGGAGAGGGATGATTGCTCGTGCTAATGCAGGTGTTGAACAGCAAGAGACTCCTACAAGGTTCCAAAAACGCGCAGGAGACAATTCAAGGCTTCATAAGCAAAGTTTCTTAGAGGCAGTGAAACATAAGCGTTAGGTGTACATGATGTAGGACACTGTTTACACTATGTCCATGTTCTACTAGATACGTTCAAAGTTTACACTATATCCATGTTCTACTAGATACATTCATAGTTTACATTATATCCATGTTCTACTCGATACTATTGTAGTTTATACGCACTATGTTCATGTTCTACTGGAAACTCTAGTCTCTCTTTGAGTACTAACGTTCATAGGATGAAGTTGGTACACTATAAGACCTTCAAGACCTTCGTGTTGAATAAATGAAGGAAGTTCATTGTTGATCAAAAGTTTTTTTCTCTCTCAAAATCGGCAAAAAGTCTCAATATAACAAATATGGCCTTATCAATGCATAAATGTCTACCAATGTACATATAAAACATAGTGAAATTGAGTAGAACTTGTTAAAAGATGAACATATGGAGAATTTTGATACTTCTATAGACATTTAAATTTAGCTTCATATTTTAACACTTAAGGGCCTAGAGTTCATTCAAGCTAATACAAACCAACTAAGTAGTCATAAATATTTTTGTGGAGGCATTTTCACTGTCATCTTGTATTTAAATTGATATTATAAAGGAAAGTGATGTGTCAATGTTTGCAACATTTATATAAAATAGATAGACTGCCCTTGATTAAATAAATGTTTCATACAATTTTGTGTTAATAGCACAGAAATAATGAAATAGCTCTACTATGTTTATTTCTAATGACTGTCTAAAGACTAGTATAGTATAAGATGGATTGTAGATAATTATAACTTAATTACGCATTTTAGATGGTCTCATGTGACTAGATGTTGAATAACTACAAAGTTTCATTATAAAAGTAGAATCCTTTCATTTGATGATATTTAATAAGCCTATAAAACCTTAGAATGGGAAAAAATGCAAGCATACAACGGGTATGATTCCTCTCGAAGGTCACTATTGAGAATTTAGATAACTCTGAGAGAACATATATAGTGCATAATTCCATTTATTTCATGGCCCCCTATTAAATACACTTTGTACGCTCTTCTATACCCAAAATTTACACTAAGTGACCTCCCCGAGTATGATTCTTAAACACATGTGCATTTGGTGATTTAGTAAAACATGAAATTCATGTACCAATTTTTTTTAATTAACCCTTTAGTGCCCAGGGTGGTTCTGGAGAAACCAAAGTTTTTTGGTGGTTTTTCTGTAAAAACTCTCTTTATTCAAACTATGGAAACTATTTATCGTATTTAACCGTATAAATGTAAGCTTAGCTTAATCAAACAAGTGCCGGTTAAACCTTGGTAAGATCCGACCGTTGGATTGGAAGATTATAGTATGTCTTTGAGCCGTATCATGCACACTCAAAAATGAGATTTTGATAACAAACTTTCAAACGCAAGAAATACCGCATAGTATATGTGTTGTATTCGTAAGTATTTACTGTATTTTCAAGTATTTGCAGTATTTTCATGTTTTGTTCATAGGTATTAAGATAGTTGCACAACTCCAAATTGATTTTTTTTCCCAGAAGATGACAGAAAGAATTTCGCAACTCTGAACCTCAGAGTATTAAACTTGAATCTTTACAGATTTCCCGGAATTTCCTTTTCCAATGCCCGAGTGACCACATTATGGTCTCCTAGGCACTAAAGGATTAATATAAGTACAATTGGGTTAATTGTTGGTTAAAATAAGCTGTTTAATATCTAGGGAATAAATTATTTAAAAAACAAATTAGGTGACCATATTCATTCATTTTTTTCAAAAACTACTTTTGGTCAAACAAAGTGAAAGATACTATTTTGAATCTTTAGATTTAAGTATAGAGAACATCAATAGAGCGCTTGATAGAAAAAGGAACCAAAATAAAAGATACTTTAGTATTATTTTATTGCCTTTGTAAAAAAAACAAGGATTTCAACATGGCGGCAAATTGTATGGTACAAATACCATGGTTTCATCCATTTAGAGTTTTATATTTTTAATTCTATTATTACAAAGAGAAGGAATAGAATTGATGGATATCAGAACATTCCTTCTTCGCAATAAATAATTTTAAGACTCTACATCACTAATACAAAGTAGAGTTGTTTCTTGTCAAACTTCAAAAAATAACTTTGGATAATTGTTTTATGAATTTAAAAGCATTAGCCTTTGAAAATTTGTATAAATTCTAATTTTCATTTGTAGAGTTTGAAATGGTACGTAATTGGTTAAATTTGGTTTATCTAGTATAAAATTACAATAAAACAAAAGTAGTGAAGTAAAGAACATTATTACTTTTGTGGTATAAGAATTAAATGACGAAGATATTAAAGTATTTTCTAGTAGAAAGACAAGTCTACTTTTGAACCAAAATTAAATTAGGTCAATCCAAGTTAAACTCCACATAGGGAATTTTTTCGAAAAGAAGTTAGTACATTATTTAGTGTTAGAAACATATATTATTTGAATGTTGGCAAAACACAATTCCAACCCATCTTGCTAAAGTTTGATTTATAGAAATATACAATGTAATTTTCGAGATTTCTTAAAAGTAATACCATTTAAGTTAAGTAAATGAAAATCTAAAAGAATATTTTGGAAATGTGATAACATGGTTTAGTAGGGTTTCATTTTCCTATCTTGATGTGTAAGTCTTAACTGGTGGATTAACTTCGGAAGTTGCAATGCATTTGCTACCAAACTTCAAAGGCACTATCATTCTATGTAGATCACAAATTTGACCAATGATATATAACGGCATTGTTCTTGCTTTGGGTGAACATCTGAAGACATATTTAGACTATAACATTCAAAATTTAAATCATATACCTTAAAACATTGTGAAAAGAAGTACATAACTGAAACAATACAAATGCATCCTCTACAACATTCAAAATTTAAAGCATATGACTTAAAACATTGTGAAAAGAAGTACATAACTAAAACATAAGAAATGCAGCATTACATTGAATGGTACTAATGCAAACAACTGAAAATCAATAGTAAGAGACAAATACAAGACAATGTTCTACAATAGAACAGAATTGTAGGACACTACTTCTAAAATGCAGAATAGTGCGCCATACACATGTCAATGTTCTACAGATGATCCCCACACAACTACACTGCTATGATGGTAGGTCTCGATGTCTTCTTTGTAGTACATCTTAAAGAGCGCCGCACAGATTCAAAACAACCTCCCTCCTCTGCCATCTGTACATCACCAGAATCTGTCTGCACAGAATAGTTGGTTGTACTGTGGTTTTTTTTATATAATTCAATTTCCCATGCCTTCTTTCCATTTCTTATTCCCTGTATAACACTAGAAATTGCATTGCACAATGTTGTTTTTGTGCCAATTGCACTCTCTCGGTCAAACATAATTAGATCCTGCACAAGAAAATAAACAGTTAGATGAAAACTAGTAGCCATGATTCATGTCCACCATCAATGAATTAATTACAAACAAATTGACTTACCTTTTGTAGCCACTTGAAATCGTCCCGCTTGTTTTCACAGTATTCAATAATACTCCGTATCATCTACCACCCACACTCCCAATCTCCTGTCTGTTGGGGACTGTCAACAAAGTACCAATCTTGGGCCTTTTTCGTACACCTCTCCCAAAGCTCGGAATCCTCCGAATATCCGGCAACAACACACCACAGCTTTGATAGAAGCTTGTATAGTACGGGAGAGTTGTGCAATTTCTTCTCCCGCAATGAGTCAAAATGTAGGAGGACATCCTTAGACATAACAGCAACACTCCAATGTCCTACCTCGTGAATTGGTACTATCAACACAGAACAACTATCCATCAAGTCACATTTGACAGAATTGAATTCTACTATACTCTGATAATCCTCCGATCCATGACTCTTGACCCATGCTTGGAGTAGTTTAGAGATATAGGGATTAGTCAAAGTTATGCTTCGATCTTTACTTTGACTTGAATACCATACCCTAAACCAGTCCATGACATCTGTGGTGAGTTTACCGTCTATAGACTCTAAGGGGTCTATATCCTCCACTAGTCGCAAACGACATAAGTCTTTGCCAAACAAGAAGTCCATAGTATACTCATGTCAACCCCACAATTTTCCTTTATAAATGTCTCCATTACTTCTCGAACACTGCACACTCCAAAAACAAATGATACTTAGTATGTAAGATCATTTGTGAACCAATGGAAGTTACAATTAAACATACACTGAAATTTATGTATAGAGATTTCATTACCTGCCCAAGCGTAGAACATCCGTATGGCTAGTGTCTTCAATTTTCTGCTTTGAATCTTCAAACTCCTTCACTTTATCTTTGATATAATCTTCCCTCTTCTTCTCAAGATTTTGAAGTATAATACTGTGGTCTTTCAATTTTTCCTCGTATATTGCCTTGTTCTTCAAAAATATGAGATAATTTTTCAATCTCATGAGCTCTACAAGACGAGCGTTGTAGCTAATAACAAACTCACTAGCATGCCATAATTTGACTGATGCTCCACAAAGTTCCAACACTGAAGGATTATTCTCCATGAAATTACTAGGAGTATTCACAAACCAGTCTCTAAAAGCTTGTCCTATCTTCATCACTGAGTCTGAGGTCTCATTGATTGCCAATAATGCGGCAATGCACTGCTTAGGATCATCAATAAGCTTCGGATCAACAAGACTTTGGTTTTCTCGGTCCTCAATGATGTAGAACAAACCTGGCGGCATACAATCTTGAGGAGGAGGACCCAAGTCCGCATCAAAATCTGGGTAGAGCTGTGCAGCTTTAGCTTGAGCTTGTTGAATAACAGATTCTTGTATCCGACAAATCAATTCAATCTTCTTCTGCTGAAGTTGGGAATCCACGGGAGGAACCATGCACAGTGGCATCGGAAAAATATCCTCTTGATTATGCACATCTTCTTCAAGTGTTGTTCTCTTCATATCATCCACTTTCGTCACGCAAGGAATTCCCATTGTTTTTTGATGTTCAAGTCTTTCTCTTGCCTTCGCCATTGCCATGTCTGCCTTTGCCGCATCTGCCTTTGCAATTGCATCTGCCTTTGCTTTCGCTCTATTCTTGTTTGTTGTGCATACCTTCTTCATGCCCATGTCCTCCATCTTCTTGCCCGTTCTGTCCTCCTTCACACTGTCCATGTCCAACATTTTGTTGTTCACTATGTCCTTCACACTACCCATGTCCACCATCTCCCTGCTTCTCGTGTTCTTCACACTTCCCATGTCCATCATCTCCTTGCTTCTCGTGTCCTTCACATTGCTCATGTCCACCATCTTCTTGCTCCTTGTGTCCTTCACACTACCCATGTCCACCAATTTCTTGCCTCTTGTGTCCTTGACACTACCCATATCCATGACCTTCTTGCTCGCTATTTCTTTCACATTGCCCATGTCCATCTTCTTTTTGCTTGTTGTGTCCTCCTTCATGCTTGTGTTCGCCAATTTCTTTTTCTCCTTCGTATCTGCCATGTTCACCTTCTTGTTGCTTGTTGTTTTCACCAATTTCTTTTGCTTTCGTGGTCGTTCTTCTCCACCTTCTAATTTGTTGTGCTCCAAATTCTCCTTTCTGATCTGTTCTAGATCATAACCCCACTTTTTTTGTGATTCTTCGAACCTCAGCTTGTTTGCCTCTGCTCCACACTGGGTACATTTTCAATGACCCTGGACCATTCCAAACGGGACACTCATCCACAATATGATGCATGTTAACACCGTTTTTATCTCGGAAATCAGTTTTACAATATTTGCAAAAAAAAGGATTCCTATCAAATCCACGCCTCTCCTTCCGCTTACAAAATACATAAGCCTCGACTGTGAGGCTCTCATACTCATCCTCAGTGTAGAGCATGGCACATTTCCACCTCCCTTCTTTCATGCTGCATTTCCAAATTCGTTGATTGCCAAGTAAATACTGCAAAAACGCACTTAGATTAAAACTCAATAGTAAATAAATGAAAGAACAAAAAAAATCCAACATTATAGAATTTAGCAATAGTATATCAAAAACACTTAAATTCATTTAAAAAAATAAAACATGTTAACAAATGGATTTGCTCACCCCTTCCAACAAACCATCCGCAGTATTCAAAGTCAAGTTTTCATATGCTTCCAGCCCCAAGGCATCGATGAATCGTTTGTCTTCTTTCACTATGATCTTCTTCTTCCTTGCGGGTTCAAACCATGGCACCCAACAATGCTCAGGACGCAATAGCAGTTCACACACGAATGGCTTAACGGCTGTCTTCAAGTTTGAATCATTAGGTACCTCTAATTCATTTGATACGTTATCTTCAACTACTGTGGATCCATGGATTCTCTCTCTCTTTCTATTGGTTTCCCTTGACCCCATGCTTGATTATCTGTAGAGCACATGTTACTTAGATTGTCGTTGCACTACCCTGGATTCCAAAAAAACAAACAAGAACTTATTCATATTGGTGTCAAAAGGCAAACGAAACATCGATTAGAGTCGCCAAACACTCAAACAATTTGAAAACTTTGCACATCAACTCTGATGTTTGAGCTAAGCATTAATTAGGAGGAGCCTGTTGGCAACTCTTTTAGAAAGTAGGCAAAACAACAAATGAAATGGAAAAGTATAATAATGAGAACATGCCATAAGCACCAAAAGGTAATGCTGTACTTACAAGTGAGATTCAAAAAAGTTGTTGGAATCTTGAAGACTAGGATTGTCAGACAAGTCCCTGCAACACCCAGATGACCGATTTAAGCTACATGCACAACTCAATACGTAGACAGGTTGCCAATGTAATGTTCTGAGTCAAAGGAAATGAACAATTCAGAGCATTTGTCCTAAATACCGAGAACAATGGATGCTGTGCTCACAAAAATTTCAACTTGCTGAGACTGCCCAGCTTCTATGGAAGCGTGCCTGTGAGGTCACATCCTGATTAGTTCCTGTCCAACATGCAACATCGACCATTAGACAACTCGAGGAATCCATTCAAAATATACGAAATCACAAATCGCTATCCAAACCGTCATAATTTCAGCCCATACGAGAAAATACGTCATCGAGCTGAGTTAAATGAAGTTTTGTGCCAAGACTTGAGACACAAGGGTCCAAGAATAAATTTCATTTCCATTGAGTTTGATATTTGGTAACAATAATTTCGTAAAGTAGGCATGTGCAGGTAGCTCATTCATGCTAGAAATGAGAACACTCCTTGCTGTGGTGAATGCAACGCACACTGTACTACATTGGACTACACTGTACTATGAATAGGATTTAAATACAACTGTTGCTTGGTAACTCGAAACATAGATCAGAAGGAAAGAAGAGCTCTGGATCCTTTTGCTTACAAGATGGTCAGCAGGCGGAGGTTGCCAATCTCCTTTGGAATAGCGCTAGTCAACTATTGGTTGCCAGATAAATCTCTGCACAACCTGAGAGTAAAACAGATGAGAAACAAACACACGTCATATCCAGAAGGCACAGTCAACTGCAGCGGGAACATCAGGAGACAGAGATCAAGCAAAGTAATCACAATAGAATGAAAGCGTACACGCAACGCACGTCAATTTAGCCTTCCACTATGCTTATGTCTGTACACTACAAAGTCGATGATAAAACATATCACTTACACGAACCCAAAACCGAAGAGATAATCTCTGCAAATTAAAGGAATATACATAAAATGAATTAACCCCGGAGCGTCCACGGTGACCACTCTGGTCACCATGTTTTTTTTAACAGTTTTGAGTAGGTCCTATTTGGACTTCCTCTTGTTTGAATGTATTTGTTTTTTGACGAACACATGCAATGACCTTCAGTAGTTCTAGTAATATGAAATTTGGTCCCATCTGAATTAAATTTTTCACAATATGATCAATTGAATTTGTCATTTTCAAACTGTGAATCCATCATCCTTTCAAGGATTAAACATGTTCAAACAGAAGAAATAGAAATAATAGTACTCCCTCAGTCCCAAAGTTATTGTCCAACTTGTTTGCTTGGTATTTCTTTGAGCCAATTTCATTGATCATATTGTAAGAAACATGATTAAAAAAGGTTTCAAGTTATGTCACTAGAATGATTGAAGAACATTGCATGTGTTCATTGCAAACTAAATACAATTAGCCACAAGGAAGCATTGTTTTGACCTACTTAAAAAAGCACTTTGAGTGTTATGACTTTGAAACATCACAATAAACTTTTGGACGGAGGGAGTACCAAGGTGGAACTTACAGGTATCTCAGTTTGTGGAGGTCTCCGATCTCGGCAGGTATACTTCCAATTAGTCTCTGCAACATACCCAAAGAAAAATAAATGTCGTTTTAACTTCAATGAAGCCTGGAAAAATGGCAGGAAGGGACAAGAATGTCCACGCAACTTAAAGGACATGGGGATTATGTTACACGTTCGAGAAAAAGTGGAGAAAGTGTTGTGAAGAGGAATCTCAAGCCATTAATTTCATGGCAACTTCTTCCTACCCAATCAAATTTGTTCATGTTTAATCTTATGCAAGTCCACGAAAGTGTGCACCACTTCATGGGTGAGTATGTATAGCATGACTGAGTGTAGCAGTGCTGGCATGAGCTTCATTACTGAAAATTATGATCCCATTGCAATGGGCCCCGACCGAAATTAATTGCCCCACCATGGATTTCAATATCTACTGCAAAACGTCTGTCCTTGAATGAACATATACAAGTGTGAAGACTTTCATGCTTCTGCGCGACCTGGAGAAACCTATAATTGTAATTAAACAGAGGGAAATAAGGGAAAAGTTCTACCTTGGAAACCCAAGTCAACAGTGAGACATGATTATGTTAACAAACAAGGTGGCACAGAGAGAGTGCATTGAGTGAGCTTTCAAAGAGATCCAGAGTTATATATACGAGTTTCAGAATACTGAAAGGCCATTCAACAATGTTTTCTGAGCAACTATTTATGCTCCATTTGAAATTACAGCCTTGAATTATTAGTGAACAAAAAACTTGTATGAATTCAGGGATTTTAAATGGAGCATAAATAGTTGCTGATAAAACATTGTTGTCGTTCTAACGACCGCCTTTCAAAATTCTGGGACTTGTCCAACTTGTTTGCTTGAAATTTCTTTGAGCCAATTTCATTGATCATATTGTAAGAAACATGATTAAAAAAGGTTTCAAGTTATGTCACTAGAATGATTGAAGAACATTGCATGTGTTCATTGCAACCTAAATAAAATTAGCCACAAGGAAGCATTGTTTTGACCTACTTAAAAAAGCACTTTGAGTGTTATGACTTTGAAACATCACAATAACTTTGGGACGGAGGGAGTAAGAAGGTGGAACTTACAGGTAGCTCAGTTTGTGGAGGTCTCCGATCTCGGCAGGTATACTTCCAATTAGTCTCTGCAACATACCCAAAGAAAAATAAATGTCGTTTTAACTTCAACGAAACCAGGAAAGATGGCATGAAGGGACAAAGAATGTCCATGCAACTTTGGTTCAAATGATGTGCACTTACAAGCTTACCCTAAACGTATGGAAGAGCAGCATCTAACTCCTTTCCAATGAGATCCACAAGGATCTGCGTTCTTGTGCAGACTCCAATCGTCCAAAATTCCGGGAGTTCCTTGCCACGCCCGAAGCAACCCTTGAAGTGCGTCGACTATCACCAATGCCAGAGACCTTTCAAGGTGAGTGTATATACCAAAAAATACACCAAAAGAAGAATTTTTGCTTCAGAAGGAAACATAAGCGAGGGTTTTTACAAATCGTTTTTACAAAAGTAGCTGCTTCTCAAACCCTAAACCAACAGAGATAAGGAAGCATACCTAGATTTGGTAGCGAGAATTTGCGATCAAAGATAAAACCCTAACTCTGCATAACCATGTTCGACAAGCTCCGACACACAGATTCGGGCTGGAGTGGGGAAGGAGTGGAGTCGGGAAGGACTGCCGACGAAAGGATGTCCGCCGGGAAGGACTGCCGACGCGAACGCTGGACTCGGGAACGCCGCCGTTGGGAACGCTGGAGTCGGGAACGCCGCCGCCGGGAACGATGTCCGCCGGGAACAAGGAAGTTGGGAACGCTGGACTCGGGAACGCTGGGATGAGGCAGTAGGGCAGGGACGGATGGAGTCGGCCCAAAATAGGAAGCCACGAAGTTCGATGGGGGCATTTTAACGTGACCCCGCTACAACATATAAATCATTGGCCGTTGAACGTGGTGGATCCACCGAATGCAGTAGCTCATCAGTCTATGGCGGGCGTGTGTCACGAGGACGCGGCCAATGAGGGCGCGGTCGATCCAACCAGTTCATGCATATAGGTAAGGAAATTCAAATTCAAGGATTCGTTGTACACATGGAGCTGTTGACATGGAGCCGTGACCTCTTCTTGCAGTCACAAGCTGCATGCTGCATTCACTGTAGGATTTTTAATTTTTTTTAATTTTTTGGTATTGTTGTAATTGAAACACCTAAGTAAAGTCCAACAATTTCTACTATGCCTAGAAATTGCCAACATGGTATGTGTAAAAATATTGAGGATTATCACTGTCTTTGACACTCCAAAAAAAGCAGGGTTAGTGTCACAGATGCTTATGGTCTTTCACAGCCAAAAAAAAAACCAAAATCAAAACCTTAGTTTTGATCCCTAAAATTCTAGAGAACGGAAGTCTATGCTCTCCACAAGTGTAGCCAAAATAAAAACTCATATTGAAAACTCCACTTTTTCTTGGACTTCGGGGTCGTTGTAATCCTATAATGAGCAAAATTCTATAGCCGGCGGAAAAGGCAGATGGCCAAGAAAGAAGCTTGTAAGGCAATGCACGCATTTGACACTAAACTCCTCTTAGAACTAGTTTTGTTGTCTTTTTGACGGCAAAACTAGTTCAACATGCAGTAGTAGGATTCTGGTCCTTTATAACTCATCCTTTGTTACTTAAATGGTCCTAAACAACTTTCTTTTTAAAGAATTGAGTCACAAAAGACCAATTAAGTCTCAAAAGACTAATTATAAAGGACCAAAATCCTACTAGTGATGTATTCTATCTTGGGATTTTGTGCCAACCGTGCCAGTCAACTTGGTTGCTCTTGACTCACCTTCTATTTACCTTAGAGCAGGCCCAACAACATCCTCTTTCCACTCACCAACGCTATTTCTGACTAATAAAGTGCCCCTCATAGTTTGGAGTTTGATATTTCTACACCAAATATTGTCCATATGGCGGAGGTGGTTTCCACATCAAGCACTTTGTCCTACTCTGTGACAAGACCATGCTCCCACTTTATGAAGTTAACTTTAGTAAACTTATTCTTCATCATTATAATTGTCCCAAGTTGTGACAAAAGTAATAATTTAAAATTGATTGATGACCTCTATTCTAAGCACACTTGATGTTTGTTGCTGGGGAAGTTCCTAATTCTCTCACACCATCTTGTATGTGGACTTGGTGCACACTAATGAGCTCTTGGGCTTGCTCTTATATAACCCCGTCTCTAAATCCCCCGGTGGTCTTGAATGCGGGCACTATTCATCCACCCCTCCTTTTTTTGGAATTTCCATTTTGGACACCTTCGGTGCTTTTTTTGGCAATTTTTTTTGGTAATTTGGGGCCGTAGGAAATTACCCTAGGGGACCTACTTGGGAATAAAAAACCATTGGAGGAGGGGGTTGTTTTTTTAGGTGGGGCCTCAACCGGACAAAAATAGGGGGCACTTTTGTCCCAAGACCACCGGGGTTCTAGAGAAATCCCTTATATAACATGAGTTTGTCCTTCTTTTCAGTTAAGTCTATTGCAGACGTGGGGAGCGTGGTGGCAGTGAGTCCGCGGAATCTGTGGAGACGGGCTCGGCAGAGAGTCCATGTTCCTTGTTTTCATCGAATAGGCTACCCACGGAGGCATGCGACTTCAATTTTTATCTATGTAGTGTACTGTGGCTTGTAGTCGCTTGCAGAAGCGCAACTCGTTTTTCAGGCGCGGTTTGCAATTGCTTGCAGAAGAGCGGCTCGTTTTTCAGGCACGGCTTACGGATGAGGCTTGAAGGCACCCAAGGTTGGATCTCCTGTCCACAACATACAAGTGTTTTCAGAGCTTTAGACACGGTCATTAATCTGTGGTTGAAAGTAGGTCGGGGTTTGGTTCTTCGATAATTTTTTCAACATGTTATTGCACGTTAATTGACTACTCTTGTGTGTGAAGCTCTCATGAATTTTGTTTTCAGCAATTGCATCAATTTTTCGCCTGTCGTTATATACCTAGCTCGCTACTTTCATTTTTCGGTTATGCTCTGCGATCAACGTGGATGTGCTTCCTGGAGACACAAGTTTCACACTCTGCACGTGCATTACAAGCACTGAGGTTGAAAGTTGTCGTGAAATTATTAAAAAGAGCTTGTAAAGTCGTCATGGTGCGTACTGTGCATAGTAGCCTTCACTGTTGTGATTGTAGCTGACAAGATTGGTAGCACAACCACAATTTCACATTCATTCCAGAATCGACCCACTTGAGAATGTTTGTAACATTCGATAATAGATTTTAGTGCTACTGACTAGAGTTCGTGTTGGGAGTGATGATGTTTGCAAGAATTCGAGCTTGTGTACGCATTTTGATTGCTCTACTTGATTGATTTGCAGAAATTGTTCTGGAGTTATTGGCCATCACTGTTGACGGGGACTTGCATGTGTGATTGTGGCAGAGATTGGAAATTGCCTTTTTAGATCCTTGTTGTACAGGTTGAGCGGCCACTGATGCAAGTCTTGGACTCTTGGGACACTCGTCAAACTTGTTAGTCAAAGCCAGCCCGTTGGGCACAAATTTGTGTTTTGGGCAATGGCATGTCAGACCGCTCAACTACTTTTCCCCCTCAATCTTCATCTGTGAGCCGAATCTCTGTCCATCTCATTTCAGCTGCCCAATGTATTCGGGCTGCATCTCATTTCAGCTGCCCAATGTATTCGGGCTGCTCTTGTCAAGTTCTCAGCCAAAAGTGTGTCACATTACAAACTCTAGATAATTTTTGCAAGGGTTTTGTTCATTCCAATAAATTTTATCAAACCTTGTACTACTTTTACTTGCAAACTCTGAATTTTCCGAAAAATCAGCTTGTCATTATCCACCCAAAAATCACCAATATCTAAGAAAAAGAGCAACTGCCCGCCAAAGTCAACTCAAACTATGACCCCAAAAGAGTGAGTGAGTGGCGGCCCTGAATATGCGGAGGCCCTGGAAATACGGAAATGGGAAATTATGAGGGGTCCACGTATTATTTAAATTATCAAAAGGTGTAGAAGGGGGTCCACGTATTACTGTATGACTCAGTCTGGGTAGAGGGGGTCCACGTATTATTGAATGCCTGAATGACTCAGTCTGGGAATGAGACAGTCTAAGAATGAGACAGTCTTCGTTATTGAGTCTGTCTCATATGAGTCTGTGTCCGCTGAGTCTGTCTCTGAGCGATGGGTTCTTTTGAGCGAGGGTTCTTTTGAGTCGTGCAATCATGCACCTCGCGAAGCACATCTGTTGGCAGTAAAGTAAGTACACCGGGCAGCATTGATTATGAATTTGTGTGTGTGAGAACGAAAAGAGCTGAACTTGGTTGGTAATCTATTCATCAAGCTCGTTTGCCAATCGACCGACCTAAAAGGACGACATGTGTAGACGAGCTAGAGTGGAGTGGAGTGGTTTTCTTTGCGATGGTTCTTCGAGCTTGCTAAGCGGTGGTGGCGTCGATCCCGCAGGGAGAGAAGATGATTGCAATGACGATGGAGTTTTGCATCGTTGGTCGTCTCCAACGTCAAGAGCTTGAGCTTCGGCACAATCTCGCAATTTCCGACTCAAAAGAACCCTCGCTCAAAAGAACCCATCGATCGGAGGTCGGAGTGAGTGTGTGAACCGAGCATTGAACCTGTGCTTAGCGTCTCCTTACGTTTTTCCAGTTGATTTAGTTTGGCCGTTGCTATTTTATTGCTCTGTCTTTGTACAATACTGTTTGGTTTGCATGTCTGATTGTTTGATTTCCATTCGACACGGTGAGCTATTGGAGGTCTTTTGTGAAGCACGGGCGTTTGGAATTCGATCATCGATTGTTTCTCAGCTCGTCGCTATCAGATTACAGGCCGAAGAAGTTTCTCGTGTCTTAATGAATTAGGGTTTAGATGCTTATCATAGAAGCTTCATTGATAACAGGAATCCTGAGTAGGATGATTTTGGAGTACGAGCTGATCAACTCGGTGGACACCTTTTTCTGTACCACACTTTTGAATGTTTTTTTTATGTTGATGTTCCATGGTGTGCAGGATAAAACTAAGGAGATTGCTAATGATCCAACAATTAGGCTTATTGGATCTTAAAGTTGTCCCGGTTAGAGCTGACGGCAACTGTTTTTTTAGGTATATTAATTCATGGAAAGGATTTTTCTCTTTGTACCTTGAACTATTTTGAGATTTGATGAAAGAGTTGTTTTTGGATGTTGCCGTCGATGAGTAGAGAATTGGTGAGGAAGTCCACCCAATAACTGATATCGAGTATGTCTTTGGTAGAGTTGTTGCGGAGCAACTAGAGGGCATAGTGTAAGGATTGAAGAGCAATGCACCATCTATATGAGTTCTCCGTTTGTTTTTTTGTTTGTTTGTTTGTGTGTCATTCGGAGTATGTGAAGACAAGGATTGAAGAAAGCTTTGATTTGCTGTTACGACAATGGAAATTATTTTACACCACACGGCATTGTTTGCTTCGCCCTTGTTTGTGTCGTTCTGTACCCGAAGTCCTAAACCCTAAACCCTCTGTGGCTCTCGTTTATGCAGAAAGACGCTAGGGTGTGCCCAGTATTCATAGCATTCAGAGAGCTCGAAGCAAGAGAGGAGAGAGAAGCTAATATGCAGGAGAGTACTAGTTCTTCTCTGAGGGGATATGGGAGGCTGAGCCAAATGTCTTATGGCTATGGAGATAGAGTTGGAGCATACAAGGAGGTTGAAGGAAGAGACGAGCCTGAAGCTACGGTACTTGAAAGCACGGGAGTTTCTTCTCTGCGAGTGTTTAGAAGGCCCAACCGATTGTCTCAAAGCAGTGAAGGTACACTTGGAGCGTACAATGATCTCAACAGTACAGTAATTTTGGGGTCATAGTTTAGCATTTTTGTCACTATTGTGCAACATTTTTGAAACTATGAGCATGTATAGTTTTCATACACTATACATAAATACATGTTCTTTTGGGAATTTTTATAATTTTGTGTGGTTTTTAAAATTTGTGGCTTAAATCTTTTTTTGACACATGGCAGCCCTCCAAAGGGGTCCCGTGGCGCTAAATTAAATTAAATTAAATTAAATGAAAAAAATTAATTGTGAATGAGAGAATTCACATTTGATGAGTCCAAAATGCACATCGTGACTATGACCCCAAAATTGAGAAGTCAAAGCCTATGATCTCGATTTTATCTTTCCATTTTGGTTGCAAAGTGTTGCATTGCACAACTGAGGTAAAAACCTTGAAGAACTTACAGTTATTCACGACAAAATCAACCTCATGTGAATTTGATTATGAAATGAACAAAACACAGAAATTTGCCAAAAAATGGCAAAAGAAAAGGGTGAAGACGTTTAGGGGTTAAGACAATTGTAACAGTTCATCCATTTTATTCCAAAAATGAAAATCATACTACATGGATAATGAACCTTGTAATGAATGAAACGTATTAAATTTAGAATGAATTAACACTACAAAGTATTATGGACAAAATCAATCTATCACTCTAAAAGCTAACCCCTAATATTTGATCAACCAAATTTTGGTTGATTTCATTCAACATTCATCCAAATTGTAATACAATTGAACTAATTATATTGTATTTTTCTCATTCATTCAATTAGTGCTGAACTTTCGTCAAAGTTTGCATAATGCATAATAAGGGCCACTTTAGACTAGGGTTTGGGTTCAGAAAAACCCCAAAATCAAGCAATCCTATTGGTCGAGAGTTGAAAATTGGACCCAAGGGCTTTACACTAGGGTCTAGGATCAAGAAACTCATTCAAGTCCCAAAATGATGTGGTGCTTAAGTGGCATATTTTTGAAAGGAAAGTTTTGGACTCATGCATTAGACATAAGGCTCCAAAGGAGAGCACCAATTTTAAGAAACCAATTCGTCCCTTGGATCCAATTGCAAGTCCAACTCAAGTCCAAAGGTGAGGTTTTTCAAGTTCAATAAATGTGTTTACTGGATCCCATGAGAATTGACCTTGGACCCTAGCAAATTGTGGCCCTAAGCATGACAGTGCTAGCATAATATTTATGTTCATCCATTACACGGTTTTAGGCTGTCGTCTCTCTCACTACTTGTTGAAAATCCCCCCTTGACGTTAATGCAAGAGGACAAATCATGTCCCCTATTTTATGCATGTAGGGGCCCACCTTTAAAAATAACCCCCTCTTCCAAGGGTTTTAAATTCCCGAGGGGTCTTCTTAAACAGATGTGGAGCCGTAGGCCTCAAGTTTGCAAAAAAAAAATTGCCAAAAAAAAACACTAGGGTGCCCAAAATGGAAATTTCAGAAAATGGGGCCCATGGGTGAATAGTGCTTGCATTAACGTCGAGGGGGATTTAGAGTTGGGGGTCGGCCTATCCCGGTGGCGTGCCTAGACACAGGATCAAACCCAGTCACCCAAGTTTAATTTCCGGAAATATAACTCATTTGGTTTTTATTTTTGGAACCCGACACTCCTATTTTTATTGTCCTGTGAGCCAGAATCTTGACTGACGCAGTACTAGAAGCCTGAGATTTCACGACTTACGAATTTCTCTAGTGTTGCAAGCAAGATGTAATTAGTCCACAAGCTCAGTACCAAGAGCAAGAATGAGCATCTTAACCCTTAAACGACAACCCCAGCCCCACGGGCTTGGTTTAAAGGAATATTGGAGACAGAAGTTTCATTTCTCAACCAAATCAAGCGAGACTTGTTGCGTTGGAAAGCTACTGAAAAAGCGATTTAGATTCCAAATTTTCGCCTCATTTGAGAGATTGTGGAATCGTTGGTAAGCAATCAAAGTTATCAAATTGAACAAGTTTTGAGGTTGGGGCAGCTGAAGTTCAGCAGTGCCGCAGTGCTACAGTGCTACAGTGCTAGTTAGCAGTGCACTGCAGAGCCGTTTTTGGAAAATCAAAAATCAAAAATAAAAAAAAATCAAAAAAATTTAGATTCTTTCCGGGCTGCGCACCCAGGACCCAAATTGTCGTTTAAGGGTTAATCAGGTACTTGAGAGCAGTCTATCCTAAACCCTAAACCGTAGGGCTTTAGCAGTCACAATTATTAGGTTTGGGAGTTTTGAACGTGTTGCGTAAAACTCCTTACCCTTACGACTTAAGTAGTTCTGTGATTTTGAGCTAACGGTTTTCTGGCGTTCTGAATTCAATTGAAAGAGCGTTCCCCGCGCTCAACATTTGCATATTCACTCTAGGTTTTTAACTCTCATTCCAAACACTCTATTTGTGATGTTCAATGCGTGCCAGTGTGCATTAGGTGGACACGCCACAATGACAGAGTGTTGCTAGATTTCAATGTTAGAGTCAATTAGAGCTTGGCAAACGGAACTGTAAATTTCAGTGAAGAAAAATTTGGTTAGAATCATTCTTTAATTCTGCATCAAATGTGTTACCGGGCTACCCCAAACCTCCGGACACTTGTAAAAGTGCTGAGGCTTATGTATTGGAACTGATTTCACTGAGCGTAGACGAGAATCTAACACTTACTTACCTAGAGCTAAAATTGCAGACGAGTGTAAGATTCTATCACAAAGCTACAAAGGAATTTTGTTTGAAATTTTGTCATCATTATAATTATTAATAAAGTGTTCAAATTGTATCCTCTCTTAATAAATTTGATTGTCTTTATCATGAAATAAAAAATAGCTCCAAATCTAGTTTATTATTTGAGCACCCCTGCATATTATGTAGGTGTTGCCACCCCGAGGTAAAATCTAAACCTAGTAGACCATATGAACTAAGTTAAGACCAGGTCCATTTCCTAAGACTTACAGAACCGGCCTGGAGGCAGTCCAGAAGGGCGATATGGACTTCAAAGATTCAAAGAATGACCTGAAACCGTTTTGAAAGCAGGAGAGGCAGTAGGAGAAATTGAGAGGAGCCTGATCATTTCGACTGTGGAGTTTAGGGTTTAGGGTTTAGTGAGCTGAGAAGGATGGGGACATCAAATCCGCTGGCAATACCGGCAAACAATATCATCTGCTCGCTCACGGACCCGGAGGGTCGTAGTTTGGGAGCTCCGCTTGACCTTCCTCAGGATGCCGGTCCTAGAGAGCTCGACCTCCTCATCAATACCCTTCTTCAAAACGTAAGTTCTAAACCCTAAACCCTAAACTCTACTTTGAAAATTTCTCCACAGCTCATGAATTGTGCGACCTCGACAATGAGCACTCTGAATGGAAATTGAGGGTTGTAACGTGTGGTTTCAGGAAGAGAAGCTGCCTTACGCGTTCTACATCTATGATAAAGAAGTCGTTGGAAGTTTGGGTGCCCATCTACTGCAAAATAAAGGTGACGAAAGCTTCCCTCCCGTGAATCAGAATTTTTTTCCAGGAGGGATTCTTCTGTCTTGAGATTCACTGTCATTAACCCCTAAGCGGCCACTGTGTATTTTCTGCAGTGTAAGAAAATTGGACCCCTGCTGGAAAGCATCTGTTTGAGTGAAAATGACTTCAGTTTGACACGATCGACACTGCTGATCTTGTAGTGTAGAAGAAGAGTTTTAAAATGATGTATTGCAATCAGAAAACCGAGGTAAAATGAGAAAATGCCACCGTTGCAAAGCTCAGTGATGCAGATGGCCATATTGGGCGTTTTAGACGCTTCGGGGTTAATTTGAGATTTCCAAGAGGTATAAACCCTGCACAAGGCTCTAACATTTCAAGGCTCGTGGTTGTTACAGTGTCCGTGGAGCAGGTACTGCAAATAGTATATCAACCGCAGGCTGTTTTCCGTATCAAGCCTGTAACGCGCTGTTCTGCTAGCATACCTGGTGAGTATTTGTTGAACGGTTGGGTTTAAGGTTTAGGGTTTGAGATCCAACACGATTTTACTCTAACACCTGTTTTGAATGTGTTTCTGTGGCAGGTCATTCGGAAGCAGTGTTGTCTGTGCAATTTAGTCCAGATAGTCGAATGCTAGCCAGTGGGTCAGGTGACACCACCGTCCGGTTTTGGGACATCTATACACAAACGCCTCTCTTCACTTGCACTGGTAAGGTTTGGACTCTGCATGGATGTTTACATGGAGTATGTATGTGTGTTTACGAGGAGTATGTATGTGTGTTTACGAGGAGTATGTATGTATGTAGCTCTTAACTCTCTTTCACCTCAATTAATGTCTGTAATTTTACTACTGCGGTCCTGACTTCTTGTTGAATTGTCATGAGCATTAAATATTTGCGTCACTTTAAGCATTTGAACATGTCTCGGAGTGTGATTTTTGGGAGATTAGTATAGAGATCACTTTGGGTACAAGAAAGGACAGTAATCAACCCCACTTCAAAGATTAGTGGTTATAGAGATTTAGCCAAGAATGCTTAACATGTACCAAAACAAACTTAGACTCTTCATAACTTTGCATATAATATTCAAATGACACATTCTATACTGAGTTGAAATCCTCTTTCTGTTGCCGACAAGAAAATAAGAATTATTTTTGAGTCCGGTTTTAGTATCTTCTAGTTGAGTGCGTCATGTGACTGAGATCAGCTGTGGTGGTGGAACAGGACATAAGAACTGGGTGCTATGCATCGCATGGTCACCAGATGGCAAGATGCTTGTGAGTGGAAGCAAAGATGGGGAACTGAGGTTGTGGGATCCTACAACAGGCAAGGCTATTGGCAATCCCTTGACAGTATGTTTCTCCTTCATTAACCTGTAGTAAAGAGTTGGGAAGGTACAAATGCTAATGATAGGGCTTCAGACATGATTTGTTACTCTCGCAGGAACTATGCCTACTTTGAGTTATGGGCCAGAATGCGCACAATTCAAGGATACAGAATCACAGTCTCCATGGGGCTGGAGGAATCCATCCTTAGTTTTTTCCTTATGCATGATTGCAGGGGCACAAAAAGTGGATAACAGCAGTTGCATGGGAACCAGCCCATCTTCAGTCGCCAAGCCGACGATTTGCCAGTGCTAGTAAAGATGGTGATATTCGTATCTGGGATACCACCCTGCACAAAACAGTCATGTGCCTTACTGGTCACACCCTTGCAGCGACGTGTGTCAAAGTGGAGTGGTGAAGGTTTTATTTATTCTAGGTACGCCTCTCACGTGATTATAACACAATGGAAAGATCTTTTGTTTTGTTTTCGTTCTTCTGTCACAGTGAATGAAACTTACGGATCATATTTTATTGACGTTTGATGTGCAGTTCTCAAGATATGCACTATAAAAGTTTGGGAGACCACACAAGGGAAGCTTATTCGGGAGCTGAAGGTATGTCATCCTGTCCTGTGTCGATTGTGAAGGCTGTGAGAAACTATTTCCAGATTATTTTAGTGAGAACATGGAAGACAGCATATGTAAGATCATGCGTTTTGTTTTGCCAATTAAACTAGGCATGAGGTCGAGTGATATTGGTGACGGTGCTGTTTGTAGAAACGGTGAATTCCAGCACTTGGATGAATGCTAAATTTTATCATTGGAGACTGTATTTCTAATGTTTCATCTTTTGTCGAATCAGGGACATGGTCATTGGGTAAACACACTGGCACTGAGCACAGAGTACGTATTGCGGACTGGAGCATTTGATCACACTGGAAAACAATATAAATCCGCAGAAGAGATGAAAGAGGTATCAATCTAAGTTATCACGAATGACTCTTTTGTTTTTTCAGTCATAGGATTTCAGAATGTGACTAAAGATCTCATGTATTGTGGTTTGTTTGACATGTGTACCGTATCCTTTTGTTTCTAGATCGGAAGTTTCTCAAACAGCTTAGTAGAGTTCAGATTTGTTTGTTATTGTTATGCTGGAAATTTAGCTAGCCATTTGTAGTGCCAACCGCACTCTCGTAAGGTGATGATCTTGGACTTTCACAAATCTGACACCGGGTTCATTTTAGGCAGCATTGGTTCGATATAAGGCAGTGAAACGTGATTCCCAGGAGCGTCTGGTATCAGGATCAGACGATTTCACTATGTTTTTGTGGGAGCCAGGAACCAGCAAACAACCAAAAGCCAGGATGACAGGCCACCAACAGGTAATGATCTGTCTCTCGCCTCTAATATCTCTGGAAAATCACTGATGAAAAGTGGCATTTTTTGTCAAGGTTTTCAGTAAAATTAGACTGTAAGTTCTAGACAACATCATAAAGAGAATCTTGCTTGAGGTCTCCCTATAGTCACAATGATCATATGGTAGGCCTCACAATACATCAGAAGGCCTTTGTGTTATCATTGTTAGACCCCCAAGAATCATGTGCAAGGTTCTTTTATGATGTTGTCTATAAGTTCATGAAACAGTCTAACTTTACTGAACACCCTGTTGATTGTACTTTTGTGATGAACATGAGCTTTTTTATTCTATTTTCATATTTTTGGGACAGGAGGGCAAACATGAGCATTTGTGTCGTCTCTGTTCTGTTTTTTGATGTAGGTTGAATAATAGAATCACAGTTGTACCTTCTCGAATTCTGTGTTTATTTTATTTTTGTATGTTTTATTATTATTATTATTATTATTATTAGTTTATGTTCCGCCACAGTCTGAATGGAAAGGATATGTTGTGCAGTTGGTCAACCATGTGTATTTCTCTCCTGATGGACGCTGGATTGCTAGTGCTTCATTCGACAAGTCTGTCAAGCTCTGGGATGGATATTCAGGCAAATTTATTGCCACCTTCCGCGGCCATGTGGGTCCTGTATATCAAATCAGGTCAGCTGGACTTTGGATCTTTCATCTTGTCCAAAATGACTGTTTGGTGAGGAATATGATCTATATATAAGTAGATGTATAACCACATACAGTACTAGTAGAATGTGTAACATCCACTGCTGCGATACATCTACTAGTAAAACCTTTGATCCTTCATAACTTTTGCATACAATATCCAAACAACCCATTCTTTTGTATGTTGGAATTGTTTTTAGTTGCCAACAAGAATATTATATAAAATATGTTAATTCTAATAATAGTAACTACAGCGGGTGATTGAGTGGAGAGATGCTTGTGACCACTTCGTACTCTTGTTGCTCATATTTAACCCCTAAACGTACCGATCCTTTGGACACAAGTAGATGCTAGCCTCAAAGATAGATATTAGCATGGCTCAGATGTACAGTACCCACCAATAAGTTTACGTTCACTCAGCTTTTCAAAGAATTGAATCAAATAATTAAATTTATAAAAAAATATCAATATTAATATTAAGATATATTAAACCATTTGAAGTGTGAAAATTACTTCTTTGGACAATTTTTGGATCAGATATTAAAAAAATATAAAACTTATATTCAAATTGAACATTTCTGAACTGAAAACTTCAAACATTGATATTTTAGTAAATATGACCTCAAAGCTCATAATTTTTTTTCCACATAATTCTACAAAGGATTTGCGTTCTTTCCATTGAAATTTTTATAAACCATAAGTAACAAAATTTGATTTCATAGTTGTTTGAATTAAGGGTAAAAAATAAAGGTTTGAATTTCAAATAAAAATAGATTTAAAAAAAAATCTTTTATTATCAAAACTCAATTATATGTATGGTTCATCTTGTGCACTACAACTTGTCCAAATTAGGCTCAAAGCTTATAATTTTTGTAATTTTTATTGGCAGTTCTCTGAAAAGTTGAATGAATGTAAACTTGTTGGTGGGTACTGTACATGAGGTGTACATGAGAGGACCATTGCAAGCATAAAATCTACTTAACAAATTTGACATACTTGCAGTTGGAGGCCTCTCCAAAATTATCAACAACTCCTCATCACAAGAGAACTATTGTAATTGGTAGAGAATTTAATACTCTTACAAAGGTGACTTGGATGAAAGTCATCCGAAATTGTATGAGAAACTTGCAAGGCTTTGAATCTGTTTGTGATCCAGTTTCTGGACGCTGGGACGTTTAGGGGTTAAGTAGCTTTTCCATCACTTATACTTTCTACTTATGCATGGGTACTTTCTACTTCTACATGTTCTGCATGGGTGCTAATTTTTTTGAACTTACCAGCATAATCTAGCAAAAAAATCACACTAGACAGTCATTCTGGAACATGGAGTAGAAACGGAATTGGCAGCATTGTTTGGCACTGTAACCTGATTTTATTGTTGAAGTTTAATATGGAACAGACTTTAAGCGGTCTCTAATCTCTTAGAATGGTATGCAACAGTTGGTCTGCGGATAGCAGGCTATTAGTCAGTGGGAGCAAAGATTCGACAATGAAGGTACACACCTTACCTTCAACAATTCTGTATATGCCGCGTGTAAATCTTCTCTGTAACCCCCCAAGTTCCTAAATGACCAACAGTGGTCAGTTCTATATCTACTAGCGTTGAAATAATTCATCTACGGAAGCTTGCAATTGAAGAAGGTAACAAAACGTACCAACTGCAAGCAGAAATCGTCTATATTTTTGAATGATAGAGATATGTTTTGAAAGTTACTACAATCAATTATTAGTTTCCAAAGTGGACTGTTTCAGCAATTTTTAGCTTGGGCATTTACGAATTAATCCTGAAGTACTCAAATGGTCAAAAGTGGTGGCTTTCATATATGTTTGAGTTGAAATGAATCATGTAAAGAAGGTAGCGAAATATACAAATAGCAAGAAGAAAACATTGTCCTGCATTTTTTAATGATTGACTTTTTTTTGAGGGTACTATAATCAACTGTTACCGGCTTCTAATTTTTAGTTGAGGCACCCAGTGAGGGGTTGAAGCAAAGGCATTACCCTGAACCCCTTATGACTGCTATCGTTTTTGCAGATGTGGGATATGAGGACACAAAAGCTACGAGAAGACCTTCCAGGCCATGCTGATGAGGTAGAGTCGTTCTATAGAGATTTTGAAACTGTTACTACGGTAGTCTTCTTATTGAAGAGTTGTGATTTGACTCATTTTGGTGTGCTTTTTTTTTTTGTTGGATGAAAAATGAAGATGACAATGAATTGGCTTTCAGGTTTTTGCTGTGGACTGGAGTGCTGATGGTGAAAAGGTCGCCTCTGGAGGCAGGGACCGTGTTCTTAAGCTGTGGATGAGCTAAACACTCCACTTGCCCTATTGCTTAAATTAGTTATGCTGACCCAAGGAAGCGTTCTTGTAGTTGTGCCTAAAGGAAAGGTAAAGGCCTGATAGTTTCAGGATGATAACTCATTTTGGGGATGCTTTAAAAGCACTTTATGGGATGGTTTCAGAGCAGGTTTACATAGCAAGAATGGATGCAGGGACGGAATTGGGTGTTTCTACCTTACTAAAGTGTAATGTCACACAACATATTCAATTTTATAATGTTACGTTCAAGCTTCAAGGCCATTGGGTCACTCTCTCATAGTTATTATTTTTAAACAAAGTTTTATTTTTAGTGCCATGGGCCTTATTGGTACTTTAAAGCAGATTCTAATGCATTTTATCATGCATTATTTGAACACCATATGCATAAGTTATGAATTTTCAAACTATTTGTTACAAGAGTATTCAAAATTAATGTATCCGTAAGCTTACATAGCCTTTCATCAGCCTTTTTTGTTTTTAACAAATCAATGCACAAAAACATGTGCCAAGGCCAACATTAAGCATTGGTCCTAAAACTGGCTACGAGGTTGATAAGCTACTTAGAACCTATTAACCGAAAAAGAAAAAAGAAGGATTGATTCTCATTTTTAGATTGTCTAAAGTTTGCGTAATCTATATTTCGTTGTAGTGTTGCTTTTGGATTCAAATGTAGGGGTTGTTTTTGGTGTTAAAGATGATAGATTATAGGCGCACATACCTAACTCCTATACATCCTCTGTTGTGAAATAAATGCATGTGGGAACATTTTTTTGTTCCATAATAAAACGACTGTTAATCCTAAACCGCTCGCTTATTGAGCTTGATCTTACGTTGTCGAGTGCTATACATTGCATTAATTAACCAATGACACCATGTATATGTAATATCACTTGTCGATTTCTTCATGCATTTGTAATTTATAGGGCCTTTTTATTTTGGAAGAGAGGAAGTGACAACATTGGTCCGACTCCGAGGAGAACTTTTAGAGCCTCCTTACATGCAAGCCTGGGGGTCATAGTGCTACACGGTCCACCTGCAATTCCACTTTTATGTGGACACGATGAATGGAGTTTAAACCAATAAGAACTCTACATGTTTTGTTTGCACTCTTATTTTGGATACCCAAAAACCTTGCCACCAATATAGTATAATAGAGCAATGAGAGCCAACACCCTTTTGCAATGGGACCACAGTCTAGTTACAATTAGAAACTAAGTTTATATGGCAGTCCCAAAATTCATGGAATACAAATGGCATTCGTTCATTACTTAGAAAAGTGGATTTAAGTAAAGATTATCTTTCGATACAATTTTGAAAAGGGTGGCCCGTTGCACTGCTCTATTATGCTATGAATGGAGTTGGCCACCAATTTCGGTTTTAAAATCATCACCAATATTGAGAGGGATGTTCAGAACATTTAGTAACCTTCAAGAAGGCTGCCTTTTAGTTTCATCTACCTTTATATATAGAATGATCAGTGATCTGTAATTGAATGGGTTATTGAATCAAATAAACAATCACAAGACACTATTGAATTGTGACTGAGTGAGTGCTTTCGATTACTGTTCACCATGGTGAATTGCTCTTACTTAATGCCACCTGCCCCCATAGCTACTGATGTGATGTGGAATATCCTGCATCATTTCATTGGGGGATGAAATGATGTGGAATATTCCACATCCTTATGTTGAGGGAAGGCAGCAGTCACAAAAGCTACTGAATGTTATGTTGGTATATTTTGTGCTACAACGGACGGTTAGCTATGCTCTTGATGTTATTAGAAGCCTTGATCCCTACTACACATGCTTCTCTCATGGTTGCAATTCTTTCAATTTCTTATTGATTAAAGTTGAGTTTCTTGTTGAAAAAAACTAAAAAGAAAACACCAAAACCGAGGCAGATCTTCCTCCTGAGCACTGCTGTTTTTTGAATTTGTGATGCATATTTATTGATGTGATCAAGGTGAGTTTTCACAAAACCATGGTTGCCATTGGATTCTCCAATTGCCGTGAGCTGTTATGTAATTGTGCCACATTTTATTAAACCCACAATTGATCTGGAGCAATGTGCAGTCCGCACAACCACCCAGTGATTGTGGGTTTGGTGTTTTTGTCTGTATTACTAGTAGTAAGAAATCCAGTCCTCTTTTTAGGCCTGCGTGAATAAAGTGTTTGATCAACCCACCCTTGGTTCGATGCCCACCAAACAAAGAACCATTGGTGCATGAATAGTTCAGTGATTACAATCACGTGTAATTCCCAATCTGTTTTTATCACCCAGCCTTAGAGTACACTCAAAACTCTTTTATATCACCCATTTGGTTACATGACTAAACGTCCAACTGTCCAGAAGGTGAACGATGTACAGAATCAAACACACTTTTCTCATCCGTCATTGATTTTTTGCAGTGTGGGTCTTTTATTGTATATTTTATGGGAAGTTAGCTTCATGCATGTGTGATCCGATTAGAAAGGGGATGATTTGTGAAATTTTTACTCCTCATTTCATGTTGTAGTGATTCACCCAAAATTTTGAAGATTCTAGTGTAAAAGTGCTCTTACAAAAGTCAACTCATAAAATTAAGCAACCAAAAAAAATCCAATAACCACGACACTTAGAGAATTACATTTCAACCAATCACAACAAATTTCATGTACAAATTGTCAATATCTAATTCGTAATCAAGTTAAAAAAAGAATTTTGAATTTCAAGTTTCAAATTTTATACAAAATATTGGTGATAGCAATCGTAGATTTAACTATATGAATAAAAGCAAAAGTTCATAATGTACAACTTTTATTCATGTATAAGGTTAAAAATATCCCTCCTAGTAACATTTTATAAGACATCTTTGAAATTCTCCAAATCTAGAGAGGGGTGAGGACGTTTAGGGGTTAAAAGGATTTTTGACATTGTTGTAGAGAGTGAAACTGACAACACTCTTCATTCTATTTGACATGTGAAAAGTATCCTATAACATGTGCTCACAATGGCAAATATTCTTCAGATTCAGCAGTTTTGCAAAGATGCATCATAAAATGCAATCCAGAGGGGTTATTTTGCACTTGACGTATGAATAAAAGTTGTACATTATAAATTTTAGATTCTATCCATATGGTTATATCTATGATTGCAATCACCAATGTTTTTGTATAAAATTTGAAACAACTAAATTCAAAATTCTTTTGTAATTTGATTAGAAATAAGATATTGACAATTTGTGGCTAAAATTTGTTGTAATGGGTTGAAATGTAATTCTCTAAGTGTAGTGGTTTTTGGAATTTTTTTGGTTGCTTAATTTTATGAGTTTGATTTTTGCAAAAGCACTTTTGATTCATTTTGAACTAAGATCTTTAATTTTTTTTGATAGAAATGTGTGGCATAGAATGAGGCATAGACTTTTCACAAATCATCCCCTTTCTAATCGGATCACACATGAATGAAGCTATCTTGCCATAGAATTTTGTAATATTTTTTTTACTTGCAAAAAGTGCATGACGAATGAGAAAACCAATTTCAATTATGTACATCATGCCAAAAACGCATGATTACACAGTTAGGGGTTAGAAATTTGACATGTCTCTAGTAGAAAAGTTGTACTAGAAATATTGGAATGTGATATTGGAGAGTGTGTTAATAATGAGTTGAGAGAGTACAATAACACTACATTTAATGGCGTCATTAGTGTCTGGAGATAATTGATGTCTTTTACCACAATTCGTTCAAAAGTGAAGAGATATGGTGTCCCTTGACACTACATAGGAGTTTATCACTTAGTGTCATTCCCACTTTTATTGAGAGTGTCTTGTTCTTTTCAAGTTATGAGAGTGGCATGAGGTGGCATGCCATGTTTATTATAAAGTTGTCATATGTCATTGGAACAATACATTCATTTTTTTTCTTACGAGGACACTATATCTCCCTAAAATTAAATAGTGTCCGGATTTGAGAAAAATTGTCCTGGACACTAAATACGCCATTCATTGTACTGTGGTAGAAAAGAGGTACTTGGACTCCCCTATTCATTGGCAAAAGGTCGCCGGTTGGAGTGACCCTTTTTCTTGTCTTTTGGAGCAAATGAAGAATTCATTGCAAAAAGAGAACACTGTCAGGGAAAAGTATCCAAACCTTCGCTCAGGTGTGACCTTTTGGCTTCATTGAGGTTAACAAAGGCTCTTCCCCAGTTGAAGGAAAGTTGGGACTTTGGCCTTCACACTATGAAGCCCCAAATCCAATGTTTTCAGTCTTTTTATTACACTTCTACAACCCTAAGAAAATGAGATTTCACCTCAACCGGAACTTTAACCCCTAAACGACCAAGCATTCATGGTTTTAAAATGTTAAATTTAATTGATCATATTGTGAAAAATATAATTTAGATGTGATCAAATTTTATAACACTAGAATCAATGAAGAACATTACATGTGTTGGTCAAATAATAAATAATTTTGAACAAAAAGAAGTCCACATAGGACCTATTTAAAAGTGCTAAAAAAAACATGAGGCCCAATTTGGGCTTTTTGGTCCTTTAGGGTTAAAGAGTTGGGACTTGGGACGTAGTGTGAAGCACCTTTGAACTTTGGGATTCACTCACAAGGCTCTTCCACAATTGCTATAATAGGGGTTGTCACACCTTCTCCAAGAATGAAATTTCTTTGAAGATTGAGAAGGTTTGGAGAGAAAAGAGGAGCCAATAGGGGCCCTTCTCCATGAAGAAGGTGTGACTCTCCTTCTCTGCCATGTAGAGAGTAAGAATAGAGAACAGAGAATGAGATTTACCTGCACAAATCACGAAGCCACAAAACAAAAAGGAGAAGCAAAGCGGTGAAAACTTCGCACGCGAAACCATTCTTCATCCTTGGAGGAGAAGAAAGAAACTTCTCAATCTTTAAAAGATGGGCCTTGCACAATCCGAGGAGAACGCTACGTCCTTATTCTCTGAAGATTGAGAATGGGGAGAAGGTGTGATAACCCCTAATAGTAAATACTAGCCAATTTTTTTTCTGTTTTTTCATGGGTAGAGCGACATGCATCCTGGAATGTACAATCTACCATCCATAAAATGACACTCTATAATTCGACAATGTTATTTTTTCAAGCAATACACATGTGACAAGTCCTTTTTGTGACTAATCCATGCCTACCACTTTGAAGTTAGTGCTTCCCAAACATGTTATAATAGAGAGGGACAATTGTAGTTGAATAAAGAATAAATTAATAGAATCATCCATATATGTATGTTCATCCATAAAATCATCTATCACAAGACACTTTCTTCCACCTATTGGCAATTTCAATATCTTTTTAGAGGGTTTTGACGATTCTACCGATGTTAACTTTATTGTTCGTTTTTTATAGTTTTTGTAGAGGTTGCCACTCTCAAAACCAAATAAGATTCTCACAAAAATTTGCGAATCAGTTTGGGTTAGCATAAACAATGGACTATTAGCGATTACCTACTTCTTAGAAATGAGTACAAATGTACAATTCCATCATGCATATTGACAAATACCATACTTGGCTGTCATGGTCGGCATCTCATGTCTAATTATTATTTTTTTGCAAAATTCCAACAAATGTCAAATTCTACAGATATTCTTCAAGATTTTCTTTTTCACTATACAAAATAGAAATAATTTTCTAAGGATTTAGGCTTCTCTTTTTATAATTCTTGACGACGGAGTACGGAAATCCTGATGATTGGAGGAGATGATTGTGTCCTACAGCAATGCAATTCCAAGCTACTTTATAAAGTTTAATATTCCAAGTTTAATATTCCCTCCATCCCATAACAAGTGATGTTTTTAAAAAGAAAGAAATTGTCCCAAATTACTTGATGCAAATCAGTTATTGAATTTGAAGTTGTTGTTTTACAGATTCTAACAAAGCAAAAGCACAATACATGTGGACAAGAAGCACAAGAAGTGCTTTTTGTATGTGAAGCTTGTCTTTGCTCATGTGTGGAACCATATAACTAGTTGCAACCACCTACTTTCATAGTTTCTACCATGTAATGCTGTAAACTCAAGAAAGCCTTGTTCAAAACTTGAATTAACATGCTATCATACGCCTCCTCCACAACATGAACAAGTTCATCAATTGATATTTATTCTCATGCTGAAGAAAGTGAATAGCCAGACCTCTTTAATGTCACAATCTATCAGCTGTCATATGCGACATGCCACTTATACTACATGCAATATGACATTGTTTGGACATACAACTACTCTGAAATAGAAAATTATTGTATTACAAGATTTGATGAAATCATTCTAGATTGCTTAATTTTTGGAGTTTTTTCAAAAGCATCGCCTATTATGGGACGGAGGGAGTATCATTTTTTTTCATGCAAATAGAGCAGTTTTTATTGCAACACGTGGCTGACACAACTCTAACAAGTGGGGCCAAAGTTTGAATTTTGATCACCCTCAACAGTGAAAATTGTAATAGTAATACCGACTGTGGCAAGTTGGCAAGTGTGTTCCAAGTCAATCAATAAGGCGGACATTTGATATACACATAACGTCCTAAATGGGGCCTCTAAATAGGCCCGGTATATTAAATTAATTTTTTTGATGTATATGGAATTAGAAAGTCAAATTACTGTTATTAGAATCACATTTTAAAACTAAACATAATAGACCCAATAAAATCTTGATTTGGACATTCAATGATTAAGATACACCCAATTAAAAACTAGCTAACTTCTAAAAATGTAGAGGCCTCTTCAAATCTAATCTAAAAGCATCCTCAATGGGGCCTCTAAAAGGGCCCTGTATATTAAAATATATCTTTTAATATACAAGGAATTAGATCATAATTTTTTTTATATTATGGAAGCGCATTCAAAAATGCAAAGTGAATGTACAAGAAACTTTGGATTTGGACATTGTGTGATTTAAACACATCCCATCAAATGTGTGCTAATTTAGAGGGGCCTTCAAAAAAAGGCTAAAGAAGGCCCTCTGAGTCCAAAACACGGCAAAACACGCCACATTTGCCGTGCCCTTGGCCCTCTAGAATACTTTACACTAGATAAGAGCCCTCTAATTATTTTGGAAGTTAGCTAATTTTTAATAGAGTGTATCTCGGTCATCCAACGTCCAAATCAAGATTTTTTTGATCCATTATATTTTATTTTTAGATGTGATTCTAATAATAGTAATTTAACTTTCTAATTCCATCTACACCAAAAAAAAATTGTTTAGAGGCCCCATTGAGGATGCTCTAAAGATGGTTCAAAGTGCCAAAGGCACGGCAAATGTGCCCAAATGTGCTATGCCTTTGGCACTCTAAACCATCTTTAGACTAGATTTGAAGAGGTCTCTAAATTTTTTGGAAGTTAGCTAGTTTTTGATCAGGTGTATCTTGATCATCCAATATCCAAATCAAGATTTTTGTGGGTCTATTATGTTCAGTTAAAATGTGATTTTAATAACATTAATTTGACTTTTTAATTCCATCGGCATCAAAAGATAATTTTAATATACCGGGCCTATTTAGAGGCCCCATTGAGGATGCTCTTAAGCCCTTGTTGGACCACACCTTTTACACTGTAAAAATACTACGAATAAATTAATTCAACTCTTCAACCCTCATTGATTTGGTCCAATAGAAATTAGAGAAAATGCTATGTGATTCGTCTAATCTCCTCACAGATGCTTGAGATTTGGATGAGGTGCAACAGTGGGCCTCTAAAGAACGTTATGCACACTATGGTACAAAACTTACCACTCTTTTCAAATGTCACTCGTAAGTTAGTACAGTCTTACCTTGATAATATTACATCTTTGGTTCCTGTTAAAAATGTGATATAAATGGGATGTGATATATTGGATAGTATCAAATTTAAATCCGTTTAACATAAGGGTGGAGGTTATGAGAATTTGAAAGCCAACTTGAATCAATTATAGTAAAAGGTGAAGAAGAAAGAAAGCTCTCGCACGGCCCGAAGTAGGATAGTTGGGTTTCCGTTTTGGTTCAATCCAATTTTTTGAAGCGTGAGTTGTGTGTCAAGAGTTGTCTTTAGTGCATTAGAATATAATTTTAGCCCATTAAAATATAAATTTTAGGGAATGGCTCCATCATGTAAAGGTCTTGGGGTTGATTTTGCAAATTCAAACAATGAGCTACAAAGATTCAATGTTGTCAAACCACAAAAAACACGCAATTTTCTATTTACGCATTTGGCTAAGTGCGCTCATTTCATAAGCATATTTGGTTTTTAAAAAATTGGCTAAAAAGCTCTCTTAAAAACGGCGATTTTTGTCTTTCTACATTCTCTTACATTGTAAACAAACAATTCTTTTATGTATTCTCTATTCATATATTTATCTTTTCTTTTATCTTTTCTTTTATTTTTTCATTTATCTTGATTTCTTTCTTGTCTTCTCTCTTGTCTTCCTTCTTGTCTTTCTTCTTGTCTATTTTTATCTTCTACTTCTTCTTCAACTGTGGCTGCTAAACCCTAAATCGCGGCTGCAAAGCAACAACCAAAAATTAAATAAATAAATAAATAAAAGTTTTTTTATTTTTTATTTTTATTTTTTATTTTTTATTTTTATTAATTATTAATTTTTATAAACTTTATTTGGCCGTGAGGTGGTGCTGAACCCTACATAGAGGCCGCCAAAAAGGAAAAATAAATAAAATAAATAAAAATTATTTTATTTGATTGTTCGGTACTGATGTATCCTATACAGCGGCCGTCCAAAATATATATATATATATATATATTGGGTGCGCGGCCGCGCACCCAAAATCCCTCTCTCCTCTCCCTCTTCATCTCCTCCTCTCGTCATATATATAGGGGAGAAGAGAAAGAGAAGGGAGTAGGAGAGGCTATGCTAAAAATAGAAAATTCTTTTTTTTTTTTTTTTTTTTTTTTTGGCATTTTCCGTGTAGGGTTCAGCAGCACCGAACGGCCAAATAAAGTTTTTTTTTTTTTTTTTTTGCTTTGCGGCCGCCGTTTAGGGTTCAGTAAACACAGTTGAAAAAAATAGAAGAAAAAGAAAGACAAGAAGAAGGACAAGAAGGAAGACAAGAAAGAAGACAAGAAAGACAACAAAATAAAAGAAAAGATAAAAGAAAAGTTAAAGATATGAATAAAAATACATAAAAGAATTTTTTGTTTAAAATGTAATAGATTGTAGAAAGACAAAATTCTCCGTTTAAAAAAATTAGACAAAAAAAAATTATGCGCATAGGAGCCAAGTGCGTAAATAGCGAATTGCATGTTAAAGCGGCCTTCATGCTTCATGTAAAGTGGGCCTTAGAGGGTGATAATATTTGGGTCACATTGAAAAAAAGTTAGATAACAAATGGCAATCCCACTTTGAAGATTATGATTATCTACTCCTAGGTTAGGCAAAACTCATTACTTTATCCCATATTCTATCAAGATCTGAAATTACAGGAGGTTTGTGCCTAAAATCAGAAATTTAGGAACTACATCACCTAAAATCTTATAAATTACACTATGAATATGACAAGGTAAGGTGTTAAGTAAATTCCGAGTAAAATTCAAGATTTGCCCTGAATCGTTGTAAGTTGCACTTAATGAATGATTTACAACGGTTTTTTTGTAGCAATGCCTAAATGTTTCAAAATTACTCATAAAGAATGCCTATGTTTTTCAAAAATTTCCTATAGATCTGTCTAAAATTTTATACACGTTAAAATAATTATCAGGCACTTTTTTGCCCAACCTAGGGTAGTAGCTAAACACATTTTCATAAATACTTCTCGTATGTGGGAAAATAAAATAATAAAATAATAAAATCATATTGTACAATATTGAAAGTTATTCAAACACAAAAAGTTTGTGTAGATAAGTTGGATATAGAGATGAACAAGTAGTACATTCAAGAGAATTTTGTACATGTATGCAAATCATAATCCAATTCTTAGCTGGGATCTTAGTATCAATTGTCATGAAATTTATTAAATATTTCTTAAAAGAATGTGATAATATTGAGTGGTACGGATATTAAAGAATGTGGACTTTTAAAGTATGTAAATTGGTTTCAAGATTTTTGGAAGATAATCAATTAAGGTGTGATTCTAAGAAGTGTGATGTTATTGAAGTTGTATACTGGTAAGTAGTTTGTTAAAAACATGCATCTTCAATAGAATCAACTCCCCATGTGCAAATTTTGGCCCAAATTTGATCAAATTCAAATAATCTTAGATGGATTAAGAAATTTATAGGAAGCTATTTTTAGTTTGAATAAATCATAAAATTTAATTTTGGAAATTTTCTCATTTGATTATTAACCCCAAAAGTGTCAAAGTCTTGAAATGAGTTTTTAAATATTTTGTGTAGCTTATTGTGGTTAAATTTTTGGGGATAATTTTTAATTTAACCACAATAAGCTACACAAAATATTTATATTTTTGGGTCTTATAAATTGATATGTAATGTGTGGTCAAATTCAACTTGTGAGTCAAATTAAAAGTATAATTTTTATTTTTATTTTTTTCCAAAAATTGTGAAATCGAGCAACATAATAATGAATTTTTAATTAGTTCATAAAAAGTTAGCTCCATGTTAGTCTACATAGAAAGCTTTGGTTCATTCCATTTTTAATAATGAAGTGAAAGATATGAGGTTTTTATTAACATCAATAAGTTAATACCGTATTTCACAAAATAATGTCGTATTTCGCAAAATTAATATATAAGTTAAAATATCGACATTTCTTCACAAAATTAATATACAAGTTATTTTTTGAGTTTTAGATTTTCAACAAAAATAAAATAAAGATTGTGTTCTTTTCATTTAAAAAAATTCCCACAGCTATTTTTGTCTTGGCCATTAGAATTGAGATTTTGTGTAAAATTGAGCTCATAAAAAATCTAATCAAACTAGCTACCATTGGTAGAGGACAAGGTCAACAAAAATTATTTTTTAAAATGAATGCTAAAACTTTTGATTTTTTTTTAAATGCATGGAAAAGAAAAGTATCTTACCCGCTCCTTTGGATCCATTTCTGTAATCTTGGCCTACACGTCCTGCATACAAATATAATTCAGATAGAACCGGATTTTATATCACTAGAATCAGTGAAGAACCTTGCATCTGTTGATCAAAAGTCAAATAAGTTTGAATAAAAGGAAGTTTACATAAAACCTATTTAACCCCTAAGGGTCCCTAGCTTTTTTGGGCTTAAAATCATCATCGCTTTTGATGTCTTATAGGTCTAAATGTAAGTGAGGTATAGAAATCTCAACCGTACAGTCTTGTAACATACATCTTGTAGATCATGTGAATCAATTCTGGGGTCATTTGGCCATATAGATTGCAAGATCATAGTGTTTTAGTGCTAAAAAAGGATGCTGAAAATTTTCCTAGCAACACAGTTAGAGGTGAAATTCGTTTTCAAAATTACTCAAATGAAAAAACTTTGAACTATAAAGTAGTTCAAAATCTTCATATAAACACATTGGTACCAAAAAAGCCTCATAAATTTTTTTAATGTGCCCTAAAATGGCCTTGCAATGTCAAAAAGTAGCCCGAAAAGTGACCCATTTGAACCAAAAAGCAAAAAGTGTCCAAACTAGACCCGTGCACTAAAATGACTCCCAAACATTCATAACAAAATGGATTGACCTGAAACTTTTACCATGATAACTAGACTTCAAGGGGAATTCAACCCAACAAGTTTTATTGGAAACGGACTTGGGATGAAGGAGATACAAGCCCCCAAAGTTGCTGCCATCAAAATTCACAAAACTGTCCAAAAAAAAGATACCTACTTTCAAATGATCACCAAATATCCAATACATCTTGGATTGATCTGAAATTTTTATCACACATTCCATACATCATGCGGGGACACGTTTTGCAAAAGTTACAGCTCTTTGAAGGTGAATGTCCCTCAAAAACGTCCAAAATATGGACGTCGGGACGCTTAGGGGTTAAATATTTGGTACAAATATATCATTTCTACCTTCCATATATAGTATTGTGTTGGTAATTTTTGCACCTCTGCGTATTGCAAGATTTTTTGATAATGCTACACCCTTCATGTGCTTTGTAGACACATAACTAATATGATTTTCATTGTAATGAATTTTGACAAATGATAATTTCCTTTTCCAAGGTTCAATCAATTAAACTCAATTCAGCCACTCCCAAACTAAGCTATGCAGAGACAGTTCAATTTCTCATGGCAATCTCAAGAAATTCTTGTATTTATGCTCGGTAACAGTTCACTACTGAAGTTATTCTTCTCGCTCTTAGTACTTATGGACTAATTTGAATAATCAATAAACAATCTTTGTTAGAGCTGCTAAACCGAGAGGAAAATCTTCTCAGTCACTCCCTTGTCAATCCAAGATAAATATAGCATTCATCATTTTAAGAGATTTTAAATCTAACATAATGAAATTCAAAGTGAACACTTAATCGTGGATGGAGGGAGCAAATCGATTTTGACTAGACATTGATAAAATGTCCAAATTAACAAACTTGTGAATAGTTACATAAACTTGTATGATATTTTTTGCTTGATAAAAATGTTGAAGATATCTTCACACTACAAAGATTTTATGCTCATAAAAAATAATTTCTTTAGAATCGACATGGCCCGCAATCATTATATTGAGAGGATTAAAAAATCTATGGTCAATACTAATAGTATAAAGACTAGTACCGGTAGTATAAAGACCAATGATGAATGGGTATTGGTCAAAGAATGCTTAAATGTAGCCCTTTGTTGGATTCGATATACCTTGGTATGCGTAAACGTTGGATAAGGGTAAGACCTCAAATCCAATAGCAAATTACATTCCAAAATCTATGGTCAATATATGCCCATCACTGGTAAATGGGGTGATCTTTGGGCACCAATGAATAGTGCCAAAGTTTGATGTCCAAGGTCACTATTGACATTAGCTTGGTACCAATAAGGTAAACTACCCTATTTGTGCTATGTGACTATTTGTACCACTTTAGGTTGCTATGTATCAGTGTTTTATAATTAAAATTTTGATATGTACACTACTAGTACATAGTGGCACATATAAATAGTTTACCTTAGCAACCTTGAGCATCATGTTACTTGGTGCCCAAAGACCACCCATTCTACTACACTCAATAAGGATATTAAGAGGATAAAAAAATCATAGGGACTTACCTTGTAAAAATTATCTTATGGTAAAAAAATTATTGTGTAACAAAAAAAAAATAGAATATTGTGATTGTCTGACTATTTACGTCAATAAAAAAAAATACACATGTGTTTTTTTACAGTATTAGTAAATATTTAAATACCATAGTAGGAAGGCAGGGTCGGCACTTTCATGTCGAATAATTAATTAAAGTTTGAAAAGTAGGGGTCGGCACTTTCAAAAATAATTATTAAAAATTCGGCTATTAATAAGTAACATTGAATTTTACTAGCGGCTACACGTTTTCCTTTGTTTTTTGTCTACAGTTTTTGTTGACTTCATTTTTGTTGATTTCGACAAAATACTTGATAAATTTATTTATTTATTCGGCATTTTTTTGGGGAATTATTTTCTGCCGACCCTGCCTTCCTGGTACGGTAGTGTGAAATGTCGATAAATAGTATGGGTCCCCTTAATACCCCTAGAGGTTGTGTATAAATGGGGCCAGCCCATGTAACTTAGTCCAACCCAGTTTTTCGAGCTTCGTCACTAATCTGTACTGCAAAAGCTGGCGGGGTACCGATTGTCCGCATATGAACTATTATCATACAATTGCACTATGCCCCAGGCACGGCAGGTGGTTGAAATGGGGCCCTTTAAACATTCTACAATAGTGGAAATGTAAGAGGATGGTATCATGGTAGAGCGGTTTGCAAGGTCCTTCTTCCTCACGTATTTTCCGTTCTTTGAAATAGACGGTGTCGATGAAAGGGGAAAAAACACACGACAAGCTCAATCTGGTTCTTCAGATTCCTCATACTGAAGTTTGAAATGCTGTGGACATATCAGGCAAAGTAACCCCGATCATCACTTAGAGCATTGCAACTTTGTCGGGCACTTAGGGCATGCTTCCATGTGAAGATCGGTCGGGTGAAAACTGCTAGAAGACAAGAAACGAGGTCTCACGAACCACCCATACTCCACCCATTTTGGTACAAATGAAAAACAAACTCTTGGGTTCACCCATTTTGGTGGTGAATCGGTAGCTTCCAGTTTTTCAGTACCTGCCACCAATACATGGAAGTCTGGCCTTATCAAGGCGCTGGTGAGGAGGGACTCCCAAGTGCCCATATCCAACCAATTGCAGCCCTGGATATCACAGTTGCGGAGGGTTATCATCCACGCCAAAACTCTTGTGGGTGGCGCCAAAAAGTCCGAAGGATGGAGCAGGTGCATCATTTTGATGATGAAGTTTTAATGTGATAAAATTTTCCCGTACAAGTGAAGATGCTATTATCAAGACAAGGGCCCTATTTAGTTGTACACAAGTGTGGGGCCTCAAGATCATAACAAACCCTCTTGTGATCCATGTGTTGTGAACAAATAAACATGTCATTTTTAGACAGTTTGTGCAATAGTTATAAGAGTTCAAAGTTTTTTTTGGTAAATGACTTGAAATAAACACAAGATAGTTTTGAAGTTAACTCTTCAACAACAATTTTAGATTTGAAGAAATAAGATTGTTTTTTAGTATTAACCTTTAAAACAGATATACACTACATTTTAAGAATGCACACATATACTATTAATTTCATAAATGATCTGTAAAAAAGAAAAAGAAAAAGAAAACACTTTTTATTTTGCGAGAAATGAATGGTCAAACATGTTGTTTAACCAACCCCTTGGATTGGCAGTAGGGTATGTTGTCCTATTACCAACCACTTAAGCAATCTGACCTATATTTGGCAGTGGTAAATCCGGAAAAAAAATTATGACCGCGTTCGAAATAGGATTTCATGAGGATTGCAAAAAAATGCAACTTATAATTTGCATTTCTCAATTTTATACAAAATTCCAAAGTGGAAAGTAACCTGTGACCCAAATCCAACCACTAGGTTTCCCCATGTCCACACCATGTGGTGCTAACTTTCACTCATAATGATACCCAAAACCACCAACTATTTCTTCGCAATGCTTGGCGTGCCATTGGTCTACTTCAATAGTGAAATTGGTGGTTTTGGGTCTCAAGTGTGGTGGCCCCAAGAAAAGTCTACATGTCATAATTGGGGCAGTGGTTGGAAATAGGACAACATACCCTACCAATTAAACCTAGGGTCCCCATATAAAAGGTGGAACCTTAAGATGACATCCTTTTTTTTCACAATCAGTGTACTCTCTCTACGAGCCTTTAGCTCACCACAGAGGCCACATGTATTCAAATTTTGAGCAAGACGAAAACCCACGACACCCCCATTGGGACCACCGATGATCTGGAGCCAAGGCAGGTCTCCTCAATTTATTTTTTTAAATTAGTAGACCTTGGCTTGCGTAACGAGCCCGGGGCCTATCACGTGGCATGGCCTGGCGTTTGAGAGTTAATGGTCTTCTTTCCTCTCTGACACAAGTATTTGGGGAGCTCTCTTGTGTGATGTCATCTTTGGTGGTTACCATTGAACCATGGGTTTAAGAGTTAATGTCGTGTACATTCTAAATTTAAATACGTATTCATCATTTTCTGGTTGCTGCTCGACTCTAACACGCTGTCCAACACAAAAATATGATTTTGAAAAAATTAAAAATATTTAAAAATACTACGTCAAATCTACTTTCCAACGCAATTTGAATTATGTCAATCCGAGTGAACTCCACCCGAGTGCACTTAGTTTTGTATAATATCTCAATCCAAACGGTAAAGACAAAGATTCTTGTCTCTTTTTGAAGTAGAAAAATAAATTCCTAAAAAATAAAAAAATCTCTAATTTTTTTCTCTAACCCAGGCTAAGCTCCCAAGAGACCATTTTTTGGTTGCTGCCCATTTTTAATGGGCTGCTCGGAACATAAAAAAATTTGAAAAAATAAAATAAAATTTAAAATACTACATCAAGTCTACTTTCCAACGCAATTTGAATTATGTCAATCCAAGTTAAACTCCACCGAGGAGAATTTTTCAAAGTGGATCACCTCAACATTGTCTTAGTGTCATAAAATTTGCTATTTGGAGAAAGTAATGATGTTCCCTCCATCATTTCTTTTGCTTTTTTTGAAGTTTACAGTAGATAAACCAACTTCAACCAATCATGCTAAATTTTAAACTCTAAAAGTGAAAATTAAAATTTATAAAATTTTCCAAAGGTTAATGCTTTTAAATTCATCAAAAAAATATCTAAAGTATTTTATTAGAATGACATTTAAAAACTAAACATAATTGATCCAATAAAATCTTGATTTGAACATTGAATGATTAAGATAGACTCCATTAAAAGCTACATTGAATGTCGTATTTTGTGCCCCAAGACACTATTTCTAAACCCAGACACTATTTAATTTTAGAGAGATATAGTGTCTATGTAAGAAAAAACATGAATGTAGTGATCCAATGACATATGACAACTTTATAGTAAATATGGCATGCCACCTCATGTCACTCTCATTACTTGTATAGAACATGGCACTCTCAATGAAAGTGAGAATGACAAGTGGCAAACTCCTATGTGGTATCAAGGGACACTATTTTTCTTCACCTTTGAACAAATTGTGGTAAAAGACATCAATTCTCCTCGGACACTAGGTACGCCATTTAGTGTAGCTAATTTCCAAAAAAATTAAAGGTCTTTTCAAATCTAGTCTAAAGATGGTTTAGAGTGCCAAAGGCGCGGCACATATGGCACATTTGCCATGCTTTTGACACTTTAAACCATCTTTAGATTAGATTTGAAAAGGCCTCTTAATTTTTTGAAAGCTAACTAGTGTTAAATAGGGTGTATCTTAATCATGCAATGTCCAAATCAAGATTTTCTTAGGTTTATTATGTTTAGTTTTTAAATTGTGATTCTAGTAACAGTAATTTAACTTTTTAATTCCATATACACCCAAAGGTAAATTTAATATACCAGGCCATTGAGGATGCTCTCAGCCTTGAATGTTTTTTCTTTTTCTTTAGAGTGCCAGATATGACTGGTCAACAAAAATGAATCATGGCATTTTATTAACCCCTAAAGGAGGTTGCATGCCAAAAAGGGTTGCAAGTGTTCTTCCAGATGGTATTTCACCACGAAGACTATAGTATTGATAGAAATTGCAAATATGAAAATGGAGCTTAGAATGGGAACAAAATATACAATTTTTTTATTTAATTCCCATTCCAAGCTCCATTTTTCAAATTTGCAATTTGGAAAGAAAGATATGGCTACTCAAAGGGCGTTTTCTACGTATTTTGAGTCGTGTTCAGGGAAAATACCTAATTTTTTTATGATCCCACGATGGATGGAAATGCTCTTGAAAATTACCATACGCACAGTGCATGGATATGCACCTCCTCAAAAAATCTCCCCTCCAAATTCACACTTTTACACCCCTTAGCATTACATGTATGCTGATACTACCAGCATATAAAATACCCCAACATCCTTCAGGGGTTAAGTGAAGTTACGACACATGAGAACGCTCCACATGGGCAACTGAAGACTATGAGTACTTGCTATGGGACTGATCCATGGCGGAACTTGCACCATGGGGCACGGAATAGTACTAGGCATCATGGTCACTGGCAGGCCAGCCCGTAATAATGAATTCTCTACTGCTACACGGAAATCACCATATACTGTGGGTGGGTGAATGGCAGGGGCACGTTCATCCATTTAGACAAATTCTCATCCAATTTGAAAAAAATCATTAAATTTGGATGATTTTATGAAAAAAAATTATTAGTAAAGCCTCTTGTAAATACCGTGGACCACAATATATGATGATTTTGGTGTAGTCAACAAAACCTCAAGACTCAGTATTGGACTAAGGTGGGGCCACTTGTGCTCCTTAACCCCTAAAATTCTGAGCGACCATATTCTGGTCGTTCCACTTTTTGGGCAGCCTCCAGGGACCTCATATTTTTTTAAATTTCAATGAAAATTTCAGTGTACCTTCCAAAAACTACACTCTACATGTCGCACTTCGTTTCATGTCATTCCGATAAGTATTGCAAAAGTTATAAGCATTTGAAGTTTTTGAAGCGAGATCGGGCAGCAAGATTTTTTTTATTTTTTACTCTTTTTCAAAATTTCTTTTTTGATTCATGATTGGTTGATCTTTATCTACAAATTAAGCTTTAAATCTACCCATTTTGAGCAATGGGATAAAAGTTATGAGGAGATCTGTTTTTTGGGCAGTTTGGACAAAAAAAACTTTGAAGCTCATTTCTAAACTCAATTTTCAATATTTTTTAATGAAATAAAAGGCACTAGGTGAAGATTTCCTAGTACAACATTCTCACCGTTAAGATTGACATTTTACAATTCCATGTCAATCTTATTAATGATTTTCTTTTTCCTTTCACTTTGTACCCACTTCTAGTAATTGTTTTATGAAAAAATTAATATGAGCTTTTTTCTTACAAGATTTTATATTTGAAGACTTAACTCAATTGTTAACATGGCATTGCCATTCAATGAATTTCTAACCCATTCAAAAAAAAGATATTAATTTCTAAAGTTCAAATTTGTCACCGGATTGAACCCCAAAAAATCTTCTTTTGCAACTTTGATCCTTATAATCTAAGAATCTAATGGTCATTTTGCTCTCAAATTTTGTGCTCACATGAAAATTCAAGTTGGGTATTAAATCTTACGGTTAAATGATGAAAAAACTAAAAAAAACATATGATTTCTTCTGCAACTTCCAAATGCTGCGTTTTTCATGGTTTTTTGTGAGAATACGGTCAAGGAATTTTAGGGGTTAACACAGTTACTATTATTAGGTCAGTTAAATTTTTATGTTTTCTTGTTGGCAACTAAAGGGAGATTTCAACGTACCAAAGAATGCATTAATTGGATACTCTATATGTATACAAAAGTCATGCAGGGTCAAAGTCTTTTTTCGAATTTTTTTCTCAGTAGAGGTAAATATTAATTTTGGGGAGGATAAAAGTAAACATTGACTAAGTGAAAGATGGCGCTTTTGGATGGATTTCTCTAGAACCCCCGGTGGTCTTGAATGAATGGGGACAAAAGTGCCCCCTATTTTTGTCTGGTTGAGGCCCCACCTAAAAAAACAACCCCCTCCTTCAATGGTTTTTTGATCCCAAGTAGGTCCTCATTAAGTAATTTGGAGCCGTAGGTCCCAAATTACCAAAAAAATTGCCAAAAAAAGCACCTGGGGTGCCCAAAATGGAAATTCCAGCGAAAAGAGGGGGTGGATGAATAATGCCCGCATTCAAGACCACCGGGGGATTTAGAGATAGGGCTTTTGTATGTCCCCAACTTATCCCTAGGGGTGCACTCTTTATTATACCCTGGCATCACATGCATTTCTAACCCCCTTTAAAATATCCACTATATATATTAGAATATTCTTATATTTGTTCATGTATATATGTTTAATGTAAATATAAAATCCTATTTTCAGCCCTAAATATGCTTCTTATATGTATACATAGTACAACATTGTTCAAATTAATCCCCCTCTTGTGCACTCACGTGATTCCTTACACACATAAAAGATTGCACCTCTCGGGAACTTATCCATGTTTTTGATGCACCTCCAGAGTTAGAAGAACTTAAGTACAAACATTTTACATCAAAATTGAGAAGCTTTTCAAAGTATACACACTTAACCCCTAACTACCCAAATGTCCAAATTTTGGATGTTGAATGATAAATCTTAGTAAGATTTCATTCACCATGCCACTTTCTGCAAGTAAAAAAATACTCCAAAATTCTATGGCAAGATAGCTTCATGCATGTGTAATCCAATTAGAAAGGGGATGATTTGTGAGATTTTTATGCCTCGTTTCATATTGCAGTGATTCATCAAAAAATTCTAAAATCTTAGTTCAAAAGCTCTCTTGAGAAAGTCAACTCATAAAATTAAGCAACCAATAAATCTCCAAAAATCACTACACTTAGAGTATTACATTTGAACTCATTACAACAAATTTCATCCACAAATTGTCAATATCTTATTCTTAATTGAATTACAAAAGAATTTTGAATTCTAAGTTCAAATTCTATACAAAATATTGGTGATTGCAGTCATAGATCTAACTGTATAGATAGAATCTAAAATTCATAAAGTACAACTTTTATTCATACATCCAGTACAAAATATCCCTCTTAGTTGCATTCTATAATGCATCTTTGCAATTCTCCAAATCTGGAGAGGTCTATAGGCATTTAGGGGTTAAAACATAAGAAATAATTCAAATTCAAAGCACTTGCTTGAATAACAACACGGGTTGATGCTTATTCATTAATCCGGGTTTCTTCTATAGCAAAGGTTTAGTTCATATTGAGCCTTAATCCCTAGAAGGTTTGGGTAATACCTAAATATATTATAAAATGAGGTATTAAAAGCTTTTTTGAGCTTCAACTCCAAAGAGTACACGTAAGAAATCCTATTAACCCCTAAATGCCTAGAGCCCTCTCCAAATTTGGCAATTTTGCAAAGATGCATTATAAAATGCAACTAAGAGGGATATTTTGAACTTGATGTATGAATAAAAGTTGTACATTACTAATTTTAGATTTTATCCAATAGTTAGATTTGCGATTGCTATCACCAATATTTCTGTATAAAATTTGAAACTTGAAATTGAAAATTCTTTTGTAATTTGATTACAATTAAGATATTGACAATCTGTGAATGAAATTTGTTGTGATTGGTTGAAATGTAATACTCTAAATGTAGTGATTTTTGGAGATTTTATGGTTGCTTAATTTTATGAGTTGACTTTTTTAAGAGCGCTTTTACATTGGAATCTTCAAAGTTTTGGGTGAATCACTACAATATGAAATGAGGCATAATTTTTTCACAAATCATCCCCTTTTTAATCAGATCACACATGCATGAAGCTAACTTCCCATAAAATCTATAGTAAAAAATCTACACTACCAAAAGTGCATGACGGATGATAAAACATGGATGAAATCTGTACATTGTTCAAAAAATGAATGCTCGAGCAGTTAAGGGTTAAAAGACATCTGTACGGTTGAATTTGAAATAAAACGTCTGGATATTTTTCAAATGAATTTACACGGATTTTTTGAAATATCAATAAAATCACAATTTTAATACTTTCATCTTGTAATTCATTATGATTGGTTGAAATCATTACTGACCTACCTGTTCAGTTTCAGTAGAAATTAATTGTAAAATCAAGAAGCTGAAGGCTGAAATATGCAAAATGTTCAGCTAGGGTTTAAACCCACATCCCCTAGTACATAACAGTGAGCTGTAGGCCCACATGTGGCTAGGGTTGTAATTTGTTCCCCTGCAATGAAATCTGCTTTCATTTGTTTCAAAAAATTAAAATTAAAAAATAAAAAATAAAAAAGGCCTGGTAGGTATCTCAAGTACAGCGGTAGACTTATGTGGATGGCCTGGTTGCAACCAGGTTGACATCTCAATATCAGAAGGTTTAAAATATTGTATACAATATCAGAAGGTTTAAAATACAATACAGGCTTCCCCTCAGCAGTGAGTACATTCATGGCATTCTTCTTATCATCCTTTTTGCATTGTTATTACGGTCGGTACCATTTTTGACCTAGTCTTAAGTTGTACAAGCTGTTTATGTTTGTGCCTTAGGTGTTTTTTTATTTTTATTTTTTTTATCATTTTGTGCAGGGATTTTGTTGTCTCTACCCTACCAGAGAAGAGACTACGGAAACGTATTGTTTTCAAGGAGTTAGATCGTTGAACGATATAAACAACCCATAAAAGTAAATCTAGGATAAATACTAAAACAAAGACTATGTGACTAGCAGCTTGTTTTACAAGACAATTAGTTTAGCAAACAAAACTTCAGAGGAAGCTGATAGAGCAGACGGTTTTGACCTATGAGGATCACTTTGATGTGGAGAACTTGTGGTTGCTCCAGGTTCCGGGATTTCTGTACCATAGCCTTTAGAATCCTCCGCTCTATTCATTAACCCCTAATTGCTTGAGCGTCCATTTATTGGACGATGTACAGATTTCATCCATGTTTTCTCATCCGTCATGCAATTTTTGCAGTGTGAATTTTTTACTCTAGATTCTATGGGAAGTTAACTTCTTGAACATGTGATCCAATTAGAAAGGGGATGATTTGTGAAATTTTTATGCCTCATTTCATGTTGTAGTGATTCACCCAAAATTTCAAAGATTTCAGTGTAAAAGTGCTTTTGAAAAAGTCAACTCATAAAATTAAGCAACCAAAAAATCTCCAAAAATCACTACAATTAGAGTATTACATTTCAGCCAATCACAACAAATTTCATCTACAAATTGTCAATATCCTATTTGTAATCGAATTACAAAAGAATTTTGAATTTTGAGTTTCAAACTTTATACAAAAATATTTGTGATAGCAATCATAGATCTAACCATATAGATAGAATAAAAAATGCATAATGTATAACTTTTATTCATACATTAAGTTCAAATAAACAAGTAATTCTCTATTTTTGCACTTGGCCAAGTGCAATCATTCCGGGACCTAATTGTGCTAAAAACAAAATTATCAAAAAGATTGACGAAAAAACATCGATTTCTTTCTTTGTTGAAACTTGTAGTATATTGCAATAAAACACTAATATTTTAAATTTTTCATAACAAAAATTTGAATTTCATTTATTTTTAAAATTGCAAGATTGACTATTTAAAAACTATTACAGATTATGAATAGATCAAGACACTATAAAACCGCTACCAGATTGTATGGAGAAAATATGATTTTTTTCCTTATTTTCCTTTTTCTTATTTCTTTTGTGTGTGCCAAAAAGTACATAAGGGTATGTTCTTTTGAGGGCTGGAGGATGGAGGGTGCGTTGCCGCATACCCTCAGCCCTTCCACCACGCCCAATTTATTATTATTATTATTATTATTATTATTATTATATTCTAAAAAAATTCCGAGTTTTCCAAGGCAGAGGGTCAGTGCGCGCAGACCCTCTTTCGTTTGTCCTCTCCTTAAAACATCATAAATATGTTCTTCCATGCTCCCCCTGACCTTATATACTCGTGAGGCAGCTATGAGAGGGTGTAGAAGAACATATGCATGTTTTCTTGAGGGCTGGAGGATGGAGCGTGCGCTGCCACATACCCTCAGCTCCTCCGAAACGCCAAAAAAAAAAATCTAATTTTAAAAAAGAAAATAAAAAAATCTGGGTTTTCCAGAGCTGAGGGTCCGTGGACTGTCTTTTCTGTTTCCTAAAGAGAACATCAATATGTTCTCCCATGCTCCCATGGCCGCGGAAGAAAGCATATGGGCGGCTATGCATCATTAGCGACCCGCAAAAGTAGATAGATAGATCAATGTTTTATGATTCTTTTGTTTTGTTTTTTGTGCAGGTGCTTGGGAGTGCATGGTCGCGCATTCTTTTTCCTCCTTTTCTTAGTGCATTTGGAAGTCCCATTGGAGTTGACAACGATGTTGTTCATGTGGAATCCTATGGACTCTGTATAGGGGAGTGAATCGCTCGGCTCGTTGTTCTCACAAGTTTGTTCCAAGAGGTTGGACAATCTATTTTGATAACACAATGAAAAAATGTCATGGTGGAGTTGCTATTTGGAAGGAAGAAGCAACAGCTGCAACAATGGCGCTATATGATTACGTGCGGATGAAGCAAATCACTATTACAAATGAAGCAAAGTTGCACATACTTGAATGTCAATTGCCTTACAGATTGAAGGCATGGGTGATTAGAAGTTGCATAATGAACTAGATGCTTACTAGAGTAGATGAGTACAATACTATATAGTATGTGGTTTTTTAGTTTAGTTGTCAAGGTAGTGATTTAAAAGTTTGTACTATTTTTATAAATTGTAAACTTGTAAAGTGTTTTTGTGTACTAAAAAGCATATTTAAAACATATTCGCCTATTTGTGACCTACTTTCAATTGCTTACAATATGTTTATATGGTTTTGTAAGATGTGTACTTAACTTGTTGTTTGAGAACTCCAACCTCTTGTATATACTAACATACTATGCGTCAAGATCAATTTCAAAGGAGAGTTTTGTTGTGTATAGAATCCAATTCGAAAATTTTCAAAGCACAATTAATGGCTTTTTAAAATAAAAAAAGACTTGACAATTTCCAAGAATTTGCAATTTATCCCTTTTGCAACCAAATTTGTGGGAGAAAGAATTTGGCCAAATAATTCATGCAATTTCTACCAATCTAAATTTTTAGTGCGCCCGGAAGCCAAGTGCATGATTATATGGCTAAATACAAAAAGAGGGAATTGGATGTTAATATCCCTTAGTTGCATTATGTAATGCATCTTTGCAAAACTGCTGAATTTTGAGAGGGCTCTAGGCATTTAGGAGTTAACACAATTCCATACTTATAGAACTGGTTATGCTCAGGCTCAAGTTTTGTCCTAGTTAGGATTGTTTGTCAAAATGTAAGATGATAGTACAATCTTTTTGTTTCTATTGCACCCTTCATCAGGAACTTCAAGGCATGTGAACATAGTGCCATGATGGTGCATTGAAATGCAATTAAGATAATTTGGTGCCAACCTCCATACCAACCTAGTATGGATAAAATGACACTAAAATGACCTGTTTGCGGCCTTTGGTGTCAAAATGGCACCAAAATAGTCTGGCCCAACTTTTCTGATGTTGTTTCTCAGTTGTAACAATTTGAAAGAATAGTCTAAGCACTCCTTGTTTTGGTTTACATCTGCAAGTTTAATTAGCTTCCCACCTAATCTCTTCTACCCATGTTGATTCTCCTGATATTTTCTACACCATTTATTCTACATCTACATTATTTTAAAACACCTATGTTAATGTGGGTCACTACAACATAGCATAATAGAGCAATGCAATGGAGCACCCTTTTGAAAACTGGATCAAAGGAGAATCTTTCACTTAGATCCACTTTTATAAGTAATAAAGAAATGTCATTTTTATTCCATGAATATTTGGACTACCGTGTCATTGCCACTTATACGTAGTTTCTAATTGTAATTGACTGTGGTCCCATTGCAAAAGGGTGTTGGCTCCCATTGTCAAAAGTGCCACATGTCATCTTGTGATTGGTTTAGGATGACATGAACCTCTCAAAATTTGACTTGAAAATTCAATTTCAACAGCAGGGTGCCTAAATTTGGCCCTCATGTATGATCAAGTGTGTCATGCAATGATTAAATGTTTGATAAATTTTCCTATTGTGGAATAACATGTACTACATAAATTTATCAAAAGAATTCCTCTTGTGGAATTTTTTTGCTTGATAATTCTATTGTTGTAGAGTTTGAGAGTTGTGCATGAAATGTTGAGTGGACATTTAAGAATTACAAATAGAGAACTCATTTACGATATTTTAAGCCATTGAGTCGGGTTCCTATTCTCAAATCATATAAGATGCAAGAAAAAAGTTAGATATAGGGTTGAACAATGATGGCTCTACTTCAAAAGTAAAAGCATCATCCAATGTGTTATGATATGAGACCTTGAACAAATGAACTCTTAATGTATGTTGGCCACTTAAAGGAGCCAAAGTTAATTCTCTTTATCATCTACGATACATACCTAAAACTAACGCTTTAGTGCAAAACATATTTGTTGTTATTAGAATGATCGACATTTGATTGATTCTACATAGCAATTGAAAGATAATTCTATTGCATCAATGAAGGTAACTATGTGTTATTTGGACATTCTATATATATACAATATTTGTAGAAATTACCAAGGTTGATTTTCAAGTTTAGTCAGTTGAGTGTGGAATGAGCTTTTATCATGAATTTTTTAGATTTGTTGTGTGATTGTATGCTCAGTTGTAACAAAGATGGGATGGTAATTTGCATACGTAGGTGGTGTATAGATCAAAAGATACAATCATGCAAAGGTTAAAAACCTAAGTGCATGCATCTCCTAAAATTTTACATACAATGAGCTATGCATCTAAACTTTTTGCACACAATGAGCAAACGTTGCCGTACACACAACTACCAAATCAATTTTATCAAATCTAAAAATAAAATTTTCATTTTGGGCCTTTCCAAAAATTTCAAACTCAGACAAGGGGCCAAATAAAAAATGCAGCTAACTTTGTAGCTTATAATCTTACAATTGAGGAACCTTGAATAGTTGAAAATTTGTGAATGCTAATACATTCAAGTTGGTTGAAATACCCTAGAGCTGAATTGGTCAAAAAAGTTTTACATAAAAAATTATTTGCTATTTTTCGAGAAGGGATACTTTTAGGCAACTTTGGAATGTTTGGAGAGAAACGTAATTGTGAACATTTAGGGATTAAAGTTATATTGGTAAATGATCTAAAATCACTATAAGGCTTGATGTTTACAAGTACAATTAATATGTACCCATTGTTAAAAGATTTTAGAATGTTGGTTTCAGGTACAATGTATTATAAATAATATTTAAAAAAACTCATTTTAATTTGTGTAGATACTAATAGAACGGTTCTAGATCACACTCATCAAATTGCTTAACCCTTTAGTGCCCAGGGTGGTTCTAGAGAAACCAGAGTTTTTTGGTGGTTCTTATTTTAAAACTCTCTCTATTCAAACTATGGAAACTATTAATAGTATTTAACCATATAAATATAAGCATAGCTTAATCAAACAAGTGCCGGTTAAACCTTGGTAAGATCCAACCGTTGGATTGGAAGATTATAGTATGTCTTTCAACCGTATAATGCACACTCAAAACTGAGATTTTGGAGGATGTGCAACTTCAAAGTTAAATAGAATTTGGGTTAAATTTTCAAAAATAAAAGTGAAGAGGTTTAGCAATGACCTATGTCAACACCTCTCCATTGCAATCTTTCATGTCAAGAATGATTCACACATAATTATTGTGAATTTTACAAGTGATAGAGATTTATCCACATACGGTTTAGGACAAAAAATTATACGTATAAATATGAAAGGAATTGGTACATTGATCAAGATCAAAATACATACACTAATGGAACATGAACAAGAGAACACAATCCAAAATTTTAAAACAAGACAACAAACTTCCAAACACAAGAAATACTGCATAGTACATGTGTTGTATTTTTAAGTATTTATTGTATTTTCAAATATTTGCAGTATTTTCACATTTTGTTCATAAGTATTTTGATAGTTGCACAGCTCCAAATTGAAATTTTAATTTTTTAGAAGATTTATTTTATAAGTCTCTAACTCTAAGCATCACAATTCAAAATCCAATTGTTCATGGATTTTCCGTTATTTGCATTTTCGACACGTCAGTGACCACAATGTGGTCTCCTAGGCACTAAAGGGTTAACTCCTAAACGTACTAGGGTGTCCCTAGAATTGACAATTTGAGAAAAAACATCATAAAGTACTATTTAGAAGAATATTTTGGAATTGATATACAAATGAAAGTTTTAGATTTTGAATTTTAGATTCCATATGTATGGTTCGAATCACCAATACTATCACCAATATTTTATTATATATTTTGAAAGTTTAAAATAAAAATTCCTTCTAAATCTAATTACAAACAAAAAAATTAACATTTTTTGAGCAAAATTTGTTGGAATGGATTTGAAATGAGATAATCTTAACGTGATGATTCTTTGAAATTTTTGTAATAATTAAATCTATGACCTCAATTTTGCAAGGTCACTTTTGAACTATAGTCCATGCAATTTTGGCTTGGTCAACAACTTGACATACTTATACATTTGTAATTTTAGAAAAAAATGTACCGTAGTATCACCAAATCCAACCATTGGATAAGACAACAACTAGATGGAGTATCTCCAAAATTGGATGACTTTCATCCAAGCATTGATGAGAATTTAGAGTGAGTTTGAATTTGGCAGTTGTACAAAAATTGGACGCTGTGACGTTTAGGGGTTAAAGGACGAAGATGCCTGAATTAGGCCTCAAGTGTAAAATTAAAAAAAATTGAGTGGGTCCTAGGTGGACTTCCTTTTGTTCAAAATTTATTTATATTTGACCAACATATGGCCACATGCAATGTTTTTGGTGATTCTAATAATATAAAATTTCATCCAATGTGAATTATGCTTTTCACAATATGATCAATTGATTTTTTCATTTTAAAACTATGAATCCTTGGTCCTTTAGAAGTTAACTCAATCCACCCACAAGACTATCTCAGATGTTCTAGATCAACATTATTTGGTATAAGCAAACATTTTGAATCCAGCCAATGCCAATTTTTCACAAGTACTTTAATTGGTTTTTGGGACATGAGTAGGAAGGGTGGTCTTTGAACACTAAGGAATACTTCTTTTGTCCCACAACAAAAAGTTTCCAATATCCCTTGCTTTTGGGTTCTGAAATAAACTTATAGTTCCTCGATTGAAGTGCAAGTAGTGCCGTAGGGGCATCACATTTTGTTGAGAATGTACTTCTTAGCATTGTGACACTATGATGAATAGTAGACGTCATCGGTATAGCTCCACGAGCCACCATTAACGTCTTCCATTTGACCACCCCATTCATTGCTTGACGTTTCGTTCACTTGTTTCAAGAAATTCCAGACATCCGTTCCTTTGAAGGAGGTTTTGGGTGTTGAGGGTGACTGTTTGCGCAAGGAAAAAAAAAGAGATTTGAGGTGCAGTCTAACAAATTGGAAATTCCAAAAAAATATGTTCCTCCCTAAATTTTCCAAGCTTGAAACAATCCACTAAAAAGTCCTAGATAAGTCACTCTTTTGACAACATGATCCAGATAAAGGTCATCTTAAATGTAGTCAAAGGGCAAAAGAGTAGCTGTAATTTTGGCGTTAATTTTGTGATTGTTCGCAAAACGGGAAGCTTTTTTTGGGACAAAGGGAGTAGTGCCAAAGCATAGTGCCCAAGGCCCATATTGGCACTAGCTTGGGCACTGAACACCATGCTTTGACACTATTCCTTGGTGCCCAAGTACCTCTTTTCTACTAGTGTGTCATGCCTCTTTGAAATTTATGTGTTGTGTAATGAGTTATTTTTAAAATATAGTTTTTAAAATTTATTTATTATTTTTGAAAATTCTAATTTTCAAAACTGTCAAATTTTGTGATGCATTCAATTTCAATCAAGGTCTTTGGATGTATGTTAGGCAATTGTTTTCCTTATAAAAAATCACCCAGGTTTAGTGTACTCTAGTAGAATTGGCTTAACATTCAGTAGCTCTCATAAGAGCTGCCTTGCGGCTTCATCCAACCCTTAACACCTGTACTTTTAGCTATTGATGGGACTCATGGGATGGTGAGGGATATTCCTCATTATTTCATTGGAATTGGGGCAGTCCCAATGGAGGCTACTAAATGTTATGGGGCTTTCATCTTTTCTACTCAATTGAAAATCTCCATAAGTTGGAGACACTCGTAAGCACATGTGACTCAAAAGTGCCATCTTCATTTGGTGTACATCCCAATACCTACCTCCATTGAAGATCGATTTTAAAACATTTGCTAAAGAAAAAACTTTGACCCTTCACAACTGTTGTAGTCTCCAAGGAATAGTGTCAAAGCATGGTGACCAAAGCCCCATATTGACACTATTCCTTGGTGTCCAAAGACTGCTTTTCTATTAGTGATTAGGTGAACTCATCCCGTTGAACAAATTTTTGTTTATTTGAACAAATTTTCATTCACTTTCAATGATATGAACGACAATATTTTTGAAAAATAACTATAAGTTTGTCCTCTCGTGAATATCAAGGCTCACAATGATGATGACTCTAGTGTATCCTATGTCATAATCACTTTGGACATAAATTAATTAGTACATTTTGTGAAGGAAAATGCCACATGTCATCTTGTGATTAGTTTATGGATGACATGGACCTCTCAAAATCTAATATGAAAATTCCATATAGTGTTGGATTTGTACGATCCGTAGTGAAAAGATGAATTATAACATTCAATAGTCTTCACTGGCTCTGCCTTGCTCTTGAGGAGAATGTGCAGCATATTGTGCATTATCATCCAAGAACAATCAGTAGCTACCCATGTTTTCTCACAGATGGAGGTTTTGGAAAACTAGAAGGGAAGGTAACCATGCATGGGCTTTGCTGGCACATCCCCACATGTCCTTCACTTTTAACCCCTAAACGTCACAGCGTCCAGAAAGTAGACGACTAACAGATTCAAACCCTTCTCACGTTCTCATCAATGCTTGGATGAAATTCGTCCAAATTTTTGGAGATTCTTCACCAAGTTGTTGTCTTATCTAACGGTTGGATTTAGTCATACTTGATTACATATTTTTCTAAAATTACAAATGTAGAAGTATGTCAAGTCGTTGACCAAGCCAAAATTGCATTGACTGTAGTTCAAAAGTAGCCTTGCAAAAATGAGGTCATAGATTGAAGAAACACAAAAATTTCAAAGAATCACCACGTTTAAGAGTATCTCATTTCAAAGTCATTCCAACAAATTTTACTCAAAAAATATTAAATTTTTGTTTGTAATCAAATTTAGAAGGAATTTTAAATTTCAAATTTCAAATTTTATAATGAAATATTGGTGATAGTATTAGTCAATCAAACCGTACGGATGGAATCTAAAATTCAAAATCTAGAACTTTCATTTGTATACCAATTCCAAAATATTCTTCTAAATAGTAGTTTATGATGATTTTTCTCAAATTGTCAATTCCAGGGACACCCTCGTACGTTTAGGGGTTAACCCCTAACTGCCCAAGCAGGCGTTTTTGGCCTGATGTACAGATTTCATCCGTATTTTCTCATCCGTCATGCACTTTTTGTGGTGTGATTTTTTTACTGAATTTTTTATGGGAAGTTAACTTTATGTATGTGTGATCCGATCGAAAAGGAAATAATTTTTGAAAAAATTATGCCTCATTTTGTGTTGTAGTGTTTCACCGAAAATCTTGAAGATTTTGGTCTAAAAGTGATCATGAAAATAAAAAATTATTAAAATCAAGCATCCAAAAAATCTCCAAAAATCACTACACCTAAAGTACTACATTATAAGCCATCACAACAAATTTCATCCACATATTGTCAATATCATATTCGTAATTGAATTACAAAGTAATTTTTTATTTTATGTTTCAAAATTTATAAAAAAATATTAGTGATAGTAGTCATAGATCTAACTGTATAGATAGAATCTAAAATTAAAAATGTATAACTTTTATTCATACATCAAGTTCTAAATATTCATATTAATTGCATTTTATAATGCATCTTTGCAAAACTGCCTAAACTGGACATAGGTGAGGACGTTTAGGGGTTAAAGAGAGCAACATCATAAGTAATAATACTTTAACCCAAGAATGTTATGATGCATGTCTAACCAATAGAAAATGGGCAACCTGAATAATTTTTTTTCTTGAACACTGCGCCATTTCAATTGTCCTTCCATTGACAGTGGTTTATGACCTTCTTGCTTCCTTCCCCACCCTCCCCACTCTCTGAAAAATAAAAAATAAAGTGTTACACTTAATGCACTACATGGATGGAATCCACATGATGCACTATAAATCACACGATGGATGAAAAGGCAGAGTGGCTGAATGCTACTGAATGTTATGGTTGATTATACAGACAAGTCAGGTAGGTCTAAAAAGACATACGGATACCAATGTTTCTTTTTTCTCTGGTTTCAAAAGAAGGTCATGGTCTACTATTGATCGCCCACTTTTTTATTTACCCAACACAAATAGTGAGACACCTTCCCTCTCAATTGCCCACTTTTTATTTATTTATCCGACACAAGTAAAGACCTTCTGTACTGCAGGTTTATGGCACACTTTTGATAGAAAACTGAAAGGACTGTTAGAGGCTGGACCTCCCTCCCTTTTTCTTATGGGGAAAAACTATGAAAGATGCTTTCGGAGGTGTCCGAAATTCTGAATGACATAGTTGACGGTTAAACTAGTTTTTCATGAGTTTGAAGACCACCAAGCTCTTACACATTTAATAATGAGAGGATACTAAGCTCTTTCACATCTTATAATTATTCAAAGTGAACAAATAAGAGTATATTAAAGCAAAACACAAGGTATCTTATTCAAATGCAATTTCTCTTTTAGAATAACTCTAATTGCTGAAAACTCTAATCGTTCAATATTTTTGCCGGCAATACTAGTAGAAACACCGCTCTCGTAGATTAGCAGAAGACCTAAAAGAAGACCCCACATGACAAACTAGACAAGTTCTGGGCTGGTTTGGGTATGCTTTAGTAGTTTGCATTGTCGATGTTTCTACTAGAACAAATTCCTGCAAATTTTTCATTTTCTTTGTAGAAAAACAAACATGCTCTCATGGACACACTTTGAGGAAGTTAGTGACCAAAACACACTTGGATACCTTTTGTTTATTAGACAGTTTGCACATGCAAGGAGTCCACCATAACATTCTTGAGCTGCTTTGGCTTGCATGTCAAACTTACACTAGTAAAATAGAGATATTTGGGCACCAATGAATAGTATTAGAGCGTGGTACCTACCAAGCTATTGTCACTACTGGTCTTTGTCACCATGCTCTGGTACTATTCCTTGGTGCCAAAATACCACCCAAAAGATTACAAAAAGTAAAATTTTCCACATGTTTTACATGAATAAAAGAGTTAGTACTTTTTTTACATGTAGATGCATTAGAACTATGTGAATTAGGCATGTAATATGTGTGGAAATCACTTAACATTTAATTTTTTAATTTTTTGAAGTAATCTTTTTGAGTATATGCTTAGGAAAATCTCTTCAATTTAATTTAAAAAAATTAATGCTTGATGATTGTTACACGTATTACGTGCCTAATTTATGTTGTTTCAATGCTTTTTTCAAGTAAAAAAGCACTAACCCTTTCTATCTATGTACAATGGCCTCCAATAAGTCTTGCAACCTCACTTTCAAACCTCTCACTAAAACATTTATCACACTCACTACGACGGTTCGCTGACCATGAAATTTTGCATGTATCACCGCCTGGACATAAAGCATTTTTGGGCCAAATTTGGTACCTTGAAAATGTGCGGTTTATAAAATAATGCCAATTTGTCAACTTTTAAGCCTTTGTTTTAAAAAAATCATATATGATACCCAATAGCTACCAAGGATCCAAATTTTTGGTAGAAAGTAGAAGTCACGATAAGGAACAATATAGTGTTATAAAAGATAATGGTATTCCTAGGTGTTTTTGTGTCCACATGCAATTCAATTTTTTTTAAAGAAGGCTAAATTTTAGTTTAATTATATAATAAAGTAATTTTCTACTTTTGTCACTTTTTTTGTAACACCATGTTGTCATAGTAAGGAATAACATGGTGTCATAAAAAGATGAGAAAAAAAGGTCAATTACTTTATTCTGTAATCAAACAAAAATTTGGTATTATTTTTAAAATTTTGAATTGCACGTGGACACAAAAATACCTAGGAATACCATTATTTTTTATAACACCATATTGTTCCTCATTGCGACTTCTACCTTCTACCAAAAATTTGGATCCTTGGTAGCTATTGGGTACCATATATGATTTTTTTTAACAGAGGCCCAAAAGTTAGCAAATTAGCATTATTTCATGAACCGCGCATTTTTAAGGTACCAAATTTGGCCCAAAAATGCTTTATGTTCAAACGGTGGTACATGCAGAATTTCATGGTCAGCGAACCGTCGTAGTGAGTGTGATAAATGTTTTAGTGTGAAGTTTGAAAGTGGGGTTGCAAGACTTATTGGAGGCCATTGTACAAAATGTAAAAATCCATTATTTTTTGTAACCTTCCAAATTTGAGGTGTGGTCTTGTTTCTACAACCCCTTTTGTACAAGAAAAATCTTGAATTGAAGACTTGCAATGCTAACATAGAGGCACCGTTGCTACTATTGAAAAATGATGCTTCTATAGTGCTACTGTAGAAAAGGGACCAACTTCCAATTCGAGCCAAGTTGAGTGAGCTCTTGGAATGAAACAAGACATGGCCTGCTCAAGTGTAACAACTAAATAATTTATTGGCACTTGAATTCAAATGAAGATTTGCATGCAGTAAACACTAGAACAAAAATGGGATTCTGTGACTGAAAAATATGACTGGATTTTTAGTTGTAAAATACCTTAATTGTCCACATTAACAAGTTTTACAATTGTTAATTGGATTTATTTATTTATTTTCTTTGTTTGTTTGTTTCTTTCTCCGTAGTAGACTTTGGAAATTTTTAGCGGTGTTAAAAAAATAAAATATAATTTTTTTCTTTGGTAGTAGATCATGCAAGCTTTTTGTATATTTAATTTTTTTCAATTTAATTTATTTATTTTGGACAAAATTGTGATGGCTTGGAGAAGGTTTTTTTTTATTTTAATTTTTAAAAAAAAATTTCCGGCGATTTTTAGCTTCGAGCAGCTGCTTAGCAGCTAGCTAGGAGCTGTTTTCTTCTTCGAAGCAGACTTTGGACATTTTAGCCTTTTTTATAACCTACATCGTAGCAATGAAAATAACTTGTTAATGTGGACAATTAAGGTAATACATTACATATTTTGATTCATTTTGGTGTACAATATAATATAGAAAAAAAAGGTTCTCTAAAGAATGAAAGGAAGATATCAACATTAGTTGTACCTATAGTCGTACCCATAACTACAAGAATAATGCTTACACCAAAGACCGTATTTGTACTAGTATTGATGACCAGTTCATACGAGGCAGTTGTTTTGCTAATTGCAGCAATCGTATTGCAAACTGCAGCAATCGTATGGCCGACTGCACTAGTTGTAGGAGCAATTCTTGTCAATATTTGCAATTAACGATGAAGAAAAATCAATTTAAATCAATTTAAAAGAATTTCCTAACTAGTTGTAGTCGACTAGTCATATAACAACCAGTCATAGAATTCCACTATTCTTCTAGTGAAATCAATCCTAATGTACGAATTTTAATATGTTAATTTATTCACATTAATTCGAAATCAACATCCCATATGATTTCATCCCCAAAGATGGTAATACATGTTCAGATGAACCTGGAAAGAATGTGTCCTGAACTCTTCATTACGCTGGTCTCAAAAAGAGACTACTTAGCCTTCTTCAAATGCACATCAGTAATGACCAACATGACCTCCTGTCTTGTTGTCCCCAACTTGAGTTAGGCGAAGATACTACAGTACTGGAAAGAAAGAGAGTGAAAGAGAACTACGCTACTTTTTGCCAATAGTGCCGTGACCCATACTAAACTATGTACTTGAGGTTATAACTTTTTATACAACATGAATATCGAGAAAAAAGATATTAACCCCAAAAGGATGTTGGGGTATTTTATACGCCAGTAGTATCAGCATACAGGTGATGCTAAGGGGTGTAAAAGTGTGAATTTGGAGGGGAGATTTTTGGGGAGGTGCATATCCATGCAATGTGCACATGATGATTTTCAAGAGCATTTCCATCCGTCGTGGGATCATAAAACAATAATGTATTTTTCCAGTACACGACTCAAAATACATAGAAAACGCCCTTTGAGTAGCCATATCTTTTTTTTCCATGTCACATATTATTAAATGTATATTTAGTTCCCATTCCAAGCTCCATTTTTCATATTTGCAATTTCTATCAATACCATAGTCTTCGTGGTGAAATATCATATGGAAGAACACTTGCAACCCTTTTTGGCATGCAACCTTTTTTAGGGGTTAAAACTATATATATGTAGGAGGAACTCTATAAACATAGTTGGTAAAAATATACATGTTGCGTAAAAATTTATTTCCCATTTAAATCAATTAGTGTAGGTGGCACTATTAGAAAAAATTAGTGTAGCAAGAAAAGTTGCTCTGACTAGAATTATATATAAACAACTACACCAATTATTGCCATTACTGTGAGACACACTAATTATTTACTCAAGGCTATAACTTTTTACAAAAGGCAAATATATTTTCACCAATGTCGTTGAAGATATTGGTACTACTAATGTAGTAGAATGACCGTAAACATATTTTGTAAAAACGTTTACTATGTAACCATTTTAAAACAATTAGTGTGTCTCATAGTAATGGCAAGTAAGAGCAACTAGTGACAAAGAGAAATTATAACATATTGACAATAGTACTAGTGATCCCATGACTAGTTTGTGGTATTTAGTGCAATATGCTACCACCCATGGAGAAGGTCGACTACTTTTGCTACCCAAGTATGTAGAAGTAGAAAAGGAAAGATAAAATTATTCTTACAAAATATATTTGGAGAGTTCTTATTGGTTGCCAAGTACTTGTGAAGCCTTAATTGGTTGTTATTGATGCTACCTTCAAAGTGAATGATGTAGCAAATTGTCTACCGACTTATAAAATTTGTCAAATATTTTGCTAATGACTATTTTTACCTACAATGAACTAGTAGCACAAGAATTTTGTTTGGTAGAAATCCGGCTAATTTTAGCCAGTTTTGGGATCACTGGGTAGAACATGTTACTGTTACCAGTAGCGCTTAAAGGGATTTTATAAAATAAATCTTACCAGGTGCATAGAAAAGAGTATCTTTGTTTCTATAGTAGTAGAGGCCGCACTGCTTCTTCACTGCCTTTCTGTGAGTTGAGTCTTCTTCCTCCACCTGAAGCAGATGGTCATATAAATGCGCTGCCTGGCGTTGGTGATCTACAAACACTCTCCCAGTTTCTCACCCTTGCAACTCACTCACTCACAGACTCCCCGTAACCATTAGACTCTTGCAGCTTTGCAGCCTGATGGTGTTTGTGCCGTGTCTGTGGAGTGCTATGCTTGTGGGTCACCCACACTTCACAATTGAGTTTCTCAAATTCTACATCTCTTAGTGACAGTACTAGCTCTGAAATCAAGTGACAGAGTTGCCATTAATTGCAGCTTCGTTTTAGTCTTGCTCTTCCTGGTCGATATATGCAGCTTCAAAAGGGCCGGAGTCAGAGAAGAATAACAATCCAGTTAGACTTTCTTCTGTATCTTAAGAGTCAGATATTGTTTGTTCAAAGCTCGACACAAAAACGACATGATCCCTCTCTTAGAGAGTACTAAGTTCGTTGCTCCAGGCTCTCGGTATTTCGTGACTATTATGCTCTAGGAGTACGTACTCCTCGTGACGTTCCTGATGATCTGCACAGGAAACCCTCCACTGTATCAGCCTGTCAGAGTCATTGCTTCAACGCCGTGTGTCAATATTTACGGCAAGGTTTACGACGGCTCATAGCTTTGGAGAAGAATCATTAGGGTTAATCGATTTTTTTTGTTTCTCAATTTCTTGAATTGGGGGCAGTGAAGTACGTATTAATTAAGTCAAGCTAGGCAGAATGGTGTCTGGGAGAAAGATAGGGAAATTGGTGCAGAAGTATTACATGCGAGTGGAGCCTCACTGGGATGATGAATCGGATGCGCCAGCCGATGTGCCGGAAGGATGCCTGGCTGTGTACGTTGGCCCGGAGAAGCGGCGGTTCGTCATCCAGACGGGGTTCCTGTACAAGCGTGCGTTCCGTGAGCTCCTGCGCAAGAGTGAAGAGGAGTATGGGTTTGAAACTGCAGGTGGCTTGCGGATTGCCTGCGAGGCGGGGCTCTTCGAGAAGTTGCTGTGGCAGCTGGAGACTACTGGGGGCAATTAATTAATTAATGATGGGCACCCATGATTGATCGATCAGTAGTAATTAAGAGTGCTGATTAATCTCCTCTTCCTTTCGATTCTCACTGACACCTGCAGCCTGATTCTAAGCCTGAAAGTATTCTTCACCTCTTGTAGAGACTGGAAATCTCCTTCTTTCCAAGGAGCTCAAGTTATCGAACACCCCCGCGTAATTGACAAGGATTCCAAGGTCTTTTTCATTGCTGGATTTTGATCATAACATTTCAATTATGACAAACTTTCTCCGTAGAATATGTTAAAATTCAGAGCCATAGGAGAAATATATAAATATATATATCCTTTTCCTGGGATTTCAACTGAAAAAATATAATTGAAGTTGCTGTGGACTGGGTCGTGGACTGGGTCCCAAGAGGTTTGATTTTGTGGGGAGACAATAGAGAGGCTGCTAGGTCTGAATGTTGGGAAGAGTTGTAATGTATCTATATACGATCAAGCATGGCTTTATGCCGGCCGATCGAGAGACAGACACGAGCTGAACAACAAAACTTGGAATTATGCCACTTTTGTACAGTAATACAAATAATTGGAACATGAGTACGTTACATTTTCTGCGTCCACTCAAATCTGCAATGAATGAATTGTTTTTTTAGCTTACCTCTCTCTGGGTACCATCGAAATGTGGGCTACCAGCACAGCCAATTGATTCCATTAGTTACCCTTTCCAGACGTTACATCTGTTGCCTAGCCTGCATTCCAAAGGCCAAACATATATATAAATAGTGTGGCGCTATAAAACATGAGGTACCCACAGTAGAACGAACTCTTGCATTGCTAAAGTAGAACATAATTTACAGAAAAAAAAGGGGCTGTTGCAAGTACAGTGGTGCCTCCTTAGAATATGCTGACCATTTGGACTGGACTTAATCAAGTTTCATCAAACATTCACTCAACTAGATCGATTCGTTCTCTCAACAGTTACATGCTGCCGAATATATCGACAATTGATTTCTACATTGTTTTTGATGGTGTACATTGAGGCATATATATATGCCTTTTCAAACTCTGAGATTTGTTAGTAGTGCCACCATTAGCAATTTGTCTGATCTAAGAGACAGAACTCCGGTCCCTACATTGGAGGCAGTTATGAATCAAGAGCCTATTTCTTCAAGACCCCCACATCAAAGGAGATGAATTTTTCTGTGTGTGATTTCTGCGTGCATTAATGCAAATGGGTTTGCCATTGGGATTGACGGGGTCTACATAACCACAAAATAGGGAACAAGTTTACATGTGTAAAGCACTCGGAAGGTTTGCCTCAATACAAAATGGTAGAATAAATTTCCTTGTTGCTTTATGAAGTAAAAAGCCCTCACCCTTGCGAATATCACGCAGGGAAAACCCTTGACCTTGGGCAAGCCCTCGCTCTTGGGGTTTCCCTACGCGGTATTCCCTCGGGTGAGGGTTTCCTACTATACATAAAATACTCATACACTTATTAGCACGTGCTGTAAGCATGATTTGGTTAAATGTCTATGACCACAGACTAATCTTTGAATAAAAATGGGTTTAATTGCATACGGCAACCTATGGTGGTTTACAACCTCCCACTTATAAGAAATTCATAAAAATTTGATCTCCACACAAATGACTTGTGCAAAAAGATCTCTCCACAGCTCTATAGTGATCTCCTAAAAAAATACATATTTTAAATTCTTAAAGCGACGCAAATAGTATCCTCTGTATTTTATACACTCATGTTCCACCTGAGTTTACAAAATGGTGATCACCATCCCTGATATTCGACATAAGAAGCTTGCAAGGATGTTCAAACTCGTCCAAGGCTAAATGAACGGTGTACAGGCTGTACAGTACAAGGTAACAATGGAAATAATGGCAAAATGACCAAGTAAAAAGAAATACAATGAGAAAAGAATAAAGGAAAAGTTTCCAAATAACTTTAATTGTAATTTTTACTTGTGAAAGTATTAAGTTATGAGATGTAATACAAGTACTAGGTTGACACAAATGAGTGTGCACAGCAATCCATTCTACATCCATAGCGTACTTCACGAAATCAGGACCAGGTGTGGTAGCTTCCTAAGCAATACAGCTACAACCCGTAATGCATTTTCCTATGCACACAATCTTTGTAATGTATTCCAAATCTTTGTAGAGAACTCCTCATCTCTTTTTATCCTCAACTCTCCATAGTGTACTCCTCAAAATAAGACTACTAATTTGTGACATGTGTCGTAGGCTATGCTACATAGAGTACTCCATGGACTCGCCACGTCATGTAGTGGGTGCATGCTACCACCTTGTCACTTCGCAACTCAGAGATAGCATGCACCCACTACATGCCGTAGCAGAGCCCATGGAGTACTCTATTTAGTACAAACCATCTATGATAACTACAGGCATTACCCAAATCGGCCATACAGAAAAGTGACATTGAATGTTTCTATCCAACGAGATATCGACCACTATTTACGTTGTTCTGTTTTCATATACACAATTTGTGCATCCTTTTTCACTGTCCATTATAGCAATTTTTACCTTATATACAAGCCAACATGTAACTCATTGTGATCCAGAACTAAGCTACACATGGAGCTGCAATAATTGTGAGAGTCCAATTGAATTGAACAACTTACTTGGAAACGAGAGATTACTTGCGAGGCTCTCCCACCACTGTCACTATTCACCACACTTATCCCCAAAAGCAGTGAAATCCTCACAAAGCTCAATTCGTGCACAAACAAACAACAAACAAAAAACCAAATTTAAAAAAAATTAATTTTTTTAAAAAAAAAAAACCTCACGAACGCCATATTGATAGCCATGAATCTCAGAAGCCATAGGGAGACCTCCCCATGAATCATGGCATGGAGAAGATTCTCCTTAAGATGCTGTCTGAACGATTCTCCAAACGCTCAAATCCCTCTCCATGAATCAGGACAAAGATTCTGTGTCAGAAACAGTCTAATTTTACAGCAGAGGTATAATTCATGCAAACTAGGGTGATGCTCAAAAGTTTCAACTCTACGTGAATGCTGAGTGTAGTAAGGGTTTAGGGTTTTAAGGTTCTAGGGTTTAGGGTGTAATCACAAAATTTGTGCAGGTTTTGACAGGTTTAGCTCGAGAAAGCAAGGATGCGTTTGAGGGTATGTTATCACATGATTTGATCGATGTCGAGTTCATAACCGTAACCCTAACCTTCATAAAAATGGCTTGATTCTGTGGAGCTCTTGATTCGTAATCTTGGTAGAGTAACAGAACTCATCTGCAACGGGCTAGAGTAGTTTGAGACGTGTGTGTGCAGGATGTGGAGTGATCATGGTGATGCACTGGATATGGACGAAGAATTGAAACACCAGTTTCTCCCCAAAACCCTAAACCCTAAACCCGGTTTGAGAGAATCGCTAAAAAGCCAAGCACCTCGAAATCAATCCGTGAAGTGCACCCTAACTATCACACTGAAACGGACTTGGCAAACGCGCGTACATTTGAAAAACCAATTAGGGTTTGAGGATCACTGCAGTTAATTAGGTTCACCTACTACCTCTACATCTGCTTCTAGAACCATCGATAATCAGCCCCTTCTGCATTATTGTTGACCGGGTAATCAGCCGATTGAATGCACAGGGCTCTCTCATACACTTGCTGGCTCAAGTTAAATTTGCAGTGACTGCACTCTAACGTTTAGATGACTGCCTGTTCCGAGGGTAGAAAGCGAAATGGCTACATGCATGCAGATGCATTATTCGTACAATTGTGCATCACTAGTGGCATTGTGGTTTGGACTGTCTGTTGGTAGGGAAGAGTGGTAATTCGATCATTTGGTTGTAGTTGTTTATTTGAGCATTGTTGATCATTTGATCATTTGGTTGTGATTGTGGGGAGATGCGATGGCGGAGGTGGTAGTGCGCGCGCGCGGCGTTGAATTGGTGATGGCGTTGGTTCTTGGGTTGGGGATCCAGGAGGGTGTGGCAATTGATTGCATGGAAAAAAGCAGATCGAACTGTCAAGACCGTGCAAGAAGAGTGCCGTGAATGATTTGTTCTCAGTGGAGAAGTTCGAGGGGATGCTCAAGCACTGGAACGACCGAGTGTCGCAAGCGCAGGGCTTAACTTTTGGAGTTACGGTAGCTTCCTCTCTTTAATTCCAAGCTGTTCGAGAATGCTGGCTTCGGTGCCGTGGGTGGCGATCGATGATGTGCAGATCGAAGCGGGAGCTTGCTGCATTCAATTCTTCGCGCATGTCGTTCATGCAACGTCGTGTACGTTACTTGCCTCTGGACACCATATTGAAGAATAGAATTCAAATCTTATTGTTCCTACGATTCTTGCATCCAATTTTTTTTATGCATCGATCGAATGATCGACGTTCAGCATTTCGGGAACCATCTGTTTGTCGTGACACGCGGGTGGAAACACTACTAGGAGAAGGCGTCGCTTTTCACTGCTTGTGTGAGTCAAACGGCGCCATTTCGCACTCACCAATTTTTTGGTTGGACTGCGATTCGTCAAGTAGGATAAGCGTGTACAGTGAAAAGCGACAATGCACAGGATCCTCCAGAGTGAGAAACGACGCCTCTGCTTGTAAGGTGGTTACCCCATTCCCAACTGAATAAGAAATACGAATATGAGACATTGATATTATTTAGTATTATTATTTTTTAGAGTTAGGCAAGAAGTAATAGATTCCAACACAAGTTGAAACATAATTTTTGGATGAAGAATGAATTAGTTATAAATTTTCAAAGTTGAAGTATGACACATCCGATTCACGTCACATAGGTAGAGTTGTTCCTGTCTAAAGAAGATTTGTATTGCACACACTAAAGATGCTTAAACCAACAACGACGAATCCATATCCACACTTACATATACTAAAACCAACAAGAGAGAACCCATTACCAACTGTAACCCATGCTACAACCAACATCATTGCAGCATTGATTGTGGAAAATGCCCCTAGCTGTTGGTTTAAGGCGCCAGGTGGGAATGGGGCAACCACCTTAGTGAAATGAGCAAAAGATGGACCGTACGCATGGGGAATTGGGGACTCTGCTATCATCAAGAGCTCTCACCTAGCACGGACCATGATACCTAGCACATCACAAAAGGGGTATTAATTTGAACATTGCCGTATTACATATACATACAATAAACATATTTAAAGCTGAAAATACTAACACATACTTACATTAAACATATATTTAGGACAAAATAGATCTGAATACAAAGGTTTTAGATATATAACCCCTCGTATACATGGAGTGCGATTCGTCAAGTAGGATAAGCATGTACAGTGAAAAGCGATAATGCTCAGGATCCTCCAGAGTGAGAAACGACACCTCTGCTTCTAGTGTTTGGCGTGACCATCAACATCAAGGCCATCGATGGCAAGTGCGGCCATGGCGACGACGATACCCGCATGTAGGACTGCGTCAGACAGTACCACTACAAGGAGAAGGCGTCGCTTTTCACTCCTGTGAGTCAAATGGCGCCACTTCGCACTCACCAATTTTTTGGTTGGATTTGGTGAGTGCGATTCGTCACGTAGGACAAGCGTGTACAGTGAAAAGCGGCAATGAACAAGATCCTCCATAGTGAAAAACGACGCCTCTGCTTGTAGTGTAAGTTTAATTTTCTCCTAGACTACTTCGGTGGAGTAAATCTCGGCCTGCATTTGGACAATGGCATGCAGGACATGGTTCTATTGAAGTATACCACAGTCTAAGGCCCACTTTATACTTGGGGCCGGATTGAGGGCCGGCCCAAACTCTTCAAATTTCAACCAATAGGATCGCTCGATTCTTTCAAATCCAGCCCAAGGGCTTTATACTAAGGCCGGGTCGGAACAAGCAATTTTTCCTATGTGGCGTCCTATGTGGCATGATTTTGGCGCCAAATCTTTGGGTCAGTTTGATGAAATCGGGACAAGGTTTTTCTTGGCCCAAACTCCAAACTTGGACCGGATTGAATCGGGCCGGCCTTCCATCCAGCCCTAGCCTCTGTATAAAGTGGGCCTAACTCCCAAAAAAATTTAGCATTTCTTTGTTCAACCTTGTAGCACAAAGTGTTGTAAAACACAAATTCATTCAAGCAGCGGATTGCAAGTGTGGTGGTGATCAGAAGAAGGGAAGCATTTTTGTACACTCCATACGGCTCTCCCGGACATGTTAACTTTGTCATTTTAATACTATACAATTGTTTCCAAGTTGTAGAACATTCTAAAAAAACCCTTGTTGAGCATTCAAATGAAAATGAATTTCTGACACCTTGTTTTGCAAAGTTGAGCTCAATTTGAACAAGTAAGAGTTCCTCACACCAATGAAGTCAACGTATGGCAACTTAATTAATTTTCTCTAAATTTGACATGACATTAATTTTAGTTGGGATTGATTGTTCTCAAAAGAAAATGTGCCATACATTACGACTGTAGTGTGGGTAGTATATTGGACAACTTTAGACACCAAATGTTAGTAATTCTTCCAACACGCTGGCTGTAAATGTAGTGGGATCAGTTTGACAAGTTGCAAGGTTGAATTGGTGTTGTTGAAGTTGATCCTAAACGCAAAGTGCTAGAGTGAAATTGGTAAAAAACCTCCACCACGCAGAGGTTTGCCAAATTTAGCATCAAGCCTAGACTGCAAGACAAGTGTTGTTTGACATTTGCATCTTCAATTCCTTGTATATTGTTTGCACTATTGCGAATCAAAAATTCAAATCACTTTGGTAGCCCAACACCTTGTCTACATGTATATGCAAATTGCTATCCTATCCGTCTCTCTAGGCTTTGATCAAATTGCAACAAAAGCAAAATTAGATATAAGATTCTTGAATATATATGACTGTAATCACACTTTGTCTGAGATGCTCCCTGGATTGCATTCTCTTACAAGTTTTCAGTCTTCATCATTGTGTATCACTCATTCCATAGAATATAAAAATTTGTCCACAATTTCTCATGATTCTTTGCCTTAGTCTCTTGAGGCAAACGGAATCACACATCAACAACTTTCAAATTGTAGTACTTAGGTGTAATTGGGTGAGTCCTAACATAAAGTTGATAAATATTTTGAACGTTGAATCAAGGGTTTGGAAAATTCGAAATTCAAGAATGATGAAAATATATCTATATTAGAGTATTGTCATCACGTGTACATCCCTCGAGGGTGTGGAAACTTTTTGTCATTTCCTGCAGAATAGACCTCTTCACGCTCTCATTGCTGGGTCAAGTCCCCACTATCAGTGACCCCCACCCTGGCCTCGACCCGTGATATGGATACATGTCCCTTTTCTAGGGGGCTAAAAGAAAAATTTAAAAATCTTGTATAAATTTTTTTAATGAAAAATTAAAATCATTTAATAAATTGTTGATATATTTTATTGTTTGATATTCGATATTCCACCTCTTCATCATATATACTACCATTTATTTTTGCTTTCAGTTCAATAATTTGTTTTTTTAATTATATTTTTTGATATATGGTAATGCCAAATCAATCCATTGTCCCGTAAGTTCTTGTGTAGTGTTGTAATTCCTTTTCTTTAAACAACATAACATCTTCAACTTTTGGTTTAATATAGAACTTCAACCCTGATTGATAAAATCTTATCGTGTTGTCTTTAACAATGCAATCTTCTTCATAAAAAAATGCCTTCAATATCCCATATTTTTCAAGATGATAAAAAATCGATAGAAAATATGTCTTCAATTTATTTAAAATCATTTTCACAAGAATAAACGATTGTTTATATAAATTAATCTTCTTGTGGACATACATGCACCAAATTATTATTAGTAAATAAATAAATAATTATATATATATATATATGATTTTTTTTTAATTAGAAAATTTAAACCATATACAATAAATTGAACTCAACAGCTGATCAAACCATAGGTAAACCGGATTTTGGACATACATATCCTAGTGTCTCCTTTGAGTTCTCCTCATTTAGTATCATTTTCATTTTTTGCTAAAAAAATTGTTATTGTTGTCATATATTGCAATTCATCAATAATAAAATCATCATTTACAGTATCAAGTAGGGTTTTTTGAGGATTACTTACCTCAACTACTGTGGTGGAGAAAATAAATATATATATGATGAGAGCTCTACATCCAAATCATAACATTCAACCTACCAAACTTATGGTCCAATCAATTGTAAATGTCCTTCAAAGTTTTGTTTGAATTTTGCCCCGAAATTTTAAGGCAGAGCACCTTCTAGTGGTTGAGAGGCCGTCACGTCCTTGTCGCGCCTTGCCTTGACACGAACTTGGTGTCGTTGGGAAGCTATCTTGATGATCTACAACCTCCTTTAATTTCACTATCTAATTCTGTACGGTCCTCCCGCTATCCTTCTTCAAAGTTTCATTAAATTATGTGGGTGACGGGGGGAGAGAAAGAGCACCTAGGCTATCAAGAGGAAGAGGAAGACAACCTTCAACCACCTCACCCTAGTGATTTAAACGACCATTAGGGGTTTCTTTCATCCATCATCTACATTCGTCATCTTCATTCGACATCTGCATTCTTCTTGCACGGCCACACTAATTGTCAACTAACTATACTATTCACTACATTGCCCACACTAATTGGGTGCCTCCCTATTATATGAGCACTAACTAATCTTTGCCCATACTAATTGTTTATCCCTTACTAATACTAATTGCTTTAATCTACACTAATTCACCTATTTATCACACTAACATTTTTCACATAACACACCAATTTCCCTAATTCCATTCTTTCTTTGAAACTAATAGCATGAAAGTTAACTGTCATTAAATATCCACACAATACAAGCAAAACCCTAGGTAATAGCAACCCAACCATATTAAGCAAACTAGCGGTTCAAAATTATTAACTATTTAACTTCTAAGTTATTACCTATGGTGTGAGCCACCGCGATGGCTCACAACACACAAAGAAGCTGATAAATTCATGCAATGAATTCAGACGGAGCGCAAAAATGCAGACCGGGAGTGTGAGAAGACTAAGAGACCGATTGAGTGTGCTAAGAAACGCTACAAATTTGAATCTCGCAAGCACAAGTGCGGAGGCGGGTCAAGACACAAGATTGAAGCCATTGGAGTGAGTGCCATTGAGTAAACTATTGGCTCTACATCCTAGCAGCTAACCAAGTAGAGTCTGATGCAAGAAAGGCGGGGTCGAGCCACGCGGGGCCATAGATGCAGCAGGCCAAAATAATGTCAGACCCAGACGGAGATAAGGCCGGGTCCATGCAGGACCACATTAAAAGTTGGCAAAGATGCAGCCCAGCTGTGGCAGTTACTAATGCTCCAAACAATGACTTCGGGAGCCCACATGGATGACCATACAATTGTAGCAATTGTTTTTACTTCACCACTTGCGCGGCCTAGAGATACCCAGAGCTTGGCATTATAGATTCTTTTTTCACGATTTGAGTTCTGCATCTAACTTTTATAGGCACTACACTAGGCTAGTATTGGATAAGAAGAGGACAATAAAAGCTTCATTTCCACTCTATTTTAGCATATGCTATGGACAAGCATAGATTTATAGTGGTTTTGTACTTTGACAACGCATAGTTATGACTGGAACTCCTGAATTGATGCCAATATTTTTAGTTTCCTCTTGCTAACCTAAGAATATTATTTTTAAGCTTGATCAATCAGTTTTGATATTCCAAACTCCTTAAATTTATGTTTATGGGTGTTGCTACCTTACTTCAAGGGACATACAAACATCTCGCAAAAAACCAAAACAAAGCATAAATGAGATACAGGGTTTTCAGAACCATCAACCATGGATTCCTCAAAACTAACCGAAACAATTTATTTTTTATGTAGCCGACTTGAATGATTAATGCAATCCACATCAACCTGAGAACCACAGTTTGTCCATGGCAAAAATCAACTTGCCACTCATTTTGACATAGAATTCATTGTTACAAAGTTGGAGAAGGATCTCTGGCTGAAAATTTATTCACCTGCGATTTCCGATTACATGATGTAGTCTCGGGGTGTGCACTCTACATATGTTTGAGAATCATGTGCGTTCATGATTCCCTCTAAAAACCCCCATGTATACGAGGGGTTATATGTCTAAAAACATCTGTATACAGATCTATTCCATCCTAAATATATGTTTAATGTATGTATACATCAATATTTTCAGCTCTAAATATGTTTATTGTATGTATACGTAATACGACAATGTTCAAAATAATACCCCTTCTGTGCACTCATGTATAGTTACTTGTACGTGTTTAGTACAATGCACCCCCGGGATGTAGTGCCATGAGAGAAGCACGATGTTAGGCTTCCATGGATGTTCTTGTCGGTTTCCTCCTTAACCCCTAAAGGACCAAGTGTCCTAACTAGGACATTTAGAGAATCGGGTAGGTTCCGGTGAACACATTTTTAATCGAATTTTAAAGGAAATTTTATAGTAGATTCCCCAATGTGCCACGAAAATGGGGATTCTTTTTTTTTTGGATTCCGACACTGTATGTGAAAGTTATGAGGGGAAATGTGTTTTTTTCGGGAGAAAGGGCAACGGGGCAGTAGAGAAATAGTTGAATTTTAGTGGGGGGCAACAAGATGGGCGGCGTGTGGAAAATGGGGTGAACTGTGGTGGGCAGAAGACCACCCCATTTTCCAAACTCATTAAAAAAATATTTTTAAAAAATATTTTTAAAATTTAAAATAATTTTTTATAAATAAAAATTATTATTTTAATCTGAAAATTATTATTTTAAACTGAAAAATATTATTTTAAATTTTTTTTAAAAATATTTTTAACGAAAAGTTCAATTTTTATAATTAAAAAATATTATTCAAAATTTTGAAAATAAAAATCATTTTAAAAAATAAAAAATAAAAAATAAAAATCGTCCAATGAGGGACTGCCACGTGGCAGTACACTTTGAGAGTTAGTGGGGTCATGAACATTGGAATGGGTTGGCACTTCAATTCCCTTCCTCCACCCTTTATTTCCCCCCTAATCCCCAAAATTCTTAGAAAATGTGCTACATGTCTTCTAAAACTTGGAGATTTTTTTTTTTTTCAAATTTTTTTTCGCCATTCTCTAGAGGGTGGAATGTACTTGTGTTTCACCGCTCGGATTCGTATTTTAAATATAGAAAGTCTAAAATATTGCAATTCCAAAAGCATATAGTCTTTTTTGAAATTTTAAACCCCTAACAAGTGCAAGGTGTTCTTCAACATCCTAAACGTCTCCAAACGCAACGAAAATTGGTACACAACTAAGTAACATCATATAGAATGTGAAAGTGAAGTGCGACAAGTTTCGGTAGTGAGGTTTTTTTGATGTAGCCATGGTCAAACGCATCTGAAATTTTCGGGCATGTGTTTTTTTGGGGTTTTTTTTTTCCATCAAACGCAATTATCTTGCAATCCGTGCGGTCAAAATCAACGAAATTTGTTGTGTATGTTTTTCAAGTAGTTTAGGACAAGATCTTACGGTTAGAAGGTAAAAAATAACATTTTTTTGGATTTTTTGCATGGGGGAGTGAAAATGGCAGCATTGGAGTGTTTTTGGAGGAAAAACACTCCGGTCCTTTAGGGGTTAAAGAATTACATCAGCTTCGTTTTTTTGTCATTGGGTAGAATAACACGACACTAGAAACCTCCTCCTTCCACTTCTACCTGCAAGTACAAAAATGAAGCCAAAGAGCAACACAAGTTAACCCCTAAAAGCCCGAGGGGTATTGGACAAAACATAGATGTGTTATAATATGTGCCTTCCATATGTTTGATGAAGCTTGGTTCAATAGACGAAATGTAGAGCATCATCTCTACAAATTATCTGTACGGTCAAACTTCCAAAAATAACTTTAGATCATTTTTAATGAATTTAAAAGCATTAACCTTTGAAAATTTGTATAAATTATAATTTTCAATTTTAAAGTTTAAAATTTAGTACGATTGGTTAAAGTTGGGTTATGTATTGTAAACTTCAAAAAAGCAAAAGAAATGATGGAAGGAACATCATTACTTTCCCCAAATAGCAAATTTTATAACACTAAGACAATGTTGAGGTGATCGACTTTGAAAAATTCTCCCGGGTGGAGTTTAACTTGGATTGCCATAATTCAAATTGCGTTGGAAAGTAGACTTGATGTAGTATTTTAAAATATTTTTTAATTTTTCAAGAAGTTTTTTTTTTTCTGGGCAGCCCGTGAGATTCGGGCAGCGACCAGAAAATGGTCGTTTGAGCGTTTAGGGGTTAAGACTTCATTCTTGATAGCTTAGGAAACTTATTTGACTATTTAAAAGTTCCTCATACATTGTGTTAAGCTTTTCAAAAGCACTAAAATGAAGATTGAGAACCAACCACGTCTTTCCGTGTATTAAAAAACGGCAATGCTAAATGTCATACAAAAATCAATTTCTTTATATAATATTTTTTGAAATCCTTCCATTTTCATATTTATCAAACACACACTACTTTTAATACAAAGAGGGTTAACCCTTTAAAGTCCCGATTCAACACTGTTTTCAAAGATTCATTATAAAATGTTTGATGAAAAATAAAAATGAAGTTGATGTACAAAGCAAAGTTGTAATGTCAATGTGAAGATAACATCTGTACGGTTGGATTCATCATATTTATTATTAATATTTTTTAATTAATTTTGCAAGGTTTTCTCTTGAAATTCAATTTAAAATCCAAAATTAACACAAAAAAATCAAAAAATTATTTTAATGAAATTGGAATAACATGCACTACAAGATGGTATGGTTTCCATTATTTGATTCTACTTATTATGGAAAATCATGTTTAAGGTCTCACTTTTTGAACTAAGAATGAAACTTGACATAAATCACTTTTGTTATTTTTCAAAAATTCACATTATCTTATTTTGAAGATCCGTACCGTACAAATGGTAGTCAATTGGCACAAGAATCAAGAGAATTTTGGATGGATGAAAAACATCACAATATGTAGCGAAGGGACGCATCAGAAATCATCCAACATCCAGAATATGGACGCTGGCGCGTCAAAGGGTTAAAGACATGAATTAATGGCAATGAGCGTCACAGAGTAAAAAATTCAACCTCGTAAATTCCAAATTATTGAGTCCTCGCAATTAGTGTCACATACACTAATAGCTATAACCAGTGTATTGTATTCGCTTCATTCATTTCATTCAAATTCTCTAGCACTTCAATGATAATGACTACAAGAGTTCAAGATTTCAAACTTCAAGAGTTTTTGGGTTTTTTATTTTTCAACCCGACAAAATTTTCTTTCACTTAGGCTGAATCCAACTCCAAAAACCTACAGTTGGACTGTTGCCCGTGTGAATGTGTTGCTCGAGGGGCGAACCACTAACGGCCGAGTGGTCTCCCCCATGCGTATCGCGCTAACATACGAATGGGTTCTACGCATGTGCATGACCATACCCCTATTGTGAGCCACATTGATAAACTAGAAGCGGCGACTAGTAAGTTGCAGGACTAGCAAGGAATTAAAAAAATTGTTCAATGGAGTGAGTAGCCAGCCAAGTGGTCACCTGCTTTTCCAATTTTCCGAAACCTCCACATGTGAATAAATATGGTTAGTTACTGATGAACCGTGGATGATAATGAGGAATATGCTTGATATTCTCCTCAAAGACAAGGCATATCCAACACATGCTCCTAAATGTTATGTAAAGATGCTAATACATTTATCCTTCACTTCTAGTATCTTGTTTGAAAATTTTGTTACTATTGTCATTTATTACATATGTACCTTCACTTAAAAATATATACAATACAATATCAAAAACTCACCTAGAAGTTACAAATGATAACCATATTTTGAGCTATTAATTTTTTGTCACAATAACATGGAAAATGATAAAAATAAAAAACAAAAATACACCTGATTAGATAACTAACATAGCCTAAATCTCCTTTGGAACCAGTCAATCCATTCAATCTTTCTTGTAGAGCCAAGTCAACTTTCTATTTTCAATTTAATTAGCATTCAAATGACATAAATGTAATGATTGGCTATTTTTCAAATAGATTAGCATTCAAATGACATGATGTAAAAATGAACTATCTTCAAATATTGATATTTCTAAAAATAATTTATAAAAATAATTGTATTTTTAAATGTAGTGATATTTAAATATCATATGTATTGTTTCATATTCAAATGATACTATATTAAATACTATTTTTTATTATAACATTTTTGCTCAACAACCAAAATTTGTTTGCTTTGAACCGATAAACGAAACTTCAAACATACAAATGCTACTATATTACATTGTGTAGAATTTCAACATAAGTGGTGTTTCAAACATAACTTTTCTGACGTGCTTCTTTTCTTCCAATTCAAAAATTTTAAAAATGTAACAATTCTAAATTTTGATAAGTGAAGACAGAAAAATAACTTATCATAAATGCTTCCGTCGGTGTCCAACAGTATATTCCCTCACACTACACTATTTCTTCAATCTACTCCAAGAACTGAAAAAAGGAATTGAATTGTAAGAGCATGCCCACTAGTGAGGCTGGTGTCCTATTTCCGAACCTCATATACGAACCCAGACCTAAATTTTGCCAAAAAAGAGGAGTCTGGCTGGTATCCACAAGAAAAATACCAACCTTGAAAGCTCTGGTTGGCAAAAGTCTCCCCAAGTCAAATCAGGATCTCAATTTTTAGCAAGAAATTTGAGGATAGCAGTCACTGGTGGAATGCTCCAAGTCCTTCAGTTTTGCCCGACTGTCGCAACTGGGTGGATGAGAGATCTGACTGAAACAAGCTCTCTGGGATCTCATGGAACATACTCTGGACTTGAGAGGGAACTTGAATATCAGAGAGTACCTGATTGAGAGAACCCACCACAATATTTAACCAGTCACAAAATCAAATCCATCAATCCATACCATAAACTTTCATGGTAAACTACTCAAACAAGCGGCTAGTCGCGTAGTCTCTGCCTTAGAGTTTACCCTAGATTTACTTTTACACGTTCTTTGTACTGTTCAGCCATGTAACTCCTCAAAAACGAAGCATTTCCGTAGTCTCTCCCCTGGTGGGGCAGAGACAATAAAAGTTTCTAGGAAAATTAGGGTGTCAAAGTGCAAGTATTTGCCCGAGCTTTGAAGCGAGGACGTGGCCCTTATCTCCTTAAAGGCTGGTGGCAGAACCCCGCGAAGAGAGTAGAAAGCAAGAGAGTCTCTCTTGCAGTTGTGGCATGGGAACCGCATCGCAGAGTCTCCCCTCACAAGCTTGCACTCTAACACCCCATATTGATACTTTTTTGGCTTCAAAATTGCACAAAGCCCAATGAAAGTGAGATTACTGTACCCGAACGTCAGGGTCAGCAAAAATTAATTCAAGAATAGAAGCCCAAATGGCTTCAGGAAATTATATTTCAAAAAAAATTCTATTTTGTATAGTGAAAAAGAGAATCTTAAGAAATATTCACAAAATTTGACATTTGTTTCGGGAAAAAATTAATTATTCGGCATGAGATGCCGACCCTGACAGCCTGTTACGGTACACAAACATAAGCGATCAATCAAAGAAGCAAAAGGACTGAGAAAAAAGACTAGATACGAAGTTGTGGTAGAAAGTCATGTAATGCAAAGCTATGTAAGTTGAGACTTGCCATAAAAACTCCATCGACTATCCGTCCTGCTACCAAGAAATCACAGCCAAGTTGCCTGATTCCTTCCATCACTTCCAGCATCCGAACTTTGCTGTCACCGTAGTACTTCGGCTGAAAATGAAGCAAAATCCACCGTCAAAAATGCGTGTTTCCTGTTTGGACCGAAGAAACCCAAATTGGGCCTCATGTTTTTTTTTAGCAGTTTTGAATAGGTCCTATGTAGACTTCCGTTTATTCAAATTAATTTGTTTTTTTATATCAACACATGCAATTTTCTTCACTGATTCCAGTGATATAAAATTTGCTCCTATCTGAATTATAATTTTCACAATATGATTGATTGAATTTGTCATTTGAAAACTATGAATCCTTGGTCCTTTAAGGGTTAACCCAAGAAGCCCATATTGGACCTCATGTGCTTTTTTCATAACATTCAGTAGCCTTCATGCTCTTTGCCTTCATGCATCATCTTGGGACTTCACCTGTCCAATTAGGTGTTGATTTGGTCTTGTTGGGTGTGGAATATGCTGCACCATCTACTGTGGGGCAAAGCAGAGCCACTACAAGCTACTAAATGTTATGTTAGTAGTTTTGAGTAGATCTTATGTGGATTTCCTTTTGTACAAATCTATTTGTTTTTTGACCAGCACTTACAATGTTCTTCACTAATTCCAGTGATATAAAATTTGGTCCATCTAATTTATGCTTTTCACAATACAATAGTTTGAATTTGTCATTTTAAAGCTTCGAATCCTTGGTCCTTTAGGGGTTCGTTCGTTCTCCAATTTCCCGGAAAATAGGACGCAACATGGTGTGAAAAACGTTACATGAAAAGCCTCGCCACGCACGATAAGTCAGTTACCAGTCTTAAGCTAATTTTCATGGTTTTTAAATGACCATATTGTGAAAATATGATTCAAATTTTATATCACCAGGATCAGTAAAGAACATTGCATGTGTTGGTCAAAAAATAAATAAGATTGAACACAAGAAAGTCCCCATATGACCCACTCAAATGTGCTAAAAAAAAATAACAGACCCAGATTGCCTTTTAGGGGTCTCTTTGAGCACAAATTCAGACAAGATTAAGAAATAGCTTACATTCAAGAGTCTGATAGCCGTATCTACTCCAACGACGAACGTGCTGTCTGGAAAGAGCTCCGCCTTCTTATAGAAATATGGTTGATTTGTCACCACTAATGTCTTCCCTGTTGAACAGGCCACCGGTGATTAGCGACGAAATTCATGGCTAATTAATACGTTTCCAAATTACCAACCTGAACAATTCTATCCACCCAAATTGAGCTACAGAAATGCAACCACCAACGCAAGCTAGCAGACAAGTTGTACTCGTCCTTTCATTTGGTCATTCACATAGCCAGGACCGCTGCAAGCCAACGTCAAAGGCAGCTCAACAACCAACAAGGAACCCTAAACCCTAAACCCTAAACCCTAAAACCACGGCAGTACCAGGGCGGAATTGTTTTAAACGCTCCTTAATATCGGAAAGGACCAAAGGTGGTTTATCTGCATTGATTGCAGATATTTCGTAGCATGGAAGCCCACCCTCCCGCAGGCTGCAACCATTAATAAGACGCTAATCATCAATCTACCCCATGGTTCCAAAATCTACGTCCCCTTCAATGAATCTTCACTGGGAAAAAAGAAAGATAGCAAATCGAACCTGCATGCTGTATCCAAAAGCTTGATATGTCCATCATGAAGTGGATTGAACGATCCAGACAATACCACCCTTCTAGTACCCCAACTACATGAGTTTGAATCACCTGCCATGTCAATAAACGAAAACGTCATGAATCGGTTATCCTAGAAAAGCCAACAAAATAATGGAACAAAAGCTCCACCTGCACCAACCAAGTAGCACCAATTAGCTAACTGGGGTGTCTAAGGCCCATTAGCTAGTTGGAAGTCGTCTAACCTTTTGTAAGCCCACACTTGCAAGGTGAGTAGCCAATTGCTGGTACCTAGTTGGTGCGGGCGGATTTAGCACTTTAAACCATTAGTGTAGGAACAGTTAGTTTACTTGTTCTAAATCAGGGAGTTGAGCTGACTGGTGGGAACGAATGTCAATAATTTGCAAGTTAATTAGCGGTAGTTAGCACCATTTTGTTGACACAACTTGCGCAACACGAGCGTTTAGTAACTAATTCCAGTAAGCTAAGATTGCTACTTGGTTGATGCGGCTGGGGCTTTGAAGAAATAAAGGAGAAGATGACGATGCCTATGAAGAGCTGCATTCCTTAAAGAAACAAAGAAGATGGATGATACACATGCAGACGCCTATGAAGAGCAGCATACCTTAACCCTAAAAGGATCAAGAAACCCAAATTGGGACCCTTTTTTTTTTAGCAGTTTTGAGTAGGTCTTATGTGGACTTCTTTTTGTTCAAATTTAATTTTTGTTTGACCAACACATGCAATGTTCTTCACTGATTCCGGTGATATAAAATTTGAATTATATTTTTCACAATATGATCAATTGAATTTTTTCATTTTAAAACCATTAATCCTTGGTTCTTTAGGGGTTAAGGGAAGTGGAGAAACTCCAAATGCATGCAAACAATGCACTTAATCTGACGAGATTTGTAAGAGCGACATCAACCCCAAAACCGAACCTGACGAATTAATCATGCAGATCTGATCACTCAACAACTGTTGCAGCTGTTCTTCATCGCTGTACACCTCTTTTGCCGCTTGTAAATCTTCTATACCTTCTCGTAAACCCAGTGGCACATCATCCAAAACTCCACATACATCCGCTAGTGTCTGCAAACCCCAGCCAGCCCTAGAATCACAAAGGACCCTTCTTGTATTGGATCGTGACAAAACCGCATGAAAATCAACGATAGAAGACTCCGGAAAAGCAAAACACAGGTGTTCAACTTGCCTTCACCACCACACAACTTGTCAAATAGTCTTCCCCATACCGATCTCGATAGCCCTGCAACCCAGGACAACAAAAATCACATTGATGCTCTAAAGTGACAATATGAGATTAAAAGAAAAAGCAAACACGAGCAGGTTTTTCAAGACACAAGGTCAACCTTTGCAAGAGTCAAATCATACTGCCATATTCCAGTTTGTGTCCGAGCCGACACAAAGCACCTGTATGGCGGCAGACACATACAACTACACCATATTAGACGTCCACTTATTTATGAGAGCATTAAATCAAAGACATGAATCAGATTCAGGACCAACTTAGAATTACTTCTAGAAAGACCAATCCTGAGGCATGATTAGCTCGTTAAAGGACAAGAGAAACAAAACTCTACCTGTGATCCCCACGCTTGGGTGGTATAGAGGCCAAGGCACCTGTAAAACCGATTCCAGCCACTTGTACACATAACCAACCCAAAGGCACGATTTATCACTGACCAAAGCGGGCCTTATCATCTATCACTGAAGCCAATCACGCATGAAGGACTCGACAGACTTTTGCCAATTTTATAGCCTTAACCCCTAGAGGACCAAGAAGCCAGAATTGGGCCTGATGTTTTTCTAAGCAGTTTTGAGTACGTTCTATGTGGACTTCCTTTAATTCAAATTTATTTGTTTATTGACCAACACATGCAGTGTTCTGCACTGATTCTGGTGATATAAAATTTGGCCTCGTCTAAATTATATTCTTTACAATATGATCAATTGAATTTGTCATCTTAAAACCCATGATCCTTTAGGGGTTAAGATGGTCTTCACGACCGATTCCCAAGCAACATAGCACTGTGGAACTCCAAGAGTACGAGTACCTATATTATTGGCAATGCTAACAATTCAGTCCGACGGAGACTTGTATAGAATCATCAACCACGTGATCTAGAGGTATGCTCAAACAACATTAAGCAAGATATCAGTACCAGGCATTGAGAGTTTCAAAGCTCGATTATACGCAGCCAACGCAATTTCATCTGCCGTCTCTCGGCATACAGACTTTGCGGGAACCTGCAAATGAGGAGCCAACAAGGCAACAGTAAATCTACAACCAGCAATTCACTGTCTCAATCCCCTTCATTCCTCCTGACGTCAATTTTCCCTTGTCTCTTTCAAGGGACAAAGCTGCACCATCTATAAACCAAGATCATCAATGAAAGCACATTGACAGCACACTCTAATCGAAAAACTGCAAAATCTAGAGATGTCCTCTGACCTTACCAAGGAGGTTAACCATGGAAGCTCTAGAATACGGGATTGTGGCTTCCAACACCGTGCTTGAAGCTCGTGGCACTGACAGCAGCCAGCCTACCGCCTTCACATTCAACATTCACAAAATTTCACTTCAATACAAAGCAGAGTAAATGCAAGAATGTGTTCCACATGTTCACAGTCTTGTACATTTCAAAAGCATGAACCATAGAGATAGAGCCTACAACAGACTAAGGTAGAGGATGCTAAAACCGTTGTGAACCTCCTATACTGACCCCTGTTACCAACAACAACCTATCTCTTCCAAAACACTTGTGGTTGGCCTTCAATTAGCAAGTTGGGTGTACGCAAGACTTGGCTAAATGTCTAAAAATGGGGTAGACTACTGTCCCTTCAATAGTGGTCTACAACCTCCCACTTTGAATCTCAAGAGAGTTTGGCTCTTCTGGTACCCAAAGTGATCTCTCCAGTGACTTCTATAGTGATCTCCAAATGAAAACACACTCCAACATTGCGTCTAAAACGCCCAATATGGCCATCTGCATCACTGAACTTTGCAACGGTGGCATTTTCTCATGTTACCTCGGTTTTCTGATTGCAATACAAATCATTTTAAAGCTCTTGTTCTATACTACAAGATCGACAATGTCGATCGTGTCAAATTGAAGTCAATTTCACACAAACAGATGATTTGCAGCAGGGGGTCCAATTTTCCTACACTACAGACGCTTAGGGGTTAAAATGCAAAAGAGTATCCTCTACCTGATATATGCACGCTGCTCATGATAAAGATCAAATTCTCATCCTCCTCAGAGCCGTGACCTAATGCAAAAGACGATTGAGATTGAGTCGCAAAGCAGACCTGCGATGCGCCACCGGAGAGGACGACTTGGGTGGGTGAGGAGTGGATGGCCTCAATCACCGCACGCACGACGCTGTCCATCTTGCTCCGTAATGGAATAATAGAGCAATAGAATCCCAAGCAGAAGAACTGCCATCCATCAACCAAGCACTCTGGTCAGCTCAACGAAAGCAAACGAGCTCGTGATCCAATCTTCACGTCCTGAAACCCTAAAATTCCTCACAGTACTGAATGCTTCTTCACTCATCTGTCCAAGAAATAATAGCTCAAAGCCCTGGCCCCCCAAACTCAGCAAACGCCAATACCCATATTCCAAATTCCTGTGAAAGCCATGAGGTTTCTCCTCCATCACTACTAATACTACCTCCTTCCAATTAAACCTCACCTCTGTTACTAGAACACGAACAAAACCGTTTTCCGAATTCTAATTCAGTAGTATTAATTTGAACGTTTTTTAATCTTTGTATGTTTATATACTTCCAGATTCAGTGAGAACGGAGTCTTTAAAAGCAGAATCGAAGAAAAGGCAACCAAAAACGCATGGAACAAAACGCCCTCCATCCCTGAAGCCCGCAACCTTCACAGGAATTAGGGTTTCTGACCCCTGTGTTCTCCAAGCTTGCGCCTCATTGGCGCTGCGTCCACGACTTTTGCAATCCAATCCTTTTGTTCCTGCCCAGGGATGGACCAATTACAGTAGAAGAATGTGATTCCTGAAAGAATGTTAAATTGTCTCAGTAGATAACCAGCACTTACATCAGCATTTGGATTAAGAAAATTGAACTTGCTCTCTGCATCTGCTACATTGTGGCAAGAGCCAACTGAAGCCATCTTCAGGTCTCCTCGACAAGATTGCATGACGTAGGGTTTGGTTAATAATTTTTTAGCTTCGTTCCATTCCGAGCAATTGCACCATCCTCAGTAATGTTAACACGAGAGTCCGTGGTTTCCCTACGAAGCTCGGTTACGCAGGGAATAGTGGACACGTAAATGCCACATGATTCCAAAGGAATTCAATGGAGGGTTTGAGACGTTCTTCGGCATTCGGAATTCAGCATCCAACATTCGGAATATGGCATTCGGCATTCGGAATTCAGCATCCAACATTCAGAATATGGCATTCGGCATTTCTGGAATAGCAGAAGATATGACATGTGTATGGCGTGGCTTGATTAGGAAATGATGCTCTCTGCATCTGCACATTGTGGCAAGGGGCCAGCCATCTTCTGAGCAAAGTAGGTCTCCTTGACAAGATTGTATGATGTAGGGTTTGGTTAATTTTTTAGCTTCTTATGTGTAGCATTCCATTCAGAGCAATTGCACCATCCTCGGTAATGTTAACATGAGAGTCTGTGGTTTCCCTACCAAGCTCGGTTATGATTCCAAAGGAATTCAATGGAGAGTTTGAAACATACTTCGGCATTCGGAATTCATTCGGAATGTGGCATTGGCATTCGGCATTTCCGGAATAGCAGAAGATGTGACATGTGTATCTTGCGGCATCGTAAAAATTAGGGCGACACAGCTAGTGAGGGTTTCTGGAGCTGTGTGATCATCATTTTCCGCAATCAGTGCGCCTGTTAATTGCCACCGCATGCAGCTCGAATGCAGCTATGGAGATAAGACTGATCGGACATGGTGATCTCAAATTCGGACTACACCGTGGATCAGAATGCATGCGTGGTCACGACGCACACGCGACTAGCGATACGAATTAAGTTCTTATTTCAGCAACGATCGATCGGAACGCTTACGTGTTGATTGGCAGGTCCGTCTGTACGTGTGCGCACGAAGCTCGGGCTGGCTGGCTGGCTGGCTTGTTCCCAGCACACGAACATCCATGTCTTCCCAGTTGCTGGGAGGCACCGTGCCCTGGTACTGTAAATTTAGTTGGACCTCTCCTTCGTCATCGCTCTGTTACTAAATGCAGCTCATTCATTCCGCGCACTTGCCACCGGATCACAGGAATATCCTGCGTCCGCTCGCCACAGATCCGGTCTTCCTTCCTTCTAACGACCCTCTCTCTCTCTCAAAGTGCAACGTTTGTACCGTCGCTCGTTTCTTACATTTCTGCCCTGTCCTTCACAAATCAAGTAAATTAAATGCTCTAATCGAATTTTCGCACTTGATTCATTCCACATCACAAAAAAAAAAAAAAAAAAATGATTCTCGTTCAAGATGCGTTCAACTCACTGGCCTCGAAAGGAGAAGTTGACTCGAATCTACATCTGACTTTTGCGTATCAACGTAACTGCTCCTTGCATAATTGAATTTGATCAAAAAGCACTCAACAAAGATTATGCCCTGATCAGTGCGCCAAAACGTTCATGAGTTGACTAGAATCACTATCATCTGACTGAGAGCGAGGTTGACTAAAATTAGGTCGAATGTCCACTTCCATACAGTAATTCCCGACTGACTGATGCAACTAACCTGGAGCTGCATTCCCGAATCACAGGAATTCGGGAAGAATGATTCCCGTGGCCTTTCAAGCTAAACGCAACTGACTGACTGAGGTCCGGGTCAACTTCGGTGCAGTGCTTTTGCATTGCGTCAACTCCCGGCCAGCGAAACGGGTCGCGTTAAAGTCCCCCTATCGAGCTTCCCGGGGAGGTGGGAGCCCACCACGTCGGAGGAGGCCGGGCAGCCCGCCCATGGCAGCCTTCATCGCGGACTTCATCGCCGGGGTCTTCGGATTTTCGTGGTCTTCACCGTGTTCTCCATCCTCTTCATCGTCGCACCCTAATCCTCCTTCTTCCTCTCTCCTGCGGCGCTCCTCCACTCCCATGCGGCACCAGCGTTTGAGCTCTGTGATTCCCAACGATAAACCTGTTAGTTAATCTGTACATAACACGGTGGATTCTGTTGAGCACGAAATCAAGATGATTCAATCGAAATGGCACCTGCAGCAGCATCATAACAATGGTCTCAATATTGTGCACCGATATTCATTCTTTTGGAGATTGTTCATACCAAGCCACCAGCCTCTTTAACGTGACTGCCTGAACACCCGAAACAATCACTTTGAATCAGTGAATGTGTGCATGAAAAGTGGTTCTTCCAGTCAATGATCGATATGGATTGTGTGATAAAGTGCGTGTCCGGCTGTGTTGTCAAAGAATTAAAATATTTCATTCTCTAACACATGTACGTTGAGATTCGCTCTTGGTGTAATAGATTACATTCTATGCAACCTCGTAAGTACAAAATCATGGTCATATTAAAGAGGTCGGACTGGCTGTATTCCAATGAAATCTTTGAGGCTGTGCTCATCTGGGAGAAATGAAATTGAGACGAGTCATTTTGTGGGGTGTGCATAAGTCGAGGATCAGTCGAGGATCACAGATGAGGAGCTCAAACGCTGGTGCCGCATGGGAGAGGAGGAGCGCCCGCAGGAGAGAGGAAGAAGGAGGATTAGGGTGCGACGATGAAGAGGATGGAGAACACGGTGAAGACCACGAAAATCCGAAGACCCCGGCGTTGAAGAGCCAGGCGATGAAGTCCGCGATGAGGCTGCCATGCGGGCTGCCCGGCCTCCTCCGACGTGGTGGGCTCCCACCTCCCCGGGAAGCTCGATGGGGGGACTTTAACGCGACCCCAGCGAAACCATCGACATATATTACCGGTATGCGAGAACTGAGGTTAAAAATTGATCAAAAGCGAAGTCCCAATCTGTTGGAGAGCTTGATGCTAAATCGGGGCTTGCGATGCTTTTTATATCACCGTTACCACGTAGGGGAAAGCCCAAATTAGGGTTTGGGGCTCTGGCCTTGCTTGTTGCTCCTCTATCTCTTGCACGTGGCGCCTGCATATTCGAATATTTCTCATTTACTATTTTCGATCTTCTCGTGTGTCATGCGACCTCTTGAATTCGCCCCTCCCTTATATCACCTCCTTAATATCAACTTCTGTAATACCGGCATAACCTCTTTCATGGTCCCTCTCTAATATCACAACCTCTTTATTATCGCCCTCTATATCATCACCTTTTCTAATACCATTTCCATCCCATAGTAGGTGATGCTTTTGAAAAAATTCAAAAAATTAACCATTTCATCAATAATAATCGTAATACAATAAGTTTCTATTTCGGAGTAGTTGCATGTCCAAGCAGTAGTATGTGTGGCATATGGTAGCTCGTAGACTGTGAAATTAAAGATGTTTAGTTGTTCAATCTCTTCTGCATGAGCAAGCTTCCATATCAATTGATGAACTTGTTCATGTTGTGGAGAAGGTATATGATAGCATATCAATCCAAGTTTTGAATAAGGTTTTCATGAGTTTACAACACTTCATGGTAGAAACTATGAAAGTAGGTGGTTGGCATAGTTAAACAGGGTTCCACAGATGAGCAAAGATAAGCTTCACAAACAAAAAAACACTTCATGCGCACATGTCTTGTGTTCCTTTTTTGTTAGAATCTATAAGACAACTTCAAATTGAATAAATCATTTGCATGAAGTAATTTGGGACCAAAAAAAATCTCAAAAGCATCATCTATTATGGAACAGAGGGAGTATCGTCTCCTTGATATCACGCTCTCTAAGAGCATTCTCGGTAATGACTACTATCCTCAAAAAATTGGGATCCCGATTTGACTTGAAAAGATTGTTTGCAAGTCAAGGCATTTCAAGCTAGTATATTGTTTGTGGACACCAGCCACACTCCTCTTGTCTAGCAAAAATTAGGTTCAGGTTGGTATTTGAGGTTTAACCCCTAACTGCCTAGCCATGCGTTTTTGGACTGATGTACATATTTGAAATCCGATTTCTCATCCATCATGCACTTTTTGCAAGTAAAAGAAGTACCACAAAATTCTATGGCAATATAGCTGCATGTATGTGTGATCCGATTAAAAAGGGGATGATTTGTGAAAATTATATGCCTCATTTCATGCCACACATTTCCACCAAAAATTTCTAAGATCTTAGTTCCAAAACGAATCAAAAGTGCTCATAAAATCAAGCCACCAAAAAATCTCCAAAAATCATTACACTTTGAGTATTACATTTCAATCCATCACAACAAATTTCATCCACAAATTTTTCAATATCTTATTCGTAATCAAATTACAAAAGAATTTTGAATTTTATACAAAAAAATTGGTGGTTGCAATCATATATCTAACCGTATGGATAGAATCTAAAATTCATAATGTACAACTTTTATTCATTCATCAAGTTCAAAATATCCCTCTTAGTCGCATTTTATAATGCATCTTTGCAATTCTCCAAATTTGCAGAGGGTTGTAGGCATTTACGGGTTAAAAATAGATATACTATTTTGCATTGGAAATGAACCTTGAAAATGAAGATAATAGTACAACTAGTTCGGTGCATCATAATGAAAAACATAGACAAAGAAAAAAATGAGTGAGGTGCCACTTTAAAGCGGGTGTCTTGCCCCCATTTCCATAGCAGAAGGTTTATAACGTGTTGCGTCAACAGCCCCTATAAGCTTGGAAGTGAGATGGTCAGCCCTTATTGCATGCAAGCTTTAAGGTCTCCTATCACCACACTATCGGTACCACAATTCACACGAGTTTTAAAAAAACACTCATTATGTGCACAATTTTGAAGATTAGAAGTTGAATGTGGTCTCATTTTGAAAATAATTTATTTGATACCAAACTCAAGACTTGAAGTTTCCTATTGTGTTCACAAAAAACAACAAAGCCCGAAGTGAAGAATGTTGAATCTTCAATTGCTCATAGCACACAAACCGCTTGGAGTAAAAAGATGAGCTTAAACTCTTTGAAATTCCCTGAAAATGGAGTACAAGATAGAGTATTTATTTATTTATTTCATTTGGCAAAGAAATGCTTTGAAGGTCAAAATCTCCTTACTTGCATGCTTGAATGTACAAGTTTTGGAATAAGGGCTATAGAGTGCGATTTGAAATTGTTCCTACGTATGCTTTATATAGTTGAACACCCAGTTTAAGGAGTGAACAAGGTCCCTCAATAGCAAATATCATTGTCATACCAATGGTCTAAGAATTAACTCTTTGTCTTTTATGAAATATGGGCTTTTTTTTTCACCAAGTCTCATGAGATGAACGTCACAATTCAAAAGTCATATCAAGGTGTCTAAATCGAGGTCTAAATGTATGCAGTTATGCAACATTGTGACATAAAAAATTAGGAGTGCATTTCACAAGTTTAGAGAATTTTGACGTGACTACAATTATACAAATGTATTTGTAACTTGTGATACAATTCGACATAAATTATTTTAAAAAAAACTACATGAACTTTTCGAAATCAAATGCATGCAGGTGACAGAAAACCCAAGTATTGAATTCACAAAATGTAGACCCCAAATTCAAGCTTTATGGATGTACTTAAGGATCATTGAGCCTCTTTGGGAGCTTAGAGCATCTCCATCAAATGACTCACTAGCAGACCTATATGGCAACTCGTGACAGTTGGGACCTTGAAGCACATTAATCCCTAAGCTCCCAAGAGACCATTTTTTTGGTCACTGCCTGTTTTCCCAAGCTGTCTAAACCCAAAAAGAAATCTCTTTTTCAAAATAAAAATATGATGTCATAGGTAAATGAGTCTTTTTTCCAATGCAATTGGAATTATGTTCATCCGATCAAAACTCCACTTAGGGGAATTTTCAAAGTGAAACACCTCAATGTTGAAAGGCAATTTCAACACTTCGGGTAGGCTTGCCAAAAAATTTAAGCCAATGAGATTCATTGGGCACTTCAAAGGAAGTTGACTCCAGCCCACATGGGTTGCAAGTCATAAGTTGTGGACTCATCCAATTGGAGGAGAGTTGAAGGGATAATTTAATTTAACCAAAATCTCTTGCTTTCCTTCATACCTCCACCCATTACAAGGTCTTTGAAAAAATGCTAATGAATTTGAACATCTTGTCAAATTGACTCATGCATCTTGTTAACTACCTCATCTTGAGAATGGTAAAAAATGGCACATCGTTTCAAAATAAATTTGGGTTTGAGAGCCCATCAAAGCAAGGTTGCCCGGATTTGAAATTTCAAAATCTCAACATCATTTGCTATTATCTTGACATCCGTACGGTCAAATATTTTGAAAATTCAAGGGATGGTTTATAAGGCCTAGGAGTACAAGATCATACAGTTGAAATGTGAAAAAAATGGTCTTGAAAACCATTTAGAGATCATCAACAAAAATGTCCGAAATGAGGCAGTTTTGGATGGGGGACCCCCCTCGGGCGTTTAGGGGTTAAAGCAGCTAAAAATACGGCCGGAATAGCAAAGATGAAGCCATGATCCTGTAAGACGGAGAGCCTGTTTTGGTGAGGTCTCGCCTTGGGGAGCCCGCAACAATCCTTCCGTTGGGGCCCAGGTCATAACCTTGCCTCGTCAAATTAGCTCGCAGGCCTTGACACCCCGCCTCTAAATCCCCCGGTGGTCTTGAATGCGGGGTTACTGTTCACGCCCCCCCCCCCCCCCCCCCCTTTCTGAAATTTCCATTTTGGGCACCTTCGGTGCTTTTTTTGGCAATTTTTTTTGCAAATTTGGGACCTACGGCCCCAATTTATCCTAGGGGGACCTACTTGGGAATAAAAAACCATTGGAGGAGGGGTTGTTTTTTAAGGTGGGCCCGTACAAGGACAAAAATAGGGGGCACTTTTGTCCCCATTCATTGAAGACCACCGGGGGATTTAGAGAAATCCACCTTGACATGCCTTCCGTTGGAGATGCTCTTAGATATCTATTTGATTAAGGATGGCAAAGTATTATTTAAATCAATTTGCAATGACGACAACAATTTTTTCATATTATTAATTAAAGCTACAATACATATTAAATGACACGTGTCCTTGCGAGACTAGTATGATGGCCCAATCCACAGTCCAATCCCATATTTTGAATATTTTTTGAGATTTTTTGAGATTTTATTTTTCTTTTCTTTTCTTTTCTTTTCTTTTCTTTTTCAAAGTTCAATAGTTTGTTGCAGAATGCGCAAAAAGTAATGTGGTAAGAGTGCACTGGGGAGGGGTGGTAGAAAATTTGTTTTTTTAAATTTGAAATGGACGTTCAATACAAATCCGTAAAGTAACACAAACAAAGAAAATTTTCATATTCTCAAACCAAGACAAGATGGTTGTCATGCAAGATCTTTGTCAGTAGAAACATCCATGTTCGCCATGCATGTGGAGTAATGACTGGGGGAGAACATATATTATTGACCTACACTGGATCTGTAAAACGGCAGAGAAAAAATCGATGAGTTCTTATGATAAGTGACGAGTGACATGTGTCATGTTTTAATTGGTTGAGACCCTTAATGCAGATATAACAACTGACTCATCAAGAGCTCATGACTGCATGATTTTAAATTAGAGAAGACTATGGCAAAGGCACCCACCAGTAGAAACATTGCCTCAGTAGACTAGCGGTAAGACCCTCGAGAAGGCCCCACATGACGAACTAGATTAATTGTGGGCATGATTCTCCACTCTAATGAGGTGGTGTTTCTACTAGTGACCTAAAAAAAACCCATTTAAGCTACTACGTTTGATTTTTTTTGAAAATTGAATTGGGGCTGTTTTTGGCTAATAAACAAATAAGATTCATAAATAAAAGTGAAAAAAAAATTAAAAAATCACAATTAAAATGAAAATTTTAAGTGAAAAGTTAGTCATAACCCACTTGTGCCATATAGGTGGTGTTTTCCCAACACAAAAAGCATCATGAATTACATGCTAGACAACCCCACTTTTGCTCACTTTTAGAAACCTTTAATTGAATAACAAATGGTTGCTTTTAGGTTCCTCGAGTGTCAATAGTTGAGAGCACCTACAAGACCAAAATGCGGGGGTGGGCATTTTTAGGTGCCTCCACCTTATGTTGGTTCTTCCCAAATCCTTCTCCAACCCTGTTGTGGAGTTATGTTTAGGACATTGATGCACGTACAATAGGTAATGGGGAAGAAGAGCTAAATTTTTCTTAGCAAGTTTTCACCAAAATCTTACTTGATTTTGGGAGTGGTTACTTTTACACTAGGAAAATTGCTAGAGTTTCCTCAAACAATTTCTAAAATTGCCAATATTAGTATTAGGATGAAAGTTTCTTATAGCAAATAATTTTATAGATGAACACATGTATGGATGATTTTATCCAATTTCTTTCCCTACCTCATAACATTCTTTAGCACCGCCAATGTTCATCCTTGGGAACCAGCATCACATGCCAAGATCATTGCAGGAATCGTAATCTTCTCGAGAATAAAAGCCATCTCTAGTTAATGATTGCTTGGCGACTCAACAAACTTTTGTTTTTTTGTTAGTTTCTACATGTTTCACATCATCAATTCCCTGTTCATATGTTGATTCGATGTACAAGCAAAAGGGTGTGCTGCAGTACTAGCTAAAGAATGTTATGTTGGTTACATTCTAGGGTGTGTGTCATTCTACCAACCGAAAAACAAAAATATTGCCTGGTGGAGAGGAAGCATTGACATAACATTCAGTAGCATGCACTGTCCCTGCCTTGGTTCTACAGTAGATGGTAAGGAGACAGGTGGAGGCTCAAGGCGATGAGTAGAGTGCCCTGACTCTAAATCCCCCCCCCCCCCCCTTCAACACTAATGCAAGAGGACAAAAATTGCCCCCTATTTTGTGCATGTAGGGGCTCACCCTTACAAATAACCCCCTCTTCCAAGGGTTTAAAATTCCTAAAGGGATATCCCTAGTCTAAACTAGAACCGTAGGCCCCAAATTTGCAAAACAAATTGCCAAAAAAAGACCCTAGGTTGTCCAAAATGGAAAATTCAAAAAATGGGGCCCATGGGTGAATAGTGCTTGCATTCACGTCGAGGGGGGCTTTAGAGTCGGGGAGCAGAGTGCATGAATGTTATGGAAGACTGCTTCTGTGACAATTTCTGTCACAAGTTGTGAGAAAAAGCTCTGTTGTGTCTGACTAGTGAATGATTATAAGCTTGTTGGTCATGGCAAATATGAAGAATCAAAATATTACCACCCATTTAATCCCTAAACGCCACCGAGACCAAAAAATGGCTTATGAATGAAGTCAACTGTTCAATTCCAACTGCTGCGTGGATGATTTCCATCCAATTCTTTATGTGAAGGGCTTTGCTTGGTGATGCCACCCCTTCAAGTTAAATTCAAATCATTCAAGCTATTTTTAGATTTTACATGGGGTCCCAACTACAAAAAGACTCGTAAAAACAGTTCACCGCGTAGTGTATTTTGAATTTTTTACTTGTTCTACTTAAACTAAATTTAGGCCATGAAAATGAGTTCCATTGCATTTGAGCTTAACTAACAAAATGAAGCTTGCCAAGTCTGGTTTCTACTCCACTTTGAATTTTTGGAAAAATTTGAAAATTGAGTGTTTTATTGTAGTTACAAGTTCGGTAGGTATCACCAAGGTGTAGCAAAATTTCTAAATTTAGATACACGGATTATTTTCATCAACCAAACTTTTCTTCATTGTAATTGACACCTTAGGTAAAAAAATCAGAATTTTCTAGTACATTTTGTAATTGATATGGATTTTCTTTACAATCACTTCATAAAACCATAGTAATTTCAAATTTTCACCAAAATTTATGAAAAATTCATGATTTGTAGTAGACATGTGACTTCTTCTACTAAAAATATAAAATTTGAATTCTTGTATAATTTTTAGTAGAAAAATTGAGCGTGACAGATAAAACATGATTCCATGGTCATAGGCCCAACCTTTACGGGTTAACCCCTAAACGTCCTCACCCTTGTTCAGTTTGGGCAGTTTTGAAAAGATGAATCATAAAATGCAACTACGATGGATAATTTGAACTTGATGTATGAATAAAAGTTGTACACTATGATTTTTAGATTCTATACATATGGTTAGATTTGCGATTGCTTTCACCAATATTTTTTTATGAATTTTGGAATATGAAATTCAAAATTATTTTTTAATTTGATTACGAATAAGATATTGACGATTTGTGGACAAAATTTGTTGTGATGGGTTACAATGTAATACTCTAAGTGTAGTGATTTTTTGAGATTTTTCGGTTGCTTAATTTTATGAGTTTTTTTTTTCAAGAGCACTTTTAGACTAAAATCTTCGAAATTTTTGGTGAAACACTACAACATAAAATGAGGCATAAAGTTTCACAAATCATCCCCTTTCTAATCGGATCACACATGCACGAAGCTAACTTCCCGTGATATAAGTGCATGATGGATGAGAAATCAGAGTTTGATTTTGTACATCATGCAAAATATGTATGGTTGGGCAGTTAAGGGTTAAGCAATTTGAATATATTGGTGAAGGTTCTAAACGTGGCATATATTTTTGTAGAGAAAGATATATGTTCATGAAGCCAAATTCAACTTCGAAGAATAATTTGAAGTTTATGTAGAAACAAAAGTTGAAGATTTTGAATTACATATTATATCCATAGCGTTGGTTTTATAGTTTTTTGTCTCAAATTTTTTTAATGTAATTTTCAAAAAAAATTAAGTCAAAATTCGTCTAGAAACTGTCCCTTAAAGGCACCTTGACTTCCAACGGGTATAACTTGTAGCTGAGTTATTAAAATCTCAAGTGCAAACAATTTTCGTGATTTGCACTTCAAGTAGATGATGAAGATGTATTCAATATTCTCGGCATTCCAACGCTTATCGAGGAAGTCATGGCCTCCCAAAGATTTGAACCTCTAGGAGGTAGCGTTTCTAATTCTCCCCAACCTCGTTTTTTTGGACCATAACTTCTAAGTCTTTCTTTTTCTCATTATGACCCTTGGCAATTAAAAAAGCTCTTGTTTTTAGTCTTCCAACAATATATAACATACCCCACATTATTGAGGGTGTCATTGAGAACTTTAGGTCCTACCTTCAATTCCAACTGATATGTTCAGGAACATTGTCAGCTCTGAAAAGTCATAATTTTGGACTGACAACTACGATTTATGAGTTTTTTGGACCCTAAATGCGTGCTCTCACAATATTTTCAACCATATATGGCATGCCCCCATCTCAACCTCACCCAAGGTTATCACTTGTTGTTTGTTTGGGACATCTCTTGGTTTCCCCACCTTGTTTTTTGCAAGGGCTGGGACGTCATCCCCAAAGTCCCCTTTGCTCACCATGGTATTCGAGCATCTTTCTAAAACAGATGTGACATAAAGCTCCACACTCTGTTGTTATTGTTTGGGATTAAAGTGTCCTAAGTACCCGTTTCCTACCAATGAGAAATATGAGTGGAATCATTTAGATTTTATGAACGAGGATAATTTATAATAGCATTGACAACCAAAGTCTGTGGAAGCAAGAGACAAAATTGTTCATTGTCGATCTTCTTATCCAAATGTAAGGTTTGTGGTGGGGAACGTATGTTTGAGATTATGGTGGTCAATATTCAATAACCTCTAAACGTCCTCATCCCTCTCCAAATTTGGCAGTTTTGCAAAGATGCATTATAAAATGCAACTAAGAGGGATATTTTGAACTTGATGTATGAATAAAAGTTGTACATTATCAATTTTAGATTCTATTCATACAGTTAGATTTGCGATTGCTATCACCAATATTTTTCTGTAAAGTTTGAAACTTGAAATTCCAAATTATTCAGTAATTCAATTACAAATAAGATATTGACAATCTTTGCATAAAATTTGTTGTGATGCGTTGAAATATAATACTTTAAATGTAGCGATTTTGTAGATTTATAGATTCCTTAATTTTATGAGTTTATATTTTTAAGAGCACGTATAGACTAAAATCTTTGAATTTTTTGGTGAATCACTACAACATGGAATGAGGCATAAAATTTTCACAAATGATCCCCTTTCTATTGGATCACACATGCATGAAACTATCAATTTTGTAGAATTTTTTTCCTTGCAAAAAGTGTATGATGGATGAAAAGACGTGGATGAAATTTGTACATCATTCAAAAAATGGACAATTGAGCAATTAGAAGTCAAAATGGCTAAACTCAGAATTTTTTTACCAAATTGTTGTCCTACTACAAAAACAAAGAAAATCACTGAAATGAATTTTCAAGTGATTTTAGTCCAATTTTTCAGTGGACTTAACCCCTAAAGAACCACGGGTTTTTCTTGTTTTTGAGCATCATTTTCACCTCTTTCTATTCATTTTTTTGTGAATATTTTTTTTGGTCTTGATAGAAAATACCAAAATAAAAATTTAAATAAAATTTAAGAATTTTTTTGACCGATTTAACAATTTTTCCCATGTCTTCAAAGATGGTCAGAAAATATCAAAAAAAGACTGCAATTTCATCTTTTCACTTCAAACGCTATAATCTTGCGATCTGTACAGTCAAATTCTATAGTTTTTTTACCATGCACTCTCCTAGTAATCTAAAACAAGATCCTATAGTTTGAGTTGAAAAATAATAATTTCTAAGGTTTATTTTGAGCCCCACCCGCCCTGCCCATTCTCCCCCAAAAAAACCCCATAACTTTCACTTAAAAAGTCAGAATAAAAAAAAAATGATCTTCATTTTTGTATTGATATACCAAATTTACATAATTTATTTACAAAAATAAAAATAAACGCTGTGAGAACCTACCCAAACATTGAAATGTCCTAGTTAGGACACTCGGTCCTTTAGGGGTTAACATGTTATGGATTTTAGATGTGTCAACGTTACATTTATTACAGGGTTTCAAACCAATTATGATATGACCGTGTCACTTTTCATATGAAATTTTCAGTTTTTATTTTATGGAATGGACAAGACATGAACTTCTGCTCACATGTACTACACTGTACAGTACAGTACACTTGGAGATACTGTATGCAGTCAACTTTTAATTAGTCAAACATTTAGTGTGGAACAGTTAATTGCTGTTTACTGTTCCATATCCAGGGCAACGAAAGATGGAAAGTGTACATTTGTACAGTGAATGTCCTGTGAGAAGGAAACCATTTGAGTTTCCCGTTGCTGTGGCCGGATGGATGCGGATGAAATATTTCAGTCAAAGCAATTAACTGTTAACCAAAGACTTTGTTTGTGTTAGGCACCAATTAACCTTTTAACGCTTTGGGTACTGTAGCTGGGTTTACTCGATTTCATTGGGTTTTTCCACTATGATTGATACTACAATAAATAGAATGGATTAAATTAGAAAGTAACCGTACAATTGTATTCTCAACTGGAGTGGAGACATTTTGTCAAAATTAGAGAATCATCCGATGGTGGGATTAGAAGATCTATATAATGCACACTTAAATGTCTTTGAACTATATAATGCACACTTAAAAATGAGATTTTGGAGGGTGTGTAACTTCAAAGTTAAATATAATTTGGGTTAAATTTTCTAAAATGAAAGTGGAGATGTTCAACAATGACTTATGTCAACACCTCTCCGTTGCAATCTTTCATGTTAAGAATAGACTCACACATAATTATTGTGATTTTTATAAGTGAGTGTGACTTATGAATGTACGGTTTAGGACAGAAATTTATACGCTAAAATATGAAAGGAGTTGGTACATGAATCAATATCGGAATACATATACTAATGGAACATGAACAAGAGAAGAAAATCCAAAAAAATAAAACAAGATAACAAACTTCCAAACACAAAAAATACCGCATAGTACATATGTTGCATTTGTAAGTATTTATTGTATTTTCAAGTATTTGCAGTATTTTTGCGTTTTGTTCATAGGTATTTTGATAGTTGCAGAACTCCAAATTGAAATTTTCTTTTTGAAGAAGATGTATATTATAAGTCTCAAAATCTAAACTTCACAATTCAAAATCCAATTCTTCACGGATTTTTTGTTATTCGCCTTTTCGACAGATCAAAAACCACAAAGTGGTTACTTGAGCATTGAAGGGTTAAAGTAGAAGCATCAGTAGTTTTGTTCCAATGGCCCTTTGTCCGGTGGGCACTAGGTCATTGACATTACAAACGGACACTTTATTCACGCCGGACTCGAAAGAGGACCGAAGTTTCTATCTATCTAAAAGCATCAAAACCTGTTAGGAACCAATTCAAGTCACCTATGCAAGCACATGTTTCAACTTCGTGAGTTCTCAATCAAATTATCACAACTATTAGTTATAGGAGTTTGGTGATCGATTATGAATGCCAAGTTAGCAAACTAATTGGCCTAAAAATGAAAGATGAGTATTAGTCCCCCTACTAACATCAATAGTGGTCAGAACAAAATCGTGCATTGTGACAAAATTAATTAAAAATTGGACTTGGATGTTAAACCCAAAGTTTTATGTGCTGCATGCTTTTATCATTAAAAACCATAGCTCTGAAAAGGTCAAAATCCTTAAAGATTGGTGCCTCCACCTAAGGCAAAGATGTGAATGATCCCCTAGTTTGAGTGAGTGTTTTGCCAAGCATTTTTTTTCTTCTTGTGGCTGTACTCCCACTATTACTACATAATTTGACATAATTTTTTGTAACTTCCTTTACAAAATACGATTACTGTAATGTACTTTAAGTAGAAATCTAACTTACAACAAAAATACATCGATTTACTACAATATATTTAAAAAAAAAACGTATTATTGTGTATTTGTAATTATTTTTGAAAGATACACTACTAGAAATGGTGGTCTTTGGGCACCAAGCAATACCGCCAAAGCATGGTACCCCAAGATCACTATGCTTTAATGATTATTCTTTGATGCCAAAAGACCACCTTTCTATTAGTGATTACTTAAGTATATGTTTTTTGGAGGATTATTAATAAGATTGAATCTTTTGAGGATCTATGTGTTGATCATTGCTACATGAAGTTTTGGAATTGCTAGTTTGTGTATAAAATTAGTATGCGGACGACATGAGAAATCTATGGTTCAACTTTAAAAATCTACCAAAATCTTAATAGATGCTATATTTTGTAAGAGGTATCATTCTACAGATTTTAAAACCATTAATTGACATTCAAGTTAAAATTTATAAACAAACAATTCTTTCTATTTTTAGCTCTAATCCAATGAGAGGAGCTTTTGGTGCATTGTGAGCTATATCCTTGCAAATGCATATAATCTCTTCACAAATGTTCCATTTGGTTAGGTCATCTAAATATGAAGTTATGAGACCAAATTGTACTTCTAGATTTCCATCTTTTTGGCTCAAAATAGAAAGGTAATTTGAACCACATCACAAAGATTTGCACATCAATGCTAATTGTCAAAAATAGGAAGTTGTTTTGACCCCTAAGCTCCCAAGAAACCATTTTTTGGTCAATGCCCATTTTTCCCGGGTTGCCCAAGTTCAAAAAAGAACTTTTTTTCAAAATAAAAAATACAATGTCATACGTAAACAGATCTTCTTTCCAATGAAATTGGAATTATGTCCATCTGATCAAAACTCCACTTAGGGGAATTTTTCAAAGTGAAACACCTCAATGTTGAAAGGCAATTTCAACACTTCCGGTAGGCTTGTCAAAACATCTAAGCCAATGAGATTCATTGGGCACCTCAAAGGAAGTTGACTCCAGCCCACATGGGTTGCAAGTCATAAGTTGTGGACTCATCCAATTGGAGGAGAGTTGAAGGGATAATCTAATTTAGCCAAAATCTCTTGCTTTCCTTCTTACCTCCACCCATTACAAGATCTCTGAAAAATGCTAATGAATTTGAACATCTTGTCAAATTGAGTCATGCATTTTGTTAATTGCCTCATCTTGAGGATGGTCAAAAATGGCACATCGTTTCAACTTCTTCTTTTTGGGTTTGAGAGTTCACCAAAGCAAAGTTGCCCAAATTTTTCAAGGCCTAAAATTTCAAAATCTCAACATCATTTGCTATTATTTTGACATTCGTACGGTCAGACGTTTTGAAAATTTAGGGGATAGTTTATAAGGCTTAGGAGTACAAGATCATATGGTTGGAATGTGAAAAAAGAGGTTTTGAAAAGCATTCAGAGATCATCAACGAAAATGTTCAAAATAAAGCAGTTTTGGGTGGGGACCTCCTCAGGCGTTTAGGGGTCAAGGGCCCAACATAGAAACATAAATTGTGTGAGATTAGAACTAAGGCCATGTTTTGTAGAGGCCAAAAATGTAGCCAGGTGCATATGTTGGTTGCATTGGATCATTGTTTCATAGTTATTGCGCCAATTTGCAAATCAGAATGAGGGTACTGTAAGAGCATCTGCAAAAATGACGTACGCCATGGGAGGCTACGGTGAGAGCATGTAGGATGAGGCCAACATGAAGCAATTTCCCACACAATAGTCATATGGGACTACAAAAATGAGGCCGAATATGGCAGACTCTCAACGCCATCAATCCTTAACCCTTAAACGTCAAAGCAAGCCCCACGGGCTTGTTATAAAGGAATAATTGAGGAAGAAAGTAGTTTTTCTCAACCAAATCAAGAGAGAATTGGTGCATTGGAAAGCTAATGAAAAAGCGATTTAGATTCTTGATTTGCACCTCATTTGGGAGCTTGTGGAATCATCCACAAGCAATCAATGTAGTCGGAGTGAACAGGAGTTGGAGTTGGGCAGTATAGGTCGTTTTTGAAAAAGTGCCGCAGCAGTGGTTGGCCAACAAAGCCGTTTTTCTGTTTTTTTCGATTTTTTTTTTTTCCTCCAAAAATATTTAGATACGTTCCGCGCTACCCCGCCTAGGCCCTCTTGATGTTTAAGGGTTAAGTTGGCTTGGATACATGAATACCGATATTGTACAAAAGTCCGATTTTGGTAATAATCCATGATCAGAGCGGAATAACTGTTGGAAAATTTTGAGATTTTTTGTGTGGAGGCCTGCAGAGGGTTTAGGGATGTGTTTGCAAAAGCTCGTGTTTTTTAGACAAAGAATGTGGGCTCTAAAAATATTTGTACATTGGAATGCGTATAGACCACTTGGGTTCACCATCCCACGTAAAGGTTAATGTGTATAGAAATCAAGGCAGAAGACTACAATGTATGCTTTTTAAAGAAGATGCACAACTGCATCTCATTCTCTTATATTGCATTTGCTATAAGTTGTTGGTGTTTGGCAAGAATCCATGTTGTCCTAGATGGAATGTTTGTTTGTGTCTCTTTTTTCTTCAATGGATTCTGTCTATTTGTGCCAAAAAGTGTCCGTGATGAAATTTGGTGGGTCATAGTGAGGTGGAAATTGCTCATGGATGCAGCGAGCCCTGGCAGGGACGCCATTTAAGGTAAAAGCACCAGAAATTGTTAGGTACCAATTGTGATCACCTATAAAAGCACATGTTTCAACTTCAAGAGTTCCCAATCTAGTTATCACAAGCATTAATTATAAATACCAAGTTAGCAATCTGATTGGACTAGAAATGAAAGACAGTTACTGGTACACCTACTAACATCAATGTGGTCTATGCATATTAAGTTTGAAAATTTATAACAAAATCATACATTGTGTAAAAATTAACTAAAAATTGAGCTTGGTTATTAAACCCAAAGTTTTATACATGATTTTGTATCATTGAAAATCAGCGCTCCATGTAGATTGAAATGCTAAGCTGACGGCAACTGTACCCCTTACCTTAGTCTCTAAAGGATTGTGCATGCCCTAAGTGCTTCCTCAAAAATTGGGGCCAAAGTTCTCCTTTTTAAGGTTTTGCATTGCGTCCTTTTAACCCTTTAAACACCCAATTCGCTAATTTTGCACTTGGCCATATAATCATGCACTTGGCCCCCAAGCGCATTAAAAAAATAGTTTGAAAAAATCTCTTAAAAACAGAGATTTTTGTCTTTCTACAATCCCCTACACTATAAAGAAACAATTGTTTAATTTATTTCTCATCCTTGTCTTTATCTTTTATTTTATCTTTATCTTTATCTTATATTTTCTTTTCTTTTATCTTGTATTTTATTCTTGTCTTCTTTCTTGTCTTCCTCTTGTCTTCCTTCTTCTTTTTCTTCTAGTCTTCCATTTGTCTTCCTTTTTTTTCCTTCACCTTGCCAATTTTGAAGTTTAAACAATAATTTTAAAAAAAAATAAAAATCAGGGAGCAGGCTGAATCCAATACAGGCCCTGAAATGGAAAAAAAAAAAAAAAAAAAAAAAGTTTTTTTTTTTTTTTTTTTTTTTTCCGGATTTTCCGGGAAGGGAGGGTCCGCGCGCGCGGACCCTACTCTTATTTTGACCCTCCCTCCCTCACTCCCCCTCTCCCCTATATAAACCTTCTCTCACTCTCCCTCCCTCACACTCTCCTTCCACCCCTTTTCCTCTCTTGTTCTTCTCCTTCTCTTCCTTCTCCCTTCTCCTCAGTATAAAGGAAGAAGAGAGAGGAGGAAGGAAGTGTGAAGGAGGAAGAATGTGGGAGGGTTTATATAAGAGAGAGGGGAGAAAAAGGAAAGGAGAGGAGGGAAAGCGAGTGGGTCAAAATAAGAGTAGGGTCCGCGCGCGCGGACCCTCCCTGCCCGGAAAATTCGGAAAAAAAAAAAAAAAAAAAAAAAAAAAAAAAAAGTTTTTTTTTTTTTTTTTTTTTTTTTTTTTTTCCGAATTTTTTTTTTTTTCCGAATTTTCATTTCAGGACCTGTATTGGATTCAGCCTGCTCCCTGATTTTTTATTTTCTTAAAAAATTATCGTTTAAACTCCAAAAATGGCAAGGTGAAGAAAAAAAAGGAAGACAAGTGGAAGACTAGAAGAAAAAGAAGAAGGAAAACAAGTGGAAGACTAGAAGAAAAAGAAGAAGGAAGACAAGAGGAAGACAAAAAAGAAGACAAGGAAAAAAAACAAGATAAAAATAAATAAAAAGATAAAGATAAAGATATAAGATAAAGATAAGGATAAAAAATAAATTAAATAATTGTTCTTTACAATGAAGAGATTGTAGAAAGACAAAAATTCCTATTTTTTACAATAAAATTCAAACAATTTTTTTAAAAGCCAAGTTTGCTCATGAAATGAGTGCACTTGGCCAAGTGCAAAATTAGGGAATTGGGTGTTTTTAGTGCCTAGCAAACCACATTATGGTCACTACAACATCCGAAATGCAAATAGCAGAGAATCCGTGAAGAATTGGAACTTCGGTTTTGAAGTTCAGATTTGCGCACATACATTACGCACCTTCCAGAAAAAGAAATTTTCAATTTGGAATTGTACAACTATCAAAATACCTATCAACAGAACGCAAAAATACTGCAAATACTTGAAAATACAGTAAATACTTACAAATACAACATATGTATTGTGTAGTATTTCTTGTGTTTGGAAGTTTGTTATCTTGTTTTATTTTTTTGGATTGTGTTCTCTTCTTCATCTTCCATTAGTGTGTGTAATCCGATCTTGACTAATGTACCCACTCCTGTCAATTTTCAACGTATAAAATTTTGTCCTAAACCGTACATGGACAAGTCACTTTCACTTATAAATCTCACAATAATTATGTGTGAGTCTATTTTTGATATGAAAGATTGCAACAGAGAGGTGTTGACATAGGGCATAGCTGAACTTCTTTGCTTTTATTTTTGAAAATTTACCTCAAATTCTATTTAACTTTGAAGTCACACACCCCCCAAAATCTCGTTTTTGAGCGTGCATTATACAGTTCAAATACATACTATAATCTTCCGATCCCACCATCGGATGATTCTCAAATTTTAATAAAATGTGTGCTCTCGAGTTGAGAATAGAATTGTACGGTTACTTTCTAATTTAACCCATTCTATTTTTGGTAGTCTCAACCACAGTGGAAAAACCCACTGAATTCCAGAGCTGTCTGCTACAGTACCCTAGGCACTAAAGGGTTAAGGTGTTCAGCTCGCACATGACACGATGCTGCCATGTAACTGTAGGGTGGCAGACCATGATCAAAAAATTTGAACACCCAGCCAGTGAAGTTCAGAAACATCAGGCAGTCAGTCATTTGCAAGACCGAGATTCAGTTCTACTCAAATGAGGAATAACATTTTTTTCCTAAAAGGAATGTCAACCCTAAAAAGCTGGTACTTCACCCAATTCCACTTCCTTGACTGCTTCACATACAACTGTAGAGTTGGAGACCACAAATTTGAACCTCTTCAAACCAGCCTCCCAACACAAACTCAATTGACAGACATCCCAACATTTTTCAAAGAATGTCAACCCCGAAATGCTGCAAAAGAAAGGGTGTCAAACACAATCTCTACCATATCAGAATCACTATTACCCTACTTAGATTTTTGGCCAGTGAGATGGCTGGCATCTCATCCCCCAAATAACCCATGAAGTGAATTACCACAATGAAAGATTCATTTTTTGAAAGATTCCATTTTGGCAGATGCCATATTCTTCACGATTCCATACAAAAACACTTTTTTTTATAAACACAAATTTTAATTTATTTCTACTTTGTTGATATGATCCTGCTCTTGGGGTATGGTACTGCAACCAATGGGACTATATATATAAATGCCCCAAACATTTCTCTTTTAAAAAAAATTTGTTGAAAATTTAATTTTTATGCACAAATTAAGTGTAGTCCAAACTTAGCACTTGAGCATTTTCTTATACATATGGTGATTTGATTTGATTTTTGGTTTCAGTAGTTGGTAAATTACCACAGTAAAAACATTAAATTTAATTTTCGTTTAAGAAATTTTAATTGAAAAATCCTATACTCATTTTTTAATAATAATAATAATAATTATTATTATTATTATTATTATCTTTTTGGGGCACAAATTGAGACAAGTCAATTGCAACAAAATACAATCTTATACTCATTGTGGACTGTAGATTCTCATTGAACTAAAAGTATCAAATTATGTGTCTAAAATAAATGTGCAAGGAGAATGGGATCCATTTTGACTGACCCAGTTTCATCCAGATTGGTAAATGGGAATTCTGGGAAATGTCTCAGAATTGAAGATTCTTCAGGGCTGCTACGTAGATTTGGACTTCCTCCTGTAGAGAAACATATTGCAGTTTCCTGGATGTCCCCATTATAGGCATTGCTTAATAAAAATTGGTGACACGTGGCACGTGCAAATAGAGCAAAATTTCATTTAAATGTGTCGTAATTTAGTGGTGAGATAATACATTAGCATCTCTAGTACCGTCAGGGTTTTCAAACAGTTTTTTTATTTTTAAATCACGTCTCCAAAAGGCTCAGCCAAACTGCCATGCAAAAAAAAAAAAAAAAAAAACAATATTACAAATATAATAAAAATGTGTTAAAAATCATGTCTGACGTGGTCGAAGTGGTGCCACGTCATTTATATATAACTATTTTTGTGTGGCAATTTGGTTGAGTTAGCAGCCTTTTGGAAGCCTGAAACTTTTTGTAATGAAAATAATTATAAAATGAGAAGCCCAAATTTTTAGAATTCATTTTTTCAAGAAAGGCATTTTTCTATGGTGAAAAAGAGAATCTTAGAGAATATCCATATAATATTAAAAAATATTTGTATCATTTTGAAAACTATAATATAATATAATATTTTGATATTTGTATTTTGCAGGTAAATGAAATGTGCAAAAGTTGATTTTTATTGTATGTTTTCTTTTACAACCTTTGAGCCTTATAGGTTGGCCTTACTACCATATTGATACATAGAGAAAATGGGTAAATTGTAGTAGAAAAGAGGTACTTAGACACTAATGAATAGTGTTAACTAATCAACCAATTTTTTGGTGGCAACCCAAACAACAATGATTGCCCATGGTCAAGAAATGACATTTTTTGGGTTTTGATTTCTTGTCGAAATTGGGGTAGAGATCATGTTCTAGTGTCGTATGATGCATTTCATTTACAATATTGAGGATTGCTAAGGATCTTTTCAAAGACAAAGACCTCAATATTGTCCTAGTGCTACAAAATTTACTATTTTGGGAAAGTGACAATGCTCCCTCATTTGAAAATCTTGCCCTTTTTAATTTTAGAATAGAAAGTCTAGTTTTAACCAATCATACCAAATTTTAAATTTTAAAAATAAGAATTGTAATTTTGGTGAATGTCCAATGGTAAATGCTTTTGAATTCATTAAATGAGTATCTAAAACATTTTTTGAAAGTTTGACCGTATAGATGATTAACAAACATCATAGTTCTCATTTTCTCTTTTGGACCAAACTTCATCGAAGTTGTAGAAGTAACATTTTATAATACATCTAAGTTTTGCCCTTACTCCCTCTGTCATTTAGGGATCAACAACAAGCTAGTGCCCATATGGGGGCCTTGGGCACTACATCTTGGTGCCCAATGACCACCCTTTTTTTACTAATGACATCACAACAAAAATTCAAAATTGTCTTATTTATCAATTCAAGTAATTTAATGAAAATTGGTAAGGAATATTGATAAAATAGCATGGAATAACATAAGGACTCCTTTACAAAAGGACGGAGTCTATCGAGGCCATTAAACCTTGAGGTCATTTTGAACGAAACATGATCTCAAAAGATAAAGGCTTTGTTGTAACCCCAAAAGAGATAATTAGTTTTCTTTTCCAGTTGAATCCAATTTTCTCCCTCGAGGTTGTATCAAACCTATGTTAACCCTTTACCCGTAAACGTCACAGTGTTTAGTTTCTGAATGACTAACATATTCAAACTCACCGTACATTTTCATCAATGCTTGGGTAAAAGTCATCCGTTTTTTTGTGAGATACTTCACCAAGTTATTGTCCTATCTAATGGTTGGATTTTAGTGATACATGAGTACATATTTTTTTAAATTACAAATGTAGAAGTATGTCAAGTTGTTGACCAAGCCAAAATTGCATTGACTGTAGTTCAAAAGCGGCCTTGCAAAAATGAGGTCATAGATTTAAAGAACACAAAAATCTCAAAGAATCGCCACGATTAAAAGTATCTCATTTCAAATTCATTCCAACCAATTTTACTCAAAAAATATTAAAATTTTGTTTGTAATCAAATTTAGAAAGAAATTTTAATTTGAACTTTCAAATTTCAATAATTAAATATTAGTGATAGTATTGGTGAATTGAACCGTGCGGATGGAATCTAAAATTCAAAATCTAGAACTTTCGTTTTTATATCAATTCCAAAATATTCTTCTAAATAGTAGTTTATGACGATTTTTCTGAAATTGTCAGTTCCAAGGACACCCTGATACGTTTAGGGGTTAAGCGTCAAGGGCGTACAAGGGAGGCAACCCGAAGGAATATTAGTCATATTTTTGGGGCGGGCATCCCTCTATGCGTTGCCCTGTTGATATCGGGCAATAGTTTTAAGTGCAGAATGTGTTGACAGTGGGGTTTAAAGTACTGACAACTGTGCTTGTCATGGACTTCGTGGGACTGCCACATCAACTCAAGGCCCTTCAACTCAAGCCAACTTCTATCAACGCTTGTAGAGGATCAATAATCGCAATTTAACTACCTTTTGAATGAAACAACTTTCACATGTTTTGGTGCACTATTTCTACAGTTTTTGCTTTATTCTTTGACGTGTAATGGTTAAACTATAGTACCAACATTTTACAACATTTAAAATATATTATCAACTCACTAACTATTTATTGTACATAACATTCAATAGCCTTCATGCCCACTGCCTTTCCTTCATGCACTTTACTCATCACCTTGAACCTCCGCCTGTCCACTTAGCTACTGATGAAGTACTGTTGGATGCGGAATATTCCACACCATCTACTGCAGGCCAAAGTAGAGACATTGCATGCTACTGAATATTATGTATAGTGGATAGTTCATAAACCAATGCTTTAAGCTTTTCACGCAAATCTAGTACTGATGTAGAATTAGAAACTTTCAATGTACACCTGTTGGAGATATTGTTGGTTTACAGTACGCGTCGGTTATTGGATCTTCGACCTCACTCTAAATGTTTTGGTGGATAGTTTTCAAAAAGTGGCATTGATTTTTATTGCAAAGGCCTTGAAGCTATCCACAAACATCTCTTCCAAAAGGGCTGAACTTAACATATACTTTGCCTTGATTTGGCCTGAACTCCTACTGTAGTGTATAAAAAGCAATAGAAGTGCCACATCACTAGCCACATACTACACGTTGTGCTTCCTTAACAATAACTACTTGATATTTCACTGTACTGTCTCATTTTTGTTTTTAACATTTTATTTTTATTTCACCCTTAAATGTCCTTCCCCAATTTAGAAAGAAAGGAGTATTTTAAAAAATTAACCTCAAAATTAATTACAAAACTAATTTACATTCTAAAAATGAAGATACATACTATTCTTGTCACATATGATGATGCCTGAAAAAGAAAATTCATAAAAACATTTTTCCATTCGTGGTTTGATACCATAGTGGGTCCTTTTGAAGGATAATTTATTTATTTTAATTCTAAGAGGTACTAGATAGTATCAATGAACTACTTTTGATGAATAAGAAAAATCCTCTTCTACATATGTACGTATAGATTCATTAATTTGTAGAATCGTAGAGAACGGGAATCACGTGGCAAGGCCAACATCGTTGAGCATTGATGCACTCAATTTGGGTCCGTCGGTCGTCGTGGAGTTCAAGCGACGGTGGATTAGAAATAATAATCTGGGGTTACTCGCTTGTGGCCAGTGCTTGATGAGGACGACGACGGAGTCATGCTTGCCACTGACTCCTCGCATGGCTCTTCTTTTGTCTTGGTTTGCCATGTCTCAGTTAGTGCACATTTATGGTCACATAAAACTTTGTACAATATTGATATCCTTGCATCTGCTTTGGCATCTCTTCCACTCTCACTGTAGTTGATAATTACCCAAATATAGCTCCCATGTTGTCCAAATTTCAATAACCTTTATTGTCTCTGCCCCACCAGGGGAGAGACTACAAAAACGCTTCGTTTTCAAGGAGTTACATGGTTGAACAGTATAAACAAACTTTAAAAGTAAGTTTAGGATAAATATTTAGATAGAGACTAGCAGCTTGTTTTTTTTTTTTTTTTTTCAAACTGGAGTAGTCGAAAATTAAGTACCCATCTGGCTTCATTCAACAGTAAACAAACAAACAAATAAATAAATAAAATCACCCATCCAGTATTCGTTTCTACAGTGATCTGGAAGTGTACTGTAATATAAGTTTCCTATTTTCAAGGATTTGAAGCTTTGGATTATTATTATTATTATTATTATTATTATTATAATATAATTTTATATTTTAATTTTGATGTAAATGAAAGAATGAATTACAATAAACCCCAACTAAAAACAACCTAGAGGACACTAGTAAAAAAGGTGGCGTTCCCCCAAGAGATGCTCAGGCAAATTCATTGTGCATGCGTGGAATTGGGCACCACATGCCTGGGCACCTACCTCGGCAATGCCACCTTTTCTACTAGTGGGAGTCAGCGAGAAGCCTTTGAAGATTATGATGTTTTTGCTGCAAGAGTATTTTGGCTTGTTGGGACAATAATCATCTCTATTGGAACTTAGTTGGCCCGAAGAAGAAAAAACAATATATTAAAAAAATATGGTGTTTTACTCTTAATTCTATCTCTTAAAAGAAAATTCTTCATTTAGAAAGAAAGAAGTATTTTTGAGTTTTAACCTCAAAATATGGAAGTAATTTACATTCTAAAATGTAGGTAGTCAGACATGGATGATATTCCAAAAAAACGATTCTTCATTTTTAGCAATTCATGGTCAAAGTGGTTTGAAAAATGAGAAAACTAGGCCCGAAGGGTTTGGTATGCCCTTTAACCCTTAAAAGACCATGCTCATTCTTAAAATTCTATCACTTTCTCGTGATGCTTTCAAGAAGACAGTTGTATCTTTTAACCCCTAACTGCCCAACCATGCATATTTTGCATGATGTACAGAAGCAAACTTCATTTTCTCATCCGTCATGCACTTTTTGCAGTGTGAATTTTTTACTAAATTTTCTATGGGAAGTTAGCTTTGTGCACATGTGATCCGATTAGAAAGTTGATGATTTGTGAAAGTTTTATGACTCATTTCATGTTGCAGTTTTCCACCAAAAATTTCAAAGATTTTAGTGTAAAAGTGCTCTTGAAAAAGTCAACTCACAAAATCAAGTAACCAAAAATCTCCAAAAATCACTACACTTAGAGTATTACATTTCAATCCATCACAACAATTTTCATCCACAAATTGTCAATATCTTATTCGTAATCAAATTATAAAAGTATTTTAATTTTAAGTTTCAAATTTTATAGAAAAATATTGGTGATAACAATTGCAAATCTAACTGTATGGATAGAATCTAAAATTCATAATGTACAACTTTTATTTATACATCAAGTTCAAAATATCCCTCTTAGTTGCATTTTATAGTGCATCTTTGCAAAACTGCCCGATTTGGGCATGGTGAGGACGTTTAGGGGTTAATTGGTGTTCATTCAAAGAGGACTTAGTCTTGAGATTGTATATCAACTTTTAAAACAATCTACCGTATATATTACATGATTAAAACGTTTGATTATGAGTTGTTTTTTTATTTTAAAATGAGCAAAATGGACAAGTCATTCATTGAAAACATTCTCATAAATTCTAGAATCATGATTAGTGTTTGAAATTTCAGGAGCATACAAAGATGTATTGTATCTAGGTGCTCACAAAAAATGAAGCTCTAAAACTAGATACAACAACAAAGAGTGATTCTCAGAAATTTATGTTTGGGTGAAGTGACTTGTTGGTGACTTGTTGAGCCGGTGCTTGTGATCGTTATTAATTGATACATTGCATAAATTGTGTAAAGATTTCAAATTTATTTTTGGAATATTCCATTTTTTAAACATTCAAAAGGTTTTTTTAAAAACATTCCATTTTAAATTTATTTAGACATATTCCATAATTATTATATAGTGTTAATGATGCAGTAATGGCACGTGTTTTACACCCAGGGAAGTCACTGTCAAGAATTTAGATAACTATGAGAGAACAAATATAGGGTGTCTTTTATTCATTTGAGATAAAAATTATAAATTTATAGAAGTAATATAGGGTGTTTTAAAACCAAGTTGGGAATATTTTAGGAATATTATTTATATATATGAAATATACCCTAAATATACTAGAAATAGTAGACTATTCCAATTATTTCATAGCCCCCCATTAAATACCCTTTGTACGCTCATATGTACCCAAAATTTAAACTTAGCGACTTCCCCGAGGTTTTACATATTGTACACCTTTTTTTTTTTTTTTTTGACAAAATGTGATGCCCTAGTGTGAAACGCCTTTTAGGTCATCAACCTCCCTAATTACCATGTCCCAAGTTCACTTGCATTGACGCTTTAGTTTTTTTCCCAATGGATCGATCAACGTAATTGCAAGTCTTGAAGGACTTTTATGTTCTTGTAACAATTCTCTAGTTATCATTGAGTCAAAGTTATGGAATCCAAATATGTTACTAAAGTAACGAAATTATTCTTGGACACAATGCGTCAACCTAGTCCTTTAGGGGATTAAGGGTTAAATAGAGAATAAAATTTTCTAAAAGTTGTAATATTTACTTGAGACGAAGGAACAAAAGCAATGGTTTCTTAAAATTTAGTTTCTATTTTTCAAGAGAGTCCCATTGGCAATTAGAAACTTGAAACTTGAAAAATAAAAAGCATCTTTTGACGATTTCCAAATGTTTTACTACAAACACATAACTTTATGTAGAGTTCTTGGCTATGATACATACCATGGATAAGAGAAAATTATGGCGATATACTCTATTGTTTTACCCAATTTTTCTTATAGCAACATAGAAAAGCCCATTTTTCAAATAGCAAATTGGCCATATGTAAGTTACGCACAAAAACAATTTCGCTAGTAGGGATTATTCAGTTCTGTACCTTTATTTATTTATTATAATTTTGGAGAATAAAATGACAGTTAGATTTCCGTTATAATGTACGAGAGAAAAGGCTAAGGGGGGACCCAAATTGCTGACGTGGAATGCTTGGGTGGAGGACTGTGATTGGTCAGGGTGGTGCACAAACTTCAAGGCTCACCCTGGACGGCCAGGCTGACAAGGAGGGTCAGTCATGGGCAACGTGCAACAGCAGATGCCTCCCTCTGTCTGCTTCCCATTTTTTCATTCTACAGTCACTACAGGCCTTTAAAAAAAATAAAAAATAAAAAATATATTATAACAAGGAGCTACGCTACAAGGAGCTCTGACCGGAATAGAACAGGTGAAGGACGAGAATGCATTTCAGTGGAATCACGAACGGAATATATTTGCTACAGTGGTATTTAGCCCAAAAAATGAGTGTCCCGGCAATGCCTTATGGTCAGAGCCAATAAATTATTATTTTTACATGAGAGCATCCTCACCTATGTCCATGTCTGTATCTGGAAAATATGATTTGTACTGTAACTTATCATTGAATTTCACTATAATTAGAATTATACTATATAAATAAATTTATTTATTAAACCCTAAAAGATGAAGGATTTGTGGTTTTAAAATAATAAATTCAATTGGGACCAAATTTTATATCACTAGAATATTGCATGGGTTGGTGAAAAGAGAAGTAAATTTGAACAAAAGGAAGTCGACACAGTAGGGCTTATTCAAAATTGCCAAACCAAATATGAGGTCCAATCTAGGTTTCTTTTGTCCTTTAGGGGTTAAGTTTAAAGGACGGACTTATTCACTTATCCCTCTACTCATCAAGCATCGATAGGACCTGGATCATTTTTGAAAGATAGTAAACACAAGTCTTTCAATAAGAAGGAAATGTCACTTCAAAGCGTTTTTTTGGCCTCAAAGATAATGTTGAGTCATATTTCTTGAACATAAATTCTTTCAAATCATTACGATAGTGTTGATATAAAACAAGTCAGAGAAGAAATTTGTTTTATTTATTTATTTATTTATTTGTTGTTGTTGAAACAAATGATGCACATTTCATTGCAAAGAACAAAACACACATCACCAAAACCATACGGGACTTTAGTCTTTTTTCTAAAAGCATGCATGAATAAAGCGTTTAGTTTTATTCATAACACCACACAAAGCTCCACAAGACAATGTCATGAAGTAGCTTAAATTATGTTTTTTTTTGTTTGTTTTTGTTTTGGATTCTTTTGGAGTTGAGTTCAATGTTGTGAATGAAAACTTAATGTTGTAAATGAAAAAAAAAAAAAAGGAAAAAAAGTAGAGTAAGTAAGTATATGTATATACAATCAATTTTGTAGTTTGAATTTGAGAGTGAAACAAAACATTTGTCTATTTCTATCATTTTCAAAATTCGTAAGATTTCCAAAATAAAATATAAAACATAGTCTTGTTTCATAATTACATAAATTGCTCAAGCTCAAAGGGCGAGAGTATCCGTGTCATTTTTTTTATAAAAATAAACTCCAAAATTCCAAATAAAAATAAAAACAAAATCTACCCTAAAAAAAAATGTATGGTGACCAAGAGCACATTTATATGCTCTACAACTTGCTCCCCTCACGAACAAAGGTTTTATGGTTTTAAAATTGGACAATCATGTTGTGAAAAATATAAGTCTATCTCCTAGAGTAGGCACCAAGGACAGACCTTGTTATCCATATCCTTGAGGCATAGATACATGAATTGTCCCATAAAAACTCTTTATTCATAATGGTCTTTGGGCCAACATTACAATTATTATCATTGTGAAAAATATAATTTAGATGGGACCCAATTTTATATGAGTGGAATAAGTGAAAAACATTGCATTTCTTGGTTCAAAACAAATCAATTTAAGCAAAAAAAAAAAAAAAAAAAAAAAAGAAGTCCTACTCCAAAGTGGTAAAATAAAGTCAAGAGAATAATTAATTCAGGCTTCTTTGTTAACTCATATCCCTAACAGTAATAAACTAATTTCCAATTTAATTTCCTACCAAGGAATCATCTTCCACAACACTGTTGCCGACCAGACGGTGCATTCATCCACCGGACGGTAAACTTTCCATTTTCACTAATTAACAAAATTCAACAGAAATTAAATTTTCAAATCTAGATTTAATCCGGATTTTTTCAACCTGATTATCCTCGGTCAACTACAAAATGATCAGAGCTGACTTCCACATAACCACAGTGGAGAATGCAAAATTCAAATTTTCCATAATCCAAGTTAAAACACTCATCAATTCCATTCTCGGAATCAGATAGATTAATGCCAGTCACCGAATGAGGTGCAGCCACATCCTCAATGGAACCAAAGTTAAAATGGGTGGATTCTCCCGAATTGGTGCCCGAATTTCCTGCAAGGTAAACAAACACTCTGGTCTTGTCAAAGAATTAAAAAAACTCATTTTCCATCCGAATGCTTTTCACCATTACTGATTCTCCGGGGAATCAATGAATCATGGTCCTCCCCTCTGTGCTTATATAGCAACGAACGTCCCGAGCCAGTCGATCATGTAGTAACTTAGTGCAGTACGTCCCACATCATCTTCAATGTTCTCTGATCTCTGCACACTTTTCCATTTCGATGTCAGAGCTTTCCACAGACATCGATCCATCCTCTCTGTTTCTTGTTTCAGCTCTTCAAGTGATTTCAGTGACCGATGATCGAAGCTTCACTAGATTAGCAGTCACTGATGATCGATGCTTCACTAGACTTTTAGCAAGTGACTGATCGAAGCTTCACTAGTTTTGATGAAGTTTGACTAGTTTAGCAGTGACAAAATCGTACCTGCTGATGATCGATGCTAGCTTCACTAGTTTTGCAAGTGAATGATCGAAGCCTCACTAGTTTAGCAAGTGATTGATCGAAGCTTCACTACTTTTGATGAAGCTTGACTGGTTTAGCAGTGACTAAAACGTACCAGCTGATGATCGAACTAAGCTTGAGTGGTGTCAAGAGATTGATGATGAAGCGTGAGTAGTGACAACGGACTGATGATGAAGCTGGAGTGGTGAGTGATGAAGCTTGAGTAGTTAAGAGGTTTTTGAGTCCGGGTGAGAAAGATCCAAAGAGTGTGTCGACGAGAGATTTTATGTTTCGAATCTGATGAGGTTTTTAGTGACTAGAAACCAAGATTTTCATTCACATATCAGGGTTTTGTGTCACCAGTGTCAGTGGTTTTGAGTTTCGTTGAGACACAACTCATACTTGGGTGATTCATTACTACGAGAGTTTCGGTATGCAAGCTCATTCGAGCTTCATACACTGACTGACAGATCTGGGAATCGGTACCACCGATTCTCAGTTATAATAGAAAATCTGCAGTCAATTCCTTGTTAAATTTCTACAACGGCTGCAGTCTCGGGACGGGTTTCGAGCGCGGTTCCATTCCTTTCTTTTCAGTTGACACAGAGAGCAACTATGGCTCTGATTCTCAGTTATAATACACAATCTCCAGCTTGATATAATATTGACCGAGCAGAGACTGACGGTGGCCATTCTTCAATTACACATGGCCGAGAAAGAACGATACTAAACTAGAAGATTTACAGTTCAAACAACACGTGCAGCATTGTATGGGTGACTGTCAAAGGAGCCCTCCCAAATCAGTAACATTAGTGTTTACACATTCTTTTCGTATATTGATCGATCGATCGATAGGTAGAGCCTTCAGGAGGTTAACTAATCGATCATCATGGCCGCGTTGACAGCGTTCTACAACATTAATTTCGAGTCGCATGGCAGCCAGTTCTACGAGTCTAATGCTGCGATCCATTGCAGCTTCGGCGACACGAACGCGCACTTGTTCGGGTCGCCGGGCTTGTGTTGGGCCGGCATCGATGCTGCGTACTCTTCGCTTTTGAATGATCTAGGCGAGGTCGAAGAAGATTTGCTCCTCGGAGGGGACGCCTCAGTGTTTCTGAATGGACAGCACCAGCACCAGCAACAGCAACAGCAACAGCAACAGCAACAGCAACAGCACGCGTTGGTCGATAGTTTGCAGTACAGCTTCGATCACCAGGAGCTTGGGAAGAAAATTCAGTACCTGGAGCATCGTGAGCCGTTTCTTGAGCATCTGGCGGATTCGCCTCAGATGTGTGCCAGCGACGAGTCCGGGCTCACGACTGTCGTCGCCGTGGCGGAGGAATCCGAGTACGTTTCAGAGCTCGAGATCAAACACGAACCCCCGCCTTTGAACAATAAGGTAATCGAAGATTGTCCTCTTGTGTTGTCTGTAAATTCAAAAATATTTCGCTGGGGTGACCTGCTCGCCCCTGGATCAGTGTTTGATTCTTCATTAATTCAGTGGGTTTCGTCCTCTTGTCCAAGCAAAGAAAAAAAACAAAAGAGTTTGAAGCTCACCCTGATCGATGAAGGACTACTGCCAGGGTTTTAGAATTAACTAAAGGGGTTTTGCGATCTGCGGGAATTATTAGTTGAGAATTCATTTGGTGGTATGTTACGTGTGCACAGAGATTGGAGAAGTATGAGGATCCGGACGAGAGCATCGAGGCGGCGGAGGTGTCGGTGGACTTGATACAGAACCGGCGGCCGTTCCAGTGCGGGCTGGCGGGGTGCAACAAGACGTTCAAGAATCCGCAGACCATGAAGATGCACCACAAGACGCATTACACGGACGGGAGCGCCTTGAACGTGAATGCGCTGCCCACGTTGATGAATTCTTCTAAGGGGCTGCAGTCGGGGAACAAGAAGATCCCGTCGCGGTGCCCCAAGTGCCGCAAGACGTTCGTGGGGTTGTACGAGCTGCGGCGCCACTACGGCCGCAAGCACAGCGAGGGCGAGAAGCCGCACGGCTGCCGCAAGTGCGGAAAACGATTCTACATCGAGGTGGACGTGCGCGACCACGAGAAGCTGTGCGGCGAGCCCATCCAGTGCAAGTGCGGCCTCAAATTCGCCTTCAAATGCAACCTCGTGGCGCACAAGAAGGCGCACCCCGCTTGCCAAGAATTCCAACAACAACGACGAGTTCCTCAGACAGCACGGTCCTCCGCATATTTCGTTGCGGGTACGAGTTGTGCATCCAACAACGATTCCTCGTCCAAATCCACCATAACTTCCGATGGAGAGTCGGCTCGCAGCTCCAAGCGTCACCGAAAATCGTCCGAATCCGACTCCATCACGTCGCGCCACGAGTCCCCCGCCCCCGCGCCGGATTTCAAGTGGCTGCCGGAAGAATTCACGTCCGGCAACGTGTGGGACTCGAATCACAACATGCACTACCCAAGTGTCGGCGACTTCGCGAATCTGCCTTCGTACGAGTCCTCGATGATGTTCCAGGAACATCTTTTCAAGCAAGAGCGAGTCACGCAGTCGAGCTCGGTCGATTTGCTACATCTGCACCCCAAGTTCAACGCTCTCCACAACGCCATGGCGCGTTTGAATTGATTTGCCCCATTCGTTGTTGATTTGCCCGTTGTCACCCATTTGATCGCATAGCTTTTGACCATGCATCGATCGATTCAATCCAGCCTGCGTGGTCAAACGCTATGAGAGCCCAAAAAAACCAGAAAAATCTTGAAGAATCTGTCAGTTCAAGAAGAAGTAGAAGCCGGAGAGCAGGCGCCGGGTGCATCAATGAGATGGCTACCGACTTCGCAAAGACTTTCAATTTGCCTTGTGATTTCTAAGGCCTCTTTGGTGAAAATCTTTGCTGTTGGAACCCAAATGGCGTCATCTGGGTGCCATGTATGAGAGCCCCAAAAAAGAGAAAAAGAAGAAGAATCTGTCAGTGCAACAAGAAGAAGCCGGAGAGCAGGCGCCGGGTGCATTGATGCGGAGGCGGGAGTTTCGAGGCTTGTTTACATGAGATGGCTACCGACTACGCAAAGACTTTCTGTTGTGTTTCTAAGGCCTCTTTGCCTTAATTTGCCTTGGTTGGAAATGGCGTCGATGTAAATGGGCCTTTCAGTAGTCGCCCAATTTGTGCACTGCAGTGACAGCCGCGCCCCATTTTTCTTTCGTGTAAAGAAAAACATTGGTGACTCACACACGGGAGGTGATCCTCGAGTTTGCAGCAGAGTTTTAGTTTCGGTTCTAGGAGAGAGCTTGACGTTAAGAGAAACTGAGCTTGCTGTTGATGATCAGTTTTTGTGATAATGTAAACGACCCTATTGAAGGGTGTCATTCTTTTGGTAAGTACTTAGTACTATTATTCTTATTGTTTAATAAAAGTTCCCCTGCCTCCCGGACAAATGGCCCGAATGGCATCTTCCTCCTTCCCAATGTTCATGCTTATACATCAATCACAACCTCGACATGAGAAATGGAGAATGATGCTATAACTGCCACTAGTATTGGCTTCCAGTTTAGAATTCAACAAGTTCGTTCACCACTTAACCTAGATTGTAATTGCAAGCAAGACACTGTCCACAAACATCGGAAGCTCACTCTCTTTCTCTCAAACTTAGGAAGTTCAAAGCACAAATTGAAATGTGTCTGACTGTAACTTGAATTTCAACTTCAAAAGGATTTCAAGCACAATGAGAGAATGTTGAGAATCACGCTCAAAAGTAGACAGTGCACTGTGCTTGATTTACATTATAGCACCACTTACGCCTGAGGACTTCAAATCAGTCTGACAACTGGAAGTGTAGATCACAAGCAACCAAAAAAAACAGAAGGATAAATTCAAAGTGTAGGACATTAAATGACTTTAATTTGTGACGAAGATAACAAATCGGTGACACATCCTGATTGTACGTGACCTCTTCTAATCAAGACATCGATCTCCCTTCTCATCCTCATCACCTTCACTGACTGATAGTTTCATAAGACATCACAACTCACGGAATTCCCCGCCCTGATGGTGCTCTAGCAAGTGTAACTCTATTAACCCCTAAGTGCTCAAACGACCATTTTCTGGTCGCTGCCCGAATCTAACGGGCTGCCCGGAACAATTTTTTTTTTTTGAAAAAATAAAAAATATTTCAAAATACTACATCAAGTCTACTTTCCAATCCAATTTGAATCATGGCAATCCGAGTTAAACTCCACCCGGGAGAATTTTTCAAAGTAGATCACCTCAACATTGTCTTAGTGTTATGAAATTTGCTATTTGGGGAAAGTAATGATGATCCTCCATCATTTCTTTTGCTTTTTTGAAGTTTACAATAAATAGCCCAACTTTAACCAATCATACTAAATTTTGAACTCTAAAATTGAAAATTATAATTTATACAAATTTTCAAAGGTTAATGCTTTTAAATTCATTAAAAAATGATCTAAAGTTATTTTTGAAAGTTTGACCGTATGGATAATTTGTAGAGATGATACTCTACATTTTTTCTGTTGAACCAAACTTCATCAAACATATGGAAGGCACATATTATAACACATCTATGTTTTGTCCAATACCCCTCGGGCTTTTAGGGGTTAAGAGGTGACACTACAAGGAGAAGGCGTTGCTTTTCACTCCTGTGAGTCAAACGGCACCACTTCGTACTCACCAATTTTTTGGTTGAATTTGGTGAGTGCAATTCGTCACGTAGGACAAGCGTGTAGAGTGAAAAACGACAATGAACAGGATCCTCCAGAGTGAGAAACAACGCCTCTGCTTGTAGTACAAAGAGGGACAAAGGAGATCGACACCATTGAGACAAACAAAGTGTCTGGATTTCACCATCAAACGCAGCAAGAGCAATCAGTCAAGAACAATCATGTGTAATTACTGGAACACTGGTTGGTAATGTGGCAAGAAAGCCTCAAGAGAAATGGTTCACAAAATCATAATGGACAGGAGTGATAGCATGGCCCTGCCTCTCTGAAATGTGATCGGAGAGGTGAGCTTGGCGAATGAAGGGTTTAGGGTTTAGGGTTTAGTGGGGGCGAGGTTGTCTGGCCTAAATTGCACACATCAGAGTGTGCAAAGTGCGAGTGCAGATCTTGGAATATTTATTGGAATATTCATAAACATATATTGTCAACATTCTTAAGAATGTTTCGTAAAATATTCCAAGATTTGCACTCGCACTCAGCACTCCTGCACTCTGATGTTTACAGTTCAGGTTAGCTGGTCCCAGTTGTCTCGAGCCACCAGGAAGTCGTAGATCTGCACTTGGATGAAAATTCCTTAATGAAAATTTCCGTTCCGCAACATCGTGTTAGAGGGCGCGAAACGGTGCACTATCCCGTTACGTTTGGTAACATGATGTTGCACATTCCCTGCCATTTGGGAACTTGAGGAGATACCCTGGGAACTCGGTTTTTCATCTTCGTTGTCAACACCGGATTACAGGTGCATGTCGCCATTGTCGCGTGCCCAATGCATTATTCCACTCATATTACATGGTCCAGTCAGTGCCCATCGTAGTACCCGGGCAATGGTTGTTGTCAGGCGACACAACGTCTGAGTTCTACACGCATCACAGCCATAGCCACTCAGCAAACTCTAATTCACATTCCATCAAAACTCGTTACAACATACCACATTATCATGGACTGTATGGAATTAGGAGCCAGGCTAAGGTTGGAGCACCAAAAACTAACAGTGTACCTAATGCTGACAAAATCCAGGTACGATAGTCATTCTAGAACGTAAATCTAGGTATACCATAGATAGCTTATCATTTGGGTCAACATACAATAAAGGCTCTATGATTTGCATTCTAAAATGATTGCATGGTCTACATTCTATCGGCATTAGGTATAGTGTTGGTTTTTGGTGCTCCTATCTTAGTACTAAGTTGAACTCGAGGCATGGGATGAGGCTCTGCTGGATTATGTACTCCGCCTGCCGAGGCAAGGATTGCAACACTTTTCCTTTGTCACTTCACTTGCATGGGAGCCTTCTACAACATCCATAGCTTAAAAATGGGGACCCTAAAATTAAGGTAGAAATATCATAAATCAAGAAAATAGGTGTTTTACATCTTAGAAATGGGAGTTTGATCAAAGACTTATTCTTCCAAGATAGAGAAGAATTCATGAAGAGACGAAGTGATTCTGTATTTTTTTGACAAACAAAAAATTTCTACAATTTTTCAAAGCGAAAAGTTTGTTAAACCACTATAGACTTATCTTAAACCGATTATGGGTTGACCCTAAGTCGATATATGCTGGGTTACCCATCACTTTATTCAAAATAAAGCAAAGGCTAAAAGCCAATATTGTCTCAAATATTAACAATATTATCTCAAATATAGTTTATAGTCAATCTGCAACACAATTTTAGGGTTAGTCTAGCTATGGAAAGGTTTGGGGGGGGGGGGGGGGGGATCTTGGTTTGTAGTACTTCTAACTTATTATTCAAAAAATTACTTTTTAATGCTTTTTTTTGCTTGGCAATTGAAAACGGATTTAGATATTTGTGTGTAAACAAAATATGATCCTTTAGATACTTGTGTGTAAACATTATGAAGAATCAAAGTTATTTTTGTAAATGTTTTAATCTGTAAAGGACCAAGAAATCCAAATTGGGTGCTAGGAAAATGCACGATACAATTCACTAATTCATGGACAAAGATTACTTTGAAATTAAGTGCACCTTAGTGCATTTTAGTGCATTTTGTGCACATTATGCATTTTTATTAAAAACACTAGTTTTTAAACCAATTTTTAAAATATATAGCATTGGCATGATGAAAAATAAATTGCACTGTGAATACACATCAACTATATATCAACTGTATAATCAAATTTTTGCTTGTCAAAACTAATTTATCTTAAGAAAATTTAATTTCAAAACTACCATTTTAATATGAGTTTGACCAATTTCTTGATCCAGGTTTCTATCCAAACTTTGATTTTTTAAATCATCCATGTTTAATTCTAAATTTGAAAATTCATTACAACCCCCACTAAAAAATATAATTTATAAGAACATCCAAAAAGAAAAAACATCAAAATTGTTTCTTAAAATGAATAAATTGGCTAAAAATGCACAATATTTTAGTTTAAATACTTAAAATTTGAAAAAAATCCTCAAAAAAATGAGGATGTTTATTTTTACATGTTTAAATATATGAAAAACTATAGCTCAAGATCACATGAAAGGCCATCTCTTGTAACAAACCTTCCAACAGGTTTGCCACCAACTCTCACAACACGTGGTAAATTATAAATTCTTTATTGAGTTGAAGAACCCAAATCTTAAACCAACAAAATCTTGGTCTAAGATTAACCACCCAACCAAAAAGAAGGGATCTCAACCAAAGAGGCTCTACCTTCTCTCCTCTTTCTCTGCTCTCAAGGCAACTACAACTGCCTTAGCTATCAATTGTGACAACTATTCCTCCTCTTTATTTCCCTCAATATTACCATAGCTAACAATCTCATTGTTAGCATTACCCTCCATTGTTCTAACTTTCAAAAAACAAAACAAGAACCTGCTCTGATACCAATTGTAATTCATACGCAATTGGTCCAATCCTTTTTAAGATTTCAAATGGACTACAAAATCTAGGTGCTAACTTCCTAGACTTACCCAATTTTAATCCAAACCTTTGAGGTGTTATTTTTAAAAACACTTTGTCACCTTCGAGCTTTATATCCTCTGCTCACACACTGCCACATGAAATACATTACCATCCCTAAGGATCTCAACTCTACCCCTCAGGGTATCAACTCTACCATGCCTCACATGGTATCAACTGTACCTCCAAAGGTACATGACATCTCTTTCATGAAATTTGAATGAAATTGGGGAGCACTTGAACATTGGAACATGTAGTGTTCTAAGGAATCTAATGTATCTACGAGAATATGATCACTATTTTATAAAAAATTTGGTGTTGATAACACAAATATATCATTCCTAAACCACCTAATATTAATTTTACACTAAGATTAATTCTTTTTATTTGTTTATGAATTTTTGAAAATCCACTTTTAGTGCACCGGGACAAAAAATGGGTTGATCCTACTATGCAAATACCCTCACTTGTTTTGTTTTAGGAGTCTTTTTAGCTCCTATGTAGACTTCCTTTTTTTCAAAATTATTTGTTTTTGACCAATGCACGCTATATCCTTTGTGATGGTAAATTTGGTTCTATGTAAATTATATTTTTACAATATAATCAATTAAATTTGTCACTTTGAAACTATGAGTCCTTGATCCTTTGGGGGTTAAAATGGTTTCTAAATTAGAGATGAATATTGGTTAACCCCTAAAAGCCTGAGGGGTATTGGACAAAACATAGATGTGTTATAATATGTGCCTTCTATATGTTTGATGAAGTGCGGTTCAATAGACAAAATCTAGGGCATCATCTCTACAAATTATCCGTATGGTCAAATGCCCAAAACTAACTTTAGGTTTAAAAAAAAAAATGAATTTAAAAGCATTAACCTTTGAAAATTTGTATATAATATAATTTTCACTTTTAGAGTTTAAAATTTAGCATCATTGGTTGAAGTTGGTTTATCTATTGTAAACTTCAAAAAAAATAAAAAAATGATGGAGGGAACATCATTACTTTCTCCAAATAGCAAATTTTATGACACTAAGACAATGTTGAGGTGATCCACTTTGAATAATTCTCCTGAGTGGAGTTTAACTCGGATTGGCATAATTCAAATTGCGTTGGAAGGTAGACTTGATGTAGTATTTTAAAATATTTTTACTTTTTCAAAAAAATATTTTTTTGTTCCACGCAACCCGTTAAATTTGGACAGTGATCAGAAAATGGTCATTTGAGCGTTTAGGGGTTAAGGGGATGTATTGTTTATTAGGTGAAGATGGTGCTTTTGGGTCAATGGACTTTTGACAAAGAATTAATCCTTTCACTTTCTCTTATGTCTATATGTAAACAATGAAGAGTTAGGGCAAAAGGACCTTCTGCGGCTTACAGCTCAAGTACATATCCTATAAGCTTTGGGAATTCATTAGTGGAACCTATAGTTACCATTGCAATTTTAAAAAAACCAGCTTGAATCTAAAATCATCGCTAAAATATTGCTTGCAAATTTTCTTCATTTATGATCTTTTGGAATTTTTAGCCCAATGAGTTTATATTGTTTTTGGATTCTTAACGGGATTCTTAAACCAAGTAAATGACAAAAGATAATGACAAAAAGGGATGTAGGTTGGGAACATGCCTCCTTCAAATGTCCTTTCAATTTTCATCTCGTCATTGAAGCTTTTAATTAAATATTTTTGATTTGAGAAGGCTCCATTTTTTGAAGAAGCAATAGTGACTCTCCATCATTTATACAAAGGCACTCGAGAGCAAGAAATAAACATAGTCATGAAAGAATATCATAAAAAGACACAAAGAAAGAGAAAGACAAATGAATTAAAGAGCTAAGGAAAAAAAAACAAATACAAAAAGAAAGCGAATAAATAAACTTTTAGACAATATACAGTGCCCTTATATTATTTTTGGCCCTTATAGAATGGCGTTATGACAAGGCCTTGTTTGCCAAATGGCAACGCATGCTCTTAGTAAAGCCATTGTAGTGCCGAAATTAGCTTTCTTGAAGAACCTAAAATCATTAATCCCTAAAGGACCAAGAAGGCAAAATTAGGCCTCATGTTTTTTTTAGTAGTATTGAGTAAGTTGTATGTGAAGTTTCTTTTGTTCAAATTTCTTTCTATTTTGTCCAACGCATGCAATATTCTTCACTAATTCCGGTGATAGTCTCATTTGAATTATATTTTTTACAATATGATCAATTGAATTCGTCGTTTTAAAACCATGAATCCTTGGTCCTTTAAGGATTAAGGAAAAATTGTCTAAGAGCATCCGCACCGATGCCCTCTCACAGTTTGACACACGAAATAACTAGATGAAAAATGCTAAAGGCCCTTCAAAAATGCCTCTTGATCCTCAATCCTAGCGTGTTAAGAAATGGCCCTTCAAATCTAAGTTTAGTTATCCGACATTCTACTTCTGATTTGTCCATTGACTATTTGATGTGCACTTTTTGTGCTTCAGGGACGTTCAAGGGTGGGGGAGTGTAAGAGCATGTCCAGCAGCAGGTGTTTTGGAGGGACCAACGCCAAGATTTGGTGTAGTCATCTCTACTTGCTTCGAAGTTTGGCCCAACAACTACCCACTAACGCTAAAAATTAGTTTTTGGAGCCAAAGTTTGGAGTTTCCCCGCCATCTACAGAAGCTTTGGCGCAAGCAAATTTCTCACACCATGCAAGCATCTTTGCTCAATCAACAATTAAATAACGAACTTGAAGACTATTCACCGGCCCGTGCTTCAAGGTCATCAAGTTACTTTCATAAAATCTTTTTTTTATAAGTTGCCTTGGTGTTTGCACGAGGAGTGTTGTTGGGCTACTTCTTGCTTAACATTCCTCTAAGTTAAAAATGGCCCTCAATTTAATGCTTGGCGGACATATTTGGTCTGGAGCTGTTGGGCATGCTCTAAGTTCAAGGACTCTTCAAATGTAGATGAATAATTTGAGCGAGTCAACGTTAGCGTGCATGGGTGCGGATGCTCTAAGCTATCTCAACAGCAAGATATTTTGAAATTTAAAATAGAAGTATTGAAGACTCCCAACAGGCCCACAGTATTTGATAACCCACACTATATAGAACAAGCGACGTCACCAAGACCCGTACCAACACGGCAGTCCACGTGACGACCGCATCCAACGGCCACGACGTCTCCAAGCGAGGGCCCATGACGTCGATCTGCCGTGCGATGGATACCGTCCCTGCAACGCAACTGCCGTCCCTCCCTCCAGCGTCAGTCGCCGCTCGTGTTAAAAAATTCATCCAAGGACCCGGCCTCACTGTGCAAGCAACGTAGCCTCTGCAATTAATGAATTCTCCTCCGATCGATAGATCTCTCCATAGCTGCCCTTCATAAATCTCTCTTGAACTGCACAATCATGTGTCAGTGTATTCGGATGCTCCAGACCACCCCACATCCGTCCCGTTACCGTTTCCAGTGCATAATTCTGGTAACTAACTAACTGTTTTGATGCAGAGTTGTGCTTTACAGATCTGGGTTTAGTGACGCGGAGAGTTCGATATCTTATTGTCGATCACTTGAGTTTTCTGTTCAAGTTAATTGGAACCCGATCGATCGATCGATATATCCTTGCACGTCAATTGGGAAACTCGTCTGCTCGATCGCTTGATGTTGCGTGTTTTCGAGGTTTTCAGAGCCTAGCTAATCATGAGTTGCGCGAGTGCATGCCCGGATCGGTGATCGATGGAATAATTAGCAGATTCTTCCGATCCGTGATGAAATTAAACTAAGTCAGTGGTTCAATTTTGATCGATCGGGTGTGATTGAGCACATGGTTAGCTTCTGCTGAAATTATTGTGCTGAGGTGAATAGTTACTATAGTCAAATGGAGTGTTTCAGACGGCACCGTAATTGTGACGTTAAAGCTCTCAAAAGTAGGATTTAAGGATATATGACTCGGTTGAATGTGCTCGATCATGTACCTTTGAAAGAAGAAAGACTTTGGAGCGGTTTCATGAGAATCCGAAGAAGATTGTTGCCATGCCTCGGTGTTGATGAAACTGTAACATGGTTGGTTCTTCTACTGATGGAGAGAGTTTAATTCGTTGTGGTTTGGGTATGCAGAGTGAGATTCGAACTGTGATATTGGAAGTGCACAAAGGGCGACATGATGATGTTGTTGCAGAGCGGTCCTTCAGGGGCGATGAGGATGGGCGACGTCGCTGCAGGAATTAAGGCTGGCAAGAAGCTGAAAGTGGAGCGCGTGCAGTACGACGTCGACTACAGTACTGCAAGAAGGAGACCGGATAGTAATTTAAGGGTGGGAATAGCGAGGTGTGGAATGGCGGAGCCGTCCGGGAAGGCGGCTCCCATGGGTCACAAATCTTTTTACAATGACTCCTGGACAGACTCTTTCCTTCTCGGCCTCTGCGTCCGTCGTCTCTCCAAACTTACTGGTAACGTAACTCGATCAATTCCATCCATACTAATTCATAATTAATTTCTCCTCATCGTACCTGAAATTCAACAAATCATTCTTTCCATTCCGGGTTCTCTGTAATCAAATTGGGTACAATATGATTCTTTTTTCCTTAAAGTGACTAGGATTGGTGTACGTTGCTTAGTCACATAATTACCTCTAAAATGTATACCAACATTCTCTTTATAGAACCTACATTGGGTGTCAACTGAAGAGCACTCTGCATGCAGAAAACCAATTTTGACACCAAGAGTCACAGAAATTTTTATTGAATTGTAAATAAACTTCATCTTTATTAGAGTTAACCGAAAAGAAGAGAGAATACATGTTAGGTGAGGTGAGTCTGACCCGTATCTAAGGCAGCCAAGCATACTGGCATGGATTCCAAAGAATCCAAAATAGAAAGGAGGGTGAACTAGTTTTGCCGTCGCAAAGGTGGCGAAACTGAGACTAAGGTGAGTTCACAGAGAGCCAAGGCTTGGAAGGGATGGCCACATCTAATTTGAGATTAGGTGGTTTTGACAACTTGGACTGGCTTGCAAAGCTCATATCTAAAATTGAAGTTGGAGAGTGTTGGGTTCACTGTTTGCTTTGGTTTCGGTTACACTCAAAGAGGACATAGACTTTGGTTTCTTGATATTTTGGGGGTCAGATTACCTATTCTGATTTCGGTTAACTCAATTCTTTGCATAATTTCATCTTCATTTTCCATTCACAGGAAGTAAAAAAACATTAAGTGACAAGGTCTAATGCATAATTCTCCATATAAACATCTCCATTCTTCATCTAATCTTCTTTGTCTTTCATTCATCTTCAATTCTCAATGAATTGCAGTTCAGCGAGTTTGTTAAAATCATTTGTTAAAACTTCTTCGTCTTCGCATTTCATCTTCCTTTTCTAGGCACAAGAAATGCAATTTTCCGGTCATGGCCTCTTGGTACATTGGTCAAGAAAAAAGTTGGTTTTACAGATCTCAAGATGTGACCAGTGCATGTTTTTTTGAAGCCTGGTAGTTATGTTTTCAGCTCTTCATAAGTGATCTTTTTAGAGAAGATCTTAATGAGAATTTGACTGAGTACGTGACACGTGTCACTTTTAAAAAAAGTTATTGATTTTTTTTCCTAAAGTGTAGAAATCCGAGTGCTCAATCAAGCGCCGATTTCATTTGTGGGGTTTTTGCCTTGCATAGGTTAATAAATTTGAATTGGCAGGGATGTCCACCAGTGTGAAGGGATATGATGGGTTTGTGGAGGTCACACGTCAGGTCATGCAAACTCAGAGTCCATTGTTACAACGGGCGTCGTCCATGCGAGTTCTCCATTCAACCATCCCACCCTGGCTTCTCAAAATTGTAAGTAAATAAATAAAACACGGCCTTGCAAGAAAGTTGATGCCCATCAATAGAGTTTTGTGCAAACTCGGTGCCACTTATAGCCTTAGAATTATTGAAATTTTGGGAAATGTAAATCGAGTGAGGTTCATTAATTAGCAAAAAACAGAGCATGCGCCGGATGAGCAGGTGGTGGAGACAGAAGGGCAGAGTCAAAGCTTGGGGCTCCCTAAATTAACTAAAATTGGTTGAATCAAGAAAACCGAGGGTCTAAAATTTTTGGGCACTGTTTTTAGAACCTTGAAACTTCACACCTCTAGTTTTTTAAAAGCAACTGACATGTCTACTTTTATTGGGTTCTCAACCATAGTTTTCACAAACTTTGGTCTAGTCACCCCTCTTTTACAGACTTTGCAGATAACTCTAATAAATGTTGCACTTCATCAACTACACCATTCATTATGATTAGAGCTTTGTGGCTTGGGAGCTCGGGATTTATGTTTTTTTTGCTAAATTTAAATTTAATCTCATCCATATAGAAATACATGAACACACTCTGAACTCGTTACTATCAAACTCTCCAATATCACATTCCAGAGAATATTTGCTACTGTGTGATTGGTATGCCAAGTTCTGAACTCATACAGTAGGTTGGTTATCAAAGGGGTGATATAAAAGAGTTTTGTCACAGGTGAGAAGATTTCTCCCCAACACGCAGAAGACTGCTGAGACGTTTGCTGCTGCAACTCTCTATGCTGAGTGGCTTGTTGGCCCATGTGAGGTACACCCAAATCTCACACTCTCTAATATCACATTCACATTTATTCTTAGAATATATCATAGGTGTACGTGGACAACTTCCACATGTCACATGTGACACGATTATATTGGGTCTTGAGCCTCTCGACATAAAAATGTTCTAAAAATGTTCTAAGTGTACACTATTGCATTTTTAATTATTAGGTTTAAAAGCACTCGTGAATGGTGAATGTGTAATGTATAGAGTATTAGATTTATAAGTAAAGGGTGGTTTACAAGGGCACCCAATCGGCATTGTTTGGGCTTGAAAATGCATTGCCAATAAAATATGGGACAATTGTCATATGTTGTTAATAGAAAGTCTTTGCAGCAGTAGACATGATGGTTGCATTGCATTTTCTTCCCTAAAGAACCTCAACCAAATTTTCCCTAAGATCCTCTCTAAAAAGTATCATGTATGAGGAGTTGGGAGTTCAACTACCCTTAAAAAAAAATGGTAGTTGTTAGCCTTTGAATTGAACCTAAGTGATCGTGGTTACTTGAAAATCAGTAGACTTGCAATTTTTTTCTTGGAGAACCTTGACCAAATTCTTCCTAAGATCCTCCCTAAAAAGCACCACATATGAAGAGCTGGGAGCTCAACTACCCTTGATAAAAATGCACTAGCTGGTGCTACCGCGTGTAAGCAGCCGTCGAGTTGAACCTTAGTGATTGTGGTTTTCTGATGCTCTTGAAAATGGACAGGTGAAAGAAGTGGAGGTCGATGGAGTTACGCAGAAAAGTGGAGTGCTCATCAAAAAATGCAGGTAAACTCTCACGTCAAACTATAATGCCTTGAGCATCAAGTGTTCAAAGCATGGTTGTCTTACTCGACCGATAGACATAGTGTTGAACACAACGTCGAAGATGTCTAGTAGACACTTTCGTTTGTCACACAAGTATAATATCAAAATATATGTGAAATATCTTAGAATATTCAAGAATATTCAAGAACATTTCATCCAAATTGTTTAACATATTTGACATTAAACAGTGTCAGACATGATAACCTTGGTTCAAAATCAATTATAATAGTGTAATTCAACTGGTTTGTAGACTCAAGGGTTTGAATGAATTCTAGGGTATGTGTCTCATGGGTGGGTTATGAAATTAAAGCTAAGGTGGTTACCCCATTCCCAACTGAATAAGCTGATCTTGCATGGGAAATTAGCAAAACCCAGAGGACCAAATTTACACAGATGTGTCAAGTACATAAAAAACCAATGCAAGTGGTTTGAGAATTTTAGGAGTCATTCCAAATTAGTTATGAATTTCTGAATGAACAAAGGTGGCCTTTCCATTCCCAACACCTAGACTCCTCTATTTCCGCCGCTTTCCGCCCCATACTCCACCATGCATTGCCTATTTCCACTTGGGTATTCCCCAATCCCATCTTCAAATTAGAATCGACCGTTTACCCCCATGCGGTCAACCATGTCCACTAAGCCACGGTCCCACTGCTTGTGACACTCATTTCCAACACCCCATAAACCCTAAACCACCATATGCCATTAACCCACTCCTCCCACTCCCATGAATGTTGCTCAACTTTATACTAACACATCTTAATCCCAGTCCTCTCCGTCCCCTAAACCATTACTCCCACTACTATTTCTGTCCAAAACTCAACCCATTTCCAACTGCCCATGAAGTGACATTGGATTCTGAGTTTCCCACTGTGGGATTTGGAGCCAAACTATAGGCGTTGGAATAAGGAGCCAGTTGGGAATGGGGTAACCACTTTAGATAGATAGAAACTCCAATCCTCTTTCGAGGCCGACATGAATAAAGTGTTTGTTCGTTTTGACAAGGAGCCACTACCCACCAGACAAAGTCCCTCGATGCAAGACTACTCTCCCCTTCTGAGAATACCGATAGATACTCTTGTGACCAAAAAGCAATAACAAAAAATAACCAAAATCAAGTAGATGGATATCTGAAATTAGATGGTATAATTTTAAAGTAGTCTTGGTGGTGATAATTATGTGAAATTGAAGGTACCTAGAGAGCAGCAACTGCGTGGGGTTGTGCGTCAATATGTGCAAGATTCCCACCCAAGACTTCTTCACAAATTCGCTGGGCGTGCCGGTCACCATGACTCCCAGTATGTTCATTTCTCAACTCCATCACATCTAATAGTGCCACCTACACTAATTGACTTAAAAGGCTATAAATTTTTACGCAACATGAATATTTTGTACCAATCATGCTTACACAATTGCTACTGCATGTATAGTTTCAATATCTTTTCTCTTGGTAAAATTATTCGTGTTGTGTAAAAAGGTATAGCCTCAAGTAAATAATCAATGTCGGTGGCACTATAAGCAAAAAGTAGTGTACTAGGATCGCACATTGATTGCTTATATTTATTGTTAGCAATGTTAGGGGAGTAGCTATAACAACATCCGGTTCTTAAATATTGCTTAGCCCCTAAAGGACCAAGGATTTATGGTTTTTCAATAATTCACTTCATTGGTCTTATTGTGAAAAATCAATAATTTAAATGGGACTAGATTTTATATCACCAAAATCAATGAAGAACAATATTTGTGTTGATGGATGAAAGCATGGTAAAGTGAACCACTTGTGATCCCTATGAAGAAGCAACAATGCAGGATCCAAAAATCCATTAAATTTTTATTTTGTGAATTTTTTTTTGTAAATAAAATAAAAGATACAATGTTTAACAAAGTCTAACCAAAAAAATTGAAAAAAACTTGTTCAATAAGTATTTATGTGTATTATAGTAAGGTTAAAGCAGTTAAAATTGGAAAAGTAGTTCTGACCAAATTGAAAAGTAGATATAAAACATGTTGAAATTGCATTAAATATTTATTTTTTCAAGAATTTTTTTCTTTGGAGCCCTTCAATGCACAATGAACTTATAGAATATATAATTTATATTCATATTGAACATGATTCAATTCATCAGATTTGCTCCCAAAATTTGTTTGACATATATTTTCAAGCTTTACTTTTAGTAACCTTTTTTTAATATTTTAATTTGAAAATTTGGATTGAAGTACCTAATAGTACTATGGACGGCTCTACCAAATTATAACTTAAATATATGAATTTTTAGTCGTAATTTATGGCCTTTGACCAAAAAAATTGTAATTTTAGCACTAAGGATGACTTTAATGGTTCAGTTTTCCGTGCTTTCACCCTGATAAATAACAAACAAATTTGAACAAAAAGAACCTTGCATAGGACCTATTCAAAAATGTTTTAAATTTTAAACTTTAAAATAAATAATAAATAAATAAATAAGGATTTGGGCTTCTTGGTTCCTGAGGGGTAAAAAAGTTGTAACGTTGCTTAAATTACTCCTCAATGTTGGTAACAAATGTAGTACACAATGTATGATCCTAATAGTGTCTCTAGTGTCACATTCTCGTAACTATGTGCATGCGATATTTGATGTTGTATACACATGCGAATGGAGAATCTTCACAGTGGGATATTATGTTTGCTTTGTTTTTAACCCCTAAAGGTCCTCACCGGTTTTGTAAAAGTCAAAGCACTACAATCTTCATACTTGAAATATCACATTATAAGATTTATAATTTTTTCATAGATAGTCATCAACATTATGGAGGTTTGACAAAAATTTCAACATGATTGGAAGATATTTGAAATATTTACAAAATTTATCATGTAAAAAAGATAAAAATTCAAAATAAATATATTTTTGTCAGATTTAATATCTAAAATTAACTTCAAGGTAGATAAAAGTTATGTTATAAGTAGTTAAAAAATGAAAGTGAAGAATTCAAAAGAGACCCATGATTGAAGCATTCTTGGATACCCCTTTGTATTTCAAACACTCAAATTTCAGATTTCTCGACGGTGTAAAATCTTTAAATGAAGTCTATTCTCCAATCCTTATGGTCAAAACATGTATCATAACTTAACCCGTAAAGGACCAACAATAATTTTCCAAGTTTGGTCAACTCAATGTGGAATGAGTATCGATCTTCAACTTTTGAAATTTTTTGTGGTGATTATACTCTTTGTAACGAAGATGGGATGGTAATTTGCGTACGTAGGTGATGTATAGACTCAAAGATACAATGATGCAAAGGTGAAAAACCTAACTACGGGTAGTTCCCAAAAGAATTCATACAATGAGCTATGCATCTAAATTTTTGTACACAATGAGCTGACACCCCCATATACACAACTGCCAAATTCATTTTACCAAATCTGAGATTAAACTTTGCATTTTGGGTATTTTTAGAAAGTTTCAAACTTGGGCAACTAGTCAAAAAAAAAGTGCAGCCAACTTTGTAGCTTATAATCTTACTATTGAGGAACCCTAAATGGTTGAAAATTTGTAGGTGCTAATAAATTCAAGTTGGTTGAAATTTCCTACAATTGGATCAGTCAAATAGGTTTTAGATCAAAAACTATTTACCTTTTTATGAGAAAGCGTACTTTCATGCAGCTTTGGAGTGTTTGGAGAGAAACATAATTGTGGTCTTTTAGGGGTTAACTTAAACATCTAATGCAAACACAAACTCCAACAAAATCAAAACACTTGATTTTTTGGGCCTTTGACCAAAAACCATCCAAAAAGACCAACCATCCATCCATCCATATGGATGGTTGGTCCTCTAACGTATGTCATATCAAAATCATATTGAGATATTTAACTCCTAAATGTTCTAGCGTCCAAAAACTGGATCACAAACATATTTAAAGCCATGCAACTTTCTCATACAACCTTAGATGACTTTCATCCAAGTCACCTTTGTCAGTCTATTAAATTCTCTACCAATTACAATAAATCTTTTGTGATGGGGAATTGTTAATAACATTGGAGAGGCCTCCAACTGCAAGTATGTCAAATTTGTTGAGTAGATTTTATACTTGCAATGGTCCTCTCATACACACCTCATGTACATCTAAGCCATGCTAATATCTATTTTTCAAGCTAGCATCTACTTGTGTTCTAAGGGTTGGTACGTTTAAGGGTTAATGACAAATATTTTTGGATATTTTCATTTTGACACAATGAATTTTCTTCAAGATTTTCCTTTTTTAACATACTAAAATAACACTTTCCAAAGAAAAAATATTCGAGAAAATTTCAACTTTCATTTTTCAATTAAACCTGTGGCATGTGAATTGAATGTTTTGTACACATATGAGCAAGTTAAACAATATTGTACCTGACCATTAGGGTCAACCTGTCATGTTGAATAATTATATTTTTGAAAAATTACTTTTCAACAAATGTCAAATTATATGAATATTCTCTAAGATTTTATTTTTCACCATACAAGGTAGATTTTATTTTTATTTTTATTTTAATAATTTCTTAAGAGATTTGGGTTTCTCTTTTTATAATTTTTTTTTCCGATCTTGACTACCGACAACGGTAATATGTGGCATAATTTGCAGACTTTGAAGACATGAGTTGTGAGATGATATATGGGAAAGCTCCACTCCCCATTGAAGAAGATCCTGCACTTCAACAACCCTGCTTTGCTACTCTTTGTAAGACAAACCGCAACCCTTCGTGGCATATGGTACGTAGGTGGAGGGCAGGGTCGGCAAAAAAAAATCTAAAAATAAATGCTGAAATTTTTGGGAAATTATGTCCCAAAACAAAAGAAATGGTGAGATGGAGTGAAACAATTACAAATACTTCATTTGTCAAATCTTATTTTTCAAAAATAATTAAATATTTGATACAAATGTGCCAATCTTGCCCTCCATATATGGTACCGTACATGGAGGGCAAGGTCGGCACTTTTGCGTCAAATAATGTTTGTTTTTTCAAGGAAAAAAATATATATTCCAAAATATTCTTCAATATTAGTTTGTGCACCATACCAAAAAAAATTCTTTAGAAAAATAATTTTCAAAAAAGATTAACTTTTAATTTTAGATTTTTATATATTTTTTTACCTTGCCTTCCACCTACGGTAGTGTAATGCATGCTTTTGTGTTTGAAAGATTTGCAAGCATCTCAAAGTTTGATAAACATACTTAATGATCATATTTGTTAACATGACATGTTTCAAAATGCCAAAAATGACACATTTAAGTGCTTAGAGCTCTAGAAGTTAGATTGATGTAGTTTGAGATTTTGTTGGATTAACTGAAATTGACCATTTTAACCCTTTAACGTCCCGATTCAACATTGTTTTCAAAGATTCGTTACAAAATGTTTGATGAAAAACAAAAATGGAGTTGATTTACAAAGCTAGGTTGCAAATGTCAATGTGAAGATCACATTTGTTTGGTTAGATTCAACATATTTTTTATTAATATTTCTCTTGAAATTCAATCAAAAATCCCAAATTAACCAAATAAAAAATAAAAAATAAAAATAAAAATATTGGAATGAAATTGGAATAACATGCACTACGAGATGGTATGTTTTCCATTATTTGATTCTACTTATTTTGGACAAATCATGTTGAAGGTCTCACATTTTGAACTAAGAATGAAACTTGACATAAACCAATTGTGTTGTTTTCAAAAAATCACAATATCTTATTTTGAAGATTCATATTGTACAAATGATAGTCGACTAGCACAAGCACCAAGAGAAATTTGGATGGATGAAAAACTGTACAAAATGTAGTAAAGAGAAAGGTTGCAATCTGTTCGTCATCCATTATATGGACGCAGGCGCTTCAAAGGGTTAACAATATATGAGGTTACTTTTGCACTGAGGCTTTTGTGTAACTTCTGCGTTGCAGGCCCAACAGCACGGAAGAAGGCGTTGACTTGTCCAAACACATTGCCACCAGGCTCCTAGTTTATACAAATTGTAGTATGCCAAAGCTTCATATGGTCAAAAAAAACATTGGCGAATTTTTGCGGAAATTTCATCTAATTTTGGGAGTGGCTATATCTGTGTGTGTGTGGATGGTTCTATCCATTTTTTCCACACCTGGCTACATTCCAAGGCTCATGTCGCTCTACCAATGGGAAACGAAAAAAACGTTGACTGAGGTACACTCTTTGATATTGTATAGTATTGTACATAAGGTAGCATGTTGTGAAACTGTCAATGACCTTAACTGGTTAAAATGTACCTCTTTTGCTTATTCTCGAGGGAAATGTAACTCCTCAGTACATGCCTTATATTTTGGATTCTAAGAAATAAATCATGTACTTTAGAGCTATATTTCTACCCCCGGCGGTGCACTCTTTATTAAACCTTGGAATCACGTGCGTTCATGACTCCCTTTAACCCCTAAAGGTCCTCGCTTCTTTTGTAAAAGTCAAAGCACTATAATTTGCATACTTGAAATATCACATTGTATGATTTATAATTTTTCATAGATAGTCATTAACATTATGAAGGTATGGAAAAAATTTCAACATGATTCGAAGATATTTTGAATATTTACAAATTTTATTATGTAAACAAGGGGAAAATTCAAAATAAATATATTTTTGTCAAATTTAATATCAAAAATTATATTTAAGGTAGATAAAAGTTATATTTACAAGGAGTAAAAAACTGAAAGTGACGAAATTAAAAGAGACTTATGATAGGAGCATCTTTAGAAATCCCTTTGTATTTTGGACACTCAAAATTCAAATTTCTCGACAGTGGAAAATCTTCAAATAAAGTCTATTCTCCAATCCCAACGGTCAAAAGATGTATCATAACTTAACTTAAACATCTAATGAAAACACCAACTACAATAAAGTTAAAACACTTGATTTTTGGGGCGTTTGACCAAAAAACAAGCATAATATGGTTGATTGGTCCTTTAGGGGTTAAAATACCCTTTGTACAAGTAACATATTCTTATATTTGTTCATGTATATATGTATAATGTAAATATACAACCCTATTTTCAGTCCTAAATATGCTTCTTGTATGTTTACATAGTACGGTAGTTTTCAAATTAATTCCCCTCTTGTGCACTCACGTGATTCCTCACACACATAAAAGAGTGCACCCCGGGAATTTCTGCCATGAATGAAGAAAGGAGGTACATTTTAACCGTTTTTGGTTCATTATCGGTTTCACAACATCCTATCTTAGCGTGTGATGGCTATGTGGGGGACGTTGGAAATACGGAGTGACCTCTCCATTTTTATTGATTCTCGGTTTCACAAGGAAGCATGCTGCTTCTCATGGTTACGTGGCTACATTACGAATTCTGTTATTAATCAAACATTTGTGCTAAACATTAACCCCTTAACATCCTGAAGTTACACTGCACTCATATATTTTTGCATACGTTTTTGCGTATATTTTTGAGACCACTTTTGTACTTGAGTACATAAAATATTTGAGTACATTTTTGTATTTCAATACACAAGACGGATTATATGAGAAATATATAGTCGTCATGCATAAGCAGTCTAAGGGATCTTTAGTGATTAACCCCTAAATGTACCGACCCTTTGAACACAAATAGATGCTAGCCTCAAGAATAGATATTAGCATGGCTCATATGTACATGAGGTGTATATGAGAGGACCATTGCAAGCACAAAATCTACCCAAAAAATTTAACATACTTGCATTTGGAGGCCTCTACAATATTATCACCATCTCCCCATCACAAGAGATTTACTTTGATTGGTAGGGAATTTAATAGGCTTGCAAAAATGACTTGGATGAAAGTCATTCGAGATTGTATGAGAAAGTTACAAGGTTTTGAATTTGTTCGTGATCCAGTTCCTGGACGCTAAGACGTTTAGGGGTTAAGATTGTGGTTTCTAGATTCCTCGAGAAATTAGGACATGATAAGTGTGAGTCATTGTTTTAGGCTTCCTAAGTCTGAATATCAAAGCCACACAATATGTACACCCAATTTTTTTTTAAATTTTAAAATAATTGAAAACAAGGGATATATACCATTGCCTAATTGGTTGGAACCCATGGGTAGGTGATGTGGACACACAAATTCATGATTTAACTACTTAAGGAATAAACACCTCACATAACATTCTTGAACAAGTTGGCCTAATGTATCTCTACTATTGAGCACTTGACCACTCATAAAAAGAAAAATGCATGTAAACCCACAACCTCCGAGCTAACAATTCCTTTACGAGTGGCAACGTGGTGTCAACCATTGTAATTTATTCTTTTTATTATTTTGATCACTCGTATTTTGATCACTCGGTTTTGAATCTTAAATTCAATATGTGTAACAATATACGTAAAGAAAGAAGTTGTCAGAAAATGCAAGCATCTTAGATATCTAGATTCTTCATTCGTTTAGTAGATGGACCCAAGATGTTAGCAACTCTTTTTAAGAATGTTACACATGCATGATACACATGTATGTAATACAACTTCAAAGCACAACACACGAGAAGATTTTCTTAGCTCTCATTAACATTGCCAATTTGAAATAGGAGAAAATTCTCATTATGTGGAGAAAAATTCCTTTGGTCAATTGAGAAATTTGTAAAGTCATCAAAACTCTGAATTCCGGAGTTGTGTTAGAGAATATTCTGGCTGGAATCCTTAAAAAGAAAGTTGTGTCGGGTGATAAAAATAAAAAGAGTATGGATGTATTTGTAGAAAATAAGTTTAGATGACTGGAATTTAGTCCCGCGTCAAGGCACGCTACCAAAGAAGGCGCCGGAGCCTGGTCAAAGTTAGACCACATGACCAGAATATAATGCCGCCAAGGTTTGAACCTTGCACCTCGTGGCTCTAAGGAGCCCATGGACTTCCAATCCTAGCCCAGCACACCCAACATCTTCTCTCTTGATTTTGTGTCAAGGAGATTGTTGATACCTACTTTACACAAGATGGGCAGTGTAAGTCAAGGTGAGTGACCGAGGAACTTTGCAAACTTCCCTACTATCAAGAGGACATTTCTTTGCTCTCACGATGACTATGAAGAGAAAATTTCTTCCCTCTTGCTATCAAAAGCCCTCATTATTTTCAACTACGGATCCTGAAGCAACTGCTGACGAGGGAGATGACTATTTTAAATAAAGTGTAAATTTTCTTAACTCCTAACTGCCCACGCGCCCATTTTTTGGACGAGGTACAAAGTTCATCCATTTTTTCTCATCCGTCATGTACTTTTTGTAGTGTGGATTTTTTACTATAGATTTTATGGGAAGTTGGCTTCATGCATGTGTGATCCGATTAGAAAGGGGATGATTTGTGAAAAAAATTGCCTCATTTCATGTTGTAGTGATTCACCCAAAAATTCTAAAACCTTAGTTCAAAATAGTTCAAAAGTGCTTTTGAAAAAGTCAACTCATAGGATCAAGCAACCAAAAAAATTCCAAAAATCATAACACTTAGAGTATTACATTTCAACCCATGATTACAAATTTCATCTACAAATTGTCAATATCTTGTTTGTAATTGAATTACAAAATAATTTTGAATTTTAAGTTTCAAAATTTATACAAAATCATAGGTGATAGCAATCATAGATCTAACCACATGGATAGAATCTAAAATTCATAATGTACAACTTTTATTCGTACATCAAGTTCAAAATATCCCTCTTAGTTGCATTTTATAATGCATCTTTGCAAAACTGCCTAATCTGGAGAGGGTTGTGGGCATTTAGAGGTTTGAAAGCCAAAACAAAAACTACTTGGCAACGTGAACACCAATGTTCTCATGTTGAACATTTTCGTCCAACTTGAAGTTGTATCTCCGTTTGCTACTACACAAATAATTTAGATTTTTAGAAAGTGTCACGTGTTGTTTTCTTATTGGTTGTGATTCATGAAAAGAACATCAACCGTCTAATTAAACAAGTGATAACTATATTATACAACTAGGATGAAACATTCCCAAATATTCAGAGATATTCTAAATTATTCCATAGAGATTATGAAAATTTATTTGTCGAGGAAGTTTACTATACGTCTTCAACGTTGTATTCGATACTTTGTCTAGTAGTCGAGGAAGACAACCCCGGTAGAGACAGATAAACTGAATCACTCAACTTATCGTAATTTAGTTGATGAAGGTATTGCGTGCAGGCAATTCAATTTTTTTCCAGAATCTCATAAGGTTCTTTAGCCCTTTTACTATTGACCTCATAATCTTGGCCACTATTCTTGAATCACTTGGTAGCAGATTCATAATCATCGGCAAATCCACATCATCTATAGCTAAAGATTGGGTGGTGACGGACATTCTATTTAATGTTAAAGCTTCTACAACACTTGCTATTGTTGAAAAGGGTGGACTCTACTAGCTGCTAAAGAACCTTATGCTTACCTAATTTGGAGAGTGTCTACTTTTAACGCTAGAAAAATGGACAAATATGTGGATCAAATCAATATAATCCTCTCAAAAAATCCAAAACTCTCAATATTTGATGAAAGTGCTTTACAATGGATTATATATGTATGTATGTATGTATGTATGTATGTGTGTGTGTGTGTGTGGATGATTCTATCCTTTTTCTTTCCCTACCTAGATACAAGCGCTCTAACAACTGAAAAAAAATTTAAAAAAATTGATTGGACGGGAGACAATGATTTGGAATGTGCAAACAAACTTGTTCAATTTTTTTTAATTCCTTGACATGCCAAAGGTCCTCTTTAGCCTTGTATTTTTGTTTATATTTTTATGTACAAGCATGTGATTGTTGTCGTATTCATTGTACCAATGTATTTAAGTACACCATTGAATTTGAATATATATTTCAATCTAATTTATATATTTTCAATATTGTCATACAAAGAAGGTAAATTACTTTCTATTACAATTGGACATGAAATTTGAAACCTCCTTCAAAATTTTGAACTCATTTTCAAAAAAATTGATATTTTTTCACTATAATTATATAATTGTACAAAGTGAATGCAACAACACCCTTACAGTGATTGTAACTTGTTGATTACTTGCGATTGTTAATGAGGTCTTATACCCTCACTTCGATCACAAGTCTTCAAATGCTATTCAAATTTACATTATCATATTTGGTTTTTATTTTGTTTAGTTTTTTACTTATATATTTTTTGTTTTTTGGAATTTTAATGAGGATGGATTTTAAACATTGTGTATCGATGTGTTAAAGATTGCTAACATGGTGGTGGTTGGAAAACACATGCATTAGGATTATTTTTATGATTGGTTTGCAAAAATAAGTATTTCAAGTAATCAACTTTGAAATCCAATTATTTACAAACATAAATTTATTTTGAATTGGATTTTTTACATTGTTTGATAATGTTTGTACTACAACCTTTATGTTTGAAAGTTTGAACTTTATTGTTACATACATATGGCATGGCCTTTTGAATGAAAAAAATCATTTAACATTCTTGGTTTTGTTAGTCATTGTACTGTACAAAAATTTAACATTTTTTTATGGTTGCACATATCTTATTATTTTTAAGCAAAGTAATTGTTCTTTGGAAAGAATACATGTATATAATGTCGTTACCCCAAAAACTGGTGTTTGATTATATTTTATTGAATAATAACAATGGCCAAAGTATATATGAAATCCATATTGAAATTGTGTAAAAATCTTGTATCTTGGCTTGAAAAATTTGTTAAAAGTATGGAGACACGGTTTTATACCTAATGTAGTTTAAAGGTTCCAAAAATGGATGCTCTTCCTATGGTCATTTCAGTCACATGAAGTTCATAGTGGTTTTGCAATTTTCTCCATGTGTACATTCTAAATATTCATTTCAATCTAAGTCATGCATTGTTAAAGCTTTTCAATTTAACACTATTAATAGGTTGACAAATTGATTATAGACTAAACTAGTCAATTGTAGAATAAACTAGTATGGTTAGGTTTTATTAATACCATTACTTCCATACTGGAAAAAAAAGAAACAATAAAGAGACACCTCAAAAAAATTGGTTTCTTTGGGAAAAAGAAAAACAGTTGACTCTAAAAGGTAAACTCTTAAAGATCCAATCGACCATTTTATTTCCACTAGCATAAATTGAAGGGTAGTGAAAAATTTGTGAAAAATATTTTGTAAGAAGTTCAATTTTTTTGTTATTGGGAAATTCTATAGGTAGATAGAAACTCTGGACCTCATTTGTGAATAAAGTGTCCGTTCGTAATGTCAATAATCTAGTGTCCACTGAACAAGGGCTATTGGAACTGGAAATTCTATATATAAAAAAAACCAACTTTGGATAATGTCAATCAAAGTAAAACTTTATTTTTCAAAGTGTAGCACCTCAATATTTTATATTTTTATATTTTAACTATTTTGGAAAAATAAGGATATTATTTCCATAAATGCTTTTGACTTTTTTAAATGATGTAATATTTAATTTTAATAAATCATGTTAAAATTTTAATGTTGAACATGAAATTGTAACTTTGGTGAATTTTTGAAGTTAAATGCTATTATTTTCATGAAAATAAAAATTTGGATTCATTTTTTGAAATCTGAATGTATTGATAAATTTTAAACATCAATTTTTTTATTTTTTTATTGAGAAAGACTTCATCCAAATTTTAGAATTGATGCTTTTATAATATCTAGTTTGATCTAAATTCCTTGGACTCTGAGGGGCTAATCCTTTTAGTATCCAAGCTATAGCAACCCCGGGTATTAACCTAGTCAAAGCTTTTCAATTTTTCTCCTTCTGAAAAAGTACACAAAATTTCCAATAATTATTTGATGAAATAAATTATATTGCTGTTTAACTTGAAATTTTTATAATGAAAAACTCAAAATTGAAAATTGTGTAGTTTATTGATTTTTTAATATAAAATTACAGTAAATGCATAATTTTTTAAAATTATATTAAATTTTCATAGAAAATGCAAAGATTTGTGATAAACATAATGGTGCAAGCGAAATATTTTTTAAAGGAAATTTTAAGTTTATATCAAGAGATTTTTGAATCATGAAAACATCCTCATTCCTCTCCAAATTCGGCAGTCTTGCAAAGATGCATCATAAAATGTAACCTGAAGGGATACTTTGAATTTTATGTATGAATAAAAGTTGTACATTCTAAATTTTAGATTTTATCCGTATGGTTAGATCTGCGATTGCTATCACCAATATTTTGATATAAAATCTGAAACTTGAAATTCAAAATTCTTTTTTAATTTGATTGCGAATAAGATATTGACAATTTGTACATGAAATTTGTTGTGATTGGTTGAAATGTAATACTCTAAGTGTAGTAATTTTTGGATATTTTTTGGTTGCTTAATTTCATGAGTTGAGTGTTTAAGAGCACATTTACACTTAAATCTTCAAAATTTTGGGTGAATCACTACAACATGAAATGAAGCATAAAAATTCCACAAATCATCCCCTTTCTAATCGGATCACACATGCATGAAGCTAACTTCCCATAAATATATAGTAAAAAATCCATGCTACAAAAAGCCATTGACGGATGAAAAACTACGTTTGATTCGGGGTTTGATTCTGTACATCATCCACTTTCTGGACGGTTGGACGTTACGGGGTTAATTTCCCAGGCATCCATTTTTTGGACGAGGTACAAATTTCAACCACGTTTTCTAATCTGTCATGCACATTTTGCATTGTGGATTTTTTACTGTAGATTTTATGGAAAGTTAGCTTCATGCCTCACGGAGTGCACTATTCAATAAAGCCAAGAATCACGTGCGTGCATTCCCCTTGTTAAAACACCCATGTATACTGTTTTTTTGGCTAAAATCAAACAATATATGTACAAATCTCACAACCTCAAAATACATTTCCATATGTACACAGGGGCTAAAAATGAGAAATTTAACTCCAAACGCCTTATATATCTACTTTCCGCTCGATTGAAATATGTCTCCCATATGTACATTTTGTATATGCTTGTTCTAAATAATACCCTAGTTGTGCACGCACGTGTATAATTACAATACTTGAAGAGTGCCCTCCCTGGGCTTCATGCATGTGTGATCCGATTAGAAAGGGGATGATTTGTGAAAATTTTATGCCTCATTTCATGTTGTAGTGATTCACCCAAAATTTCTAAAATCTTACTTCAAAGTAGTTCAAAAGTGCTCTTGAAAAAGTCAACTCATAGAATCGAGCAACCAAAAAATCTCCAAAAATCACAACACTTAGAGTATTACATTTCAACCCATCATAACAATTTTCATCTACAAATTGTCAATATCTTGTTTGTAATTGAATTACAGAATAATTTTGAATTTTAAGTTTCAAATTTTATACAAAAATATTGGTGATAGAAATCATTGATCTAGCTACATGGATAGAATCTAAAATTCATAATGTACAACTTTTATTCATGCATCAAGTTCAAAATATCCTTCTTAGTTGCATTTTATAATGCATCTTTGCAATTCTCCAAATCTGGAGAGGACTGTGGGCATTTAGGAATTAAAAACTGCAATTTTGGTGATTTTGAAGAAAAATCAGTTGGAATAAAAAATAATTTTTTGGCGATACATTTTCATAAATTTTTATAACAATAGGGTTTCAAACTCCTAGGTGCTTGGATTGAATTCAACAATTACAATAACTTTTCTTGGAATTATGGTGAAGGAGGATATTTGGCATTTGGGTTTAGGGAATTTTGTAAGAATCTAACAAGGAAAATTTACTCAAGATGTGAAGAAAAGAGCATCCAAGAGTATCCAAGATCATATGAGAGAATCTTGGAAACTTTAAGAGGGGTGTATATTTTAGGGTTTAACCCTTTACAGCCCAAGCAACCACATTGTGGTTGCATAGGCATGTTTTGCAACCTACGTTAAGGTCTATTCCAAACCAAGTATTAATGTTTGAATTTTAGATGTGCGGATCCATCTCACACACACAACTCAAAGATAAAATTTTGATTCGGAGTTGTGAAACTATCAAAACATTTATTTGCAAAACACAAAATACTGCAAATATAGCAAATACTTACAAATACAACACATGTACTATTCGGTATTTCTTGTGTTTGGAAGTTTGTCATCTTTTTTTATTTTTTGGATCGTGTTCTTTTGTTCATGTTCCATTAGTGTATGTATTCCAATCTTGATCAATGTACCAACTCCTTTTATATTTTAACGTATAAATTTTGTCCTAAACCATATATGGATAAGTCCTTAATTATAAAACTCACAATAATTATGTGTGAGCCCGTTCTTGACTTGAAAGATTGCAATGGATAGGTGTTAATACAGGTCATCGTTGAATAACTCAACTTTTATTTTTGAAAATTTAACCCAAATTCTATTTAACTTTGAAGTCACACACCCTCCAAAATCTCGTTTTTGATTGTGCATTATACGGTCCAAAGACACACTATGATCTTCTAATCCAACAGTCCAATCTTGCCAAGGTTTAACTAACAATTGTTTGAATAAACTATGTTCATATTTGTACAATTGAATAATATTTATAGTATCCCTAATTTCAACATAGAGAGTTTTAAAAAAGATATCACCAAAATTATGTGGTTTCTCTAGAACATAGTTGGGCAGTAAAGGGGGGTAAATGCATGATTTGGTGGCTCAATAGTGGCATACGTACACTCCCTAAAAGTCCATATCATATTTTACATATAATGTTGAATATCTTTTATTTTATTTTTCATAAATTCTTTGTAATATTTAGAACTCAACGATTTAAAAAAAAATCTATTAACTTTCATACATATTTTCTAATAATATTTAATAAAAAAACTGATAATTTCACTTGAATATAACTAAATATATAAATAACTTACATAAAAATAAAGTCTATACAAGTGTAAGCCCACCTAAAGCTTAGATATGTTAACACGCTAAAAAATATGTTGTGCCGAAAATTTTATTTCCATGCTTTAATGGACATTCAAAAACAACACCTAGTTTTTACCACAAAAAAATCCACAAGTACATGATAGATTATGTGCTATCCTATAAAAGTATATTTTTGAGTTTCTCATGATATAGCACATTAAGTAATGACTCACTAACAAACATTTTCAACAACCTTTATTAAAAAAAAGTCCATATGTGAAATGTTGACAATTTGTGACAGTCACTATTCTGTAACTCAAAAGTCCTTCATTTCTTTATGATAATGCCATTTCCAAAAGAAAAGTATTGTTATGGACAAATATCAAGGCCAAAATGTGTATACAAATTTTCATGCCAAAATTCTTCATATTCTATTTTTTATAAATGTTTTAATGAATACACCACAGTGAATAATCCTCCGTGACATCAAAAGTGAGCCAACCAACCATGCATTCACCTGGGGTTGACCCCTAAATGCCCACAGTCCTCTCCAGATTTGGAGAATTGCAAAGATGCATTATAAAATGCAACTAAGAAGGATATTTTGAACTTGATGCATGAATAAAAGTTGTACATTATGAATTTTAGATTCTATCCATGTAGCTAGATCAATGATTTCTATCACCAATATTTTTGTATAAAATTTGAAACTTAAAATTCAAAATTATTCTGTAATTCAATTACAAACAAGATATTGACAATTTGTAGATGAAAATTGTTATGATGGGTTGAAATGTAATACTCTAAGTGTTGTGATTTTTGGAGATTTTTTGGTTGCTCGATTCTATGAGTTGACTTTTTCAAGAGCACTTTTGAACTACTTTGAAGTAAGATTTTAGAAATTTTGGGTGAATCACTACAACATGAAATGAGGCATAAAATTTTCACAAATCATCCCCTTTCTAATCGGATCACACATGCATGAAGCTAACTTCCCATAAAATCTACAGTAAAAAATCCACATTGCAAAAAGTGCATGACGGATGAGAAAAATTGGATGAAATTTGTACATCGTCCCAAAAATGGACACGTGGTCAGTTAGGGGTTAATAATGTAATGTCCTAGTTGTACTCATTTACATTTAAAACAAAGAACAAGGTGAATATCAACACCATTTCAAGCCATCAAGATCTGCATCTCATACCAAATAATTTAAATTTTTTAGATAATTCCTTTTCAACAAATGCCAAATAATGTGAATATTCTTCAAAATTATCTTTGTTATCATACAAAATAGATTTTTTTTTTTTGAAAAGACAATAGAGTTTTCCGCAAACTGGATGCCATTTACAGCCTTAGTTTTATTGAAATTTTGGGAAACATAAATTGAGTGAGGTTCATTAATTAGCAAAAAACAGAGCATGCGCTGGATGAGCCAGTGGTGGAGATAGAAGCATTGATTAGAAGCATAAAGCTAATTCGGGGACATCATGGGCGGAGTCAAAGCTTGGGGCTCCTTGAAATAACTAAAATTGGTTGGATCAAGAAAACTAAGGGTTTAAAGTTTTTGAGCACCGTTTTAGAAGCCTTGAAACTTGACACCTCCAGTTTTTTTAAAGCAACTGTCATGTCTACTTTTATTGGGTTCTCAACCATAGTTTTCACAAACTTTGGTCCAGTCACCCCTCTTTTACAGACTTTGCGGATAACTCTAATCTCCTAAATATTTGGGCGTCTCTTCTTAGAATTTTTTTCTTTTTTGGATACTGATGACTGACTACGGTAGTTGACAAATAAAATGACCACTTTTGGGGTGTGGGCTTTAAGAAAGTTGATCTAGTAAGCCTTCAACATATCATGAAACACAAGCTGTTCAGAAAAAGATAAAAATAAATTATAGTATGTCTATTTAGCCTGGTAGAACAAAAATAATTGGTATGTATTGTGGGGGATAGTAGCATCCACATAAACCAATGCACTGTCATTTTCCTATGGCATTCAAGATCTAGGTTGGTTTCTGTAAGTTTATTTTAATATGATGTATATGATTGGCATGTGTCCTTCACAACGACCTCGTCTTGAAAGTACGGTTTCGTCTACGATTTGGTGGTCCTGCGTTTTGATTCTAGAGTCACTTGCACAACTGGACACCAAATTGCTTTACTGTACCACAATGTTATGATTTCAACGTAACATTCAGTAACGTTCATGTCCACTGCCTTTCCTTCATGCACTTTGCTCATCACCTTGAGCCTCCACCTGTCCACTTAGCTACTGATGAAGCACTGTTGGGTGTGGAATATTCCACACCGTCTACTACTATAGAGCCAAGACAGGAAGAGTGCATGCTACTGAATGTTATGAACCATGAATTACAAGTATGTACTCACTCATGAAATGTGTTGATCCTCCTACGGAAAACTTTCGTAGGAGGAAAACTTTGTGTACCAATTTTCACCGGCGTTGTACATTGTTATTGAAGTGGTTTTCTCCAAAAGATGTGAAAAAAAAAATAGTGTACACTACAATGCAAGGTAGACACGTATGTGCCGTTCTACTAGTACTTAGAAACTGTTATTAGATTGTACGAGCATCTCCACCAGCGTATTTAGTGTTGAGGAGAATTGATGTCTTTTTATCACAATTTGTTCAAAGGTGAAGAGAAATAGTGTCCCTTGATATTACATAGGAGTTTGCTACTTGTCATTCTCACTTTCATTGAAAGTGCCATGTTCTTTTCAAGTAATGAGAGTGACATGAGGTGGCATGCCATATTTATTATAAAGTTGCCATATGTCATTGGAACACTACATTCGTTTTTTTTCTTACGAGGACACTATATCTCCCTAAAATTAATTAGTGTCCGAGTTTAGAAATAGTGTCCCGAGGCACTAAATACACCATTCAGTGTAGTGCACCAACATCACTCAATTAGACTCTAACTTAAAAATAGTAAACAAGACACTCACAAGTCACCACTCATGGATTGTGCAACCATGATGTGCAATTAACCCTTAAACGACATTTCAGGTCCTCAATGGATAGCCTGAGCATCTCTGAAAGAATATGGATTACATATTTAGGTTGGGCATGGGTGCATGACCAATCACAACAAAGAAAGAAGCACACGAGGAATCAATTGGGAACTTAGGCAAGAATAAAATGATCCTCTAATACCTTTGATTTGAACATTGTAAAAAAACATGAAAGAATTTGTTGTTTCAACTAAGAAAACTAGATGCTTCATCTTGTTGTGCATTCAATGATCCATGTCTGGTTAAAAGGAGTTGAGTAGTGCTCTTGCTAAAAGCAAGATTCCTTGGAAATCAAGCCCGTGGGCTCTGAAAGACGTGTAAAGGGACATGAAGTGAAGATACACTAGCTTGAGTGGTTTTGAGGGTCCCAACCCCGGTTACATTATCCAATGTCACAATTGTTTACCAATCCATGCATGTACATCCATTTTTTCATACCTAGAGAGCTATTCAGAGTGCTAGTGGAGATGCTCTAAGTTGAATGTTTGTTTGTTCAAGAACCCACATTGAATAAGATGAACTTTCTTATATGAGTACTTTTTATGGGTGTCACTCGAAATGGCCTTGCCATTGGAAGTAGGGATCTTGATTGCGCACACACGCACGCCAAGACCATTCGCTGATGCCAAATTCTAGTAGAAGGTAAACTAACATGTTGCATAATACAAAGTGTGCATGTACGCATGTGAGGACGGCTCCGAGGCTAGAATCGTTGTGGTGGACTCCGCGCTTGTAAGAAGGGGGGTTGCTTGGGCACTAATGAATAGTGGTGCCTAAAGTCCATATTGGCACTAGCTTGGTGCCAAAATGGGCTTCAGGCACCACTAATCTTTGGTGCTCAAGTACCCCTTTTCTACTACATTGAATGGCAAATTTAGTGTCTCGTGACATTATTTCTAAATCCGAACACTATTTAATTTTAGGGAGATATAGTGTCCTTGTAAGAAAGAAATGAATGTAGCGTTCCAATGACATATGGCAACTTTGTAATAAATATGGCATGCCACCTCGTGTCACTCTCATTACTTGGAAAGAACATGACACTCTCAATGAAAGTGAGGATGACAAGTGACGAACTCCTATGTAGTGTTAGGGGACACTTTTTTTCTTTACCATTGAACAAATTGTGATAAAAGACATCAATTCTCCTTGGACACTAAATATGCCATTCAGTGTAGTGCCAATATGGGTCACAAAATAGGAAATAAGTTTATATAATGAAGCCCATGCATACGTAGAATTGCTATCCTCACGACAAAAGTCTACAATATAGTGCAGTGGGCAAATGTACGTACCTTTGAAGGATGGACTATGACCTAAGACTCTAAATTACGTTTGCCAAATGAAGCAATCAAAGTTGTGGCATTATCATGGTGAACAGCTCCACTCCAGTTACACCTTCTCCAATTCCGCTCCAACATGCATAGAGTAAGTTAAACGTAAAACCAAGTTATCATCTTGCTTATATACACATGATAAGGAGCTACTTCTATCATCCAAATCCGTTATTTCTGAAGTAAAAGCAACTTGTAACCACAACAATGAAGTTATTCTTGGACCGCACACTGTACCCATTTGATCATTAAAAACAAGAACCCGAAGAAGAATAAGCCACTTGTCAAGATGAATGTATGTGCCGCCCATGGGCTGCCAGGGAACCACTCAGCAGCAAGAAGACAAAGGAGTTCAAAATTATAAAAAATAATAATTAAATACCCATCATGACCAGGGATTTTTCTGCAAATTTTCATTTTCCAAACATGTGGCACCAATGAAACAAGCGGCTACATCAAAAAAGTTGGGTTAGACTATTTTGGTGCCATTTTGATGCCAAAGGCCACATACAGGTCATTTTAGTGTCATTTTATCCAAACTAGGTTGGTATGGAGGTTGGCATCAAATTATCTTAATTGCATTTCAATGCACCATCATGTCACCATGTTCATATGCCTTGAAGTTCCTGATGTAGTCGCGTAGTCTCTATCTTAGTATTTACTTTAGATTTACTTTTACTGTACCTTGTTTGTACTGTACAACCATGAAACTCTTTGAAAATGAAGCATTTCCGTAGTCTCTCCCCTAATGGGGTAGAGACAACAAACAATGTATTGAGTGTAGCACTTTCATTTAGATTTTAACCCCTAAAGGTCACAAGGTGTGTCTGGAACTGACAATTTGAGAAAAACCATTGTAAAGTACTATTTGGAGGACTATCTTGGAATTGATATACAAATGAAAGTTGTAGATTTTGAATTTTAGATTCTATCCATATGGTTATATTTACCAATGCTATCAACAATATTTTATTATAAAATCTGGAAGTTAAAATTAAAAATTCCTTCTAAATTTGATTACAAGCAAAATATTAATATTTTTTGAGTAAAATTTGTTGAAATGAATTTGAAATGATATATTCTTGATATGGTGATATTTTGAATTTTTTGTGTTTCTTAAATCTATGACCTCATTTTTGCAAGGTCACTTTTGAACTAAAGTCAATGCAACTTTGGCTTGGTCAAAATTTCACATAGTTCTAGGTTTGTAATTTTAAAGAAGTATGTACTCTAATGACACCAAATCCAAGTGTTGGATATGACAACAATTTGATGAATTATCTCCAAAAAATGTTTCATAGTAAAGAGGTTCATGAGGAAGGAGATATGGATGAAAATGATCATCCATCATTTCTATATGGTCAGTTGGGCCTTTAAGGGTTAAACGAAGTAGTCATAATTGAATGAAATTTTTCTTAAAGGAATAAAAATATCAATGTCAACATAGATGAATATTTTGGCTATAAAGGATGAGTTTGGATCCAAATTTAACTATTTCTAAAAATAAATTTACTTTCTGGCTACATTTGGCCATCTATTTTTTTAAAAATTATTAAAAGAAGAAGAAGAAAGGCTATATAAGGTATAATTTATTCATGACATGAGAAAGACGAAAATAAAAAAATTGAAGTCCTTGAATGCATCGTTGGAGCAACAGCAACGCACGGTATCGCGGGCCGGGCCGGGCCCCGGTGGGACCTGGAAGTCCACCGAAGTCGACCCGTCACCTAAGCTGCCGTGCCGCGACGTGCCGCGACGCAACAAGACGTGACGCTGCGGCGCGGTTCATCAGCCAGGAGTAGGAAATTGTGCAACCCTGAAGCTCGTGGAAGGGAAGGGGATGGTGTTGCTCGCGTTGTCGTTGTTATTGTTGCCCTGTCGTCAGCGTCCACCCGAAATTCTGCCTCGCAATTACCAGGAGCTGAGCGCGTGTTCCGTGAGCTTGTTTTTGCTTGGAGACGTTTCGGTGCATTCCAGGTTTCGAATCAGTCGCAGGGGTTCGGAAATGGGAGAGGTCGACGGGGTTGTGGTATGGCAACGATGCTACGATGAAGGGACGGTGACAACGGCCGTGGTCGCTTAAGAAGAGCCGTGCCTTGAATGCTTTACTCTTGATCTTCTAGCGAATGGGCGAGATTTCGCGTAAATAGGTGCTTCGAGATTTTTGTTATTTGGAGAGAGCTTGGCTAGTGGAGTGTGTTAGAAAGAGAGAGAGAGACAGAGAGGGAGAGACAGAGGAGGATTGTTATAAAGTGAGAGGAAGTGTGACGTCTGGATCGGATTTCGCGAGGGTTACAAGTAGATTGTTGCTTGTTTCGGCGGTACTGTGGCATTGGGAAGCGCAAGGGGAGTTGTTACTGTATTCGGCACTTAATTATCTTTGGAATTGAGTCGCCGCGGACGCTAGAGTTCATTAATGTTTAGAGGTGAAACCGTGAGTGACGTTTTCCTAACCATTCGTCACAATAAGAAGTGCTTGAACGACTCGAAGACGGCAATTGTTGTACTAGCGTGGAGTTGCAAGGCAGAGTTGTTATCGGCTAGTGTTGTTTCCGGGAAGGAAGGTGAAATGCGAGTGATGCGAGTAGGGCGAACCATCGACAGAGCAGTGTGGCTGGCCAAGCGTGGCGGAGAGTGTCAAAAGTTGGATCCAGAAACAATGGCCGGCATTCAACCTAAAAATATTCTGTGCTGTTGCGTTGTTCTGTAGTTCACATTCTCTGACTTCCCGCGAGTTGAAAGAAAGGTGAGCATCTGACTTGTTAAAATTCCTCTTCGTTGTACTCTCCGTACATTGATGCCCCGGCAGAATATTCGAACCTCTTATTAAATTTCGATGATTTGATTACGACATAGGTACCAGCGTAACACGCACTAGCGATAGACATGTCTCTGGAGAATTGATCTTGTCTTACAAGGTGATACGACCTGTTAACCTACGTGATGTGCTCAGTTTTCAACTGATTTCGATGAATATGCTGCATTTAATCTTAAATAGCTAGTGTCATATTCGATCAGCTCGATTTGGATAGGAACTGAAGACGCTTGATAATAATTTAATTCAAACTGTCGATTGGGGAAAGACTTTGTTTTGGAAAGATTGGAGCAGCTGAAGTTAGACGACATTATGTGATCCGAATCAACTTCTGTAGAGGTGACATTATTCGAATTAGACACTACGGACTACTATATTCTATTGCTGAATTCTCTTGCGTCTTGTCACCGCTTATGGGTCTGGATGCAATTGAAGGCGTTAAGGAGTCCGTTGTATGGCACCGTTACAGCAGGCACTACTGTGGCAGAAGCATCGATCCTTGGACCGAATCATTCTTGGACATCATTGCGGACCAATCTTAGTGTAAACATTTACATGAGCTAGTTGATATCCTTGAAGCAGTGGAGGAATTTTTAGGGGACTCTGAATTAAGTTCGGTCGCGGTTGCAGAAAGGACACGAGGCACTTCGGGCGGGCTGGAGAATAGAACTGTAATGAGCGTTGGGAACACTAGGAGGCGTCGCAGGAGGGAGCAGGATGCGAGATTCTCATTTCTGCGAGATGCGGTGGTACTCAGAGATCTCGACTGCTGCGTTTTGTGAATCTTTAGACCTGGTATGTCCTCTCTCGCAAAGTTTCGATTTACAGGGTAACGATATTTCAAAAGCCATGATTTTTCCTCTAGATCCAAAGAAGGTAGGCAGTCGTCTTCAGGAGCCATTTTTCATACGTAGTGTGTTTTAAATCCAGGTGACTTTCATTTTAGCTTGTGGCTTTTAATTCCAAATTGATCGCTGGCTGCGGTTATTTGAAAGATGTAATGAACGTATATATGGCTCTGAACTGCAGCGGAGGATCCTCCTACAGAAGCGGCAGTCTATTGGGAGGGGTACTCGAAGACCCCCACTGCTCGAGCCTGCCAGTGCAGAATTTATTTCTGCTTTGGCGGCTGGGATCAAATCACGTCACACCCTGCAAGTAGGATGTGGATTGTCTACGCTCACCCTTGCTGCAGGTAGAATGCGACAGTCCTGTGATTAAATTATGATGTTATTCGTTACTTTCTTCACATTCTCTTATTCACTTGCGTTCGAACGTTTTCATCGTGACCGTGGTTTATATCCCCTCATTTAATCAAATGCAGAAGTGAGAATGTCTTAATTTGAGCGTACACTGTGCTCGGTTCTTATATCTTACTGCGTCTGCTGCAGCTGCGCGAGCCACCGACGGCTGCCTGTTTTCTGTGCATTACGAATCGGAGAAGCAAGATGTTCTTCGATATATCCTCAAGGAGATGGGCTTGGTTGATTATGTGAAATTCTTTACGGAAGATCCCTCGACCTTTATTCCTCGGAGAGAAGGTAATCTTTGTAGCACAGAGATCTTAATGTGTTTCAATTATTTTTTTGGTAAAGAATTTTATTTTCGGTAGTACTGTGTAGTGGAGTTTTAGGAAGTTGAGAGGCTATGTTCGTAGGTTATTCCCTTGATAACTGGAATCGAGGGAATAACCTTGGTAGAGTTTCAGTTTCTATCATGGGGTCCTACTTGTTCTATCCTTGAAGACTGTCATGTTGACTTGCCTTTACCCGAACGGTGCACATAGGAATTTGACTTGGAATGTGGGCCACAGGACTGGAATTTGTGTTGTTCTCAGGGCAGCCTGAACGTTATATTGAGCTTTTTGACCTTCTAAAGCTGAAGAAGGGAGCAATTGTGGTGGCGGACAATGCGCTTGATGACACTACAAATGATTACATTCGACATGTACGTCGACAACCTGGAGTTGATTCTTCAACCCTACCTCTCAGTCGAGGCATTGAAGTAACCAAGATAATCACTTGGGAGTCGTTCAATAGAGGGTACGTATCAAGCACTATCTACTGTAAATTTTATTGGCACCAACCAATATTGAGTTTTGTCTTCTTCTCCAACCACACCATTATCTCCTATTTACCAGCCTATTTATTTTAAACTGGCTGGATTATCTAAGATAGATATTAGCTGGCTTAGCTGAGATAGGTATTTTAATTCGTCACTGGTTACGTCAAGAAATAGTAGGCAGGGTTTGAGCAGGTAGTTATGCAATTAACTAAAGGACTCTTGAGTGTGACTATCTTTCATGTTTGCTTAAATTGGTTTTCTTGTGCAGGAGAAAGAAATTTGAGGGCATCGACGAGCTGAATAATGACAAGGACTATATGCGCCGACCTGGTCTACAGGGAGTAGTTGTGCCCGTATCATGTAGCAGCCCTCGCTTCTCTGCACATTCCGGTGATGCTTCTTCGCAATACTCTGATTTTGATGCAGAGAGAGACAACTTCGAATCAGAGTCCGTGAAAGCTGAAAAGATAGAGAGCAGCAGGGAAAGTCCTGTACATAATGACGGGTATGATAATAGTGGATGTGTTACGCCAAGGGTTGCGGACGTGGACAAGTTGGAAACATTACAACATGGTGAGTATGTCAATGTCTTAAGCTACAAGCTTAGGCCTAATTAATTCATGTAATGAAGACTCGCCGTAGTTCATGTTAGCCCTCAAAGTAGAGCATCAACCTTTGCAAATTGAGCACACATTCTGTACTCAAACCTCTTTAAAATGACATTCTAGAATATCCTGCACACGTGCCACACTAATATTGACTGTAGCACACTTGTCACACATTCAAACTATGTCACAGTGAAAAAGTTGGGACCTGAGGTGGTACGATTAAAGAGGTTTAAATGTAGTTCTAAAGGAACAGGATTTAAGCTTTGTTGGAAGCAACTCTGGGCTGCTTCTTTGTGACGAGTGTTCTATTTATCGACCATGTATTAAATATTGAATTAACCTTGGAAACATGCACGCAGAGGTCATCGAGCATAAGTTTAAGTCAATGCACAGTCTTGCTGAGCAGTGGCGGATACAGCTAGCTGCACTTCATGGTGGAAGTTCTGGCACTTCATTGTCATCTGCAGAAGAACCCAGGTCTGTGCTTCCAGACGTGGTGCATGATGAACCCCTCTCCCATTTCAACAATAATGAACTGTCCATAGCCTCATCGCATCAAGAAGCTTCGGGAGACCTTGAGCTCAAAAGTCCTCAAAAGGTTAGCCTTCTAAAATCTTATCGTTGAGTATCTTAATTTGTAATACTGCTTTATGAACCTGTTGCAACTGTTTATTGATTGTATTTGGTTGTGTGTGTGGGTCATGATGGATTTCTGTCACTGAATGAGGTTGTTGACTTACTACTTTCTGAGACCTTATTCCCATGGTTGTGATAAGTTGACGAGAGTTAAAGCGCTTGGAACTGCTCAGTACTTCAGATAATGTCTGGAAAGTGTATGATTCATCATAATACTAGTCAAAATTGGCTGTCGGAATTGATTTCGGTTTTTTTTTCCATTTTATTATCTGTGACCCCTAATAGAAAAGATGAGGGCCTCTTGTCTCAATCTTTTGGTTACTAGCACTACTTACTGGGTCTTAGCCAAAGGCTAAGCTTACAGGATTACATGTTCAGCTGATGGTAATGTTGCTACAGAATTATTTTAATATTCCGACCTATTTACGACTATAAAGCCTGTTTTACTCATTCGGATGAGAACGATTAAACATTCAACTGAAGTGTTTGCTGATATTGGCTTCGATCTGAATATATTTTGGGTCTCACCATAGAGCTGTGGACTTAGTCTTTCTAATCAGACCTCTGTGGTAAACACATGATCAGGTCATTGATGTTGAAGACTTTGCTACAAGACTCCACTGGCATTTGCCTGTAAGTCTTCTAGTAAACCTGTATCTAAATTATCTAGCATGTTGTTTCTTCTGAAAATCATTTTGTTCGTCTTAATATTCACCCCTGAACTGTTCAATCAACACTGTATTATCTTGCTTTCTCTGTCGATCCAACTTGACATCGTTCTTTTATTTACCAGTGTTACAGAATCCTAAAATTAATTTCTTTGTAGACTCCTTCGTGCTTGCAAAAGGCTTGTCTGAATGGTTGTCTTCTTTTTATATGACTCATGCAATACTGCTCACAGAATTATATAAAAGCTCTCCTAGTCTGAGCTACTTGGTATGTACTTAAGCCTGGTCAGATTTAATGCTTGGTTGTTTCACTGCCAATGATTTTGTACATGGTCTACAAACATGTACAAAAACCCTATAAAAGATGAAAGTGATCAGAATTTGGTTTGTTTGAAAAGAAAATCGTTTTTGGCCAGAGCAGATTTGAAGAGAAATATGATACTCTCTTCACTTCACTCTGGAAACCTTGGGGAAATTAACGACCCGGATGTGGCGTTTGACTTTAGTCGTTTCATACAGTATTTAAATTGTAGTCACTTCGTTTGACATTTTGCAGATGGACCTAGAAAACAATGGTGCCTCCTTGCCGTCAAGTGATGCTTCAATAGCAGAGAAAGTTGCACCTGAGCCTCTTGAGTCTTCTCCAGTTGTCATTCCTTTTGAAGACGCTAACCCTCACTTTGAAGAGCCCGACTTCCAGGTCTATTTTCAGAATGACAATGGACAAACGGAGGTCACAGTTGAGGGTGTTGATCAAGACATGTTGCTCTTTGACCTCACACTTGCATTCAATGAGACAAGCGTCAGGTCTGCACATACCTTCGAATTAATCACTCCCCGGTGTGTATGTTGTGTTAGGAACAATGCATTTTGCTTTGAAACATCCATCTTTATATGTGTACTGGTAGTAGAATTGCTGATTTCAGATTCAAATTCATCGATGCAGGATTGTTGTCTTGGTGACTTCGCAAAGATGATTAATGAATATGGACTCGAGGATTAATTTTTTTGGTGTTGTTGCTAACGCTTGCTTGTAATTCTTTTTCAGTGTCAAAAGGGCCAAAATTTCAACGCAAGAGACACATGTAGTCGACGTCTTTTATGTAGTGGATGGGGGAACCAAGGGACCTCTCTCAGAGTCCCGAGAGGAGGAGGTTCGGAGACGTATATTGGAGCGCCTTGCAGAGCGCCGCCTTGAAGCCAACTAACTAATCGATGCTTACTTTTTACATCGGGGGTTCGGGTTGGTATCTAATCCTGTTCCCATCTTCCGTTTGTATATGTTGGAACTGTTTTCTTCAGACCAGTTCAGACCTAGCCGCGAGCCCTTGACTTCCCAGTATAGCTTACCAGTCAAGGGACGCCAATACCTGCGATCCCCTCATTTGGTATTCATACCATACGTGTGGATAGATTATTTTCCAGGTCTCTAGCAGAGACTAGGACGACGCTTGGTATAGCTGTAATTCGTAAGTTATTATTCCCCTTATTGATCACAATTTTCCCGTAGGACACCTTTTTCAAGTTCTTTATACTCCCTTAGGACAAGTTTGAGCGAAAAAAGTTTCACCCACGCAAACAATCGTCGTTATCTGTGTCCATTGAATGACAGCGATGACTGGGATCTTCCAGTTGATGACTCGGTGAAGTTTATTATGCACAAGAGTCATGTGGCTACAGTTAGCAGCTTTGTAATCGTTGCTGCACATTTGAACTCGTAAGAAAGACATCTAACCTATTATCCTTCCATCCTATCATTCTTGTGATTCTCAATCATTCTCTTGCACATACTATATTTCAATTGGTCTATATTTTGCTATAGGTGGGTAGGAAACGTCAAGTCAGATATTTCCCTGTTGATCAGGAGCGTACTCAACTACTCATGCTGCATGACAAGATGTACTGTACTTGATCTTTCTTTACACAGGACAGTCATCATGAGGCTCGCAGTCCATGCACTGATCATTCAGATCTATTCCAAGAGAACACTATCAAAAAGGTGTTGTTTTGGACACTCTTTTTGACATTGTTTTCGACACTGAAGCGTTGAAAACAATATTTGAAAAGAGTGTCGAAAACAATACTTAATAACTACTCTATTGCAGAGTAATTATAAGGGTGTTTTAGTGGGACAGAGGGAGTACCTTTTTGTAGCATCACACCTAAGGTAGGATGTCCTAAAACCACCAACCCTCCCAATTATGACATGTAGACCTTTCTTGGGGCCACCACAGTTGAGACTCAAAACCACCAGTGTTGAGACTCAAAACCACCCATTTCACTATTCAAATAGACCAATGACATGTCAAGCATTGTGAAGAAATAGTTGGTGGTTTTGGGTATCATTATAAGTGAAAATTAGTACCACATGGTGTGGACATGGGGAAACCTAGAGGTTTGATTTGGGTGACAAGTTCTTTTCACTTCGAAAATTTGTATCAATTTGAATATTAAGAATTAAATTGCAAAAATTTGTGCATTCCGTGAAAAATCTTCTTCCAAATTACCGAAAAATATTTCTCATGAATAACCTTGAAAATTTGAAGCCATATTTCTTAAGTTGGTGGTTTTAGGACATCCTACCTTAGTGCAAGTTCTTGCCTAAAATGTTCACTTTGTAAATATGACAAGGATTGGTTTTAGTCACATCAACAACATGGTTTTTTGCATTGTTGCAGTGTTCCATGCATGCCATGGAGAGTGGTCCCTCCAGATTTAAACCATTGTGATTGTGCTACGACATTGGAGTCTGGCATCATGATGCTCAAAAAAAAAACCTTGATCAACAATCGGTTTTTTGAAAATTCATTCTCCCTTTGCCCCAAAATAAAACTGTGTTTTCTTTTGTATTGTTTATAGAAAAAAATACAGTTTTATTTTGGGATCGAGGGAGAAGTTGTGTTTAGAACATTTATTTATTTAGTGTTTTTGCTAACATGAATGTTCTTTTAATTGCCAATTTAATAATAGGAATCATACTCGGATGCTTATTCAGATATTTTGAGGTGTGGTTATTTTTGGGCTTAAGGTGGGTGACCCAATGACCAACGTGTACTATAAACCAACAATATCTCCAACAGGTGTTTATTGAAAGCTTCTAATTCTATACTAGATTTGCGTGAAAAGCTTAAAGCATTGGTTTATGGGCCATCCATTAGTCACAATAGGCAATTTGGTGAGAGATATCAAAATATACAAATGATGCAATTTATGCTACAATAGATTTGCGAGAAAGCTTTTAGAGGCTTCACTTTGCTTCAAGAATTTAAACCTATACCTAAAAGAATTTAAATAAGCATTTGAGCATAGTTTTGATTATGAGATTAGCTTTATTTGTTATTGATCATGTAGCAATTGAAAAGATATTTGATACAATTTAGCATATACCTTTTGGACATAGTATGAATGAAATTATGAATTTTTATAATGTTGATTATTAACAAGTGTCCCCACACGCAACATCAAGCTCTTACATTTAGATTATATACATTATAGGTAACAATCTTTATAGGATTCGTTTTAATAAGGGTACCAATTAGATATACTTACTACACAATTTAGGTTTGCAAAGTAGCAAAATAAGTTGAAGGAACAATCATCAATCTATGTTTATATCAAAAAGAAGTTCCATAGTTGTTTAATACCACTTGAGACTCTTTCAATAGTTTAGTGTATTCATTATTTCACAACCCTTGAAGAATTTTAGTTTTGCACTATACTGAACAATTATATTATGTGACCTAAAAATATCTTGTTGGCATAAACTCTAAATCTTAATAAAAATATAACATTTTGATATATTGATGGTCAATTGTTGTACTCGGGAATAATAAAAGTAGAAGGAAGAGACTAAATCTACAAAGTCTTTTTTGATAATTATTTTTTACTTCTTTCTAGAAGAATCCTTCTAGCTTGAAGGTATAAATATGATGGTATTCTTAAATAGTGGATTTCACATACTACTTATGAGACTATCTTCAATAGATTATTTGAAATCTTGTTGATGTCTTGCCACATTTTCACTTTACCTCATCAAAGAGTAAAACAAACATTGTTTTGGTCTATTTCATCTTTTAACCCCTAAAGGACCAACCATTCATTTTTTGGATGGTTTTTGGTCAAAGGCTCAAAAAATCAAGTGTGTTTAGTTTAGTTGGAGTTTGTATTTTCATTAGATGTTTAAGTTGAGTTATGATACATCTTTTTGCCGTTGGAATTCTTTAATAGACTTCATTTGAAGATTTTACACTGTCAAGAAATTTGAAATTTGAGTGTTCAAAATACAAAGGGCTTTCTAAGGATACATCAATAACCCGTCTCTTTTAATTTCTTCACTTTCATTTTTTAACTACTTGTAGACATAACTTTTATCTACAATAAATATAAATTTTGATATTAAATTTCTCAAAAATATATATTTTTTGAATTTTTATCTTGTTTACTTGACAAATTTATTGTCGTGTTTATCTTGCAAATATTTCAAATATCTTTCAATCATGTTGAAATTTTTGTCATACCTCCATAATGTTGATGACTATCCATTAGGAGAGAAATGAGGCCTATGAGAAATTGAAGAAGCAATTAGGATAATGGTCAATGTGAAATTTTTCATCATCGTGGTTCGAATTTGTGTTGACTTGTGCTATAATCTCCTTTCCATGTGTTTTCCTACGCACTTAAAACTCCAAAATCTAAGTTAACTCCTAAAGGTCACAAGGTGTCTTTGGAATTGATAATTTGAGAAAAACCATTATAAAGTATTGTTTAGAGGAATATTTTGCAATTGATATACAAATGAAAGTTGTAGATTTTGAATTCTGGATTCCATCCGTATGGTTAGATTCACCAATGCTATCACCAATATTTTATTATAAAATCTGGAAGTTAAAATTAAAAATTCCTTCTAAATTTGATTGCAAAAGAAATATTAATATTTTTTGAGTAAATTTATTGAAATGGATTTGAAATGAGATACTCTTGATATGGTGATTTTTTGAAATTTTTGTGTTCCTTAAATCTATGACCTCATGACCACTTTTGAACCAATTTTGGCTTGGTCAAAATTTCACATACTTATACGTTTGTAATTTTAGAAAATTATGTACTCTAACAACACCAAATTCAACCATTGAATAGGACAACTTGATGAAGTATCTTTAAAAAATGTTTCATGGTGAAGAGGTTCATGAAAAAAGAGGTATGGATGAAAACAATCATCCATCGACCATACAAGGTTGGTTGGGCCTTTAAGGGTTAATATGCAAAAGTTACATATGTTTAACCCTTAAACGTCAAGAGGGCCTTGGCGGGGCAGCCCGGAAGGCATCTAAATTTTCGGAGGGAAAAAAAAAAAAAAAAAAACGAAAAAAATGCAAAAACGGCCCTGCGGGACACTGCTGGCCAGCACTGTAGCACTGCGGCATCTCAGCTGCCCCAACCTCAAATACTTGTTCAATTTCATAACTTTGATTGCTTACCAACGATTCCACAATCTCTCAAATGAGGCGCAAATTTGCAATCTAGATCGCTTTTTCAGTAGCTTTCCAATGCACCGATCCACGCTTGATTTGGTTGAGAAAATCTACTTTTTTCTTGATTATTCTCTTTTAAATAAGCCCATGGGGCTTAGCTTGACGTTTAAGGGTTAAAGTTTGTGCATTGGGGACTACTTCGTGCTGGAGTGGATGCTCAGTGGTCTCCAATGCACAAATTTTAAACATATGTAGCTTTTGCATATTAACTTGGATTTTGAAGTTTTAAAGTGCGTTGAAAAGCGCAGAGAAAGGAGACTGTGGACCACCAAAGATGATGTGGACAATGATTGTCCACATAAGACTCCAGAATTTTCTATGCCCGCTTCATCAATTTGGTTCAGGAAAAGAATGAAAGTCGAGGCCTTCTTTAGGTCCCAATTCTTTCCTGAGGCTATGAAAAATTATAAATCATACAATGTGATAATTCAAGTATACAAATTATAGGGCTTTGACTTTTACAAAACATTTGAGGATCTATGGAGGTTAAAGCTTAGCACACTCCCTATCATCACTCAATCATAACATTCTTTAGTACCTACTTGATAGGAAAAATCTTAAATTGAAGATGTCGAGTGCTATTGTAGAGACATCATTCTTCACCATTGAGGAATGACGGCATTACAATAGCACTATAGAAACAAGACCAAACCATAGCAATTCATAAATGTTACTACTGGTTACCAAAACTTCAACAAGACCATACCATTTTTTCACCTAATCAACAATATGTGAACTTCAAGAATAGAACTTCTTCATTTTGGTCAAAAGGAATGATAATGAGTTTTGCACTTCTAAGTTCAATAATGCATAAATCCCACTACTGATACTTTTTCATTTCAATCAAAAAGGAATAATAGTGAGTTTTGCACTTTTAAGTCCATCGATGCATGAATCTCACTTATGAAACTTCTTCTTGTGACAAAAGAAATAATGGTAAGTTTTGCACTTTTGAGTTCAACAAGCTTAACAAACTTTGTTGAACTGAAAACTCTACCCCACTGAAACCATCACTAAGGTAAGGGGTACAGTTGCCATCAGTTCAAGCATTTCAACCTACATAGAACGCTGATTTTCAATGATAAAAAATTGCAGCACATAAAACTTTGGGTTTAATAACCAAGCTCAATTTTTAGTTAATTTTTTCACAATGTATGATTTTGTTAAAAAAATCCAAACTTAATATGCATAGACCACTATTGATGTTAGTAGGTGTACCAATAATTGTCTTTCATTTCTAGTCCAATCAGATTGCTAACTTGGTATTCATAATTAATGCTTGTGATAACTAGATTGGCAACTCCTGAAGTTGAAACATGTGCTTTTATAGGTGACCACAATTGGTACCTGACAGTTTCTGGTGCATTTACCTTACTGGTAATGTACAATTTGCTTTCAACTAAGAATCTGTCTGTCAACCATCCTCCAACTTTATGGGCATGATTGTGTTTAATGGTGACGGATTTTATTCTTATTTTTTTAAACAAATGGATGCTTTATTTCCATTGTAACATTAACACAAGGCCCGGGAGCAATCCCCGTCATGCTCGGGATTCCTATCAAGCAAGGAAGTATTAACCCTTACGATGTGCATCCGACTGGAATTGAACCACCGCCTTTGTTGGTGCAAATAAGCACTCCTAAGGGGAACCCACCTCCTCGCTATCACCTAGGTAGTTTAATCCTTTAGTGCCTAGGGTATTGTATCCGTGTGCACTGGATTTCAGTATTTTTTTTCACTGTGATTGGTACTATTAGAAATAGAATGGATTAAATTAAAAAGTAACCGAACAATTGTATTCTCAATTGGAGTGAAGACAATTTGTCAAAATAAGAGAATCAGGCAATGGTGGAATTGTTGGATTATAGTATGTCTTTGAACCGTATAACGCACACTCAAAAATGAGATTTTGAAGGGTGTGTGACTTCAAAGTTAAATAGAATTTGGGTTAAATTATTTAAAATGAAAGTGACGCGGTTTAGCAATGCCCTATGTCAACACCTCTCCATTGCAATCTTTCATATCAAGAACGGACTCACATATAATTATTGTGAATTTTATAAGTGAGTGACTTGTCCGTATACGGTTTAGGACACAAATTTATACGTTAAAAATTGAAAGAAGTTGGTACATTGAATCGGAATACATACACTATTGGAACATGAAAAAGAGAACACAATCCAAAAAACCAAAAAATTAAAAAAAATTAAAAAAAGTAACAAACTTCCAAACACTAGAAATACAACATAGTACATGTGTTGTATTTGTAAGTATTTGCTATATTTTGAGGTATTTGCAGTATTTTGGTGTTTTGAACATAGGTATTTTGATAGTTGTACAACTCCAAATTTATTTTATTTTATTTTTAGAAGATGTGTATTATAAATCTTCAATTCTGAACTTCACAATTCAAAATTCAATTCTTCATGAATTTTATGTTATTTGCATTTCCGACACTCCAGCGACCAGAATGTGGTCAGCTAGGTACTAAAGGGTTAAGGTCATTCCGGACCAATTGGTGACGTCTTTTGACTGACTTGCTGAAAAAGGGAAAAAGAGCCCTAAACCCTTTAACTCCAATGGTTTTTTTTTATTGCCAGATTTTGACCTTATTTAAAAAAAAATTGGGGGCATTTGGTTCCAAGGCTACAGGAAGAAAATACAATCGTTTTAGCCACATTTTTGAAAAAAACACAATTAAAATGTAAATTTCTAGTCACAATTTATAATGTAACTACAAGAAAATTATCCAAAACTTGTCAAATATAGCAGCTAAGATATAATTTTTGAAGCCACCCTTGCTGGTATGAAAAGAAAAATGAAAAAAAGAAAGAAAAAGAGGGCGTGAAATAAAAATGAAACTTGGAATGAAATAGGTATAACATTCTTGACCCAACAAAATTCTACTCTTCTAAAATATTACCTAATATGCCATAAAAATATCTTTTGTGCTACGTGATACCTGTTTTATTCCAAGGTTTTATTTCACATTGTATAATTTTATCTCAAGTGATAATTCTGGTAGAGAGAAATGTGGAAAAATCTTTATACAGAAGACTAACAAAGAATTTAACACCACCTTTTTTGTCTCTTTGTTGTCTCCTTATTTGAATCCTTTATTGTTTGCTTCTCTGTTTTTCAACTTTCACATTTCTCTTTAGTAAAACAACCCTATAAGAGCATTGCCACATGACATTTTTTGAATGAAAAGCAAGTAATTAATGTTTGGACCAGCCAAAATATTCTCTTTGCCCTGGAAAAATAACTAAATTTTGCCATGGTTGTACAACCTTGGAGAATACTATTTTTTCTCTCTAGCTTTTTCTTTTACAATTAGTAGGTTGAATAATAACTGATGAAGATTCTTTTTGCTTTTTCACACTAGGAGACAAGTCACTATTTGGAAGTTGATATAGCAAGTTGCACGAGTGGAGTAATCAAGTGACCTATGGTACTCTCTAAATAAGTGGGCTCCACTAAGGTTGATTGCCTTTAAACCACCAACTTAAGTAATCAAATGTATTTTTAGCAATGATATCTTTGGTGAAAACTTCTCTTTCATTTTACATAAGGTTTACAAGGATTGCATATTTTTCCACAATTTTATCCTCAATATTGAAATTAATGCAAATTTTAAAAGTGGGAAGTACATTGGGAGTCAATATCAACATACAAGTTTTCCCATTTTCACACTATGTGGTACTAAGGGCCGTTTTACATGACGGGTTAAGGCCAATAAAATTTGAAGCTAATTCATATGAAATATTGGCTCAAACCAAAGAGGGAGGAAACTATGATACAACCCAAGGGAAGTGAATTGGGTTTCCGTTTTGGTTCAACCCAATTCTCTTCCCCAAAGTTGTATAAGATTTTGTTTTTAGTGCATTAGAATATAATTTCAGCCCATTAAAGTATGAATTTAATTGCAGGGAATGGCCTTGACTCTTTCATGTAAAGCCCTTGGGGTTGATTTCATGAATTCAACGAATCAGCTACAAGGATTCAACCATATCAAAGCTCCAAATTGGCCTTGGTCTGTCATGTAAAGCGGCCCCAATTTCCACTCATGATGATACCCAAAACCGTCAACTACTTCTTCACAATACTTTACATGCCATTGGTTTGCTTGAATAGTAAAATTTGAGTCTCAGCTAAGGAAAAGTCTATATGCAAAGGTGAGGGAGCTGGTGGTCTTAGAGCATTCAACTTTAGTGATGAAGAAACAACTTCCCCAGGGACTTGCTCCCCATGTTCAATGTACTCTTTTCCTTTATCAATGAAATTTGTCCGTTTGTTTTAAAAAAACAAAAAAAAAAACAAAAAAAACCCATTTAATTGTGATGAAAATTATCCCGTACGAGTAAAGATGCTCATAGAGAAGACAAGAATGGTATGATGACCGAACTGAATAGAATCTGACTTTGTGAGTGAAGAGATAAGTTATCAGGGTACCTTGATTGGGGAATCTGTTGATTAATAAAAATAAAAACGATAAGCCAGTGTGAAAATGCCAGGTGGCGTATGATAAGAGGGCATGGGTGCAAGTAAAAGATGTGGGCAGCCAACAATCAATAGTCATTTAATTGTTGCCCAACCAACAACTTCACTTCACTTCAATACGTCAGTTTCTAGTGAGTCCATGCAAAGTGGATTCTATTGGCTCCTTTTCTCTGACTCACTGGCAGCCAGCCCCTTATTATTCTCTGTGCCTTTTCAGTGTCACTCTTCTCTATAACCATAACATTCAGTAGCCTTCATGCACTTTGCTCATCACCTACCCTGAGCCTCCACCTGTCCACTTAGCTACTGATGAAGAACTGTTGGGTGTGGAATATTCCACACCATCTACTACTGTAGAGCCAAGGCAGAGACAGTGCATGCTACTGCTGAATGTTATGACATTCTCATCTTCCTTTTCAAGATTTCTGGACCTCACCGTACGTGAGGGCCTGGTCACGTTCGACAGCCTGACTTGCCACGTCAGATTCTCAAGGGTCCACTTCACCTTGGACCAATCACAAGGTGACATGTTGTGCCAATTTAGTTTACTTATATTTTATGTCAAAACTGAGTGATGGGTATCATTCTACTAACACCTGGTATTGCCATCACTGTGAGTCACACCAAAAAAAAAACCATGCTTACATTATGTACGTGCCCATGTGAACCTTCCTTGATAATGAAGGTTGCAGAGTTCAAATTTGAAATTTTAATTCAAAAAGAAATCCCTAACTGCTTGGAGGACACACATATATACATACACATACATACACACATATATATATAATTTTCATTCGTTTGGAAAGTTGTATGAAACTATATATAGTAAGTTGTAAAGTCAAATGCGTATGACTTGTCTTGAAATTAAATCACATCACCTCTCTTTTATAATGACATGGAGTAATATGAGCGTAAATGGATTGGACCAAAAGAGCATCTCCAATAGTGGCTCTTTAAAGGGCCTTTCCCCATGCCTTTTGTTTGTACCTTTGAAGCGGCTCGTAGTTAGGCATGGCTTTTGCCATCCACAACACACCAAGAGCCAAGGCCGTAGTGATTTAGCTCTCGGGGACATGAGAAGGAGCGAGAGACCGGTCAAAAATCATGAAAAGACAAGAGATGAACAAGGAGTTTGACGAGCTTTTACCAAAAGGTGGAAAATTTGAAGTGCCAAGACGCCCTTTAAGTAGCTAACCATTGGTAAGTGCTCGTTGGGGTGTGCAATTTAGCAAGAGCCGTGCCATAGTGATGATTTTTTTTTTTAAATAAAAATATTTTCAAATAGGAAAGCAAGTCTACTTTCCAACCCAATTTAAATCATGTCAATCCGAGTTAAACTCCGTTGAGGAGAAATTTTCAAAGACAAAGTCAAATTTTCAAATTCTCAAAGACAAAGAAATTTTCAAAGACAAAGATCATTGCATGTGTTAGTCAAAAAACAAAAAAATTTGAACAAAAGGAAGTCCAATTAACTTAGGAGTTAAGGAGATGCTGTAAATGTAAACCCGGCCTTCAGGACCTACCCGGAAGTATGAGGGTCGGTGGTTCAAATAAATTCAAAGAAAAAAAATGACGCAAGTGGACGCAGGGTGCCGCGGGGTGCCGCCGGCTTTAGCGTACTCGGCCGTGCACTTACGGCCCTGCCTGGCAGCAGGGAACAAACACACGGAGCCTCTCTGATGATTCTAGGGTTTCCATCACTACGGACCGATCACCATCGCCATCGCCATCGCTAGCATTCTAATTGCTCCTTCTTCTCACCGGTTGCAGTCGAATCACGATTCTAGAATTGACCTTAGTTTGAATCGCTCTCTCACTCATTTAGTGACGGGGCTCGCCTTTTCAATTTCAGGCTCCTAGCCTGTTCTCTAACCTGTGAGGTTTGTGTGAAGGAGCGCCAGTTTTTTTGAACCTTCATGTGTAGCCCGTCGGTTCCAATCAATTTTCTTTCGAATTCTGTTTTGGAGTTTGATTAATGGCATGCCTCTTAGGTAGGAGATTATGTGAATTTTGATGTGAAGGAGGTGGTGCTAGTGGTACTGTATGAGTTTACGTGATTAGCTAGTGTTTTGGTTCAGCGGACAAAGCTGGCAACAATTTTTGATCGCAATGATAGGTGCCATTTCTATGCTCTTTGTTCGTTTGATGCTCTTGATGATTGTATGAAGTAGTGGAACTCTGAGAAGACGGGGATTTTCTAGCAGTGTTCGGGGATAATTACACTCATATGAAGAAGAGAAAGGTACTGAGGATGCTTTTCAATAGTCAGGGGCTAGGTGATTACTTAGCGCTTGGTACAACCGTTTTCCAGCGACCTCAAGATGGAGTACACGCGTCGTGGAAAGTGGTTAAAAAATTGAAGTATTGTGGAGGCCGTGATTCGGTATCGGAGGATACACAAGGCTGGTAGTTGTAGTATAATCTGGTAAGAGAAGAGGACCTTCAGGAGGGGGTTCATGTTCCTTTAGAGATGGGGTTGGCAAACGAGGAGCCGTTGGCGGAGTCACGGTTTTCTTTAGAGCAGAAGTATGAGTCTGCTGTTCGCGCCAGAGCGGACTTGGACAGAGACTTCTTGTGTCCAATTTGTTTCCAGACCATGGAGGATGCTTTCCTTACCCGCTGTGGGCATAGTTTTTGCTACACATGCATTGTGACTCACTTGGAGAATAGGAATAATTGCCCTTGCTGTGCTCAGTACCTCACGATCGACCAACTCTGGCCTAACCTCATCCTCGGAAAGGTAACATTTGTCGCGCCCTAACTGGTGAAGCATAACAGGCCATAGGACTAAGATTAAGGTTAGAAGACGTGTGATCCTTGATAGCAGAGGACTGTACCTAAGGTGGAACCTTGTCTGATTCGGATTATGATTTCCTCGTTGCAGTTGATGAAAAAAGCATCAGCATCGAAGATATTAAGCAATGCCTCGCCAGCAGAGCATCTACGTCTGACGCTTGAGCAGGCAAGTCCTTTGAAATTGCTTTGATGGATTACTGTATTTTCGAATCGAACCGCTGCTCACGATGCCAGTGATGGCCTGGTGATTTGACTGGCGTTTGACGAGGAGTTCTCACTGTGACGGCTAATTGACTCGTAGTTAAAGGGATGCTAGTTTTTTACCTTGCCCTGATCAGTTCACCTTCGCCACCAAAGGATCTCAAGAGTTAGCATCATTGGTGACATAAGTACATTTCCTCTTGGCAGGAATTGTGTTACTGGAAGGGTCACTTTGACAGAAAGTGTGATATTTTTCTGCCTGGATATCCTGCGCACATATCTAATTTAATTCATGGAACCGTAGGGGGCGGATTTGCCTATCGAGGAGTTAGACTCCTTGTTGGTACTCCTCGCCGAAAGGAAGCAGAAGGTTGAGAATGAGGAGGCTGAGTCACACACAGAGATATTGCTTGATTTTTTGATGCGTTCGCAACTCCGGAAGCAAGAAAAGATGAACGAGGTGAGCGCTCCATTTTTATTATTTTTGTTACTTTTTCAATGTTTTAATCCCGATCATTCCAGTCTTGGAAGTTCATATCGCATCCATGGACGTAGTAAATTTGGTGTTTCTCACGATACATGAGGTTCTGAGGTTAAAGGTTCAATTTCCTTAGATAATCACTTGCTGAACTCCTGCAAAGTATGTCTCTTTTCTCATCCTTTCCTAATCCAGCATCTAAGACTATTCTCAATGGACCGATCTATTCGAAGGTGATTACAAGTTCTACTGTAATGGAGTACAATGACACTGGAATATTAGATTGACAGAAAGGTACAGAATCATGGTAGGTAACACAGGATCTCAAAGTGTACTGACTAGCACAACTTCGTAATGTGTGAAACAGGTACAGAATGATCTCCATTTTCTGGATGATGATATAGCCATAGTTGAAAGACGGCACAGCCGGCTCCTAATGTCTAAAGATAGATGGGGCAAGAGAGTAATTGTGGAATCTCCGTTTTATGATTTAAATAGACACCCAGGATGTGAAAGTACAAGCACTGGAGATTCAGTATCCGTGTGGCGAGGTGGGCTGGGTGTTGCGTCCATCCCATTTGACGAAGAAGAGTTGTACAGAGCGGAGAGACTAAGAATCAGAGGCTTAGCCTGCTCTTCAGTTAATAAAGACTTAGAAAAGGCCGGCTGCTCCTTAGAGGATGATACGTCGGTAGACACTCGTGGTGAATCTGCAGGTGTACATAAAGTAGCCAAGAACCGTAGAGTACTAGCTCAGGTATACTTTAACCTGTGCTACTCTTTTCAATTCTTTAGTCATCGTTGTCTGTATGAGTACTCAAACCTTGTGAGGACTAAAAGACTTTTCGCATATAGCACTCTCAACCTTACATAATCTAGTCAAATTGTAGCCAAGTTCTCCAGTGTGTTTCTGTTCAAGTGCACAGACATTAGTATTTTGTTCTGACGGGTAGTTTGTAATTTACTGTATGTATTGCCACCTATAATTTGAAAATTCTGCTTATGTTTTGGTGGTGATCTGCAGTTTGATGAATTGCAAGAAGCTTATTTGTTGAGAAGACGGCAAGTTGGTATTAACCAACGTCGGAAGCAGTTGCAAGAATCGGTTATTGAAAAGGATGCTTGCAGAAGTATAGATAGTTATCATGATGGTTTAGATGACTTTCAATCCATCCTCACGGCCTATACGCGCTACAGGTATGACTTCGTATTTGAAAGTCAATAGGTTCATCTTATGACTTCGGATTATGCTTGTGGCTTGAATTTTCAGATTATGAAAGTTTCTGTTATTGTCAAGTCTCTTTTCTTCATGTAATTCAGTGTAGAAAGAGATGGTCGTATGCATTGTTCAGTTTGCCTTAATGCATGGAATTATCTGGAGTTCTGAACTGGAGTATCATTGTTGAGGCCAAGGAAGAACTTTAAGGATCCATCTCTAGTATTCTAGGGAGTATAACTTAATTTCGTCTTGTTATGAATGTGGGCAGTTGTCTTCGTGTTGTTGCTGAGCTTCATGATGGCGATCTTTTCCAATCGTCCTCGAACATTGTGTCCAGGTATTCCAGTTTTGACGAAAACGTAATGCTTCTTCTTTGCTGTTGATTTTACCGACTGCATCCAGAAGAAAAGACGGTTTTCTGTGACTGTTTCTGAGAATTATAATATCGGTGTAATTTAGAGTGCATCTAGTTTTGGCACTGTATGGTACAGAGACTGGTACATATCTTAAGCTTCTGCTGCATGTGCAGTATCGATTTTGATCAAGATGATGAGCTGTTTGCAACTGCTGGTGTTTCAAGGCGGATTAAAGTCTTTGATTTTGCGACGGTACTTTCAGGACTACTAATTGCTTCGCTAGTAGTTTGTAAATTTTTGGAAACGCTTGGTCATCTTATTCCTGTTTGGATTTTTGACAGCCTGTTGTATTGCTACGAGAGCTGCTAGTGAAATATGAATGGTTTAGTTCTAACAAGTTGACTTGACTGCAAACAGGTTTTAGATGAACTGGTAGATGTTCACAGACAAGTAGCAGATATTCCAACACGATCCAAACTCAGCTGCCTAAGCTGGAATAAGTCTGATAAGCCCTTGATTGCTAGTAGCGACTATGAAGGCATTGTTACAGTATGGGACGTTAACCGAAGCCAGGTAAATTTGAGGTTCCTTTCATTGATCATGTTATCAATTTTGAGCTATGTTGCGCTGGTCTTAATAGCACGTTTGAGTATATTTTATTTGTATCATGTTCATTTGTAATTGTACCATGTTTCATGCATTGTTTTGAGGTTATGCTCTGGCTACACGTATTGACATTTCTGCTTGCAATCCATAATTGCCAGAGTGTTATGGAGTATGAGGAACACGAGAAGCGCGCGTGGAGTGTTGATTTTTCCCGGACAGACCCAACAATGTTGGTCTCTGGAAGTGATGATGGCAAGGTCTGTCTCATGGCATTTGTTTTGGCTTGCTGTTGAAGCTTGCTTCAATGAATCTAGTGGTTTCCTCTTCTAACTTAGAAGCTTGTGATGAAGTCGATGGTATAGGTTTTGCCACATGACTTGGGGGGTGCAACAAATTTAAACCACACTAAATTATGAAGACCAATATATACAGCCAATCATTTGCTCATATGGTAAATAAGAACTTGTCTGACAGTAACATACAATACAGGGACACTGTTCTTACGCACAGTAATTCTTTGCTCGGACTATTAACCAATTTCAGTGTAACACGACAATTGAGAAGCAAACGAAAGAGTTTTGCAGGTAAAAGTTTGGTGCACTAAACAGGAGGCTAGCGCCTTTAGCATAGATATGAAGGCCAATATCTGCTGCGTGAAGTACAATCCTGGTTCGAGTCTTCATATTGCTGTAAGTACTGGATCTCTTAGCAACGTCCTATTGTCTAAACATAGTTCTGGTTTTAGTGTGTGCCGCTTTGGTGTTGGAATCTTGTAAGTCAATGCAGTGTGTTATTCAATGTATCCTGATTACATCATATCTTACACACCATGATATATATTCTGTTTGCTGCAGGCTGGTTCAGCCGATCATCACATTCATTATTTTGACTTGCGGAATCCAAGCCACCCACTTTTTGTATTCAGGGGCCACCTAAAAGCCGTGTCATATGTGAAATTTTTATCTCCAAATGAGCTAGCATCAGCTTCCACTGACAGCACATTACGGCTGTGGGATGTTCAGACAAACTGCTCTGTATGTAGTTCTTTCTTTCTTTCTTTTAAAAACTTTCTTGTTACTTTCTCTCGAGAACTTGGCTTATTATCATGTGATCATTGCTTTATTTAAAGAGTGGAATGTTTCTGACTGCATCACTCAACCTACTCTTGTCACGGTTTGTGGAATGTGAGAACTTTCACGAGAGAGAACGTTGCATATTTAGAAAGGAATGTGGGTCATCATGTTGCAATATCTAACTTTTTTCAATTCTGCAGATACGGACACTCAGAGGGCACACCAACGAAAAGAATTTTGTAGGACTGGCTGTAAATAGTGAGTATATCGCTTGTGGCAGTGAGACAAATGAGGTCTTCGTGTATCATAAGGTATGCACCACTCAACTGAATGATGTCACTCGTTTTGCAACATCATCCATCTTTTCTTTGTTTTTAAATATTAAAATTTTTAATTGTTTAAATTTTAACTTTGTTGAAGTTTGCACCGTCGTCTGGATCAGTCTGTTTCTTACGGTTCAGACACTATGTTTGTAAACAGGAAATGTCAATGCCATCTTCTTGTCATAAGTTTAGCTCTCCAAATGCTGAAGATAACGAGGATGATACTGGCCACTTCATTAGTGCAGTGTGCTGGAAGAGTGAGAGCCCAACCATGTTGGCGGCCAACTCTCAGGGCACAATCAAAGTACTGGAACTGGCTCCTTGATGGATCTTTACATCACCTGAAGCAGTCATATATCAAATCAAATTTGGACGTATTTGTCGCTGGGTGAAAGAAATGTAGAAACATGTGTATTGTTGGAACTCATGCCGTGAGTGTTTTCAAACTTAACCCCTAACCGCAGATTTGAAGTCCGTTTTCTCATCCATCATGCACTTTTTGCAGTGTGGATTTTTTACTGAAACTTTCAAGGGAAGTTAACTTTGTGCATGTGTGATCCGATTAGAAAGGGGATGATTTGAGAAAAAAATTATGCTTCATTTCATGTTGTAGTGTTCTACCCAAAATTTTGAAGATTTTAGTCTAAAAGTGCTCTTGAAAAAGTCAACTACTAAAATTAAGCAACCAAAAACTCTCCAAAAATCACTACACTTAGAGTATTACGTTTCTACCCATCACAACGAATTTCATCCATAGATTGTCAATATCTTGTTGGTAATTGAATTTCAAAAGAATTTTGAATTTTAAGTTAAAAACTTTGTACAAAATATCGGTGATTGCAATCATAGATTTAATCGTATGGATAGAATCTAACATTCATATGATGTTGAATATAGTGTGTTAGTCGTGGAACTACATCAGGAATTTCGGACCCCATTGATTTCGCACGATTTCAGTGCGATTTCCGATATTTCATGGGGGTGTGTACTTTTCGCACTGATTCCGCATCGTTGCATCATTCATTGCAACTGCACTGATATGACATCATGATCGTACAAGTGGATGTAGTACTGATTCGACACGATTGATACATCTATTGAAAACGTGCGAATTCTTCACTTTGTATAGTTGTCAAATGTCGTGTTTTAATCGTCAATAAACCCACACTGATGCAATGTGTTTTCCGTGCGACATCATCTTTTCTATATCTAGTTTTTTTTCTTTCTATATCTAATATTGGACAAAATAATTTTATTAACAAACTAAAAACAATTTTTTTTTCTTTTTACTCGAACATTATTTCGGGCTGCCTGTCCGAACTCACGGTGGGGCCCACCACGGTTTCCCAAGCTTCATTGCCAATGATACGAATTGAACTTGAGACCTCCCAACTACAAACCATGCTTTAAACCACCAAATCACCTTCAAGTCTTGATGCAAGCATTTGAACTCTTTTGATAATTATAAAGGAATGAAACCATTGGCAATTGTTTTGCTATGTATGTATAATTCTTTTTTCAATTTTTTTTTTGCACTACAACACGCAGACCTTTTTCTGTATCTTGAAATTTTTTCAGAATATTTTGATTTTTTTTTTTTTGGCCAAAATCATGATGGCAGATCATGACTGTGAGCTGTTTTTTTTTTTTTTTTTCCAGCGGACTTTGAATGTTTTTAACAATGTGAAAAAAAAATTCCAAATTTTTTTTGCACTAGATTATGCAGGACTTTTTCTATATCTAGGATTTTTTTCAGAATATTATGAATTTATTTATTTTTTGCCAAAATCGTGGTGGCTGTGAGCTATTTTTTTTTAAGCAGACTTTGGATGCTTTTTTGCGATGTGAAAAAAAAATTCCAATTTTTTTTCAGTAGATCATGCAAGCATTTTTCTATATCTAAAAAAAATTTCAAATTTTTTTGAACTGTTTTTTTGTTTTACCAAAATCTTAAAGGCTGTTAGCTGTTTTTTAATTTTCAGTAAACTTTAGATGTTTTTAGCAATGTAAAAAACTCTTTCTATTCCAAATTTTTTTTGCACTCCATTATACAAGCTTTTTTCTATACCTAGAAAAAAAATTCAATGGTTTGAATGTTGTAGCAAGCAATTAAAAGCTCTTGCAATTTTATTTTTTGAAAAGTTGCTCAAATTGAGTTCAAAGAAAGTCTGATTTTAAACTCAATTTAACTTGCAATGCTTCGAGAGATCATGTTTTGGTCGATGCCCCCTTATGAGCTGCCCGAGACTAAAAAAATTAAAATTAAATTATAATTATAATTATTTTCTAATAGGAAATCAAGTATGCTTTCAAACCCAATTTGAATCGTGCCAATCCAAGTTAAACTCCACCTAAGGAAACTTTCAAAAAACAACACCTCTACATTGTCTCGTGTTACAAATTTTACTATTTTGAAAAAGTAATGTTGTCCTTTTCTGTACAATTTTTTTTCTCCCATGATGAAAAGTACAATGATAACCAATAATACCAAATTTGAATTCTAAAAATATGAAATGTAATTTCATTGAAATTTTAATGTTCATTGCTTCTAAATTCTATAAATGAAGATCTAAAAATGTTTTGGGAAATTAGACCGTAAGGATAATTTAAAAAGATTCTTGGAATATTCCAAAATAATATAAAATATTTTGAAAGATTCCAAAAGATTCCAAAAGAGAATATTAAAATATTTTTGGTATTTTCTCTATTTATTATATTTCATCAATAAATCAATAATTTTAAAACACTATAAACTTTTTTTGTCGAGAAGTATGACATGCTACTGTAGTGCGAAAACACATCCTTGAACGTGAGTGACGTCGAGAAATATAAGTCACTCATTCTCAAATTGAAAACTTGTACGATAACTACACGGATGTCGTACGACAATAATTTGCATTATAATAGATACTGAAATCGCACGGATATAATAAAAGGCGTTAATATGATACGTATACGATACTAAATCCACATTAACTAAAACCGCATGTTATACGTGTTTTATTAGCCATGTAATGTAGATACACGATTCCGTCAAGCACGACTTTTGTGCGAAAACAACACTTTTTTCATAATCATTGAAAAGACACTGCATCGACATCCTAGTAATGCATGTCACTTCCATACCATAACGACACTTCTAAATGCACGTATGACGTGCGGAATTAGTGTTCAACGATAAACGCATTGAAATCGTGCGAAATCAGTGGGGTCCGAAATTCCTGATGTACATCCAAAATCGGAATTAGAACTTGAAGTAGTATGTCGTTTCCCATCCTTAGGCTTGATTAGTTGAACTGCGCGCAATTGACTCTTTATTCCAGTTGCTCTTAATCCTTTAACGCTTTGGGTACTATAGCTAGGTTCATTGGATTTCATTAGGCTTTTCCCCTATGATTGATACTACTAAAAATTGAATGGATTAAATTACAAAGTAACCGTACAATTGTAGTTTCAATTGCAGTGGAGACATTTTGCCAAAAGTAGAGAATCATCCGATGGTCGGATTGGAAGATCATAGTATGTCTTTGAAGTGTATAATGCACACTCATAAATGAAATTTTGGAGGGTGTGTGACTTTAAAGTTAAATAGAATTTGGGTTAAATTTTCTAAAATGAAAGTGAAGAGGTTCAGCAATGACCTTTGTCAACACCTTTCCATTGCATTCTTTCTTGTTAACCCTTAAACGTCAAGAGGGCCTGGGCAGGGCAGCCCGAAAGGCATCTAAATTTCGGAAAAAGAAGAAGCAATTTTTTTATTTTATTTTTTTTAATTTTTGGAAAAAACGACTCTGCTGGCCAGCATTGTTGCAGCACTGTAGCACTGTGGCACTTTTCAAGAAACGACCTCAACTGCCCCAACCTCAACTCCTGTTCATTTTGATAACTTTGATTGCTTGCCAATGATTCCACAATCTCTCAAATGAGGCGCAAATTTGGAATCTAGATCATTTTTTCAATAGCTTTCCAATGCACCAATCCTCGCTTGGTTTGGTTGAGAAACACTGCATTTTTTCTCAAATATTCCTTTCTAAAAGGCCCGTGGGGCTTTTTTGACGTTTAAGGGTTAAGAACGGACTCGCACATAATTATTGTGAATTCTATAAGTGAGAGTGACTTATCCATGTACAGCTTAGGACAAAAATTTATATGTAAAAATATGCGAGGAGTTGGTACATGGATCAAGATCGGAATACATACACTAATGGTCCAGAGAACACAATCCTAAAAAATAAAACAAGATAACAAACTTCCAAACACAAGAAATACTGCATAGTACATGTGTTGTATTTGTAAGTATTTACTATATTTTCAAGTATTTGCAGTATTTTCACATTTTGTTCATAGGTATTTTGATAGTTGCACAACTCCAAATTGAAAATTTCTTTTTCTAGAAGATGTATATTATAAGTCTCAAAATCTGAACTTCACAATTCAAAATCAAATTCTTCACGGATTTTTCGTTATTCGCGTTTTCGACACATTAGAGACTACAATGTGGTCACTTGAGCACTAAAGGGTTAACCCTTTGATGCGCCTATCTATATAATGAATGATGAACGAATTACAACCTTTCTCTGCAAGTTTTCATCCATCCAAATTCATCTTGGTTCTTGTGCTAGTTGACTATCATTTGTATGATATAGATCTTCAAAATAAGATATTGTGAATTTTTTGAAAAACAACACATTTGGTTTTTGTCAAGTTTCATTCTTAGTTCAAAAAGTGAGACCTTAACCCTTAAAGGCCCGACCGACCCTTGTGGGGTCCATGAATGATTGTTTTCATCCATATCTCCTTCATAAATCTCTTCACCATGAAATAATTTTTAGAGATACTTCATCAAGTTGTTGTCCCATCCAACGGATGGATTTGTTGTTGTTGAAGTACATACTTCTCTAAAATTACAAACGTATAAGTATGTGAAATTTTGACCAAGCCAAAATTGCATTGCCTTTAGTTCAAAAGTTGCTATGCCAAAATGAGGTCATAGATCTAAGGAACACAAAAATTTCAAAAGATCACCTTGTCAAGAGTATCTCAATTCGTATCCAATTCAACATTTTTTACTAAAAAATTATTAAAATCTTGTTTGTAATCAAATTTAAAAGGAATTTTTAATTTTTTTTTCAAATTTTATAATAAACTATTGGTGATAGCATTGGTGAATCTAACCATACAGATGGAATCTAAAATTTAAATTCTACAACTTTCATTCGTATACCAATTCCAAAATATTCCTCCAAACAATACTTGATTATGGTTTTTTTCATTGTCAATTCCAGGGACACCTTGTGACCTTTAGGGGTTAAACATTATTTTCCAAGATAAGTAGAATCAAATAATGGAAACCATATCATCTCCTAGTGCTTGTTATTCCAATTTCATTAGAATATTTTTAAAAAAAAATTGGTGTTAATTTGAAATTCTAATTGAATTTCAAGAGAAAACCTTGCAAAATTAATTAAAAAACATTAATAAAAAATATGATGAATCCAAGCGTACAGATGTGATCTTCACATTGACATTTACAACTTTGATTTGTACATTAAATCCATTTTTGTTTTTCATCAAACATTTTATTACGAATCTTCAGAATTAGTGTTGAATTAGGACGTTAAAGGGTTAACTTTCAAAAGTGCACTTGAAAAAATCAACTCATACAATTAATCAACCAAAAAAATCCCCAAAAATCACTACATTTACAGTATTACATTTCAACCCATCACAACAAATTCCATCCATAGATTGTCAATATCTTATTCGTAATTGAATTACAAAAGAATTTTGAATTTTAAGATTCAAATTTTATACAAAATTATTGGAGATTGCAATTATAGATTTAACTGTATGAATAGAATCTAAAATTCATAATGTACAACTTTTATTCATACACCAAGTCCAAATATCCCTCTTAATTGCATTTAATAATGCATCTTTGTAATACTAACCAATTTGGAGAGGGTTGTAGACATTTAAGGGATGCTTAGGCAGTTAAGGCTTAAAGGGTTAAATATGATTTCCAAAATAAGTAGATTCAAATAATGGAAATCAAACCATCTCGTATTGCATGTCATTCCAAATTCATTACAATTAATTAATTAATTTTTGGTTAATTTGGGATTTTTAATTGAATTTCAAAAGAAAATCTTGAAATTTTAATTACACTTTATTAAAAAAAAAAATGACAAATCCAACTGTATAAATATGATCTTCACATTGACATTTACAAGATAGCGTTGGACATCAACTCCATTTTTGTTATTCATCAAACATTTTATAAAGCACCTTCAAAATCAGTGTTGAATGGGGACATTTAAGGATTAGTTTTTTTGATAATCATTCATGTATGTTTGATTTTTGCTAATGGAATAATTTCTTCAAGAAATTCGGATTTTTTTGTGAGATGTGTCTACATTCTGAGCACTTTTTCAATTGATTATGGCCTAAGTTGTTGTGACATGTATTTGAGAGTCGGGACCTATACAACAATTCTAAAGGATCATTGTTATTAAAAGGATTTTCTTTAACTTTTAAGAGACCATTGTCCTTTGGCGACAATATAGTGTTTGGGTAGGTTTCTAAACTCCTAAGGTTTAATCCCTAACTATCCAACCGTCCAATTTTTGGATGATGTACATATTTCATTCACGTTTTCTCATCCGTCATGCACTTTTTGCAAGGAAAAAGAATACTACAAATTCTATGACAAGATAGCTTCATGCATGTGGGATCCAATTAGAATAGAGATGATTTGTGAAAATTTTATGCCTCATTTCATATTACTCTGATTCACCAAAAATTTCGAAGATTTTAGTCTAAATGTGCTTTTGAAAAAATAAACTCATAAAATCAAGCAACCAAAAAATCTTCAAAAATCACTACAGTTAGAGTATAAAATTTCAACCCATCATAACAAATTTCATCCATGGATTGTTAATATCTTATTTGTAATTGAATTACAAAATAATTTTGAATTTCAAGTTTTAAATTTTATACAAAAATATTGGTGATAGCAATTGCAGATCTAACCATATAGATAGAATCTAAAATTCATAATATACAACGTTTATTCATCCATCAAGTTCAATATATCCCTCGTAGTTGTATTGTATAGTGCATATTTTCAAAATTGCCGAATTTGAAGAGGGGTGAGGACGTTTAGGGGTTAACCAACTTGTTTGGGTTGGTGGCATTTTTGGTTCTTCTTAAATCTCGTTCCTTATGAACCTCTTTACAAAGAAACAACAAGTTGTCCTATCCAATAGTTGGATTTGATGTTATTAAATTATATGCTTCTATAAAATTACAAACGTAGAAGTATGTGAAATTTTGACCAACCAAAATTGCATTGACTTTAGTTCAAATGTGGCCTTGCAAAAATGAGGCCATAGATTTAATAAACACAAAAATTTAGAAAAACCACCACTTCAAGTGTATCTCTTTTTAAAGCCATTTTTAAAAATTTACTCAAAAATGTTTACACTTTGTTTGTAATCAAATTTAGAAGGGATTTTTAATTTTAACTTTCAAATTTTAGAATAAAATATTGATTATAGCATTGGTGAATCTTACCGGATGGAATCTAAAATTCAAACTCTACATCTCGCATTTGTATGTCAATTCCAAAGTATTCTGCCAAATAGTACTTTATGAGTTTTTTCAAATTTTGAATTATAGGGACACCCTGTGACCTTTAGAGGTTAATGTAATTTTTAAATTTTTTTTTGAATGTGGGATAATCTAATTGATATTTAACTAATTATGGACAAATGCGTAGTCCATAATTAAGTCGACTTGCAGTCGATAAAACAGAAAATAGTGAGACCATTCAAAATGGAACATTCACAATATGAACATATGAAACATTCTCAATAGACCGTTCACAATATGAGCATATAGAGCATTCACAATAGACCATTTACAATGTGAAGATGGAGATGTGTGCAACAAAAAATTGGATTCCAATATTAATATCAAAGTACAAGCAAAATTGCTAGACCAAAAGTCAAACTAATAAAAAATTCTAATTGCCAAAAATAACTACATAATTAAATGGCAAAATTAAGTGCCAAACTAAGTGCTAAAACTATTTGCATAAGCAAATGCAAAACCAAAAATGTCAGCTGGCAACTGACAACAATCCAATGAGCTTCCAAACGGCATAGAGAGTTCTCTAAAGATGGCCGTACTTAATAGCACGAGCAACCTCGTAATGAATCTGTCTAGGTCGATGTGAACACTTAATATATTCACTGACAGATTCAAACTTATGCAATGGATATATAAAAGGTAGAAGATCGGTAGCAACATTAGTAATAACGCCAGCCCTGTATGATGAGCTCAAGTCCCCCTGATATGGCAATAGAATGTAGCAAGCTGCATCTGGGGCTTTACGAAGAGACAGAGGGTTAACATCGACAAGGAACACTTGGTCGGGCTTGCAAACATCCCTGGATTGGCGCTTAGAATATAGAGTCCTAAGGACCTTATAACACCAAGGAAAATTCTCACTGCCCTCACAATACTCTCTACCAAAAATAAATTCAATCCTGCAAATGACATCCCCCGGGAGTAGGTACTGTAATAACGGCATCAAGCTACATTTATTCAAAATACAGTGGATTTTGTCTAAACAACTCTCATTTTCTTTTAAGTGTAGCGTATTTTGTTACTAAATATTTTATAAACCCTAAACCCCACGGTCTTAGGTCCACCTAAAACAACTAAAAAAATTTGAAAAAATTTGAGGGCTTTTGGGTTCGCAGGCTCACGCTCCTAGGCTCACATGCTAGCATTCCCAATATCACAACTTGGGGAACTTGCCACATGTTGCATCACTTGGAAATTAGTACGAATGTGGATTTTAGTACAATATGCACTAATTCCAACTAAGAATAAAAACGTAAGTCATATATACACTTGATACACGTTAATTATTTGTTCAAAGAATTACAGTTGATTTTTAAATTACAATGTTGTAGATGAATTTTAAAACTTTGATGCTAAAAAATAGTAGGGTTTGCACTATTTGAAACAAAAAATGTAGATTTGTAAATTTCATATGTAATTCATTGAACCTTGCACACGGTTCAAAAGGATGGACAAAATATATATGTTCTTTTTGGTAATCAAGAGTTAAAAGATTTGATGTAGAATTGAATAGGGGATGTTAAAATGCGAGCTTATGAGACGAGACTCTTCTATATGTTGTCTTCCACAATCCACGCTCACATTTCCAAGAGTCTCACCAAGACAATTGTTTTCCTTCCACAAATTGAAATTGCGGTATTCTACCACTACCATATCCTTCAAGGAAATGAGGGCTACATTTTTGCTCAAAAATTTGTTGCAAAAGTGCTCGCAAAAGTTGGGACAAAATACTTGCACTCTTACACCCCCTAATGTTCAAAAGTTGTGAGCTATTTTGAAGTATGAACAAAAAAGAATCTAATTCTCTTGCTTTTCAATAGGGGGTGCCGTCAAAGTTCACGACTTCTAATTTGCAAGAGAAAACATTTTGGAAACGAGACTCAAATCTTACAACTCAAACAACTATTTTTGTACACGATTGATGGTTCAGAATCGCGTTGGCCTTGATTTAGAAAGTAAAGTCTCGGGGGGTCACCCCTTGTGTAATTTAGAATACATGTATGTGCAAAGGATATTGAAATGGGGGCTATCACATAAATGGAATATCTGAGGTATATTCCAAGCAGATTTTTGAATTATTCCAAACTTTAATTTCAAGCATTCTATATTGCATCTCAAATTTTATAATTAGGTAAAAATTTACCTTGTGATGAATAAGATGAACCCTATATTTGAACTCACACAGTTTTTTTAATTTTTTGACACTAAGAAGTTTTCTAAGTTCTGCAGAGTGTTAGCTTGCCAATATAATCAATCTCTAAAAAGCATTGTTCATGAATAATTCCTTGATCGGCTCTCTTCGGCTTAGGAGAACTTGTGAGAACTCTCTTCTATCATTGGGGAGGTCACGAGTTCCATGCCCCACGGTGCCGCAGAGCTTTGATTTAGATTATTCTTCAACTCACTATAGACTAATTTTGTTGTCTTCTTGCACTCAAAACAAGTCTAAGGTGAATATAAGGTTGGATTCCTAAAACCACCAACTTAAGAAATATGGGCTCATTTTAAAAAGGTTATTTATGAGAAATATTTTTCAGTCATTTGGAAGAAGATTTCTTACGGAATGCACAAATTTTTGCAATTTAATTCCCAATATTCAAATTGATACAAATTTTTGAAGTGAAAAGAACTTCGTGACCCAAATCAGACCTCTAGGTTTCCTTATGTCCACACCATGTGGTACTAATTTTCACTCATAATGATACCCAAAACCACCAACTACTTCTTTGCAATGCTTGGCATGCCATTAGTTTACTTGAATAGTGAAATTGGTGGTTTTGAGTCTCAACTGTGGTGGCCCCAAGAAAACTCTACATGTCATAATTGGGGGTTCTAGGACATCCAACCTTAAGATGAGTTTTCACAAACACCCAAAATCATGAGTAAAACTTACACTTACAAACAAAACTGAGTATTGATTTGAAACTTTTCCATTCAAACAACCATATCATGAGCATCAATGGCCAAAGTGCAAAAGTGAATTCGCAAAAGTTGTAGTGTGCGACATATAACACGTTACTACCGAAGTTTGAAGAGAAACTCAATTGTGATTTGAAAGAAAATGAATTTCAAAGTTAGCCATGTCTAAAACTCGGTTTTGTGCGCTACAAGTTGGAAGTACTTTAAATTTTGTGAATTTTTTCTTATAGCTTCAATAAAACTTTTTGTGCCTTGGCATGTTGGTATACATCGTTTTAGACTGTTGTACGCAAAAATTGAAGGAAGTTGACATTTATAGAATTTAAAATATGGACAATTTGACAAACATGCAAATGATGTTGGTTTTCACGATATTTGAATTTTTTTTTGGATTTGAGAGTTTGGGACTGCATTGGCCATTGTATAGAGAGCATAGGTTGCAATATGACCATTGTTACATCTTAGTACCTTTACATTTGAAATAGTTGTTGAATAGGCCAATGCGTTCAATTTATATATTGGAGCTATACGATGTAGTTTTTTGGTTTAGGATTTTTGTACGAAAACTAGAGTTTATGATGCACATACTCAATCCTACAAATCAAAATTAAAAAACATATTATTTTCCATATCATCAAAAAATTCAAAACTGCCAGAAATTACACTGACTTTCATAAAATTGACAATATTTTGATGAGACTGAACACAAAAAAAACAAGTTTTTCAATTGGTTAATTGAGTATGTGCGTCATAAACTCTAGTTTTCGTACAAAAATCCTAAACCAAAAAACTACATCGTATAGCTCCAATATATAAATTGAACGCATTGGCCTATTCAACAACTATTTCAAATGTAAAGGTACTAAGATGTAACAATGGTCATATTGCAACCTATGCTCTCTATACAATGGCCAATGCAGTCCCAAACTCTCAAATCCAAAAAAAAATTCAAATATCGTGAAAACCAACATCATTTGCATGTTTGTCAAATTGTCCATATTTTAAATTCTATAAATGTCAACTTCCTTCAATTTTTGCGTACAACAGTCTAAAACGATGTATACCAACATGCCAAGGCACAAAAAGTTTTATTGAAGCTATAAGAAAAAATTCACAAAATTTAAAGTACTTCCAACTTGTAGCGCACAAAACCGAGTTTTAGACATGGCTAACTTTGAAATTCATTTTCTTTCAAATCACAATTGAGTTTCTTTTCAAACTTTGGTAGTAATGTGTTATATGTCGCACACTACAACTTTTGCAAATTCACTTTTGAACTTTACCCATTGATGCTCATGATATGGTTGTTTGAATGGAAAAGTTTTAAATCAATACTCAGTTTTGCTCGTCACTGTAAATCTTGCATCACAATCTCGAACTTGACACGTAATTAAGGACACGTGATGTTGCCCGTCGAGATTTGGACGAACGTTCGTCACAGTCGACGGACGAAGACACCGACGCTTGCATTGGGTTCTTCTTGCATATTGCCCTTCCTGCTCGCCAAGCTTGGAGCTCATCGTCGTTGGATTTCGAGTTCTCGGACCTCATTTTGAAGGCCCATTTGAGAGGAAATCCTCTGTAGCAGAGCTTCTAGTTTTGTTAAACTGTGTTGAAATATCGGAGGGGAGAGAATCCTTAACCCTAACCCTAATTCTTTTGTTTGGAGCGTTCGAAAACCTTCTGAAGGCAGTCATGGAGTTTGTGAGGATTGAAGGAGGGGAAAATCATTTGCGGCACACCGGCACGTTGATCGTGGTCTGTGTTTCATCTTAAACTCTATTGAATCACTTTCTGTTTTAATTTTCTTATGAAATAATACATGCGAATTTTAAGATGTACGAAGAATGGAACTGTTATAGTAATTTGATGGTTGCATGGATGCAGCCAGCTCTATCCATGGGCAATGCAGGTCAGCTAGCTGTTGATCTGTTGATCTCCCACGGCGCTTGTCAAGCAGGTTATTTAGAAGAGCCTCACGTATTGCCTTGCGTTGGCAATGATCCATTCGGCCCCTGTGCAGATGGAGACCTAGCTGTAGCGCTTGAAGGTATAGTTTGTCTTGGAACATTAAACCCTAAGCGTCCACTGTGTATTTTCTACAGTGTAGGAAAATTGGACCCCCTGCTGCAAATCATCTGTTTGTGTGAAAATGACTTCAGTTTGACAAGATCGATCTTGTAGTATAAATCAAGAGCTTTAATTTGACAAATTGCAATCACAAAACCGAGGTAAAATGAGAAAATGCCACCGTTGCAAAGTTCAGTGATGCAGATGGCCATATTGGGCGTTTTAGACGCTTCGGGGTTAAGATTTCTGTTTGTGTATGTGTTTTCCATTTGGGTCATTTGTTTGCTCTCTCATTGTCGTGAGCTAATTTTTAATACTGAGAATTATCTTGAGGTGTCTAGTTTATGAGGACGCAGTGGAAAATGTTAGCATTGTTCAGCAGCGAGCTCCAGTTATGAAGGTGTGGTCTCTTTCTGATCTGTTGATGCACTATCGACTTTGAGCTGTGAAAGACGGGGGTCTGATCGATCTTGTTTGGGATATTTTGTGCACAGTGAAATACCTGATTTTCTTGGAATGTATGGGCCTTTTGTCTCATCTAATAGGATCTAATTGCTAATATTATGCTTCTTCTTCTTCTTTTTATTCGAGGAACCAGGGCACTATGATGAAATTTGCAAAGAATCTTGCCACTTGGGCAGCTCATGAGGGCGTAAAAGAGGTTATAATTCTGTCTGGATTGGATTCTGGAAAGATTCAGAGGAGTGAGAACAATGTGTATGTTTCGTTTCCCTATTGCCTGCATTCTCTCCTTTTGATGACAAATATCTGGGGTGTTTTCATCCATTTTCTTGAAAGGATATGGGGAGGATTATGAACCTAGCAATGATGTGAATTTCATCAGATAATCCTACTCACAGTGTCTCTAAACGCATAGTATTTATGGGCACTAGAAATGCATATTAAACCAGGAGATTTTCAGTGTCTTTTTTAGATTGTTATCGATGAGGACTCGGCATCTAATCATCTAGTTCCAAGCTAGCTGTGAAAACTAAGCACAACCCTTAGTTTGTTTGAGTGTATAGTACGGAATTGAATTAATTACTATGAGCTTGTTACAGGATTCATTATGTGTTTTTTATTGCCAGTCGCTTAATTATTTCAATTTGTCTGTAGTCCACAGATACAATACATCTCTACAGCGAAGGAAGATGGCTCTGATGACCGGTGCGAGCAGTTGGGATGGAAACGGCTGCAGCATTATTCACCTTCTTCTGCAGCTTGGCAGATGCTTGATCATCAAGCTGCATTAGCAGAGTATTCAACAAGTGCATCTGAGATTCCATTAACAGATGATCTGTACTTTCCCAGACAGCCCTTCGCTTCACTTCTAGCATGTTGCAAGGTAGGAGTTGATCATGTAGACTATCTTCATGGGTATGAGAAGACAGCCTACCTTAATTTTTTATGACAAAATGAAGCTGTGTCTCTGCTGAATTCTCCTGTTTGAGATATTAGAACCAGCGTATATTTGTCATCTTCTGAAGCATTCGGATGATTGCAGGCACAAGGTTTGAAGGTGGTTTGTGTTCTCTGCTTTTGTGCCGAGGGAGATAATGTCCCAGATGCGTTTCTGATCGCTGATGGCTTACACCGCTTCCTAAACCAAGGGAAGAAAAAACTTCAGGGTACGAATCCTCTTATTTAAAGTTATATTTCACGGTCAAGCTTGCCCTTTTAAAGCTGCTATATTGCACTAACCAGAATTATAAAGAGAATAGCACTTCTGATTTTATATTGCACAGGTGAGTCCTTTTTTTCTTGTATTTCTCTTGGGCGTCTAAAAATCTTCAATTTATGTTTGGAGAAAGCACCCACTCTGATTATGCATGCTTAAAGGACTGTCTCTTTTTTACTGACTCGTTTTTTTGCCCCCACTTTGGAATGTGCTGTTCTGGCCAGGTGCTGGAGTGACATGGAAAATTCCATTGTCGTGGACTACAGTCTATGGGCCACCACCAGATATGACCATGTTCAGCTGATTTTAACTGGAAAGGTCGGATTAATTTATGTCTCTGCTAACACAATTTGTCTTCACTTAATTGTGTTTATGCTAAGTATCTTCCTGCGCCAGAAATAGCACTCCCTGCTTACTCATCACCTTCGTTAGTCTAGCCAGGGCGAACTACAGTAATTATATTGGTTGGCATACATTAATAGTGGTTTACTGGGTGGTTCTTGGTACCGGCTGGTTCTGTTGTGCATCCTTCTAATTAACTTATGAATGGTGGTGGATATGCAGGACTGGACTTTGTGTACATGCTGCTGTTTAAATCAGCTGCTTCAGCGAAGTAGTTAATAGCATCTCAGGCCAATCGGAGTTGAAAATTAATTGCGGAATTGCGGGCACTGGCTGTTCATTCTGTAAGCTGAGTAATTATGAGGTTTTTGTTGAAACTTCTCAAAATCGTGTTACCTGGCTCTTTCATGGGTAGAGTGCTATGTGTATGTTGGACTCCATTGACGTATGCCTTGGTATTCTTGTGCTCGAAAGAAAGATTCACGGTCCACCGCTCTGCTTACACACCGCTAATTTCAAAAGCTCCTTCCATCATTACTTACACATTCTGTTGATTTTGAAGGGATGCATCCACTCGGTGCTTATCCATTGGAAAGGACTCTTTGTTACACTACTAGCAAAGGCGTCGCTTCTCACTCAGAACTCTGTCAGAGTCAAAGTTCATTGTGCACACTTGTCCTACATGACAAATCGCACTCACCAAATCTTAAGCGCCTGGGCAATGAGTGCAAAGTGGTGTCATTTGACTCACCTACCGAGTGAAAAGCGACGCCTTCTCCTTGTAGCGTTAGATAGCTACTATCTAGAGCACACAAAGCATGGGCAAAAGTCCATATTCTAATTGCCAACAAATCAATTGTTCTCAATGTCCCCTTACGCTTCCCCCTACCAAATTAGCCAATTTCTGTCCTTGCAAGATCCCACGCATATGTTAGCCTTTAATTATAAAAATACCCACACCTGGATGATATGAAATACTTTAATTCAAGTCCAAATTTTTAATTGAATAAATTAATTTTCATGTTTTTTGCTATGTGAGAAAAATAGTCAAAAATTAGCATTTGCAGGCATTGTAATACAAAATAAATAATATTTTTTAGCGTTCAAATAAACCATTTCAAATAGCACATATCTAAATGTACTTCATATCAAAAATTGGTACCAAAATGACGTCATTGGATATTTTAAACAAATGTTTTGGTTTTTTGAGCAGTTGGGCCAAATTTTGATTTTTGTACTAAAAAAATCTTTTAAAATCTTTAAACTTCTTCAATTTTACATGAATTTTTTTTTGTGTACTGCATGAGTGTAGGAAATCAAAACCACATCCGGTCGATTCAATTTTTATCTTGTTTTAAAGAGGGACTCATTCAAAGTTGCCATGGGGGTTGATTTTAGAGTTCAAAGGGCTTTTCGGGTACCCATATTAGACCATCGCCCGCCTCATCACTACACCGCTATTTAGTGTCCAGGGAGAATTGATGTCTTAAATTACCACAATTCGTTCAAAGGTGAGGAGAAACAATGTTCCTACACTACATAGGAGTTTGCCACTTGTCATCTCCACTTTCATTGAGAATGCCATGTTCCTTCCGGATGATGAAAGTGACATGAGGTCATGAGGTGGCATGCCATGTTTATTATAATGTTGCCATATGTCATTGGAACACTACATCCATTTTTTTCTTACAAGGACACTATACTAGAGAAATTTGCAAAGTCCCTTGATCACCCCATCCACAATTGCACCTCCCCCCCCCCCCCCCCCCCCCCTCCCCCCCCTCCATCCTGTATTTGCTAGATATCCGCAAAGTCATTGTCACAAGCTCAAGAGAGGTGTGCCGGGCTAGGATTAGAAGCCCATGAGGCTCTTGGGGGCCATGAGGTGCATAGTTGCATTCCGATCTTGTGGTGTAATTCTGGACAGGCTCCGGCGCCTTCCCCGGTGGCACGGGATCAAACCCAATCATCCAAGTTTGTTTTCCGGAAATAAAACTCATCTCGTTCTTTTTTTTGAAACCCGACACTCCTACTTTTCTTGTCCCGTGGGCCATAATCTTGACTAACACAATATCGGAACCCAGAGATTTCATGACTTTACGAATTTCTCTACTGTCTCCCTAAAATCAAATAGTGTCCATGTTGAAAAATAGTATGAGTCCTGGACACTAAAATAGCCCATTTAGTGTACTAGAGGAAAGATAGAAAATTATACAATTGCTATAGAATGTTTGTGCACGCGTCGTAGTACCGTACCTGATGGAAATCGGTTGACTGTCGCCGCTACAAGCTTGTTGCAGAAGAAATGCCGGCTATGGCGTCAACAAGCTCCACACAACTTCAACATCATCAGCCGGCCATTTTTTTAGAATCAGACTATCTGGTATTGCGGCCTGGGGGTTTTTTACGATCAAGACGGCCACGCATGGTGAACGCGGGTCCATCACGTTTCCCCTGGGTATTGTAAGCACCAGGGCCGGGGCCTTCCTCTTTCACGCCGTCTCCGAGACGCTTCCCCAAACTGTAAGCAGGGATACAGTTGTGCACGGAAGGATCGTAAGTACCGGGCCCGGGGTTCCGGTCCAGCGCCCCATCGACGCTGCGAGCGCGCAGGCTGAAGCTAGGGCCACCGGGGCCCAAGTGGGGGTTGTACGTGCCGGGGCCGGGGTTTTTGCTAGAAGTGGCGTCACCCAAGCGACTGGCGATGCTGTAAGCCGGCGGGCACGACTGCGTGTAGCGTGTCTGGGAGGAGTATGTGCCGGGACCCGGCACACTGTCGTCCTTGGCGACTCCCGCGAGGCGCGCGGGCAGCGAGTACGAGGGCCCTGCATCTTGGAAGCGTGGCGAGTACGTCCCGGGCCCGGGAAGATCGTCGTCTTCGTTGCCCTTGAGCTTCACGCCTAACGAGTACACCGGTGCTTGTGCTTTTGTGACGGTGTCTTTCACGCAGTACGCTCCGGGCCCTGGGTTGTCATTCCAAAGCTCATCCCCCATCAATCGTCCCTGGGAAGGTCACTCAATGTATTCAATGTAAATCACGTGCGATTAAGTGATTTTTCAACCCTTATTTACTTTTTAATAAAGATTCACTCCCTCGTGGTCCTCAAATTGGCATCAGACTTTGTTGGCTCTGACCATTAGCGGAGACACCCATAGTGGGCTAAATACCACTGTAGCAAATATACTTTGTCCATGATTCCACTGAAATGCATTCTCATCCTTCACCCGTTCTATTTCGGTCAGAGCTCCTCGTAGTGTAGCTGCTTGTCGATCATGCCGTGTACTTCACAATGCATGCTTGCTTTCAACAAGGAATTATGTGTTTATTGGCTCTTACAGTAGGGAAAAGGCATTGTGGGGACACTCATTTTCTTGGGCTAAATACAATTATAGCAAATATATTCTGTCCATGATTCCACTGAAATGCATTCTCGTCCTTCGTCCATGTTATTTCGGTCAGAGCTCCTTGTAGAGTAGCTGCTTGTTCAAGTGGCAATTTGGGAGTAGACTGTATTGACAATATACTTGTTCTGCATCTCAGTCGAGATCCCACAGTCCCACTGGGGTAATGGCGTTAGTTACATTGTTGAATTGTGCATCTTCTTTCATGTACGTGCTTAAGATTAGTGGTTTTTTTATTGATAAATTTTCAATATGATAAAGCTTGCTCGGGGTTCTCAAAGTTTCTACGTTGTTGACTGTTGTAATTGGTTAGTAGCAAGTTCTCTTTCAGAAGCTTAATATTCCTCAAAGTATGAAAACTACTCATGTTTTCGTTGATGAATTCATGCAGTAGCTTGGAATTTCATACAGTGGTTGATTGTTTTCGAACCGGCCGTCTACCGATTGACACTAGTAGCAGAATGTCGTTTTTCATTCCCCACTTTGTGGAAAAAAAAAACAGTGACAGAATATTGTGCCTAGATTTTTGTCTTCTTGTGACCAAAACCACTCATCAGTATCGACGCAACCCATGTGCCTGGCGCGGTTTCATTCCTTTTTCATTTATAGTAAGTGGAAAACGACACATTTCCTACTAGTGTGAGATAAGTTGGAAGGTAGGATGGATTGCATTGGAGAAGTAGACGTGGCCTTTCAACGTGCCTTTTCACAATGCGGATTGATTATAAACAGTCACTTGTGACGTCTGTTCTCATCTGTATTAAATTATTGTTTTTAAAGTAACCTTTGATGGCGTGATATGGGTATCACTTTTACGCATCTTACATAGTGTGACTTATGTCTAATTCATTTTATATGTGCTAGAAATTCCGTCTTTAACACCATGTATATTATAGTTGTAGCTATCGTGCCTATAATACCCTTTAATTTTTGTAATTTCTCAATGTTTTTTTCTTATCAATAAGATATTTCTCAAAAATCACACTATTTTTGGAGGGGGTACCCATATTAGGCCATTACACTAGTCAAAGATAATTTTCTCTAGAACTTTTATATTATTCTTTGCTCATTTGTAGTTTTGTCAATTTTAATATGTAACATTTTAGAACTTTTTGATTATTTATTATTTATTATTTTATTTGAAAAACTTGGTGATGGATCTCTACTTTTTCATACATCCTATCTATCAACAATAAAGAGCAAATATAACAAAGAATTAGCACTTAAAAGATACTATAATTTATAAATGTTATAACTTTGTAATTGAATAATTTAGATAAATAGAAACTATGGTCCTCTTTTGTGAATAAAGTGTCTGTTTGTTTTGACAATGAATCACTGCCCATTGGAGAAAGAGCCATTGGTGTGATTCTTCCCTTTTGAGAATAGACATTGAATAATTTATTCTATAACTTTTGTATTTTTTTTCTCATTACGAGCAGTCTTTCCATATCAATGACATACAAACCTACTTGGGGAACCTCACAAACTAAGAAAGATATTGTAATTGAAGTTGTGATTCTTAGTAATAATTACCCTTTTTGGAAAGCATGGTGAATATGCATAGTTGCCAAATGCATGACATTGGTGGTGTTGTTAACTTGGGTCCTAAGTATGAAGCCTGTTCATTTTGCAAAATCTTGAATTTACGGGACATAGAAAGAGGTCGCTAGATCCTAGTACATAGAATGCTTTGTATTTTGTATAGTAGGAATGCAGTATCTTGTTGAAATCTAAACTTCATCTTTGTTCAATTGGCTCAAAAAAAAAAAAAAAAGTTGAATGGCAAGAATCAAAATTTGAGAAGCCACTCAATGATTCAATACCATAACAACATGAGAACAAATTAAATCTAATACCAAGTAACAAACATGTAAATATCTGTTAAAAAATTATCGTTTTTTTATGTAGATTTATATTATAATTATCACATGCCAAAGAGACAAGACCTGATTTTTCAATTTCTATTTTCTACAAAATTAACCTAACTGGAATGGCAGAAAATTCAATAAGAAAAATTACTAAAAAAATCATGTTGAAGAATAAAATTCTCAAAAAATCACAAAATACACTTTTAATGGTTTCATATCTCCAATAAAAATGAAATGTCATTTTAATGATTTTTTTAGTACATAACGTAGGGATAAGAAAATTTGTTTGCACATTGTTTTGAAGACATTTAGAGGTAAACCCCCTGAGCGCATCTTTCATTCACTGAGATTAGTGTGGCCATATGCCGTTGGTCCAAATGTTTCTTGTATTCTCCATTTTCCCTGTGCGTTCTCGTGTTCACTGTGGTTTTTAAGTTTTTTTAAAATTTTAAAATTTTCATTTTATTTTCACTTTTTATTTTTAGAATAATTTATTCATAATTTATTCATAATTTAATTCAATTTATGGTGACAAAATTCGACTGAAAATTCATATCTTTTACACCATAGGTCCAAAAGCTACGAAACAACTTCAGTGCACCCCTAATCATCGAGAGTTCTCCAACAATGCCAAGAATGACATCAAAAACTCTCATAGTCCATTTTTCATAATTTAATACAATTTTCAATGATGAAATTTGATTAAAAATCCATAACTTTCACACCATATGTCTAAAACACAATAAATCAAACTCTGTGCACCCCTTCTCGTCAAGAGCTTTCCATTGGTACCAAGAATGCGGACGGCGAGAGCACAGTCCAGGAGATCTCAACGTAACAAAACAAACAAACAAACAAACAATCTTCATGGAGAACTAAGGGAAAAGAGCATACGATGGTAACCCACCAATTTCAATGAAAATGCTACAATTGTGGGTGATCCAATTATAATGAAAAAATATATATTGGAAAATCAAGTATGAAAATAGGAATTAGAAAGAGAAGAGTGGTTGTGGCTTAGAATGTAACTCCTGTTCTTGAATGGTTGCATGCTATGAGCCGATTATAAGTCATTGACAAGCCAAATACACACTCAATAACCTCTAAACGTCCCAGCGTACAGTTTCTGAACGACTAACAGATTCAAACTCACCCTACGTTTTCATCAATGATTGGATGAAAGTCATTTAGTTTTTTGGAGATACTTCACCAAGTTGTTGTCCTATTCAATGGTTGGATTTAGTGATACTTGAGTACATATTTTCTAAAATTACAAATGTAGAAGTATGTCAAGTTGTTGACCAAGCCAAAATTGCATTGATTGTAGTTCAAAAGTAGCCAGGCAAAAATGAGGTCATAGATTTAAGGAACACAAAAATTCAATGAATCACCACGTTTAAGATTATCTCATTTCAAATCCATTCCAACAAATTTTACTCAAAAAATATTAAATTTTTGTTTGTAATCAAATTTAGAAGGAATTTTAAATTTCAAATTTCAAATTTTATAATTAAATATTGGTGAATCGAACCGTATGGATGGAATCTAAAATTAAAAAATCTAAAACTTTCAGTTGTATATCAATTCCAAAATATGCTTTTAAATAGTACTTTATAACGATTTTTCTCAAATTGTCAATTCCAAGGACACCCTGGTACGTTTAGGGGTTAACATCTTGCAATCATACTCTAATTTAAGGTTTGGAATGACCATTTAGAAGAGAAAAAAAACTATATTAATACTACTAAATAAACATAGAAACTAACAATGTCTACCTCCTCATCGGCTACTGGTTACAATATTAGATACTTGACTTAGCTATAGAATCTACCTTTTGAGAAGAGCAACCAAGGGTAGACCTCGCTACCTATGCCCTTGAGGCATAGATAAACAAACTACCCCAACAGACTCTCCATTCGATCACGATGGTCTCCTAGACCAGCGTAATTACTATTATTATTGAGATGACAATGTCATCAACAGTATCCAATTGGTGCAATCTCTTCTTAATTAATTCAATTAATTACTTTCTCATACATTGCAAATTCTTGTGATGTTTGATGCATAGAGAAACAAGAGATAATCTGCAAAGCACATTACCGGAGAATGCATGACCACTTTTTAGCATGTTTTTGGTAAATTTAGTTGATGTTAGATCCTTTAAAGGTCAAGTTGTTCTGATCAGTTGTAGTAGGAATTTGGTTCTTTTAAATTGGTCCCTTGTGACTTAAATGGTCTAAAACACCTTTTCTTTAACCCCCTAAATGCCTAAAGTCCTCTACAAATTCGGCAGTTTTGCAAAGATGCATTATTAAATGCAATTAAGAGGGATATTTTGAACTTGATGTATGAATAAAAGTTGTACATTATGAATTTTAGACTCTATCCATACGGTTAGATCTATGATTGCTATCACCAATATTTTTGTATAAAATTTGAAACTCAAAATTCAAAATTCTTTAGTAATTTGATTACAAATAAGATATTGACAATCTGTGGATGAAATTTGTTGTGATTGGTTGAATGGAATACTCTAAGTGTAGTGATTTTTGAAGATTTTTCTGGTTGCTTAACCCTTAAACGTACCACTCCTTTGTAGGAAAGTCAAACTACACAATTTAGCCTTCAAGATTTATCAAAATATATTTTGTAAAATTTTTCATGCATGGAATTGAATGTTTCCTATCAGTCTTGAAATTTTCAGATTTTTTAATATTTAATACAGCCTTTTTAACAAATTTTTAAGTCAAATACTTCAAAAAATAAATTTTATTACAAAAAAGCTTTAAAAAATCAATACTTTTTTGGGAGCAGGTACAAATTATAATGGAGAATCACATGATATGTTTTCCATAGAAATTTTTTAATTCGAAAGGTGAACATCCTATGTAGTGTAATTCAAACCTTGAGCTACAAAGCTTGCACAAGCAATAAAATACTCAAGAATTGGAATTTTTAAGATTTGAAAAGTGGAGTACAAACTAGACTTAATAAACTTCATTTTCTTAGTTGGGTGTATTAGCAACAAAAGTCATCTTCAAGATCAAAATTGGGTTTGACCAACAAACGTCCAGAAACAGGACGCTGGGACGTTTAGGGGTTAATTTTACGAGTTGATTTTTTCAAGAGCACTTTTGAACTAAGATCTTAGAAATGTGTGGTGAATCACTGCAACATGAAATGAGGCATAAAAGTTTCACAAATCATCCCCTTTTTAATCACATTACACAATGTATGAAGCTAACTTTCCATAAAATCTATAGTAAAAAATCCGCACTGCAAAAAGTGCATGATGGATGAGAAAATATGGATGAAATCTGTACATCGTCCAAAAAATGAACGCTTAGGCAGTTAAAGGTTAAAAGAATTGAGTCACAAGGGACCATTTAACCCTTGAAAGTGAGAGAGGCCTTGGAAAGGCTCTTTCCTAGTATATGTCAGGTACCCTCTGGTGTTTAAAGGTTAAGTCAGAAGGGACCATTTAAGTCAGAAGAGACCAATTTAAAAGGACTGAATTCCTACTAGTGAAAGAAATTCACGCCACAACCCAAACTCTGAACTTGATCTATCAACATGGCCCGCAATCGCGGTACGAGTAATCGCCTCGGGTTTTGTGTTGGTCGGGGCGCTTCCGGGGATGGCGCCCCTGAATGCTATACGCAGGCCCGTCACTCTTGGACCGCACATGATAACTCCCAGGCCCGGGATTGTCATCGCCGTGTCCGTCGCCCAGTCTCTTTGCAATACTGTACGCTGGAATACAATTATGCAAGTTAGGATCATATGACCCGGGCCCGGGGTTTGCATCCCTGCTACGAGACTTTGTCCGGGTCGCGAGGCTGTAGCTGGGTGCATCGCTTCTGAGCCGGGGCTCGTAACTCCCCGGGCCCGGGTTCTTGTCCCCACTCCCACTTGGCAATCGACTAGCGATGCTGTATGACGGTCCCTGGCTCAGTCCATGGCTATATGAGCCAGGTCCGGGATAGTTGTCACGCGTCGAGCTCTCTGGCTTTGCTGCAAGGCTGAACGCGGGTGCCCCTGAAAAAGATCAATTTACTCATTTTTCATTTGAGTTTCAGAATTTTCTTTGACAATGAATAACAAGGAGATCTTTCAATATTCTCGGGAAATAAGAACTTTTTATCAAACTTATTAAATAAGAATAGTCAGATGCATTGGTTATATATTCACTAGTGCAAAGGGCACTCTATTTCACCAAAAATGACCATCAAAAAGTGTTCAAAAATTTAGATCTTTGGTGAAATTGAACACTTTTTGGTGATATTTTTGGTGAAAGAGGAAGCCCTTTGCACCACTGTAGTGATTAGACATGTCAAAAATATGAGTCAGTATATAACACTATTTTCATTATTCACTTGTTCTCTTTACATTTGACATTCTTATTATAACTGTTTTTAGTTTATATTGATGTATTGATAAATGGGCTTGACACCAGGTTTGACACACTTGCTTATAAAATGTTAGAGCATTTGTACATGAACTATAATATGGATTTCTACCCACTAGTAGAAAACCATATATTAATATTTTGTTAGGGGTAGTTTTCTAACAGTCTTTAATAGAACATAAGAAAACAATTGTTGAGGGTGATTGCAAGCTACGGTCTACCAAGTGGTGAGTGCAGCTTGTGCAGCTAAAGGCCGTGCAGCTCGTGCACTAGCGTAGTAATGCGCACCTCTCAACTTTCAATTAGATCAAAAATTTCACCATCCCAAATAGGGTTTATGCTAGTACTTTCACTGTAGCAATTGTTAAGTTAATTTCAAGACTTTGGGCATTACTCAATAGCCTTTTCTGTTTTTTACCAAACAAGGGTAATTAGAACCTTTTTTACATAACATCCTTAGCTAGGTTTTATGAAAAATGCATTTCATATCCCACCTCTAAAATTGAACCATTATTTCATTTCCAAAAAAAAAATCCAAAAAAAAGTTTTAACTGCACGAAAATCTTAAAAAACAAAAACATCACCAAACAATTAATTAAAAAATAAGTGAGCGTAATACCCAAAAAATTAAAATATGGTAGCTTTGTACACACTTCTGGTATGTTGCTATAAATTTTTGAAGTTCAAATTTGACCCCCTTCTAGCATTTCCCATAAAATAGGTGCACTTTTGACAAGCGACACGCTACCAAATCTAAGTAGAAATGCTTAATTTGGATAGAAAAATTGAAATCTTGCAAAATTTATTGTGGTAGACATCTTAACTTTAGAATTCTAGAAACAATGCAATTTGTTTCGTCACAAAATTCCATTCCAATATTTATTGATGATTTTCCAAAGATTGGGTAAGTGCACAAAAGTGTAGACCGCGACAAAAAGTTTGGGTGACCGTAGCTTGCAACCACCCTTGAATCTTGTTGGAAAAACCATCCCAAAAGACATAAGACTAAGGTGGTATTTTTACTAGTGATTGTTAACTTTTGTAAATTTCTTTGAGCAATGGTGTATACTCATCCCATCGTGTATATTCAAAATCTTCCTTGTCCACCAATTATGTTAAAGAGGACCTTTTAAGAGTCATTTCACTCATCAAATTTGGTGAGCAAAAAGGATTCCCTTCTATAATATAATAGTGGACAATGGGGTGTCAAAGTGCAAGTATTTGGCCCAACTCCTCCAATGAGCTTTCAAGCAAGGGCGTGGCCCTTGTCTCCTTGAGGGCAGTGGCAAGACCCCTTGATTTCCATTCGCGAGAAGAAGCAACAGACTGTTTCAGTGAAAGTCTCATGGTTTTCACCAGGGTTTTTTCTTTTTTCTTTTTTTGATAGCTAGTTTGCTACAAAAATCCATTAGGAAAATCACCATGTGAAAACATAATGAAAAAAATGTCACCTCATGTAGCCACCAAGGCAATGAATTGCACCGGTTGCAAGCCAAGCTGGGACTTTGTGTGCGACACGCAGTGAATGAATCTCAAGATGTTGGATGAAAAAGACAAGATGTATGAAGGGTTTTACGAAAGGCAATATATTGGATGAAAAAGATAGGATGTATGAAAAAACAATAAAAAATAAGGGATAAAAAAACCACCTCATTCACTTGAATGCAAGCTTTGTAACCTAAAGTTAGATGACCCGAAAACCAAAATAATCCCTGGTTCTCACCATGGATTGAAAAAAGTCTAAAATGTTCATGGTACCCAAAACCCATTTGATATATCCAAAACCTTCCTTATCCACCAATTATGTTAAAGAGGGGTCAGTTTCTCAAGAGCTCTTACGCTCATCAAATTCTTTCACATTTATATGTATGGTGAGATGAGTATGCAACCTTACAGTTTGAAAAAAGTCTAAAAAGTTGAGGGTACCCAAAATCCATTTGATGTATCCAAAATCTTCATTATTCACCAATTATGTTAAAGAGGGCCTTTCTCAAGAGCCCTTAAGCGCATCAAATTCTCTCACAGTTATATGTATGGTGAGATGAGTATGCAACCTTACTTGAAAAATGTCTAAAAAGTTTATGGTACCCAAAATCCATTTGATATATCCAAAATCTTCCTTATCCACCAATTATGTTAAAAAGGATCATCTTAAGTATGCTCATCAAATTCCCTCGTGAACATTTATATGTATGGTGAGATGAGTATCCAACCTTACTTAAAAAAGGTCTAAAAAGTTGATGGTAGAGGCCCATTGCATGCATGCGCCTCATGGTTAGAGATTGAGTTGCGTACCAGAGCGTGGACGTGGGTCGTATTCGCCGGGGCCAGGAATGTAGTCACGGGTGCCATCAGCCAACCGTCGCGAAATGGAGTAGGACACACCGCGGTCGTTACGATCTGGGTTGTAAGAGCCGGGCCCGGGGTTGGAGTCCAAGGGCGCGGTGCCGCAGCGCTTGGCGAGGCTGTAGGCGGGCATGCACGAGTGGAGAGCTGGGTCATACGTGCCAGGGCCCGGCAGGGATTCCCCTCGGGCGCTTTGGGGCCGCACCGCGATGCTGTACGAGGGCGCGCCGGACGTGAGCCGACTATTGTACGCGTCGGGGCCGGGTGTGGTGGGCTTGGCCGCGCCACGCATTCGTGCCGCTAGTGAGTACGCCGGGCCACTCACGCCCGACCGGACCTCATAGCTGCCCGGGCCCGGGTTGCGGTCGCCCGCAGTGCCCGCAAACTTGTTGGCAATGCTGTAGGACGGTGGACACTGCTTTGTGTAGCCCACCTCGGACGTGTACGCCCCCGGGCCCGGGTACTGGTCCTTGGAGTGCGCACCGAACCGCGATGGGATGGTGTATGATGGCCCACATCGCCCCAACCTCGGGTCGTACGCGCCCGGGCCTGGCTGCTCTGCGTTCGCGGCGCTGCGAAACTTCTGCCCAATGGAGTAGATGGGTGCAGCGCGTGTCGTGTACCTGTCCAATATTTTTTAATTTGTCAAGAGACAATTTAGCATTTTTGCTACTTTTCCATGGCTTGAAGAGCAATCCAAGATCCTTGGTGCTCTTTTCATATTAATGGGTGATGGCCCGATATGGGTACCCCTCCAAAAATAGTGTGATTTTCGAGAAATATCTTTTTGGTAAGATATAAACATTAGAAAATTACAAAAATAAGAGGGTGTTATTGACACCATGGTTGCAACTATATACATGGTGTTAAAGACAGAATTTCTAGCTAGCACACACAAAATGAGTTAAACATAAGTCACACTATGTGAGATGCATAAAAGTGGTACCCATATTAGGTCATTCCCCTAATATATAGGTACTATCAGGGTAAGTGCTACTTAACCCTTAAAGGGCTGATGGGGATAGTAGATACATTGGCGTATGTTTGACATTTGCTGTAAATAGAAAGTTCCAAATTGAGACTCCAATATCTCATTAAAATCAGGACAACGTGAATTTTAACTTCACTTTCTATCATAAACCGATAAGAGGTGTGGAACCATGTCAAATACAATGGAATATTGTTGAATAATACTGGTCGGAAAGGGCTCTCTGGACCTTTAAGGGTTAAGCAATACCTGGTGATATTTAGGTTTAAAGAGGCTACACATCTTGACTCCATGTAGGAAATTAGGCTATCAATTTTTCCTTCTTTCTTTTTCAAAAATCCTTTGTATCAATTAGCCAGCCCAAATTTCATGTAGCAATTTGGCTCAAATTAGCAACAAAAATAAAAATCACTGGACCTGTCTCGCGTGCAGTACGCGCCTGGCCCTGGATTGTCGTTCCACGCGTCATCCATGGCTCAGCCTACTCGATCGATTCCGACTCAATCCATCGCACGCAAACTCAAACACTCGGAGATTGATCTATTCTTCTTCACGATACATGTTGAATATAATTCTTCGCGCATGCCGATCAAGCTGACACAGACGAGTGCAAATTCAGGAGCTCGGGACCGACCGATCGAGGCATAGAATTCATTCTGAATGATCAGTTGCAAGCTCGCTCGCTCCTAGTAAGATTCGTAACGCCTCCGTCGTGATCGATGATTTCCGTGGCTTAGAATTAATTAATGCACACCGCCCCCATCATCGATCGATCTCCTCCGAGTCCTCCATCACAAGGAGCCCTGACCATATTACCAGGGAGTAATGGGTACAAGAATGATGTTAAATTCTTGGTAATCGTGAACTTGCAAAACTTGCTATAAACAGCAGTTTGGCAGTAATGTTTACTTCCGGACTGTAAGGATCCTGACTGTGTATTGTATTCACTCAATCAAGAATGATTCATGCAGAGTTGATCGAGCCACGCGTCGACAGAAACTGTATTGATTTCCATTCTTACTGTTTAGACTTGCAAGTGGTGAGGGACGATTGAAGCGATGTTGCAAATTGTCAGCAAAACCTTTGGGGATTTGAACAGCGACTTCTGGAATCTAGGACGGTATTATGTACTCGTATCTTGGAGCTGGACAGGCATCTATTGCATAACATTCAGTAGCCTTCCAAGAGGGTGTCTTTTAGTTTCATCCGCCTTTATATATGGAATGATCAGTGATTTGTAATTGAATGAACTATCGAATCAAATAAACAATTACAAAACACTGTTGAATTGTGATTGAGTGAGTGCTTTTGATTACTATTCATCATGGTTGATTGCTCTTGCTCAATGCCACTTGCCCCATAGCTATTGATGTGATGTGGAATATCCCACATTATTTCATTGGGGGGATGAAATGATGTGGGATATTCCACATCATTATGTTGGGGGAAGGCAATAGTCACAGAGGCTACTAAATGTTATGTGATTTACAGTGATGAGTTTCTGCATTTTATTTGAAAGCTAGATTCGTAACGCCTCTTTATTATTTTTCTTATTTTGTTTGAGACAGAAGGACGTAAAATATATCCCTTGGTTGTTAGTAATAAATTAAGGTTGCACTTGGATTACAGATTTGAGGTTGCATTTGTACTACAGATTTTGGTAGAAATTGAACTCCTCATAGGTCCAAAGCGGATCAACCAAGTACTTGGGATCATTTGAGTAGTTTAAGATCATTTCAACTCCATATTATTACCTCTTTAACTCCGAAAGGACGAAGGATTCATGGTTTTAAAATGACAAATGGGGAATGGCCTGACCATGATATAGGTACCACTTTTACACATCTCACATAGTGTGACGTATGTCTAACTCATTTTATGTGTGTTAGAAATTTCATCTTTAACACCATGTGTATAGTTGCTACCATGGTGTCTATAACACCGTCTAATTTTTGTAATTTTCCAATGTTTTTTTCTTACCAAAAAGATATTTCTTGAAAATCACATTATTTTTGGAGGGGTACCCATATCATGCCATCACCTAATTGATTATATTGTGGAAATTATAATTCAGATGGGACCAAATTTTATATCACCATAATCAGTGAAGAACATCACATGTGTTGGTAAGAAATAAATAAATTTGAATAAAAGGAAGTCTACAGAAGACCTACTCAAAACTACTGAAAAAAACATGAGACCTAATTTGGACTTCTTTGTCGGGGTTAATTATACATCCAAACAGAGTTCACGTGGTTTACGAAATTTGGGTGACCGGACTGAGAGTTTTAACCATGGTTTAGCAATCATGGCTACAAGTTAGAATCAAATTTTAAGTAGGTTCTTATGTATAGCTTTTGGTTGCTGCTCAAAAACTGAGTCCTACTAGTCCCGGACATGAAATATCAAGTTACATCCATCGTTTCAAAGGTCTTACTATTTCAAATGAGATTCACGTTTTCAATGATAAATTATGTGACTAATTCAGGAAAGGAATAATTTCATTGCAATTATATATGGTTACATCTACAATGCAGCTAGCTCCACTATAAAATAAGCTACAAAGCCTCTTATAATTGCCTCTTGTAGCATAGCTGCTTGTTTCTTTTGCAACAAATAATGTAGTTCCAAGCTGCGCTTCTTAATTAATAATTAGTCTGAGAGCCACAAACAATCTCAGATTCTTAAGAGCTTCAGCAGTAATCAATAACCTTATCCTAAAGCCCTATTTCAATTCAAATTTCTGTCCATGGCAATGAGGTAAAACTGTTACCAAAAAAGTCAATTTTTTTTTATAAAACTGATTTTTATCATCTAAGAGAGGAGGTACCAAGGGTAGACCTCACTACTCATGCCCTTGCTAAAACTATGGAGAGATGAACTATTCTCAACAAACTGTTTCTTCACGATAGCCAACATAATTATAATTATGAACCTAACCAATCTCATCATGAATCAACCATGCTAAAGAGATAAAAAGCTAGCAACATTCCGAATTGACATAGTGATACTTTTGGCATTTCTGTTATGCACAGGCGGAAAAAAAAAATCAAAAAAAAAATAGACGGTAGATGGTCCAATTACATAACTTTTTTCCTTCCTTTTGTTCATGGTGACCGTGCTTTGAGATACTCCCTTTGTTCCAAAATAAAAAGCACATACTCCCTTTGTGCACAATGTTCCAGTGGGCTTTTTATTTTGGAATAGACTGTGGAGTATTATCAAAGTTGGAGTCGCACAAAACATACTTTGCAATTACCTTGATGTTTAAAATTAACCAAATGCATTGATTTAATAAGCAACATTTTTTTTTTTAAAAGTGTTACTTGCAGGCTCCTCATGTATCAACTCCACTACAATCTACCCTCCATAACATGACACTCCATAATATGGCGATACTATTGTTTCAAGCAATACACGTGACAAGTCATTTATGTGACCAATACATGCCTACCACCTTCTACTTTCAAGTTAGGGCTTCCTTGAGAGGGACAACTGTATTGGAGTCACACTTAAAAAGAGGGTTTGCAAACTAAGAGACTGTACAGTACAACAATCTACCTACTTTGATGCCCCAGCTCTAAATACTCCCCTTGACATTAATGCAAGAGGACAAAAACTGCCCCTATTTTGTGCATGTAGGGGCCCACCGTGAAACATAACCCCCTCTTCCAAGGGTTTAAAATTTCCGAAGGGGTCCTCCTAAACTAATTTGAGGCCGTAGACCCCAAATTTGCAAACAAACTTGCCAAAACAAAGACCTTAGCGTGCACAAAATGGAAATTTCAAAATGGGGCCCATGGGTAAATAGTGCTTGCATTAACGTCGAGGGGGGGTTTAGAGTCGGGGACTTTGATGTGTAGAATTGGCCAACGTTGAATTTTATTGATGAAAAGTTTTGAAAAGGCTGATCAACCCCACTCAGGCTTTGAAGTCGGAGTTGCACCAAAAGCCCTCGTTCAAGGCTTGCCAGAAGCAGGTGGATTTGCCATAAATTGCAGTTGCAAGGGGGCTTATGGTGGTGCTTTGTGGTACTAGCTATCAATCCTACTTTCAGACAAAGTTCGAGTTGCACCAGAAAAGCAAAAACCTCAAATGATACTAACTCGACGTAACTTACAATTAACCAAAACGCATTGATTAATCAAACAATAGATATTTTATTCAAAAGTGTAAGATGCAGGCTCCTCATGAATGTATCAACTCCACTAAGTTATTGGAGTCGATCACACTTAAGAAGAACGTAAGTCTCAAGGTTTGCAAACCGAGAGATCGACTGTGAGTACAACAATCTACGTAGCTAGCGTGATGTACGCACGTGTAGAATTCAAGATGGAGCCACATAATTCATGAAAAATTGAAGGTAACTTTCAGATCAATTGGGTCCCCAGGGTTTGATGAAGTCGTGGTTGCACCAAAAGCCCTCGTTCAAGACCTGCCAGAAGCAGGCAGATTTGCCGTTGCAGTTGCAGGGCGCTTTGGTGAAGCTGTACCCCATGAACACGTCGATGGTGGTGGCGGGCTTGCCGGGCACGGCAAACGAGCACGTCATCACGTCTTTGCCGAAGAAGCCGGTGGTGAAGGTCCACGAGAAGTGGCTGAACGGCAGTATCGTCATGGCGCCGAAGTCCTGGCCGCCTTTGAAGCGGCACTGGATGTCCAGCTTCTGCCCCACCGTGACGGATTCGTTCTCAATCGTCACCGTCACTCCCTCCACGCCTTGCCACACCATCACCATCGCCACCAAGATCGTCCAAATCGTTGAGGATCCCATGTTGAACTTACTGTAGGAAAAAGCAATACACCACCTGTACATAAAATCAAACATCCTTTTTAGTCTTATCACTCTTGAAACACGCATAAAAAAAGTTAGAGCATGCCACAATAGTAATCATGTACACACTAAGCATTGCCTACTTTGAATGTTAGTGACGGTTCCCACTACTGAACCACGCTTAACCTTTGCTTTTCATCATGTTGTTGAAAAAAGGGAGATGAAAGGTTGATAACAATAAATTATTCAAGCACCCCGAACTATGAGCAATGTGTGACATTATCTGAACAACGCAGGCTAATGTTGTACTAGGTAATTCAAAAGCAAGCAAGACTATGGGGTATAACTGCAAGTCAGAACCTATCAAACCATGGCAGTGGCAAGGGAGGTACTGTGATTGTCTACTTTTGAATTACTGGACATAATCTCAATGCCCCTTCGAGCCAGTGGATCTCAAGATTAATGTGGTAGTTGAATAAAAAAGCAAAGAAAAGGTGAAGTTGAGCTTGCATGTAGATTCCAAACTGTGTGTCAAGTTTGCTTCTTGGTGAAGAGTTAATGCTACCACTTAAGAAGTTAATGCTCTCTAGTATTATCAATTCTAATCCCTCTCCTCTAGTTCAAGGGTATCCTGATACAATGGCAAGAAGAGGCTACATTGAGATTATGTGCACATTAGCCATGGCCTATTGAAGCTGCAAATGGACGATTTGCGAGGCTAATGTGCCTTTTTCAACCACACCCTACTTTTGCCTGCAAATGCCCCCTGTTCAAGCTCGTTAACGTGCGAAAGGGAGATGAAAGGTTGAAAACGGTAGCTTATTGGGGCACCTTGCACTATTCAGGAGCATCGAATGACTAATTTGTGAGGTTAATGTGTGACATGAACCCAATAGTGCAGGCTAATGTTGCACATTGACCACGAACTATCTATTGAAGCGGCAAATGGGCGATTTGCGTGGCTAATGTGCGTTTTACTACCGCACCTACACCTTTGCCCGCACATGAAGCTCATTAATATGCCAAAAGGAGATGAAAGTTCGAAAAGAGAAAACAATTGGATTATTGTATAATACGCACGACATTGCGACATTAACTCGATAGTGTTGGGTGAAAATCCTTGCACTAGTGAAACCACAAAGGGGAGGTTTGCGCGCATAACAAATGTGCGACGTTAAACGCTTTTGGTTAACCCTAATGTACATCGTTTTGCTACCGCACCCAACCGGTTTGCCTATAACACTTGACCCTTGTTCAAACTCATTAATATGCCAGAACTAAGAAGATGGATGGTTGAAAAGAGTAAAGAATTGAATTACTGAACAATTCGCACGACTAAAGTGCAACATTTTATAACTCGATAGTGTAGGGTGAACGTCCTTGCACTATTGAAGCGACAAAGGGACAGCTTGCAAGACTAATGTGCGGCGTCAAATGCCTTTGGTTAGCCATATGCAATGCGAGCACACAATTGCAACTACAAGAACCTTGACAACTAAAAACATAATTTTGTAAGCTAGAAAAAAAGAACTCGTGACATACAGAATTGTGTGCACAGGAGCTTCCTTACAGAAACAGAGAACTTAGCAAAGGAGTGCCTGCAGTAGACTGTGTGGCTGCTGCTGGGCGAGGCTCCTTTTTATTCCCTCTCATTCCACCATCCTCTCAAGACTCTCTTCAACCAAGCCACCAAGCAAGACTTCAATTCGTCCCAGACTTCAACTAAATACCCGCCTCACGAGACTTCATGTGGCTTCAATGCCCACGACTCTAAAATCTCTGATGAGTATAGATTTGAGGTAACTTCAGAAACTGAGTTGCGGAACTTTTAGTTGGGCAGCTCAAACTACCAACACCAGTTAATTTCACGTCAATTGGTAACTAAGCCATTACCGTGGGCATTGCCTAAGTTGGTAAAATTTCGCCAAAATTGTGAAACTACCTGATGTGGTCGATTGATTATAGATCTTCAAAGAGATGATGCAATTAATGGGTAGTTTGAAACGAAATTTAGCTTTTATCAACATTATGTAACTTTAAAAAAATCAAAGAAGAGCTCTTAATGCCATGTTGCATCATGAATTGAACTTTCACGGGACCAACTATCAGATCATTATCAGTAAAGCTCTGGTAATGATCTTATATGATACCAGTAGAGCTTACTAATTACAACTTACCACTCATTACATGATCTAACAACTTATGAGATATACGCTAGAGTACGTGCATTCACTTCATTATCTCCTACTTTACACATAATTTATCCAATTGACCATCTTATAATTGCCTCTTGTAGCATAGCTACTTGTTTCTTTTGAAACATCATACAGAGCAGTAGAGCACTGAGCTTTACATACTTCCAAGCTGCATGCGCTTTTTTTTAATTAATAATTAGTCTGAGAGCCACAAACAACCTCTTCTTAACTAACTCAGCAGTAATCAATCACCTCATCCTAAAGCCCACTTTCAATTCAAACTTCTGTCCGACCATGACAATGAGGTAAAACTGTTACCAATTTTTTTTTTAATTTTTCTACAACTAATTTCTATCAACTAAGAGTCACAGATTCTGGGAGGCATATTATACTTTTCTTCTTCGTTTTTATTATTATATATTATCGTAGTTTACCATATAATTCAAGTTTATTCTAGCATATATAGGCATGATTTTCTAATTCGAACTCCAGATAATAATTCGAACTCCACATTCAGCAAAGTTCTCACGTCACGTATAAAAAAGAATTTTTATTTTTTTTCCCAGTATTAATTGTTTCATGCACCAGTCATTAAATCGATTCAAATCCACCTTGTCTAATTTACAAGTTTAACAACACAATTTATGTTACTTCATAAGGCGAATCATGTTATATTCACCACACGTTTGATGCATAAAAACAATGTCGTTACAATTTTTACTAAAAGCATATGGTCTATGAGTTAGTACTTTGATCGTATGAATGTGATATCCAAAATGCACGACAACCACACTGATAACATTACAAAAATTGTACTTTATTGATAAGTATTGTTTTCGCACTGATTTAGTACGTAGAATGCAAGCAACATGTGCGAATATGGCATGACCTTCGTACACACGAAAACAATGCGATAACTAGTGTGGCAAGCCACTGACATTTGAGATGAGTGGTAAGGATGAAGGAGCGAGATCGAGAGAGAGAGAGAGAGCTCATCGATCAGGCCCATGTGCGCATGAAGTCATGGTTGCAATAGAATCCATCGTTCCGGACCACCCACGCACAGCCATTGTACGAGGCGCAGTTGCAGCGCGAGTTCACGACGTCGAGCGTGGTGGTCGTCTTGCCCGCGGCGGCAAAGCCGCACTCGTAAGGGCCATGAAACGCCACGGGGACGTCGACGTAGAATTCCTGCTCGAATTGCACCACTCGCACTCCCTCGTCTTGCTTGCCGCGCACGCAATGCACGCTCACGGCGGACTCCAGCATACTCCCGATGCTCACGTGCACTCCCTCCACGCACTGTATCAGCGCCACGGTCATCGCGACCGTGAACACCCTGATCATGAGAGTCTTGGAATTCATCGCCATGGAATTGATCGATCGATGCCGCTGCAATTAAAACAACCCACAACATATAGAGAGAGATATGATCAGTCCTCCGCAATTTAATTGCACGTTTGTTTAGTTATCAAGTTCTTCACATTGCGATTCGTTCTTCCACAGGGATCGAACCCTGATCATATTACCAGGCAGTTATGGGTACAAGAATGATGGTAAATGCTTGCTAAATTGAACAAACACTTACAAAACTTGCTATAAACAGCAGTTTGGCACAGTGAATTGGAATTATGTTGTGATGAAATCACCGGCTTAGTGTTGAAAGAACCTAAATGCAGTCTAAAGTGGAGATAAATATTCTAGCTACAGGGCTCTGATTTCCGCTAACTTAGTACATTAACCCCTAAAGAACCAAGGATTCACAGTTTTAAAATGACTAATTCAATTGATCATATTGTGAAAAAAAGTAAAAATCAAATGAGACTGAATTTTACATCACTAGAAGCAGTGAAGAACAATGCATATGTTGGTCAAACAACAAACAAATTCGAACAAAAGAAAGTCCATATAGAACCTACTCAAAACTGATAAAACAAATTAAACATGAGACCCAAATTCGGGCTTCTTGGTCCCGTGTAGGGGTTAAACCTTGATGCATGTTGGCTTCTACAAAAACGATCAACTGCATGAAGGTGGGCATTACACAAGGAAGAAGAAGAAAGAATGCTCACAATTGCAATCTGACTCTCACCAAAACAATATTGCCTTCGAGTCGCGAATAGAAATGGTGGGATTCTGCCACCGCTCTTAACTTCAAGGAGACACAGGTCACGGTCGTCCTTACTCGAAATCTTGTTGCCGAAGCGCAGGCAAATACTCGCACTCTAAAACCCCTATTAATTGATTGTCCTCTTGTTACAGGGTCTATTTTTTGCTTTCGGTGGAAGGTCTACATTTGTACTGTAGGCTATAGTTGTTCAAATGTTCACGAGCAAGCAAAGTAAGATGGCAGATAATTACACTCATATTCATTAAAATGGTGGATTACACTGCCCGAATGAAACCTCAAATCTATACCAGTCCTAGATTTCAGAGCTTTGGGCGCTTGAACATCTTAACTTTGGCGCTCTGAAACAACGAAACAGTTAAGTGAGATACAGTTAAGTGCCATGAGGATAGGGATAGTTTTTGGTCTCTAGTGAAGGGAATATGCTTGACATGGACCTTGACGTTTTCAGTACCTGACATGTGTCCGACGTGTAGACAGGAAATTAAATATTGTAAAGTTCAATGGTCAAATCTTGAGAATATGCTCTTGTTAGCACTCTGTCAACGATTCTATGGATTTCTTGCAATCTGAGAGTGTACTCAAGAAATCCGTGAGATTGGATCCTTCTCTTCTTCAACAATTATAGAGACACCGGCAGTCACACGGCCTTTGCAATCACATCACTTGAGAGCGAGCTCTCCAATTGAGTTCACCGGGAATTGAACAAGCAAAAGCATTGGATTCCTGCCGCAAAAATTTAGTATTAATAAAATTCATGAGCATTCCAATGGGATTAAGAGTTGGTAGTGACCAAACAAAGCTCCGGTAATGATCTGATCATACCGGTAGTTGGTCCCGTGAAAGTTCAAATCATGTAACATTTATGGCATTAAGAGCTTTTTCCTTTTTTTTTCCTTTAAAACAAAATGTTGATAAAAGCTAAATTTTGTTTCAAGGTACCCATTGCATCTGAATCTCTTTGAAGATCTAGAATCTAGAAGGTAATTTCACAATTTTGGCGAAATTTTACAAACTTGGGTAATGCCCATGGTTATGGCTTAGTTACAATTGACGTGAAAAGTAGTTTAAGCTGCCCTTGAACTGAAACCTCAAATCTATACTCGTCATAGATTTTGGAGTCGTGGGTATTGAACAGTGACTATTGGTTGGTAATTTTAACCAAATTGCTACATAAATTTTGGGTTGGCAAATTGATACAAAGGATTTTTTTTATTTATAAATAAATAAATAATAGCTAGATATCCTACATGGAGTAATGACGTGTAGCTAGCCTCTTTAAAACTAGGTATCACCTGAGTATTGTCTAAGTAGCACCTAGGTAGCACATGTATATTATCGTGATATTACCTGTATATTAATATGAAAAGTGCATCCGGATTGCTCTTCAAACCATAGAAAAGTAGCAAGAATGCTAAACTATCTCACCAAAAAATTAAAAAATTGCACTGTAGCAGCAGTGCTCCATGCATGCAATGGAGAGTGGTCCCTCCAAATTTAAACTATTGTAACTGTGCCACAACATTGGAGTCTAGCACCATGGTGCCAGAAAAAGAAACCCAGGAAACCACTAGTATTCATGAAGTTTCGTGAGGCGGGTAATTAGTTGAAGTCTTGGATGAATTGAAATCTCACAAGCCGGTGGCTTCATTGAGGACAGTCTTGAGAGGAGGGTGGAATGAGAGGCAATAAAAAGGAGCCCGGCCCTACAGCAGTCACAGCATTTGTAGGGCTCTTTGTTGCAGGCAGTTTCTGTAAGGAAGCTGGTGTGCACACATTTCTCTCGAGTTTTTTTTTTTTTCTCCTTGGTGCATCATTTGTTGCATGTTCTAGCTTACAAAATGTTTTCAGGTGTCAAGGTTCTTGTAGTTGCAATTCTATACTCGCATTGCACATGGCTAACCATGTGCAATGCGTCGCACATTTGTCCCGCAAGCCACCTCTTTGCCACTTCAATAGTGCAAGGACATGCACCATGTCTTGTTGTATCCAATTTGATTTATTACTCTTTTCAACCTTTCATCTCCTTTGGCATATTAACGAGCTTGGACAAGGGTCGAGTGCTATGTGGTTGCGGGCAGTAGTAAACCGCACATTAGAACTAAACAAAGGCATTTAACAATGTCGCACATTAGTCCGGCAAGCCGTCCCTTAATCACTTCAATAGCGCAAGGATGTTCACCCCGCACTCTTGAGTTCATAGTTGCACATTAACCATGGGAGCAAATGTTCAATTGTTTACATTTTATAACCTTTCATCTCCTTTTGACATATTAACGAGCTTCTTGTGTAGGCAAAGGTTGGGTAGGCAAAGGTTGGATACGCACATTAGCCACAAAATTTATTCATGTGTCGCTTCAATAGATAGTCTGTGGGCAATGTGCAACATTAGCCCGCACTATTGGCCAAACATTAGCCTTGCAAATTACTCAGTTGGTGCCCCCAATAGTGCAAGGTTTTCAACCTTTCATATCCTTCTTGCATATTAATGAGTTTGAACTAGGGTCATGAGCAGGCAGAAAAGTAGGGTATGGTAGTTAAACGCACTCGCAAATCATTTGCACCTGCGGTTAATGTACATTAGCCTGCACTATTGGGTTAATGTCACACATTGCTCATTTGGTGCTTCAATAATTCAGGGTGCTTGAATAATCTATCGTTATCAACCTTTCATCTCCCTTTTTTCAACAACATGATGAAAAGCAACGGTTAAGCAGTGGGAACCGTCACTAACATTCAAAGTAGGCGATGCTTAGTGTGTACGTGATTACTATTGTGGCATGCTCCAACTTTTGTTATGTGTGTTTCAAGAGTGATAAGACTAAAAAGGATATTTAATTTTATGTACAGGTGGTGTATTGCTTTTTCCTACAGTAAGTTCAGCATGGGATCCTCAACGATTTGGACGATCTTGGTGGCGATGGTGATGGTGTGGCAAGGCGTGGAGGGAGTGACGGTGACGATTGAGAACGAATCCGTCACGGTGGGGCAGAAGCTGGACATCCATTGCCGCTTCAAAGGCGGCCAGGACTTCGGCGCCATGACGATACTGCCGTTCAGCCATTTCTCGTGGACCTTCACCACCAGCTTCTTCGGCAACGACGTGATGACGTGCTCGTTTGCCGCGCCCGGCAAGCCCGCCACCACCATCGACGTGTTCATCGGGTACAGCTTCACCAAAGCGCCCTGCAACTGCAACGGCAAATCCGCCTGCTTCTGGCAGGTCTTGAACGAGGGCTTTTGGTGCAACCACGACTTCATCAAACTCTGGGGACCCAATTGATCTGAAAGTTACCTTCAATTTTTCATGAATCATGTGGCTCCATCTTGAATTGTACACTGTACGTACATCACGCTAGCTACGTAGATTGTTGTATTCAATAGTCGATCTCTCAGTTTGCAAACCTTGAGACTTACGTTCTTCTTAAGTGTGATCGACTCCAATAACTTAGTGGAGTTGATACATTCATGAGGAGCCTGCATCTTACACTTTTGAATAAAATATCTGTTGTTTGATTAATCAATGCGTTTGGTTAATTGTAAGTTACGTCGAGTTAGTATCAAAGTTTTTGCTTTTTTTTTGCAACTCGAACTTTGTCTGAAAGTAGGATTGATAGCTATGAACATAAGGAAGGAAAAAGAATGTTATGTAATTGAACTATCTACTCTATTTGAATTGGCCAATTCTAAACATCAAGCTAGGCAGATTGTTGTACAGTCTCTCAGTTTGCAGATCTTCTTTTAAGTGTGACTCTAATTGTGGAGTGGATACTTGAGGAGTTTTTGAAAAAAATCTTGTTTTAGAAATCAATGCGTTTAGTTGATTTTAATTTCATCAAGGTAGTTGCAATGTTTTTTTTGGGTGCAACTCCAACTTTTTCCGAAGGTGGGATTGATAACACTCTAGGATTTGTTTCAAAATAAAAAGCGTGCAGGAACATTGTGCACAAAGGGAGTATGTGCGTTTTTATTATGGAACAGAGGGAGTATCACAAAGCACCACCATGAGCATAAGGAAGGAAAAATAATTATGTAGTTGGACCTATTTTCTTTTTAGAGTTTTGTTTTTCCGCCTTTGTTTTCATGACAAAAAACCCAAAAGTATCAATGTGTCGATTTGAAATGTTGCTAGGGTTTAGGGATTTAGCTTGGTGGATTCACGATGAGATTGGTTAGGTTTATAATCATGAAGAAAGAGTTCTTTGGGGGTAGTACCAACCTTGTCGCTCACGGTTTGGTAGGTACCAACCTGCAATTATTTTTGATAACTTGGCCTGCCTTGCAATTGCCAAACATAATCTCAATGGAAGAGAGTTGAGCCGTTTGACTTCTTTGATGGCTCAAGATTGTTAATATTACCTAACAACCTCATTAATACACGTTAACCAATCAAAAAGTTGCAGATTAATGTCAACGATCACATCTATGTATTGATTGTATTGATGGCAGACCAATAAAATTTCTACTTTATACCACCATGTTGCAAATTTGCACAAGCAAGTAGGCAAGCATTATCAGTCTTAACTTGCCCCTCCTTAACCAATCAAAACATGTCACGAAGGCAAAACTCTCCTGCATTGAGATTATGGACTCATTAATTCTAAGTTATCAAAAGTAATTGTAGGTAAGCATTAACCTCACCGCCCATAGCTCGGTAGGTACCAACCTACAATTATTTTTGATAACTTCGTCAGGAATTAGGACCTCACTGATTTTTAAGGATTTCCGTGCAAAGTCCGATATTTCATGGATTCTTGCATTTTTCGCATAGATTTCACGCTAATTTTGCTCTAAATCTGCAAGGCTTCTACATTTACTCTTTTCATTATCTAACAAAGTGCAGAATCCGTGCGGAATTAGCGTGAAATCCGTGCACAATCTGTGCGAAAAATGTACAAACCTATGAAATATCGATTGTCGCACGGAAATCGTTTAAAATCCCTAGTGTCCTAAATTCCTGATGTTGGCATGCCTTGCAATTACTTAGTCCAATAACTTTGTGGAGTTGAGACATGAGGAGACTGCAAATTACAGTTTTTAATAAATAGTTTCTTGTTTAATAAATCAATGCAACATTTGGTTAATTTTAACTGATCAAGTAGTCACAAAGTATTTTTTTGTGCGACTCCAACTTTTTCCGAAAGTAGGATTGATAACACTCCAGACTCTGTTCCGAAATAAAATGCCCGCGGGAACATTGTCCATAAAAGAAGTAAGTGATTTTTTATTTTGGAATAGAAGGAGCATCACAAAGCACCACAATGAACATTAAAAAAAAGGTTATGTAGTTAAACCATCTATTGTCTATTTCTTTTTAGAATTTTGTTTTTCCGCCTTTGCATGTCAAAAAAAAGCCAAAAGTTTCAATGTGTCACTATTTGAAATGTTGCTAGGGTTTAGGGATTTAGCTTCGTGGATTCATGATGAGATTGGTTAGTTTCATAATCATGAAGAAAGAGCTCGTTGGGGGTACTTCATCTATCCATAGTTTTAGGGCATGAGGAGTGAGATCTACCCTTGGTACTTCCTTTCGGAAGTAGATTGGTTAAGGAAGAGGATCTTTGTAGGTCTTCTTCTTTTAACACACATTTTGTTAAAATTGAACTACCAGACTAGAAAAGTGATGGGGAGTGTAGAAAAGAGCATTTATTCATTTTCCACGAATAAGAGAAATATTGTGTAGAAAAATTGGAGACTTATCTCAATTGAGAAGGGCAGCACTCCCCATCACTTTTCCAGTACAGTGGGGTCCAACATGGAATGGCGTTTTCGGTTTCGCAGTGAGAAAAATTTCAGTACTGCCAACTTTGAAAGCCTCCCGAGAGCTCAAATATTGGTATTTTACCACGAAAATTCTACCAGAGACTTATCTTTAAGTTAATTATATGTATGCCAAATTTCAAGGCCAAAAGATTCACCAAAAAAACGTTATTCAAAATCTACCAACATTGGTAGTTATTCACTGCTGCCAACTTTGACAACCTCCCAAAGATTGAATTAATTTTTTTTTGCCATGAAATTCTTGGAAAAAGAACTTCTTTATGTTAATAACATATGATAAAAATTTCAAGGCCAGAAGATTAATACAAAAAATATATTGACAATCTACCAACATGTGTAGTTGTGGGAAACAATGGGGGAAACTTTGCTACCAACTTTGACACCCTCCCTACGGTTGAGAAATTGTCTATTTACCATGAAATTTTTGGTACAACATGCTCTTTATGACAAAATCATTCATGCCAAATTTCAAGGTCAAAAAATCTATACAAAGAAAATTATTTACAATCTACCAATGTGTGTAGTTTCCCCCATTGTTTCCCACAACTACACATGTTGGTAGATTGTTAATATCGTTTTTTGTATTAATCTTTTGGCCTTGAAATTTTTATCATATGTTATTAACATAAAGAAGTTTTTTTTCCTAGAATTTTATGGCAAAAACAAATTTAATTCAATCTTTGGGAGGCTGTCAAAGTTGGCAGCAGTGAAAACATTTCCACAGCTACCAATGTTGGTAGATTCTGAATAACTTTTTTTGGGTGAATCTTTTGGCCTTGAAATTTGGCATACATATAATTAACTTAAAGATAAGTCTCTGGTAGAATTTTCGTGGTAAAATACCAATATTTGAGCTCTCGGGAGGCTTTCAAAGTTGGCAGTACTGAAATTTTTCTCATTGCGAAACCAAAAACGCCATTCCATGTTGGACCCCACTGTACAATAGTCTAGTTTTAACAAAATATGTGTTATTTGTTCGTGGCATGACTTAATTCTTTTCATTCTGCTTGGTTTGAGACCATAATGTTTGGAAGAGTTTATGATTCTTTTTCTCTCTTGCCATGATTGTCATCTAAAAAGTGTCAAATATAATTCACGAAACCTAGAAAGCTAGAGTGAATCATTGTTAGACAAATGCTTCCATTTCTAATCTGATAATGAATGGCTTGTGAGAATCAATCTCACTTCCTTTCCTCTCATGTAGGAAGGCCGTAATTATGATTTTTTTGAATTTGGGGTTTTGTAAATCAATGTTGTCTAATTCAAGGCAAATCGTAGTAGTCTCATCGTTGTGCAACTCTGGCTTAGTCCATAAATAGAATTGATACATGATCATGAGACTGATTGATTGATTAACTCTTAAAGGGCTGATGGTGATAGTAGATACGTTGGCATATATTTGACATTTTTATAAATAGAAATTTCCAAATTGAGACTCCAATAGCTCATTAAAATCATGTCGACATGAATTTTAACTCCATTTTTTATCTTAAACCCATAGGAGGTGTGGAACCATGCCAAATACAATGAAATATTGGTGTATAATACTGGTTGGAAAGGGCTCATTGGACTTTTAAGGGTTAAGTTATTAAATGATTCCAAATGAGGTTTAATAAATTAACCCCTAAACGTCCTCACCTCTTTCCAGATATGGAGAATTTCAAAGATGTTTTATAAAATGTAACTAAGAGGGATATTTTGCACTTTAATTATGAATAAAAGTTGTACATTATGAATTTTTGATTCTATTCATACGGTTAGATCTATGATTGCAATCACCAATATTTTGTATAAAATTTAAAACTTAAAATTGAAAATTATTTTGTAATTTGATCACAAATAAGATATTGATACTTTGTACATGAAACTTTTTGTGATTGGTTGAAATGTAATATTCTAAGTGTAGTGATTTTTGGAGATTTTTTGGTTGCTTAATTTATAAGTTGACTTTTTTAAGAGCACTTTTATATTGAAATCTTTGAAATTTTGGGTGAAACACTACAACATGAAATGAGGCATAAAATTTTCACAAATTATCGCCTTTCTAATCGGATCACACATGCATGAAGCTAACTTTGCATAAAATATATAGTAAAAAATCCACACTGCAAAAAGTCAATGACGGATGAGAAAACTATGTATTATTTTGCTCATTGTTCACTTTCTGGACGGTTGGACGTTTAGGGGTTAATGTTGGCCAATTCTAAACATCAAGGCAGATTGTAGTAGCAAAAATGCTGATATCGAGTGTTGCCACATGTTTCTATACCAGTGTTTAAGGTTTCAATCTCAAATTCAATTGGCCTTATTTAGAGTGCCATTGGTTTTGGGTGGGTGTTTAACCCCTAACTGCCCAACCTTCCATGTTTTGGACGATGTATAGATTTCATCCACGTTTTCTCATCCATCATGCACTTTTTGCAAAGAAAAAAAAAATACTACAAAGTTTTATGGTAAGATAGCTTCATGCATATGTGATCCCATTGGAAAGGGGATGATTTTTGAAGATTTTATGTCTCATTTCATGTTGCAGTGATTCACCAAAAAAAATCGAAGATTTTAGTCTAAATGTGCTCTTGAAAAAATAAACTCATAAATTTAAGCAACCAAAAAACCTCCAAAAATCACTACACTTAGAGTATTACATTTCAACCCATCACAAAAATAACCTTCTACAGATTGTCCATATCTTATTCGTAATTGAATTACAAAATATTTTTGAATTTCAAGTTTCAATTTTTATAAAAAAAATATTGGTGATAGCAATTGGAGATCTAACCATATGGATAGAATCTAAAATTTACAATGCACAACTTTTATTCATACTTCAAGTTCAAAAAATCCTCTTAATTGCATTTTATAATGCATCTTTACAAAACTGCCAAATTTGGAGAGGAGTGAGGACGTTTAGGAGTTAAACCGGGCATGCAATCATATAAGGCGTATTTGTATAGGGATGCTTTCAAAGTCACACTTTATAGTCACTCATTCCAAAACTTGCACATACAAGCATACAGGCAAGGAGATTTTGACCTTCAATATCCAAAGTATTTTTTTGCTAAACAAAACAAACATTAGAATCATCCGAAAACAAAACTCATCCATGAGCAAAGTTCAAGTGGAGTTCTCTTCTTATAATTACAATTTCTAACAAGCATTGCTTATGAATAGTTTCCATGGTCAGGGCTTTTGGCTTGGGAGAACGTGTGCGAACGCTCTTCTAGCATTGGGGAGGTCACGAGTTCCACACCCCATGATGGTGCAAGGCCTTGCTTTAAATTATTCTCCAACTGCCCATATACTAGTTTTGCAATCTTTTAGAACTAAAAACGAGTATAAGGTGAGTTGATTTCTTTCCACTTTGAGACACTCTTTTTGGTTAACTCTAGTATATCTTGTAGTAAATAGAGTTAACCGAAAAGTTAGCCCAAAGAAGAAAGTTTTGACAAACTCATATTGAATTCCTCTTGAACTCATATTGAAATATAAATAGACCAAAAACTAGTCTATGACAAGTTGGGAGACAATCTAAAACAAGGCACTGCCATTATTCTCCCTACCTCGCTATGGCTCCCATACCTTCCACCAAAGCTCCAAGCCCATGGCCCAGAAGGGGACAATCTGTGACAAGACACTATTCAACCCAAGTATTGTTCAATAGAGAGGTTAGAAGTAGAGCAAAAAGGGAAGTTAGATACACTTCTTTTTGGTTAACTCTAATCTCAAGAGGATTTCAAAGAACCTAAGCTTATGAAATTATGAATGTTCAAATTTGGTTGCATACGCGTGTTAAAGTTTGGTTGCACATAAATGGTACGTAGTAGAACCGAGCAAGAAGTCAGAGTCTGCAGTTTGTCAGTGTCTGTCAAAGCATTGTCAGTGCGGTATTTACAACATCTGTAAATAGGAAAGGCCGGGTGCCGGCAATGGCCAAAGAATGTAATCATGTTACAGTTGTGTCGTGAAAAAACTGTCATTGAGAGAATGGGAAAAGACAGACGGAGAAAAAAGAGTCAGGCTTCATGTTATCCAGAATTATTGAAGACTCAGGATGCAAACGTGACGGTCCACAAATGATCATTCATGCGAGAGCTTATCCCGGGAGAATGAATGTCATCATGCAGACAGGACATGAAGGTCCAGTTGCTCTGGATAACTGTTCCTGTTCGTGCACACAAACTCCTGCCATATCCAGCGAAAAGAGCATGTTCTAGGCCCTGGGCTTCTGGCAACAAAAACAAAGCAGGAAAGAGGATATAACAGAGAGAGAGAGAGAGAGAGCTAGCAATGACCTTGCTTCAATGTTTGCGTGCCAGCGGGGTACGTCTGTCTACGCAATGCCAGTCAATCATGAGAGCAAAAATAGCAACAATCATTCAAGAGACAACAAACGATTCAAGGCCCCCTCCCTTACCGACAATGATTCTGGCCGCCTTCCTGCTTGTCAGTGCCACTCCATGTGTTGGGTGGTACTACCACTGATGTTTCTTCTTCTGGCTTCCAAAAACAGGTGTCACCTGCTTATTATTACTTGAACCGTCTCAAACGCTCACGTTCCAATCCATTCGCAGTTTCCTCTTTTAACTTTTGTGACACTGGCTCCCCTTTTGATCGGTAGAATCACAACCACCGACGTCTTGAATTTACCCATGTCTGCAGAGTACACTAGAATGGAGTACACTGTCACAAGTACAGAATGCTACTTTCTAAACAGAAAAAAAGAAGGAAAATGCTAATTGATTCAGAAGACACTGGTCAGTGAGGTACTACTGACGCACTGAAATTGGATTGCAAAGCATACTTTGTATGCATGGATATAGTACAACTGTTCAGAGTGGCAGAATAGCCACGAACAATGACACTAGACAGCCTGTGACGATTTAGTCAGGAAGCCGTATGTTTCAGTCAGAATCTACTATCACATGAAAAGGATGTACCGAAGGATTATACCTGAATAATAATCCCCCCCGTGTGCAACCTGGAAGCGGGGCTATTCTACATATGTGCATGTATCTACTTATTCTCCTAGACCATAAGAAGATGGCAAATAATCGACTTGTAACAGATTTAGAGCTCTTAGTTTACAAGTGTCCGCAACAGAAGGTAGCTTGCTGTAAGAACAAAAAGGGTGGGGGGGGTCGACTTGAATCATACAATGCTTGATTGGTGGGGTACAAACCCCATACTTGAATTCGATCTCAAGTGCAACGTCCGCGAATCATTCTCAAACTGAAGACATGAGTAGCCCTTCAACGCTTTCACATCTACCACAACCTCGTCCACGAATACCAATGCAGCATTCTTGTCCTCCTTGCCATCAACAGATCTGCTTCCTTCTTTCACAGCCCCAGGGAATGGATTCTCTCTCGTCCGGCTCCTGGACTCTGCACTTGTGGAAAGATCCCCCGAGCTTCGCAGGCGAAACCGCTGCAAGCCGGCTTCGTGATCAATCAGGGGTGTAGATGAGTCGGGAGGCAAAAACGAGGGACAAGTCGTTTGTTGGAAGGTAGTAGGAGAGATGTTGAAGACACCACCTTCGGGCTTCTTGGGCTCCTTGACAAAACCATCGTCATCAAATGCAAAGTCTGACATGCCTGGGTTTTGTACTATTACTAACACCGGTCTGTGTGTACCTCCATTTTTAGAGATTGAAGTCGGCTGCAAGATTCAACACACAATTATCAAAATGCAAGCATCTCATACTTATTATCACGAGGAGGTCTCTAGTAAGTAGCCCCCTTAGTCTTGGGTTGAACTTCACTCCAAATCACTGTCGCAACTTCTAATGTAAAGGTTTTCAAAAAATTGTTGAAAAATAAGTATAATCAAACCCACTTCAACCACTGTCTGAACCCGTTGCACTGATATACACGAACGACCTGGACCACGTTTTCCAAGCACTACAGAAAAGATTTGGAAGAATGAGAGCAACCCAGACAGTTACGCAAAAATAATGAAGGAAGCTCACCACTCCAATGTGCCATTCTTTATGATCCAAGTTGTTGAACTGCTTCTCATTAATTTCCTGTCAACGTCACGACAGAGACGTCAGATTTTTACTGTGCACTATCCACTTGACTCAAAGGATTCAACGGTACACATGAAGTAATCATGTAAGAATTAAAGTAGGCCATACCACACTATAAATTGGTGGCAAGATGCGTTGACCCGTGGGGTGTAAATTTGGAACGACGGTGAAGAATGGGGTCAGCTCCCTCGATCTGAAGGTCCATCTGCAGACAAAGGACGTCAATACAACTGCTGCCATCTTCGACTGGAAAACAGAACAGGCATGAGAAGTGAAGAATTAAAATAAGAAAAAGGGAAAGGGCAAGGGGCAAACATAAAGAATCACTGTAATTCCAATTTGAGATACGAAACTGAATCATACAGATTCCTAGCGCTCGTCAGCTGCTAATTTATGGATCTTTTAGCACACTGTAAGTGAACTCGGAAACATTAGATTTGCTCAAGATTAATAGCGGTGAGATACTTACCCAATGTAGAAGAAGATGCCAATCTCTGTGAACTCTCGAACAAGAAGTCTCATCCAGTACTCATTAGCTAAGCCATCCGTCCGTGCATGCATCTGCCCACAACAACGTCAACTCTCATTCCTTAACAAACGTAGCTTGTCCTCTCCTCTTCTAGTCACATTGTGAAGACGAAGACCTTGCTTTTGAAACCACAAGCACTACACAGTCTTCCAAAGAGTGACTTGTTTGAGTCAACTTCTATTCAATAAGACTTCCATTCACAATTCAGATGGCAGGCTTGCATTCGTGCATTGAAGACAAAGGTTTATGCATATATTTATACAAAAGGGAAAAAAATAAAAATAAGAAGATTGCATAAAAGCATTCCATGTCTTTGTACACGAAACAACAAGAGCAAGCATCAGAGAATGTACTGATTGCTTACCAAAATTTCAGCAACAACCATCATCAGCATTGCACGTTGAAACTTCCTGCAGCAACGAAGGAACGGTTTAAGATCAACTACGTTGTACTTGAGAACAAAAGACTGTCGAGACTTCAAAATTTAATCTAACGGTAATCATTCATTCCCAGGCTTACTTGAACATGGTGTACTTCGTGTAAACCGCAGTGTGCATCATGTGCACTCTTTCGTCCTGAATTTGCTGTAATTGCTCCCTTAGCGCTGCAAGGTTGCGTGCAATGTGTACCATAATGACGTAAAGTAGTAGCCCATAAATGAACACCACCAGAACCTGCACAACAGTTGGCATATTGCACGTAAGCAAACAGCAGACCTAGTGTGCCACTTTACAGCCAAGGAAGATGAATATTCTTATAACGTAGGACAAATGTTAATATTCTTGTCACTGCATACGTGGCACAACAGGGTTATGCGTTGATCTTTACATCCTCTCAAACGCCTTAAATCTTGCTAGCAAGAATCCAGTCTAAGGTAGAGAATACGAAAACCTCACCCAGGTTCTATTGACTGAGCCTTGTTACCAACTGCAACTCATCTATTCATACCATTTAGTAAGCCTTCAATTAGCAGGTTAGACTCCATAACCAATAATCTTTAAATAAAAATGAGGTTGTATACTATCCCTTCAATACTGGTCTACAACTTGCATAAGAAATCTCATAGTAAAAATTGATCTCAAGAGAGTTTGACTCTTGTTATCCCTCTATTGAGTGATAACCACTCTCCTACATAAGTGCTGGAAAGCGTAACCTCTGCCTTATTGATATTCTTGTCAATGCGGTATTTGATTGCACAACAGGATTAGGAGTTGGCTCTTTACTTTAAAAAATTAATGCTCGATCAGGGCACCCTAAACCTTCCCAGCAGAAAAAGATGATTCAGTCAAGAGACTCACGGCGAATTGAGGAACAGCAGCCTTGTAACCCGTGAGGGTCAAGTACAAGAGCGACGCGAGGCCAGCGATGCTACGCCGTTCCGACACCGAGAGCTGCTCGTGCATGATACAATAGCCATGGGCAATCAACAGGAACGCAATGAAGCACGACGTCTCGAAGAAGATCCGTGACACGAACACTCCGAAGGCCACCCAGAATGAGCATGTGCTCAAGTTCAAGCACGAATACCTACAGCACACAAGAAAATTCCACAAACAACAGTGATTCTCCGCACCTCAAGCACTTGCAAATTCTACACACCAATCTAACCAACGCTTAATCACCAGCAGCATATATCGATCAGGAATTTCATGTCACCGACACGTAAGTTAAGACCCCCGAAAGTAAGTAACTACCAGAATACGAAGGAGAGACCCAGAACAAGCGCCTTGAGCACCGGAACGGCTGTCAACATCCATTGCAAATGACTAGTCTGCACATCATTTCCACACTCGTAGTATCAAAAAAGCGGTTCAAAATCCAACAAATAGGTTAATCAAGAATTCAAATCTCGATTTCAAATTTTCTCCCACTAATCAGAAATCGTCTGCCACCCACTGCCTCGTCAAAAATCCGGGTAGTAGTAGTACAACAAACAGGTAGGTGAGTCAAGAATTCAATCTCCCGGGAAGTGTTTCAAATTTGCTCCCACTAATCTTAAGGAAAACAACTCTAAAGAAGGCTTGCAAGAAAGAATGAAACTCAATCGGCGGAGTTGATTTCAAATTAATCAGAAATACTCTGCCACCCACTGCCTCGTCAAAAATCCGAGTAGTAGTACAACAAACAAGTAGGTGAGTCAAGAATTCAACCTCTCGGGAAGTGTTTCAAATTTGCTCCCACTCGTCTTAAGAAGAAAGAAAAACTCTAAAGAAGGCAACAAAGAATGAAGCTCATTGATCTCCAAGAGTAGTAATCGACTGTACTGTACACTACTAACCTGCCATCGCCGCTTGCTCCAAGTATTGAGCGTCCACAAGAACACCAACACCATCCACGTGATCAAGAGACCAAAGAAAAGAAAAGGCAGCGGCCGGTACGACTCTTCCCACTCGCTAGGGCTGCTTATAATCGCCGGCTTCACATGCTCAATGGCCGCGTCCATCGCTCCTCAATCAAGCAATAAAAAACAAACCCAACGAACTCTCTGTAACGCTACAACCCCTCATACCACCTCTGTCAATCCCCTATTGCGAAAACCCACCACCGAAAGTCGGTAATCCTTCATATATTGTCACCTCGCAACAAACACAAAGCCACCCCTCAAACATGCTACAAGAAAGAAGCAATACTCCGAGGAAGCAAGCAAACAAGCAGGCTATGCATGCGCTGTTTGTTTGCAAGCTTTGATCAAGCGATCAAGCTCGTGCGCTGGCTTTGTAAAGTGAGGCCGGAGCTGCAATTCACTTGTATGACAATCTATGACACCAGCAACGTACTAACATCGGGAATGGTGCTCCTTCAAGGGGATACTATTGTGTATCAGATACTGCTGCTGTTCTGTACCATGCTGGTGGGCGATTGATGATTCTATCCACGGCACCAAGGCAGAGCAGTGAGTGAGTGATCAGAAGGTTGCTGTAGCGATGGATGATCCGTTTTGCTGTTATTAAGTCATGACTGTAAGCCCCTTTTTTCTCGCGGGGTGCGAGATGACGAGCCTCGTGCCGCATTGCTCGAGTCCCTGCGTTTCTCCGCGCACAGACGGCGTTCCTAGATTTCGGAGTTGGTAGATTTCGGGGTGGTAGATTTCAGGGGTGGAATCTAGGATATCGGGGATTATTAGATCGTTTAATTACGCCGTAGAATCACTGTTACGGTGTCTGGGTGGGTAGCTGGCTACCTGACTGCGGTGGAGTTTAATTGCTTCTTACTCAACGGTCAGTGTATTTTAAATCAATTTTTTCAAGTTACCCTACATGTGGGTCCGTCAGTTTTGTCCGAAGTTTGATAAATTTGTAGACGTAAAACCAAAGAAAAAATTATTTGAATGCTTCTAGTTCTTTGTGAAATTGAAACTTGATAATCAGTAAAATTTTGAAAATTAAAAAGAATGGTATTTTATTTTTATTTACATTTTTTTGAAACAAATGGATGCTTTATTTTCATTGCACAACATAACATTCAGTAGCATGCACTGTCTCTGCCTTGGTTCTACAGTAGATGGTGTGGAATATTCCACATCCAATAGTATTTCATCAGTAGCTAAGTGGATAGGTGGAGGTTCAAGGTGATGAGCAAAGTGCATGAAAGAAAGGCAGTGGGCATGAAGGCTATTGAATGTTATGAACAACAGATTACAAACATCACACTGTGAATGAAGAGAGCACGTTTCCAGTGCTCCCCCGTAGGTGTTTTTTTTGGAATTTTTTCCTACAACATTTGGACTAGACCCATAGCTCCTAATTATTTCCAACTAAGAGCGACACCCCCACCGTAATATGAGCCCCGGGAGCAATCCCCGTCGTGCTCAGGGTTCCTATCAAGCAGGGAAGTATTAGTCCTCACGACATGCATTCGACCGGAATCGACCCGCCGCCCTCTTTGGTGCTAATAAACACTCCTAAAGGGAGCCCACCTCTTGGCTATCACCTAGGTAGTTTAAGGTAATTCCGTACCAATGGCATTTTATATTTCAAAACTCATGGCATTCAATAGCCTACATACCCTATCCCTTTCCTTCATGCACTCTATTCATCACCTTGGGACTCCGCCTATCCAATTCGTTACTGATGAAGTCATATTGGGTGTGGAATGTGTTGCACCATCTACTGTGGGGCCAAGTAGAGCCACTGCATACAACTGAATGTTATATAATCTATTTTGACACACTAGTGTTGAAATTGATCTAAAGGCTCACTACACTCAACCTTGCACTCTGTAATTGCACATTCTCTATATATTGCTAGTTTGACACAAATTAATTTAAAAATGAAATTTAAAATTTAATTTTCTCAAATAATGTTATTTTAGTATGGCAAAAATAGAATCTTGAAGAATATTCATAGTATCAACATGAAAAAAAAATCAATAATAATATTTATTTAGCTCATTAGTGTCGATTAGTCTACAATATTTTTCATAATTTTTCATGTTGTATACACATCTTATTGAATAACTTTTGTAAGTGAAGTTTTAAACATGCATAAGAGTGTTGTGATGTACATAGTTCATGACATTCTTTAGCAATTGGGTTCCTTTGGATTCCTGCAAGTATAGAGTAAATTAGCAATGTGATTAATCAAAGAAGACTTGAATGAACACATGGTGCAAGGGATTAGAACTAAAACCTCACAATATGTATCTAAAGAGGTGTCTTGCAAGTATATAGCAAAGGAGGTTTTTACAAGGTTATACAATATTATGGTTAAATTCAACGCTTTGTTGTTGAATCCCAATTTCTATATTGTATTTTGAGATGCAACTACCAATTATATGATGACATGTGCCACTTTTAACTTTTTTAAATAATAATAATAATAATGCCATGCTTAATAGAATATTTGAAGTCCATTTGTCTCATGATCTAGTGTCATTAAAAAGTAAAATTTGCAATCTCCATTGGAGTGATGAAGCTGTGAATATGTAGATTATGAAAGAAATTTCATTTATTCATGTAAGTATATGTACATTCATTGAAAATTTGGCAATGACATTCAATTATTGCAAAAAATTACCATGAAGATAAATGTTGGTTCATTGGATTGTGCATTTTGTCGTAGTTTAAAAATTAAACATGCATAATGGACAGTTTTTATTCAACGAGACATTCCTCTTTGTTCTAATGGTGTTTTAATTTTGTCCTGAAACAAACAGGAATTGTATTCCATTGCATCTTTTTGGTAATAATTTAGTTGGAGAGGGTCAACATGTGCAGCTAAATCATTGGATTATGGCACATACTGGTCATAAGTGAAGAATGCAAATTTGTATTATGTTGATAATACCAGACAGACTAATTGGTACACTGTTGGGGTTACATCATCATATTCATATTCATAATAATAATTATTATTATTATTATTATTATTATTATTATTATTGTTATTATTATTATTATTATTATAACACTGGCCCAAATACCATGGTGAATAAAAGTCTGTTGGGATATAAGGTAGGTTGTTAAAAAACATTTTGTTTGCACATTTTGTCCTAAAAACAAATGTCAAACTTTTTGGGGAATTGTTTTTCCAGAAATTATTTTACAATGAAAAAGAGAATTTTGAAGAATATTTGTGAATATTTCATTTGTCAAACCATATATACATATTTGTTTATTTTCAGTTTTTATTCGACACACATGTGTCAACCTTGCCATTCACTTGTGGTAATTTATATGTCCATGTCTTAACCCCTAAAGGACCAAGAAGTCCAAATTGGGTCTCATGTATTTTTAGCATTTTTGAGCAGGTAATGTATGGACTTCCTTTAGTTCAGATTTATTTGTGTTTTGACCAACATATACAATGCTCTTCACTAATTCCGATGCTATAAAACTTGACCCCATCTGAATTGCATTTTTCACAATACAATCAATTAAATTTGTCAATTTGAAACCATGAATCCTTGGTCCTTTAGGGGTTAAGGACATGAGTATCGTACACAGCCGTCAGGGTCAGCATCTCATGTTTGACAGAGCAATTTTGGTGCGTTTGACTATGTAGGGCAGACCCTCTTTTTTTAATCGCGAAGGGAAGAAAATTTTAAAATTTTAAAACCTAGCTCGGGTATCGCAAAAATTCCAAGGTAATCGGAGTTCATTTCCTTGTGAGACATGTGATTTGTTGATGGTTTCAATTGGAAAATACGATCAATCAGATTGCTCTTGGTTGCCGATTTGCAAGAGAGGGAGGTGCAAATGGATTACTCTGTGTTGTCAGAACGGACTGATTGGTTCGGTCTGAGGTCCACATCAGCAAAAATGAACTAACAGAAGCTGAAATTTTTCCTCTTTTCAATCACTACACTGATTATCCCATTTAGTGCGTGTGGTACTAGTTCCAAAAGCACGCACTATTTTGTTGAATCTCAAAATTAGTGAGGGCTGAAATTTTTACTGAGTGGCTGAAATTTTCATTTATAGCCCCCCTTACCCAAAAAAATTTAAAATTTAATTTTTTTTAAAATGGGATAATCAGTGTAATGCACATTTGTGTCCACCAAAAATTGAGTTATGGTCTCTTGTGCATTCCTGCATTGGTAATAAAGGTACCATTTGTCCAAAATTAATTATTTAATTTTATTTAATTTTATTTAATTTTTTGAGTTATGAACATTTTGACAAGTTTTCTTTTCGATTGGGGAGGTAATGACCTAAAAATTTCACAATAAAAAAATCACACTGCCTAAAACCCTTCATGGATGAGAAAACGCGAGATAATTTTGTTCATCATGTTAAAAAAGCGCAGTTGGGGGTTAATATTCTTCAAATTTCTCTTATTCACATATACATATACATACATATACATTTACATATACATATATATATATATATATATATATATATATATATATATATATATATATATATATATATATATATATATATATATATATATATATATAATTTCTTAAATATTTGGGCTCTCTTCTTATAATTTTATTTTTTCTAATTTTAATTTTTTTGCCAATCCTGGCGACTGCCTACGGTAGTGAGGGTTGAGGTTACACTGTTGCATGGGGGTGACCAGAACTGTTCCCCGTTCATTTTTCGTTTTCCGTTTGGGTCCATGGATTCCAATGCTCAACATGAGACCCAACCGAACAGGATGACCAACTTGATAGGAAATTTGATCTAATCAGGTCAGTCAGACTTGGAAAGTTGGAATTCAATGGACGGAGGCGAACTGGTCGAGGAAAAAATTCAATCTAGAAATTAAAGACTGACTGGATTTTATGAGAGTACAGTCCATTTTGACAGCCACTGTAGCTTTCCCCTTTTTGATGTGTAAAAAAGGAACAGAAAGAACAAAAAGGGAAAAGGCAAGTGATCATTTCCGGCCATCGGTGCATTCCAAAAGTAAGAAGCCGCTTTTTCAAAATCCTTCAAATGCACCTACGCATTCCAACTTCTTGTCGCCTAGAGTGCCCATGTGGCAACGGTCTAATGGTTGTAGAACGAATATATGCACACGAGACCAAAGGCCTTGCTACCCATGATGTCTTTGAGGCTTATATCAAAATCTTTCCAATGTGCAATTTAATGCGTTTCCAGTCGTCTTCATGGGAAAAAAAAAAGGGAGTGTCGTGTGGAAATCAAGTCTAACAGTTGTAGAAGGAACGTATATGCACATGAGAATAAGGTGTTCAATTTTATAGACTATAGACCCCCACTGCTATCCTTGTTTTTTGAGGCACGGATAAAATGAATACCTACAACGTATTCTTTATTTACGATCATGGTACAAAGACCATACAACCTTATATCTTGGAGAATACCCTTCTTTGGTGGACTTTAATATTTTAATTAAAATTTTGTTGTTTTCTATATATTTTATGTGTTTATATGTTGCAAATTCAAACAAATCGTCTATTATATTATGTGGACACACAATATTAAGTTGAGATATAATACTTAAAACACATGAGTATTTAATGAAGAGTCAAAAGTCTGAAATGTAGCAAAATCATTATCGGAAAACCTAAAGAGTTGAAAGAATATAATACAACAAAATGTGCATATGAATATCATGAATTACGAAGATGTTACTTTTACCAACATAATAACCTACATATATACAAGACATTTATAAAATATAAAGAAATAGATTTTGGTTTGACCATTTTATTGCATGAAGGTTTGATGTATTCCAATAATTTGTTGCCTAGGTTTAAATTTAACATTTGAATTTTAAAAAAATGGAAAAAATTATAATAATCTAAATGAAGATTTTACTTCTACTCAAAAATCTCTTAAACGCAATCAAAATTTGAAGAAAAATAAACTCACACTAATGGGATGTTTTATTTCATTGTGCTATTGGAATAGGTGTGTGAGAGAATGTATTGCAGTATTGCATGGGCGTTTAAGTTCTTAGTTGAATACTCAGGGTTGAACAATCCCTCCTTCAAATCTCTTGCACATCCATTTAAAAATTGTGTTATCAAATCATAACTCAAGATACAAATAGAGTATAACCACAAGGTTACATCCCAATCTTCTTTATATCTGTTATAAATAATTGAACAAGTTTTAAAATTAAAATTTTATTCTTGAAATAGTGTAAATGTGTAGATAATATCTGCTATACTAATAATAATAATAATAATAATAATAATAGTAGTAGTAGTAGTAGTAGTAATGCTGATTGAAGAGACCATTGTGAATGAAGAGTATGTTGAAAGTAATTCGTCACTCTATGCCTCAAGGACATGGATATCTAGGTATACCCTTGGTGGCTCCTCTTACAGGCAAAGCCTATATTATAAGATAATATATATGTTGTATTAGCATAGTACATTACTTGCAAAATTGAAATTTTCTCAACTTAGTCAACGTTGTGTCAAAAAGGTATATTTTCAAAAAAGTGTGAAAAAAGTGCAATAGAATTGGACTCTCCACTCCAGCAGTGCAAATAGTCGGGTAGTCTCTGCCAATAAATTAGTTTTTAACTCCAGATTTGTAGAGTACAAATATTATAATGCTTTTATTGATTGATTTGGATTGATAAGCTATGGAATAATCTAAATTTAGGGTCAAATTACTAATCGTTTTTTCCACCTGGCTGGCGACTATTTCTGATCTGGAGACACAGTTTATTTTAGAAGATCCCAGTAACTTGCACTCAAGTAATTACAAAAGGAGCCACAATCTAGAATGGATATGAATGGAATGTCAACCAGGTTGGATAATCTCATTCTGCTAAATTCATGGTCACCAGCTGGTTTCATAAGGCTCTTTATTTTAGCCCTTGTGAGCTGTACCCTGGAATCTAGAATATTGGACATGCCACGTCATCATTTACCTAAAGAATGATGATAGAGGGTTGGATGTCCACAGTAAGGTAGGAGCACCCAATTCCGACAGTATACCCAATACCGATAATTTCTACACAAGGTAGTCATTTCATAACTCAAATCTAAGCACGTCATAGAGCCCTTATTCTTTGTTGACCAAAATGATAAGCTATCTATGGTCTACCTAGATTTACGTTCTAGGATGATTACCATGTCAAGAAATTATTGGCATTGGGTACACTGTCGGAATTGGGTGCTCCTACCTTAGCCCCGCCTCAAAAATCCCATGTTTTAATTTTTTTTATCTTTCATGAAAATGGATGAACCCTAGCAAAGGCTAAAGAACCTTATGTTGTTTGGTATCTCATTTTATCACAAATAACATTCAGTAGCATGCATTGTTCTTGCCTTGGTTGTACAGTAGATGGTGCAGAATATTCCACACCCAACAATACTTCATCAGTAGCTAAGTGGACAAGTGGAGGCTTAACCCTTTAACGTCCCGATTCAACATTGTTTTCAAAAAAGCGTTATAAAATGCTTGATGAAAACCAAAAATGGAGTTGATGGTCAAAGCAAAGTTGTAATGTCAATGTGAAGATCACATCTGTACGGTTGGATTTATTCTATTTTTATTTAATATTTTAAAATTAATTTTGCAAGGTTTTCTCTTGAAATTCAATTTAAAACCCCAAATTAGCACAATTTTTTTTTAAAATATGGTAATAAAATTGGAATATCATGCACTACTAGATGGTATGGTTTCCATTATTTGATTCCACTTATTTTGGAAAATCATATTTAAGGTCCCACTGTTTGAACTAAGAATGAAACTTGACATAAACCAATTCTATTGTTTTTCTAAAAATCAAAATAACCTATTTTGAAGATCCAAACCATACAAAGGATAGTCAACTTGCTCTAGAACCAACATAAATTTTGGTGGATGAAGACTGTCCAATTTGGATGAGAATCTAACAGTTTCAAATCTAAAGTTGTTCCAGATCTAAAGTTGGACACTTGCGGAGCTGGAGGTCTGGCATGTAGGGGTCAAGCTCCTAATGGAAATGAGTCCCAATTGTAAGTTCTTTGGAGTGAGCAGAATTCTTACATTCAAAGAGATATTCCATTTGAAGAAAATTATCAAAATTTACAGTAATGACATTAGTAAAAAAGAATCTTACTTGGGTAAAAAAAACTTGTGGTTTTATTTATAATTTCAATACAATTGAAAAAAAAAAAGTGTAAAGTTGGTAACATTACACAAGGCATATTGCAGTATAACATTGGTACAGTGGGGTCCAACATGGAATGGCGTTTTTGGTTTCGCAGTGAGAAAAATTTCAGTACTGCCAACTTTGAAAGCCTCCCGAGAGCTCAAATATTGGTATTTTACCACGAAAATTTTACCAGAGACTTATCTTTAAGTTAATTATATGTATGCCAAATTTCAAGGCCAAAAGATTCACCCAAAAAAAGTTATTCAGAATCTACCAACATTAGTAGCTGTGGAAATGTTTTCACTACTGCCAACTTTGACAGCCTCCCAAAGATTGAATTAATTTTTTTTTTGCCATAAAATTCTAGGAAAAAAAACTTCTTTATGTTAATAACATATGATAAAAATTTCAAGGCCAAAAGATTAATACAAAAAACGATATTAACAATCTACCAACATGTGCAGTTGTGGGAAACAATGGGGGAAACTAAACACATTGGTAGATTGTAAATAATTTTCTTTGTATAGATTTTTTGACCTTGAAATTTGGCATGAATGATTTTGTCATAAAGAGCATGTTGTACCAAAAATTTCATGGTAAATAGACAATTTCTCAACCGTAGGGAGGGTGTCAAAGTTGGTAGCAAAGTTTCCCCTATTGTTTCCCACAACTACACATGTTGGTAGATTGTCAATATCTTTTTTGTATTAATCTTTTGGCCTTGAAATTTTTATCATATATTATTAATATAAAAAAGTTTTTTTTCCAAGAATTTCATGGCAAAAAAAAATTAATTCAATCTTTGGGAGGTTGTCAAAGTTGGCAGCAGTGAATAACTACCAATGTTGGTAGATTTTGAATAACGTTTTTTTGGTGAATCTTTTGGCCTTGAAATTTGGCATACATATAATTAACTTAAAGATAAGTCTCTGGTAAAATTTTCGTGGTAAAATACCAATATTTGAGCTCTCGGGAGGCTTTCAAAGTTGGCAGTACTGAAATTTTTCTCACTGCGAAACCAAAAACGCCATTCCATGTTGGACCCCACTGTACAATATGAAATTAGTAAGGCAATACACTTTTTGGAACCACAACCACTTGTTTGCACACCATTGTACATGTTGTATTGCATATCCATATATTTTTGGACGAATATACAAAATATTGACCTACATTCATCCAAAAATTTCCTTTAAAGAAGAAGGTTTTACAAAGGAGGGAGTATGAGACTCTTACAAATAACGAATTATGTTTTTTTTCTTTATCTCCAAGTTGGGAGGAGAAAAATTACTACATTTATAGAGGAATTACATTTATATGGGTTACAATTAGAGGGAGCACAATGTATATCTAAAGCCTAAAATCTTTATACTTTCAAAATGAGTTTGGTTGTCTTGCAAGGACCCAGGGGGGTGCACTGTACTAAATACATACAAGTATACGTGAGTGCATAGAACGGGTATTAATTTGAACATTGTCGTATTACGTATACATACAATAGACATGTTTGGAGTTGAAAATATTGACATATACTTACATTAAACATATATTTCGGACGGAATAGATCTGTATACAAAGGTTTTTAAACATATAACCCCTCGTATACATGGGGGTTCTTAAAGGGGGTCATGAACGCACGTGATTTCTCAAACATAATGTAGAGTGCACCCCCCCAAGGCAGGGATGAAAGAAAAGCAAAATTGAGACGGTTCTTCAAAATTGGGAATTGAAAAATTTGATGTTTGAAGGGAGTCCTTGGAAATTAGGGTAGTCAATAGATTTTTCTATGACCTCAACTTTAAAATCCAAAGAATATCATTGGAGTGACCAAAAAATACAAAACAACTTACATTGAGATTCTTTTCCATTTGTTAACACATTCATCTCAAATTTCAAACTATTGTAGTTCACTAGCAAGTTCGGCACCTGTCAGCCAATTATTTAATTATTATTTTAAAAATGAAATTTGACCAAATGAATATTCTCTTAACTCCATTTTTTCTTTACGATGAAAAAAACAATTTCACAAAATTCTCGGAATCTATTTTTAGAATTGTTTTTTGCCAAACCTACAACTAGTAAAATATGGTATACCAAGCTCATTCAATGACAAGTGTCATTCTTGGGTTTAGTTATCTTAAACCTTGTCACTCACTAACTTTAAATTTAAATTATACATACATACATACATATAAAATGCACATTGTCACGCAATGTGTCACGACCCCGTTGTCACAAAAATGGTCACATGTTCATCCGGAATGCTTCATCCCTTGTCATCCCAAATGCTTTTCATCTGGTTTTGTAAGACTTCAACCGGCAATCCAATTCATTCGGCTCTCCGAGTTCATTGTTGTAGTGCAACAAGTCTGTGCTGATAAATATATATATTATTTGGTTTGGTCGAGCCACACTCACCCTAGAATGTAGCCAGGTAAGGAAACGTGGATAGAATTATCTACATACCCATGTCCATATATAAAATTATGAATTATAAGGCACTTTCATCCATATAGTGACGATTGTAGCACCTTTTTTTTTCAGAAATCTTTGTCAATTTCATCAACTTTTTAACCCATTTTTTCTATTGTAAAAGTAGCCACTCCCAAATTCAGGTAAGACTGGCCAAAATTTGCTAGAAGAAGTTTCACTGTATGGAAGTTTAGGAAGTTTGGCAAGACAAACCGGGAATAATATGCTTGATGCAATTCCTTTTCAGTTGAGGTCAATCAGCCCTCTGACTCAGTACAAGTCAATCACTCAAATAAACTCCGTCCAATTTGCTCACGGCAGTCCTCACTTGTTTGAACCCTTTGTTTGTTAAATGTAAAGGAAATGGGAAAATGGTTCATTGACTTGGACTTAGGGCCGCTTCACACTATGGCCGTCCAAGTCGAGAGGCCGTGGGATTGAGAGTCCAAACTTTGTTGAGAGTCCAAAGAAATCTACTGAAAATAGGCATAAAATATAGTTTTCATTTTTTATGAAAAGAAATCGACGGCCTCTCGACCATAGTGACGGGTCTTGCAAAATGTAGGACCCAAACTTCCTCTCGAGAGGCCGTCACCTTGGTCAAAATGTGTTGCCATGTAAGCATTTTGAAGGTCCTCGGCCTTTGGACTTTGGCCTCTAGTGTGAAGGGTCAAGAGGCCGAAACCATGGTTTCTTGCAATTTGATTGGTGGAAATCGACGGCCTCTCGACCTTTGGCCATAGTGTGAAGCGGCCCTTAACACATAAAGGACCAACCATCCATTTTATTTTATTTTTGGACAATTTACAGATTTCACCCATGTTTTCTCATTCGTCATGTACTTTTTGCAAGAAAAAGAAATACAACAAAATTCTTTGGCAAGATAGCTCTCGAGATAGCTTCATACATGTGTGATCTGATTAGAAAGGGAATGATTTGTGAAATTTTTATGCCTCATTTCATGTTGCATTGATTCACCAAAAACCTCAAAGATTTTAGTCTAAATGTGCTCTTGAAAAAATAGTCTCATAAAATTAAGCAACCAAAAATTCTCCAAAAATCACTACACTTAGAATATTACATTTCAATCCATCACAACAAATTTCATTCACAAATTGTCAATATCTTATTTGTATTTGAATTACAAAATATTTTTGAATTTCAAGTTTGAAATTTTATACAGAAATATCGTTGATAGCAATTGTAGATCTGACTCTATGGATAGAATCTAAAATTTATAATGTGCAACTTGTATTCATACTTCAAGTTCAAAATATCCCTCTTGGTTGCATTTTATGATGCATCTTTGCAAAACTGCCGAATTTGGTGAGAGTGAGGACGTTTAGGGGTTAAGTTATCAATTTATCTAAGAAGAGGAATTGGTCCAGTCACTGTATTGTATAGTGCATTCATTTTGCAATAAAAATTTATTCGAAATAGTGATTCAAGTCATACTCTACATCCAAGAGGAGACTCCAAGGATAGACTACGATAATCCTATAGCACCTTCGGCAGAAAATGATTCTAAAAATAGATACCAAAATTTTGGGGAATTCTTTTTCTAAAAAAAACGGTAAGGGAAAAAAATGGATTTAAGAGAATATTAGTTTTGCTGAATTTTATTCTTAAAAAAATTAAATATATGGCAAAAAGTGCCGAAGGCGCTATTGGGCTACGGTATGCTATCCATGTCCTTGAGGTAGGAGTAAATGAACTACCGCCAACAAACTCTTTATTTACAATGGTCTCTAGGCTAGTGTTGTAATTACCGTAAGTTAATATCTAATCTAGCACACTAAACACGCAATTCGCTATTTATGCACTTGGTCAAGTGCGTTCATTTCATAAGCAATTCTTGCTTAAACTTTTTTGTGTAAAAAGTTCTCTAAAAAACAACCATTTTTGTCGTTCTACAATTACTTTCATTGTAAACAAACAATTATTTAATTTAATTTTTATTCTTATCTTTATCTTTTATCTTTATCTTTTATTTTATTTTTTCTTTTATCTTTTCTTTATCTTGTTTCATTTATCATATTTCTTTCTTGTCTTCAATTTCTTTTCCTTCTTGTCTTCCTTCTTGTCTTCTTCTTTTTCTTCTATTTTTTTTCATTCCTCTTGTGGCAGCCGCAAATCCTTCGCCCGCACCAAAGACAATTTTATTTTTTATTTTTTATTTTTTATTTTTTATTTTGTCTTCTTTTTTGTTTGGGGCTCATGAACCCTGAAAATAAAAATTTTAAAAAATAAAAATTTAGGGTTCAGCGGCTGAATCGGCGAAGATAAAAGATAAAGATAAGAATAAAAATTAAATTAAATAATTGTTTGTTTACAATGAAAGTAATTGTAGAACGACAAAAATGGTTGTTTTTTAGACAGTTTTTTAGACAATATTTTTAATGCTTCTGGGGACCAAGTGCATGATTATATGGCCAAGTGCGTAAATAGCGAATTGCGTGTTACTAGTAGAAACACCATCAACGTAGACTAGCGAAAAGACTCACGAGAAGATCCCACACAACGACCTAAACTAGTTATGGGTCTTTTGGGACATGCGTCTCTAGTCTATGCGGGTGGTGTTTCTACTACACTAAATGACATATTTAGTATTTGGGGAGAATTGATGTCTTTTTACTACAATTTGTTCAGAGGTGAGGAGAAATAGTGTCTCTACACTACTTAGGAGTTTACCACTTGTCATTCCCATTTTCATTGAAAGTGCCATATTCCTTTCAAGTGATGAGAGTGACATGAGGTGGCATGCCATATTTATTATAGAGTTGCCATATGTCATAGGAACACTACATCCATATGTATTTTCTCTTACAATGGCACTGTATCTCCCTAAAAACTGCCCCTATTTTGAACGTGTAGGGGCCCACCTTAAAAAATAACCCCCACTTCCAAGGGTTTCAAATTCCCAATGGGGTCCTATTAGAACAAATTTGGGCCGTAGGCCCTAAGTTTGCAAAACAATTTGCCAAAAAAAGACCCTAGAGATCCCAAAATGGAAATTTCAAAAAATGGGACCCATGGATGAACAATGTTTGCATTAACGTCCAGGGGGATTTAGAGTTGGGGATTATTTAGTATGGTGGAACAAGAAATAATGCCAAAATGGGAAAAAATAAAATAAAATCCAAAACTAATAATTATTCAACACATTAGTGTCAGTTGATCCAGTTGTTAACCTTTGGTATCTTTCAAACAGTGAAGAAGAGCTTTCAGATGCAACTATAAGACCTGGTAAATATTACATAAAATGACATTAGGAAGTAATAATCAGACACTGTTACTGATTGGATTAATTTAGGGGCATGATTGATGAAATCTATTATAAGGCAATTATTATACTGTGGGTGGTGAATCCATCACCTATATGGTTGATTGGGTACTTAGGCACTAACACGTGTTAGTGCCTAAGTACCCAATCAACCATATTATGTTGAAATTTGTCTCATACAGTTCTAATCAACCATCTTGTGTTGAAATTCTATATACCAATTATGTTGAAATTTGTCTCATACAGTTCTAATCAACCATCTTGTGTTGAAATTCTATATTCCAATTATGTTGAAATTTTATGTTCCAATCATGTTGAAATTTTCCATAATGTTGATGACTATTTATGAAAAATTATAAATCATACAATGTGATATTCTAAATATGCAGATTGTAGTGCTTCGACTTTTATCAAAACATGTGAGGGCCGAAAACGGTAGACTACCCCCATCATACGGTTCTTTAGCCCTTGCAAGGATTTACCCTTTTGCTCTTACTGCATCAAAGATAAAAAAATTCAAAACATATGATTCTTGAGGTTAGGCTGTTGTGGACTTTCAACTCCCACCATCATTCTTTAGCTAAAGAATTATGTAGCATGTGCAATATTTTAGAATTTGCTACAACGATTCTCGTGCAAAGATTCTTATTCCTAGGTAGAGTTTACAAGGGCTAAAGAACCTTATGATAACCACCCAAGCCTTAACCCTTTAGTGCCTGGGTAACTAGTAAGTGGTCACTAGGTCACCAGAAAATGAAATGTTGTAAAATCTATAAACCATTTCAGTCCAGTGTTTGAAGTTCAGATGTGTAACTTTTAATTTTGCACATGATGCAATTTTTATTTTTTTTGGAATTGAAATTTGTTAGGTATCCAAATTCTTATGTGCAAAACACCAAAATAGTGCAAATACCTCGAAATAAAACAAATACTTACAATTACAACACATGCAGTATGCAATATTTATTGTGCATGGAAGTTTGTTATTTTTTATTTGTTTTTTAGTTGGATTGTGTTCTCTTGTTCATGTTCCATTACTGTATTTATTCCAATCTTGATTGATGTACCAACTCCTTTCATATTTTAAGGTATAAATTTTTTGTCCTAAACCTTCTATGGACAAGTCACTCCCACTTATAAAATTCACAATAATTATGTATGAGTCCGTTCTTGACATAAAAGATTGCAATGGAGAGGTGTTGACACAAGTCATCGCTTAACAACTTTACTTTCATTTTTGAAAATTTTACCCAAATTCTATTTAACTTTGAAATCACATACTCTCCAAAATCTCATTTTTTAATGTGCAGTATACAACTCAAAGACATCCTATAATCTTCCAATTCAACGGTCTGATCATACTAAAATTCAACTGAGACTTGTTTCATTAAGATATGCTTACATTTATACGGTTGAATACTATTAATGGTGTCTCTAATTTCAACAAAGAAAGTTTTTAAAAATATCACCCAAAAAATTGTAGTTTCTCTAGAACCACCCTAGGCACTAAAGGATTAAAGAACCTAAAATTGACCACTTGAGATTCAATTCAAGGGCTTATGCAAGTGAGTGGAATTGGGGCATCTAGGATGTAATTCATGATTCTTTTAGTGCTACAAAACCACAACCCATATGTAACAAGTGGGGTATGACTATGATTTCACTTTCAAAGTTTGTACAAATTACATTTCATTTGATTATTTTAAAAATGATTTGAAATCATTATAATTCATGAATCTCATCTATCTATTAACCAAAAATAATCTCAATTCAATCTTAAAAGAATCCAAGCACAACGTCTTAAATGAATGGTTTAAAGGGGATATACTTTAATCCTTAAACGTCAACTCCAACCCCTCGGGCTAGGTTTTCTAAGTTTTCAAACCACAAATGATTCTTTTTTCCTGAATTTTCTTTTTCAGAATCATCCATGACAAGAATAGTATGTATTGTACTTACATTTCTAAAATGTAAATTACTTATATATTTTGAGGTTAAATCTCAAAAATACTCCATTCTATCTAAATTAGAAAAAAGGCGTGTGGTGTGGTAGAAATTACATAGCAGAAGTAAGGGAAAGGGCTAAAACTTTGAGCTTGCTTACTCACCGTTGGCCCCCTATTGTGGCACAACAAAACTATAAGGGCAACTAGCTCACAAACCACAAACTCTAAATAAATTTTCATTTGTGACCCAAACAAAACAAAACAAATAAATAAAATAAAAAATCCTGCATATTGGGTGCACTACTCAAGGTTCCTACGAACTCATGGAAACAATTAGAAACAATTAGGGTTACCGTTGAATTTTTAACATGGCGGGGAGTATCGTAGTTGAGCTGGGGTACTTGGTGGGCAAGTGGTGCCGGTATGAGAAAGGGCTAGTATCACTAACTTGGTGCCAATATGGGCCTTCTGCACCACGCTGTGACACTATTTATTGGGACCTAACTTGTGTACCTCTTTTCTGCCGAGTTTGACCCCACTCAAAGTCACAATGAGAGGAGGCTCTAACTTAGAGCCCCTTTCCATGAGGCACTCAACCATGTCATGTCTAAAATTGAAACCAGATTCACCGTGAGAGCAGGTCCCGTGAAAAACATCGGCCATGGCTTGATGAAGTGACAAGCCTGTTCAACCCATCAAACACCCATCCTCTAATTCATGCTCAAAAACTAAAATTAATTTATACCTTTTGAGCGGGCACGGGCTCTTCACGAGGGCCGCCCTTACTATGTGATTTCAAAGTGGTCCATGCTCCTTTCAAGGTTTCTTTTATTGAAAGTTTTGATAGGCATTTAGCATTTAGCATTTGACCATGGTCCCTGAAACATGTCAATTGGCATAAGGTTCCTTAACTCTTCTTTGCAACACCTCAAAATTTGGTCACTATTCTCGAATCACTGTAGCAAAATCCCAAATCATGGCAAGTCCACATCATTTTAAACTAAAAAAGTTGGGTGGTGAGACATTATCAAAGCATCAAGAGTGCTACTTTGAAAATGGTGGGCTCCATTAACTGCTAAAGAACCTTATGCTTATGAGACCATGACATAAGATATTAATTTTTACTGATTAAAATTTTAAGAAATATACCCAAAATAATGTGGTCAAGCTGGACAATAATAACAATGAAATCACATTCAACATTTGAGATTTAAAATTTCAAAATAAAAATAAATAAATAATAAATAATAATAAAATAATTTGTCAAACTTTCTATTCATTTTCTTGATATGTACTTACACACAACATTCTTTGGAGTCAAGCTTCACTCTATGATCATTACAAGTAATGATGTGACATTTGTTTTCTATGACAACCCACAAGTACAGTCATTTCCACTTTCTTAAAATTTTAATCATTTTCTTAAAATTTTCTTCTGCCCTCAATTTTCCATACTAAAATTTATATTTTACATTTTTCACATTTTTCACAAACAGCCTTCTATATCTTATATCTAAATTGAGTTTTCGTAATTTTTGGATAAATTATGAAATTAAATAAGTTTTAAAGTTTCTGTCTTTGAAAAATTGTAGTAATTACAAAAAAAATCAATTTACCTCAAAATGTTAATAAAAAATAAAGATAATTACGATGAACGTTGTGGTCAAGTTAGCATGCTTGTTGCACATCTACACAAAGATTTTTGATAGGAAAACATGCTCTACACTGTATTTTGAAACTTTGAAAGCCCAAACTTCAAGTTGGCATAGACAAATCATCATTGCTTCCAAAATCTAATGGCCAATGGCTCGTTGAATGCAAAATTCTCATGCCCTCAATTGTTCATTGGACACCTAATTCATACAAGTTACTGATTTGGAGATATTTCAAAAAAGAAAAAGAAAAAAACTCAACCATTTTTGGCATGCAAGGCTTAAAAGGGTTAATGCAAGGGTTGGGAATAATATTAGGGTCTAGATGGTGCTCATATCTCACATTTTAAATTTGAAGCTTGAATTGAAAGCCATTTTAATGTATTGTGCTTCACAAGAGTAAAAAAATCTACAATAATTTCTTAAAATTGACAAAGGGATTGGAAATAAGACATAGATAACAAATTATGAAATGAATTTTGGTATAACCTTGTAATTACAGATTCTCAAAAATCTGCCTACAAAAATTCCGCACTAATCAATACATAGGAAATGTTAGAAAACAATTTCTATTTTTATTTTTTGTATAGAAGCATTCCAATCAATCACATGTTTCATCTGTAACTCAATGGAACCAAACACATGCCTACACGTACTTCTAAACTGCAGACAATACCATATACATGTCCTCGGAACCAAAAGACATAACAAAGCCGTATGGGAATTAAAAAAATTCTTATTCCATCAAGAGGTTACATTCTTATGAATGCGGGTACAATTAACAATAATCCAAAAGAAATCAAAGTACCACTTTGGCTTCTCCCCTGCACATACCAACAAAGATGCTCGATTCAAAGCAAACATATTATGCGTCAAAGGACTCCTATACCAAAATGCACCACCATCAAATCTAGACCCAAGCCTTACTATACAATTTATTGAATTCACATAGTGTAACAATAGATTCTTTCACGAAAGAATAAATACCAAAATTCAAAATTACCAACCACTAATTAATAGCATTATCAACAAAGAATGGAAAGTAGAACCACTCATGGTCATTATGCACATTCATGCTAGAGCAGCTACACACATTCCCTCTATGAAAAAATTATTGAAAAATAATTCCAAATACCATAAACAACCATAAGAAATATCTTGAAGGAAATTAACATCATTGCCATTCACTATGCCATGTCAATCTTCCTCCATAAAAGAAAAATAGAAAACAATCAACAACTACCAACAAACCTAGACCCACCTTGAAAACCTAAAACAAAACCTTTAAGGTAGCTATACCTAAAAGGAAGCATTTACCTTAAAGCGTGCGTATCTATTGCAGTGTGACATTTCACTGCTGAAAATGTCACACTGTAATAGATACGCACGCTTTAAAGTAAATGCTCCCTTCTAGGTATAGTTACCTTAAGTAGTGATTAAGACCACTGTATATTTTGTCAGCACAAGGAAGCATTTGTCACAAATTTTGGGGACGGGACCAATTAGTTGTCAAACTTTCCTGCCTGCAATAACTCATTTAGCAGTACTATGCCATGTATATCTCATAGCTGGTCAAATGGGCTCTATTTGAGATAAACATCCACTGACAACCAACCCAGGGAAATCACTGTGAAAAATTTAGATAACCATGAGAGAACAAATATAGGGTGTCTTTAATTCATTTGAGATAAAATTTATAAATCTTTAGAAGTAATATAGAGTGTTTTAAAACCAATTTGAGGATATTTCACGAATATTCCTAGAATATATTCTAAATATACTATAAATAGCATAATATTCCAATTATTTCATAGCCCCCATTAAATACCCTGTGTTCGCTCATTTACACCAAAATTCACACTAAGTGACTTTTCCGAGACAACCAACCATTGAGCTAGCGACTTGGCAACCACCAAAAGAGAAAACAAAACCTTATACAACCCAACCACTCGTACCTTAAAACTTCGACCTAATTTTACTTAGGTACTTCATTTTTGACTCTTTGGTTACTTGGTTATTAGTTAATAAAGTGTCTACCTTCAAAAAGGGGAGGTAATCCTCTACCAATGGTCCTTTATCCAGTGGACATTGAACTATGAGTGGATGGATTAGTCATTGAACTATGGGTGGATCGATTAACCCCTAAACGTCCCAGTGTCCAGTTTTTGGACAACGAACAGATTCGAACTCACACTACACTCACATTATTTCACGGATGAAATTCATTCAATTTTTTGAAAATACTTTATGAAGTTGTTGTCCTATCTAATGGTTGGATTTGGTGTTACTAGAGTACATTTTTTTTTTTTTATATTACAAATGTGGAAGTATGTCAAGCAGTTGACCAAGCCAAAATTGCATTGACTTTAGTTCAAAAGTGGGCTTGCTAAAATGAGGTCATAAATTGAAGTAACTCAAAATTTTCAAAAAATCACCATTTCAAGAGTATCTCATTTCAAATCCATTCCAACAAATTTTACTCAAAAAATATCAATATCTTGGTTGTAATCAAATTTAGAAGGTATTTTTAATTATAACTTTGAAATATTATAATAAAATATCAGTGATGGCATCGGTGAATCTAACCATACGGATGGAACCTACAATTCAATATCTACAATTTTCATTTGTATAACAATTCCGAAATATTCCTCTAAATAGCACTTTATAATGATTTTTCTCAAACTGTCAATTCTGGGGTTACCCTAGGACGTTTAGGGACTAAACATAGTCTATTCATGCTGGCCTCAAAAGAAGATTAGAGTTCTTACTACACCAAAATCACCATATACTGTGGCCCATGGTATTTTCAAGAGGCTTTACTAATAATGATTTTTTCAAAGTAGTGTGGTAAAATTCATCTAAATTGGATGAATGTACCCACTCCATTCACGCACCCACAGTATAAGATGATTTCAATGCACTGAGTATTTTCAAGCTACGGTGTCAAAAATATGTAGTAACAAAATATGTAATCATTTGTAGGACTACAAAGAATTAATTTATTTTTACCTATTTAAATGACAATTTTATGGTGTGGGAAAATAGATTTGAGAATAATAGTAAGTATGATTCTCAAGTCTAGTTATCCACACCATAAAATTGTCATTTAAATAGGTAAAAATAAATTAATTCTTTGTAGTCCTACGAATGATTACATATTTTGTTACTATATACGAGAATGTTAAACGTTATTACATATTTGTAGTCACCGTAGCTTAAAAACACCCTACTACACTTATTATCCCATTTAGTGTGTGTGGTACTAATTCCTGAAGCACGCACTATTTTGTGAAATCTCAAAATTAGCGAGGCCTAAATTTTTTTACTAAGTAATTGAAATCTTCATATCACGCTAATTGTACTGCATCACAAGTTAGAGATAAATTGCTTCATCTCTTGCAAATTGACTAAGTAATATTTTGTTGTCTCTGCCCCACCAGGAGAGAGACTACGGAAACGCTTCGTTTTCAAGGAGTTACATGGCTAAAAAATACAAACAAGGTGTAAATCTAGGGTAAATACTATGGCAGAGACCACGCGATTAGCCACTTGTTATTTATACTGTTTGCTTAAAATATTGTAAATGAAGTACAAATATTACTGTGGCATAAAAGTGGCATCTCTGTGAAACGTGAGGTGTACCCAAGCAGGTGTATATCGTACGGAGTAATGTATAAGGTCAGTGGTGACCGAGTAAATACGCTATCACTCTACAGACATGTTTTGTTACTTTATTTTACTTTTTGGAACAGACAAAAAGAACTTTATTGCAAAAAGTCAGTAACTTAGATGACCATATGAGTGTCAAGACATTTCCATGAATCCATGGCATCCACTCCGCTCACAGTCTTGTTATGGGACATATATATTTAGTAACTATTCTTTTATTGGCGAAACTGTCAAGAAAGGGACCACATACATCCCTTTATAATGAAGGGAATGCCCCACATTGGTTCTCCTGTTGGTTGCATGTTTTCAGGGAATTTAAGTCCACTACAATACACTAATTATCCCATTTAGTGAAGGGGGGTTTATAGTGTGTGTGGGAAATTAGTGAAGGTGATACTAAATATCATTATGATGTAAAAACTAGCGTAATATGAAGATTTCAGCTTTTGCTAATTTTGAGATTTTATGAAATAGTGCGTGCTTCGGGAATTAGTACCACACGCACTAAATGGGATAATTAGTGTAGTTGACATTATAAAGTTGAGAATGTCATACTTTTAACCTATCTAAAAAGGCTTCCAGACATTAAAATGAGAAGGTTTTTTATTAGTAAGAATTTTAATTTTAAAAACCTTTTTAATTAAAGGTTTTTGGCAACCTAAATCCTAAACTTAGTATAAAGGATGTGCTCTTTGGATTCTATTATAAAATGATAAAAATGCATAAATTCCACCAAGGTGCACTTGAAATATCTAAGGGCCCAAATTTGAACATAACCATAGCAATTCACTATAATCCAAAAATCAATCACACAGGTAAAAAAAATGTTTTTATATCCCTTCACGACACCTGTTTTTTTGTAATGCTCAACTAATATTGTATTTTTATGCAATCAAAATCAACCATATTGAATTTCACTTAGGGGTGGTTTACACTATGGACCAAGAGCCGTGACCAAGGAAAATGGATTAATTCCATGGTCACACTTCCATGGTCATACTTCAAAAGAATGTAATTTTTAAAGCCCTTGGGCCTCTCACTAAGTGTAAACCGAACTTGGACCAGGAATTAGAAAATAAATAAAACGACATTTCAGGCCCATGGTCTCCTCGTTCGGCAATGAGAGAACCCTTTTTGCCTCTTTCATCACAAAATCCGGGGGACCCTTTAACATTATCCACTAGGCCTATTTCTAGGCCTTTTGAGGACCTCAACTTCTTTGGTCACTTTTCTTTTTTCCTTGTAGTATAAACCTAAGTCATCCCGGGACGAGTTGATGGAGCGAATCACAGATTTTAGAGCTGCATGGGACGAGTTCTTGGTCCGTAGTGTTAACCGCCCCTTACAGAAACAAAAATTCCATTTACAATGAATTTTTTTTTTACGTTTCAATTGATTTATTCAATAATTAATTAAAAATGTTGTTGATGAATTTTTAAATCTAATTGCGTGAACATGTAGAAAATATCATTGCTCATATATCTCCTTGCAAAGTTGATAGTCCATTAACCTTAAAAAATTGCAAAATTTATGCTACAAATTATAATGGTACTTACCCAAATTTTATAAAATAGATATTTCTAAATTGTAGTTTGATTTTGAAAAACTAATTGCACCATGGTGTTCAAGGACATGAAATTACTCTAGAGTGAAGGTTGTAGTGTTCAATTGTTGTCATATGATTTTGAGAATAGTAAAAAGAGAGGGAAAAAAAACAAATTCGTAATTGTATGAGATCCTACAATACATAGTTGTTTGCAATTTTGTTAGCATATTTGTAGTTCACAAAGTAATTTTTGGTAGTAGTGCAAGACATCTTTGCCTGTATTTATATATATATATACTCCGTATTACCTTTTGAATTCTTTAGGTATTATAACTGTTTGACCATCCTCCATTGTTAAAAGAGCATGTATATTGTGGGTGAAGAATATGTTTAGTATGTTTAGAAATTTCTCTTTGCATGTGGTTTAATTTTATTTAAATTTCTTTTCAATAAACAAATAATCATTTGTGTGCATTCCATTGGAAATGTTTTATCAAAGCCTTTTTAATATTTTCAAGACCCCCAAAAGTTATGGAGGACCATATCTTCCAACTCATTAGAGATATTTATAAAGGACCAAGGTGGGTGACCTAGACTATGGTAGTCTATTCTCTAATATAGAAGAGATCCGTAAACTCAAAGGTGCATGAAGATTTGGGGTGTGCAATTGTGTGCCATCCTCGCAATAAAAACGGCAAGAATGGCTAGTTTGGGCTCAAGGTTCAAACTCCCACACCGGACTTCATGGTACCACACTGGACCACGTTAAGCGTATTCCGGTGACGCACCTTGACACAGGGCCAAACCCTTACCCTACATTTTTTTTTGCCGCAAATATAACTCATACTCTGATTTTATTTTTTAGACTCATACTCTGATTTTATTTGTGGATATCTGTGTTTGACACGGACTTTGTGGATATCTCTATTGAATAGACCCCAAATTTTCATTTCAGCTGAAACTTTTTTGCACGCAAAATTTTAGGAGTTTTGTTTGTCAATCAGGACATGACATCTGCAGCAACTGTCACAGTCAACACAGCGTACTTTGAACGTAACCTAACCTATCAGGCCAGATTTGATCAACCATCACAGGACTTTCTAACTGCTCGACACACATGTCCTTGTCCTAAGTTTCATTACAATCAACTGCATCCTAAGTTTCATTGCATCATAAATGGGGAAATAGAATAATATCTGCAGCTTTTGACTTGCAAAATGATAAGCTAAAACAACTTCTATGATTGCCGTAACATTCTAGAAAAGCCTTGTAGAGCATTCAAGTTTTACAATGATGTGAGCCTTTAACTCTTAATTATGTCCATCTTAAGGACACTTCAAAGATAAAGATTGGAAGACTGATAGTCATTTTTTATGTAAACTCATAAATGGACATTTCATACTTTGATCATGCATGAGGTCATGGATGATGAAAGGTTTCCTCACTCGTGGAATGTTACTCCCTTTTACCTTTGTCCAGAAATAACTGTCCTAGTTTTGGCATTTTTCAACTTAACATTTTTGTTGCCAAAAAAAGCCTTATCAATACTCAAAAAATGGTCTTTCTTAAATAGTAGTATTTAATTTTTGTGTCACTCTCATTGTCCACCCTGTTTCAAGTGGACAAGGCTCATGTTTGAAGTATAAAACATCGGACAAAAATTAGGAAAAAAAATTGTCAAAAACTAGGACAATTATTTCCGGACAAAGGGAGTATGTACAAATGAGAAGGTGAAATTGTCTATTACAAAAATTACCTCCAGGTTCCAGCAATGATGTAGGTCATAAAATTTGGGACCTACTCCATCACATTGCTTTCAGATTGGTTGGCAGTGATGGCAGCCTTTCCTGGGTTTCTCCATGTGTCCTCTCTCGCCCCTTGTACTTTCCCATCATGCATATGAGGCTCCTGTACTAGGAGCTACTCTGATTAAGGGATCATGTGCTTAAAGAGATTTATGTTCAACACCAACACGCAAAAGCTGATCAAAGATGTGATCAGCTCTTGGTGTGCCACAGTATTCATTGTCAATGTGCACAACAAAAAAAATGACGATTGATGACTGGTGATGTGAAAGGAATACCTACAATATGGGTGAGCAAGCAATGCCTCATATCTTCCAAACCTAATTGTATCCCATACTTGAGACATTCATTGTTAAAATGTTTCAAAGCTGCTTGAACCATGAAATCTGACTGGCAAGGACAGCAAATGTCAAGAGGTTTAGATTGGAAAACTCATCTATAGAATATCAATGAGACTGCAGTGTTGATCGAATGCTGCAAAGCTTGCCTTTATCTTTGTTGGTTTCTTGGTACATCAGATTGAAGCATGAAAGTAACTAGCATCCTGAACGTCTGCCAGGTAACCTGCATAGTCACAGAACATACACTATAGTTGAGGTGTATAAAGAGAATCTGACGTGTATCAATTGAGTTATAAATGAGATCTCAAACCACCAGTCTCATGAAGCTGCCCATAGGCCTCAACCAAACCTAAACCTTAAAATCAAAGGGATTTCGCTAGCTAACACTGAAGTTATACCACAGCTTGGTAGCTTGAAAAGATTGACAAAAAATGACTTACAAATACAGTGCTCAGGTGAGAACTGTATAAAGACAACCTCAAAGCTAAAACCTCAAGCACAAATAGACAACAGAATCAACTCCGTTATGACCTAGCCATGCTTTCTTGAAGTTGCTGCGTGTTCACAGCTGTCCCAAGTGCAAAAAGACTAATATGCCAAATCAGTAACTTAAAGAATAACTGCATTGAACTCCAGAAAATTAATACGGTATTGAAGCACTTCACAACATATCGATATTTAAAGTCGATGAAGTTTGCTGATTGTGCTAAGAAGTTCTACCTCGACTTCCAGATTGCATCAGCATCGAAGTCTCGTAGTTGAAGCAACACTGAGTCTCCATTTCTTCAAATGTCAACCTTTAAAAGGAAACCAGAGCCCTATTCTTCAGTAATCAAGTTGAAAGTTTGAGACTTTCAGTGGCTCTCTGTTGGCCCCTCCCTGTCCAGCTTCATCTTGTCAAATGTAAGAAAAAGTTACAAGCCTCATAAAATTCAAGATTGTCGAAAGAAAAACAGATTACCTGAGAGCATGAGTATGAACGTGCACAACGCAAGGAAAGCAGCTGACATGAATCAAGAATGAAAACGGCATATTCATGGTAACTAGAATGTAAGGAAGCTCTACAACAAAGAGCTTCGCTTTTGATAAAATGGATCAAGAAAAATATAAACTTACCCGCACATGAGATACATGTGCAGGAAAAATCCCTAAACAATGGCTTACTACCTAACAAAAAATGGGGCATTACACATATGAACAAGCTACCTGAGCTGCAAGAGCCAACATTAAGCATCTTGGCGTTTGGATTGCCAACAGACATGTTTCAACATGATAGTAAGGCCTGTCGTTGGATAACTAGAAAAACCTGGCAAGCCAGGGAAACATGTTATGCTCCACTTCTCCATCAACAATACTCCTCACAAGTTCATGAGTCATGACTTGTAATAGGAGCTGCTTTCAAAGGAGGCCCACAAACTTCCTTCAATGTCACCACCTGCATGTGGTGAGCCGTTCTGTTGTGCAACATGATGGGTTAAGAACGGGTTGGTAGATGCATTGGGAACGGAGCTTGCCTTCAGCTGAGACACTAGGGTACCTAGTTCTGAACCTCTCCTCCGTTCTTCTTCCATAAAAAATTTCAGCTCCTCGAGTGAACGCATCCCTCCTTTTGAAGCTGGGCCACTACTTTCATGTCTTTCAGCAAATGGATTGGATTGGTCAAGTGCACTGTCAGCTGGTTGATGATCAGCTGAGCCAAAACTTGTTGACTGCGCAAGTGATGGAAATGTACTGCTTGAATAAGAATACAACTCCCCTTGATCTAACGTTGTAGAATCACCCCCACTGCTCCAGAAATTATTTCCAAGTGAATCATACAGCTCTGTCCTTGCCAACTGGTCCGCTAATCCATCGGCGTCTTTGCTGCCAACATGCTTGCTTGGGGCTTGTGATGTGCTTTTGTCTGTATCTAGAACTCCCTCATTGCTTCTGGCATTGATCTGAAATTCCTGATCTGCCATTGTTGACAGATTTGTGCCCGCCTCTTTTTCTTTCTTCAACTTTGCCACAAGAACCCACATACTTGCAAGATCATTCTCTAAATTTGATTCTCGTTGCTTGGATTCTTCCAGTTTTGTTTGAAGAGATGCCTCCTTCTTAGCCATGGCTGCTACCAAGATTGCTTCCTTTTCTTTGGCTGCCTCAATCTCTCTCTTCAGAACATCAACAGCTGCCTCGTCTACATCGTCCACATGATGACCGTTGGACTTTCCATTCCTACTGGCCATATTATTTAAGCCTCTATTCCCAGTACCATTTGTTCGGGCCAGAGCACCACGACCAGATACTGTGTTGTCTCCATCGATGTGGGTATCCCCATTGGCCAATGCTTTTGATCGCACAGGGTTACTAGGTGACTTCATTGAAGCCAGAGCAAATGCTGTTTCCTGTGACTTCTTAAGTTCACTTTGCAGCTTTACCGACTCAGCTTGCAGTTTTACCAACTCAGCTTGCAGTTTCGCGTTTTGGAAAGTGACTTCCTGAGCCTTTATCAAATCGTTTTGCAATTTTGAATTTTGAAATGAGAGTTTTGTTACTTCTTCGGCAAGATTCTTGAGTTCGACAGCAGCTTGGGAAGCAAGCTCTTTCGCGTACGCCGATTCCTCTGCTAATTTCTCGTTCCGAATCCGGAGGCCATCCTTCTCCTCAGTTAGACGTAGATTGTCCTGCCTTAGCTTCTCCTTGCCCAGCTTCAATTTCTCTTTCTCTTGTTTCAGGTTTTCAATCTCAGCAGACTGCAAAAGCCAGTTTTGGAAACCTCTATATAAGTCATTATGCAACAAGGATAAAACTTTGAAATAAATTACTGATTTATTAATAACATCCCACCTTAGTAGTAGACCAATATTGTAAGCGAAGATGAAAATGGCACTTCGATTCTATTTCATTACCCATAATAACATCAAGCTAATCTCTTTAAAAGAGGCTACCAAACCTGAGCACACGAAGATACAATCCCCAGTGCTGTGTTACTAGCGCACAAAGCTTTGCAAAGCTTCATATGAAATAGCATTCACACAAAGTTTCAAGAAACAAACAAGCTGGAAATGACTGGAAAAATCAAAGAATAGCAAGATTCAGTTATAACTACAAGAGACACTTCTGTACCTGCAGAAGGACCTGTGACTGCAATACTGCATCCCCGTCTTCTATATCCTTGGAGGTGGCCTGTGAGTTACGGTCAAATTTATCGCTCTCAGACCCGTTTGTTTCAATATACCGAAGCTCCCCAGACAAACTACCACTATTCAGCCAAGCCCCCATATCCTCCGGATTGTCAAGAATGGTATTGAGCTGCTTATGTCGACCTACATTGCCCTCCACCATTGCAATTTGGAGCTGTTGTTGAAGTGACTCCATAGTCTCACGTAGCTCGTTAATCTCCGCAGTCTACCAATGCACAATACATGACCCAGTTACTTTCCTGCTTAAACTTCGATAAAACTGAGGCGTCAGATGGCCAGATCCTGGGATATAAGGACACTTTGAAACCCTGGAATCATAACCATCCTGGAGACGTACTTCAATATCAACACACATTTAGGTGGATCCTCCCCAACCAAATCATGAGTTACAGATGAAGTCGGTAAAGCATGATGAGTAAGGCATAGGATAATGAAGATCATGTAACATGTGCACCTGCTAAACACAACATAAATGCACACATTCAGTTTACATGACAGAATCCACGAACAAAGGATAGATGAGAACAAAATGTCACCAACCTTGGATTCCAACTGCTCTTGCAATATGCGGTTATCAGCACTTTGTATCTGCACAAAACAATTTTTAATGAGTAGTATGTACAAATTAAACTCCTCGAATTATCAAATACAGAGAGGTGATTTATGCCAAGCAGGCAAATAAGGTTGGGAAAATATGGAGATATAATGAACATACCTCAAGGTCACAGGCTTTTTCATTGAGCTGAGAAGTAAGCATTGCAATTTGCTGCAATAAGATACAAGGCAGAATAAGTAGTCCAAAATGCAATGCGGTCCTAACAGTAATTCCTTTTTCCAGAGTCCCCACGTAATAGATCTAACTGCATACTCAAAACCCTACACTTCCTCATGATCCTGATCCAGACACAAGATTTATAGAGCGGTCTCCAGATCATAGCGTCACTGAAATGCACCTGTGACATCTCAAAACCATTCGCAACAGGCTGTGATGTGACCGCAGATTTGATCCGCTGCTCTAGCATTCGTATCTGCCGCTTCTTTTCATTAATTTCCTCCTTAGCTTTCTCAACTTGAGCCTACATAGAACCAACAAGCACGCTCAAAATAAATATCTTATGACATTCACTCCAACTGGCAGGTCCTTCTATGCATTCAAATACGCTGTCTTTGGAATATCCACAATAAATGACCAAAGATCTGAAATTGGTACCATGACAAGATAACAACCTCGCAACATATGGCACTAGATACTCAAGTTACGTTTCATACTCTTTCAATGTGCATGCAAGTTTCCCGAACTTACTTGAAGTTGTGCGTCGTCAGGATTATTAGCCAGCTGTTCCGTTAAGCGTTTCAGTGAACTTGTACAAAAAGCGACCTCTCCAGCCAGCATCTTAGCCTGCTCCCTCTGCAGGTCCATCTGATCGGCCACAGTTGTCCCTGTCTGCAGCCGATTGAATCATCACAAAAAATCGATGTCCTTCAGAAGACATATAACCAGGTCGAAAGTGACGACGCAAGTTTCAAATCTTCAGATGTAGATAACTAACATGGTCTGCTCCCAAGGAGTACATATAATAAAGTGATATCAGGATGCTTCATTTGAATCGAATTCAAAAATCAAGCAAACGCAAGCAAGGGATGCTTCTGTTTATCAAAATGCAAGAGGCAAGACAATCGTCACCCTTAACACAAAATTGGTGCTCTAGTCATCCTAGCGTAGTGATAGACTGAATCATAAACTAAAATGACATTTTGAGACCTCAGATATTCCACATGTAGACTGTTAAAACCTTACATTACAATACTAACAACTATAGTATCTGTTAAAGTTCACAAATTGGTTGTTATTGTTTTCTCGGTACTCACCGAAGGTAGCCTTCGCCCTCGAATAGTAGCACTAAAGAGATCCCCTGCTTGAGTGGCCTCAGGAAAAGTGTCGATGCCAGACAGTTCATCACCTCTGCGACTAAATGATTGTCTGCGTGTGCCACTGTCCATTACAGAATCATAAGGGACAATAGCACCTGAGTTCCCATTCGGCAGATTATCTGTATCGAAGCTCCCCGAGGGACTTGCAGTGAGAGAATCGTTTTTCTGACACACAAAATACTGTATCAGAAAATAGAAAACAGACGACCTTACCCAAAAAGGGCAGTAAGAGTAAGTACAGAGAAAGTACATACGACCAAAAATCTCAAACCTCTTCGAGCAGCCAAACGAATTGTTGATATTTAAGAACAATAATAACAGATACATACCCGAAGCTTGAACCAAGCGAGCATGCCACGCTTCTTGATAGCCTTCTTTTCATCCTTACAGCCGTCCTCAGCCCCAGCACCATCCCTTCCTTCCCCCCTTCCCTCCAAATCACCACCTTGACCTCCCTCATCGTCATCCTCAAGTATTAAATCCCTACGCTTGTCAGGTAAATAAGCCAACTGCCAAAAATAATTCCAAAGTCAGTGATACCACCAGAATGAGGACCAAAGCTGGCCCAACAAGGATCACAGTTTTACATCGAAGTTCAAAAAGTCTCATCAACTTCTGGATACTATTAAGGGTGAGGCATGATTTCTACCTCTTCTTCACCAAAAGAATGCCTTCGCCGGTGATTGGGTTTCTCAGGAACTGCAACAGGTGGGATAGTATTTTTGGTAGAGACCAGAATAAGCTTTGTGAGTCTTTGGATTCTCCCCATCAGGGCTGCCTTTGCTTGTTCTTCTTCTTCAAGCCGTGACTGCATTTTTACTTGTCCAGCTTCCAGCTGTACCCAAGTGATGCAACAAAACAATAATTTTTAATCAGACAAGATATAGAATTGCAAATCCTCATTACCCGACCTCTTTGGCAATCAATCTGCTGAGATCTGATTACAGATGCAATTCAATACCTGTTTGCGCAAGTGGGCCAGGTCTTCGCTGTTCTCTTTTGCAGCATATGGCTGCCCCATAATGCCCCGCCTCAGCTGTTCCAGCTCTGTTTTCAAGCTAGTAATTTCCTTCTGATATTTCTTTATCAATGATTTCTCATCAAGAATCTGCAACAAAAGTGCATAATGTGCAATCCAGTCAAAAGACATCTAATAAATACGCTTAACCTAAAAACTAGCTGACAAGTCGCCCATGAGGCACCTCTAGAGCAATAGGCAATACATGCAAAACGTACAGATCAATGAGGATAACAATTACTAATATCCAGATACTCGTTAATCGTGGCCAGATCAAACAGATCAGGCATCAAAATGGTTTTGTACCCTATTGGAAGCAGCATGGATTTCAATCCGTTTAGCTCTGTGAGCGAATTTGAGTGTGTTGTGTGTCTCTTCATTGTTGCTGGTTGCTGGGGTGATTGTACATATCAACTGCAGGAAACAAGATTAAAGTTCGTGAGCTTCCCAAAAGTACGAGACTCTCTTCAGGAAAGAAGAGTGAGATAATACACATTTCGACATCGCTGACTCTGATAAAAGTCAAGATAGACAGTACGGAAGAAAAAAGGACGAAGGATTCTCACCGATATCCGCCCATGTCCACTCAGGGAGGATTGCAACAGTCTGGTTAATTTGGAATCTCGATAAGGTATGTGAGATGCTTTTCCATCACTTAGCTTTGAAATAACCTGATATCAATCCACCAATGAGTAACAATAACAGCCAGAGACTAGGTAAATTTACAAACAAAAGCCTGGAGTGGTGGATCAGCTCGGGTCAATGTGGAAATCAAATGACAGCACTTGAAAGGCCCTTGCCAGGAAATCACTAGATACTTCACGTGACACCCGTTGCCATCTTTACATTCTCAAAACCTCAAAAAACTGATTACAGGCAAGGGTATCAAAATCACTTCTGATTTAGAGCCATGGGCAGGGAAGGTCAGTCTTACGGTGCCAAGAGTTAACAAGCTCTTATTGATATATGACCCCTCTTTCCTGCGCAGACCAGTTGTTTCTGTCTTTGAGCTCTCTGAACCTGCAAGATCAATCAAATTCTGCAAATTCAACAAATATCTCATATTAGACCAACATTTATCACAATACGTTGGTGATCAAAAATGTACTTCACATGCACGACATAGCAAGCGGTTACAAAAATCTAGAGCTAGAAGTTCGTTCCCCCGACAACTGAAGCGATAAGATTACGAACGTACAAGCTGGGAGAGTGTGACGTCATCGTCTGTGTAGCCCTCACCTCGTGGGCTGCTTTCTACAGTCTGCGCACACAGTAAAGTAGCGATATCTTGAGTATAATTACAAGGTACGTAGCGTACCTCATTGTTGATCCCAGGGATTACAGAACATTGTACACCATATCAATACTGATAGAAATGCCAGGCAGTAATGGGCTTGGGCAAGGCACTAGTATGCAAGAACAAAAGGGGACTAGGAAATGCAATGACGCAGAATAAAGCAGGCAACCGAACAAACAAAAACGCTAAATCCGTCGATGTATTTTCATACAAGTGCTGCTCTCCCATCAAATAAAAAATGGAAGATAGCACAAATACACACCATTGTGAAGATAGTATGACTCCTGCTGCTGAGGAGGTTAAAATTGTTCGAACCAACATGCCGATGTTCTGTACATCAAAACATTTTATCAGTTGCATCTTAATGGTTGAATGAAAACGACCCCCACAATAGTACCAGCTTTTCACTTGGATTAACTTGCTAAGTAGAGAAAGGACATGGAAGATGAATATTAGAGGAAAGGGCGATTCATAGTTTACTAATGGAAAGCAACAAGATAAAGATATGCTATACAAGTATAATAAAGCCCTGTGGGTTTATCAGAGCAATGCATACATCAAAGACCAGAATATTCGGACTGCATTCTGATTGAATGTACTTCTCTTCTTCTATAGTACTTTACAGAAATTCGATCAGTAAAAGGCAAGAACCAGGAGCAAAAGGCCACTCCCTGAAAGGACAGAGCAAATTTAGCACCAATTACCTTCACCAGCAGCAATAAGAGATAAGGCATGAGCAGGTGACAAAACCACTTCCTCCTTTATGCCCTCTACATAAGTGCCCGACTGTCATTACACCACAAAATGAATAAAGAGACTGATTAGATAAAAATTACACCAAATCCCAAGGAAAACAATTCCAAACGAATGTATTAAAAAGGATCCAAATATTAAATACCTGGCTATCTTCTCTCACACGAAGATTTTGACCAATAGGGTCAAGCAGATCGTTGATAACCTGAAATCCAAAAGATAAGTACCGTTTAACTCCCCAAAAATATTCACGAACACCTTCGCATTCTGGTAAGTGAGAGACTCACGGCGCGTATATAAGAAGGGTGAATCCGTAACCACGTTGACAATAACCCAAAATAGAGGATTAACTGCAGAATTTCAAGGATGTCAAATGCTAAAAACATGTTATCCTAATCACACATCAAACGGGGAAAAGGAGATTCTCGCAGAATTGTATGTGCACCTCGTTATAGATCTCAAGGTAGGAAACCCGCAAAAGAAACTCTCGACTTGGAGTCTGTTGCAGAGCAACATATACAAATGCTTCAGTTTCTGATATGTGAAGTTATGAGGAGCACACTCATAAATGCATTTGAAACATCATACACTAACAGAAAGTCGATTTGGCAACATTTTTGCCTCCTCAGAACGACATTTGCGAGTTCAGGAAAAAAAAAGGATATATAAGAGCTCCACCTGCAACGAAATTGTCTCACCTCTTGAATGATGCTGAACACGTCTTTTACAGCCAGAGGAATAATTCCTGGTGACTTTTGATCACCCTAAAATCACAACAAGCAGGTAAAGCATATAAGTGAGTGATAAGGTGCATGCACAGGAATTCATTACAGATCCAGAGATATTCTAAAAACTGGTAGAAAACTTCCAGAATTATTACATATCAAACCTGACCTTAAATTATACGGGTCGCAAACACACAACAGAGCACCACGTCCTCAGGAGAGATAACCAACAAAACAGATATTGAAGAAGAAAAACACGATAAGATAAAATTCTTGAGCACTTTAAATTCAAACCTACATGCATTGTGTGAGTCTTTCCACTGCTAGTAACGCCATACGCGAATACAGTTCCTGCAACCCAACCCAACTAGATCTTTTAGTATGTTGGATACAAATCTGAAAGCTCAGGACCATAAGAATGAGAAACTGCAAGACACTGCAATGAGCAATGGGCATCAGTACGATATTACACACGCACTAATCCAAAATTGGCAAGCTACTATCCAGTACATATCTGAAGTGGTTGGCCATATTGTCAAATGATGAAGAATGAGAAGGTACCATTAACACCCTCCATAGCTCCACTAACAACATGTTGAGCAGCAGCATCATATACCCCCCGAGTCGTAGTTGCGGGCCCAAACACTCTGTCTGTTTTTCCCAGTACCAAAAAAGAAGTCATGACAGGGTAAATGCACCCTAAGACTAAGAAGGAAGTTATAAAAACAGTAAGCATCGCTCAGAAGACCAGGTTTCAGTGACAATGATATCCATGACAGTAACGCTCTATCACTAATTGCATTCGAGCCACAGGCAAGACTGAAAAATAAAGGCGGTTCAGCTGGACGGCTATCGTGACTTCCGTTCAACTCTGTGATTCGAGATGTCGATGAAGATCACCACGATGTAGCTAGTCACGACAAAACCATGTCAGCTATCAATAAATATCCTGCAGCCTCTACCCGCACTAGCTATTGTTGGCTACATTGAGTTTAGAGCCAATACCAAAGGCGTAGCCAGTCGATGGATTCACTTCGCTTCGCACTGTACCATCTCCGTCTGCATACCATGCGACCTCATCACCTCTTTGAATTTCCCTTTGACTGCACACAGAGAAGAATGACGCTCAAGGTTCAATGCTGGTGTACGCAGGATGCTGAGATGAACATACAATTTAGGAATGTAGCGCGGTGGTAAAGTTTGGATAGTCAAAAGCAAGACATTCTCAAGCCTGGAGAAGAAAAATCTTCAAGATGACTACACTTTACAGATGAAGATGAACTATCTAATAAATACGCACAACAGATTGCAGCTAAAGCAAAAAAGCTTACATCTAGGGTGCCGGTTTGACAGCACTGTACCGTATGAGGATGAGAAGGAAGTTATGAGTTTCTAACACACGTTATGAAACTAATCTTAATATTACAAGCACTCGTGAAGATATTCGCAGGACTGACATGGAGTATTTCACATGTCAGGAGAAATCATGTGCATCTGACAAGACTGAGTAAAGAGCTGCAAAGCTTCGTGGAGTCTCAGCTGGGAAGACTTGAATGAGGCGTATTGAAATATCTATAACGAGTTTCAAAATATGAAAAACATACAGTCACAACATTACACTGACTGTTTTAACAGATAATGAGTTCGTAATAGGGAAAAGACTCACACTTACTGCTAGTTTATATAAAAGAAGTCTTGATAGTAAAGACCTATGTAGTGCACCTAATTGTCACGGAGGATGGCCAGCTTCTCTGCTTGCGAGCAGGAAAGGTTGAATAATCGAGAATGGAAAAATTTCAATTAAAAGCAAGGTCTCACTGATACAATTTCGTGCGCTAGATCGTAAAATCTTTCAGTATACAAGCCAATCTGACAAAACACCGTGATCCTCTATTGAAGCAATTACGCAATGGTTCAAAAATCAAAACTAGGAATTAAAAAGAGAGGGAAAAAACCTGCAAGATACCATTGAATATTGTGAACTTAATTGAGGTGCATCATGCATCATTCGCGAGGTCATGAATGGCGAAACAGAGCTTGCTTTTCAGGGAAATGCAAAGTACCTGAGAGGACGAAATCGAACGGTAACAGATACATTTTCCTTCGCACGGTTTAAGAAATCTTCTCTGGAGGAAGTTGGAGTCCGAGGGCTGCCAGCTGATGCGGAAGAGGCAGAACTATGTCGGAATTTCGGCGGAGGAGTAACGCTGGAAGGAGGTGTCGGAATGTTGTTGTTCCTTCCTTTGCCGGGGGTCAAAGACATTCCAATCGTCTTGTAAGCGGAAGTAGGAGTTTGCGAACCCGACGACGACGGCGATGTCTTACTGCCATTCACTGACGGAGCTTTTCGGAACCGGAACGGGGAGCTCGTACGCGGCTTGGAGGAACTCGACGCCATGTTTTTCCTAAAGAATAAATAGGGCACAGAAAGCCGCTATACACAACTTCCTGCCAATAGTAAGATCCACGCATTCAAGCGCCGAGGACGACGGTGACCAAATGTCTCTCACTAAAAACACGAAAACCTTGTCACGCCATGGATCGTATGCTTTGCACTAATAAAAAGGCAATACCAATGCAGGTCCCTTACACATCACGAAACGAGCTTTAAACCGTCCAGAACTTCACACAGAGGCATCGGAATGGATTATTCGACGCCAAGCCACAATTGATCTGGCTCAACAATCGTCATACCATCACGCGGCCCGCTCAACCCCTCATCGTCCCCGTCCTGCACCATCCCGGGACCAAAATGTATCAAACGATTCACAAGAACCCAAGGGATCCCCTGAGGAGCAACACAAAATGCCGATACCACGCAATGCCATGAAGAAACGGGATACAAACCCGAAGCAAAGCGGGACAAGGCAAAAAAAAAAAAAACAAAGGAAGGAGAAAGGCGAAGGGCAGAACGCAGGCAAGTGCTGCAGCAGAGGAACAGAGGACGGTGGCCGGACGACCGGAGGTCGGAGAGGCATCAAGGAACGAGAGCAGGGGGCGGGGGCGGGAGACCGGTGGTCGGCGGGATTCTGATTTTCCCGGCAAGCAAAGCCGCTGACAGCGTTCCCGTCGGCACGTTCTTCTGTGTTCGCATCTCAGTCAGCCCTTGGTTACGGAAGTCCAGGGCTGGAGAACGCCGCCTCACGTAGCCCAAGGCCGCGCTTCCCGGTCCAATTCCAATTTCAAGGGCGCGTTCCCAGTGGGCGTTCCCGTCACTATTAGTTTCAATCCCATCCCTACAGTCATGTAATAAGTAATACACCATAGTACCGGTACACTGAAATCACCATATACTGTGGGTGGATAATTGTTGTGCATCAGGAATTTAGGACCTCATGGAATTTAAACGATTTTCATGCGACATCCGATATTTCATGGGTTAGTACATTTTTTGCACGAATTTTGCACGGATTTCGCGCTAATTCCGTATAGATTCCACATTTCGTTGATAACAAAAAGAATGAATGTAGAAGCCGTGCGGATTCAGTGCAGAATTAGCGCGAAATCCGTGCGGAATTCGTGCGAAAAACGTATGTACCCATGAAATATCTAATGTCGCACGGTAATCGTTAAAAATCATTTCCCATTACTTACAAATTTAACTGCAAGAGTAAGGTGCGCGCACCTATGATCAATATTGGTATCGTTGATAAAAAGTAGGATCCACACATCCCCTTTGAATATATTACTTCTTAAATAAGATGTTTAAATGCCCAATTTTTACATATTTATCGAAGATGGTTTATTCACCATACAAAAAAACTTACACTGAAAATATAAAATCTCCAAAATCGTCGCATTTCCTTTTAGAAATGTTTCTGCAAACCTTATTTTCCACCTATGGAAGCAACTATGCATAGTTGCTATTATTCAACACAAAATATTGGGTATATTTTATTAGCATTTAAATAAAATATTATTTCAACAAAACTACTTTGACATGCATCATTTGGACTTTATATAAATAAGATGTTAATTTTCAAAGTCCATAACATAGGTGTACTATAAATTGATCCTATGAAGTGATATTTAGGTGGTGCACAATTTCTAAACATCTTCTACTTAGGTAAGAAACTAGATTAGATGCATTATTGGGCTAGGTAGATTTTGGTGCACATACGTTACATATAATATTAAAAATATATATGTTCATGGATGAAATTCATGTACAGACGACTAAATGAACCTTTTTTTAGTATTCAACACTTTATTAAAAAACTTGCATTTAAGAAAAAACTTGAATAAATGATAATTGGGAAAAGGCTAAACTTCCATGTTAGATCCTATCATATGTTTTGTGAAACTTGTATTGCTCAAGCATTCATTTTGTATGATAAATGAATCCAAACATGTCCTATCCATACAAAGATTTTTTTTCATTTTTATTTATTTATAAAGATGTGCTAGTATTTTAAAATTTATACAATGTAGATTTTATTTTTAAAAGTATTTTTTGTAATTCAAAAAGCACGTGTCATCCCAAAAACTCACTTTTCCAATTAAAATATGCTCCTTAAAAAAACCCAACAATTAGAATTTTAGATATGAGAAAAAAAAATTGTCAATATACAATGTACAATTTATTGTAGAAAAATATTCAGATTTTGGTTTAAAATATTATTAGGTAATGTTGGTTAGTATAATGATAGATGTAACTAGATGGATAGTCCCTCCATTTCATAATAAGAGTTCACTTTGTAGAAAAATTTGAGGTTTAAGATAGTAATAGAGCCCATGTTAATGAGATAGGGATGAAATGAGATATATGTTTTTAGAATTGTATGTCTCGATGGAAAGGGATGGAAAATATAGGAAGTCAATGTAGGAAGGCAACACGATGAATGAGTATGAGACACAATGAATGAGTAGGAGTCGATGTAGGAAGGCAACACGATGTATATTGACTCTTAAATTGACACAAAAAAAAACGTGGTATCAAGCTCTTATTATGAAATAGAGGGAATATAATTTATGAATCATTGTTTGCAAGTTTTGATTGAAATTTACTACTAATCTATTCTTAAGAATTGCACTTTATAGCACATCTTCACATTTAAAAACTATTGAACAACTTTCTAAACTTTGAGGTATCATTTGAGATGTTTAATTTCTAATGATGTATTTACAAACTTTTCTTTTCAAAAGTAAACATGTTTGATGAAGGCAATGAGTGATTTTCTAAATTCAACATATTGCATGCATCCAACTATATTAAGTGAGATCTATAGATATTAGACAAAAATTGAGGGAATTTTTTTAAATGGGATACATTCACAATAAAATATTGTCAAAATTGTTCACTTATCAAAAACCCCGGGGAGGTCACTTCCAAATATTACGTAACAACGTGCGAACAAAGATAGGGTCCAAATAAATCTTTGAAGATAATTTTTATAAATGATTTACATTAATATAGAATGTTCACAATTCATTACAAGAATAAAAATGAGAATATTCTTAAACTATTACTAATTATAGTAGGATTTATTTTTAAATTTTAGGGTGCTTTTAAATACCCTTTGTTCACACGTGATACTCAAATGATACAAAGAGTGACCTCCCCGAGTCAAAAACTTGTACTGGCATTTAGGCAAAAAAAATCAAATATTATATAGATTTTTGTATCTATGAAATATTATTCACACGTAAATATTAATACATTTAGAGTACCAAGATTTTTTTAATTTATTGAAATTTTGATATATAATATATGTAATTGTTAATTTATGTTACTTTATTAAATTAATTGATAACATTGAGGCATAACAATTCAAGAAATTAAGCATAGGATACACACGAGTTGGCTCCTAATAATGTGAATCCATCCAATAAAGAGGTGAAAACTCATGAGTATAAGATAAAATTAAAAAACATTTTGACATTTAAGAGTTATTTATAAAACTATTAAACAATAAATATTGTCATTTTTGAAAACTTGAATTATTATATAAATAAATTATACTTCTATTTTCAACCACATGTAATTTCTATTTAAATTTTCTTCTTCTAAATGCATTACTAGAAAAGCAAAGAAGGCCAAACCAAAATGCCATTTTTTCATTTTTTCATCCTTCATATTTTTCTTTTTCTACATTTATATCAACACCTCAAATCCAAAACAAAAAAAGTTAGGTGTATTCTATGTTTTCATTTTCTTTAAATTATTATGTATACCTTGTGACATTATAAATACATTTAAAGATTTTTTTCAACCGTATATTACACATTTGATTGCATAGAGAATTGCTCCTGCAATCATTGTTCAAAGTTTTGGTTCCCTTTTTTTAAATTAGTGGAAGTCAAACCACACCATTTATTCTACATAGATAGGCAACATTATTAAAAGAAATTTACATTATTTGAAGAAATCTATGTTAAAGTAGGTTGCTTCAATTAATTGATATTCAACCCATAACGGTTCACACTGCATTTACCCAATCAAACCTCATCAATTTCTCACATTATAAAATATATTAAATTATTTTCATATTTATCTCATATAATTTACCGTTCAACCGATTTACATTGATCTTTTCATAATTATTTAAATTACAAAAAACTTTATAAGATTTTTTAAAGCTTTTCTCCTGTAACAGTCATAATAACTACAAAAATTTCTAAAATAGTATGAGACTTTGGGAAAAATGTATATAATAGTGATGTACAACAAGGTGTAGGTGGCATGCTTTTCAAGCTTACATAATACAAAAATCAATAGAAAAACTTTTTTTTGCAGTGGATACTAAAATTTTAGGGTTTTGAGCTTTAAAATGTTGTAAAAAAGCAATTTTAATTTTTTTAAAGATCAATAAATTGGACTAGAAATTAGAAGATAGCTCCCACACTTTCTTAGTTAGGACCGTTTTCATTTGAAATTAGGAATCAGGTGAAAATTAGCGATTGACTGAAAAATGATCAAACTGAATTAAATATATTTCATCTTAGAAAGACAATTGGATTTGGAAAAAAAAAATACAAAATATATCAGTGAAAACCATATAAAAATAAGATGTAAAAATTCAAAATAATCTAAAAGCTTCAAAAAAATTCAAATTCAAATTCAAAAATTCAAAAATGATAATTCAAAATGAAAGAATGAAATATAGGTTAACCCTTAAACGTCCTTCCAGGCTTGATTTCCAAGAAATCTTGCTTCTAGCAGGGACACTATTTAACTCCTTTTGACCAAACATGGAACATTGTATGCACAACAAGGTGAGGCATTAGATGTGCTTAGTTGCAACAACAAATTCTTCCATCCTTGTTTGCAATGTTTAGATCAAAGGTATTGAAGGATCATTTGATTTTTGCCCAAGTTCCCAATTGATTCCTCATGTGATTGTTTATTTTGTTGTGAATGGTTTTATTTTGGGACAAATTTTAAATCGATATTATTGTGGTTTTGTGAGACAGAGGGAGTATAACTTTTATTCATCATGAATAAACGTCATCCTAGTTTTTTATCTCTCGAAGTTTTCTAGTTTTCTGAGAGTGACTTTCCCGGGTTCATGCCTCTATGTTTATTAATCTTGTTTTTAAACAACACTAAATTGCTAATAATTCAAATACATAATGAAAAATGTTAATCCCAATTGTGAAATTAAAATGTTCTATTAGGCAATGCACACTCCATGTTCTTGTTTGTTTCTAAAAGTATTAAAAATCTCATCCAAAAAAGAAGTCCATAGAAGTTCTAGAAATCTTTTTGTAAAGAGATGCCATAATTGCCCGAAAAATAAAACTCTTCATAACTTTCACTTCATCAATCAAATTGGAATGATTCAAAGTTATTTATTTACGTATTTACTTTGTTGAACTAAATCCAATTTTTTCAGTTTTTTTTGTAAAGAAAAAATAAGCTTTTTGTGCTCGTCCGGGGTGCTTGTATTTGACAAAAAGCAAAAAGCCTTATTACTTTTGCAATATTTATTGAAATCACACGAATTTTTTTTTGACTCAAAGGTTATGATGATCAAATGTTACACTAAAAATAATAAAAATAAATAAAACTATCAAAAGTCTCTTAAAGTTTGCTCTAAATTGCAAAAACCCCGTTTTGGACTTCAAAGAACTTTAGGGGTTAAATCAATCCCAATTGATTTAACCCCTAAACCTTTCTATATCAAAGACAAGGTTTGGTCACTTTAAAGTATAATTAACTTTATTCTACACTCTATTTGTATTCTCTCAATTAAATAAATAAAATACATATTGAGTGTATCTTGGCGGCTTACTTTAGATGGAAGGCTCCTCAAACATTATAGCAGAATTTGAGCATGTCATTGTTTACTTGGTTAATGAAGAGATTAGGAAACGATTTGAAGGTTACACAAACTTTTTGCTTTGAAAATTTGTATACAATTATCTACTGGGAATAAAAAATGGAATAGGATCGCATATTCATGATTTTCCCTTCTCTCTATATAAAAATAAGTCCTTGCACAAACTCCCATTTCTAATATGAAAAATTCTTATTCTCTTGATTTACTGTATTTCAACCTTAGACAAACTATCTCTAGAGCTTCTTCATTTACGTGATAGCCTTTTAAGCCAACGCTATTATTATTATTATTATTATTATTATTATTAACACGTCAAATGTCTTGTGCCTTAGTGGAAATGCTCTAAGTTTGTAAACTCATGTTTATCAACAGCAAGAACTGCCAATTTAAAATATGATTTTGTAAAAATTCAACAAAACAAGTAAAAGCCGTTTTCACACTATTTTTAAGACAATCCTGACTGGACGGAGCTCCGAGACCCGCTCCCCACGGTCCCCGGCCCCCCACCCGCGCCCACTGGTTCCCCGCGCGTTCCCGTGTCACCATCAACCTTCGCTCACCGTCGATCTCCAAGGCCGCTTTCTCAACGGCCCAGATTGTCCAGGGGGTCCCCGACCCGTGCTGTCAGGCAATCTCCCTGCACTTGACCGCAAGGTTCGATCCCTTCTTCATATGCACACTTCGCCTTTCCCTCTGCCTCCGTTTCTCCGCCTTCTCGATCGATCGCTTCAGAGAGAAAACAGACACCCCCGATCGATCAGCTGCCAGAGTTTTGATCACTCTTCTTTTGCGATCATGGGGTCCGATGCTCTCGACTCGATTGCTGCTCGCGGTGAGTGTCTGTTCGTTGCACGGCGTTTAGTTTTCAAATCGATCTCGCCTTGCATTGGGGATCATTTGGTTATGTTGGTTTTTGCGATCTTGGAGTGACGCCTTGAGGTTTGCAGAGGTGTGCGTGTATTGACCAATGTGCGGGATTTTTGTTTGTGTTGATACGGGGTTGCATTTGGGAGCGGGATGAAATTTTTATTGCATTGCAGATGTGTGCATTGTGGGCTTGGCGCGGACGCCCATGGGGGGTTTGAGCGGCTCACTGTCCAGCTTCTCGGCCACCAAGTTGGGGTCGATTGCGATTCAAGGTAGGCTGCTGCAATATGTCCCTACTACAATTTCAATGTTCTAGTCTGTGCTGCAATCCTTACTACCGGCAGAAATCATCAAGCCAATTGTGGAATGTGACCCAATTGTGGGTTGTCGAAGATGCTTGAGGTTGCCTTCTAGAAATAGTTACAAATAGTTGGATGATTTGTAATGCAGCGGCGGTGAAGAGGTCTGGAGTAGACCCGTCTCTAGTGGAGGAAGTGTTCTTCGGCAATGTCTTGAGTGCAAACCTGGGTCAAGCTCCGGCGCGGCAGGCATCCCTTGGGGCAGGCCTTCCCGACACTGCTGGCTGCACCACTGTCAACAAAGTTTGCGCTTCGGGCATGAAAGGTAGACCATAACAATCTTATTATTGTGCTCTGATTATCACCTGGGTTTGGCATTGCTGCCCTATGCAATCTGGTTGTTGGATTACGATCATGTTCTGCTTGCGAGAATTAAATTCAATGCATTTACTGCTGCCTCTGGAAGTTCAAGAGAAATCGCTGGACATCATAATTCAACAGTGATGACAGGAGGCATCAAACTGAGGTCATGTGCTTTTGAGTTTTGACTACGATACTTCCATTACAGCTGATGCCTTATTTATTTTTTATTTATTTTTTGATCAGCTACAATGCTTGCTGCTCAAAGCATTCAGCTGGGACTGAATGACGTGGTGGTCGCTGGTGGAATGGAGAGCATGTCAAACACCCCGTACTATCTTCCCAAAGCAAGGTTGGTTTATCAGCCAGACGCCAGCATGAATATAAGATTCTTGGCAACAATCCTAGAGAGATGGCAACTTCTCGTATGACAATCTTTTCTAGATTTGTCCCTGTGAAGTCATTTGTTATTCTTATGTATATTCCGAGGTAGTGAATTTGCCCTGAACTCGGAATGCAGGGGCGGCATGCGTTTTGGTCACGGCGAGGTTGTGGATGGCATGCTGAAGGACGGTCTTTGGGACGTGTACAACGACTACGCTATGGGCATGTGTGCTGAACTTTGTGCAGATACTCACACCGTTTCTAGAGAAGCCCAGGTTTGTTTGCTGTCTGAAACACATGTACCTTTGTATTTTCTTTTGTGAGTCTGTTAGGGGATCTAATGGAGAGAAGTTACCTTTAGTCTATTGAATTCTTTTGAGCTATGCATGGTGTTGCATCACCTCTGATTTTGTGGACCGCTTCCAGGACAACTTTGCTATTCAGAGTTACGAGAAGGCTATTGCAGCAAACAGCAGTGGTGCCTTTAAATGGGAGATTGTACCTGTAATATACTGAACCTTTCACTTGAGAAGTGCTTGGTTGTATTAAGGACCCTTGTTTGGCAAATAATATAACAGTTGCCTCGTATTAATCACTTTTGGTATGAACATGTGCACATACGCTGTCTGAGACTGCATGAAGGGCAATTATTAAGTTTCAACCTTTTATCTGATGTATTTTTTCAGGTTGAGATTCCTGGGGGAAGAGGCAAACCAGCGACTTTGGTTGAAAAGGACGATGGAGTAGACAAGGTGCCCTTTTGACATCGAGTTTCTCAATTCTGAGTTCACACTTCCGTTAAAACTTGAGGTCTCCTTGTGCATTATTGTTCTGCATCTCTCAAAAATAATCCTGTTGGCAGTTGGATGCTGGGAAGTTGAGGAAGCTCAGACCAGCGTTTAAGCCGGATGGTGGTTCTGTTACAGCTGGAAACGCATCGAGTATTAGGTTTGCTACTTTCTTTGCAATTTCTTCTTTTGGTTTCACGACCTCTCTCTCGGATTGTGTGTAGTTAACGTAGCACTTATAGCAATCATCCTTCTTATCTTGCTTAGATTTTATTCTTCACCATTTTGTTACACCGTCACTATGATGGTAATGATGACGGAAATTTAGTCGGTTTTGAGTAGTCATGGTACTTTCATCGTTGTTAAAGAATATGATTTCTATCTAGATGTCAATAGTCATGACAAGATTTTTGTGTATAAAGTGACTTGGTTTTTAATTATTTTTTAGATTTCTAAGATTAAGTCTCTGTAATGTGACTATGGTCACATATGCTGCTGAGGGATTGCTTTTAACTCCTTGTGCTTCGGAAGTGCAGTGATGGAGCTGCTGCTTTGGTCTTAGTTAGCGGTGCAAAGGCGAAGGAATTAGGACTTCAAGTTATTGCAAAGATTCGTGGGTATGCTGATGCTGCTCAGGTTGAACCTCTAATACAATCCATTTGCTTTTTTCTTTGCAATTTCTTAGGCGCCATTGTGCACATGTTTATATGACACTTTTTGAGGTTATCTGAAACATTTGATGGGTAGTAGTTCTTCTTTAAGTGAGCTCATGCACTTAATGCTGCTCTAATTGTCTACTCACATGGCACGTTGCTTTTGTTGACAGTCCCCAGAGCTTTTTACAACATCTCCCGCAATTGCAATCCCTAAAGCGATCTCTAGGGCAGGGATTGACCAATCACAAGTGGACTTCTATGAAATCAATGAAGCCTTTGCTGTGAGTTCGGAGCTTATTACTCTAGCTATTTCGTTTTAGTTATTGACAAACTGAAGTTATTATTGCTCTTGGTTCTGATTCTCCTGTTCTCTGGTGCAGGTGGTTGCTTTGGCAAACCAGCAAATACTGAAACTGAACCCTGTATGTTATTTTTACTCACCACTGTAGTAATATCATGATTACCACTTGCACGTGTTTCCCTCATTTGTTTTCCATCACAGGTGTCTTTATCTTACACGGCCATTAGATATGTCTGCACTGTGCCAGGTTCTTTGGGATGGTTATGAAGGATGTGATAACTTCTACCTTTCAACTTACTAGATGTGCAAAAGATTACTAAAGATCACTGGATCTCACAATTGTGCTTGTTCTTTGTGCACAGGAAACTGTGAATGCTCACGGTGGTGCAGTCTCTCTTGGACATCCGCTTGGGTGCAGTGGAGCACGAATTCTTGTTACTCTACTAGGGGTGAGGTCCTAAACTCTATGAAGTTGCTCAATTACTCGTACAATTTGTTAAGAGTAGGTGTATTGACTAATCATAGATTTGGGGACTGGTTTATTGTGGCGGAAGAATTACTTTCCTATGTTGTTTACCTTGCATCCGGCTGGAATTTTTTCAGACCTCTGCTTTTCCAGACCTTTTCTGAGGGAATAGAATTTTTTCCCAGGTTCTGAAGGAGAAGAAGGGTCACTTTGGGGTTGCGGGCGTGTGTAATGGAGGTGGGGGTGCATCTGCCGTTGTGGTAGAGCTCATGTAAGCTTTGCGTGGCCTAACCATTTTCCAGGTTAGCCACCTCCCTAAAATTTCATGAGAAGTAAGGTCATTTTACATGTCTAGACTAGCCTCGAGGACAAGATATTTCAACGATGTTCTAAAATTCAAGCAATGTCATTTTGGTCAAAAGTTGGAGAGTTGTTCTTGAGGGCTTTACAGTTTGTCTGGGCGGCCCTGAAGAAAGGCTCTTGACTATGGATGACAAAAGGACCTCTGGCAACGCTTTTTGCGAGTGGTCTTGTACTTGTGTGTTCCACCATTTTATGGAGTGCTCTAAATATCATCTGCCCAAAAAATAGTCAAATGGTTAAGACTAAATGTTACGGTCAAATGGTCAACTTTGCCTCTTCACTTTTTATGTGAACTTGCTATGTGAACTCCAACTAGTTTGTCTCAAGAACTATAAACCGGCCCGTACATGCACACTTTTTCCTTGTTTACAGTATGGGTTATCTACCTGTCTGGTAGTCTTTCAGCGTTAGCTTTACAATATAGGGTCATTGATTCATATGGTTCAATCTTTGATATGCTCAAGTACTGTCGAGCTTTAATGCTTGTTAGTTGTTACATCTAGTGTCTACTCTCACTGCTTTCACATTTATGCAGGAATACGCTGCCTTCTCCAGTTGGACAGGCTCATCTGTGAAGTAAACTGGATCTGGCACATCTGACACAAATGATGAATTACAGAATCCTAGGCAAACAACAGATAGATGTTATCATTATTGGAAGTACTCACGAGCGAGGATATGGAGATTATTCACCTTGTCCTGAATTTGTTTGATTTTGACAAATTCAATATCAGATTATGATTTAGGATTGTGACAGCAAGGACAATTGTTCTTTCAGCACTTCTTGGGACTTGGACCTTGTTTTTGTTTTGGCTCTCATGGGACGTTCAGATGACTGAATCTATGTGATAATTGTTTTTTTTATCCATTTGCCGCCATATGTCCATCCATTCGATGGTTTTCTCATTTGCCGCCATATGTCCATCCATTCGATGGTTTTCTCTTTTGAAATTAGGCCGGATTAACCCTTTAGCGCGCCAGCGTCCATATATTGGACGACGAACAGATTAAAGCTGTTCGATTTCCATCCAAAGTGGACAGTTTTCATCCACCAATTTTTTTTTTGGGTTCTTGTGTAAGTTGACTATCCTTTGTACGGTGTGGATCTTCAAAATAGGTTATCATGATTTTTGGAAAAATTACACAATTGGTTTATGTCAAGTTTCATTCTTAGTTCAAAAAGTGAGACCTCAGACATGATTTTCCAAAATAAGTAGAATCAAATAATGGAAACCTTAGCATTGTGTAGTGCATGTTATTCCAATTTCATTCCAATATTTTTCAAATTTTTTGTGTTAATTCGGGATTTTTAATTGAATTTTAAGAGAAAACCTTGCAAAATTATTTTAAAATTATTAATAAAAAATATGATACATCTAACCGTACAGATGTGATCTTCACATTGGCATTTACAAATTTTCTTTGTACATCAACTCCATTTTTGGTTTCCATCAAACATTTTATAACACTTCTTTAAAAACAGTGTTGAATTGGGACGTTAAAGGGAAGTAGAAAATCATGACAATTTTTAAAAATGTTACAAGATAAGTTACTTCTTTAATGTCCCAATTCGACACTGTCTTCAAAGATTTTTTTAAAATGTTTGATGAAAAACAAAAATGGAGTTCATGTACAGTACAAAGCAAAGTTGTAAAGTTGTAAATGTCAATGTGAACATCACATATGTATGGTTGGGTTCGTCATATTTTTTATTAATATTTTTCAATTAATTTTGCAAGGTTTTTTCTTGAAATTCAAATAAAATTCCCAAATTAACACAAATTTTAAAAAAAATACTGTTATGAAATTGGAATAGCATGCACTAGAGATGGCATGATTTCCATTATTCGATTCTATTTATTTTGGAAAATCATGTATAAGGTCTCACTATTTGAACTAAGAATGAAACTTGACATAAACCAATTGTGTTGTTTTTCAAAAAATCACAATATTTTATGTTGAAGATCCATACCATACAATTGATAATCAAGAACCAAGAGAAATTTGGATGGATGGAAAACTGTAGAGGATGTAGTCAAGAGAAAAGTTGCAATTTGTTCGTCATCCATTATATTATATGGATGTAGGTGTGTCAATGGGTTAAAATGGTTTCCTAACACAATTTTCTTTTCTATACTATACCATGTTTACATTGGCAATAATTTAAAATATTTACATGAGCAGATATAAGTCTCTTTAATGATGTGTCTTACAGAAAACAATAACAATACTACGGTTATTGAATGTTGCTTAAGAAGCTAAAGCCACTACAAGGAGAAGGCGTCGCTTGTCACTCGATAGGCAAGTCAAACAATGTCATTGCCCAAGTGCTCAAGACTTGGTGAGTGCAATTCGTCACCTAGAACAAGTGTGTACAGTGAACTTTGACATTGTTCTGAGTGAGAAGCGATGTCTTTGCTAGTAGTGACTAGTGAGTGTAAGTTGCTTGAGTACGTTGCTTTAGTACTATACATTGCTCCTAACAAACTCGATCAAACGGGTACGTACGAAGTTTACTGGTGTGATTGATCCCATAATTATATAAATGCAGAATAGATGAAGATTATGGTTTACTCGAGTAAAGAGTGAGCATACATGTCAATTCGAGATTGCCTGAAGATCTGGCATAGTAATTTTCAAGATATATATAAATAAAGTTAAATGGTGGAGATCATGCATGTCAGAAGCAAAAATTGAGTGAAGCATGCAGATGGTGGTCAAATTTGACAACGTGGTCAAGTGGGCAACGCTCTCAAATTTATGTATATGGTAACTCCCAATTCGGAGGGAGTTATCGTGTCGTAAACTACTGTCCGAAGAATGAGAAATAACGGTTTGGATGAATGAGTATTACGGGGAATTCCCTTGTAACATGCATTATGCGCCAACCCTGTAATAGCCTCGTAACCCTCCCGGAAGTCTACACATAATTCAAGGACAATGCTTTATGTTGATGGATTTCTTAAGCATGGATGGTTTGCAGTTAGCCGATCGATCGGCATTCTTGCGTTTCTATCTTATGGGACTACCCATTATGAAATTTGGTGTGTATAAATGAACTTGCAGAGCTCTCAGAACTATCTACGGTAGGTATAGACCTGAGTACACAAATGAAGAGATTTGCCAATGGCAAATGGTGAGAGTATTGCCTTGAAACTGGGATTTCAAAAGCTGGACTTTAAAAATAAAATAATCTACTAACACAAGGAACATGATATATCACTTTACCCCAGGGCAAAATGGGTTTTCATTGCTGAAATGGATTGGTCCCCAGACATAACATTCAGTAGTCTTCACGCGCACTGCCTTTACATCCATCCAACCGTATAGAAGTTCATTCAAAAAAAGGATGGACAAAGCTCATTGCTGGAGGTCACTGGATTGGAGTGAAAAAAAATCAAAAAAGAAATGGAGAAAAAAAAGAACGCTGCCGGCACCTTAAAAAAAATTTACAGTTTTTTGTGAGAGGTTGATAACCAACATTGGTCGACGTGCTGCTCCAGTGTCGACAATATTATCTTCTTTTTTATTATGTGTTTGGAGCTTTGAGATCTCGTTGACCTTTTGCCATTACCTCCGCCTTCCTTAAAACAACTTAGCTAGTGATTTTGCATGGATGATGTCGGATACTCGCTGCGATAATGGGGTATTTAATAAGGGGATATTTATGCACCTCTCAATATTTTTTCCCTCCCTATTTGTAGATAAAAGCTACTTTGACGTATTTTTTAGCACCCTATATTTATTTGTAATTGTTTAAAGAGGCTAATTTTTGGCACATTTTTTTTTTATATATAAATCGTATAAGGACCAAATAGTGGACGGAATACTATAGCATTGCGAAACCGAACTCCACGCTTCACCTAACCGTCTATGCTTACCCAAATCCTAAGCAAGCCTTACTCTGAAATTGCTCTACCAAAACTTGAGTGAAATCCTAATCACAAAGAAGAGACGAACCATGAAAGCTAAACTCTAAACCAAATACACGCGGAAATCATTGCAAAGGAAGTGGCCACTCTGCAGCATCAATCTACATGAAAGAAACTGTAGAAAATGCTCAAAAAAAGCGTGAGCTTGACGATCGAGGACTGAGGTTGTGACAAAACCAAAACCGATCACAGGAAGCAGTTGAGGGTGATAATGGAGGCTGTCAGGTTCTAAGCATCCAGCAAGGTCCCATATGTTCAGCGCCGTTGCAAAACCCAACGGCCGTGGAGGAGCGCCAACACATTCCTTCCCCCCAAAAAAAGCCCACGACATTTCCCTTTATACTAACGCACTTGATTCAAATTTAGACAGAAACTACACACTTCTTCATCCAAGCAGTCAAATCTATAATTATTCTATTGATCCTACTACACACTTTTAGAAGGATCCTATGTCTATGACCCTCTTTTTTTTCTATTGATTACTAAAATGTAGGAATTATCCACCACCCTATTTTACATAGATAGATAGATAGATAGAAACTTTGGACCTCTTTCAAGGCTGGCATGAATAAAGTGTCTGTTCGTCTTAACAATGAGTCGGTGCCCACCGGACAAAGGGCCATTGGTGCAAGACTACTCTCCCCTTCCGAGGATAGACACTTTAGTGACCGGTAACAAGTACTAGTAACCAACAGTAGCCTATAAACGAGTGTTTAAATCAAACTTGGGTATAATTTGGAATTTATTTTGTTGTTGGTCACCAAGTCATGGTTCCTAGGTTGGTTGGTGAAGGACGTTTGTATTACATTTATATGGTCCGGATTTGATTCCCGTTGAGTCCATCTGAGCAGTAATGTGATATACATGATTTGGTGCTGCTAGTGAGTTATCATAGGCAGGAAAGTCGTACCAACCAACCGGCCCTGTCCCATCTTCCTGAGACAAGTGCTTACGTTGAGCTAATCAGAAAAATACAAAAAGAAATAAGTAGTGGTCTTAACCACTACCTTCCTTTTCTTGCTAATTTGTTCCTTTTAGTATTCTATTGGTAGTGGTTGGTTATTTTCTATTTTTCTTTTATGTATTATAATTGAGCCGGCATGATGTATAGCGATGGTGTTTATTTCTTTGAATGTAAGGCGGGGAGGGTTGCTCTAGCCAAGGAGGTAGTGCAAGACCAAGGCGACGTTGACGGGTCCGGGCAGCAAGCTGTTGGTTGAACCAGCACCCAAGAAAAATTAGATTAATATCATGAGGCTCGATGAGCCTCGTATCAGATATTAAACTAATAAGAACATATACCTATTTTACATATAATTATGTAGGGAACATATTTCTAATGCTATGGTAGATCTAACGAAATTATAAATTTTACCCTAAACAAATTAAATTGACCCTATTTTTTATTTCACTTGGTTTTTTAAAATTCCAATAGTCACCTCCCCGAGGTCAGATATTCTGCACATTTTCCTCAAGGGCAAGGCAGAGCCAGTGAAGGCTACTGAATGTTATGGAATCCATTTGAGAAATCTTTTGAAACTTTGGTCTGAATGGAACGTTCATTGGAATGGATGGTTAACCCTTTAGTGCATAGGTGACCACATTCTGGTCACTGGAGTATCAGAAATGCAAATATCAGAAAATCCATAAGAAATTGGATTTTGAATTGTGAAGTTCAGTGTTGGAGATTTATAATACACATATTCTAGAAAAAGAAATATTCAATTTGGAGCTGTGCAACTATCAAAATACCTATGTTCAAAACACCAAAATACTGCAAATTCCTCAAAATACAGCAAATACTTACAAATACAGCACATGTATCAATTAATGCATCAATTAATATTCTGCGCAATATGCCTTCTACCAATAGTCTTGTTCACTAGGACGTCAAAGGGTTAAAGACTACCGGGGGATTTAGAGAATCTGGTTAAATAAGTACACAAATTTGTCAAATTCATACACTATGTTTGTTAACAACCTATCTCTTTTGACATGAAAATTAACCCCTAAAGGACCAATGTTGATTTTCCAAGTTCAGTCAACTCAGTGTGGATCGAGTACTGATCTTCAATTTCTGAAATATTTTGTGGTGATTCTACTCTTTGTTATGAAGATGGGATGTTAATTTGTGTACCTTATAGATCGAAAGATACAATCATGCGGTGCAGGTCCAGAAAATTTTCATAAAATGAGCTATGCATCTGAATTTTTGTACACAATGAGCTAACTCCCCATATACACAGCCACCAAATCCATTTTACCAAATCTGAGACTAAACTTCGCATTTTCATTTTACCAAATCTGAGACTAAACTTCGCATTTTCAGCAATTTCGGAAAGTTTCAAACTGGAGCAGTGGATAAAAAGAAAAAGTGCAGCCAACTTTGTAGCTTATAATCTTACTTTGAGGAATCCTGAACGGTTGAAAATTTGTAAGTGCTAATAAATTCAAGTTGGTTGAAATATCCTACAGTTGGGTTGGTCAAAAAGGATTTAGATCAAAAACTATTTGCCTTTTTATGAGAAGGGTACTTTTAGGCAGCTTTGGAGTGTTTGGAGAGAAACATAGTTGTGCTCCTTCAGGGGTTAACATGTACTAATTCTGACCCGTGTATAGGGAGGCTACTTGGAACAACCAATTTGGAACTTGAAAATTTGCGGAAACGAAGACATCAGACCAGGTTACAAAGCCAATTCATCCACTTAGAATCTAAGTGAATGACATCAACATGACGTCTATTAACAACAAAATGCTAAAATCATTCTTGAATTACGTGAAGGGTCAATATACCAAAAGGAAACCCTACAACTCTTTCCCTGCAAAATCCAGTTTCTCCTGCCACTCTGCACTGACTAAAAAAAGATGTGGGACGCACGATTTCTCTACTCAACAAAACCAGTGACAACTAGTGCAATCTCAAGATGATAATTTAATCGACTTCAGATCTCATCAGCATCTTTCTCCTCTGTCAGCTCTGGCTTGTCTTCAACTGCAGGAGGAGGTGGTGCTTGCTCATCCTACATTCACATCACAGATTCATCAACCAACTGAACGAAAAGATAAATGTACAAATGTAGGATTAGGAGTAAGAAAATGTAACGTAGTTGAAAAGATGAATCCGATTCAATTTCCTACTGAAAATTATAGTGATTTCATTAAGGAGAAGCGCTTGCTCCAGAATCATACCTCGGGCAATGGTTCTTCGGCATAGTCATTCTCAAAAGCATCAGCAGGCACAGAGTACAACCTTCAAAAAATGGACAATTAGGTCACATCAGTTTTCAATATAAAACGGCAAGGAAATCCAGCCAGCGCTAATATTCCACCGAAGATATGCATAATCTTGGTTACATAAAACCAATCATCAATATAATAATACCTGACAGTTGGTTTGTTGGGGTCTTTCACCAACAAATACTTTCCTTCATCCAATTTCATGCAGATATCCACAACAGTCTGCAGACAAATTCATGTGTAAGCAACGATTCTAATAAAACCGGAAACAAGAAAGCCTCATTAGTGACACTGATTGATGTAAATATTTCAAATTCATAGGTCTGACTAGCCACACCCATTACTATTTTGAGTATGATTTCACTAAATTACAAGCACTTAGCAAAGAATGAAAATGCTGTTAGCCTCAAAGTAGAAAAAGAGTCAGAAATGCTTAATGTGCAGACATTTCCTTCATGGAGTTCGAACACACCTTTAAGATTCCCCACATGTTGTTCACATTGAGATTGATCTGGCCAGCAAATTCCTTGGGCTTGTAGCCTTGGATTGTCAGCATCGTGTGGTTGAAGTTATCCTTAGGATGCACCCTTGACACATACCCTAGCTTCATCTGCAGAAGTAGAAAAGCATATATCAAGCTCAGAATCAATAAGAACATGATAGTAAATGGGAGGCTATGTCTTCAAAAATCAACCACTCATATTTTCATCAACAAAGAATGTCAATTTCCAGATTAGAAGGCTCCTAATACGATGACACATTTAGGATCTCTCGAGGTATTGAAACAAAAATGCACACCTGGTCAGCTCCTGAAAGAAGGGCCTGCGCTGTCCACTTGGCAAGCTTGTTGGCATTGTTCTTCAGCTCAGTGGCTAGTACCTGCAGATACATGCCAGCTACTCAAAAAAATTCTCACCTAAAGCAGTCTTCATTATAACCAAAAAATCTCCAAAAAATACATGCTGCAACCAATTTAACAATTGGAAACATAAAACCTAAGTTCCATTTCTGGAATCAACTGAGTATACAGGAGGAAGACAAAACGCAATCACTCACAGCTCCGCGCTGGTTTTCAATCTTTTGGCGCCAATCAACGCCAGTGATTCTAGAGTCGAACTCATTCAACGCATTGATAGTCAACAGAACCTCTGAGCCCTTGACTTCTGCCACACTGTGAAGCTCACATCTAGCCACCAAAGTGGTTTCCTGCACATCCAAAATCGCTACCACTGATTCAGCAACAACACAACAGTGCACAGAAACTAGATTTCCTTGACTAAGTTTGGGGCAAGTTACTGAGGAAGTGATAGGTGTATAAACAAGCATGGATTACTGCACAGGGAAAAGCTACTCACTACACTACAAGTACTTCTGATTAAGACTCTTCTTCTACGCCCCTGGGTAGGAGTAAAGACAAACAATTAAGTGAAGGTATGCAACTGGCTTACCTCATCCAATTTCCACTTGCGATATCTATAAGCAACAGAGGCCACTTCTTCGTTCTCTGAAGCAAAAGGGTTTGGTTCTTTGAACGCAAATTTCTTTCCTTCCTGTCATACAAATGCAGAGGAAACAGATGAGATGCAATACAAGCAGTGAAACAACATTAATCAACAGGAATATTGTTGCAGTGATTCAGGTTCACACCAACTATTCAAGAAATTTCCACCGAGTCAATAGGAAAATATAGAGACCTTTTGCAAGACTTGCTGCGAGAAGTTCTGATTAATGAATGTGGCCTCCTGGCTCAAAGAGTGAACGGAATTTATACTGTCTTTCTCTTCAGGGATAGGCTCTTGGGCAGTCTCATAAACCTGTAGGATAAAAAATAATTAAGCCAACATGAATGGAATATCAAAAATAATTCACTACCGTGACAATCAAATACAAGAACAATGTTCACACCTTCCAGATCTAATCCTCGTATAGTTAAGAATCAGTTTAATGTAATGACATACAGTGAGGAGATCGAACGAAGCATCGCGCTTATCAAAGAACAGTTTATTGCCCACTTTCTGGACAACGATATCCCATGAGTACATGGAGCGGGGTGAGCACATTAGTGTGGCCAGGATAGCGTCTGTTGCAAACACAGTGCCAACATTCTCGTTCTCCAAAAGCAACCGCCTGCAGTATTCAACAGCCTCATAACCGTCAAACTAAAAAATTGGGTATCAGAAACCGGGAAGAACTAGCAAATATAAACTCAAATTTTGAGGTAAACAGGAGAAGCACAAGATTTTGGAGGGCAGCTTTCCAATCAACTCGATTAACTAGCATGAAACAATAATTCAAAACACCTTCAATATTTTCTCCACTCTGGTAGAACGTGAATGCAAGGTGGAAGTACCTAATGACGGGGTCGTCAGTAGTTGTAACCTTGTAGAAATTACGATTTTCAAACCTCTCCAATGGCTTCTCTGTCTGTAAATAAACACAAACCAATCAAAAAGCACTCTTAGTTACAAAAGTTATATTTTAAAAGTAAATATTTACAGATTCGCTTAACAATAGCAACAAATATTCAAAAATTGTATTCACCATAACAAAACATGATATGACTACAGACCTTCGGTGTCACACGATCAAATGCCTTGTCATAATACTCCAAGGTTCCGCATGTCGTACTGCATAAACATCCAAACCCAAATCTCAGCAACTTCACAAAGCCACTATAAAACAGTGATGCACAATAACACTTCCTGGGCAGCAAAAACTTACATATCCTCAGGCTCTCCCACTTCGTAGCTCAGCTTGGAAAGGGAAGTAAGAGGAATCTGTTCTAGGACGGCCCATTCTGGTCGAATATCCACCTGGACCACACATAGAAGTTCCAGATCAGCAAACCAAACTTTGAAGAGATATCTCATGATTTCTACCGAAGCATTCAAACGATGTTATGACCTTCTTTAAGATGGCAGGGCCGTGCAAAATACCGAGCTATTGTAGACAATACGAGGAGCGTTCTTGTCCTGCCAGTATGCATTCCATTGTCCTCTCTTCTGCTGCTGCAATCTTTCCCTGCGCTGTCTTTCTCTGTCAGCACCTGCACCACTGTCACGACCTCCATCACGCCTGCCTTCATCCCTATCCCTCCTTTGGAATCGCTGCAAAGAGCACCACACAGTGAGAATCAAAAGCCTGTGACCCTCTTGTAACTAGAACTCAGGTCATGTAATCCGAAGGCTCTGATTCATCGTTATTCCGATCAGGCTCATATCAGTAGCTCTCTTGCCCATTTTCACACTATAGAAATGCAGGCTGAACTTTGAAATAGAAATGTACTCCAAAATACCTGCTGGAATCTGCGTCCACCATACTTGGGTCTAGGAGGAGGCCGCGTATCAACTAAATGAAAAGAATCCTGAAAATCACAACCAGTTGTCAGGAACGTGAGAACTCTATACAAGCAGATCACATATAGATAAAATTGCATTAACCGACATAGTGAATCGGGAGGTCATCCAAAACCCTAGACAGACTTAAATCCCCATCACAAGGCGAATCGTACCTCATCCTCATTGTGAAAGAAGTTAAAAACAGAGGCTCCACCAGCGTTGTTGCGATCAAAACGACCTGGCGTAGACACGAGATATGTAAGTGACCTCTTTGTTAACTTCATGAAATCACATCTGACCTAACCGATGCTGAATCGATACTAAATGATGTGTCAATGCAACAAAGTTAGCGAATCCTTTCGACTGATAACACCTTATCAAAACATCGAATTCATCGTTTTGCTATCCTCGATTGATTAACACCTACGCGTCTAAAACGCCCAATATGGCCATCTGCATTACGGTGGCATTTTCTCATTTAACCTCGGTTTTCTGATAGCAATACATCATATTGAACCTCTTGTTCTATACAACACGATCAAAAGCGTTCGATCGTGTCAAACTGAAGTCATTTTCACACAAACAGATGCTTTCCAGCAAGGGGTCCAAATTTCCTACACTACAGAAAATACACAGTGGAATACGCTTAGGGGTTAAAAGAAGCAACAGAGTAAGAAGGACTGCGGTTGTTATGCGAGAAAATCCCCGTAGAAAGAAAGACTTTGCACAAAGAGAAGGAACTGTTCGCCTTAGAAACGATACCGAGGCGAAATTGTTGCCACCAAACAAAGAGGGAGTGGCTTAAATCTGTACCTTGGTTATACTTAAAAGCCTGGCCCGTCCAATCCGACGCGCGGCCCACGCGGTCGCCTTTGCTGAAAGGCGCATACGGCACATGCTCAAGCTGCGCGGGCACAGAGCTCGCGTCCGGCCCCCATCCGTCCAGATTCTCGGCTACCTGCGGCACTCCAAAAGCCACCGCCATAGCTGCAAAAAACTGCGAAAAAACCCCCGCTTCCTTCAGCAGCTGCACTGCCGAAAACACAAAGACGGAGTTGGAAAAGACCAAGCGAAGGTTCTAGGGTTTCGATCAAAAACAACACAAACCCACGTTTTAGGGTTTGGGTCTCTACAAACCGCAGCTCGTCTCATCGGTAGGAACCCATTCCCGTGGGGTCCTTTACCGTGGGGTCCTTTCCCGTGGTTTGACAAGTCACCTATTTATAATATAGTAGGTTGGTAGCACCTTGGGCACCTCAATATTCAATAATTAATAAAATTTGAAAAAAGTGTTAAAAATAAATAAATAAATAAAATCCCACATTTGAACATTTTCAAATTTAATTAAAAAAAAAATGGGCACGTCATTATATAAATGTTAAATATGATGAATAACCTGAAAATTTTCATTTGTTATTGGCGGCGAATGGATGTCCGTTTTCAATCCCTAATTTGTCTAATTCTTCTTATTTGTCTAATTTTCTAATTTGTTTAATTTGTAAGTGACAACTCCATGTTGTGTGGTTTGGAGGCACTTTACGAAATTGAAACTTTCTATAAATTTTCATGATTTGAACATTTCCATTGTTTGGGCATTTCCAAATTTAATTATTTTTTAAATTTCTACAAATATGTGCTAGAATTTCCTATAAAATTAGGCATGAGTTTTAGCAATTAATTAATTTTTGCCCAAGGTGCTACCAACCTATGAAGAATATTCACAAATATATTATCTTGATAATCTTGTTTTTTGGAAAAATATAATATAATAAAACGTTCGGCACATATGTGCCAATTATGTCCTCTCTATAGTAAAAGTGTTATTCAAACATGTAATTTTGAAAAAATGAAAAATTATACTTTTAGGTTCTATATTAGTCAAAGATGTTTCTATAAGATACATTGTAGATAAATTATTCATAGTTCAAGGTTGTTTGGACCTTATTGCTTCAAACTTTAATTATTTCTAATTTATTCATATTATACTCGATTGAAATAATAAATATTTTAGTATATTGGAATCATCATTAAAATGGATAAACAAAGAATCTACTTTTTTAAAGGATAAACTTCTCTACTCATATTTTTTAGACGTGGCTAAATGAAGTACCCCAATTAAAGTTGTGGTTAGAACTCATGCCAACCTGAGTTGGGCCCCACTTTGCATGGTCTTGAGCATGCTATATCTTCCCATGTCCCCATCTGAGCTCACCCTTAGCTTTTTCTAATCACGCTTCCTTCGTGCCCACATTTGACGCACTAAAGATGGATGATAACCTTTGCGTGGTTGACTTGATAATGGATATAATTGAAAATTTAAGACCACTCATTTGTAACCAATACTTCATTAAGAGATGATGAAGTCTTCTCCCCTTTTTTTGTTGTGATTCACTTAGTTTGTGTAGATAAGTTGCTTGAAGGTAGTTTACAGTTTCACATTTTAAAGAATATTTATATTGTACATTCAGAGCTTGGTATTAAGGTTTTAGATTTCATGCAATGAGGGGTGCTTACTGCCTTACTCTATAAATATTGAATTCCCTTAAAATGTTTATTTGAAGTTCTATTGTATGTTAATATTTTGTAAACATATGTCTTCAAACACTTGCAGCTTTTGCTTTCCCGTCTACATTTTCTAATAATTTAGTCACTAAATGGTTATGTTGAAATAATGAATTTGTATTTTTATCTAATGGTTCTTTATAAAGCTCTATATGAAGTGATGAATCTTTTTGTACAACTATGAAAATTTGACTAAAACCAACTCTAGGTTTAGGGTCAAATTCCATATTTTGTATATTGTTTACATTACATGCCCATCAAAGTGGACACAACAAGTTTCTAATTATCTAAATTATGGTATATTTATTTATTTATTTTCATTGATTCAAAGTTTTCTAAGTTTGAAAAAATGATAGTTTGTAAGATTGATATTTTTATTATCACTTCATGTGTTAATATATGGTAGCCTTTCTGTGAAGTACCCTTCTAGGTGCAAACTCCAAATTGTTTATTCTCTAATGAAACTTTGGTATAGGCTACAAAATATCCTACAAAAATGGAAAAATTGAAGAGACGAAAGTAGCCTACATTTTTTGCATTGTGTGCTCAAGAATTCTTTCATTAAAAATGTACCAATGTCATTGCCAATCACAAATTAAAAAAAAGAGGCATGATGAGGTATCAAAACCTAGTAAGGTGAACTTCCTTCACTAAATCACGTGTGTTTTCCTCAACCCCGTATAGTTAATTTTGTTCATGAAACTTTGTAATTTAGCTTCATCAAGTTTGCTGAATGATATATAAAATAATAAAAATACTTTATCAAGAAATTCAAATTTGTGTTTTAAAAAATCTCAATTTCAATTATTTTTTAATTTTGGGATCGTAGGTATCAATGTACTTATGGTCTAAAGGATTTAAGGTCAACAAGAGGTCCAGTGGTAATGAAAGAGAAGAAACCAAAGACATGTAAGGTAGTAGAAAGACTAATAAGTTTGGTTTGTTACATTGATAAGAGAGAGGGCTTTTTAGAAGAAGAGGATATTTAAGTAGATTTTCAATTCCCTAAAACAAGTTGGCCGTATATTGTGCAAATAACATATATCATAGCATAATAGAGCAATGGGAGGCAACACCCTTTTGCAATGGGACCATAGTCTAATTACAATTAAAAACTAAAGGGGGGGCTGCACATGGCCGTTCAATTGAGATATGAGGTGTTTCTCGGTTGAGATTGATTTCAATTGGAGGCCGCATGGGAGACTCAATTGAAATGGGGAAAAAAATACTCAATTGTGGTCCTTACAAGGAAGAAAATTTCTCTACTATGGCCCCTCACACCTCAATTGAAGATTACACTACTTCACTCAACAATGCCTCCCCCCACCGTTGAGTGAAGTCTCCTACGATCTTTTGTCTTGCGAACAGAAAATTGTCTCACGATTCCGTCTGTTCAATATACCCCAAATAGTTGGGAGTTCAGACCAAAGTATCTGTATTTTAGGTTGTAGAAATTCTTCACCAAGTTCCACCTAAGTTTCACCTTGCTGATGAGTGCACGCATCTTCCATGAGCCTGTCCACGCAGACCATAAAGCAAATGAAATAAAATGTATTTTTGTAAATAAGTTATGGATTGTGTATATAAAAATAATTTCACAAGTTTCTTGATAATCTAATTTATAAAAAAATTATAATTCTTTAAAATAATCCAATTTATATCAAAATAGTTTAATTTGTATTAAAATATTGTATTTAAAAAAAAATTAATCTAATTTATTTAAAATCATATCATTATGTTCCAAAATAATATATTATATGCCAAATTATAACAATACATTCTTATTTATTTGAATATGACTTTCAAATAGTTTATTCAATTAAGTACAAATTAAAAAGTTAGATGGATAGGTTCATACACTAATTAATAATTGCAATTAAATGATTTTTTATGAATTAAAGGTTTAAAGGTGCATTGATGCATTATGATTTCTTATCCATCTCTTTACTTTAACTGGTTTTTTTGTGCCGCCTACAGTTGAAAAACATTCAAACTGGGGTTGAAAACTTTTAACTAAATTGATTGAATTGGACTGCCTCTGCAGCCTATAGTTCAATCGAAAACTTCTAACTGAGAGTTGAAAATCTCAGCTGGCCAAGTTCAACTAAACTAAACTGGACTCCCTGTGCGCCCCCTAGGTATATGTGGCAACAACATGGTAGTCTCAAAATTCATGGAATACAAATGATATTCTTTCACTAGTTAGAAAAGTGAATCCAAGCGAAGATTATCTGTCGATCTAGTTTTCAAAAGGATGCTTCATTTCACTGCTCTATTATGCCATGATTCTTATTGTAATATAAACACCCTCACCAACCACCATAGAATTCATGACTTGGCAACCAACAAACAAATAAACATTGTCTTACACCCAATATCCACTCACTCATTTGGAGCTATTTTTACTAATTATTCTTATTTTTGGTTTGTTGTTTCAAAGGTCACTAGAGTGTCTATTCTCGACAGGGAGAGTAGTTTTGTTCCAATGGCCCTTTGTCCGGTGGGCATTGGCTCATGGCCCATTTACACCAGCCCCCTGCCACCCCTTGCCAATATTGCGTTTGTGTTTCTGAAAGGATGGGAGGTAAAATGAAGAAACAATAAAATATTCATAGCTTTGTCCTTTCCTGTTGAACCACCATGGTGCAACTGCGTTAGTCAACTATAGTCATGCTCATTTTTTGCGTTGCGTTGCTTGCTAACATGCGGTGGAGTAATTCCTCTTTACATATTTTATATTTTCCTTTTGACCTCATATTCCTTCAAAGTTATCTGACGCATACAAAGTTGGTGGATGTGAATGAGCCTTCATTGTCATTACGAACAGGCACTTTATTCACACCAACCTCGAAAGAGACCGGAGTTTCTATCTATGCTATGATTCTTATAAACATATCCGCATGGTACGAACTAAAATAGCGGTAGAGGAAGAGGGACATCAAATACCGCTCCAGCTCTTTGTGCTTCGTGTCCGAGCTTGCGGGTCCTTTCTTCAGTTTCGCAGCGTCGATCATGTTGCCTTCGGCTTCGTATTTCGCGTCCGTCCGGTTCTGCTCCTCTTTACGTAGCTTCGCGATCTTGTGCAGTGCACTTTCCAACTGATCCTTTTTGTACTCCAGCGATTTCTGCATCCTTTCAACTCTGTTACAGTCAGGTATGTTCAACACCTAAAACCATCCAACATGACTTCGTTTCTCTTGTTGGCCATTGAAAGAGGATTCCAACGCTGTATTCAATTCTTGGATGAATTTTTAAACTATTGATCATAAAGTGTGTGCATTTATTTTAGGGCTATAATTGTTTGCTTCGATTGCAGGTTAGGGATTCACGGTAGCAATGGCAGCGATGATGAGCCCGAAGCGGCCGTTGTTACTGCGCGAGTTGAACGCGGTGCAGACGACGGGTCCGAAACAGGGCGCCAAGCCCACGGAGGTGTACGGATTCGTGGGCGCGATCTCCACGCTCGTGGGATTCTTGGTGTTTCTCATGTGGGCCTACTTGCCGGAGCCCTGGCTGCACAGCATGGGCATCACGTACTACCCGAACCGGTACTGGGCCATGGCCATCCCGGCGTACGTCCTGGTGGCCCTCGTCTTCGTCGTTTCGTTCTACGCCAGCCTCAATTACATGGCCACTCCTTCACCCGAATCTTTGAACTCCTTGTTCGACGAGTACACGCGCCAAGGCGGCTCGTCACCGCTCTTGCATTCCGAAGCAAAAGACCGACCCATTCACGCCATCTCCGATGTTCCCATCACCACCGTCAATGCCTTGGTCTTTGGAGTGGATTAGATACTTCGCTGGTGATTTGCTTTAGGATACTGTCGCGACAGAATTAGGGTTTCAAGTTTGTGGAAAACAAAACTACATGGGATTCATCAAAACTACATGGGATACATGGCCACGTGCTCTTTGATGAGACCACGTACATTTTCAAGATCAAGATTTCGGATTTGCAAAACCCTCGAAGAACCAATCCGAAGCCCTTAATCCAATCCGAACTCTCGATTTTGAAAATGTAGTTGGCTTCATTAATTTGCCCTCATCTGTGGAGATGTCATGTCATGTAATGTCAGAATTAGGGTTTCAAGTTTGTGGAAAACAAGGGATCATGTCCTTCAACCCTTTCTTAGATGTTCTGTTGTAAGATCATATCATTCTTGACATGTTTGTAATGGAGTGGCGAGTAGGCCTAAATTTATAACATTAATGGTGAATTCTTGAAAGGAAAGTATTTGGAAGATAGCTTGACATGTTTTCTTTATTTATTATGCCATGTGTGTTCTCTTGGAAAGAATAGAGTTATCCTTTAAATAGGGAAAGGAAGGAAATCTCTATACTCATACTAGTATGAATTATAGGATAATGTTATGATGTTTCAATTGTGATTCAGATTGAAGAGTTGAACCGCACATGTCATTTCAATGACTGAAGGGACGCGTGGAACCCTAAACTGGAATCTCAAAAGGCGTTCCTCCTTCGTTTCAAGCGTGGAAAACACCAACGTAACGTATAAGTTATGTAAATTTTTGATAGGTTGATTAACAATTGTCTTTGTTGCAATCTAGTGTGTGTTTCAAAGGTGCAGGTTTAGAATTTGAGGAGCTGCAAGAATGGCGGACAAGCAACCAGAAAAAGCAAATCCAATAATGGGGATCAGGAAATTCGCAGGGCCTACAAAATTTGATTGGATGGCACTGAGCTGGAAGGATCCTCATCTGGTGCTCAGACCACCGTGGTTAGGAAAATGGACGATACCGAAACCCAGATACCCACCGAGCTTGGTGACAGGGAAGCCTCCAAAACCTTGGCCTAAGGATCGTATGCCTGAATTGTCTTACATCTATGTCAATGTTGTTTTGTTGCGAGGTTTGGAAGGAGTCCAGGTTCTCTTTGTTCTTTTGCCCTTGTATGAACAGCTTTAGGTTTGATTTGTTGTTTCCTGCTGCTCCTGATTGATTTCTTGGAGCTCATAACATTCTTGAGGATTTGCCTTGGAAAAGGAATTCAGTTTCTTTTATGTTTGCACAAACTTTAGGTCAGGTTTTTTTTTGTTTGCACAAACTTTAGGTCATGTCAGGTTGGAGGTACCAGGACAAGATTTCAGATTTTTGAGTTTTTGTTTTTGTTTTTTTTTCTTTGCCATCTATAGTGGAGAAGAGTGATTTCTCAGAATGTTATGTTGGTGATGTTGAAATCTTCCAAAGCTCCCTGTGCTGGGACATTTTGAGGGTTTGTAATATTGTGGCTTTTGGTGATGCGTATGCAGGAGGCAATGGGAAGTTTTTATTGTGAGCAAGCATGGTTTGATCTTCAACATGGTTTATGGCAACCTCTAAAAGACCAAGAAGTTCAAATTGGACTTTAAGTGTTTTTAGCAGTTTTGAGTTTTGAGTAAGTTATATGGGAACTTTTTTTTGTCCAATTTATAGTTACACATGTAATGTTCTTCATTGATTTCGAATAGTGTAAAATTTGGTTGTATTTGAGTTATTTTTCTCACATTGTGATCAATCATATTTTAAAACCATGAATCTTGGTCTTTTGGGGGTTAAGTATAGAGTTGTGGACTAGGGACTCAAGAAATTGTGACAAGTGTAAAGTTGTTGATTGAATTACAATTTATGAATTGATGCTGAATGCACACTGTGTCATAGTGGCCACTAGGAATGATAGAAATACAATTTGCAAATTGATGTTAAATGTACAGTGGGGTCCAACATGGAATGGCGTTTTTGGTTTCGCAGCGAGAAAAATTTCAGTACTGCCAACTTTGAAAGCCTCCCGAGAGCTCAAATATTGGTATTTTACCACGAAATTTTTACCAGAGACTTATCTTTAAGTTAATTATGTGTATGCCAAATTTCAAGGCCAAAAGATTCACCAAAAAAACGTTATTCAAAATCTACCAACATTGGTAGTTATTCACTGCTGCCAACTTTGACAACCTCCCAAAGATTGAATTAATTTTTTTTTGCCATGAAATTCTTGGAAAAAGAACTTCTTTATGTTAATAACATATGATAAAAATTTCAAGGCCAGAAGATTAATACAAAAAAGATATTGACAATCTACCAACATGTGTAGTTGTGGGAAACAATGGGGGAAACTTTGCTACCAACTTTGACACCCTCCCTACGGTTGAGAAATTGTCTATTTACCATGAAATTTTTGGTACAACATGCTCTTTATGACAAAATCATTCATGCCAAATTTCAAGGTCAAAAAATCTATACAAAGAAAATTATTTACAATCTACCAATGTGTGTAGTTTCCCCCATTGTTTCCCACAACTACACATGTTGGTAGATTGTTAATATCGTTTTTTGTATTAATCTTTTGGCCTTGAAATTTTTATCATATGTTATTAACATAAAGAAGTTTTTTTTCCTAGAATTTTATGGCAAAAAAAAAATTAATTCAATCTTTGGGAGGCTGTCAAAGTTGGCAGCAGTGAAAACATTTCCACAGCTACCAATGTTGGTAGATTCTGAATAACTTTTTTTGGGTGAATCTTTTGGCCTTGAAATTTGGCATACATATAATTAACTTAAAGATAAGTCTCTGGTAAAATTTTCGTGGTAAAATACCAATATTTGAGCTCTCGGGAGGCTTTCAAAGTTGGCAGTACTGAAATTTTTCTCACTGCGAAACCAAAAACGCCATTCCATGTTGGACCCCACTGTACACTAGTCATGATTGCCCAAGAATGATAAAAAAGATTGCATTGTATATACATCTTAATCCCTAAAGGTCCTCATTTCTTTTGTAAAAGTCAAAGCACTACAATTTGCATACTTGAAATATCATGTTGTATGATTTATAATTTTTCATAGATAGTCATCAACATTATGATTGGAGCATCCTTGAAATGCCCTTTGTATTTTGGACACTCAAATTTCAAATTTCTTGATGGTGGAAAATCTTCAAATGAAGTCTATTTACCGATCCCAACGGTCAAAAGATGTATCATAACTTAACCCCTAAAGGACGGGGGGGGGGGGGGGGGGGGGGGGGGGGCGTGGGGGTTTGGGGGTTTGAGCTTTGCTCTTGTTTTCAAGACTAGCTCAGATATCAAGCTGAATTCCTCGTTCATGTGGGCTAATTGGGACAATCGCCACCGTTCAAATGAAAGAAGACTTACATAGCTTTCATATGGAAAAACGATCAACAAAATTGCCCAATTTTTGAGAAAATGCCACCGTTGAGAAGATTGCTGAAAAATGTTCGGGTAGGTGGAACTTTGTGAATATCATGAAATCGGAATGCTCAAAAATGCTCCAAAAACTCTGAAATTTTTTCCACGGTTAGATTTCATCATCATCCTCATGTACAATTTTTTTCGTCAAATTCTGAGGTGTGGAAAAAAAGATATGGGACTCTGAAGTCTCCAGGGCATGAGATTCGGTCCAAAAATTGAATTTTTTTTACTTCCCCATGTCCAACCTAGTTTGGAGCATGGTATGAAGCATGGAGCCTTCCCATCACACTGACAAACTTCGTCCAGATCGGTTGACCAACTTCGGAAATTCAGGGATTGAAAATCCTAGTCCCCACTGCCAGTCAGTCTCTTTTTCCAATGCCGGGGTTTTGAAAACTCCTAGAAGTGAGAGCTAACAAATAATAAATAAATAAATAAAAATAAAAACTCCCAAAATGAGAGCTAACAACAGCCCACCCTCGGTTCTAAGGGCGCCACGCACAAGCGCCGGCGCCATGCCTGCCATGTTTCGCTGGCTGCCCACGAAGGTCCCGCCCGTTTGTCCACTTTCCCCGCCCTGCTCGGCCTTCGAGCCCCCCGCCCTGCCCGCCCTTCGTGGCAATTTCTCTGCCTTCGCTGCCCTGCCCTCGAAAATGTGAACACCACAGCACAGTCCAGCAGTCCAGAAGCGCCACAGTCCAACATTCCAAGAGCGCCATAGTATCGTAGTCCAGCAGTTCAGAAGCGCCATAGTATCGCAGTCCAGCAGAGTCCACAGCTGCCTCTCACCTCTTCTCACTCATTCCCACTTATACACATTGTTTTTTCTTTTCACATTTATTTAGGGTACTTGTCTAGTTTGTTTGTTTCTACGTCTTCCCACATTATTCTTGTTTAATTATTTTAGTATATTTAGGGTTTAGGGGTCCATGGAGGAAGGTAGTTCATTTCAAGAGGATGATTATTTCTATCATTCAGATTTTGAAGACGAATTAGACTATGTTGCGGGGGTGGAGGAAATTCTTAGAGGTACCTACGGGAGTAGTGACTTTGATTTCACTACAATATTTGGTGAGACATATTTCAACATTTCGGGTTACGAATCTGAACATGATGGTGATGACGAAATGCACGAGGAAATGCAGGGAGTTCACGATGAGCCTCCAAACTCTTCAAGTGGCAACATCGAGTTCTCTGTAGATAAGCCTTCTCTTCCTTCCTTTGAACATGTCCATATTGAGATTTTTCCAAAGTATGTTCATTTCACACTTACAAGTATGAACCTCATGATTGAGTGTTTACAGAAACAAGTGTTACCTGTGTTTGAGCAAATTCGTGAAGCAGATGCTAGTTTCCGCCCTCTTTCTAAGAGTCATGGCCGTCTTATAGATGTTAATGATGCGTTTCATACCATTGAGCGATGGAAAAAACTTCAAGAGAGTGTGAAGTTGATAAGTGTTAATGAAGGCATAGGTTTGTCTCCTACGAGACAAGACCTAAAAGAAAGACAAATTCCTCCTATTGAATGTTGGTGTTCCATAGTAGAAGAGTCCCATGTTGATGTTAATGGCAAACACTTGAGCCCATCTTCTACACTTGATGCAATTCGTGTACATTGGACCACATATTTTAGAGTGGGAGGGATTCATACTAAGTATGTAGAGAGTTTTCTTGAATCTTGCCCCACTTGCAAGGAATCCAAGTTGTTGGATGAGGTTCATAATGTTCCTCATGACCTTCTAAATGTCACTCTTGATAAAATATGCATGAAGCATGTTGTTCTACGCTGGTTGCGTCAAACCAATCGGTTTAGAATTCACGTTGTTAAGTACTACCGTTGTCATAGGAGGGGAAACAAATACCGGCCTCATGTGAAGGCACCTGCTGTGAGACCCTCTCAAGTAAGGGATAGTAGACAAGATAAGAAGAGTAGATTACGAGATTGTACTTTTCAATTGAAAACTGTGGAGCCTATTGTGGATGACAGAAATAGTGGAGCATCCAAAGGAAGGGAGTGTACTATTTCCGTGCATACTAAACACAATGGACATGTACCAGGTTCTGAAAGTGACATATTATTTCTACCTGTGCGTCCTTTTGTTATAACTATGGCTAGAGAGAATTTGAAGAAAATGGTTTCAACATCTACAGTGTCTCTTGCATCCAAACGTGATGCAAAGAAAATACAAGCCATGGTTGGAGACTTGGAGCGTGTAACATATCGTTTCTTCATCATACCGAAGGAAGTGAACCAACTAAAGTACTCTATGAGAGTAAATGGTAAGTTATTATCTAATTATTCAATACATTTTTGTTGTTTATTATGACTACATACAATTTATTAATTTTTGAATGTGTAAATAAACCTATAGTGGGTATTGTGTAGATACTTTACGCAAACATGATTGGGATGCTGCTCAAGTGGAGATTATGAGATTACAAACACAGGAGAATGTTATTTTTTATCAACCTTATGCACCAAAGCACAAGGATGTAAGAAAACGGCTATTTGTTGTAGTCATTCAAGATGACTGGATGAGAGATGTTGGAAGAAGATTCTCACATGGTAACTCTAGGGCCTTAGACTCTACTTTCAAGACTAATCAATACGATTTACCTTTGTATGCTGCAATTGTGTCAAACCAAGATGGAAAATGGGTTTAGGGATGATCATTGTCGGAGCATTGAGAATGGAGAGAAGGTACAAGTGGCTGGTAGAGTTTTGTTATGTCATTTCCATGTTATGATAGCTTGGAGTGAGAACCTCTTAACTTGTGTTCCCATACCCGATAAGAATAAACTTTGGATAGCCTTACATGTTTTGATGCATTGTCCAAAGGAAGAGCATTTTGAGGAAAATCTCAAAAAGTTCTATGAGGATTTCCAGCATATACCTAGTGTGGCAGAGTATATGGAGGCTGGATGGGTAGGTCAGAGTGTACAATGGAAGAATTTATGGCCACGATTTGGTCGGCTCTTTGCTTATGGTGGCATGGATACAACCAACCACATAGAACGACATTGGGAGTGGATTAAGTATACTTTACTGCAAGCCAAGGTGAACCGTGCCTTGAGGGATCTTATCATTGCAATTGTTGGTAGCGCGGAAGATAGAAGTCGTGTTGGAGGGCCCACTTTGGTAGATCACTTCCAAATGGTGCAACTCATAAGTAAGTTCTTTTAAAGTAGACTTTCTATGTTTTGGTTGTATGAACTTGTAACCGTGGACATTCTACTTGGCCTCATCATGGTTTTAATCAAATTTTGTATGATGTATAGGTGATTCTGGAAGGTATTTTAGGAGAGGCAATGATAAGGAACATCGCCGACGCTTGAAAGGAGGGGAGCGCATATTCAAAGCTTATCAATTAAATCCAAGTGAAGTACTGGAGGTTGTTAATTTGGAGCTCATGTTGTTCTATGTGGTAAGTGAGAGTTCACCTAACACAAAGTATAGTGTTTCTTTGAACACTTATTTCTGTGAATGCCCAACTAGTGTATCAACTTGCAAGCACATATTGGGAGTTCAACAAATTGTGAAAGAATATTTTATTCTTCCATCAACCTCAGGAGTGCCTATCGGGGAGCATGTCCACAATGTGGAACCACTATCTCCTATAGAAATGGATGCTCCAACTGTAGACATGACTATGGAGTTTGTAGAAGACAATGATCACCAGAGAGGATTGTTAAATGTTTTTGTCGAAGCAGAGACTATGATCCAAGAATTGAGGTCTTCAGTTCAAATATATACTGAAGAAGAAGTGATACACAAAAGAAATCTTGTGCAGAAGTTTCTAACGTCCCTTTCAGAGCCACTTACTTTTGAAAGACCTTCCACTATTGATTTTCCTGTACGCGGATCTATAGCCAGAATTCAAGAGAATGTAAAGCGCACACGGATGGGACATGGAAAAAATTGTGTAGTTGAAGAAGATGGTGAGGAAAGTTGTCCACAACCACCTTCGAAATGTCCAGCTCATGTGCTAGTGGCTTATTCTAAGCAGAGAAGAACTATATTTCCTAAGGTTCCTAAGGTACATTGTGACAAATGTAAAGTGAACACAATAGTGGAGAAAGGAGATGACTATGTGTTGTGCAAGAATTGTGAGCGTCACTTGAGTTTGGAATAAAATTGGAGATTTTTTATACATTGCAAATGGAGTGATGAATTTAGAATGTGAATGAAGAGTACATTCTTTTATGTATGTGAATGAAGATGCTAGAGAATGTGAATAAGAGTACATTCTTTTATGTATGTGAAAAGAATAGACGTTGGTGTGTAAGTGGGAGGGAGTGAGAGGATGTGAGAGGCAATTGTGGACTCTGCTGGACTGCGGTACTGTGGCGCTCCTGGACTGTGTTGTGGTGTTCACATTTTCGAGGGCAGGGCAGCGAAAGTAGGGAAATTGCCACGAAGGGCGGGCAGGGCGGGGGCTCCTGGCTCCTGGCGAGATACAATCTGACCTTCGACACACTGCGGACTGTGTCAGATCGACAGACATTGCTCTGTTTGTTGCAGGAACGCGTGGTTGCACAGACTCTCGCTTGTGCAGCTGCCCACTCAGTCCTCGACGTTCCAAAACAAGCTTCTGAATGCTCCAGAAATTCACCAAAAATCGCGTAGTGAACCATTCTTCGATCAGGTTACACCGATAGATTCAGCATTGAAAATCGACCAGGGTCTCTTTGTCACTCACACGCTGTTAGATAGATCTTCATTTCAAATTTTCTACAAATGTAGTTGCAGAAGCCACCTGGTGGCCTCGTGGTCCTTTAGGGGTTAACTTAACCATCTAATGAATACACCAACTACAATAAAGCTAAAACACTTGATTTTTGGGGCATTTGACCAAAAATCAAGCATAATATGGCATTTAGGGATTAAAGTTTTTCATTTTAGACAATAGATTTCACTATTGATTGTTTAGTAATATCTAGACTATCCTAGAAAAGGGAGACATTGAACAATAGGGGGAGTTACTAGATTTCAATGAAGTTGAATCCTAAACTTCATTCCTATGGCCTTGTACTTCATCTCTATTCTCTTGGCACAACAAATGGAGAGTTGATGTAAATTTCTTTGTTGTATTTCATTTTGCTTCTCTAATGCTTAATGAATTGGATTTCATTCAATTTGTTGAAAGCGTTGACTAGAGTATTTTAACCTTATTTGAAAGATCTAGCCAAACTCAATTGGTTCTTCCAATGAGAATTCATCATGAATTAGAAGGGACAAAATTCCGAAAGAAATTCAAGATAACATAAAGTTTGATTATCTTAATAAATGAGCCATACCATGATACATGGTATTCATTCGGAAGTTATGTGTAATTGGTCGAAGTTAAGGATGACACTTGTCAATCACAATCACTTGTTTTGTCTTATGGTTTTGAGAGACATGCTTATTTAAACAAGCACTACTATTTGTTAATAAAATTATTATTTTTTGAAATATTCTAAGCTAATGAATAGTTTGAACATGGGAAATAACATTCATAGGTCAAATAATGTAGACATGTAATGTGAATTTTTTGAATTGTTGGGGTTAAAAAAAATCAAAATTTTGCATTGAAATTTTGGATTACCAAGCCTTAGATGAAATTTGAGGCCTCTAGAAGGCTACGATTTACTATCCTAATAAATAAATTTAAAAAGAAAAAAAAAAGACGTAGATCTAGTGTGGTTGAGTTTTGGCCATGTCAGACTAGGTATTTAATTTTTAATATATTTTTTAAAATGAGTATTTAAAAAAAATTAAAATACATTTTTAATACATTATAAGTGATACTTTCTTTTAAAAAATCAATTTTTATTAAATAAAAAATTTCAATAAAAATAAGATTCCAACACAAGTTTCGAAACGGCCCTTTTAAAGCTTCATAGCTCTTATAATGTGACATATATGCTCATAAGTTTTGATAAGAAGATTTTTTATGGTTGGAAATTTTAGCGTACACTTTCAATTTTGTTTTTTTTCATATCCAGGAAGTTCAGAAATTAAGATATTTGGACTTCCTATGTTCATGTAATTAAGATCATATCCAAGATAGTTTTACCACAAGGTTCATAGAGATTGCCCTACCTTCGGTGTCTCATTTAAAACGCTAGAGTGAATTAAGAGTTTAATAATGGTAGAGTGCTAGCTTTGGTGCCCCTTTCAATGTGAATGAAGAGTCTACTAATAGCATATCACAAGATGAAAACAACTATCTTTGGTGCCTCCTTTCAAAAGCGACTATGAAACTTAAACCTACAATGAGGTCTACCCTCATTCAATTCAATATTTTAGAATATGAAAGGGCTTGGTTCTTCTTCCTATTAGAGTGTAAAACAATAAAGAATTTCAAGAATGCAATGTAGGGTGGATGTCCCTATGACTGCTCATGCAATACTAATGATTGTGCACCTATATTGACATGATTGTACAATAAAATCAATCAAGAGCATTAATAGGTACCGTGAATAAAACTCCATGTTCTTACAACTACTCATCATCGTTCTTTTTGAAACAATAATGCCTCCATAATTATCCTCATTTTACTACTCTAAAGAATATTTGGAGGGACTTAGTTGCATAGATCCAAATTTGTCAAAGAGAGTGATGCATCGCCCTTCCAAAAATAACCCTGCCAGTCACCAAAATCATTCCAATTTATAAACAATAATAGGAACAATAAAATTCAACACCCATTCTCACCTATGTGCAAAAGGAGAAGCATTTATTTTAGATTCCACAAACTTGTAAAAGTCACACTTTGTTGCATAAAAGTTGATTTTTGAGACTACTTTATGAACAATAATAGAAACCAAATGAAAGTCAACACCCTTTTTGACCTATTTGTAAAAAGAGGCAATTTTAGATTCCACAAACATGTAAAAATAACTCTTTGTTGCATCAAAGTAGAAGTTAACTCTTAAACGTCCTCACCCCTTTCCAAATTCGGCAATTTTGCAAAGATGCATCATAAAATGCAACCAAGAAGAATATTTTGAACTTGGAGTATGAATAAAAGTTATACATTATAAATTTTAGATTTTATTCATACGGATAGATCTGCGATTTCTATCAGCAATATTTTTGTATAAAATTTGAAAATTCAAAAATATTTTGTAATTCAATTACGAATAAGATATTGACAATTTGTAGATGAAATTTGATGAGTTGAAATGTAATATTCTCAGTGTAGTAATTTTTGGAGATTTTTGGTTGCTTAATTTAATGAGTTTATTTTTTCAAGAGCACATTTAGACTAAAATCTTTGAAATTTTTGGTGAATCACTCCAACATGAAAAGAAGCATATGAAAATTTCACAAATCATCCCCTTTCTAATCAGATCACACATGCATGAAACTATCTTGCTAGAAATTTGTTTTGTGTTTCTTTTCCTTGCAAAAAGTACAGTGGGGTACCAATCAAAATGTCGTTTTCGAATTCGTAGTGAGAAAAATTTCAGTACTGCCAACCGTGAAAGCCTCCCGAGAGCTCAAAAACTAGTATTTTACCACGAATTTTTTACCAAAGAATTATCTTTAAGTTAATTATATGTGTGCCAAATTTCAAGGCCAAAAGATTCACCAAAAAAAAGTTATTCAAAATCTACGAACATTGGTATTTTTTCACTGCTGCCAACTTTGACAGCCTCCCAAAGATTGAATAATTTATTTTTTGCCATGAAATTCTTGGAACAAAAACCTCTTTATGTTAATAACATATGATAAAAATTTCAAGGCCAAAAGATTAATACAAAAGAAGATATTAACAATCTACCAACATGTGATTGAGGCAACATATCTACCAACTTTGACACCAACTTTGACACCAACTTTGACACCCTCCCAACGGTTGAGAATTTGTCTATTTACCATGAAATTTTTGGCACAATATTCTCTTTATGATAACAACATTCATGCCAAATTTCAAGGTCAAAAAATTTATACAAAAAAAAATATTTACAATCTACCAACGTGTATGTCCTCCTTTTGCCTCAATCACTGCTTGTAACCTAGAGGGCATGTTGGTAGATTGTTAATATTTTTTTTTGTATTAATTTTTTGGCCTTGAAATTTTTATCATATGTTATTAACATAAAGAGGTTTTTGTTCCAAGAATTTCATGGCAAAAAAATAAATTATTCAATCTTTGGGAGGCTGTCAAAGTTGGCAGCAGTGAAAAAAATTCCACAGCTACCAATGTTGGTAGATTTTGAATAACTTTTTTTTGGTGAATCTTTTGGCCTTGATATTTGGCACACATATAATTAACTTAAAGATAATTCTTTGGTAAAAATTTCGTGGTAAAATACTAGTTTTTGAGCTCTTGGGAGGCTTTCAAAGTTGGCAGTACTGAAATTTTTCTCACTGCGAATTCGAAAACGACATTTTGATTGGTACCCCACTGTACATGACAGATGAGAAAACGTGGATGAAATCTATACATCACCCCAAAAATGGACGGTCGGTTATTTGGGAGTTAACTTGATTTTTCAGACTAGTGAATTTATCTATTTATTGGTTCTGACCATAGGGAAGAGGCATTGCGGGGACACCCATTTTCTTGGGCTAAATTCCATTGTAGCAAATATATTCCGTCCATGATTCCACTGAAATGCATTCTCGTCCTTCACCCGTTCTATTCCAGTCAGAGCTCCTCGTAGCGTAGCTGCTTATTTTCATAGGGGCACTATGAGGAATAATAGGGACGGCTAACCAAAGTGGTGGTTAGCCAGGAGTTGATGATGTATTTACGGTTTCCTTTCACATGGCCACAAGGACACAGCCTGCACACTTCATCTCAAATTTGGAAGTCTATTGAAACAACAGGCTTCGCTATATAGCATTTTTTAAATGCAAAAAGACAATGTTGAAACTATGACAAAACAACATATGATGTCAATTGGATGATTTTTCAATATTGTTTTTGGTATTGAAATGATGCCTAAACGATGATATACAGTGAAGCTTGTTGTTACAAGCTTCTAAATTTGAGATGTCTCACCTCGGGTTGTTGATTTCGTTGCAATCTGTGATGCAGAGCAAGTTCCAAGCTGTGCCCAAAACCATATTCTCCCACGAAGTTATGGAGTCAGTTTGGAAGCATGGGCGTGTCCTCGGTTGGACCATCTCCTCCTCATTTCCAAATCTCCACTGCACATCTTTCAAATTCTGCACTTTCTTCTTGAATTTCTGCCATGTCTACAGAATTAATGCACTCAGTCATAAAACCGAACATTGATCTATAGAAACAGCGTAGTTGTTTCTATGACAGCCACATGTATTTAGTGGTAGAGTTGGTATCATTTACCGAGTATTAATCTCTTGATGCTACCACAGGGAGATAAATACAAGATTCCCATACGGGAAACGCGGACAAATTTCCCACAATTGTAACTTTCCCAGATAAAATATACACTAGAATCATCCCAGGAAAGTTACAATTGTGGGAATTTTGTCCCACTTCCCATATGAAATCCCATGTGGGAATGTCATTATTTCTCCCAATCTGATGATTCCTGCGAATGATGTGTTACGGTCATGCAGGTGGTTTTATGGACCCCGCCTTGAGGACGTTCACCATCACCATGCCGACTGTGGGTGTGTTTCTGTTCGGCACCGCCGTGTGCTGTTTCTGCTGCTTCAAATATGGCCTGCAACGCTGGTTCGAAAAAACGCTCATCAAAACACAAACCAAGTCCAGAACGGGTATCACGTACGCGGTAACTACAACCAACAACAACAATAAACTCCTCTCCTCTGTCGAATGAATTCACCTCCCTCGTTAAGCTCCCATCATCAAATAAACAACATTCCCTTTGTAAATCACTAATCCACACCAGTTAAAAGTGACGCCCAGTTATAGATTCTTGCCCTTAAATAAATGCACACAATCTGAGCATGGTTGAACAGTTTGAAAATTCTTTCATACAGCGTTGGAATCCTCTTTCAAAGGCCAACAAGAAAACAAAGTCATGTTGGATGCTTTTAGGTTAAGCAAACTGAGCACACCTGAGCGCAACACTATTGAACATACCTGACTGTAACAGAGATGAAATGGAAGCGATGATGCAGGAATCGCTGCAGTACAAAAAGGACCAGTTGGAAAGTGCACTGCACAAGATTACGAAGCTACGCAAAGTGGAGCCGAACCGGACGGACCTGAAATACGAAGATGTAGCATTGACAGAAGGGATCAGGATGCTGAATGAGCATCTCAGGAACAGCGAGCGCTACGCCGACTACTGTGAAAACATGAAGCGGCCCAGCGGTCTACAGGAAGGGGGACGGTATAACACTGGCAAAAGGTTTTCCTTCAGTGACGTGCAGCCGGAGCCGGAGAGTGGAGCGTTTGTGAATCCCATGTTCAGTGCGCAGCAGGCCATCAACAGTGGCTACATGATCGACCCTGCAAAGCTGAAGAATTCAGGACCCCTGGGTAGCCCCAGCAGCAGCAACTCGGATGAAGACTGTCACAACCCCAAGCACAAAGAGCTGGAGCTTTACTTGATGTCCACTGGAGGCACCATCCGGCCGACCTTGCTCAAGTTTCCCGACTCTGTTGCAGGCCCCGGTACAAGCCCCGGTACATTCCCCAGTGCCCATGTACCGAGATCACGCCGAGGCTCTCCACTGGGAAGACAAGAGATTGACACGATAGGGTCTCCAGTTGCTCAGTCTCCAAACAGAAATGCTCAAAATTTTATTCCCGTTCAACCAGATGCTCCTGCACGAATGTTTAATGTGCTGCCAAACTTGGGTTCAGTTTCAAGCCCTAGTAGTCCAATTGTCAGCCCTGGTGCTCCAAACTCCAGTCCTAACAACACTTACAGAGGGTCACAACCACGAGTGAGCCCCTAACAGGAACGCAAATCTATCCTTCCTTATTATGGCTATCACATTTTTTTATGGCACTTTGAAATTAAAAAATATTAATGGCCAGGGAGACGAAGACCATGAGCTACTAAACTGCAAGTTTGCATACACTATAATGCATTCAGTAGCTTGCAATGGCTCTGCCTGGTCCCATAGGAGAATGTGCAACATATTCCACACCCGACATGACCTTCATCAGTAGCTAATTGGACAGGTGGAATCCCAAGATGATGAGCAGAGTGCATGAAGGAAAGGCACAACAATGAAGGCTACTGAATGATATGCAAGGTGCAAAAGTAGGATCACAAAATCGTCTACGAATTGAAATAAGATATGATAGCACTGGCAAGCTTGTACCTCCGCCTTCGAGAGTAATATACACGACGTCAGTAAATTGGGCTCATGAACTATCAGGTCGCCTGCCTGAGCAATATGAGCACGCAGAAAATTAATGCTTTCAGTACATAAACCAGAGCTAGAGGGATAAATGAGCCAAAGAAGACCAATAGCAAATTAGAGCCTGACGAAATTCAAACCTCAAACGGACGAAGGATTCATGGTTTTAAAATGACAAATTCAAACGATCAATGAAATCAAGATTGGAGCCCGGGACACCATTTCGCAAACGAGAACGATCTCAAACCAGAATCTGAGGTCCACCCTAGATCACGAAAGAAAACTAACACGGAAATGTCATCTGCTGCATACACTCTGAAATAGATATGGTACAGTTTGAACGTTTGTTGATTCTAGAAGGAAATTAAGAAGCTGAATTGCTGTCATGGGACCATCAAAAGCAGAAACACAGACGGCTTGTCTTTGTTCTGAAATGAGATTTGTCATCACTGAGTAACGTGGTGGTGTAAGACTAGATCCTCAAAGGCTGCTCATGAAGTCTGCAAAGCTGTTGTACTTGGGCTGCCACCCAAGTACTTCCCTAGTTTGACTGTTGTTCATCTTCTTTCCAAGTGGGCCATCACTTTCTGCAAACACCAGGAAACACCAGTTTCTTTGTGAACTGAAAAACATCACATCCTAGCATTTTATACTGAATCATTGAAGGAAGTAAGTAAACGATGATTATTTGTAGATTCTATCACTGAATGGCTTTCGGACTTATGGAACTGATAGAGCTGCTTACTGGTGAAACCACGAAAGTCCCCTTCAAATTTGCCACACTGCACCATAACGTCCATAATGTCTTGTCTGCAATCCAGAACAGCATTACGATGTCACCCACAACAGCAGTACTGTTTTCAAGTGTCAGTAGCTTTTTAAGTCACAAATTAGTTTTAAATACTTATCAACCAAAAAAAACATAAAGTTGGCATTTTCTACTCACAGACCTGGAAACGGGTGTATTATCACAACCCATGAAGATTTGCCCACGAGATTTTTTCCTCAAGATGGTAATGCACAAATCAGCCGCATCCTGCTCATTAAGAGGACACGTGTCAACAACATGAAAGTAACTATGTGAAATGTAGAAGAATTTGTTGCCTAGCAGCAAGCCAGATACTTCCAATTGGGTTTCATCATGAAGTATTTTCAGAATTCAGAATTGCAACTCATACGATTTTCAAAATTCAAATGAATTCAAATCATATGAGTTGCAATTCAGAAATCATGATGATTTTTCAGAATTCAAATGAGTGTTATCATGATTTTTTCCCACAAATAGCCACTCCTTCAAGCCGTAACGTTATCAACATCCTGTACAGTTTTCGAGTACTGAGACAGACGGCTTTTTTTTTTTTGCAAAAACAATGTTAAGTTGAACCTTTTTAAAAAATAGGACAGTTATTTCCGGACAGAGGGAGTATCAATTCATGTAAGAAACGTTCACCTCATAATGGATCAGATTCAAAAAATGATCTGGCCTTGCATCTACTGATCCCTTGGAAAGCCAGAATGTGTGCGCTCCGCGATCCCGAGTGTGCACATTGAATCAAGGAAATAACACTCATAATTACTTTGAACCTCAAAACGAGACTGCTCATTACTTATTAATTATTGATACTGTGGGCTCAGGCCTGATTTGAATCAAGTGCGAGTAAGGTAAACTACCCTATTTATTTTTGTAATCACTATGTATCGGTGTCTTACATTTAAAATTTTGATATGTACACTACTAGTACATACAAAGTGGCACAAATAAGGTGGCATACCTTAATAGGTAAAATTTTACCAAATCCAAACCTGGACACTCTAAAGTTTAAAAGAGACGAAGTGCAACAGTTGAAAGTCAGACACTACTACACATGCAATTCTTCAAGTTGAAATAAATACAGCAATATTGAAAAATTATGTAAAAGGATATATATAGACCTGCCAATCGTACAACGTTCCCACCGACCTTCAAGACCTCCTCCTCTGCATTGAGCAGCCGGTCCACGCGAGGACTTACTCCCTTCTCCATTACTGGTGCATTCTGATCCACATACCACAACAAATTTTCAATCATATTGTGAAAACCAATAATTCAAATGGGAACGAATTTTATATCACTGGAATCAGTGAAGAACATTCCATGTGTTGGTCAAAAAAGAAATAAATTTAAACAAAAGGAAGTCCACATAAAATCTACTCAAAACTGCAAAAAAAAAAACAAACATGAAACCCAATTCGGGCGGGCTTCTTGGTCCTTTGGGGGTTAAACCTTAAACATCCACCATCACCTGACCTGAGAGGTCTAAATTTAGATTACTAAAACTCAATTTAGCACTTTAAATTTCCAGTTTTAGCCAACACTTTCAAATTAAATTATTCATCTAATGAAGTTGTTTGTTTGTGAAAAAGGTCAATATTTATCAGTTTTTATCCAATCATATTGATCATCTTTGTGAAATGAAAATTCCTATTCATTGGATGTAATTTTTTCCAATTTTAAACTCATCCTGTCATCCAAATTTGAAAAAAACAATATAAGTTATAGCAAAGTGTGTCTTTTATGACGTACTTTGAAGCAATGGAAAAATGTGATAAATTGGTTCATTGGAGCAAAATTTAACAATATTATCTATAAAGAGCAACAAAACGATTCTAAAATAAAAGTGAAAATATGGAAACGAAAATGATGCTCAAAAATGAAGAAAAACCTTCGCAAAGCATTCCTGAAGTCAACAGAACATAAACTCGTTGGTAACTACACACAATTGGCTATGAGGCACACACTAAAAGAAGGAAAAAAGAAGAAGAGGCCTACCTCGTTACAAAAACCATTGTCATGAACATTGTAAACACCACTGCTAGATGTAAACAACAACGCACCCTCGCCATCCCATCTCTCAGCTGCTGCCCTGCACATGAGAAAAATTAAAATCACATTGCTGCTATGCTAGTTTGGCATTTCCAACCTCCTCAAGTAGGACTGAGCGTTTCAGAAAAGGAAATGAACTCGATTGGCACATCAGTTATCTCTCGACTCACCATTCAGGTTTTAGGGTTCAGGGTTTAGGGTTCAGGGTTTAGGTGAAAACATTTGACTACCTGACTTCTGCTGCATAGTCTTCACTGCCAGACGGTGGAGCACAGAATATCACAAATGGATACTTAGTTTTGTCTCCAGATTGCTTGTCCTTTGTAACAGGGCTGATGCCAAGTGACAACAATTCTTCATGTCGGTTGCTAGTGTTGGTCTCTCCAACCACTCTGCACCCTTCATGGTCCTGCACGAATTTTTTTTTAAACTTTCAGATTACAAAATTTACCTGACCTTTTGGTTGATCAATAATGCAATTCAGTTAACCAGGTTGTTGCATATGCACTAGAAGCTAAACTTCAAACCGACTACGACTTGAGGGGAGGGCTTTCGATGAAAACAAACTAAGAATTAGGCCATTGAAATTGTTTAAACTAAAATAACTTAGATGGCATCAGTAAACTTAGGAAGGGTCATTTTTATGTCAAAATGACATCAAAATGACATATGCCACGGTGATGTAGGGATTAGTACCATTTTGATGTCATTTTGATGTCAATTTGATGTAAGCTTCACATCCAAGTGGTATAGATCATTCCAATGTAAGCTTAACATGTATCATTTTCATGTTAATTTTACATCAAAATGACGGTGACCTGGGGCATGTTAATTTTGCATCATTTTGACATCAAAATGGCACTAATACATCATCGTGACATATGTCATTTTGGTGTCATTTTGACATCAAGATGACCCTTCCTAAGTTTACTGATGGGGTGCTTACATTTTGGGATACTTGAAAACATTTAACATAACATTCTTGAGTAACAAAAAATCTTTGCGAAGGCAACATCAACAGCCTTGGAAAATGAGATAGGCCACGCACTAAGCGGCATGCTCTACTGACTCTCTTGCTTCCAGAGTCATTTTTTGTTTTGGTTTCCATCTACTAACAGTGGAGAAGGGAAAAGAGTTCTCATAACTGCTCAAGAATGTTATGAGGATACTTAAATTTAAGAATGTCATGAACCCTAACCCCAATTGTCTCTGATTCCCTACTAGAGCTCAAATTTCAAAGCTTCAAAAATTCAAAACAGTATCGAAATAATAAAAATCCTCTTGAAAAATAAGGACAACAAAATCCACAATAAACTTAGCCACTCAGTCAAGAGAATGGCATGAAACCTTAACCACAAATCCTCTCGTCCACTGTCTGATTCCCTCGATTTCAACCAGTAATTATTCTTCTTGCTAATTTTAGCCAAATTGGTACATAAAATTTGGGCTGGCTAATTGATACAAAGGGTTTTTGAAATATATATATATATATATATATATATATATATATATATATATATATATATATATATATATATATATATATATATATATATATGTATATATGTATATATGTATGTATCACCCAGGTATTGCCTAAGTAACACCTAGGTAGCACATGTGTATTACCCTGATATTACCTATATATTGATATGAAAAGAGCATCCAGATTGCTCTTCAAGCCATGGAAAAGTAGAAAAAATGCTAAACTGTTTCCTGACAGAAAAAAACTTCACGATTTCAACTTATTCATGCGGTAGCCAAATGATACTCAATTTTTAAGTGCATTGGAATCCTCCTGAAAACAGGGCCAAGATCCACTAAAAACACACTCAGGACGATAAACCCTAATCACAATCTTCGTCTGAATTCCCTACGACAGCTCAATTCCTTTCCACAAATTAATGTGCTTACCTGAAGCCATCGTCGAGCAACAAGGCTACCAAGCACTCCAGGTCCAACAACCAGCAAGTTGTTCGTGGTACTCATACTGGTGCCCTCCGTGGTTCGCATTTCCTTGCCCGCCATGGTCGCTTCGCACTTAATCACGTAGCCACAAAACAACGTAGCCTCTCCAATTGGCCTCGCCGAACGCAAGAAGCTCAATCTCTTGTGTGCAGATCGCAAACCAGCAGCAGCTCTGTGAGTGAGAGCAAATGGGGTCCGGGTGTGAGTAATAGAGCCACTGCCCACAGTGATCGCAGCGGCCATTGAGCTCCAACAATGACAAGAATCACCGGCTCATCGACAGCAACAGAAGAATTGAAGAAGACGACGAAGTCACTGGAGCTCCAACTCAGTCTCGTTTTTCCGATGCCATGGATAAGGTGGGAACGCCCATCACTTTTGTAGGGACACCCAGAGTTGCCACTTTGGGAACTCCTTAGAGCACGCCAGCAGCAGGTGCTTTTGAGGAACCAACACCAAGATTTGGTGTAGCCAGCTCCACTTGCTCTGAAGTCTGGCTCAGCAACTACCCACCAATGCTGAAAAATAATATTTGGGGTCAAAGTTTGAGGTCTCCCCTCCATCTACAAAAGCTTTGGCGTAAGCAAATTACTCACAGCAATCAAGCATCTTTGCTCAATTAATAATTAAATAATGAGCTTGAAGACTATTCACCGGCCCATGCTTCAAGGCCATCAAGATCTTTTCATAGAATTTTCTTTTAATAAGTTGCCTTGGTGTTTGCACAAAGAGTGTTGATGGGGGTACTTCAAGTCTAATATTCCTTTAAGTTAAAAATGATCCTCAAATTAATGTTTAGTGGACATATTTGGTCTGGAGTTGTTGGGCTTGCTCTTAGAAGCTTTATTAACATTCAGTAACCTTTATGCCCAGTGCCTTTCCTACATGCACTTTACTCATCATCTTGAGCCTCCACCTGTCCACTTATTTGTTGGATGTGGAATATTCCAAACCATCTACTGCCTGTAGAGCCAAGGCAAAGACAGTGCATGCTACTAAATGTTATGTTTTTAGGCCCACTTTACATTACAGTGTCTCTGCAGTGGCAAACATAGCAACGGTTGTCGGCACTGTCCAAACTTGGAGTTGAGGGGGTGATTTTCAATGTATAGTATTATAGTCATTGGATAAGGGAAACGGTCCAGTTGGGCCGTTGCAAAATGACCAAGACCCTTTAGATTTGAAGCGTTCCTTTTAGGTTTCTAGATCAATGCGTGTAGGAGGGTGCCCGGTTGGGAGATGGAGTGGGAGGAGGACAGCCTACAAGGGCAGAATGTAAAGGCCTTTGGGCTCTCCCTTCTACTACCGGTATCCAAGCCCTTCACATGCTGAGTATTTGCGCTCCCTTGCAATTCACTACATGAGCATGGGTGCAGGCTCTTGGGGCTTGACCCAATTGTTGACTTGAACCCAATTGACAAGTAATTGGGTCAATGATCATATAGATGGTGGGGATGCCTTTAATCCAACGGTGAGAGTGCATTAGAGGCAAGGTTTTTTTTTGCACTGTAGAATGTTCCATGCATGCAATGGAGGGTGGTCCCTCCGAATTTAGACCATTGTAATTATGCCACGACATTAGAATCTGGCTCCAAGAAGTAAAAAAAAAAGGCCATGATTAGAGACGTTTGGGTCCAAGTTGTAACCTTGGAAACGAGAAAATCTTGATTCAATTTTTTGGTGCCGATCAAAAGTTTTGGCGCTAAATTCATTGCATGTATACCGCTGCATAAGATGAAGAGAGCTTATGATCGAATCCTAGTCTAAAACTAGTTGGCATGATTTGCAAAATTTTAGCGATCCAATTGTTTGAAATTCGTGAAGTTTGAATCAGGCCAACAATCAGGCCCTAATGTAATATCATCACACACTCCAATGTCACATTTCAATATCTCAATATTGTGTACACAGTCATGTGATTAGGCACTTTCTCTATATAAATTTTTGTGCACACTTGAATTCCGGTAGATGATATTTCGTATACGGAATCGAACATACAGACGTCTCTTCTTGGCGCCAGTGAGGCAATCAAAACCCATATCCATTATAGACTTGGAGAGGTCCACTCCGGTCCTCTAAGCTCCAGCTTTCCAAAACTCCAACTAAGCACATCATAAAACCTTTATAGTTTGTTGACCAAAATGATCAGCTATCTATGGTCTACTTAGATTTGCATTCTAAAATGAATGACGTGTTTAGAAATTATCGACATTGAGTACACTATCGGAATTGGGTGATCTAACCTTACAGACCTGAAAGTCCTGGAGCCAAAACTGGAGGCTATTTTCGAAAATGTACCTACCGGAATGATTTGAGAGTTATTTCGACCTGCTGCCCGCAGTCAACCTGGAGGGCCATCCAGTTCCAGTTTCCAATGGAAATTGGCTCTCACAAGCACACAAGGACACAAGCTTCGTCGATTCATTTGCAGACAACTGAATCAGGAGTCGACCGATGCCATTTTGGAGCGAAGAGGGCTACCAATTCCAGCGAACTTTCAAAATGCCGGCCTAAATCTGTACTGCATTGAACAAGAGCACAGATTATTTTTCCCGTAATGGCGATTCGGGTTTCCATTCCGTCTTCCAATGTGGCCGTTCCATTGCTGCAATGTGGGCTCCAATCTCATGCTGCTACATCTGTTGCACCTACGAAGCTCACGAAGAATTCATCTCCCACGTTGCAGTTGCCAGTGGGTACGTAGCTCACGATTAATGTTTCAGGGTTTAATGCCCCGTCGATTAGGGTTTAATCTATTCACTCTTCTAATGTCGTCGTCGTCGTCGTCTCCGGGGCTTCAATCTCATGGTTTCAGCTTTGAAATTTCTCTTGCAAGTGGGAATGTAGCACACGAATGGTTGGTCTTGTTTTAGGGTTTAAGTCGTTAATTAGGGTTTCTGTTCATTGCTGCCCTCGTTCCGGGTCTTCAATCTAATGTTGCTATATCGGTTTGTGCAACAAGACGTCGTAGTTTCGAGTGGTTTGTCTCGTTTTAGGGTTTAACCCTAAAGGACCAAGAAACCCCAAAATTGGGCCTCATTTTCTTTTTTAAGCGTTTTTCAGTAGGTCATGTATGGACTTTCTTTAGTTATTTTTGGACCAATGTTCTTCTCTAATTCCGGTGATATAAAATTTGGTCCCATCTGAATTAATATTTTGACAATATGATCAATTGAATTTGTCACTCTAAATCCTTGGTCCTTTAGGGGTTAATGAATCTATCTGTTGCAACTTTTGGTATGACCAGGGTGAATGCGTGTTTCTCGTAGGCAGAGGCGAGTGCTGGTGGATGTCAAGGCGGCCATGTCACAGACGCCATGCCCTGATTTGCCAGTCCACGAATGGCAAGCCCTTGAACGGAAACATGAATGGCTCCGGTGAGTCCTTTCCTGCTTACGATAGTTTTGACCAAGCCGGTATAAAGCCATTGGGCCAAGGCTGGGATCCGTGGAAGCAATCGGGCGGGTATTCTGGCTCCACCAGTGCAGGTGATCAATGATTTTGTTTTTGCCAAGAGACAGTTTAGCATTTTGGCTACTTTTCCTTGGCTTGAAGAGCAATCTGGATGCTCTTTTCATATTAATACATAGGTAATACCAGGGTAATACACATTTGCTACCTAGGTGCTACTTAGGCAATACCTGGGTGATACCTAGGTTTAAAGAGGCTACACATCGTGGCGTTTTTTTTCTCAAAAATCCTTTGTATCAATTAGCCAGCGCAAATCTTATGTAGCAATTTGGCTAAACTTAGCAACAACAAAAAAAATCACTGCAGGTGAGGCTGATACTTCTGTTAGAAATCCCGGGGGTGAGACGTCAGGAAGGGACGAGGTTGACGCTGTGCCTGGAAAGTACGGTGTCGTCGGAAATGAAGGAGATGAACCATTTCGAATTCTGGCAGATGGAAAGAAAGCTTATCTGGACGAATTAGATGTTTTGACTTTACTGGCTCCACCACCGTTTTTGAAGCCCATGTCGAGTATGAGCAACTACAATCATGCGGCCTTTTTGTGGTAAGCAAGTATCCCAAACGGTTCGTTATGTGGACCTGTTCATGTAATAGATCATCATTCGCAAAACTATATTTGTTTGGAGTATTTTGACTTCATGGAGAGGTGCAGGAAGAAGATTGCAGCCATTCCAGAGGAACGCAGACATCGGTTGCTTGACTTGTTAGAGCCCAGGTAAGCTAACAGCCTTAACCCCTAAGCGTCCTCTGTGTATTTTCTGTAGTGTAGGAAAATTGGACCCCGTGCTGCAAATCATCTGTTTGTGTGAAAATGACTTTAGTTTGACACGATCGACACTGTTGATCTTGTAGTATAGACAAGAGCTTTAAAATGATGTACAGCAATCAGAAAACGAAGGCAAAATGAGAGAATGCCACCGTTGCAAAGTCCAGTGATGTAGATGGCCATATTGGGCGTTTTAGACGCTTAGGGGTTAAATTTTTGCATGGATGTGTTGCAAGCTTTCAGATGTTTACTGTCAACTTTGACTATTTGTATTTGATATATAATCTGGAGTTTTGCAAAGTTTCTAGAATGTGCGTGGTACCTGTTGTGTTGGTGTTGCGTTGTGATTCAAATTTCAGCTGTTGTAATCAATTCTCTGGGTGCACATCTTTGGTTCTCTCGCGAATATGAGCCATTATCAGGTCTCTTGTTATGTTAGCAGCAATACTCCTGTGTGTTCAAGCATTACCAAGTGTTTGTTATTGATGGCCTTTTTATGCTCTACTGGAATTCAACCTATGCTCATGATTGCACAAGCAGGCACATAACAGCAATGTGGAAGATGGCAGAGCTCAGATATGAAGATCCGGGGCTGTATCTGCAGAACGCTTCACGATTTCTTCACAATCCAGCTGCAAAGCCTCTTCAGCCCAGAATCTGGACGGGCCAAGTAAATGAAGGTGAATTTCTAAAGTGACGTATGTAGGTATTGGTTTTGAATCGGTTCCAAATTTTTGTGTAACAAATCAAGTGCAGAAGGCTTGAGCAGATTTTTTTTGTTTTTACTGCTTTAAGTAGCCGTGGTCCAGGCGAAGTTTGGGTGCTACTTGCCAAAATACCTCAAAAAGGGCTGACAGTTGGAATTGGTGTCTTGGGCGATGTCAGTGCCTTGGCTTTTCAGCTTTTTGAGCCGATTTAAAAAGGTGCGTATAATGAAGCTGATTATTATGAGTTCATTGGGGTGTGTTTTGATTTTTCCCAGAAATTCTTTCTGGTTTACTCGGGCTCTTTGTGACCTCTTTGTGGTTACCGTTCCATTCTGTATGTGGATGGATGGTGCAGGCCTTCTTCTACACTGGAGATAGAGAGTTGTATGGCAGGGTCATCACAGGTGAGATGCAGGCCATGTCCGTGTGCACATTGTAAAACTTTCATGTTTTCACTGAATTTGTGAACTCGCCATAATTATTGCTTACTTTCAGGACGTTGTTAATCCGAAGAAGCTGCTTTAGTATTGGTAGTAACTAAACAGTTGTGATGTAGGAGGCCCTCTGCTGGAGGGGCTTGGGAATATAGTTGCCCCTCTTTATTTTCACGTCAGACCAATCAAGACTGTGGCAGCCACAAATGAGCAGTGCGACTTTGCATTCTCTTATGATAAAGGACACTTCGAATTGAAAAATGCTGTACCAAATGCATTTCCACAGCCAGGTAGTTTTTCAAGTTATCACTCTGGCACTATCTGACACTTCTGATGCTGAAAATGCCAATCAGATGTTGTAGTGCTGCTTGTTGAATTAGGGTTTAAGGTTTAGGGTTCAAACATTGTATTACACTACAACATTCTATTAGACAGACAATTCAAATACTATATATTAGAGTTTTTCTTTAACTCAATTTTTTTCAGCTTTGTACATAAAAATCTTATTCCATGTTAGTTCCTTATTGATTTATATTCAAAATTGTTGAAACTTTGATGAATGAAATCTTGAAATTAAAAACTTTCTAGGCTAAATGATAATTCTTTTGTATTAGGGTTTTAGGGCTTAGGGTTTTCTAATTCTGTGAGTGATTGGGCATATGACAGGAAAGCACCCGTGGCCCTTCGGGAAGGAATTCTTTGACTACGTTCGTGTTGTTGGGCCAGGGGTTGTAGTTGGACAATCATGGTATGGACCGTTACCTGATAAGCAGGATCCTAAGAATCCTGGGGTAGGCCCTCGTAAGTATCTTGGTGAGTTTGTATTGATTCAAAACTATGAGAATCAAATTCCTTGATACCTACGTGGCATGAAGCATTCTTAATACTTGAGCCATTAGACGTAGCATACTGACTTTTCATCTTGAGCGTGCCAGGATTCGAAGTGTAGAAGGCTTCAATGAAATGTAATCGTCATGTTTATTTTTCTAATTTTTTAATTTCTTCTTTCTTCATAATTATCTCTTTTTGGCCATGAAATATCCAATCTGTTATATCATGCAGATCATGCATTTACGCATGTGAGGACTGTTCTAAACAAACTTAATCTATTATATAATAAAGACTTTGCATGTGAGGATGGTTGTCATTGGAATTGTTGTATGGGCCACATCGAGTATGGGCCAACCTAGTTGTACTATAATAGCTTCAATGCCATACACATACTATGCATTTTTTGTCCTAGTGCATTTTTTTCAAACACATAGCCAATGAGTAGGTATGGCTTGTCTTTTTAACCCTTTACAAGCCACGGTACTGTAGCTGGGTGTAGTGGATTTTAGTGGATTTCCACCATGATTAATATTGTTGAATTAGAAATTAGAATCGAATATTGTTAAGTCGAAATTACGATTTTTAGAGGTGCCTAGATTTGAATTTAAATAGAATTTGGGAATATTTTCTAGAAATGAAATTGAAGTGGTTCAGAGGTGTGGTATATGAAGAGTTTGAAATTGACTTGTAGCAAGTGCTGAGCAAATCAATAGAGAATTATTGGTGATTTTACAAGTCCAACATACAGTACCTCACAAAACTGTTCCAATGATTGGAACTTCTAGATTCAAAAGTATGTGTAAGATAAATGGATGTCCAAACTTTCAAGTAGTAGTTTGAGGCATATATTACATCCAATCTAGTACACATTTGTAAAAAAAATCTAACTAAATCAAATATCATTGAAGGAAAAATGAAAGTTAAAAACTAGTATATACATTGGTACAGTTTTGTGAGTGCTCTAAGTAAACTAGCTAATACTTTGTCCATCTTCCTTTTGAAGCTATTACAGCTTCAATCCTTTTGGGCATACTTTCTATAAGTCTTCTACAATCATGTGCAGTAATAGAAGAGAAGACTTGTACTACACGTTCCCATAATTCTATCATTCCTTTTGGAGGTGAATCATATTGATTCAATCTCCTTTTGAGGATGGCCCATAGATGTTCTATTGGATTTAAATCAGGGGATTGGGCAGGCCACGTTAGAAGACTAAAACTTTGCCTTGAAAACCATTCTTGCATCATTTTTGTGGTGTGAACGGAAGCATTATCTTGCTGAAAAATGACTTGTGTAGCATCTAATCCATATTTTCTAATTGTACCATCTATTGTCTGCTCTAAAATCTGACGATATCCATGTTGATTGAGGCGGCCTTCAACTTTGTACACTAGTCCTGGCCCATAAATGGTCATACTACCCCAAATCATGATTCCACCACCACCATGCTTTACTGTCTCTGTAACAGTGCGTGTTGACAACTCATGTGGATCACGTCTCCAACACCAAGAGATTCCATCAGAGCAGAATAAGTTGATTTTAGACTCATCAGAGAAAATGACACGACTCCAATCATCTATAGTCCAATCTAGATGGGCTCTTGCAAAGTCTAAACGTGCTTTGATATTCTTGACTGAAAGACGTGGTTTTTTCTGCTTCACTTGTGATTGTAAACCACCTCTACGTAAAACACGTCTCACTGTTTCAACACACACTTGCATCCCAAATGCCTCTTGCACATTTTTTGTAGCCTCTACTGCAGTACTAAGCTTACCTCTAGTCATATTCAATACACAAGACCGTTCCATTGCAGGAGTCATTTTTCTTGGTCTACCTCCATGTGATGATTCTACATTGAAAACACACTTTTGTCGGAGCCTCTGCACAGTTCCAACACCCACATGCAAACTCCTTGACACTTCTCTTATAGTGCACCCTCTTTGCAACATAGAAAGAACGTCTGACTTTTTTTGAGAAGATAATGCAGACACCATCTTTTCTACTTGGAAGCAAGAACAACAAAGTACAAAAAACTGTAGGAAAATGGTCTATACACACACTGGAACAAAGTTCTACAACAAAGAGTTGAAGGTCCATCAAGATTGACAAGCTTTTGTAAACATTTAGTTTTGGAAGAGTGCACTCACAAAACTGTTCCAGTGAATCAGATGGCTTTGAACCCTACAATTGTCACGTATAGATAGTCATGCATGTCATTGGTTTTTACATGTGGCTTCCTAACGTAGATTAGAAGCTTATTGCAATGCCACATGGGCATTTGCAATTGCCATGTAGCATCCACAGTCAACCAAAAGAAGATATTTACAGCATTGGAACAGTTTTGTGAGGTACTGTACTTTTTTGTATACACTCAGGTTCAAAGTATATTCAAATCATAACACCAATTTTTTTTTGTGCTATGAAAAATCAGCAATTATAAAACAAAAGAGGACGTCTTCATTAGAGTTATCCAAAAGTCAAGCAAAAAAATTCCACAAGAAAAAAGACGAGGCAAAATTTGTATTCTTGCTTGAAAAGCAGCAAAAACGAGTTTTGGTTCCTATATTTTCGACCAATTACAATGCTCTGCGTTGTCAGAGAGATTCAAACCTTGCATCTCACTAAAGCAAGAAAGGCTCTACAATGGCATACTTGAGTTCTCACAACGGAATCTCTATGTGCCCCATGTGCCCCCACACCGGCCACCAAAACAAACCATTTGGCTCCTTGTGATAGTGAGTGTCAGGGATTTCTATATTAACTTTGAAAACACAAGGTAACAGTTGGGGTACCATGTGTTGACTTTACGGATAACTCAATTATAGATGGCAAAAAAATAAAATCTCAAAATCATATTCTAATAAGAACAAATACCACATAGTATATGACATTGTATTTGTAGGTATTGTAGTGTTTTAATGAAATTTGTAGTATTTTGTGTTGTATTCTTAGGTATTTTAGGAACTATGCTTCCCCAAATCACGATCAGATTTTTGCAGTAGGTGTGATATTTATGTTCAAATCTGAACTTACTCAAATCGCAATTCCCAACGGATCTTCATTTATTAAAAAAAAACAACCGCAAATGAACATATTTTGGTCACCTGGGCTCCAAAGGTTTAAACTTTGTTGACCATATGAATTGTGGATATGCATGCACGTTTCCCATAACAGTTCCACTAATGGAACAATCATGCTAGACCTCGGCATGAACCTTTGTATTCTATTATATAAACGCACAATGGTGCATGCATGAATGCACACCTCCATGACAATTCCGCCACGAAAATGATTATATTAGGCCCAATATGTTATCAAAGTTTTTTTAATATATATGTATTTCTTGTGCAATTCTAAAATAGAAGATCATAGACTAGTAATAGTAAGAACTCTAGTCCTCTTTCGAGGTTGGCATGAATAAAGTGTCTTGTTCAACCCACCCACGGTTCAATGGCCATCGGACAAAGGACTTGTAGACCACAATAAGTGACACTAGACAAGCCCATTTATATTCAAAGAACAATGGTCATAGTCAATTTGCTCAATTGTGTTTGCACCAGCCTTTAGATTTTTGGGGAATCTCCGAAAAAAGCTAATACTAAAATTGCCAATATTTGGATGAAAGTGCCTATTATTCAGATAATTTATTGGATGAGCATATATATATGTATGGATGATCCTATCCATTTTTTCCATTTTCTCCTTCCTTGGTTACATTTCAGGGTGCATGTCGCTCTACCAACAAAATGAAATAAATTATTCACTGGTTTGCACTAACTTAATTACTAAAGGTCAGTTTCCACAATGTGAAAAATAGTTGGTGAATGGCATTCACATGGATATAAAGAGAATCGACTGTTCAAAAAGTTGAACCAGATTAAGGTAGAAGCACCAAAAACTATTAGGTACCAATTGTGGTCACCTATAAAAGCACATGTTTCAACTTCAGGAGTTCCCAATCTAGCTATCACAAGCATTAATTATGAATACCAAATTAGAAATCTTATTGGACTAGAAATGAAAGACAGTTATTGGAGTACACTTACTAACATCAGTAGTGGTCTATGCATATTAAGTTTGAAAATTTATAGCAAAATCATACATCGTGAAAAAATTAATTAAAAATTGAGCTTGATTATTAAACCCAAAGTTTTATGTGCTACATTTTTTTATCATTGAAAATCAGCGGTCCATGTGGGTTGAAATGCTTAAACTAAAGGCAACTGTACCCCTTACCTTACAAGATTACCAGAATGAAATTCTGTGACTTTTATTGCACGTACAGAACCAGAATGAAATTCTCTGGCTTTTATTGCTCGTACAGAACCAGAATTAAATCCTCTGGCTTTTATTGCACGTACAGAATCAGAATAAAATGACTCCTCAAGATTCTACTCATACAACATAGTGAAAATGTTCACTGTCTTATCAAAACCAGGGAATAATTCAATGTTGATTCTAGAATTCTGGCAGTACCATGTAGACTAGTCTAAAACCAATGAGCACAAAGAAACTAAATGATTAAAAAGGCCTCTCCAAAGTCAGACCTCCATGAAAAAATTGAGACTAAATGGTTCTCTACAACAAGCATATTTCTGAACCTGGTAACCCACAACTAACTGTCTACAAGAATTTAGTCTAGACGTCGAAGAAGATAGGCCACTTGGACCTGCTTGGTCAGAGGCATGACCCAATCTTCATAGAGAGCACCCGCAAGATCAGGGTCGATTTTGTACCTTGAATTGACCACTTTCCCATGCTCATTCACTTCCTGACCGTAAGCCCTGGCCTTGTTTGCAACTCTTCTTTTCACGTCATCTTCTACGTTTTTGAACGTGAGTTCTCCCATAATTGCATCTCCATCCTATCATTGCACAACAGAACAACCACCTCTCAATGAACGGACAAGACACACTTAGAGCAAGACCCTCTGTAATTGCACTGCCTCGAGGGAAAAATGGGCTTGCAAACATGGGCTTTACAACTTGGACATGTAGAAGTTGTCCAACAAAACATGATATATATATTACAGGGTGTGTGCAATTAGAGAGGAAGAAAAAAATAATACAGGCAAATGGACAGGAATTTCATATTCGCTTCTGCCAAGACTAGACTAAGAATACAAAGAGAGGGCAATGTAATTTTCACACCTGCGCTCTAATATGGCGCTCAAATTTCTCCGGGGCTTCTGTGAACTTAGCCTCAGCGACGAACTTGCCATAGTGAATTCGTTTCGAGAGTGCCTGAAGAATACACGTCACTGTTAATACTCTCCTAAAAAGAGTGTTGTAGGTAACCAATGTTCAAGATGTCATAGTGCAGGAAAAATAATTGAAGAGTTTGGAGCCCATGATACCTGAAGGCAGAGCACATCACAAACAGATGCTGAGCCATAGTTTCCGTCATCCTCTGGTACGGTGAGCTTCGGCAGTAGATCCTCGAGATACATACTGTAGATAGCTTTATTGATGTTGATGTCATTTGCAGCTGGATGGAGCACCTGCATACGCCAGCCACTGCGTCAATCTTCCACCCCAAAGTACCAAGTCTGAAAACCAAATGGTTTAGAATAATAGCAAGTTCAGATTGATCCTTACTTTAGACTGCGCTAGGCTGGGTAAAATAGGCTCAGGTACGTCGTCAGGGAAAAAAGGATGCTCATCTGGTGCTTGATACCTCCGCACCTGCTCAATCATGAAGAAGAACAAGATCATCTTCACGCATAATTCCATACCTCCAAAGGTCCCCCATGTACAAGAGCTACCGTATGTACTTAACCGAACACTGAGTCTATGTTGATCGAAGCATATGTGGTCAACAGGTACGAGCATGATTCAGAAATATTAAGTAATATTGAGAATGTCCGGTGAAGGGCAGAACCAAATAAAAAGAAGAGCCAAAAACACTCCCTTGTATCGCTTTCAAAAGGTGAGGTTTTTATAACAACAGCAATAATAGAAAGACATGCAACTTACTAACCTACTAACTCGCTAATTTTATTTGAGAAAAATAGTATAATTAATATGTTTAATTGAAGATCAAAGTGCAACATGCACATTAATTGACTTACATACGATAGACTTCACAATCATGTCGCGAAACAAAAAAGAAAAGAAACAAGAGGAGCATGCATCCAACTCACTTTGGCATGCAGGCTCTCTGTCTCCTTGAGCATGAACTCAATCAGAGAACCTTCAAATCCGGAAATTTCGAAGGAATTTCGGTCATAGGTAGGGCCATTGAAGCTGAATTGCGCACGTTGTAGTAGCGCATAGATAATGGTGTCCTCCTGACGTATTAGCGACTCTCGGATGTTAGCCAGGGTCAGGGGCTCGCTGTCCGATTCAACACCTCCATGGCTGCTGACCATAGTCACAAGTTAGTTCAAGCTGAGGTTCAAGTTAGTGTGAATTTTTTCTAGTCACAAGTTAGTGACTAACTTGTTCATAGTTACTAACTTGTGACTAACTTGTGTTTCAAGTAGGTGAAGAAACTGTCATTCTTCGACAGTCGTGAATTTTTAGGCAGAAACACAGACTATCAGATCAAAATTTACGAGATCATCGCCGTCATTTTCTGAGAGCATATAACGTTCAACAACACACTCGGAACTCAAACCAAGTCAATACCAATTCATAATACCTTTCTGCATCCACAATTCCCCAAGTGCATGAAATAAAAGGAAAGCTCCATGAATCTCTAATTTTACATTATACTTCCCCAAAATAAAACCCTTGTGAGGTATGAAAGTGTATATGTTTTTATACCATAAATTGATAAATAGAAAAAAATTAAGATTTTCATACATTCTAAAGGTTGATGAAAACTTAAATCTACTACAACAAAGGCTTCATGTTCTTGTGTGTGATCTTGAAAAATGAAAGAACCCAAAATTGTCAAACGTGACAACAATATTATATAGGTGTCTCCACCCGGATACTTGTGCTGTAAAGATCATACTCGCAATCAAAATGTCCATACCTAGGAAGTGGAGGCGAAGCGACTTGATCGCCAGACTTGAGAGGAGCGGGCTGATAGATTGGCGCAAATGCCTTCAAATGAACAGGACGGGGGCGAGAATTCATTTGCGAGACCACCGGCGAGGCAGATTGAGACGAAGACCAAATTCCAGAGAAAGCAGACAGAGCAAGCGCCATCGTCGATTATACTCGCCAACAACGACACAATTCGTGCAGCATCCACATATCCACCAAACCCTAAACACGAGCTGAACAATCCCAAGACATCACACACACAAAACGAATCACAAACTGAGGTAAATACAACTTTCGTGGACGGACCCACCGAAAGGGATCCCACAGTCAAACAGAAGCAGCGACAAAAGTCAAAAGGCGGAGAAAAAGGACTCAATGTTCACAATCATCACTATTCACACAAGAATATAGTCAATGCAGCGTAGGAATCTGCGATTGAAACACCCCCACAGTCAATATTGTACTGGATTTCGAAACGAACATGAGAGGTGGAAATCTGTTTGCTTACGATTCAAAGTGAGTGATGAGGCAGCTTGGGCGTTGTAGAGAGGTCTCAATGCAATCAGTGTGGAGAAACTGGAGGAGTTGAATGAGAGATTGGAGAATCTAACTGCAGGAGCGTTGAAGACGAGGGAATTAGGGTTTGGGGTGGGCAGCGACGGTGACCTCAGGTGTGCACAAGTTACTTGTGAGGGCGGCCACGTCGCTTGTGCTGATGGCCCATTCACATACACCAATGCTGCCGCATGCCTGCGTCAATGCTGCCGCATGCATGCGTCAGCTAACTTTGAGGGAATCTGTTGTCAACCAAGAAATACAAAATACGCAATTAGAAATTACTCTAAGAGCATCTCCAACGGGACGTGCCAACGGCCCTCTCCAACGGCCATGGCGCGCCCATGCTCTTTTCCCTGCCCCAAAGAGGGACACGAGCACTGCGAATTTCTCCTCTTTCGCGTGGCTCTCTATCCCTCCCCTCTTCCACTCCGGGTCTCACGGGTTGCTTGACTGAGTGGAGAATCTCCTGATGAGGCAACAATTATGGCGGGAAGTGGCCGTGGTAGGGGTCGGCAGTGCGGGGCAGATGGAGCAGCAGGTGCCGCAACCGCAGCAGAGAAGGGAAAGAGAGGAAAAACTTTTGTTCCAGAGGAGGAGAGACAATTGCGTTGTAGCGTCTTGCATGTGTCGCAAGATCTCGTAGTAGGGAATGGTCAATGTGGTGTTGCATTTTGGAAACGCATACACGAGCATTATGATAAGAATAAGCCGTGTGGATTTAGACCATCACGAAGTTTAGAGTTGAAGTCGAGTCTTATTAAGCACGACGTTAGCAAATTTATAGGAGTGTATCAACAGATTGTTGGCTTAAATCAATCAAGAAAAACCTTGGAAGACATTTTGAGAGATGCCTTGGAGTTGTATAGACAGAAATCCCCCAAAGGTACAAAATTTGCGTATTTGCATTGTTGGTATTTGGTGAAAGACGTGCCTAGGTGGGATCAAGGGTTCACGTACACAGTTGTCCGCACAGCGCCTTTGAATCGGCCATTTCCTGGGTGTGAGGTGCAATCCGAATTAACGCAGATGGATACACGAGCGCCACCACCGGCCGAAGTGCCTCCGGCATCTCGTAGCGCAAGCTATGGAGGAGGCCGCCGACCCCAAGGAAATCGATCTGCAAAAGAAGATGGGAAGCGTTTGAAGGTGGACGAGGCTGCACAGCACCAGACAACAGCTGCCAACGAGAGGATGGCAGTAGCGACCGAGAGAAAGGCGGTTGGTTTGGAGGACCACAATCTACTGATATTGTTCACGTGTTCAGACGCCCAGTAGTTACCTCAGCCGATGCTCAAGAATACCTTCAAATTCGACATGCCTAGGAGCTCAGAAAATGGAGAAAAAAATTACAAGAACAAGAAGAGCTGGACCAAGCCGAAGCGTATCTTAGGACAAAAGTGGCATATGTACCAGAGGCACCTATCAACCTCAACGAAGTGGAGCAGGAGGAGGAGCAGCCACCACAACGCCAACACTCACGACCCCGCGATCCTGAGCTCCCTTCTGACCTGTGCGTCCACTTCCATGACGACCCTCGTTTCCACTCCATCAATGGTGAAGACCAGCAGCGCCTTCACAGCAGAGTCCAATTTGGGCAACGCAGTGGTGACGACTATGACATTAACGGGCGTGGCCAGCCAACTTTCAGTGATGATTTCGAAGAGGATGACGAGCAAGACCAGGGAGATGATGGAGATCACGGCGAAGAAAATTCTGAGTAAGGTGATGCTGACAATTTTGCCCAAGAAAATTCACAGCATGTCGAAAATTCACAGCAAGAAGATTAGAGCAGGAGCCAATCAGAGCTCCAATTCACGCCCAGACCGACCGTGTCTTCGATGCGGAGTAGGTTGCCACCACCTAGCCATCATCTACACGCTTCGTGGGCACCAGATACTAATTTTTTGCAGGTCCCAAGTGTTTGTGGTGGCTGAGAAATTAATCCAAGTCCCACCACTCACACCGCACGTTTATTCCCATCCTCTCAGAACACAATTGGTAGTGATAGAGGAAGTCATAGAAATGAGCACCATGTACGCCCACTTTTTTTCAATGAAAAATGAGCACAATAAAAAAAAACCTTGCTCAATCTTGTGAGATTATATTGCTGAACCTTGGCTTCTTAAAAAAACCCTAGCTTTTGAATCAAATGTTCGAATTCCATGAGATTTATAAAGGTTAAAAAATGAGTCTTGGAACTGATCCATGAATTTTGCAATTAGTGAAATCTACTCAAATGTGCTCAAAATAGATAATTGGACACCACACAGTCTTTTTATTTTGTTTGGGGTTTGAAAGTTAAAACAATCCAAAATTGTAAAAAAATTGTAAAAAAATTGTAAAAAAATTGTAAAAGTGTCCAATGCTCACAAAAATTTACCGGAACGTGTCTTCTGTGGTATAGAAACTCTATAAAAAACCTGAGAAATTTAGGGCTCTACGTATGAGAGTTAAGGAAGATTTAGTAGGTTGTGACTAATGTGACTAATGCCCAAAAGGGCATTAGTCACATTAGTCACAACCTACTAAATCTTCCCTAACTCTCACATGTTGACTCAAAAAATCATCCGAAGCATTATGAATCTTCTAATGGTAACAAGGGTTTCGTTAAAAGTGCAATTCAATATGTAAAAGTGCACATGAACAATTTTTTGGAAATTTATAAATTTCATTGAAAATATGATCATTTTATAATTATCCTAGTAAGAAAAATAAAGAATATAGATATGGGTACATTTTAGGTTCATTATGCTTGGTTATTGATCAAATTACAATTTTGTGATTTTTATAAAAAAAGTTGAGTTAACAATAATATGAGAAACTTTGCTAGAAATTTCTTATAATTTTAAATTATTTCTTATATTAATAATTCAAATATGGTTATAAATTTAATATATATTTGAAAAAATATATATTTTACTTACAAGATAAAAGATTGAGGTATGTACATGCATGTCTAATATTGAGAAAACATCATTGCATATGACAAAGTTTGGATATTTAAATACACACTTAATAGCAAGAAATTTTCAGTCATAAAAAAATCTCATTCACATGAAACCTTGACAAAATTATATATCAATATCGTATTGTATAAATTGTCAAGTATAAAGTACAATATAGAGCTAATATGGCAAATCTATTCTAAAAGGTTAAGGTGATATTCTATTTGTACGATGCCGAACAAACGAGGGTGATCCATTTTTATCTCCAGCTTCCATTGCTTCAAAGTTTCAATCCATATGATTTGTTTTAAGATAAAACAATGCCTGGTCATACAAAAAAACCAAGATGATTATAAGAACATGTTAAAAAAAAAGTTTTATGTAATTCAACAACAATCAAAATAGATGATGTAACTTTATGCCTTAGTTTCTTAAATGCGAACAAAATTAACTATCGTCAGGGGTGTGGCATGTGCCTCACCCCTTAAGATTCAAACTCAAAATATCATCATAAGGAGTGTGGCATGTGCCTCACCCCTTAAGATTTAAACTAGGCAAAATATTGTTATAAGGGGTGTGGCATGTGCCTCACCCTTTAAGATTTAAATTAGGCAAAATATTGTTATAAGGATTGTGGCACATGTCTCACCCCTTAAGATTCAAATAAGGCAAAATATTGTCATAAGGGGTGTGGCATGTATGGAGAAACATGTATAATAATGTGGATTTTAATTTGAAAAAATATATACAAGAGTAAGTTATATTATAAGGTTGTCTCCATAAATTTTTCCCCTATAAAATGTCATATTTATAGAAATTCTATTTTATTTCTAAAAAACTGAAAACAAGTCAAAATTCTTAAATTTGTATAAGTTAGAGCTATACAAACTTAGAGATCTCACAAAAGACAAATAAATTAAAATTTGAAAATCCTAAACGGCCGCTTAGGGTTTAGGTCGTGTTTTCGCTTCCTCCTACCTTTCTCTCTTCTCCGCCGCCTTTCCTCTCTGCCGCTCCTTGCTTGTGCGGCGCTTCTCTTCTCCACCGTCTTGCTTCGCTTGCAAAGTGCCGAATCTTGTATAGTGGTGATTTGCAACGTTAACGCCTCCGCCTTGGTACAACCCACGTTCTGATCTACTTGTTCCGCATATCTAGATAACCTTGTTTGTGTGGTACTAAACCTTCTACCTTCTTGCTACAGGTCGCATCACTTCAACTCTACTATGCGGTTCAGACCTCATCTATAAACAAGTTTCAACACACTACCAAGAATCTTGCTAATTTATCTCACTTCAGCCCCAACTTCTCGTACTAAGATCTACTTTGGAGCGCTTCTGATTCTAAGTTTCCTTCAGATCTATTGTGTTTATCACTTCAGTACTTAAATAAGGGTAAGTTTCCGACTTTCAAATTTCATCTAGATCTAGATCTAAATTCTTTTTAGGGTTTCCAGCTTCATTTAGTATTCAACCACCAAATTGTTGCTATGTGCACATCACAATCTCAAATCTCAGTTCCAATAACATTTGCTTGTATTTATGAAACTATGAAATTTGCATCTTTGAGAATTTTTGAATCATCAATATGTTAAATTATTTGTATTATAACTCTCATTCCTTTAAAGTTCTAAATATTTAGGGTTCTGGACATATATCACTTGATGACACAATCTCAAAATCTAGATTATGAGTTTTGTAATTAAGTTCTCATCTCACTTATTACCAAATTCTAAATTTTAAAATTCAATGTTTTTTATTTTCAATTTGAGGAGGATGTGTGGAGTTTCTGTGAACATTTTTTGGAGTGAGGCACATGCCTCACTACTTGAATTGCAATCTGATTTTAAATTTCAAAACTCACCACATACCTCACTCCTTGCATCGTAATCACAATCTCATTCTTTGTTCATTATGCAAACATACCAAATGTATGCCACATATCTCACTCCATGCTTTTGGTTCTTGTTTTGATTGTATTTATGCATTTCACTCATGTAGAATTTAGAAGGTGAGGCACATGCCTCACCCCCGCTGTGTTTGATTTCAATTTCGATCGTACTTGATTAATTTTGCTCATGTGACATTTTGGAGGTGAGGCACAAGCCTCACCCTTTGTGTTTGATTCATGTTTTTGATGTCAATGAGATTATAATCTCATATTTTTCTAAGGGTGAGGCACATGCCTCACCCCTTTGTGTTTAAGTTTTTTTTATTTTTATGTCCTTGAGTTTATGCTCTCATATTTTTCTGAGGGTGAGGCACATGGCTCATCCCCTTGTGTTTGATTTTCTGTTTTTTGATGTCATGGAGTTTATGCTCTCATAATTTTGTGAAGGTGAGGCACATGCCTCACCCCTTTGTGTTTAAGTTTTTTTTTTATGTCCTTAAGTTTATGCTCTCATATTTTTGTGAGGGTGAGGCACATGCCTCACCCTCTTGTGCTTGATTTTTGTTTTTGATGTCATTGAGTTTAGGTTCACATATTTTTCTGAGGGTGAGGCACATGCCTCACCCTTCATGTTTAATTTTTTTTGATGTCCTTGAGGTTATGCTCTCACCTTTTTGTGAGGGTGAGGCACGTGCCTCACCCCTTTGTGTTTGATTTTTTTTTATGTCATTTAGTTTATGCCCTTATATTTATGCTCTCATAATTTTGGAATCAAATTTGGACATGGAGGTATGGCTTGAGAAATGGAAAGAGCGTTATGTTGACAAAGTTAGACAAGCTCTACCTGACAAAAATCCACTTTGGTTGGATAAGGGAAAATTTCTAGATAGTTCGGATGAAAATGATGAAGATGACGATGATGAAGATGATCACGATGATGATAGTGATGGTGATGATGAAGATGAAGTGAGAAGAGGTATTGATTAATCAAAAAAATGGAAAGAACATGTTTCTACTCTTGAAGGTGGCACTTCAAAAAAGAAATAGAAGTCTACTGTAGCAGCAACTCAAACAAATGAAGATGGATACTTTTGGAATGAAGGTGCTGAATTGTGGACCGATGGGAATATGAAATTTTTTAAGCGTGAGGCAATCCCTTTTGTAGATCCAGAAGAGCCTGTTAGATACAAGTACATTGAGCAAAGTTTTGGACTCAATCATGATGAAGAACTTGAAGTAAATGCTATTGTACAGGGAGTTACTGAGTTTGGAGAAAATGCATTGATACATCCAGATGTGGGCAAGGATATGTTTTCTCTAGGCTTGGGTTTAGACTCTTTGGATGGCTAGATTTGTTTAGTTGATATTAATAATATATCATAGTATTACACTGATATGATATAGAGTATAGAATATTTGTTACCATGTAACTTATTACTTGAGTATACTATATATTATTGTGTTTTACTATCATGGTGTATCTTTTTTCAAATTCCTTCAAAGAATTTACTGTATAAACACATAATTAACAAATTGAATTTAGTTTGTTTGCTACTTTGCTTGGAATTGCCTCAATAAGATTTTTTTATGATTTAAAGTTTATTTTCATAAAAAGTACCACACATTCAATCTCATAATAGTATACATTGTAATATGTAAATTTAAATACAAAATTGGTTTAATTGATTGTATGGATTTATTAAGATTACCACTATAGATATGGTTCTCAAAACTTAGTATATATTTTTTAGTTGTTGTTCTAATTATTAAAATTTCAAAACTTCAAATACATAAATAAGACACATGCTTTATTTTTTTGTTTGACTTTATTGTTTTTAAGTATTCAAATATAAGGTGACACAAGTACATTATTCCTTTTTTCTGAATTTATCATTTTGAATGTTTTTGCTTCCATGGTGTGTCTTGTCAATTAGGATTGATTTATTTTTCAATCTTTTAACCAAAAAATTAGGGTGTAAGTGTTACATTTTCTATTAAACTTACGAACAATTATTGAAGATGCACCAAATAATGTTTTTTAGCCGTTTAATAGATCTAATATTATAAAAAAATATTGATTAAAAACTTAAAGCACAAAATAAATATGACACACATATATTTTACATAGCTTGCTTTGGATTTATTTTCAATCAATAACATCTAAAAAGACTCTAGCCAAAGTACAATATTATTGCTTATACATTCCAAAATTTGTGATTAAAATATTCAAAAATCATCTCCAAAAATAGTGCACATTTCAATAGGCACTTTTAACGAAACCCTTGTTTGGTACTAAATGGATACATTAACATAAATAATTGAATACCACACAACCTTTTTTTATTTTTCGGGGAGTTGAGAGTTGATACTATCCAAAAATTGTAAAAAATTGTAAAAGTCTCCAATGCTCACAAACATTTACTGGAACGTGTCTTCTGTGGTATAGAAACTCTATAAATCATATGAACATATGAACCATATAAACCATATAAACATATGAACCATGTTATTATAGAAGATTCCATATCCAAAGAATCAACATGAGGCTTTAATGAAAGAATTCTTACTAAAATGCAATTGACAAACATTTGTTGGACTTTCATCAAGACCAACATATATATGATTTGTAGTACTTGCTTGCTGATGGAAGTGATGGTGAATCTTCTGACCGAATGTAGACATTGCAATTTTCCATATGTTACTTGCAATTTCATCTCCAATGGCCTTGAATGCTTTTTCTTCATGCAGTGTTATCTTTGACGAGTGATATGGAACAACATTACCTGTAGCATTAATCCCTGCATTCGAAGAATATCCATGACTAATATTTTTATAATATCCTCGTTGTGAATTTTTAGCTTTCTTTTTACTTTTGTTCCCATAAAGAGGAGCCCCTTCGTAATAAACATTTGCTAATCTAGAAGTAGATTTATATATGTCTTCACTTAACATATTTGGAATATAAATCAGAATAACATGATCCAACACCAAGTATTTGGTATCAGAAGTAACTTTAACGCCATCAAATATCACAAGAGATGTTGATGTTGTAGATCATCTTGAAATACATCTTCCCACATATATATATTTCATTATTATATTCACTCATGTTCCAATATGGTGTAATATTAGTCATGATATTATCTTGATTTGATATATTCGAATAAGTAATGTGCATTTTTATTCCAATTGGTAAATTTAAAGAATCAATAGTAGAGTTATATAAAATAGAAGAGAATTGCACTTCACATTGTACAATTAACCCTAATAGGAGATTATCCTTTTTTTGAGCAATAAATTTCTTGCAGCCTTCGACAACTACGTGATAATCTGATAAGGTTTGAATTATAAAACCTCGGCAGTTCCATAAATTCAACATAGGCTTACAATATATTTTGTAATCCAAGTCCATATAATTTGGACATAATTTACATCTTCTCTCCTCTTCATTAAAATTTTCAAGGCAATTATTACAGATTTTATGACAATCATGTATAATTGTACCTTTGGGTAGGTCAACACCTTCACCCTTAAATAACTTTCTAAAAATTTGACTTTTTAGTGTGAATTCACAAGGCAATACATACATTTTTGAATGACGTTCTCGCTTACGATGAGCAAAATAAGTACACCCGACATATCCAAGTTCATCAAACGATAACTCATATAGATTCTCATTCTCTAAAAGTCTCCTCCCTACCACTTTGGCATACTCACGTGGTTTTTCACTCTTAGATTTTTTGGTTTTTTTGCCTTTTAGGGTTTGATGAAGATGCCATCACGCCTAAAAGCACCAAAAACACAAAACAAGAAAATATATATTCAAAGGTAATAACTGTACAAATGCTTCAAATGCATGTACCATAAGGGAATATAAGCATAATATACATATTTAATCAAAGTAAAAGTACTATATATAAAGTAAAAGTAATACATGTTAATTTTAAACACAAAGTAAATGGAGTTCAATATCATACAATTTGGATGATTGAAAATTTTGGATGAATTTAGGAACCAACATGTAAGTTCTATGTTTCATTGTCACAACCTACTAAATCTTCCTTAACTCTCATACATACAACCCTAAATTTCTCAGGTTCTTTATAGAGTTTCTATACCACATAAGACACGTTCCAGTAAATGTTTGTGAGCATTGGAGACTTAGCATCCTTGATGGAGGGATTTTTTGTTTTTGAAAGAAATTAAAATAAATTGGGGTTCTTTAAGTCATTATGAACCTATTTGTGGAAAAAAATTCAAATAAAAAATGAGGACGTGATAGCTGGATTTTGCATATAGTGGAAATTTTTTGGTAAAATATAGAGTGATTTGTAATTTTTTGAATATCTTTTCATCAATTATAAATATTTGTTTTTAAAGCTGGAGCTTTTTCAAAATGTATGTGCGCTAAGTGCACAACAAGGAAAATTTACATCATCATATTTCTCATCTAGAATTGATAATTCCTTTATAAACCAAGGTTAGGCAAGACTCCACCAATCCGAAGTAACGTCAATAGCTCTAGAAATGCAGACAAACTAATATCATCCAAATTTTTAAAAAATAATGAACTTAGCATCCTCGATGCTATCTAGAAACCCTTCCTCACATCTTTGTCATCAATTCATGTGGATGGGGACATGGTTATTATTGAAGGATTTGATTTAAAACAAATCAAACAATTATTTTTCAATTACAAATGAGCACAATTTCAATACATTCTAGCTCCTTTCAAGGCCCAAAGATGCTCAATTAAATCGCCTCTAAGACTATAATGTGTATCCTCGTTTTCAATCTCTCGAGTTCCTAGCATCAAGTCTCGGAATGTGAGGCCTCTACGAAACGTTACGGGCCCTCTCAAATTTAAATCCTCCAAGTCTAGAGATTTCTCATCATCTAATATCATGTTGTGTAATACAACGCATGCAAACATTATGTCCGTGATGGTACTCATGCTCCATTGTCTGCAAGGGTTGGCAATGATTGCAACCCGCCCTTGCAAGACACCTAAACCCGCTCTACATCTTTTCTTGCCGCTTCTTGCACCTTGGCAAAGTGCTTTCTTTTTTCATCACCTGGCAAGTCTATGGTTTGAACGAAACAAGACCATTGAGGATAAATCTCATCGGCAAGGAGATAGTTGCAGTCATAGAATTTACCATTGATCTCAAAACGTAAGTCACGCCCTTCACCTTGTAACATACGTTGCACCAAAGGTGACCTATCCAAAACGTTGATGTCATTATTTGATCCCGGTAAACCAAAAAAAGCGTGCCATATGTGGAGCGATTGGTCAGCTATGGCTTCTAAAATGATAGAGCGGTTGCCATCTCTATCGCCAAAATCGCCCTGCCAAGCAACCGGACAATTTTTCCATTGGTAATGCATGCAGTCAATTGACGCAAACATGCCAATAAAACCTCGATCAACATTGATGCGTAGCTATTGCTCAAAATCATCTCGTGTAGGCTCCCGCAAGTAGTGTGGCCCAAAAACCGCACGTACAGCTGCCACATAACGCTTCATAGACTCCATGGCTGTACTCTCTCCAATACGACAATACTCGTCGGTTACATCTGCAGAAACACCATAGGCTAACATGCGTAGAGCCGTTGTGCACTTCTGATTTGGTGATAGCCCTAAGGCACCCGTGGCATCTCTTCTCTGGACAAAGTATGGGTCGTACTCACAAACCGCATCCATGATCGTAAGAAACAAAGATCGCTGCATCCTAAAACAACGACGAAAAACGTCCGGACCAAATACAGGATTTTCAGAGAAATAATCGTCGATCATTCTCTAATTCCATGCCTCCCTATCTCTCAACAAATTTGGGCCTCTACCAGGTCGTGATCCACCGTGTATCGGTCTAGGCAACTCATCTGGTTCCGCCAGAGACTCCGCTACCATTCTGAACGCATACTCATCTTCATCGTCATCGTCAACCATTTTTTCATGAAATGCTATCAATCCATCTCTCCAAGCATCCATTGCAGCAGGGAGTACACAAAAAAAAACAATGAGTTCAAACCCAAACAACGCTCTGGCTAGGCAGGGCAAGTTTACAGAGGAGAGCTGCAAGACGGAACTTCATAAAAGGGAAGAAGGCGACCGACGACGTGGCCGCCGCGTGGAGGATCCTACTGCCACTTGGTCCTCAAAGTTCGGGATGAGGATGAAGCCGCGCCACCCATGGCGTGTGCGGATGGGGACTCGGCCTCACCAACTACTGTCACAGTAAACCCTGCTCTTGACGGGCTCTCCAATGGCTAGCTGGCACGTCCCAATGGCGCACCACCATTGGAGATGTTCTAACGCATGACAGAAAGGAATGCAACGCAAAAAAGGAACATGGTTTTACTTGTGGCACTGTAATGCAGTTGCACAGTGCCTGAACAATAGGTGCAACAAGAGAAGACAAGGTGTTTGAATATTTTTTTTTCTCATGCCCTCTTTACACTAGAGGCGAGAAGCCGTAGAGAAAACCTCACAAGGGCCATGGCTCATCCTTGAGAAGCCAACCTTTGAACTTGACGGCCTTTGGATACAGTGTACAGTGAGAAGGGGCCACAAAATAAAGTGTTGATTTTTTAAAATAAAGTTCTTACATATTCTTAAAAAATAAAAAATGATTGGTTGTGAGAATTTTGGCCAAACGGCCTCCCGGATTTTGCGTTAGGGCCTCTTTACACTAGAGGCAAGAAGCCGTGAAGAGAGAAAGTTCAGCCAATGGGAGGCCTAAAAACCGAGAAGACCAAAGAATGTCACTTTACACCTGAAATTTTCAGTCCAAGGGACGAAAGGAGGAGAAAATGACAAGGATTACACTTTCGTCCTTTGTGGCAAGAAAAGTGGACATTTTTCAAGGCCCCCGGATTTTGCGTCAAGCCCACCTCAAGAGGTGGGTCTAACGCAAAATCCGGGGGGCTGTTTGGCCAAAATTCTTACAACCAATCATTTTTTTATTTTTTAAGAAATATGTAAGAACTTTATTTTAAAAAATCGGCACTTTATTTTGTGGCCCCTTCTCACTTTACACTATATCCAAAGGCCGTCAAGTTCAAAGGTTGGCTTCTCAAGGATGAGCTATGGCCTTTGTGAGGTTTTCTCCACGGCTTCTCGTCTGTAGTGTAAAGAGGGCCTTAGACCCACCTCTTGAGGTGGGCTTTATCCAAAATCCGGAGGCCTTGAAAAATGTGCACTTTTGTTGCTACAAAGGACAAAAGTGTTGTTCATGTCATTTTCTCCTCCTTCTGTCCCTTGGACTAAAAATTTCGGGTGTAAAGTGACATTCTTTGGTCTTCTCAGTTTCTAGGCCTCTCATTGGCTGAAATTTCTCTCCTCATGGCTTCTCGTCTCTAGTGTAAAGAGGCCCTCAATTTTACCTTCTTCCATTTTGGAAACGCAGATGCAAATGTGGCATGGGCTTGGTGTGAATGGGCCATGACTGGTTGACGCTTAAATGGACTTCCTGCCTTCTTTTGTTAGAGCATATAGATATTGTCACCCAACTGCAGGATAGCAGTAGTTTGGGGTGTACAGTCATCAAAATATGTCCCCAACATCTGATCTAGTCACACCAAGATAGTGTTTAAATGGTTGTTGTTTGTGTTTTCTCCGCCATGTACAATGTCTTAATGTTCTTAAGCATGCCATTGTCGCATATGTGGCATCTGAAGAGTCTACATCAACAGTGCCTTCGAATCACAAGCATCTTGGAGGATCTACAATAACTTCAGCTAGGCCAAACAACGAGGGTTATAGCACATCTATGTTTTGTCCAATACCCCTTGGGCTTTTAGGGGTTAACTTATACATGAATAACAGGGTGTTAGTATTGCTGATGGTTGTGAGGGCTGTAATTCATCAACATCGTAAATCATTCTCAAACAAGAGTCTCAACAAAGTGACTTGTCACATGTATATTGCTTGAAACAATAATATCATCATATTATGTTATGGAGTGTCATTGATTACTGTAGTTGTATGGAGGGTACACTGTTGACAAAAAGGGAATAATAATAATAATTATACTAAAATGGAGAACTCCGACTAATGGAGCACATCTAACATGGTACACTTGACAGTGAGCAGCTTGCGCTCACAATGAAGGAAACACTCCAATTTCCTTCCTTCCTATGTACAATTAATCTCAAATGTTGTGCTTTTGCATCCCTCATTAGAAAATTAAGAATCTCACACTGAGACTCTCCACTCACGAGGCCAACTAAGTTATACTGACACAGTAAAGAAATTGATCAACTCACTCCATCCACTCAACAATCTACCCAGTTTCATTAGCAGCATATTGTACAGTGTGGAGTACACGCTTGATGGAGCCTGAACGCTCAATGGATCCGGCGTACAGAAAGAGTTCATTTGTTCACATCGAAGTCCACAAGACTGACTGTGAGAGTGGCACAAGAACTAGAATGTGCGGATACCCGTGTCGGCAAACAAAACGTCCGGATTTTGGATGTGGGGATGAGCGGCACCGCGCCACCGAGCTCCGGATCCATACACGCGATCTGACAGACTCCACAACGCAGACCTGGGAGCAGCCGCAGGCTTGCTTTTGAAGCCTGAATTGGACGGTCGAGAGGAGGATGATTTCGCCATGCCGTGCGCGGCGAGCCATCGCGAGCCTGCTGCCAGTTGTTTCTGTGTGCCCCAGATTGGAGTGGAGGTAGTGGATGATGATGATGATGTCGTCGTCTCCGTCGAAGTTCGCAATCCCGCAATGGTGATGTCCACGATCTTGAACTGCGGGGAGTCCTCGTCTTGGACGCTCTTAGACTCTGGCTCTGCACTGAACGATCTCCTCGCACTCGAGCTCGACACGCGGCGTCCCGGCAGCTTGTGTGTCTTGACGCGCTCTGCTTGCACAAGAGCCATCATGGGCGCCCCGACGGGTTCGTTGTTGCACAGCGGGTCCCGGAGATGCACCAACATGGCGAGCGTCACGGTGTCGTCCATGAAGCCCCGGCTGTGTTTCTGCCTGTTCCATGTGGCCACGGTGCCGTGTTGCTCCTCGTCGTCGTCGTCGTTTTCGTCGTTTTCGTGGCGGCGCATCCACTCGTCCATAGTCATGAAGTCACCCTGCTGGTTTCGTCGCGGTCGCCCGGATTTCAGCAAAGCCGGCATTCTCCTGTTGGAATCGTCGGCCAGAGGCTCAACAGCATAGGGTGCATCTTGCTCAGCCATCTCGGCTTGCACCTTCAAGCCCTCCAGTGCCAGCGCTTCGATCTTCAGCATCGCCATGGGTGCCAGATCTTCCAGCCCCATGTGCAGCTGATCCTCACTCGCAGCACCCCCACTTCCATTCCACTTGTTGGATCGGTAGCCGGAGGTCACCGTTGACCTGCCATTCTCTCGTAGCGCCAGTGTGGTGTTGTTGTTGTAGTTGCCAGGCTCACCATGCCCTAAAGCACCAGCTGCTGCATATCTGTTGACAGAAACAGCCCAAAAATTAATGTTCAACCGCATAACATAATTCTCAATCTAGCTCCCTTCTCCAGTGGTATCTTACTGTATTGAATTCAAGTTAAATTCCTACTCTCCTCTCCTGCCATACTTAACAATGAAACCTAGAACGCAAATATTCTGTTCTCAATACAGAATTCATCTTTTTTAGTTTTGTTCTTGGTGAGACAGATTTTCGTGTTCTTTACTAGATTGTGTTCGGAAGGAAAACGCTGTTCAAACACTAATGAGGAAGAAACCAAGTCGAACGTTCTAGAAAGGGACCTGGCATGGTGGGATTTGCAGCAGAATGAGTACAGTGAGGAACTAGGCGAGTAATTTGTGAGTGAAATGAATGAGATTACTATGGTGGTTGTGTACACGTCTCTACAGCATAGAAGGCTTGTATTACCCGGGCCTATGGCTTCCAAGCGGTTGTGTAAAGCCAGGAGTGGGTCTTTGCTCAACCGGAATTTGGTCCAAGGGCTTTCCTGTGAGATCCTCCAAGGGCATAGCCATCACAGCCTGAGCAGCCATACCTTCCATGCCTGCCACGGCCATGCGGCGCAAGATGTCCATGGACGTTGCGCCCATTTCCGAGGGCACCACCACGGGGTTGGACGCTTGCATCAGCAGCCGCCCGCCCAGGGCCGCGCCCGCGCCCGGACCCGCTCCCCCTTGGAAATGCGCGGGGCTCATGGAGCGCACGGAGCCGCCGTCACGCAGGTGCAGCACGGGGCCCAGCCCGTTGCCCAACGGCTGCGGCGACGGCCCCGCAGCCACTGGCACAATGGCCATGCTCAAATCATTCACGCTCTCCGCGGCTTCATCTTCAAAGGCCTGGTCGTTCAGCCCCCATTCTTGCATCAGCGCCTTGGTTTCCTCATCCTCCAGCAGCTTCGCCTGCGCCTTGCTTTGCAGAATTTGCGTGGCTTTCTCAAGCTCAGCCTCCGCCGCTTCAATGATCGCTGCAAGCTCCATATCGTCCTCGTTTTCCCAATCTAAACACACACCACCACTCCGTCAGACAACTTCAATGACCGTGGCTTTAGGATTGTGCGGGTAGTGAGTCCACAATCAGCTTGCAGTGTTTTTTTTTGGTTAAATTCTGTTAAAAAACCATCCCAAAAAACATAAACTGGCGTAGTTTTGTACTAGTGCACCCCAAAATAATGATATAACCCCTACAGGACCAAAAAGCCGTGATTGGACGTTATAGTTTTTTGAGCAGTTTTGAGGAAGTCCTATGTGAACTCTCTTGTGTTCAAATTCTTTCGTTTTTGGTCCAACAAATGCAACATTCTGATATAAAATTTAGTACCATCGAAATTATATGTTCCACAATATGATTGATTGAATTTTTCATTTTAAAACCATGAATCCTTGGTCCGGTAGGAGAGAATGAAAACCAGAACCAACCTGAGTTATAGTCAATGAGGTCGTCGTCGGTGACATTGTCCGGAACCAAGGGCAAGTTAGTGACTGTATCGCTCTTGTTGTTGTTGCTGTTGTTATTATTCTCCGGCTGCGCGCCTTCCACTCGGAACTTGGCATACTCGGGCAAGTGAAAGTTGAGCTCTAAGCCACCTTCGATCAAGGCCTCTTGTTCAAACTGTTTCAAGAGCTGAGCGCGTGGCGAGTCTTCGCCGCTTTCGGAGTTTTCCACAGGTGGCGAGGGGTCCCGCAACAAGCTCAAAAATTCACCATAAACAAGATCATAGTCATCCTCCTCTACAGCCTGAGCCTGATCATTCCTCACGGGAGTTGTTTCAATGCTAGACTCTTCTTCCGCAACCCTCACCTCGTCATCATCTTCGTTTTCATCCTGGTTTGTTGTTTCCTCATAGTCACTCTCCTCCACATAATTTGTTGTGCTTTCCTCTGTTGCATCATTCTCAGGCTCGTCTTTATCAGAGTCTTGTCGACAAGTTTCGTGTAATTCTTCAGCTACGTTGCTGGCTGGCTCTCCCACGGCCCATGACTTGGTGAGATCATCCAAATCCTCCACCACACTCACACTCCAGTCTTCCTGCACATCAACTACATCCTCCTCTTCAACGTTGTCCACTCCACTTTTGTGCTCAACAGGCGACTGCTCATCACCACTACCTGATTCGTCAGCTACTTGGAACTGCGAAGTGACTTCATCACTCACTTGGTCCTCTCTCAACCCTTTCTCATCCGACGAAAACTTCACCACCTCCGTCGCGTCCACAGAATCTGCCAAACAGGTGACGATCATTTAATCTCCAAATGTGCAATTACAGTGTCTAAGGGCCAAGTTCCATTGGTGAAGTATCTCCCTAAAAAACAAGTCTTTAGAGACTTCGGGAGACCAAGTTCCGTGAGCTTTTAAGAAAATAGTGGAGGAGAAGTTGTCATATGGAGGGTTCTCAAGCCCAAGACTTCATGGCAACTTCTCCCTAGCCAACCAATCAAATTTGTTCATGTTTCACCTCAAGCAAGCCCATGTAATGTGCACAACTTCATGGCCGGGTATGAGACAAACCCAAGTTCCACGTTTCCCCTCCTCTTTGCTACTTCCATATGTAACTTCTCAAACCCATGGAACACTACATTTATTTGTTTTTGAGATGTTATAAAATGTGGCATTACCCGTTTTGTGCAAGAACAAGCATTAACCCGAACCCGAAGCGTCTAAAACGCCCTATATGGCCATTTGCATCAGTGAACTTTGCAACGGTGGCATTTTCTCATTTTACCTGGGTTTTCTGATTGCAATACATCATTTTAAAGCTCTTGTTCTATAACTACAAGATCAACAATGTCGATCAAGTCAAAATGAAGTCATTTTCACAAAAACAAACAGATGATTTGCAGCAGGGGGTCCAATTTTCCTACACTACAGAAAATACACAGTGGACGCTTAGGGACATAGGGCATGGAGTACAGTGAGAGATGCTAACCGTGCAGGGAGTCGTCTTCAGGGTCGGACAATCCTTGGACAGTGTCTTCCTCGGCTTTGGGGTCGTCACAGCTTGGAGCTGCATCCATAATGGCGCTGGATTCATGGCCCTGGCAAACAACGGTGAACTCATCGCCGTCGTCGTCGTTGTCGTCGAACGAGAGGGCCTTGCGCATGTCCGCGCGCTCCGAGAACGCCGCTTGCTGGTTGAAATCCAGCGCCACGTTGGGACCGTTGAAATCCACGTTTGGAGAAGAATCCGAGAAGCTAGGGCGCGTCTGCCCCTTCTGGCTGCTCTTGGACACTGACTCGACATTATGGCTGATGAACTCATCGTTGAGGCTGAGATGCTCCATGCGCATGTACTCGCCGTCAATCGGCATCTCAGACATCGCAGGCGAGAAGAATGGCGCCGTTGGAACACTGCGACTGGTGCCGTCTGGAGAGCTCGGCAAGCTGTTGTAGGATCGCAGCGGCTTCATCATCGGGGAATCGCTGAACCTGGCGCTGGAGAGATTGGCCGCGAATTCCCCGTTTTTGTTCAGCAGCTGGCATGCGAATGTCACGATTAACGTGCCCCCTTTCGCCTTCCCGGCGAGCTTAAAACGCGTGGTCCAGCTGCGGTCATTCTCCCCGTCGCGGCCGTCCTTGGGCACGAGCCGGCTGAGATCCAGCCGGTGCTTGCCCAAAACAAGCTCGTCAACATCAAGCGCGATCACCGCCAAGTCGAAGCACTTGGGCTCGAATTTGATCCCCTTACTCCCATCTTTCGTTCCATACACAGTCGACTTCAAATACAAACTCTCCTCGAACTCCGCCGCGCCTTGGAACACGCGCGCCGGCATGCTCTGCGCTTGCAACTCTTTCCTTTTCCACGAAACGGCCAGACGGAGTCCGTTCGTCACGGCCGGAAGCCCCTCGATCCCGTGCACGTGCACTGTGAACATGCAGTTGAATCGCGACGCGCCGATGTGCGCAATGGCCCGAAACGGCTTCCAGTTCCACAGGCTCCGCTTCTCCTTGGGCGCCTCCAGCTGCACGTTGCTCTCCACGGCCACTTCGGGTGGTATTAAGCTGGTTTTCTCGAACCCCTGCGAATGCCATGGCTTGAGAGTCACGTCACTGGACTCCCGCCCGCCGCCCAGCGAGTACGGCTCGACTCGCTTTCCTGAGTCCACGGATTGCGACAACGGCGAGAACGAGCGCATGTTGCTCTTGGGCACCGGCGGGATGGGAGACCGCAATGCCGCGGCGGCCGAGGAGAGAGTGAGCTCCGTGATATTCAAACTCCCCAACGATTTCAGAGTCTCCTGGCTCGCCGCGCGTCCCAAGTAGCCCAGCGGAGATTGCGACGAAATCCAATTACTCTCCTCGATCCTGCCCAACTGCAACGCGTCCGCGTTGCTCACGGCGCCCAGGAACGGGCTGCCGCCGTCACTTCGTCGGGAGCGCGCATTGCTATGCGGCGACCTCGGAAGACCTCGTCTGCCTTCAATGTACGGCGAGGAAACGCTGTCGACACTGCGGCGGACGAGAATCTGGGGAGAGTCCGGCAATTCGTGCTCGACGCGCGGTGGCTTCGATCGTCCGAACGCGCTCGAATTCAAGCTCACGATCACGGGGCTGCGGGGCTCGGGTTGGGGCGCGAGGTACGGCGATCGCCGCGGCGGGTCCTCGGACGGGCTGTCGCGGCTGGCGAGGTACGGCGATGGCGGGGCGCGCCCGGTGAGATGGGGCGAGAGGAGGGATTGCCGCGCGGGGCCCGGGAGGCTGGTGAACGCGGGCGAGGAGGGGGTCTCTTTGCGCGGCGGCCGCTGCTGGCCTGCATTGTACAGCACTTGGCTCAGGGCCTCAAGCTCCCGCAGCAATTGCCCTCCGCTGCTGTCGTCCCGCCGACTCCCTCCCCCTAACGCCGGCGACAGTGGCGTCTTCTTCCCCATTTCGTGAGCTCATAGACCATCCGTCATGCTACCCAGCGACCACACCATCCAGGCTCTATTGATCTCTGCAACATCCAGGTCCTCTCATCAAACACAAAATCCTGCACACCATCAATTCGTCCGAATGGTGCGCATGCCACATACTACAACCTCGAAATTCTTCCAGATCGTCCTCACAATCTACCTCAACTTCCACAGTTAAAATTCTAAGCCCACATCATCACAATCTTGCCCACATCATCACAATCTTGCCCACATCACCTAAAATGAAGCTCCACCGAACCTATCAATAATGTTGTCTTGCTTCTTCACCTTCTCCTTGTATGTTAGATAGTACCATCTAAAGTCCAATCAAGTATCATGTGCACCAATAACTGTTCTTTCCTAAAAATCGTCCAACTTAGATTCTTATGTAAAAACTCCCGCACCTGAAAGCGAAGAAATTCGATCAAAATTCCCAACCCAAACACTCGCCCTAATTCAACTCAAACACTCCCACTGATTTCACGAAAGACTCACACGTACTGATGCAACCCAAACTGATACTCGCGCTGATTTCAACCCAAACACGCGCTCTGATTTCAACCCAAACATGCGCTCTGATTCAACCCAAACACTCGCACTGATTCAGCTCATTCCTGCCCTGTGAAATCTGAGGGCGGGCGGGCGGGCGGGCAGTGACGCATGCACCAAAATGGTCCGCGTGTTTGGACAGAGGGATGGGTGTTTGCTGACATTGCAAACTGGCTGCAGGAGTAGGTGATGATGCGTACCTGACGGGACACAGACAAGAAGTAGTACTTGTACTATAATACTCCAGTGCAGGCGATCGGGCGTGGAGATGGCTGTGTGTGTTGCAATGATCGGAAGAATAATGATCGAGGCTGCAGGCGATCGAGAAGAGCAAACCAGAAACGAGAAACGAGAGACTGAGCGAGCGAGAAAGAAAAGACTGGGTGGTGGATTGCATGGCTGAGAGGCGATGACAGCGGATGTGGATGAAATTCTCTATCCGTGACTGAGTGCCTGTGCTTCCGTCCATCCGTTGCCGCCTCTCCTTTCTCATCCATTCGTCCTTCCGCCTCTCATCTACGCATGTCCTAGATACGAGCGCCGGCTCTCTTGTTGTGCGTTACGTTGATTGGATTGGATTTTCTATTGATCTCCCATGTCCTGTACAGTGTGATGGCATCCCCAGTGGGCCGGGAAAACGGCCTGTATCGGCACAGTGTGCGCAACGTGGTACTGTCAAGCAGTGCAGTGCATTTTGTAAGAGGGGAGGCAGATAGATAGTTAGAAACTCCGGTCCTCTTTTACAAGGCCAGCGTGAATAGAGTGTTTGTTGGCTCTGACCATAGGGAAGAGGCATTGCAGGGACACCCATTTTCTTGGGCTAAATATCATTGTAGCAAATATATTCCGTCCATGATTCCACTGAAATGCATTCTCGTCCTTCCGGTCAAAACTCCTCGTAGCGTAGCTGTTTGTTCGTAATGTCAATGACTCAGTATCCACTAGACAGAGGGCGATTGGTACAAAACTACTCTTCCCTCCCCATAGGAGAGGCAGTGAATTGAGGGCTTCCCTCGATGGGAAGGCCCGAGGTGTCGAGGCCAAGGAGCTGAGAGCCGACCCATCGAGGGCAGCCCGCTATTCACTGGCTCCTTGTCATAAAGCATGGTTGTCATTTCGGGCCCTGGTACAGGTGCCGGCACGCGAAACCTAGCATGGGGTGCCATATCGCCATGCACCCAACACGGTTTTGCATTGAAAAAAATATGGCTAATCGAAACAAAGGAAAAATAAATTTTAAAAATGGAATAATCGCCTGATGCTCTTCACCGTCGCATGATGCGTGGCCTAATTGCCAGGTTGGCTGAATCTACCCTAGCCCTAGTGACGTCATCGTGACCTGATGCCAACCACCTTCGTCGCCCCTGACGTCCTCCCTTTAAACCCTAAATCGCCTCCTATTGAACCTAGGCGGGTCATACGTTGTACACGGCCGAAGATCCAAAGTATAATTCAACGTACAACATACAACATATGATCTTCGTTGTTGTGCTCTTGATAAAATCCACCACTGTAGTCCATTCATCATACTTCCACAAGGCAAGCAGCCTCCGGTGTTCAACAAAAACAAAGTGACATCAGCCTTTAAGGCTGAAAAAAAAAATTCCCATAAGCCTTTTTGCTAACGAGCCACATATTCCCCACCTTCACTGTTTACAGGTTAAATCCGAGATGACAGCAAATAGTGTACCTACAAATGCATATGAGTGTAGGATTTTTGCCAAAGCAACAGGACTGACAGCGAACTCTGCGTCCCGTAGCGTAATATAGGAGTGTGGGCTGCCACAGTCAGGCTGCTTTCAGTGTTCAGCGCTCCACTGTCTTGTTCTGTGTCTCTCACGTCTTTGTCGTGTGCATAAGAAATTCCTTTGGTCTCAGTCAGTCCCAATAAGACTAGGCTTTCATGTATTGGTAGTGGGTACTGAAAAGCTGAAAGCTACCGATTCACCACCGAAATGGGTGAACCCCAGGAATTTGTTTACCATTCTTACCAAAATGGGTGGAATATGGGTGGTTCTTGAGACCTCATTTCTTGTTCCAGCAGCTTTCACCAGCCCAATCTTCACATCAAGCCCTGCCTTAAGAACCCACTCAATCAACCATGTCATGGTCGCCGTTCTGTTTCTATGGATACATTCGTAACATTCATTAGCAGCCTCATTGTTCATCCTTGGGAATCAGCATCACATGCCAAAATCATTGCAAGAATGGTAATCTTTTGGAGAATCAAAGCCATCTCTACCTAATGATGGCTTGGCAACTCAACAAACATTTGTTTTTGTTAATAGTTTCTACATGTTCCACATCAAGTCAATTACTTGTTCATTTGTTGATTTTCTACACAAGCAAAAGGGTGTACTGCAGTACTAGCTAAAGAATGTTATGTTGGAATCATAAATTTTGATTTACAAAAGACACAATCGATCTCTACTAGGAAATCAAGTTTACTTTCCAATCCAATTTAAATTATATTAATCAGAGTAAAACTCTATCCGTACTAGAAGAAATCATGACCGCATAAATTAGAGAAAATGACCACCGAAAGACCCCACATGATGAACTAGACTAGTAAGTTGTGGACTGTCATTTTGGGCACACTTCTCTCATTGGTCTACGAGACCAACGTTTCTACTTGTGCAGTGATTTTTTTTCAAAGTGGAATTATACCTCGTTATTGTTGTAGTTTTAGAAATTGAATAAATGATGATGAATTCTGTCATGAATGCTTTGCCAAGGCGTCTCCCTAGGGAGCGCCACCTTTTCTACTAGTCGTGAATCCTTGTTGTGCGTAAAAGAGTCATTAGGAGAGAATTCGGGCCTTCAAAAGGCCCCTTCCCTTTGTCAAACTATTGATCAGCAGTAAACCAACAACAAAAGTAATAATAATAGTATTTTTTAAAATTAATAATAAAAAATCACAGTTTGACATGGCAGATGGTTTGCCACGTTAGACTGTGATTTTTTTTTAAATTTAAATTAAATTTTTTTTGGTTAAAAATATATATTATTATTTTAATCTCGGCCAGCTAAATTCAGCTGATCCGAAATGGGGGCCTTCTTGGAGCCCCATATCTCTCCTAACGGAAGTCGTACAATATCGGTACAATACAAGAAATGGACTATCAAGTTGGATTATTGTTGAATATCGTACTTGACCACTAGAATCGGCATTCAGTAGGGCATGCTGAATAATTAAATTTTCTGCCCAAATGTTTGTGGATATTTTGTAAGATTTTATGAATATTTTATAAGATTCTATTTTTCACCATAAAAAATATTCTCTTTCATAAAGATTTTGAGCTTCTCTATTCATAATTACTTTTTGCCGACCACGACGGTCGGCCGGGTTTAGTATGAACATAAGTCAGGGAACAACTATGGTCCATTGCTCATGTATGTTGTTGTAGTTCATACTGCAACTTGCTCAAGTGAGGCAATCATATTATGACAGCATCGGAGGCATCCCCACTATAACAAAACATGGTAAAAAAAAACCGCACTCAAAACTGACTGCGGTTTTTTTTGCCACGTTTTTGTGCATGAGCGCGTAGTGGGCTGTTAGCTTCTTTTGCATTTCCGACTGCAATTTTTAAAATTTTGAAGTATGTAATATACCGTTGGAAAGGTATTGAAAATACCTTTCCAATGGTATATTACACGCCCCAAAGTTCCAAAAACTGCAGTCAGAAATTGCAAATAATAGTGGTTGCGCGCGTAGTTGGCCTGCACAAAAACGTTGCAAAAAGAACCGCAGTCAATTTTGAGTGCGGTTTTTTTTTACCGTGTTTTGTTATAGTGCCCCAAACGCTTTCTCAAACAAGAATGAGAAGAAGAGTAACATAACTTAGGCTTTTCAGCCCACGTGAATAAACAAAGAATCGAGGGTAGTATACTTCCGTACCTATGCCACATGGACGTAGATACGGCAAGTATTACTAGGTCCACGTACATGAGCCCAACATTTGCCTAAATCCAATGTCACACAACATTTGCTAGGGTTCATTCACTAATAGAAAAGGTACTTGTGCCGAGGCAAATGGCAACACTTGCCTAGAACTCAACAACATTGTCTCGGCATCTGCCTCGGCACATGCACATTTTCTACCGATGATTTTTCGGCTCGAATCAACTGGCTTCAGTGTTTTTTTTCCTTGCGATTTTCAACTTCTGGCAGCTGCTGCTAGAAGCTAAAAATCGCCAAGAAAAAAACATTGAAATGGCTTAGGCATTGCGAGACTTCAAATAAATCTCCAACTCGACCTTATGTTCACTAGACATGGGAAGTAATTCCACTCTTCAGATCCCAACCATGTGAACACTTTGGAGTAATTTGGTGACCTTCAAGCGACCAATTACTAGTACTAGAATCTCTCGCTTCACCCAAGCGGTGAATAAACCTCAGTCAAAGAAAACGCAAATCAGTGGTGAAAATAGATGCAAGCATACAACCTCACACGAGTTTGTATGCCCAATGCCATGACGATGGGTTAGGCGTACGAGGGACTTTCAAGGCTCGTACCTGAGAACTTTTTGTTCGCGATGGTCTTTGTGTCGATGTTATGATTATTAACCCATAAAGGACAAAGAAGCCCAAATTGAGTCTCACGTATTTTACTTTTTGAGTAGGTTATATGTGGACTTCCTTATGTTTAAGTTTATTTGTTATTTATCTACATATGCAATGCTCTTCACCAATTCTGATGATATAAAACTTGGTCACATTTGAATTATAGTTTTTACAATATGATCAATTGAATTTATCATTTTAAAACCATGAACTCATGCTTGGTCCTTTAGGGGTTAAGATAATTTTTACCAAATAAATGAATAAAGTTAGCATAGCGTTTGTTTGTATGGCAGGTCTTGTACTCAATGCTACTCCAAATGAACACTACAGATAGATAGATAGATAGATAGAAACTCCGACCTTATTGCAAGGCCGGCGTGAATAAAGTGTCCGTTTGTAATGTCAATGACCCGGTGCCCACCAGACAAAGGGACATTGGAACAATACTACTCTCCCCTTTCGAGGATGGACACTATAGTAACCGAAGCAGAGTAACAGTAACAGTAACAAAAGACAGTAACGAAGTAATGATGGTTGGGTGAATGAACACTACACTCATACCAACATCTTATACAAGGCCGTAATTCCTTCTTTCTCTTTCTTAACAAAATTATTCAAAATGATGATAGTGGATGTCTCTTGGTCTTCATTGAAAAAGCACTTTATATAGATTTGGTCCTATGTTCTTAAAAAGTTGTCCACCCGTGTGACAAAAAGTCATATCCTTATGAAGATCCAAAGCTTTCTGCCAACAAGATTAATTTTTTATTTTATTTTTGTCATATACGGAACATCTTTCAAATGTTGAAAAATATTAGCCCTCTCCGCCCAGTTGAATTTGTGAACTCAAGTACATGTGTGCGCGCTTGGAAAATTGAGCTGAGTTTTCTACAAATTGTGGTTGAGTTTCAAAACCCAACTAAAAAAGAGAATGAACTGTAATGGCCTTGAATCATCATTCCGCTTCATGACTTGATTTATTGTATGTGGTCTTAAAAAGCGACATTTAAATTCAACTGGAGGTAATTACGACCTATTGTTAACCTTGAAACGCCAAGGAGTCCTCTCCAGGCATTTGGGTCATTTTTTTTTCTTTGTAAAATAATCAAAATTAAGAAAGATAAATACATCAAAAAGACTTGCATATCCTACAAGTCAATTAAACTTCAACCATGCATAATTCCATGAGGGTTTGTTCAATCACATTATTTATTTATCTTCAAAGTGTGTCGAATGAATATTTCTTTGTTTTGGTCTTTTATATTTTGTATTTCCAGGTTCATCCCATCATCTAAATCGAGGAATAAAACAAAAATTGGCCTCATGAGCATTTTTTGATGACCTGCTTTGTAGAAATGGAAAAATAAAATAAAATAAATCGATTAAGGTGATAAATTGCATACTTTGCTTCATTTTGGTGTACACTATTATGTACAAAAAGAAAATTCTCAAAAGAATGAAAAGAAAGCTATGAATTTGGTATTCAAAAATGAGGAAAAACCTAGAACGTTTAAGAATTAAGTGATTGGACTTTACAAACAATTAAAGTCAATTTAATTAAATTATAGTTACATTTTATTTTTAACTCAACCATTCATTTAATGTAGGAAATCCAATTCAAAAAGTGCATTCAAGACCACTATTTAGGAAGAACTGGCGGTTAGTTACAAATCAACCAGTTCATTTTCCGAAATAATTTGTTGAATCTCAAGAATAGGGGCAAAAGACTAGACTAAATGACTAAAAATTATTTATATATAATATTTATAGAAGAAATATACGAGGTATATTCTTAAAAACACCGGTTGGTTTGGGTAAATAAAGGAAACTGACTTGTTAGCTCAAAAAGTATCTCAATTGGACCCATTTTCCAACTCAACAACCTGTGCAAAGTGGTTCAGTGAGTGACTGAAGGTCCATGAGTGTTGGGGGCTAATGAATGATAAGGAAAATCTTCTATACTAATCTTGACACCCACTCACCAGGCAAAATATCGCCAGATTGCACCAGAAAAAATAATTTCGCTAAAAAAATGACTAAGAACTATGTAGCTTTTCACCATAAAACTTCAAACTAAAAAAAAATCTTGGATGAAATAGTCAGATTGTAGATGAAAATACTACAAAATTATGGATATATGATATTTCCTATCCAATAGAGTTAACCGAAAAGAAGCCGTGCATCCAACCTCCCTTTTTGCTCTACTTCTAACCTCTCGATTCAACTATACTTGGGTTGAATAGTGCTTTGTCATAGTTTGTCCCCTTGTGGGCCATGGACTTGGAGCTTTGGTGAAAGGTGTGGGGAGCCATAGCGAGGTATGGAGATAATGACAAAACGTTGTTTTAGATTGTTTCTCTTGTTGTTACATACCAGTTTTTGGTCTATTTGTATTTCAAGAGGAATTCAACACGAGTTTGCCAAAATTTTCCTCTTTGGATTGACTTTTCGGTTAACTCTAATATGTAGATGAATCTTGAAATATGAAGCTCCACTGTAACATTTTATATCACCACTTTTGCCACTTCGTGAAAAATGCGACACTCACTGGCTCACCTCCGACTGCTCACCGTAAAAAGGTTTGGGCTTTTTCTCGTTTTGGATCTTTCTCTCTTTCCAGGTCTGCCGGCCTCGTTTCCAAAATGATGCACAAGATTCTTGTAAACTAGGCACAAATTGGTGCAGGATTAGGATGCTCCAATTGAAGGAAACTCAGTCTGGCAAAGACAAAGTGGAGGTAGCTTTACACTCGGTGTCCACTGAGTGCCCACCACGTGGCTTCAGTTGGCACCACCGTAGTTATTAATCCTTTGCTTATATAAGCAAGCAATCTTGGGCTCCAATCATGTGGGTGGCAACAAGTATAATGAATAGCGTCAGGATCATGTACGTGGGGCCTTTGGAAAGGAAACCATGAACGCTCAACATGCCAACTGATGCAGGTAATTAGGGAGGGCCGCTTCACACTATGGCCCAGTGAAGGTGGGGAATATGTGGCTCATTAGCAAAAAAAAATGGCTTATGGGAATTATTTTTTTCAGCCTAACCCTTAAAGGGCCAGGGCTTTTTTTTCTGGCTTCCTGGAGTTAGACTCCAATGTCGTGGCACAGTCATAGTGGTCTAAATCTGGAGGGATCACCTTCCATTGCATGCATGGAGCACTGCTACAGTGCAAAAAAAAAAGCCCTGTAAAGGGCTGATGGAAATAGTAGATACGTTGGCGTATATTTGACATTTGCTGTAAATAAAAAGTTCCAAATCAAGACCCCAACAACTCATTAAAATCATGTTGACGTGAATTAAAACTTCACTTTTGATCTTAACCCATAGGAGGTGTGGAACCATGCCAAATACAATGGAATATTGTTGTATAATACTGGTCGGAAGGGCTCTCTGGACCTTTAAGGGTTAAAGGCTGATGCTATTTTGTTTTTGTTGAATATTGTAGGCTGCATGCCTTGTGGAAGTATGACGAATGGGTTGTAGTGGTGGATTTTATCAAGAACACAGCAGGCGAAGGTCATATGTTGTACGTTGAATCATAATTTGAATCTTCGGCCATGTACAACATATGACCCGCCTGGGCTCAAGAGGAGGTGATTTAGAGTTTAGGGGGCGAATGTTAGGGTCAGCGAAGGTGACTGGCAACAGGTCACAATGACGTCATTAGGGCTAGGCAGATTCAGCCAACTTGGCAATCATGCCACGTATCGTGCGACTGTAGAGAGCATCAGGCGATTATTCCATTTTAAAAAAAATCTTTCTTTTGTTGCGATTAGCCACATGAATACAAATGGAGTCACCTGGCGAAAATTCGCTCACTTTAACTTCACTGCTATGGCTGTCCAAGTCGAGAGGCTGTGGGATTGAGTAGCCAAACTTTGTTGAGAGTCCACAAAATTGTGCTAAAAATAAGCAACAAAATATAGTTTTGATTTTTATGAAAAAGAATCTACAACCTCTCGACCATAGTTTGGGTTTCCATTCTTGTTCAACCCAAAGTCCTTCAAGAGTCTATTGCCTTGGTCAAAAAGTGTTGCCAAGGTAGGTATTTTGGAGCATGACACCTTTGGACTTTGGCCTTTAGTGTGAAGGGTCGAGAGGCCGAATTCTTGGTTTTTTGCAATTTGATTGGTGGAAATTGACGGCCTCTCAATCTTTGGCCATAGTGTAAAGCAGCCTTTAGGTCTCTATTATTTCCACAAGTGTGGGTTTACAGTAGATGGTGTGGAATATTCCACACCCAACAGTACTTCATCAGTAGCTAAGCGGACAGGTGGAAGCTCAAGTTGATGAGCACAGTGCATGTCGGAAGGCTACTGAATGTTATGACCCTTGATGGGCGCTGTCTAAACTCTTCTAGCTTGGATGCAGTTGACTTGAGAGTGCAGAAACGGAAGATTACTGGCGGAAAGTTTTGCACATGGTTCAACACTGGAATACCTAAATATACATATTTCACAAATATCGGAATGCGCGAGGAGATTGGATAAGATGCTCATTAATGAAACGCATATTTAGGTTGTAATCAGTTCATTACCGCAAATTTCTACTGTACAGAACTACAACATCAGATCTAATAATGCTTGCAATTTAACAGGTTTTCTGCCTAACAACTTCAAAGCCTTACAACTATCTTACGTCAGGAGAAAACTTAGGGCCACCTCCCACTATGACCGAAAGTCGAGAGTCCATTGAATCCCACCAATCAAACTGCAAGAAAGCTTGGAATTTGACGAATTCTCAACTCTTGACTCTCGGCCATAGTGTGAAGCAACCTTTAGCATTGCAAAGAGTATGGACCCAAATTATCAAAGAGAGTAGCTTGTGTCTATTGTCAATAGGGTTTTAAGTAAAATTAAAGTGCATTTATATGGTGATTTCCAAATTCTTTGTATGGGGATAACATCAAATTCATAGGGAAAAGGAATGGGGATGATAATAGTATTGATTGGCCACTTGTACGTTGGGGAGTGTCTTCAAGTTTGAGAGGAGCTTGGAAAGAGATAGAGGTGAAACAAATTTCACTGGATGGAGAGTGCACCCCATGGGTTGATAATCTAAGAGGTTCCAACAACTTCTGGAGCCAACTTTATAACAAACCACCTACTTAACCCCTAAACAAAACATGGTGTTCCTAGAATTAATGATTTGAGAAAAATCATCATAAAGTACTATTTAGAAGAATATTTTGAAATTGATATACAAATGAAAGTTCTAGATTTTGAATTTTAGATTTCATCTGTACGGTTTGATTCACCAATACTATCATCAATATTTAATTATAAAATTTGAAAGTTAACATTAAAAATTCCTTCTAAATTTGATTACAAACAAAATTTTAATATTTTTTAGTAAAATTTGTTGGAATGAATTTGAAATGAGATACTCTTAAACATGGTGATTCTTTAAATAATTTGTATTCCTCAAATCTATGACCTCATTTTTACAAGGCCACTTTTGAACTACACTAAATAGTGTATTTAGTGTGAGATAATTATAAGATTTGAAAATGTTATAGATTTTTACTCTCGACAAAATTTTTACCAAAGACATTGATTCCAATACTATTGAAAGATCCCCATCTTGACCAATATAGAGGGTAAAAAAATTGGTCAACAGTAAAAACTTACAACATGTTTATGTAAATTAGTGTATCTCACACTAAATACACTATTTAGAGTACAACCAATGCAATTTTGGCTTGGTCAACGACTTGACATACTTCTACATTTGTAATTTTAGAAAAATATGTACTCAAATATCACTAAATCCAACCATTAGATAGGACATCAATTTGGTGAAGTATCTCCAAAAAAATGGATGACTTTCATCCAAGCATTGATTAGAACATAGAGTGAATTTGAATCTGTTAGTAGTCCATAAAGTAGATGCTATGACGTTTAGGGGTTAATAGAGTTATTTGTAAAGTCCCTCAAAACCCTTCTTTTTGACCTGTAATTTGGAAAGGACAGGATCGGCATGATCTCACTATAGACCCAAAATAGAACACTGGATAGATTCAAATTTTTATTCATAAAAATTTGGAAGGAGGGAGAAGAATTGGGTAGTGGGGTGGGACCGTGAGGAGGAGTGGTGTCAGATTGATGACGACCAGCTCGGGTACCAGCTCTTGTCCATGAAAAAAGGAAGACAAAAGACCAGATGCCTTTACAAATAACTCTAATGAGCAGGAAGTTTTTATGACGGGGAATGCACTCCATTTTCAAAACATTGTTCTTACTACACGAGCCATGATGCATTTGAATTGACCAAGTTAGGATCAAGACTACAACCCATCATGAATATGACACCCAATTGTCCTTTATCACAATTCCTTTAGCCCACATTTCAGAACCTAACTGAACCCAAAACACTTTTAGTTAGAAGCTTGTTCATTACATAGCCCCTCGCTACCCATACCCTTGAGGCATAGATAGACAAACTATCGCAATTCACTCACAACAACCATTTAGACCAACATTATTATTATTATTATTGCATAGCCTATATTCTATTCGTGCAACAAATCCCTTAAAAAAACACATTGAAAAAACGTTAACATTGTACATATGTTCACACTTGGTGTCAGGAGTGATCTGAACAAAGTGAATCTAGTCCCAAAATATATCTGAATTCATTCCTAAAACCCTCACTAACAACACGCATACCCACACATGCATCAACTGCATCAAACCAGAAACCTAAAAGTGCACACAAAATCCAAAAAAGATCGATCTTGCAGAAAAATAAAATTGGAAGTCTGCCAATGAGCTTTCGGAGCCTGATAGTTACTTTAATAATTTGATCATCGTCTTTGCAACCCGGACTGTTGTGGGGAAAGTTATTCCCATCACTCAGCGGAGCGGTAATTGAAATAGATATACACAATGAGACTAAGAAGCCTGTTCAACTAGCAGTTGTACCGTCTCAAAATTCATGCACAATATCAACAGGTAATGAATCCCGAGTGGTTACATACTTGATGTCCCCAAATTCCTGCCTCTCACCAAACACAATTTGCATAATTTGTTCCAGTTTTCCAGGTGTTCCATTTGGCAGGAGACTTCATCCTTTGATGACCAAAGAGAAGCCACCGACTTGTTGCATTTGCACTTCCACTTCAGACATAACATTCATAGCCGGGACTGCCCTTCCCCCAATGAAATGATAAGGAATATATCTCACCATCTCGTCAGAAGCTGGATGAAACCCCAAGGCAAGGCAGCCCCCGCAAGAGCTACTGAATGCTACGGAATCTTACATGACGCAGCAAGAAATGCGGTATGTGAGAGTAAACCTCGACAATGCGGCGGTCACGCTACCGGACGCTTGAGGCGTCGTCTCTTTCCATGACCAGTGGAAGCTCCAGGTTGACGAGAAAGGAGCTTTTGCCTGTATCTCTCATGTATTTCACTTCCCCGTTCATCAGCTTTACGAGTTTCCGGCACATGCTCAGCCCCAGTCCTTCTTGGGTCATGCCTCGCCCTCGGTCGAACATCTCGTGCACGAGCTCTTCCGGAAGCCCTGAACCAGGATGTGTCACTCTGCAACGACACCAAAACAAAAACCCTAAAACCTCAAAACAACAGGAACTTAATGGAGCTCTATCAGTGCCAAAATAAAGTTCATCGTAACCTCGATGAAGCCTGTTTCTGCAATATCAGCATCTCTTCCTATAGTGTTCTTTTTAGACCCTTGAATAAGCATGATTGAACAGGATCCAACTATTCCGGTTACATCATAAACCTCCTCATCATCCCTCTACTTTCTTATTGAGCTACCGAATCGATATATATGTGTCAAGTTTTCTTTGATTGAAAGAGTATAATAACCCCACAACACTGATCAATGTGAGCCCTGTAACGAACCAAAAAGTACACTCGCGAATGTTGTTCTTGATGCAAGAATTGATAGCATTATGGGATAGGTAGGATTCAAACCTGAATTCCAAGTGGACAACGTGGAAGCCACCACCGAGGCGTTTCTTGGTTGGGACCACCTTGATGCCGACCCAGCCCTCGGAGGAAGGTGTGAAACGCACGGCGTTCAACAGGAAGTCGGCCAGGACCTGTTGCAGCCTCACTTGGTCCCCAAACAAGCACATGTCCTTGATCTCGCGCGGCGTCTCGCGGATCAACTGCAGGCCCTTCTCCCTGGACGTCACCATCCCCTGGCTCACCACGGCATCTATCATAGACCCCATCTCGAATTCCGCCGTCTCCAACTCCAAGTACCTTCAGCCCACACAACACAGTCCATTCAGTTCTCAAACCCTAAACCCTAAAACGTCCCACACAATGGACGCCACTACACCATTCATTCCATCTGATACACTATTTTGTAGATTACTATGAATGTACCTATTGATGAGCACCATCTCTGACTTGTTGCTTGAGTGACTATTTACTCAAAAGCTTCTTAACCCCCAAACGTCCCATGGGGATAGTATATACGCTGTGCTATAATTGGCATTTTCTACCAACAAGAAGCTCTAAATTGGGATCTCAATAGCTCACTAGAAACACATTGATTTAAATTTCAACTTCTCTTTTGAACTCAAACCCATTAAAGGGTGGATTCATTCCAAATACATTGTATTCTACTTGTCGCAAAGGCATGTTCAAACGTTTAGGGGTTAATGATAATGTTTCAAGTATTCATTTACGCTCTGACATGCTATTTTGGTGTTACATTAAATCATGGACAATGCAGCTACACCATTCATTCATTCTATCTAGTACACTATTTTGTAGATTGTGATCCATGTATGAATGTACATATTGATGAGCACCATTTACTTTGTGAGCTGACTGTCTCGTTGCAGCTTTGAGTGACTATTTACTCAAAAAGCTTCTTAATGATAATTTCAAGTATTCGTTTACGCTCTGACATGCTATTTTGGTGTTACATTAAATCATGGACAATGCAGCTACACCATTCATTCTATCGGACGCATGATACACTATTTTGTGGAGTATGGTACACATATCAGTGTTAGTACCTATTGATGAGCACCATAACTGACTGACTTGTTTGAGTGACGATTCACTCAAAAGCAGCTTTGTGATGATAATCCCAAGACACGCGATTTTGGTGTTACATTAATTAATCATGGATGATACTGAATGGAAAGAAAAAAAATAACTGTGGGATGTTTGTTCAGGCAAAGAAAAGGCTTACCCGTCTTCTATACTTTCAAGGTCCATATCATCCAAGATCTTGCGCAACTGGCGCTCGCAGACGGCACTCGTGTCCATGAATTGCTTTTGCTCGTCAGACAAATCAGTTTCCTCCATCAGGTTGCGTGTAAACATGATGCCATACAGAGGATTCTTAATCTCCTGGCGAATGTAGGCCAGTTCCTTGAGTTTGGCAAAAGCCACCTTCTCAGTTGCTCGTTGTACAGTTAGTGCCTGCAGGATCCATCAATTATATATGCTTTCAGAAACAAAATCTACCCAGTTTTTGGGCCTTCAACCACCAAAATTGCCACTTCCAGCATTCGGCATAGTTTCTTTTTTTTACACTGGTCAAATTTTCATATGCAAAATTAAAGAGGATTCTCATAGCATAATAGAGCAATGGGAGCCAACACCTGTTTGCAATGGGACCACAGTCTAGTTACAATTACAAAACTAAGTTTACGTGGTAATGATACAGTAGTCCCAAAATTCATGGAACACAAATGGCATTCCTTCGTTACTTAGAAAAGAGCGTCTAAGTGAAGATTCTCTTTCAATCCAGTTTTCAAAAGGGTGCTCCATTGCACTACTCTATTATGCTATGATTTTTTTAGAATACATACATACTCTTTTGATACAGTATGCAAAAGTTAAGAAGGTTCAAAAAATTTAGCGTCAAACATAGTTCTTATTATAAAACTGGTCAAATTTTTAGATGTAACTATTAACAAAAGGAAGACTAGGTTCCCATGCAAAAACTGTCTCCAAAAATTATGAAGGTTCAAAATTTTATTAATAAATGATCTCTTGAACAGATTTTTACATTCTCTGTGCATAATCCGCTTACTCATTGTAGCAATTTTGGTGCAGTGGCAATTTAGGTTCAGTGATAAATTTTGGGTGTGCCTATCTTAATCTTCAAATTTCTATATAGTTCCACAGTCTCCAAAGAATGAACAATTGAGAAGAGCAGCTGACCTGTAACAATTCTGGGCTGGCAATGTGGAGGAAGCAGAAAACCCCGGTGATGTAGCCTTCGGAGTCCGTTCTCTTGTTGGCCGTCAAGAGAGCCTCCACAAACGTGCCACGGCGGTCAAAAAAGGAGAAGGGATACTTGTCCGTGTCTTGCCCATCCATGGCGTTATTCAAAACGATCATAAACTTGGTCACAGCATCTTGCCCTTTGAGGCGGCAACACATAAGTTGGATCCCAAACACTTCCCCCACCAGCATTTTCCCCAGCACCTGCAATGGGGGGTGTACAGCAGCAATTCAATTAGTTAAATCATTGAATTCATTAAATAATTAAATCAAGATTTAGCAGCATTGCTAAATTTTGAATTCATGTAGTTTTCATTCATTGAGTGGCCAAGGAACAAAACGAAAGCTTTCAAAAACTGATCGTGGAGAAAGAAACGTCACTGTGTTTGTTTACTCACATAAGAATTCAATTCCAAGGATAACTGCATAGCATTCTCTCTCACAAGGTGCCGTGCCTTTCCATGAGGTGATCTTTTCAACATGTGTACTTTCTACGTGTAATAGAGAGTAGGGGGCCTACTCAATAACAAAATATAATAAGGACAAGTTTACACTATGAAGTGTACGCACACTTGGAAAGTACACATGTGGAACTGCTATCCTCCCTTTCCATTTGTGGAAAGACCAATTAAAGAATATAATTATTATTTTTGATTCATGTTAGAGCATTCCCACCAGTGACGCTGGTATCCCTAATTTTTCAAACCTGATATACCAACCCAGACCTAAATTTTGCCAAAGAAGAGAATAGGAGCATGGCTAGTATCCACAATTAATATAGCAACCTCAAATGCTCAAAAAATGTCTTCCCAAGTCAAATCTGGACCTCAAATTTTAGCAAGAAATTTGAAGATACCAATCACGGGTGGGAATGCTCTTACTGGAAATCAGCCCTCCCCATGCGGGACCTGATGAGAATTTAAGGCGGGCATTCATTCACTATCAGAACCACTATCAGAAAAGGAAGTTACAGAAGAGGTGGAGCAGGGTACCTCGTCGCGTGACCAGCCGGTGAGCTTCTCCATGGAAGGACTCCACTCAGTACAATAGCCCAATTCATCGCCTCCGAAAATGGGAGGAATCAAAGGATTGGGGCTCTGCACAATGGACTTGTAGTCGCCGTGAATACGAGTGAACTTGTCATGGACCATCTTCTGGCCCGTGACGTCCTGGCCCACGAAGCACACGCCGACCACATTCTCTTGGACGTCGCGGCTGGAGCACGCGTTCACGACGAGAATCACGGCGCCTTTGGCCTTCTGCGGCCCAAACGTTTTCAAATGCACCTCCACGTTCTGCTCCTCCTCGCCTTGCAGCGCCAGATACAGCAGCCGCTCCACGGCCTCCACAGACTCCTCAAGAATGAGCTCGTTCACCAGCGACTGCCCCATGGCGTCCCCGACGGGCAGGCCTGTCAGCTCCGCCACCTTCGCGTTCCACCCGTTGATGAACCCGGAGGAATCCACAGCGAGGATGGGCGCCGTGGCCGTCTCGATCAAGCGCACCATCTCGTTGGCCACCGTGCTGAGCTCGTCCATGCCCCCCATCTTCATGTCGTGCAGGCGCGCATGGATCATGGAATTTGAGGCCCCGCCCTCGCCTGGCGGCGCGTGAAACGAGCCCCGCAGGATGAGCTGCAGCGAGTGAATGGCGTCCATCTCCACGTCCTCCCACGGCACGCTGCGGCGCTTCACGACCTCCAGAAACGCATTGAACGACGACCGCGGCGTCATCTTGCGGCCGTCGTCTTTCTCCTCCGCGTCGTGCTTCGCGCCGCCCCACTTGATCTCCTTCGCAGTGTGCGACCGGAACCAGAACAGGAAGTCCGTCGGGGAGATTCGTGCCGCGGCCATGCCGCACACCGCATCCCCGAGTAGGGTCGCGTCCGGGTAGCCCGCGTCTGCGAGGCTGTCCGTGCTCAACCCCGTGGAGTCTTTGTGAAACTCCAGCAACCAGTCCGCGATCTCCTTCACCTGTTGCTCCGTGGGCGTGATGCCCAGCAGCCAGAAGCGATTCTTATAATAGAGCGCCGCGCCGTCGCACTTCACCAAGTCCATGATGTTGGGCGTCTGTGAGACGATCCCGATAGGCGCGTCGCGGAGCAGCATGTCGCAGAGTAATGTCTGCGTGCGGAGAATGTGCTTCTCACGCATCTGGCCTGCGAGCTCCACTTCCATGTTGAGCTGCAACCCAAAGACCTGCATCAAAAACTCGCAAGCAGACCGTAACGGGTACGAGATCGTGCGCGCGGACGTATGGTGACACACCACGAGGCCCCAGAGACGCCGCCCTTTCTGCTGCACACCATAATCATCTTCCTGGTCGTTCACGATCACGGCGAGCGTGACGGACGCCACGCTTCCCATGTTGCCCATGTACTGCGCGTGGCACCCGTGCGGCGCGCGTAACGTCGAGCCTGCCAGCGTGAGCGGCTGCCGCAAGTCCTTGTCTTGGATCACCTTCACAGGGGGCGCGCAGCAATCCGCGATCATCCTTACCCGGTTCTTCAAAAACAAAAATCTTGACGCTTGCGGGATGTCAGTCGAAGGGTAGTGCAGCCCTAAATAACTCTCCAAGTCCGATCGCCGAATCTCAGCTAGAACCTCGCCGTGCTCATCATCGTGAAACTTATACGCCATGACGCGATCATAACCCGTGAGCTCACGAACCTCTTCCACAACCGCGTCACAGAGCAGCCCAATATCACCGCCAGGAAGCGCCTGCAAACGAGAAATCGCTTTCGCCGCGAGCTTGTGCGAGTGGAGCGCGCCCGCCGTGGAAATAATCACGTCGTTGGGGCGCACGGGCTCAAAATCAATCACAACCCCAACATCAACACGATGAATGATAGCATAAAACGGCTTTCCAGATGTTCGCGAGTGAACCGCAATGGGGTTCACCATGGACAAATCCTGGGTCGCGGCCGCGCGCTCCAGGGCCGCAGCGCTCGACGGCGTGAAGAGCGCGCACGCGTCGGTGCCAATTCCCAGCACGTCCTGCGGCCCCACGCTCGGGGACGCGCCGGGCATCAGGTCTAGTAACTCGGGCGCATTCTCGCTGTAAGCGATGATGCGAAACGTGGATTCCTCGACCGCGAGCATGCACCCGAACGTCTGCGTGAGCCCGCCGCGCTGCATGCGCTGGAGGTACGCCGTGACGGCCTGCGCGGGCACCTGGTTCACTGAGGCTTTCGCCGCCTGCCCCACGGATTTCGAGTAATCGAACGAGTCGCCGGAGTTGTTCGACTCCTCGTACACCGCAAACAGCTTCGCGTCCGCCGTGGTCTGCGCCACGCGCACGCCGTGTTTGGATTTCACCGAGCTCCCGGACGAGTACGACAGCTTCGTGGACGCCATCTCGCAACCAATTCCTTCTACCACCCACAGAACTTTCAAGTGATCTCTACACTGCTTGCAATCTCTTACCTCCCCCTTCAAATCGCTGCATTGTTCGATGCATTCCTGTCTCAAACATTCAAAACGCTACTCGAAATCCACTCCCTGCGTCTCCAGGAACGCTCCATCGACGTTACGCGCGCTCCATCAATCTCAGCTCACCCACCCGAAACCACGAGCTGCTTACATATTCTTGCAGCCATTGCGTGACGGATTACGCGGCGCTCACGGCCTGGAATACTTACTACATTTTTTATTTAAAAAAGGGGGGCACAAGGAGTGACTTGATCAAAATGCGGTCGAGAGATGAATTGGCAATTGCAGATGGCCACGCGCAGCGCGCTGGGAGCCGACGCAGCGAGGAGCACCGTAGACAGCAGATCACCGTAGTTGGCCTTTTAGCGTCGCCACCAGATTAGGCTGCTCATGGATGATTCTCATCCGCTTTGGATGAACATGGAGCGTCTAGCGTCTAGCGTATAACTTACACCCATGCTCGTACTGGAGGAAGAGGGTATAAACCAAAACTTGCCCCTATTTTTGGACTACCCGGACTAATTTAGAATCATAATTTCCAAAAAAAGGCACCTAAATCCCCAAATTGAGAAACCCAGTCAAATGGCTGGGTGCCAGCATGGGTGTAGTTTCTCCCCTAGCCCATCCATTGGGAGGCAGCAGATCGCTTCCATTGGATGTAGATCACTGGCTTTGCAAGTTGGTGATGACGAGGATTTGTACTTCATCCATTGGAATGGCAACTGAGGGTCAGCGTGACGAAATGATGGTGTCTATGCGTAGGCTCATCTCGTTTATGTCACAGCTCGACTATCACGTGTGTTCATGTGGGCGTTGTCCAATCACTTCTGGACGCATTCCCATAATATCTGTACGCTTCAGCAATTGTCTACCAGCCCCCGTGTGATGGCCCCTTCACATCAAGAAGCTCCAGCACTTCCATTTCGTTCCTGGAATGTTGTCAGGTAAATTTTGAAAATAATATACAGTTTCTTGCAGTGTCATAGTCTTGTCTCTTCCTGCTTTTGGCCAACGTATGTGCGTTCGTGGAGTGCAAACTTCTTGCAGCACCCAAAATGCGTTGAAGCAGGTTAAATAAATAAATTTTACAGGAGCACGTTGTAGCTACCAAAAACTCACTTGATGAATACAAATTCTTTGCCACACTCGCCTTAGGTGACTAGTGTGAATGGGCCATGGGCCTCAGTTGATGAAGCCATGAGTTCTCCCATAAAAACTCATGATGAGAATAGATAGTCGAGTATCTCCACCAGCAACTCAGAATTGCACTCGGAAGTCATCCAAAGATTGCAGGGCATGCCATGTAATTCCTCACCAACATCCATCAATTAGACTCTAAAAAAAATAAGTAAGCCACTTACAAGTTACTATGCATGAATTGTGCAATTACGACGAGGACATACACTACACCGATTATTGCCATTATTGTGACTCACAATAATTTAGTATTCTCACAGTAATTGTGGTATTAGAATAAAATATGATTCACAGTAATTGAGGTATTAGAACACAATGTGACTCATAATAATTGAGAATTCTCAGTGAATAGTGAAGATTGGGTGCAAAGTCTCACATTAATTGAAGATTTGTGGGAAATCTCACACTAATTTTGTGACTTGCAATAATGGCAATAAATCGGTGTAGCTTGAGTGGTTTTGAGGACTTTGTATATCTAGGAGATTTGCAAAGCTCCATGTCATTTTGTGTCGACTTTTCATCCATTATCCAAAGGGCAAGGCCTCTTCAAAATACTGCTGGAAATGCTCTTAGATAATTGACTACTGTTGGAAATGCTCTATGGTAATTGAGTATTGGTGAAAATGCTTTAAGGTAATTAATGATTACAATATACCTTCCATACAATGACACTCTATAATATGACAATATTATTGTTTCAAGCAATACACATGTAACAAGTCATTTAAGTTATGTGACTAAACCATGTGTGCCACCTTGAAGTTAGAGCTTTCCAAACATGTGATAATAGAGAGGTACAATTGTACAACCATTGAGTACATTAGGAAAAAAGCACCGATCGACTGAACTAGGAAAAGAAAAACACATTGAAAATAATTCTTAGAGGGGAAAGAGGAGGAAAGGAGGAAGAAAGGGGAGAGACCACAAAGGTCTATGCCACATGACATGGAAGAAAGAAATAAGGGGGAGCGTGGTGTCAAAGAAGGAAATTATTAATCGAAGACCAAAATGTTTTATTACTAGAAGATGTCATAATGTAAGACTTTGCATGCTAGACCTTTCTATTTCTTTTGATTCATTAAAAAGAAAAAATCATTTTAGAGCGTGTGTATTAACCAAATAAACAAACGGCTAGTCGTGTACTCTCTGCCTAAAAATTTCTTTAGATTTACTTTTATGGCTTGTTTTTACTCTTCAATTTTGTAACTCTTGAAAACGTAGCGTTTTTGTAGTCTCTCGCCTTGTGGGGCAGAGACAACAAAATCAATTGAAATTCCACTAATAGGGGACAATAGAATATATATGTAAAAGTGAATAAGTGACTTCAAAGGGTCATTACACTCTTCATTCTATTTAGTGTTGAAGCCTAAAGCAAGTTACTTTAAAAAAATAAATTACTAGAGGTTTAAACTTTTATTGACTAAGTTTGTAGAAGTACTAAACCATTCCGAAGTGCTATCATTGCTATGTGTGTAAATAAATAAATCAAATCTTCAATTAAAAGTTATAGCCTAAGATAACTTGCTTTAACCCTTTAACGTCCCGATTCAACACTGTTTTTAAAGAAGCGCTATAAAATGCTTGATGAAAACCAAAAACGGGGCTCATGGTCAAAGGAAAGTTGTAAATGTTAATGTGAAGATCACATCTGTACGGTTGGATTTATTATATTTTTGTTTAATAATTTTAAATTAATTTTGCAAGGTTTTCTCTTGAAATTCAATTTAAAATCCAAAATTAGCACAATTTAAAAAAAAAATATGGTAATGTAATTGAAATAACATGCACTACAAGATGGTATGATTTCCATTATTTGATTCTACTTATTTTGAAAAATCATATTTAAGGTCCCACTTTTTGAACTAAGAATGAAACTTGACATAAACCAATTCTGTTGTTTTTCTAAAAATCATACTAACCTTTTTTGAAGATCCAAACCGTACAAAGGATAGTCAACTTGCTCAAGAACTAAGAGAAATTTTGGTGGATGAAAACCACCCAATTGGATGAGAATCGAGCAGTTTCAATCTGTGCGTCGTCCACTATGTGGACGCTTGTGTGTTAAAGGGTTAAAGCATCATACTCATGCACGCTAAAGTTGACTCGCTAAAATTATTCATCTACATTTGAAGAGCCCTTGAACTTACAGTTAGAATAAAAATAGAATGAAGAGAGTACATATCCTGTTTTAGTTTCAAGGCTGGCATGATTCCGAGTGCTGAATTCTGGTTGAAAGTAGTGTACTAGGCCTCTTGTAATGACTGGAAATCTCGTTGCCAAATAATGGCAGAGCTCATGCTGTTGAACAAAATCCGGAGTGTACAAAGTAGAATACGGTATTTCAATGCCCCTGTCAAGACTTACACAAAAATGGAGTTAACCAAAAAGAGTGTCTCAAAGTGGAAACTCACCTCATACTCATCTTATACTCGTTTTCAGTTTAACAAGACGGCAAAACTAGTTTATGGCGAGTTGGAGAATAATTTAAAGCAAGGCCCTGCACCGCCTGTGGGAGTGGAACTTTCGACCTCCTCAATGCTAGAGGAGGGTTCTCACAAGTTCCCCCAAGCCAAAAGGGTCTATTCATAAGGGGGCCGATGAACTATTCATGCACAATCCGTGTCAGATATTGATATGATTGGGTGGCAGACTCCACATAGACTTAGCAAAGCTCAATGCTTGTTTTCAGTTAACGAAAATAACTCCTAAAAATTAACGAAAATAAGTTTTAAAAATTAAGGTTAAGAGGCCGAAAAGTCTAACTTATTTATTTACTTGAGAAAACCAGGGGCACAAAGTCAGAGAAGAACCAACCAAATCATTTGGGACTGATGGATGTTTTCAAATTTATGTTACTTACAATCAATTATTTTTCTAGTGTGATGTTTTTTCACGATAGTAAAGTAAAGTTAACCAAAAAAGAGTGTCTTAAATCAATGATCTTAGGCTTAAAAGTGGTATTGAAGACTGTATACACGTTCTAAACACACAACTTAAACATCCAACCCAACAAAACAACCACGCCGATAAAACCATATTAAAAGAAATGGTAGAAATGTTAAAAAAGCGCACACAAACCACCACAATATACAAAGTAAAAGCACACGCTAAAATTAACGGAAATGAACACGCAGATCAACTCGCAAAAGAAGGTACCATGAAAAGAAACTATCAATTTGCCGCAAATCCACATGAATTTGCACATACCACACCTTACTACTTCCAAAAAGACACATGGTCCGGTCGTAACAAATGACCAGACAAAGGTCCAGTTAGATGTCTGGATGAATACATAAAGAAATATGACCGAGAAAATAACCTAGAAATACTGGCAGAAGACTTTCCCAACATTAACAAATGGACAATGAACTCCATCATAGATAACGAAATGTCCAATGACTTTTGGAGTAACCCAGAAATAACAGACTCACAAAAAACAAGCATATTAAAATTTAGAACCGGCCAATACATGGGAAACGCCAGAAAACAATTAATTTTCGGTATACAAAGATTCCCCTCAAAAACATGTCCCATTTGTAACTCACAAGATGCAGACACATGGCTACATGTACTCTTACTATGCAAACAACACCATATACACGCACTAAGAACCAAAAGAAACAACAAAGCAGTATGGGAAATAAGAAAACTAATACTATCCTCGAATAAATCAAGATGCTACCCTCTCATGAATGCGGGCACATTTAATAATAACCCACAAGAAGACACAGTTCCTCCATGGTTATTACCATGTACTTGTGGTCAACAAAGATGTCAATGTAATGCCAGATTCAAACCAGATATACTATGCATTAAAGGCCTCCCATACCAAAGTCCACCTCCTTTAAACCCGGATGATAACCTAACCATACAATTTATAGAATTCACATACACAAACGACAGATTTTCACCAGAAACAATTGGCAAAAAAATTGTAAAATACCAACCTTTAATTAATAACATCATACAACAAGGTTAGAAAGTAGATCCTATCATAGTCATCACAACTGGAGCCAAAGGAACCACACACGTCCCCTCAATGAAACAACTAGAAACAAAATTCAACATTTGCGAAACCTCCATAAAACACACATTCAAAGCAATAAATACCATTGCCATACAATATGTTGGATCAATCCTTTTACACGCCATGATAACTCACTAGCAGCACCAAGCCATGTGTACCACACCACTGCTCAAACGAGCCCAATTAGACTCAAACCTAGACCACATAAATGTGATACAATGCCCTTCACCAACCAACCAAATAACTCATGACTGATAATACTTAACTTAAAACATACCTTTATGCAAACTAGCACCCAACCATCATTACTTCGTTACTGTCTTTTGTTACTGTTACTGTTACTCTGCTTCGGTTACTATAGTGTCGATCCTCGAAAGGGGAGAGTAGTGTTGTTCCAATGTCCCTTTGTCCGGTGGGCACCAGGTCATTGACATTACGAACGGACACTTTATTCACGCCGGCCTTGCAATAAGGTCGGAGTTTCTATCTATCTATCTCGTATTGAAGAATTAAATTCATTGATTTGAGCAATAGGAAGATTTCAAAACATTACTACTGTGGTATTCCATCACATCTCAATTCCATTCAACAAATTCCACTCAAAAAATTATTAATTATTTTGTTCGTAATCAAATCAAAAGAATATCTCCACTTTGCGCTCAATGGTCAGGTACTTCGCATTGTCGGAAAGCTCTCGATGAGGAGGGGTACATGGAGTTTGTTTTGTGGCGTTTGGACTTACTGTGTGAAAGTTATGCATTTTAATTGAATTTTCTCATTGCAAATTGAATTAGATTATGAAAAATGAAATACGGGGTATTTGATGTCATTCTTCATATCATCAAAAAAGCTCAAGACGTGAAAGGGTGCACGGAGTTTGTTTCATAGCTTTTGAACTTACAGTGTGAAAGTTATGGATTTTCAATCGAATTTCGTCACCATAAATTGAATTAAATTATGGATAAATTATTTGAAATAGGAAAGCAAAAGAAAAAGCAAGTAGAACACGAGGAACATACGGGAACTCGAGGAACACAAAGAACACACGGGTACACGGAGAACGTTTGGACCAACGACACACGGCCACGCTAGTTTATATTAAATTAATGGTGGTAGGAATGGTAAATCCAACCATTCAAATTCGATCTAAAATTTAAATTTACGTCAATTCCAAAATATTCCTCCATATTGTACTTTATAATGAATCTTGACAAATCTTGAAAAATAAATAGAACCTCTATCCTATAGGTATTATATATCTACTATCAATTTGGATCAAGCCAACATGAGGCTAAGATTAGCCCCATTTTGTTGCTCATTTTGGCCAAATTGCTACATAAAATTTAGGCTAGCTAATTGGCACAAAGGAATCATTTGAGAAGAAAAGGGAATAATAGCCATATCGATTTCCTACATGTGTCAAGATGTGTAGCTTCTCTAAACCTAGGTATCAGCCAGGTATAACCTAAGTAGCACATTGGTAGCACATGTGTATTATCTTAATATGACCTATATAAATATGAAAAGAACATCAAAGGAACCTTGTAGCATAATAGAGCAGTGCAATGGAGCACCCTTTTGAAAACTGGATCAAAAGTCACTTAGATCCACTTTTTTAAGTAATCAGGGAATGCCATTTGTATTCCATGAATTTTGGAACTATCATGTCATTACCACATGTACTTAGTTTCTAATTGTAAATGATTGTGGTCCCATTGCATAAAGGAGTTGGCTCCCATTGCTCTATTACGCTATGTATTTGGATTGCTCTTTAACTCCTAAAGGACTAACCGTCCATTTTTGGACGATGTACATATTTCATTCATATTTTTTCATCCGTCATGCACTTTTTGCAAAGAAATGAAATACAACAAAATTTATGGCAAGTTAGCTTCATGCAAACGTGATCTGATTTAAAAGAGGATGACTTATGAAATTTTTATGCCTCTTCTCATGTTGGAGTGATTCACCAAAAATTTCAAAGATTTTTAGTTTAAATGTGCTCTTGAAAATATGAACTCATAAAATTAAACAACTAAAAAATCTCCAAAAAATCACTACACTTAGAATATTACATTTCAACCCATCACAACAAATTCCATCTTCAAATTGTCAACATCTTATTTGTAATTGAATTTTAAAAAATATTTTTGAATTTCAAGTTTCAAATTTTATTCAAAACTAATGGAGATAGGAATCGCAGATCTAACCGTATAGATAGAATCTAAAATTGATAATGTACAACTTTTATTCATACATCAAGTTCAAAATATCCCTTTTGGTTGCATTTTAGGATGCATGTTTGCAAAACTGCCGAATTTGGAGAGGGGTGAGGACATTTAGGGGTTCATAACATTTAGTAGCCTTCATGCCCACTGCCTTTCCTTCATGCACTCTGCTCATCACCTTGAGCCTCCACCTGTCCACTTAGCTACTGATGAAGTACTGTTGGGTGTAAAATATTCTACACCATCTAAGGTAACCATATCTAAAAGCGACCCTTTCCTTAAAGCGTCCCTAGCTCAATCTTACATAATAAGTAGATTATGACATTCTACTATTGATGAGAATGTGCACAATCTGAACATCAGAGTTTAGGGTCCATTCAAAGTCAACACTTTGGAAATTCATAACTTATTCATACGGTGTCCAAATAATGCATGCTAAAGTGTGTTGGAATCCTCTTGAATTTGCTATTAAGACCCACTAAAAATATTTTATGTTTGATGTGTGTAAATAAGCTCAGTTGGTAAAGTGAATGCTTTAAGGTATAGTTACCTTATTGTAGAGCCAAGGTAGGGATAGTGCATGCTACTAAATGTTATGTTAACCCTTAAAGGTCCTTGGGGATAGTAGATACGTTGCCGTATATTTGACATTTGTTGTAAGTAGAAAGTTCCAAATTGAGATCCCAATAGCTTTTAAGACCATGTAGACATGAATTTTAACTTCACTTTTGATATGAAACTCATAGGAGGTGTAGAACCATTCTAAATATAATGAAATACGGCCATATAATACTGGCCGGAATGGGCTATCTAAACCTTTAAGGGCTAAGGGCCGCTTCACACTATAGCCAAAGGTCGAGAGACCGTCGGTTTCCACCAATCAAATTGCAAGAAACCATGGTTTCGGCCTCTCGACCCTTCACACTAGAGGCCAAAGTCCAAAGGCCGTGGACCTTCAAAATGCTTACATGGCAACACTTTTTGACCAAGGTGACGGCCTCTCGAGAGGAAGTTTGGGTCCCACATTTTGCAAGACCCGTCACTATGGTCGAGAGGCCGTCGATTTCTTTTCATAAAAAATGAAAACTATATTTTATGCCTATTTTCAGTAGATTTCTTTGGACTCTCAACAAAGTTTGGACTCTCAATCCCACGGCCTCTCGACTTGGACGGCCATAGTGTGAAGCGGCCCTAAGCCACAGAAAAGGAGCGAGAATGCTAAAATTGTTTCCTAAAAAAATCACTGGCTTGTAGGAACTTGCTATATGGGTACGGTATGGGGAAGAAGCATGGGGGTGCACAGAATTATGCTTGTCACTCTACGAGATGCTGCTGGAGTAGAGTACCGTGGTTAACGGCTTACTAAGTTGGAGGCATTGATGGTGGACTAGTGTGCAGAGATTCAGCTCATCAGGCCTGTTTCAGTTGACCTGTACAAAGCCAGCCAGCCAGCCAAGAGGCAGGCCCCATGTGGGCTCTGCGCTGCGCTTCCTGCTGTAAGTAACTTAGGCAGAGAGCGCCGTCGGTGTTGGTGCTGCAACTGGCTGCCCATCAGAACTGAAGTGTCACTCAGAGAGAATTCTGCTCTGCCTCCATTTCTCCATGAGAGAGAGAGAGGCTCCACACCTCAACTCACAGTTGCTCCAAGTGGCTGCCCATCGCTCCATTGAAGACTCGTCGATGGGAGCATCTCCACCGGGGCCTCTAAACAGGCTCCGTACATTGATTAACCCCTAAACGTCCCAGCGTCCAGAAACTGGATCACGAACATATTCGAAGCCTTGTAACTTTCTCATACAACCTCGGATGATTTTCATCCAAGTCACCTTTGAAAGTCTATTAAATTCTCTACCAATTACAATAAATCTCTTGTGATGGGGAGTTGTTGATAATATTGGAGAGGCCTCCAACTACAAGTATGTCAAATTTGTTGGGTAGATTTTATGCTTGCAATGGTCTTCTCATGTACACCTCATGTACATCTGAGCCATGCTAATATCTACTTTTGAGGCTAGAATCTACTTATGTTCAAAGGGTTGGTACGTTTAGGGGTTAATTCATTTCTATTTCTGTAGATTGAATTTGAAAGCTAGATTATTATTATTAGAATCACATTTAGAAAGACCCATAAAAAAATCTTGATTTGGACATTGATGGCCCATTCACATACAGCAGTGCTGCCGCATGCATGGTAACTTTGAGGGAATCTGTTGGCAACCAAGAAATATAAAATATGAAATTAGAAATTACTCGAACGCATGACAGGAAGGAATGCAACACAAAAAAAGGAGCATGGCTCTACTTGCGGCGGTGTAATGCAGTTGCACAGTAGTTGCAGCAAGAAAAGACAAGGCTTTCAATATTTTTTTGTTTTTGGGTTTTACCTTCCTCCATTTTGGGAACGCAGATGCAAGTGCAGCAAGGGGTTGGTGTGAATGGGCCATGAATGACCAAAATACACCTCATTCAAAGTTACAATGAATACGTGTTTGAACCCCTAAATGCCTAAAGCCCTCTACAAATTTGGCAGTTTTGCAAAGATGCATCATACAATGCAACTAAGAGGGATGTTTTGAACTTGGTGTACGAATAAAAGTTGTAAATTATAAATTTTAGATTCTATTCATGTATGGTTAGATCTATGATTGCTATCACCAATATTTTGTATACAATTTTAAACTCAAAATTCAAAATTCTTTTGTAATTCAATTACGAATAAGATATTGACAATCTGTGGATGAAATTTATTGTGATTGGTTGAGACGTAATACTCTAAGTGTAGGGATTTTTGGAGATTTTTTGGATGCTTAATTTTATGAGTTGACTTTTTTAAGAGCACTTTTATACTAATATCTTTGAAATTTTGGGTGAATCACTGCAACATGAAATGAGGCATGAATTTTTCACAAATCATCCCCTTTCTATTTGGATCCCACATCCATGAAGCTAACTTCCCATAAAATCTATAGTTAAAAATCCACACCGCAAAAATGCATGACGGATGTAAAAACGTAGATGAAATTTGTACATCGTCCAAAAATGAACGATTTAGGCAGTTAAGACAGTTAAGAACCGATTAGAAAGGGGATGATTTATGAATTTTTTTATCCCTCATTTCATGTTGTGATGATTTACCAAAACTTTCTAAGATTTTAATTCAAAAGTGGTCGAAAGTGCTCTTGAATAAGTCAACTCATAAAATGAAGCAACCAAAAAATCACTACATTTTGAGTATTACATTTCAACCCATCACAACAAATTTCATCCATATATTGTCTATATCTTATTCGTAATTGAATTACAAAAGAATTTTGAATTTTAAGTTTCAAATTTTATACCAAAATATGGATGATTGCAATCATAGATCTAACTTTACAAATAGAATTTAAAATTCATAATATAATTTTTTTATTCATGCATTAAGTTCAAAATATCCCTCTTAATTGCATTTTATAATGCATCTTTGCAAAATTGCCTTATTTGGAGAAAGCTGCAAGCATTTAGGGGTTAAGGGGACCAAAAAATTAAAGGAACTTACTTTGTCCATAGTAAAAGCGTGAGTAAAAGAAACTGCTTAGCAAAATTAAAATAAAATTTGTGATTGTTTGACTCTATGTGTCAAAAAATAAAAAATAAATTACCATGTTTTTGTATGGTAATGGTAAATATTTATATAGTGTGAAATGTTTGATAAATTAGTATGGCTCCCTTTAAGACTCCTATTCAATGTAGCTAATTCACAAAAATCTAGACGTTTCTTCAAATTTAATCTAAAAAGGAAAATTCAGTCAAAGTGCATGATTCATTCTCTAAAGATTGACAAGTTTCATTCTTCTCTTCTTAGATGTGAAGAATGGGTGTGAAGATGGAGAGGCCGTAGCCATTATCATTCTTCACTAGCCTCAAAGGGAGTCATGACTTTTTCATGGAGAATGGCCAGGATTGGCTCTACAATTATCTTCCAAAGTTCTCAATCTTCAAAGAATCACATTTATCGGAAAAGTTGTGACACCCGTAATTCATCACTTCATTATGAGTATTGTAGTGGAGCAAGACCATTCACTCATCAATAGAGGTATTCATGTTGGGCAATCACACCATTGAAAGATCCACTTGATCCTTCGCTAGTTTTAAGTGGTGCAACCATCGGAAACCCCGAGTTTTCAGTATGAAAATATCATCAAGAAGGTAGTAGACCTTTCAATGAGATTTATGTGACTTGTTTTTTAGAATGGCTTTGGAATCTCGTATTGTTGTCGGGCCTACGACCAAAGTGAACTAGTGGGGCATTGGAAAGGGAGTTCACAACACGCACGCCACTAGAGTTCTCCTATTGGACATGGTAGATTATTCAGACATACATCTAATGCATGTCACCCAACATGTGCGAATAGCCCTAATATATCAATCAACCAATTTTTTTTTTATCTTTTTCCATCGGTAGAGCGACACACACCTTAGAATGTAGCTAGGTAGGGAGAAAATGGATAGGATCATTAGTATACATGTGTTCATTCGTGCAATTATCTATTATAAGGCACTTTCATCCAAATACTAGTAGTTTTAGAATTAGTTTTGATAGGATTTTGTTGATTTCATCACTGCTTTACTCATTTTTTCTAGGGCAAAAGTAGCTACTTCCAAAATCAAGTAAGATTACGTGGAGAAAGATTGATTGGTATCAATGGGTGCGTAAGGTTCCGTTTCGTATTGTTGGCCTCGTATTGATATTTTGATACAGTGCTATTGCACTTGTCCTCTATTGAGTTGCCTATTTAAAAAGGGACAATGCAGTTTTTAGAGGAACATTGCAATGGTGGCCTAAACAAATCAAAGTCAGCAACATATTGCCAAAATAAAGGCAATATAATCAAAAATAAAAACAAAAATTGACTTAGGGCATTTACTAGCATTTTTGCATTTGTACATAATTATAAACAAGGTTTTATTTGTGAATAGAAATATTTTTTTGTAGACTAATACACATTCTAAAAATGGCTTCATTTTTTATTTAAAAATAAAATTCATTGAAATCTCCTAGATTGTGCAGCCGTCGGCTGCATTCTCCTAGTATCGTGGAAAAGCTCTTAACAAGAAGGAGTACATTGAAGTGGTTTTGTGGCTTTTGAACCTATGATGTGAAAGTTATGGATTTTTAATTGAATTTTGTCATTACAAATTGATGTGACTATGGATAAGCTATTTATAAAAAAATAAAAAAAATAAAAAAATAAACATGGATAAATTACGAAGAATGTTTGGGACAACAATATAGGGATACACTAGTTTGTATGATAGTAGATCCAACAACAAAGTTATTCTTATTGTAACATCATAGTCCTATGAAACACTAAAAATATTATGCATTTTACGTATATCCATTAGAGATAACCGTAAAGTCATTGAAATACATTATAGCCATGTTGTCTTTTTATGAAATAGGGGTTTTTGCTCCTTGTCTATGTCCAAAAATAATTAGAATATGAAAAAATAAAATGAAGTACTAGACACAAGGCCCTAAGAGTTTCATCCAACTTTGAGTTTGATTTGTCAACAATGGTTGTTCTTTGTGATCACAAAATCAGCCCAAAATGCGTACTATTTAACGCCTAATTGCCCAACCATGCATATTTTGCATGATATACAGAAGCAAGCTTTCGTTTTCTCATTCGTCATGCTCTTTTTGCAATGTGTATTTTTTGACTGGATTTTTTATGGGAAGTTAGCTTCATATATGTGTGATCCAATTTGAAAAGGGTTGATTTTTGAAACTTTTATGCCTTGTTCTATGTTGTAGTGTTCCACCAAGAATTTCAAAGATTTTAGTCTAATAGTGCTCTTGGATAAATAAACTCATAAAATTAAACAATCAAAAAGTCTTCAAAAGTCACTACATTTTAACCCATTACAACAAATTTCATCCACAAATTTGTCAATATCTTACTCGTAATCAAATTACAAAATAATTTTGAATTTTGAATTTCAAATTTTATAGAAAAATATCGGTGATAGCAATCACAAATCTAACCAGATGGATAGAATCTAAAATTCATTATGTACAACTTTTATTCATACATCAAGTTCAAAATATCCCTCTCAGTTGCATTTTATAATGCATCTTTGCAAAACTACCCAAACTGGATAAGGGTGAGGAAGTTTAGGAGTTAAAGACAGACATACTTTACATGAAGAATTTATGGTTGTCACATGAAATACATGATTGGGTAAAGGTATGTTTGCATCTAGGCTATGGGTGCGCTCTTAGCGGCAGATATTAGCTAGTTCATAGATGGGGATTCACACCGACGTTCCTTAGCAATTACTAAACCTACGTGTCATTCCTCGTGGCACCTTTGTAACACCGGTAGTTGGCAAAAAGAAGCTACAACACCTTGAGAGAACTACGGGAATACTGAAAGCCTTTATGTAATGGCTGATCTTCTAAAACCTGAGATTCCAGCCCTTTCCATATGGTGTTATCTAGTTGGCCTCAATGTGGGCAAGTAGAAAGGAGCGGTGTCTACAAAATTGGCAGTTTTATCGTTTTTTCTACAAGTCGCGTTCACAACACATGGATAGACTGCGTACAGATCGGAAACAAAGAGGTTGCGGTTTATGCATAAATTCATGGAAAATTGGAGTGCGTACCTGCATTGGCGTTGTCGTGTTTGGCATTCGTAGCAGCATGTATGTTGTCTATTCTTCTCTCAATTTCATGCATTCTAATTCCTTGTGTCACTTGCTTTAAACTTTTGTTATAGCATCTCTAGATGATTGATGATTGCCAATCCAATGTATAGCTAGGAGCCTGAGTTTGATTATGAGTCCTACTTCTAATGGAGTTTTTGCATTGAGGAATTGCTATCAAAAAAGGGTTATGTTTCAAAGCATTGTCCACCTGTTTAGGTCCCAACTTTCTTTACTACTCTTCCAGTTATGATTTATGAGGAACTTCATTGCTTGCTAGTGCTTTGATTACGTGAGTGCCTACAATCACAAGTAGGCTACAATTTAGTATTGATTGATTGATTGATTGATTGATTGATTTATTTTTCCATGTACAATCATGTACAACAGATTTGGGAAAAGTTGCGATGGAAAACCGCATTGATGCCTAACACTACGGTGTGCCCATTCGTCCGGCTGGCTTGCCCGTAGATGGTAAGATTTACTCCTATTCCTACACTACTTCTAATTAGATGCCATTTTCATTTGCACTTCAATTGTAAAGAGTAGACCTGCAAAACACACATTCACCCTTTGATGATTCAATGAGTATTTGTGGACTAAACATTTTCATATTGTATTATTCAAATTCAAAATTTATATGTGTTCATTAGAGTTTTTGTTTGCATACTGTGTTCTGCATGGTTTCGCAATCATCTAGCACACAATTGACCTGCAAAACACACAAACACTCTCCTATGACTCAATGAGAACTTGTCTATCAAGCCTTTCATACTTTGATCAATTAAGTTGTATTTTTTAGGCTTTCGTTAGTATATTTGTTTGCATACTGTAATTTTCATGATGTAGCAATCCTAAAGCACACAATAGATATGCAAAACTAACAAACTCACTTTGATGCTTGAATGAGTACAATGAGTATTAAGATTTTTCAAATTTCATACTATACTTTGGCACGTGCAATTTTGTTGGCAAACTTGGCTCAAATTCGGCCTATTCCCCGCTTAAGACCTAACGTTGGACTGACTCGTACTGTAGCAACGTCCCAACCACCTACAAGTTTGAGCCAACCGAAACGGGCCGAAAATGACAGAGGACCAAATTGGCTACTCTAAGAAATTTTTGCCTCCATACAAGCAAACAATGACATGTATTTGGAGGAACTCGACACGGTGGACGGATGGGACTTGATGACTCCCGACACTACAAAGTGGATCCGAGTGTCTCAGCTAGTATAGTAGCGGGATTTTCTCCATGTATGCGTGATGGACCTGTGTGCAAGACAAAATGGAACCAATTGATTTCCAACTACAAATGCATAGTAGATTATTTGAGTCGAATGGGAAGAAATGCACTTGATTTTTTGGAGTTGTCATGAGCGGAATGGAAGGCCGAAGGACTACCCCGCATGTTTGTGCAAGATGTTTAAGAATCCATACATGAGTGGTACGGGAATCGTCCACTGATTAATCCGCCACATGTACGCGACTTACTAGCGCACAACGACGACAATTATCGACATGAACAACTATAACATGATGAGGATGCTTAGAGCAAAGCTGAGATTGAAGACCCTATGGATGTCGCGCAAGAAAACGAACTGGAACCAACGGATGACACCACGTTGCCACGGTTGCCTTGCATGACATTGTCCACGCCATCCCGTATAGCCGTTGCTGCAGAATCAACTAGTACTCCCAGCTCCCAACCCTACAATGGTCTGCCCCCGGGAATTACCCTTCATGTAATTAGTTCCCCTAAGACATCCCAATTTTCCATCAACTGCCGGCCCTAGAACATTGGTGTCCGGCGCAAAAACATGTTTGGGTACATGGTGGTTGCAGAGGCTATAAAGGCCATTGGCGCAGTAATGGCACAACAAATGCAAGGTATAGCAGAAACAAGGCATTGCAGAAGCAAGCCGGGAGTTAGAGTGTTCCAAGATTGAAGTGCAGTTGAACTTATTTAGTGAGCAGACGGCATACCAAAGGGAGAAAGACATGCAACTTTACGAGAACGCACTATAAGAAAACTTGTTTAAAAAAAAACCGTAGGTGAATTCAACTACAGTTTGTTGGACCTCATTCTGCTGCAGTCCCAAAACAACTGCAAAATTTTGTTTTTGGATTTTTGGCCTTCAATTTTTAAAATTGTTATATTGTTTCAATAAAAAAACGAAAAAACCACGTCGTAGATCTTGGTTTGACCAAGAATCCCAGTTCATCATCAAAGTAATTGAGAGATGTGCATAGTCAGAAATTGTGCAAGGTTGCACGCATGGCACCGTAGGGATCATGGATAGGGCATCCTAAGTTTTGCACAATGTCATCCACCGGGTCTTCAGTATCTTCCTCATCTTCCATGTGCAAAGGAACGTACAAATATTGGGGGGCATTGAGCAACTGAAGCAGCATCCATACACTGAATGCAAAGTCAGTGAATACAAATGCACTCAATGCATTTGTAGATCCATTAGATCCCTGAAAACCGAGCATGTACTACTTGAACGTATGCACCACTTCCCAGTTCAAATTGCCACTATAAGAAATACACTACAATCACATGTTAGCATGAGAATAGATGGGGAATTTAACCAAAACCAATTAATGAAACCCTAAACCCCTGGTGAATTGAATCATGTAGTGTTGATTGAACAACAACACCAACAAATACTAAACCCAAAAACCACATCCCTCAAAAAAAAATTCTCTATAGAAATTGAGCAACCATCAACATTGACGACAGTAAACTCTAAAACCCCTAACCTGAAATCATGATTTTTCCTACCAAATGAGCAGCCCTCAACATTGACAAAAGTCACAACATAAGTCTATTTGAAAAAAGAAAAAAAAGAAGGTTTGGGGGGACATACCAATGAATGCGCACAATAGACACCGTAGTTCTTGCTTTCTGCAAGAAGGAACAGACAAGGCAGGTTACAATATACAAAATTTAGAATCAAGTTATCACCGAAATAAAATTAGATTTTCTAGAACGATAAAAACCGATTAAGTACCAGAATCATACCTAAAAGAAATACAGATCCGTTACTCTAAAACCTAGAGCACAATCAATCATGAAGGGAGTGTTTTGGGAAAAAAAACAACACAATCACCACAATTTTGTGCACACAACAACAATGAATTGGAAAAAAAAGGAAAGGGAGTTAAAACATGGCGGCATGAACGCTTGGGAAATCGCACGCAATTTGTCACCACTAAACCCTAAACACGTTTGATCTCCTGCAGCACTGCCCAGCAAGAGCGCACACTTGATCGTCACATGAATGGTAAGCGACCTCTAAATCTAAATCAGTGTGGTGAGCGCAAGTTCACCACGCATTAGGAGAAAAATGGGGTTCCAAAGGGGCCTTGTAAGACAACCCGTGGTAGGTGAACCGGCTGCCCAAGTACCCCTTTTATGTAAACCCATTGGTGCAGTCGCTGCCCGCTGACAGCGTCGGAAGCCGTAGTACTAGCACTGCTGGCAGTGTCTGCAGTGTTGGCAGCGTTGATTGGCGCGACCCACGGAACTGCACTGCTGGCAACCACGGTAGCACCATTGGTGCCCTTGTCAAAAGTGCACGGTTTTGCCTAAATTTTTCAGCACGTGCCAAAGGCTAGGGCCCCTTTGTGACTACAGATTTCTCCTAATGAAAGCAGAACCACCGCGATCTCAATGATAAAAACCCGCAGATTTTCATACAACGCCCAACACATGAGCCCCCAAACAACCAAAACAAATGACAAAAAATTCCGACAGCTTCCAAAACCATGGCAACATCAAAACCTGGGAGATTCCAATAAAACTCCAAGGTGTGGTGCGCCTAAGCGCCTAGAATTCACAGATCATGTAAAATGCGGACACAAAGACTGAACGCGTTGCACATAAATAGAAGAAAATACAAACTTGAAGAAATTCAACAATGCATGAAGAAGATAGGATGTGCATGAAGGCATATAGGTTGCTAAAGAAAAAAACTCACTCACTTTATGTAACATCGACAAGACTGTGTGAACTCCCCCACTGTTACATGATGCTGATCAGCCACGCTGACAGTTGAATCCATGTGTAATATCGTATGTATGAACGCATCGTACATATGTAATACCGTATTACCCGGAACCACACCTGGAAAGGGTATGAGTGTGAAAACAACCCAGTTGATGCACTGGCCAAAAAATTAAACATAAGCACACGCGTTTATATAAGCCCAAGTGTGGAGATAACTTAAGATAGCTATACGAACATACACATGATTTTACGGTTATCTCTATTATGTCATTGATGATAATATGTACTTCTCTGTCCTATTAAAAATCCATGTTCTTTTTTGTAATTCTCAATGAGGCATATCCAAATTATCTCACGAGGTTTTTTTCTACACCCATTATATAATTTAGTCCGACTCGGACTAATAACGAAAACTCATACCAATTATGGAATTAGAAGAAAGTCCGAGTCGGAGTAATTGGAATAACTTGTAGTAATTGTGGTAATGTAGGTATAGTGTGAGCTGTACTAATTATGTATATCCAAATTAGTATGAATTTACCATGCCAAACATGAATAAAATAATATGAAAATACTATTTTTAGTTGTTTGAAAATAAAATATTATAAATTATAATTATAAATATAATAATATTTTATTATTATATCCTTGGACTAATTTGAATAGTACTACCAGAATTAGTCTGAGGATTTGTAAAAAAAATTGGACTAATTGTTGGTGTTAGAGTAAATACAATAATCGGTGTAGTGAATTCAACATGCATAAATCTTTTACTCCTTGTTACACTTTTTTCATTTTACATTAGGTTATAGTGTACATCGCACCCAAGCCTTTGGCAATTTGTCCAGGAGACTGTCCATTCAAGCCTTTGGAGTTTGTCCTCATCTTTCGGCATGTTTCACTCCTCTTACCAACTTTCGAGCATTTATTATAAAAAGTTTACAACCGAATAGGGTCTTATGTAGAATAAACAATATAGCAATATAATAATCTTAACGTTGGCATGAAGACTATTGTCAATAAAGAGTTTGTTGGGTAGTTTGTCTATCTATGCCTCAAAGATATGGGTAACAAGGAGGTGTCATGGAGTGACAATTGATGGATTGGTAGTGTTGGAGCAACAATTGATGGATTGGTACTGTTGTAGCAACAAAATATTCATGAAGTCTGAACTTGCATCTACTTCACTTCATACATGTACTATAGACACTTTTTAAAAGTGAACATGTCAATTGGAATTACACTCAAACCTTTCATAACATTCAGTAGCCTTTATGCCCACTGCCTTTTCTTCATGCACTGTGCTCATCACCTTGAGCTTCCACTTGTCCACTTAGCCACTGATGAAGTACTGTTGGTTATAGAATATTCCACACCATCTACTGTAGAGCCAAAGCAAAGACAGTGCATGCTATTGAATGTTATGTTTTATAACGACCCTCTCTTCAAGGATATTCTATAATATCTTGTACACTTGTGACACTGTCATTGGTTGTAGTACACTTGTCACGCATTCAAACTATGTTATGATGAAAAAGGTTGGGACCCCGAATTTGGTCAGAGTTTCAAGTGTATTCTTTCATTTTGCTAGAGTACATAAAACATCAATCAAAACTGCTGCATGTGATCTTCAAAATGATTTTTGCAGCTTCAAGTCGGCCACTATCATTGTCATATCTGCTTGCTTGTCTAAACGATCATGCCCATGCCGTCCCCATGTGATGTCACAGGTGTTGATAAATAAACAATGGCAGAAATTCGACAAACTGCAACTACCTGGCCAGTTTCAGATGCTGAGTGAGTTCTGTAAGGTTGGATGTCCTAAAACCACCAACTTAAGAAATATGGCCTCGTTTTAACAAGGTTATTTATGAGAAATATTTTTCGGTCATTTGGAAGAAGATATCTCACGGAATGCACAAATTTTCGCAATTTAATTTTCAATATTCAAAATTAATATGAATTTTCAAAGTAAAAAGAACTTCGTGACCCAAATCATACCTCTAGGTTTTCGCATGACCACATCATGTGGTACTAATTTTCACTCGTAATGATACCAAAATCATAAACTACTTCTTTGCAATGCTTGGCATGCCATTGGTTTATTTGAATAGTGAAATTGGTAGTTTTGAGTCTCAACTATGATGACCCCAAGAAAACTCTACATGTCATAGTTGGGGGAGGTGGTGGTTTTAGGACATCCAACCTTAATCAGCCGTCAGGTTCGACAAAAAACAAAACAATTCTAAAAAGAGAAGCCCAAATTTTTTGAAAATTATTTTTTCAAAAAAAATCTATTTTATGTGGTGAATAAGAGAATCTTGAAGAATATTCATATAATTTGACATTTGTAGAAAATAAATTTTTCAAAAATAATAATTATGAAGCGAATTTTTTTTGACAAGCCTGCTGACTATGTACAGCAGGGTCGAAGGCAGAATGGCGTTTTTGGTTTCCCAGTGGAAAAAAATTCAAGTCTGCCCACTTTGAAAACCTCTAGAGAGATCAAAAATTGGTATTTTACCTTGAAATGTTTACCATGAACCTGAAATCAAGTTGTTCGTATGCCTACCAAACTTCAAAGCCAAATAATTCACCAAAAAAAAGTTATTCAAAATCTACCAATATAGGTAGCTATGGAAAAAGTTTCACTCCTACCAACTTCGACAGCCTCCCAAGAATTGAAAAAAAAATTCTTTACTTTGATGTTTTTTTGGTAGAAACCAATTTGTGTTAGTAATATATGGTAAAAATCTCAAGTCTAAAAGATTAGTAAAAAAAAAGATATTTCCAATCTACCAACATGTGTTATTTTGCGGTATGCTTGTGGAAATCATTTTCACTACAACCAACTTTTGACACCCTCCCAATGCCTAAAAAATGGCCCATTTTCCATGAAATTCTTGTCACAAGATAAGCTACATGTTAATGATAAGTGTGCCAAAATTCAAGCTCAAAAAGCTTACACAAAAAAAATAACTCACGATCTACCAACGTGTATGTCCTCCACTTGCCTCTATCACTGCTTGTAACCTAGTAGGCATGGAATGACATAGCAGAAGGAGCTTTTGACCACTAATAATCTTCCACTCTCTTGCAATAACTACTCTTAAGTCACTTGTATTTTTAGGGCATATTGAACCATGTTGAACTGCATCTTTCAAAATCTTCCAAAGATTCTCAATTGGATTGAGATGAGGAGAGTTTGCGGGCCAATTAAGCTTCTCTACACGGTGTGTTTGCCTCCATTCTTCACATAGTTTGCTTCTATGGACAGGTGCACCATCTTCCATGAGTAATCCTTGTGGTACTTTTTCCATAAAATGAAGCAGCTCCCCATTGTAAACCACTTCAACAAAATCCTTTGCAGAGCGCCGATCTTTAGGCATAAAAACAAGTTGTGACTCCTGCCCTCTAGAAAATGCACCCCAAATCATCAAAGAAGTCCTCCCACTCTTGAAAGTTGGAACTATACAACTTGAAGCATAGTGCTCAGACACAGTTCTCCAAACATGAATTTGTCTAGAGTTTTTTCCAACTTCAAAAGTGAACTCATCTGTCCAAACAACTTGCTCCCAATCTTCTGCACTCCATCGACAATTCTTTTGAGCAAAAGCCAATCGTTGAGACATGTGGCGAGGTGTCAAAAAAGGATTTTTGACTGCAGTTCGATTGTGAATGCCACTATTATGTAAAGCCTTTCGAATAGTATTTCTACATACTTTAGTAGGACACATATTAGTAATGTCAAAGAGTGTGATGCGACGATCAGCTTGTAAAACACGTTTTATACCACGAACATCTCTATCACTAAGTTTTTTTTCCATATTTTTTGGCACACGTTTTGCTTTTGTAGGTTCCATTTTCTCGAAAATTCTTCACCAACCTCTGAACTGTTCTAACAAGGACTCCAACAATAGCTGCAATTTCAACTCCTTTCTTCCCTCCCTCACTCAAACCCACAATACGTGCACGAATTTCATCTGGAATAGCCATCAATCACAACTTTAAATCTGAAAATTTGATCTAAAATTTTAACTACCTAACCACATGTCCATACATGCTCCCCTCCCAAATCAACCTTGATGTGCATAATGTGCTTCCAAATCAGCTTGTGCATACCTTCACTCCCAAACCAGTATGTGTAGACCTTTCCTCTCAAATGAACCCTCATGTGCATACTCTTACTCCCACATCACCATGTGCATACCTTTGCTTTCAAATAAGCCCTCTCAAATCATCACACATTCTACAAGTCACTTGTGATATTCAACTCTCAAAACAAGCATTGATGTAGAGAACAAAAGCTCCTTCGTGCGTATGTGGTGTTCAAATTCTTAGCAAGTGTATTCATTGGGATGTGACAAGTGCGCACAATTAAATTTGGATGTTCTTGATTTTTTGTGTAAGCTTTTTGAGCTTGAATTTTGGCACACTTGTCATTAACATGTAGCTTATCTTGTGACAAGAATTTCATGGAAAATGGGCCATTTTTTAGGCATTGGGAGGGTGTCAAAGTTGGTTGTAGTGAAAATGATTTCCACAAGCATACCGCAAAATAACACATGTTGGTAGATTGGGAATATCTTTTTTTTACTAATCTTTTAGACTTGAGATTTTTACCATATATTACTAACACAAATTGGTTTCTACCAAAAAAACATCAAAGTAAGGAATTTTTTTTTCAATTCATGGGAGGCTGTCGAAGTTGGTAGGAGTGAAACTTTTTCCACAACTACCTATATTGGTAGATTTTGAATAACTTTTTTTTGGTGAATTATTGGCTTTGAAGTTTGGTAAGCATACGAACAACTTGATTTCACGTTCATGGTAAAAATTTCAAGGTAAATACCAATTTTTGATCTCTCTAGAGGCTTTCAAAGTGGGCAGACTTGAATTTTTTTCCACTGGGAAACCAAAAATGCCATTCTGCCTTAGACCCTACTGTACAATATCATAATTCTATTATCAGATTTGTTAAGTGCACCCTTCAGGGACACAAACATGAGGGGGCTTCATTAGGACCTTGAACAAACAAACTCGTGATAAGATAGACTGTCCTTAACTCCTAAGCGCGCAAGGAGCCCCATGGAGGCCGTGCTTGATCATTTTTCAATCAAATGTTAATTTCCACCTAGTTTCTAATTTCAAATGAAACAGTTCTAATTTATTGTTCTTCAAAATTGTTAAAATTGCGTATTTTACAGCACTTTAAAGCTCACAACCCTAGTATTCCAATATACATTGTAGAAAAAAAATTCAATCGAATTTCTATTTATGTGACATGCCACCTGCACTTTGTTGTTCATCACTATTATTTACATTTTTCTTAAAAAAATTCATATCATTTTACGCATCTTTGTAATTACTATGATTATTACAAGAGAAAACTTGTGAAAAATCTTATAAAACTCATTTCTATCTAAATAATTATGAAAAAAATCAGTGTAAATCGTTTTAACAATGAATTAAATGAAAAATATACCAATATAATATAATATATTTTGAAATTTGAGAAATTTATGAGGTTTGACTAGGTAAATGCAATGTAATGTGAACGCTTAAGGGTTAAACAAATCTGGTGTTCCTATCTTTTTACTTTCAAAATTTATATAAATTACATTTTAATTTTATTTTGATTTTTTCATTTTATTTTGATTTTTCATATTCATGAGTATTATATAATTATTAACCAAAATTAATCCACTTTGAATGTACAATAGCTTAAATGGGTAGGCTAAGGGCAATTTACCTTATATGCCAATTCCACCAAAGAACCAGAAATATTTCTCCCTCATTTACATGTCAATCTTTGTCTTGTGTAGATATACCAAAAATTTATGCCATTCCTAGAGGTGTCCTTTCATTCAAAAAGGTTTAAACAACATTTCAATTTAAAGATTGTAACGATTAAATATGGGGCTATCATCTTGTTTTTTTTTAAAACCCTATTAATACAAAAACTACTTTGTGACATTAAAGGATACTTTGTGTTTTTCTTAATTTGCTAAAGCGCTGAATGTTATGGAGGCTATAGTACTTATAACTAGTTGGAAAACATTGTTTAATATTGTTGTTAGCAAATTGAAGGAAGAAAGCATAAGCCAAAATTCAATGAAAATAAAGACAAAAACAAATTAGAAAGGGTATAGTAGTTGTTAGTAAATCAACAAGCGGCTAGTCGCATAGTCTCTGCATTAGTATTTACCCTGGATTTACTTTTACACCTTCTTTGTATTGTTCAACCATGTAACGCCTTGAAAACGAAGCGTTTCCGTAGTCTCTTCCCTAGTAGGGTAGAGACAACAAAAGCAACAAAGTAGATATATGTAATAAAACATGACAAACTGAAATACATGCAATAGGAAACATAGTTACAAAAAAGATTCACACTTTGAACGCTTTCTCTCATTATTATACAATTTATTTATTTTATACACTTTTTAACCTACTGCTAATTTTAATTTTAATTTTTTTTTTAAACATCTTTTATATACGCACCCTATTTTTTTTATAAGAGAGATTTGATCATTTCCATGCCCCTAATTTCTTTCAAGAAATTTTCAACTCTTTTCTTCCAAAAAATAAATGAGACCCTATTTTTTAATGCACATTGTTTTGAAATGAACATTGAATGCCCCAGGGTTCTAGTATTATGATTAAATTTGACTTTTAACATTGGTATGTGAGATTTGGCAGGTTATCAATTCTTCCACACAAAAGGATATTTGCAAAGCATGCAATTAAAAAATATGAGATCATATGAATTTAATAATAATGATAATTAATTCCATTGATGACATAATATTTTATAACAGTAGGATTCCTAACCCCCTACTGCTTGGATCAAATTTTGAAGATACAATAATTTTTCTTGAAACTATATTAAGAGAGTTTAGGGCTTAATAATGTAATGAGGTACTCGGAGAGGATTTTTACTGAGAGAATATTAACCTCTTAACCCCTAACTGCCCAAGCAGGCGTTTTTGGCCTGATGTACAGATTTCATCCGTATTTTCTCATCCGTCATGCACTTTTTGTGGTGTGATTTTTTTACTGAATTTTTTATGGGAAGTTAGCTTCATGTATGTGTGATTCGATCGAAAAGTAAATAATTTTTGAAAAAATTATGCCTCATTTTGTGTTGTAGTGTTTCACCAAAAATCTTGAAGATTTTGGTCTAAAAGTGTTCTTGAAAAAAAAAACTATTAAAATCAAGCATCCAAAAAATCTCCAAAAATCACTACACCTAAAGTACTACACTATAACCCATCACAACAAATTTCATCCACATATTGTCAATATTTTATTCGTAATTGAATTACAAAATATTTTTTTATTTTATGTTTCAAAATTTATAAAAAATGATTAGTGATAGCAGTCATAGATCTAACCGTATAGATAGAATCTAAAATTCAAGATGTATAACTTTTATTCATACATCAAGTTCTAAATATTCATATTAATTGCATTTTATAATGCATCTTTGCAAAACTGCCTAAACTGGACATAGGTGAGGACATTTAGGGGTTAAGGACTATAAGGCCCACATTGGGCTTTTGGAACTAAAAGATGAGGAAATTCGAGTTGTTGGGCAGTAAAATTTTAACGTGAGCAACAAAAAAAAACTCTGGTTCTTTTTTAGCATAGAATCCGTGGGTACTTCCTGATCAAAAATTCATTAAATGTGTGCAATTTTTGGTGATTTTTTGAGTTGCAAGGAGGCTATTTGGACATCACTTTAGACCTCCATATCTTCTTCGTCACACCTCTAAATTATGTAATTTTTTTGCACACAAGGTTCATGATGATCTTTACGCATGGTAATTTTTTGGAATTTTTGGAGCATTTTTGAACAATCCAATTTCAACATATGTACAAAATACCCCGATCGAATTCCATCAATCTTCTCAATGGTGACATTTCCTCAAAAATTGTGCAATTTCGTTGATCTTTTTTTCATACGAAAGCTGCGTAAGTCTTCTTCAACCCCTAAACGTTCAACTGTCCAAAAAGTGGACAATGAACAAAATCAAACATAGTTTTTTCATCCGTCATTGACTTTTTGCAGTGTGGAATTTTTACTATAGATTTTATGGGAAGTTAGCTTCATGTATGGGTAATCCATTAGAAAGAGGATCATTTGTGAAAATTTCATGCCTCATTTCATGTTCTAGTGATTCACCCAAAATTTCGAAGATTTAAGTGTAAAAGTGCTCCTAAAAAAGTGAACTCATAAAATTAAGCATCCAAAAAATCTCCAAAAATCACTACACTCAGAGTATTACATTTCAACTAATCACAACAAATTTCATGTACAAATTGTCAACATCTTATTCGCAATCAAATTACAAAAGAATATTGAATTTTAAGTTTCAAATTTTATACAAAAATATTGGTCACAACAATCATAAATCTAAATAGAATAAAAAATTCATAATGCACAACTTTTATTCATATATCAAGTTCAAAATATCCCTCTTAGTTACATTTTGAAAGACATCTTTGAAATTCATCAAATCTGGAGAGGAGTGAAGACGTTTAGGGTTAATTTCAACGGTGCTGATTGTCAAAATTACCCCACACCAATAAGAAATTGAGCTTGTTACAAGAGTAAGAGTTAGGGCCTCTTTACACTAGAGGCGAGAAGTTGCGAGGAGAGAAATTTCAGCCAATGGGAGGCCTAGAAACCGAGAAGACCAATTTCTCATTGGCTGAAAATTTCTCACGGCTTCTCGCCTCTAGTGTAAAGAGGCCCTTAGTCAAGACAACAAGAGGTAAGCTCGCCCTAGTCATTTAGGGGTTAATCCCTAAAAGCCCGAGGAGTATTGAAAAAAACATAGATGTGTTATAATACCGTATGTGCCTTCCATATATCTGATGAAGGTTGGTTCAATAGACAAAATGTAGAGTATCATCTCTACAAATTATCCGTACGGTCAAACTTCCAAAAATAACTTTAGATAAAATTTTAATGAATTTAAAAGCATCAACCTTTGAAAATTTGTATAAATTCTAATTTTCAATTTTAGAGTTCAAAAATTAGTATGATTGATTAAAGTTGGGCTATCTATTGTAAACTTCATAAAAGCAAAAGAAATGATGGAGGGATCATCATTACTTTCCCCAAATAGCAAATTTTATAACACTAAGATAATGTTGAGGTGATCTACTTTGAAAAATTCTCCTGGGTGGAGTTTAACTTGGATTGCCATAATTCAAATTGGGTTGAAAAGTAGACTTGATTTAGTATTTTAAAATATTTTTTTATTTTTTCAATTTTTTTTGTTCCGAGCAGCCCGTTAAATTCGGGCAGCGACCAGAAAATGGTCGTTTGAGCGCTTAGGGTTCAAACGACGTAGTCGTCGTCTTGGTTTTTTTAGGGTTTAGTTTTTTTCAACTTGGGCATTCGGATCCTCTCTCTCTTGCGAGCTTGAGCAGGAAGAATAAGGTAGGATGTCCTAAAACCACCACCTCCCCCAATTATGTCATGTAGACTTTTCTTGGGGCCACCACAGTTGAGACCTAAAACCACCAATTTCACTATTGAAGGAGACCAATGGCACACCAAGCATTGCGAAGAAATAGTTGGTGGTTTTGGGTTAGCACATGAGCGGAATTAGGAACAACAAAGTGTGAACATGGGGAAACCTAGAGGTTTGATTTGGGTCACAGGTTACTTTCCACTTTGGAAATTTGTATAAAATTAACAAATGTGAATTACATGTTGCAAATTTTTGCAATCCTCATCAAAACCTATTTCGAATGCGGTCAATTTTTTTTTTCGAATTTAGGACTGCCAAAAATAGTCCAGATTGCTTAAGTTGGTGGTTTTAGGACAATCAACCTTAGCATTTACCAAATCGATCGCCAGTCCCGACAGCTTGAATCCATCTGCCACCCTGGTACTGGTATGCTTGCTAATTTCTTCCACTCCTTCACTGCCTCGGAATCACATGATGTTCGACGCAATTGTGGTAGCTCTTACTAGCAAATCAATGAGCAAATCAATGAGCTCATACTCATGAAATTGATTTGATGAAATTGTTCAAATTGTGAGCTCATGACGCGTGTATAGCGGTGTCGCAGCTCAAATCTCCAAGCTGGGGCTCAGGACAGAGCTCCACTCCGATCAGCTTCCCATAATTCAATTATCATTGCAAACTAGGATCCATTTCCTGACACAAAAGGCAAGCAGGGAGGGGCTGAGGATGCTTCTTCCGCCTCACGAAAATCTGCCATTTATTCCACCTACTTAAAAAATAAAATAATTCCCCAACACAAATTACGTTTAGGATCTATTGTTTTGGTTTGCAGTATTTGAACAGCCGCTGTGGTGGTTTTGCTTTTCACACAGCTTGACCCTCCGCTCGGCATTGCACTCAATGTGAATCGTTTTTTCTGTATCGAAAATGGAGGGGTCCAAAGATTGCTCTTGCGGCCAATTAGGGTTTTGTTACACGCTGTGCATCGAACGTTCATTGATGTAGAGTTCAATTCGGATGTGTTTGTTCAGGATGTGTTTGTTCACTCTGCTCAATTTATTTCAAACCCTTATTTTGAAGGATTCTTGTGTTTCATTTAAAAGGGGATTCTGGAAGTGGTGATACTAAGGAGTTTTGTCAAGGATTTTTCTTACTTCGAAGTAGCAGGGGCGGGGGTTCTGTTTTGGTGAGAAGAGGAGCCTTTACGAGTGGTGGATTTTTGTCTCCGTGCACGAATGTTGCCGCTTTTTCTGCTTGGCCGTAGATTTGTGTTTGTGGTTGAGTGCTTTGGTTCATTTTCTTTTTGTTTTTGTGGTAGGATTGCGTGCTTTTGTTGCTTATGAATTCGACCAGGTGAAGTTTCGACGCGGAACGGAGTAGCGGCTAGGGCCTGATTAGGTGGCTTGGTGGACAGGTTTGGATCATCATTTCGGTCTTTTGGTCAATTGCATTTTGGAAATCGACAAAGGAGTCGCGAGTGGGGACTGCAACCACCGCTGGAGGCAGTCTCAAATTGACTCCACCCAACCCTGGCTGCGCCTGCCATACCGCTCGCTCCTGCCGGCAGGGTTTTGCTAAGGGTTTGGGTCGCCATGGGCTCCAAGAAGGGGAAGAAGGCTGCGGATTCCGTCGCGCTGGGGCAGGTCGCGGCGTCGCAAGTGCACGAGTCCCAGATCAAGAAGAAGAAGAAGAAGACGACGACGACAACGACGGCGGACAAGCTCGTCAAGCCCACGAGTGAGCTCGATGCCGTCGTTGGGCAGCAGCAGGCCCCAATGCATCCGTCAGCCAAGCCGTTGAAGGCGCTGAGTGAGATTGACGATATCTTTGGGCAGAAGAAGAGGAAGAAGGCGGAGGGTGGGCAGGACGACGAAGCCGCCCTAGCGGCCGCGAAGAAGAAAGACAAGGGTTACTCGGAAGTTGTGAAGCTGAATTCCAAAGGGGAGCTCGTGAGGCCGAAGACGCTCCAGATGGCCAAGTCAACGGCGTCTGCGAAGAGCACATCAGCAGCCGCAGCTTCGACGTCGCGAAAGAAAACAGAGGATGGGTTTACTGTGTACAGCGCGGAGGAATTGGGGTTTAACAAGAAAAACGCGGGAGGGACAAAGCTCTGTCCGTTTGATTGCGACTGTTGCTTCTAGAAGTATTTGCCGTTTAGCGCGGAATCCTGCCAAGTGCTTACACAGGAGCACTTATTTAGTCAGCCTCAGGATTCCAGGTGAACTTTCAATCTGCGGCTCTCTGTAGAAACTCATACATTTGGATTTTCTTGTATACATTCATGTTTCTCTTCATGCTGGAATCTGCTTGGGCATTGTTAACTTCACGAACACGGATGGGTGGGGTTTAAGCGTCGACGTACGTCTCTGGCCATCTCTCCGGTTATCTGCTTGCCTGATCATTGTGTTAAAAAGTTTGTGAGGGCATACGATATTTTGAGATAACCTTGGGATGTTTCTTCAGAAGCTGAATTAATAGACTGAGTCATCCTTTTGTCACTGTTGAGCCACGTTTAACTGATACAAATGCTTTTCTGTAGACCTCTTTCTTCTCTCCTCTTTGAGCGCATAAATTGGGCTTAGGTGTTCAACCTCTTTGATAGTGTGAGCAGTCTGTGATGGTATTGAGCGTAGGTATGTCATCGTAGCAGGTTTTAGGCATTACCGTACTGCTATTAATAAACACATTTGTTGGGATTAATGAACAGTGTTTAAGTTTTATCATTCTATCCTTGGTCCCTGTTATTGGGTTGAAGAGGTCTGTTGGAGAAAGTACGGTACTATACTCATTTACATATGGGAAACTATACGAGTTCTACATGTTGCTGTTCAGCTGTTCTTCTGATTGGAATATAGGAGGTTGTGACAGCTAGTCACGGGAAGTGGTAACTGGTTTGCTTGCTTGGAGGTTGGTATGTGTGATTGATGCTAACGATTTCTAGTTTCTCCTACCTTGCTCTCCAGCGGAGTCTCTGTTAATTTTATTATTCTTAGTAAAGACTGACGTAGAGCGTGTGTCGTGTGGTAGGTAGACTGAGGACCTTCAACCATCCTGGAGCGGGAGCAGAGCAGAGCAGTCCTGCCAGATCTTAATTAAAGCAGTTAGAATATATATTTTTTCAACCAAGTCATCAGAGATTTCTCATCGTGCTTCAGATTTTTCTTTAATTTTGAAGTCTTTATTGGAATGCATGCGCAGTCACTGTTGTGTACCATATTCCATGAACAACCAGGTAGGAAATCGGTTCATGCACACGGAATGTAAGCAATTCTTTAGCAGAGAATTGAAATGTGAATTTTACTCATAGCTGGCTCACAATTTGCTATCAGCAGTTAACCGACCAATCCGTTAACCGACCAATCCGTTAACCGACCAATCAGTTAACCGACTCATGGTCGGTGTTGGATACGTTTTGTGACGAGGTAAATTGCTTTGTTGTGACGAATCCAAGTAGCGGATGTTTTGACACTGCTTTTGGGATAGCAGGATAAGTTATGCACCCAGATACTATTACATGGTGAAGACGTCAATTCATCGTCTTCGGTCTAGCCTTCTTGTTTACTACGTATAGGGCAATCTATTTCTTTGAGGGTTTTCTGCGTATAAACTGTGAGACCTTGCTGAAGTCTTTTATCCAGAGAGCCCGAGGCCATCACATTGGCGCCAAAACTCACAAGAAGTGCTGCCGTGTAGGCACTTTGGAGGGCAACAACCTTGAGGAAGGAGCCAATTTCTTGCAATCTGATTAGAGGAACTATCGACCTTCAACCATACTGTGAACCAGCCCTAATATAAAAGTTCGTTTTGTTAGAGGAATCAATATAATATTACAAGGCACAGCCTAATTGAAGTGTATATTCAGATGGTAAAACATTGTATTCATTTACGTCCTCGTTTCTTTACAAAAGAAGGATTCTACCGCAAGGGTGTCTCAGCTCCAGCCTTTCACCAAATTATTAGAGCCAATTATCTCAAAACTCTACCCCAGGAGTTCAGTATTCAAATAATTGACCCTAAGAATTGTGGGGAGGAGTTGACCCTGACATCTAAAAATAGGGAAGTCCTTCCATCATATGTTTGTCACGTGTAGAAACAATACTGGCATCTATCTATCAAGAATCGTATCCTTGAACATACCCGTCCATGCCGGGACATTCATTTCTGCAACATCTTTTCTCCACCCGCCATCTAGCTTGGTTGATAGTAGCCTAAATCGAGGTCTTCAAGAACAAACAGAAACAAAACAGATTGAGCTGTTAGAATACAAGTAACGAGAAAACTTCACCACTTTCTCCAAGAAGTATTTCTTTCAAGTTACAAGTGAAGTAGCTCTTTCAAGCTAAAAGTGAAATTGATTCAAACGTCTTGTGAAAACTGAGTCTATATGTACTTCTTTTAATCCCTAAAGGACCGAGGATTCATGGTTTTAAAATGACGAATTCAATTGATCATATTGTGAAAAATATAATTCACAATAGGTTGAATTTTATATCGGACTTCTTGGTCTTTAGGGGATACGAGGCAACACTTGACATGAATTCGAATATTATAATAATCAAGAATATTTACTACATGAGTTTGACAAACAGTTCATAACATTTGAAATCTTTCTTATTTACAAACCAATTAATAAAGTATGTACAGGAGAAGGTCATATATACATATACCTTTTTCACTCCATGCAGTGCTAGGATTTGACAAGAGCCAGTCTCTGATGCAAAAGAAAATGAGACTCTAAATTTTATGTGTTTTACTCGATATCCAAGAGACCAAGAACCTCCTCCCAAGGCTGATCCGCCTCCGTGACCTGCTCCTGAGAAGGCTCTTGTCGTCTCCGCCTACGCTGTGGAGGCTGCATCTGGAGAGGAAGGATTTCTAAACCATTAATCGAAAGCAAGTCCCGCTTCTTGGCTTCCCAACCGTCCACGACGTTTTTCAGCTCATCAGCAAACCCTAACCCTGAGTCCTCCGGCATTTCAAGCGTCCCCAAGCCAGTAAAAACGTGCTTCTTCGCTCCAGCGTAATCACGAACAAGAGACAAAACATTCTCCAAAGAAAAATCCTGATTCAAGCTCCCGTAGACGTGCTCTTGGAGTGGAACATTCGCCAGTAACCTAAACCGAGCGTGCTAACCTAAACAGAGCGACGATAGATCTAAACCCTAAAACCCTGGAGAGCCGTTTTGTTGGAGTTGCTCTTGAAGTGCTGCCTTTGAACATTTATAGGCTAAGACAGCCACATTTATTGTAGTAGCCAAACCTCTAGGCCCAACCTGGCCCAACCCGCCCAAGGTCGAGAAGCAAGGGTTCCAGGGTTTAGGGTTTAAGGTCTCTCTGTTGCAGATTGTAGCGATCACAATGCCAGGGCGTCTATGGAGCTGCAATTCTAGTGCATTATTATTCTCGACAGGAATTGAAATCTAGAACTACTGCTCAAGGATTCCAGGGCAAGATGCAGGGGACGAGGAGAAGCGGAAAGAAGATTTGAAAACGCTTTAGGAGGAGAAGCATTAGGCGATGGCGGAAACGGAGAAGAAATCCGCCGCTATCAAGCGGGCGAAGAAATTGATGCTGCCCAAGGATTTGCCTGCCAAGTATGACCATGCGCAGTGGCGAGCCAAGCACGGCAAGGACGCAGGCACTGCGGAATTGCAACCGTACCATCGTGCCAAGTTGCGGGCGTTGCTGGCGTCGTTGCTGCAGGAGCATCTCTACTCGGCTGCGTCGGGACCTGTGTCTGTGCTTATTCAAGCTCACGCGCGTGAGGACGTCTATCAGCATCGAGATTTGCACTATTTCTGGGTATGCTTTTTTTGACTTCAATTCAATAAGCTTCGTTTGACACTAAGAGATAAATGTTTCGTATTGTTGGGAGGTTTAGGGTTTCGAATGTCTTGAGACTGAAGAGTATCCGAGTAATATCAGGCCGTTTCTCAATTGCTTTGTAGTTCGTGCTTGGGGTATCTATGTCTCTCAGTTTCAAGCTAATTCTCTGAATCACTTCGGTTAATTAACCCCTAAGCGTCCACTGTGTATTTTCTGTAGTGTAAGAAAATTGGACCCCCTGCTGCAAATCATCTGTTTGTTTGTGTGAAAATGACATCAATTTCACACGATCGAACGCTCTTGATCTTTTAGTATAGAACAAGAGCTTTAAAATGATGTATTGCTATCAGAAAACCGAGGTAAAATGAGCAAATGCCACCGTTGCAAAGTTTAGTGATGCAGATTGGGCGTTTTGGACGCTTAGGGGGTTAATTAGAGCGTCTACCGAGTTAGCGTATTGTGACGTGCTGTATGGGTCGAGGTGGTCAGGCAGCCATGGAAGTTCTGCGGCAGGCAGATTCAGGGAAGTCGCATATAAAAAGGATCAAGCGTCTATATCGAATTTTGCAACGCAAACAACTGAATCAGGTACTGTGATGTTCTCTTTAAAGAAAATGTGAGAGAGAAATTAGCGGTTCTATTTACGAAGGTTTTGAAGTTTTACTTTGTTTGATTCACTACCTAATGAAGGTGTTCCTGCAACTTGTTATAATGTCAAATGTACTAGCTATGGGCACCTTTTCATGAATTTCTTAACCTTCTCCAAATGTGCATGCTGGTATTAGATATCTCGAGGGAACGTCCAATTGGAGCTGGCGATTTACTTGATGAGTCTGGGTGACCTCGATTCTTACGAAGCCTCGTACAATGAACTTCGGCCGTATGCACCTGCCTTAGTGTGTTTTTGTCTTGTTTTGTTTTGCTTTGTTTTAGTTTGAGTAGCTGGTCGATGCACTTTCCTTGTATTTTGTACAGATGAACTCACAGCTTTTTTCAATTGGGTTCGGAGCATGCGGACTCCTTATAGTGATGTTGGTTTTTGTAAGCAAATAACGTTTCATCATGAAGGAGTACTTCATCATGAATGCCTCTAAGATATTTTCAACATTTATTTATTGCAGGATAGTTGACGTGCCTCCGTTCCGTGATGACCCAGTGGTGAACCTGTGTCACGGGTATACGCTGCACCGTTTATGGCATGATCGGGTTGTCCAAGACGTTGAAAAGCAGTTCGTGCAAGATCTGGGTGCACGACCTCAGCATGGAGTTGATCAAGATGACTATGAAGAAGGTGGCGGGGACAACGATTTTATGGACGTAGATGATCGCGTGGAAGAAAACAATAATGTGAGTGGTGTAATGGTCGCTAGACAATCAAGTGATGCAACAAATATGAATTCAGCTAACATTTCACGCGAACTAGGGGACATGCCTTTTGCTAGCCAGGGCGATTTAGGAGGGTTGTATGAAGAGGGTGATGAGCAGGGCGGTGAGGTTGATGATTTCTGGAAGAAGGCAGTTGTGCGGTGGTCTCCAGGTTTGTGCAATGCGCTTAATTACTACTTTCAGTTCTGTTCTGTGGATAGCTGATCAGTTGAAAGTATTTGAAATGTCTGGCTTTGATCAAGTGTTAATCTACGTGCTTCTCACAGAATCTGGGATTTGTTTGTTGCAATTTGTAAAATACTGAAGTTGCATTTAGATATAGAATTCTCTTGCAGTTTGAAATGTTTGACAAAATTTACGTTTAGAGTATAATTACTATAATGTAGCTGGGGTTGGATTTCCTACAGATTTGGACAGGAGGCTGTTTCCAGTTCGGCTTCCACAAACAAGGACACGGCATTTGTATAAAGTGCCTATGGACAATATGAGAACTCGGGATGCTCATTCCAGTGCTATCAAGTATTTAAGGAATGCACTCTCGCTAGCCTCCGACATGACTCCAGCTCTTCTTCCTTTAATACAGGTAGTCAGTCTGTTTGCTGCAAAGGCATCTCAAGAAGAGGTGTATTGTTCTGCCATGCTACTCATTCTCCTTAGTATGTAAATTGCTTCCACCTGTCTCTTACAATCTCCCAAGGCCTCTGTTGAAGGTTTCTGTTGTTAATTCAAATTTTGAATTTTGCTCGTGTTCTAGCTCCTGCTGGCAGCTGGGGATGTGAGGGGAGCATTGGAGGAAATTGAGAAGTGTTGCAGTACCCCTCACCTTGTACCACTTAGGTATGCCCCTCATCTTTTAGTACTGTTCTAAGAGTCTACCGGTATTTCCTTCAGCTTATAGTCTATATTGTGAGGGGATTGTATATCTTCATTCATAGCGGTTAAAAGTGGTCTGTTAGTTAAGGTGTCGGTTTCTTGATATGTCAAATGCAGTTCCTAATGAAGTGGATTTCCTAATTGGCAGCATAAAAGCTTTGTTGTTGGAGTCGGTGGATTCAAAGAGCAGCAGCCAACTGGCAAAGTGTTACGAAAGCATCCTCTATGTTAACCCATCTTCTTCACTCTCTCTTGACAGACTTGTTCAGCTTCATGCTTCAGGTTTCATTTTACTCTCCTAATGGCTGCTCGCATTCATTCCGCAATGTCTAGTACTAAGTTTTAGTTAATCTTCTAAGGTCTGTACTATGCTATCCTTCCAGTATTGAGGGTCAGTTTGGGACTTGCGCATCTATGAGGATGAACTAGGTGTCAGGGATTTTTGGTGTGACATTCTATAAGGCTATGTCCTTTTGCACTTCATAGATACAGAGGATTTCAAGGCACAATATACGAACATAATTAGTTATCTGGGTCATTACTACTGCCCTTATCTTTCACCAACAGCTGCGGAAGAAGTCCATAGTTCTTGAGAAGTGAGATGAGAACTACTGTTGATGTGCAGGCAAATACAGGACGCAAGCATTAGCGGAGTCCATTGCTGTGCATTTGGACGTCAATGGGGGGCTACTGGAAGTGTGGCAGCAATTAGCAGCATGTTTTTTGCATCTGAATCAGCGCCATGAGGAGCAAGTCAGGGAAAAGGAGTTTGGGACATTTGGACAGCCACAACATGTTAGTGAGGGAGGCGAGGAAATGGGAAAGGACACCGGAACAGAAGATGATGCCCCTTATCTTGTCTGGAAGAAGAAAGTATGGGACGACCGAAGCTCGTGGTGGAGGCACAAGCATTTCCACGAGAAAAGTATCAATTCAGAGCAACAAGTTGACAGTGAGTGACAAATTTGACCCACTGTTTTCCATTCCCTAATGTGTTCCTCTTCATTATTCACTTCATGTCTACAGTCCTATTTTGAGAGGAAAATTGTTACTTATTACTTTGTGAAGTATTCGTACAGTTTTCCACGAGTAGGACAACGTCATGTGAGTGCAATATGATGGATAGTAAAGAGAAGTAGAGTTCTCGTGGAATCATGACCTGAATTCTATTCAGTGAGTCTTGTTTGCCATAGGAGTCATGCTTACGCAAATGTTTCCTTCTCTAGAATTTGCAGGTGGTAAGGAGAAGTCAGATTGTAGAAAGGGTAAAGTCTACGCCATTGCTCTATTGCTTTGTTACATCGGTTGTTGCATGGGATATGTGCAGGTGACTGGAAAAGGATAGCTTACAAAGCAGCGTGTTCTGTGCACATACTTGGTGTGGGCAATGCTTATGAAGTATCAGTTTCTAAATCTCTTACCACTTTTCGGGCAGACAGCTTACTGTCTGTAGTGAATGCACACCGCCCGAACTTACACGTGCGGCTGGCTGATAATTATCACAGCATGGATTCTGATTCATCGCATATGTAACTAATCAATCAGATAGATATAGTATCTCTTCTTCTAAATGGATGCTTATATGATGGTCTACAGGATACAGCTCTCTTTTTGAACTCCTGGGAGCTTAATCGAGACAAATAGTTGTACAGTGCCCTCTAGTAAGGTAACCCCTGTGAAGTGTTGGTAGAAATAGAGAAATGCAAAGGGAAAGCATGGTCAATGCTTCATCTGAAGCGGATGATGGATCAATTTTTTTGCATATATAGAAAGTTGTGGACATATTGAAGCATCTAAATTTGAATATATACAATTGTTACCATAAGTATGGGATGTAAATTGAACTAACTAACAACTACTACCATGTGCTACCTACTTTGGCATCAATGACAGCCTTCATGTGTTCTGGCATGCTTGCAACCAAATCACTCAACAGCTTCATTGGTATGCTCTCCTAGGCTGCATTCTTTGTATCCCGCATTTGAACTTTATTCTGTGGCCGGTTCATGCTTTGGACGCGGTTTTTGCAAGTCATCCAAAGATTTTCGATACGGTTGAGATCAGGAGAGTTTGAGGGCCAGCTCAATGTTTTTAATCCATTGTCTTGCATCCAAGACTATCACATTAACAATATGCATTGGTGCATTGTCCACCATTAAAGTCAAATGCTCATGGTTGCGTGGTAGTAGAAATAAAGCAACAATCCGACAGCAGTGCGTTGTCCAAAAGGAATCAAGACCATATCACTTGCTAAATGTAGTGAAAGCACCCCACACTATGATTGACATTCTCCCAGACTTGAATGTTGGTGTTAAACACTGTGAATCATATCTCTCTTGACTACTCCACCATACTCAAATTTGACGTGAATTCTTACCTATTTCAAACGATGCCTCATCACTCCAAATAACTGAGCTCCATTCTCCAATTGTCCAATCCTTATGAGCTTTTGCAAAGCATGACCTCTGCTCCTTGTGTCTTTGGTTCAAATAGGGCTTCTTGACTGCAATTTGACTACGAAGTCCAAGCTCATGCAATGCTTTCCGTACCGTAGTTTCTCACACATGAATTGGCAAACTATCTGCAAGTTCTGAAAGATGCACACGACGACTCTTCTGAAGCTCATACTTGAGATGCCTTCGATCACAAGCCTGGAACTTTTGAGGCCGTCCGGACCTCTCTCCAATTTGTACTGAGCCCCTCTCGCGATATCCCTTCAGAACTAACGAAATAGTCTTCTTTGGTCTTCCAACACAACATGAAATCTCCCTCAAAGACGATCCAGCTTTACTCATTCCTACAATATCCTTTGCTCTTCCAATGTCAAGAAGTGTCCTGCCATAGTGTTGTGTTGAATTAGTGCACAACCCAAACTCATTGAGTAGCTTTCTTCACAACTAACCAAAGCACCAAAATGAAGTTTTGCAACAAAAATTTCTAGGCATGTGTAACAATTTCAGGCTCAAAATCAAGGCAGCTAGTCAACTTCATCACATTGCGACAAGAAATTAATGAATTCATACTCACAAAGCTCATTAAAAACACAATTTCTTCTCAGGGCTCCATATACTGCAACAGATGTCAATCGCTAAATCCATTCATTTATTTCATATAGTTGATTTTTTCAGCAAGTGAGTCATTGTGACATTCTTCAGCATATTAGCTTCCTTGATCCACAATATCTTCTCCAGATTACCTCGCTAATTAATGCTAGGAGGTACACTGTCTAAACATCCCCATGTAGAAATTCACAAGGATTACCTTACTTACTAGAGGGCACTGTACATATGAGGTAGACATACCCATTACCATCCATTTATCAACTCCGCCCTCATGTACTACGGGTGCACATTTGTATCCTGAATATATACCATTTGTACATGAGGGTGGAATTGAGTGTTGGGTGATAATGGTTATGTCTACCTTACAGCTGGTTCAAATTGAACCTCGCAATTTCAGAAAACAACTCATGATCAAACCTTATAATCATGTAATATATACGGTAGATTGTTTTGAAGTTGATATACAGTCTCACGACTAAGTCCTTTTTGAGCTTCAACGATGAAGTTTTTTACATGAACACCAATTAAGAGATACAATTGTTTTTTTGAAAGCATCACAAAAAAGTGATAAATTTTTAAGATGAGCATGGTCATTTAGGAGTTAAAGGACATGAGGGCCAATTTGGAACAACCCGAAGGAATCTGGCTTGGATTTCAATTTGGGCCAACATTTAAACCATTCCAGGCTCACGCCGAGCATTTTGAATTCCTGGCATGTTGAAGTTGGTCCAACTGAGACTGCTAGGTTCTAACCCTCCCCACGCTTGCTACGTGCATCTTGCCTCCTCCCATCTTACAATTGTTGCCCGAGCATCCCGCCTCCTACCACCTCGATGCACTCATAGGATCAACAACAAATGCACAATTCTCCAATTCTAGTGCTACAAAGGAATCTGGGTGTACAATTCTGTCTACATTCACCACGTGATTTACCAATAAAAAAATGGTGGATCATATCAAAAAAATTCCCTAAGATTCTTGCAAAACTAAGCCCGTGGGGCGTAGTATGTTTTTAAGGGTTAATTGTGTGAAAGTGAAGGTACCAAACATTTTTTTCATTAAAACAATCATTTCGTTTTAAAGTGGAGCCTCGGATTTTCACAATTACAAGGACGATGAAAGTGTTTGGTATTATAAAAAAATTCTTTAGGAAGAGGTGTACACTGCATAAGGTTCTTCAGAGCCTCCTTTGCTGATCTCTTAATCTCATTGAGATTATGTTAGGGAATAGCATCTAAGTGGATAACAAGGGATGTTGTCAAAAAACTGAAGTTTAACCCAGTTTAACGTCTCGATTCAACACTCTTATCTAAGAAACGCTAAATGTTTGATGAAAAACAAAAATGGGGTTGATGGTCAAAACAAAATTGTAAATGTCAATGTAAAGATCACATATGTACGGTTGGATTTATCATTTTTTATTTAATTTTTTTAAATTAATTTTCCAAGGTTTTCTCTTGAAATTCAATTAAAAATCCCAAATTAACACTAAATTTTTAAAAAAAAATTGTAATGAAATTGGAATAACATGCACAACAAGATGGTATGGTTTCCATTATTCGATTCTACTTATTTTGAAAAATCATCTTTAAAGTCTCACTTTTTGAACTAAGAATGAAACTTGACATAAACCAATAGTTTTTATTTTATTTTTAAATCATAATAAACCATTTTGAAGATCCAAACCGTACACAGGATAGTCAACTAGCTCAAGAACCAAGAGATTTTTTGGTGTATGAATATTGTCCAATTTGGATGAAATTCGAATTGTTAAAATTTGTGCGTTGTCCGAATACTAGAAGCATGCGCGTTAACCCCTAACTGCCTGAGCGTCCATTTTTTGGACGATGTACAAATTTCATCCATAATTTCTTATCCGTCATGCACTTTTTGCAGTGTGGAATTTTTACTGTAGATTGTATGGGAAGTTAGCTTCATGCATATGTGATCCAATTAGAAAGGGGATGATTTGTGAAATTTTTATGCCTCATTTCATGTTGTAGTGATTCACCCAAAATTTTGAAGATTTCAGTGTAAAAGTGGTCTAAAAAAAGTCAACTCATAAAATTAAGCAACCAAAAAATCTCCAAAAAACCCTACACTTAAAGTATTACATTTCAACCAATCACAAAGAATTTCATTTGTAGATTGTCAATATCTTATTCGTAATTGAATTACAAAATAATTTTGAGTTTCACGTTACAAATTTTATACAAAATTATTGGTAATAGCAATCATAGATCTAACCGTATGGTAGAATCTAAAATTCATAACGTACAACTTTTATTCATATATCAAGTTCAAAATATCCCTCTAGGTTGCATTTTATAATGCATCTTTGCAAAACTTCCAAATTTGAAGAGGGCTCTAGGCATTTAGGGGTTAAAGGGTTAAGAGTGGATGAGCAATGTTTGGTTAGCATAGTTATTTCGTTTTATAATATTAGAAGGTCGGCATGGCTATAGTACTACATGAGGGAAAGGTTGTGATCTCCAATTGGCTCAAAAACCTTATGTGTTTGGATCCATAGGATCGGAAATTATTGCGTATTGATGTATTTCCATTTAAAAATTAAAAAATACTATTCAAAATTAGGAAGCTTTTACTTGAGGTCTTATTTACTTTTAACTTTAATGTACCACCACTTTGGAAAGGCGAGGTGTAGTCGTAAGAGTTTGGGAGACAATAAAATTGGAAATTCTCATTTTACTTTTAAGTCGGTTACCGGTAGTAGACAATGAACAAAACAATGACGGCTGTGGGATTTGAACCCACGCCCTTTCGGACTGGAGCCTAAATCCAGCGCCTTAGACCGCTCGGCCAAACCGTCCACGTGTAACCAGGATACTAGCAAACTCTTGAAACACGACGAGGTGACAACTCTGCGAATTTCTAACTATTTCAATTATTCAAATCTCCCAAACTCTTACGACTGCACTAACTTCAGTAATACAGTTCCTCGGCGAAACAAATAACTAAAAGCTACTGATAACCAAACCAAGATTGTACAGTCGGGTACAAGATGGTTACGAATTCTGGATCCACTTGAGATTTGTGGGAACTTTGGAAGGTTCATGTATGCTCAAAAATGAACGGAATTTCAAATTGTAAATTGCATTGGAATCACACTAAAGTCTACTTTATCATCATTACATATACACATATGGAATTGAAAATCATACATTTTTTTTGATGTTTTCTATATGCTATCTACCATTTAGTGCTGCCACCATTTGTAAAAATTACAACTTGTATTTAATGGTACATATTAGAAATGAACCTTCACAATTGCTTTAGAGATACTTGATCCCACAGTGCTTGAACTACTATTATGATTTCTTACTTATTCTATACTTAAATGCAAAAAATCTTTGACTGTGTTCCAAAGGTTCACTATGAAATGATAAATAGTGTATAAAAGAAATCTAAATTGTTGTATGATTTAAAATTATTCCTTTTTCACTTATTATGAAGTTGAAGCACACTTCATTGCGATTCCAATGCAATTTGTGGTTTCAAAATCAGTTCATTTTTGAGCATGCTAGAGCTTCCTAAAAATTGTTGAACTTTCTAGTGAAAAGTGATTGAAAAATTCGTAAGCATGTTGTACCCGACTGTACATCAAATACCGTACATGTGTAGAGTAACTAGGATTCCCATGGTAGAAAACAATCCTAGCATCACAGAGGCAATCAATAAGGAAACAAGCTTGTGTGATGAAATCGTACATGACGCAAATTGATGAAAACGCCTTACTCTAGAGAGCCAGTAACATGTGAGCTCACTTTAATCCGCTCCTCACATCATCACAAGGAAATCATCGAGTTTCACGTGAATTACCTAACTGCAAAGCCTACTACAAGTGAACAATCCCCTAACTTATGAAACAAAAAACCTCACTGTTGCACTGCACTGATAATAGCCCTAGTTTTTGTTGCTGTTGATGTTGGCCAAAAATGACATCCCTACGGAGAGATGGCTCCAGCACTCACTCTAGATAGGTTGTCCCTTGGGGATTATCTGGTCCTTTATCCACATGTAGATTGGTACCAGGACATAATACAATGCCGCCAAGTTTCCAATCATGAACCTGTAAAGAAATGAGAATGGATTCCAGGGTCCCTTCACGTCCTCTGCCTTGGGCCCCAGCTGCACCACAAGAAAAAGAAATCACTCGGTCATTCGCGTCACATTTGCATACCATCCACTTCACTTCGTTTCGTTTCCAAGCCATATCACTCCATACCATTTCATTTCAATACTACTCTTTTTACCCACTTAAAGACCTAATGTTCATGGTTTCAAGATGACCATCTCGATTGATCACATTCTGGAAAATGTAATTCAGATGGGGCCAAATTTTATAGCAATGAAGATTACCGTATTGGTCAATACAGAAATAGTGTTGGACGAAAGAAAGTTCTGCTAAAAAAAAGCATGAGGGCCAATTAGAACTTGTTGAGTCCTTTAACTGATCATTTCCATACCATTTCTTATGTCATGTAAACAATTAATTTTCAGGCCATTTCATTTACAATTTGCACTTCATTTCCATACCAAATCTTTTAGTGTGTAAACTGATAACTTCTATACCATTTCATTTGTTCATTTCCATAACATATCTTATTTCATTTAAACTGATCATTTCCATACCTCCAGTGGGGATGGCCCTGACTCGGCCTTCACTCCAGTGACGGAGCAGCCCATGATGAGACCGTGGCGACGAACGCCTCGGTACCAGCTGGGTCCAATCCTCTTGAGCTTCACGTCGGTGAAGCCCGCCTTGGTGAACCAGTCGATGTACTCTTCTTCTGTGGGGAACAGCATCCATACGTCGGCAAAGAACCGGGACAGCCAAAACGTGGGATGCACGGGACCGATCAGACACGCCTTGCCTCCCTTCTTTAGCACTCTGTACGCCTCGGTTATACCACGCTGCGGGTCGGGCCAATACTCAATGCTGCAGTAACACAACAACAATCGTCAAACAAGAAACCAACAAAAAACAAAGCAGCTACCAAATGAACTCCCACCCCTAAATACATCTGTGAGAAAATCATAAGTTTATCGGGTACAGGTGCTTCCTCTTCTTCTTTTCTTGGCTACCTGAGCTCTTGGTGGTGTGAATGGTGTCCGGGATGTACACCTCCATGTGGCGTTCCTTTTGTTACCCTTGAAATTGGGCTGACTGATGAATTGAGGCATGCAATGACATGTTTCGAAGGCCTTTGGCAGATGGTTCAAATTCATCTGCGAGAAAATTATAAGAACCAGCCTTATAAAATGAATTTGAACCATCTATCAAAGGCCTTAGAAACATGTCTCTGCATGCTTCAATTCATCAGTCAGCCCAATTTCAAGGCTAACAAAAGGAATGCCAGTATATCTGGACACCATTCACAGCACTCTAAACGTTCAGGTAGCCAAGAAAAGAAGAAGAGGAGGCAGCTGTAAGTACCCGAATGAACTTTCACCTCTAATTGGAAAGCATTCCGAGCAATGAAAGGAAGTACGAACTAGAAACATGTATTTCAATCAGGTAGCCTTTCACCACCATAATAGTACAAAATGAAAGACGCCATTCATTAGAATCACCTCTAATTGCAAATCATTCCGGGCAATGAAAGGAAATACGAACGAGAAGTTACATGTATTTGAACCAGGTAGCCTTTCACCACCATTAGAGTACAAAAAGAAAGATGCCATTCATTAGAATTATGAGGTGAGGAATTCTAAAAGCTTGTACTGAGTAGTACGTGTTGTTTCCTCAATTGTTGAAGCATTGTATGAGAATTAGGCTAACACTGTAAGAGTATGGTTTTGATTTGACGCATACCTTCCGGCAGAAACGTAGCGGTCGGCGTAGTCGGTCTCGAAGGGCAAATCCTCGGCGTCGCCTTCGATGATCTTGCAGTCCTTGAGAGGCGCCTTCTCCTTGGCCTTGGCGAGCTGGTGCGGGCTCTGGTCAAGAATGGTGACATTCTTGGCGTCGACGGTCTTGACGACGCCGAGCGTGGTGAACCCGGTGCCGCCGCCGACGTCCACCACCACCAAATTGGGGTCGTTCAAATCCGCGGGCTCCAGGGCGTCCTCGCGCATGTCCTCCGTCCAATGCCCGGGGTTGATCACGTGGTCGTACACGATCGACAGAAACCGGTAGAACCAGAACGCCTCCTGCTTGTGCTGGATGAAACGCGGCTTATCCGCGGGCCTCGACACACTCGCCCTCACGCCCACTCCCGCTACGCCCACTCCCGCCCATTGGCGTTGCCGGGTGCTGTACAGAGCCCGGGACGAGCCCAGGTGCAGCGACGACGACGCGCCCAAGCCCTTGGCCATCGCCATGCGCGAGCTCCGGTCCGTGGCCCCCGCGGAAGCTTTCTGCTGCCATTGTAACGACGAGCTGGTGAGAACTCTACTCGTCGCTGCCATTGTGGCCATTGCGAGTTGTGTGTCACCCCTGTTGTCACAAAGACAGACAAAATGGAAGTGGAGGTTTTAGAGGGGGAGAGCAATGAGGAGAGCGACGTGGGTGATCGTCGTCTCCAGTGCCAATGTGACAATGACGAGCGAGGGAGAAGAAGATACCATAGCCACACAAACTAAGTTAAGGCAAAGGACGGGACGGGACGACGACGCAGCGTCACTCACGCAGTGACGGACGACGAGACTCCCCCTTGAGTTAGTTGATTACACTGTAGTAAATTCCGGACAAATCATATTTCTGTTACACATCTTTTCATATCACATCCATTGATTTCTTCTCAAGCCCCTGCTAAGTTTCTTTTTTTGGCGAATTTTTGCCAAAATTTTACCTCATTTTTGGAGTGGCTATTTCTACACTAGTAAAAATGGGCAAAAGAGTGGATGAAATGGCCAAAGTCCTCTCAAAAAATACTAAAATCACTAATAGAAATCTTGTTCAATGGAACATGTCCTTAATGACTAAATGTCCGTTGTGACATGTCTTTAGTGACTCAGAATTGATGTCGCCTCTTCCATTTATCAATGAGAAAATTGATTTAAATTGACATGAAATTGGTACTTTATAAAAACTTCAATTCATACTCTTACTTAACACTACTATAATCAATCATACTATATTTTATTTTCCAAAAAATAGAATGCTGATTTTTTTGGTGAATTTGTAAGGTCAAACCTCAAAAACACTTTAAAAATTCACCAAAAAATCATTCTATTTTTGGAAAGTGAAATTTGATGTGATTGATTATGGTAGTGTTAGATAAGAGTGTACATTGAAATTTTTATAAAATACCAATTTTCTGTCAATGTAGATTAATTTTCTCATTAACCCCTAACTGCCTAATCGACCATATATGGTCGATCCAAAATTTCAGAGTTTAAAAAAAGTTCAGCCCACTTTAAACGTTCATAACTTTTGCAAAAATAACAATTTTTGAGAGTCATTTTTTTTCCCTTGTAGATATTGAAACTGAGCAACTTTTCCAAAAAGAAATTCTGAAAAAACGTTTACCGATTTTCCTCTAAAGCCCTCAAAGTGACAGCATCTCAAATTGTCACAATTTTGAAAATATGCCCAGAATGGAATCTTTAAGTTTTCTACCAAATAAGATTAGTTCTAAGATGAACAAGGTAACCACCATATAAAACCAATTTTTTTAACCTATCATACTTGATTCCAAGTCAAAATGACTAAACATGTATTTTTTATAAATTTTCAAAGAAAATTCTTATAAATTGAATATTAAATAATACATAGCGTTTTTCCAAAATTTAACCGTATGGATGTTGTCTTACTATTGCGCTCTACATATGTTTAAAAATTGAAGCTCATAAAAGTTGAGTAAGATGGACATTATGACACATCTAGCATTTCAAGAAAACCCTTGGGCACTTAGGGGTTAATGTATGAAAGAGGCAACAATGTTATTGTTAAAGCACTATATTGTATTGTATAGAGAAAATATACGCAAAAATTCATGGGCAGTAAAGTGAGCATAACATTCCTAAGCAATAGGATACTGTAGTGCCTCCTGCTTGGTTGGCTTTTTACTAATACAATAACTTTCCTTTAAATATGGAGTGAAAGATGACACTTGCTATTATATGACGGAATTTAGTAGGAGTCAAGCAAGTAAGACAAACTTAATATGTGAAAACAAAAAGCATCCAAGATCATCGGAGAAAATCTTAGAAACTTTAGAAGGGGTACAAAGTCGAGGATTTAAGAATGTTATGAAGTAAAGGGGTTAACCCTTTATTGCTCAGCGTAATGTAGTTTGGTTCACTGGATTTCACTTGGTTTTTCCACTATGATTAATACTACCAGAAATAGAATTTATTAAATTAGAAAGTAACCGTACAGTTTTATTCTCAACTGGAGTGGAGACATTTTGCCAAAATAAAAGAATCATCCAATGGTGGGATTGGAAAATCATAGTACGTCTTTGAACCGTATAATGCACACTCAAAAATGAGATTTTGAAGGGTGTGTGGCTTCAAAGTTAAATAAATTTTGGTTTAAATTTTCTAAAATGAAAGTGAAGAGGTTCAGCATTGACCTAGCATTGACCTATATCAACACCTCTCCGTTACAATCTTTCATATCAAGAATGGACTCACACATAATTATTGTAAATTTTATAAGTGAAAGTGACTTATCCATGTATGGTTTAGGACAAACATTTATTTGTTAAAATATGAAAGGAGTTGGTACATGGATCAAGATCGGAATACATACACTACTGGAATATAAACAAGAGAACACAATCCAAAAAAAAAACAAGATAAAAAACTTCCAAACACAAAATGTACCGCGTAGTATGTGTGTTGTATTTGTAAGTACTTAGTGTATTTTCAAGTATTTGAATTATTTTCAAAAAAAATTCATAGGTATTTTGATAGTTGTACAATTCCTTATTGAAATTTTCTTCTTCTTGAAGATGTATACTATAAGTCTCAATATTTGAAGTTAACAATTCAAAATCCAATTCTTCACGAAGTTTAAGTTATTTGCATTTTTGACGGTGCACTAAAGGGTTTACTGAGCACTAAAAGGTTAACCCTTTGACAAGCTGCGTCCACATAATGGATGATGAACAAATTGCAACCTTTCTCAACACTACATCATGTACATTTTTTCATCCATCCAAATTTCTCTTCGTTCTTGTGCTAGTTGACTGTCATTTGTACAATATGGATCTTCAAAATAAGACATTGTGATTTTTTGAAAAACAACACAATTGGTTTATATCAAGTTTCATTCTTAGTTCAAAAAGCGAGACTTTAAACATGATTTTCCAAAATAAATAGAGTCAAATAATGGAAACCATACCATCTCGTAGTGCATGTTATTCCAATTTCATTACAATTTTAAAAAATTATTTGTGTCAATTTGAGATTTTTAACTGAATTTTCAGAGTAAACCTTGCAAAATTAATTTTTAAATATTAATAAAAAAATATGATGAATCCAACCGTACAAATGTGATCTTCACATTGACATTTACAACTTAGCTTTGTACATGAACTCCATTTCATTTTTTCATCAAACATTTTATAACGAATCTTTGAAAACATCGTCGAATTAGGACATTAACCCCTAAATGCATATAGCCCTCTCCAAATTCGACAGTTTTGCAAAGATGCATTATAAAATGCAACTAAGAGGAATATTTTGAATTTGATGTATGAATAAAAGTTTTACATTATGAATTTATGATTCTGTCCATATGGTTAGATCTATGATTGCTATCACCAATATTTTGTATAAAATTTGAAACTTGAAATTCAAAATTCTTTTGTAATTCAATTACAATTAAGATATTGACAATCTATGGATGAAATTTGTTGTAATTGGTTGAAATGTAATACTCTAGGTGTAGTGATTTTTGGAGATTTTTTGGTTGCTTAATTTTATGAGTTGATTTTTTTAGGAACACTTTTACACTGAAATCTTTGAAATTTTGGGTGAATTGGCACTACAACATGAAATGAGGCATAAAAATTTCACAAATCATCCTCTTTCTAATCAGATCACACATGCATGAATCTAACTTCCCATAAAATCTATAGTAAAAAGTCCACATTGCAAAAAGTGCATGACGGATGAGAACGCATGAATAAAATTTGTACATCTTCCAAAAAAATGGACGCTCAGGCAGTTGTTAAGGGTTAATTCCTAAACGTCTAAACGTGCCGTGGCAGCCAATAGAATACATTGTATTTTAATTGTATTTGGAATAGATTCACACCTTTAATGGATTTGAGTTCAAAAGAGAATTTGAAATTTAGATCAATGCGATTCTAGTGAGCTATATTTAGAGTTTCTTGTTGGTAGCAAATCTCAATTATACGACAACATATATACCATCCCCATGGGACGTTAAAGGATGCGTTAACCCTTTAGTGCCTAGGTAACCAGTAAGTGGTCACTAGATCACCAAAAAATGAAATGTTGTTAAATCTGTGAACTATCGTAGTTCGGTGTCTGAAGTTCAGAAGTGTGACTTTTGATTATGCAGATGATGCAAAAAGAAATCTTGAAATTTGACTTTCTTAGATATCCAAATACCTATGTTCAAAACACCAAAATACTGCAAATACCTCAAAATACAGCAAATACTTACAAATACAACACACGTACTATGTGGTATTTTTTGTGTTTGTAAGCTTGTTATCTTGTATTTTTTTTTTGGATTGTGTTCTCTTGTTCATGTTCTATCAATGTATGTATTCTGATCTTGATCAATGTACCAAATCCTTTCTTATTTTAACGTATAAATTTTGTCTTAAACCGTACATAGATAATTCACTCTCACTTATAAAATTCACAATAATTATGTGTAAGTTAGTTCTTGACATGAAAGATTGCAATAGAGAGGTGTTGACATAGGTCATTGTTGAACTGCTTCACTTTCATTTTTGAAAATTTAACCAAAATTCTATTTAACTTTGAAGTCACACATCCCTCAAAATCTCATTTTTGAGTGTGCATTATACGATTCAAAGACATATTATAATCTTCCAATCCAACGGTCTGATCTGACCAAGATTTAACCAAAACTTGTTTCATTAAGCTATGGTTATAGTGATACGGTTGAATACTATTGATAGCATTCCTAATTTCAAGAGAGAAAGTTTACAAAAAAATATCATCCAAAAAACTGTGGTTTCTCCAGAACCACCCTAGGCACTAAAGGGTTAACCTCTAAACGTCCCAGCGTCCAAAAACTGGATCACAAACAGATTCGAAGCCTTGTAACTTTCTCATACAACCTCGGATGATTTTCATCCAAGTCACCTTCGAAAGCCTATTAAATTCTCTATCAATTACAATAAATCTCTTGTGATGGGGAACTGTTGATAATATTGGAGAGGCCTCCAACTACAAGTATGTTTAATTTGTTGGGTAAATTTTATGCTTGCAATGGTCTTCTCATGTACACCTCATGTACATCTGAGCCATGCTAATATCTACTTTTGAGGCTAGAATTTACTTCTGTTCAAAGGGTTGGTACGTTTAGGGGTTAAAGGGAATTTGTGAGAATTTGTGAGGAATGGATGACGGGTTCCTTTTGCGATCTGTGAGGGTCTGACAATGCGCCACGTTGCGTAATTGTGGGGCAAATGGACGTAGTTGGCTGGCCAGCTGGCGGTCATGTGTACCACGTAACTTCAGCCTTCAGTTATATGAACTGGTCATTCTGCATGGCCAGCCAGGTGACGGAGCTGTCTGGTACCCGCCTTGGTACCCGCCTTGGTACCCGGCGGAGATCACTTGGTTGACACCATCGATATCTTCCTTCCCTTAATTTTATGAGCAATTCCAGCCTTCAATTATACGACAGGATTTGTTCCCTGAGAAAAGGGTGTCGTTTTGAAGTCCACCCATTATTATTGTCACTAATTTTGATTGAATGGACTGTTGATGAGGGATTCATTCATAGTTCTTAGCGCTTGAAAGACAAGATCAAATCAAGTGGAAATATTTGATTTTGTGCGAGAAATGGGTAGATACAAGTCTTTGAAGTTGTCGTGTAAATAAAGATCGTCATACACAATTGATCGAGTACCATAAACCATCATTGAATCTACAGTAAAAAACCAAACAAGAATGCATAATATATATACACACTCTCAAAGAAAGACAAAAACATCTACAGATATAACTCTAGTGATCTCTTACGTCATGAAAAGAGAATCCAAGGGTGCAAGTGTTAAAGAGAAACTTGAAGGTTTACTCAAAGGCAAATTGCCGTAACTAAGCAAGCCCTCACAACAAAGGCTCTCGTTAAGAGCACTGTCTTAAAAGACTTGACTTAGCAAAGAATGCCAAGTCAAAAGGAGCTTCTCTACTTAAAACCCCAAGCTCTAATTGGATGAAGCACTAAATGGATGAAAACTCCTTAAACTAAAAACAAACTACATAAACTAATGTAGTTTACAAAAATACATCTATCTGACGTAGCCCCGCACTTGATGCCATGTCATGTGACAAAGTGGACTTTAGTGAAGTGCCACCAATAAGTAATAACAGAGTCATCTATAAATGAATCATGGCAAGTGTTGAAATGCAACATTGTTGAAAGGACTATAAAGTGACTTGTGACGGATTTAAAAATCCTACTTCATTGTACAAGGTAAAATTATAGGTTATGAAATTGAGGCATTATTGATTTTAGGTATAATTTCCTTAACTACGGGTTGACGCATTTGTATAAATTTATGTAAGTTTTGAAAACCCATGCACGAGGGTTGAACTAATTGTCGCTTTCTTATTGCACTTCCTCTACCAACCATAGAACGTCTATTACAAGTTGTAATACACTAATGGATGTAGAACAAAATCTAAATGATAAAATATATTATTATAAATAGAATGATTGTTTAAAGGAATGTTGTGGGTTAGAATGTACTCTATAGCATTCATAGTTTGTCTTGCTTCCTACGCGAGAGGCATATTGACCTAGAATACTCTTCCCAACAACTTTTCCATAGTATATTCAAATTTATCTATATCCAATTTTATAATTGACTTTGTACCTCAATAATTAAGGTTGGTTTTACATTTGAAGTTGACAAGTTCAAAATCCAAACCAATAGACAAGAATAAATGGGCCTCTAATTTATAAGTAGATGACATTTGGGCCTTCTAAGTATAAAGCATTTGAATTTAGATGTAGAATTATTTTCACAATTATATGTTCTCATTAACTCCTAAACGTCATAGCATCCAATTGCAAGACGACTAACAAATTCAAATTCACCCTACGTTCTCATCAATGCTTTGATGAAAGTCATCTATTTTTTTGGAGATACTTCATCAAGTTGTTGTTCAATCCAATGGTTGGATTTGGTGATACTAGAGTACATATTTTTCTAAAATTACATATGTAGAAGTATATCAAGTTGTTGACCAAGCCAAAATTGCATTGACTCTAGTTTAAAAGTAGCCTTGCAAAAATGAGGTCATAGATTTAATTAGCACTAAAATTTCAAAGAATCACTACGTTAAGAGTATCTCATTTCAAATCCATTCCTACAAATTTTGCTCAAAAAAAGGTAATGATTTGTTTGTAATCAAATTTAGAAGGAATTTTTAATTTTAACTTTCAAATTTTATAATAAAACATTGGTTATTGTATTGGTGAATCGAATTGTACGAATGGTATCTAAAATTCAAAATCTAGAACTTTCATTTGTATATCAATTCCAAAACATTCTTCCAAATAGTACTTTATAATGAGCTTTCTCAAATTGTCAATTTTAGAGACACCCAAATCTGTTTAGGGGTGAAATGACCTTTAATAGGAAAGTTCTCAGCTTAAATTCGAGTCCCAATTTTACAACTAACTAATGCATTTGAGCCCAAAATTTGAAACAGAGGTCAATTTGAACCTTCACCCAGCTCCTTTGGACCTAAAGTTTTGGCACCATATTTGTGCCATGTATGCCACCAAATAAAATTTATAAATTTCAAAAATTGAACCTTGCTCTAAAAAGCATTCAAAAAACATAATATCCCTTAATGTGAGCGGCCATGTATCAATAGAATAATGTAGAGCGTCATATTGTCCCAAGTTCACGGCATGGGGAAAAAAGAATATGATGTGATGACAAATAAGTAGAATGACATTTATAAATACATTTGAAATGATGCCCTTCACTTTTTAGACGAAGCACAATATCTACCATCATTTGTGGTTGCTAATCATTTCAAGATATTAAAATTGCTATTTCTCTTCTAGTTAAAAGATTATAGCATTTTCAATATGCTCTTCCTTCAAAATGCAACTGCGTAGTAACATTTACAGTTCATTCATCATGTTGTTGTTCTGATTCTCTCAAATCTTTGTATGCTTGTTTGTAGTATCTAGAAAAGACATTGTGATTTGGTGATAGTTCTTGCAATTCTACCATAGTAGTGTGCATGCAATTAGGATTATTTTGTATTCTTGAAATGTTGATTCTTTTAGCCATACAATATCAATAAATAAAATTGCAAATAATTGGATGTTGATTCAAAATTTGGAAAGAATGAACGAAACAAATGTCTCAATTCTTTTGTAAACTTAAATTCATATAGCCTTCAACTATGTACATGTGTATTGTGGGTGATTGCAAGCTATAGTACACCTCATTTTTTGATGTAGTGTACTATTTGTTACACTCTTACAATCTTTGAAAAATCACCAAAAACTATTGAGATGAAATTTTGTGATGAAACAGATCACATTGTTTTTAGAATTCCAACATTAAGATGTCTACTACAATAAATTTTGCAAAATTTGAATCTTTCTATCCAAATTGATCATATATGCTTGGAAATGATGCGTGCCACTTGTCAAAAGTACACCTAAATTTGGGAAGTGCGAAAAGAGGGTCAAATTTTAACTTTACAAAATTTTAGCAACACACCACAAGTGCGTACAGAACTACAATATTTTTTTAAAATTTTGGTGTTACCCTTACTTATTTTTTAATTCATTTTTTCATGATATACTTGTTTTCCAAATTATTTATAGAGTTAAATTTTTTTTGGATTTTTTTTTTTGGAAGTGAAATAATGGTTCAATTTTAGAAGTGGAATATGAAATAATTTTTTCATAAAACCTAGCTATGGAGGTTATGTATGAAAGGCACTAATTACCCTTGATGTGTAAAAAAAAAGGGCCGTTGTACAAAGCCTAGAGTCTCAAAATAAGCTTAAAAGTCACCAAAGAGCAAGTGTTAGCAGAAACCCCATTTTGGATCGTTTGGCTACGATGAATTTCTTTTTATCTAATTTGAGGTATCATGAATTTCTTTTTATTTACACCAATATCATGAGTTGCACTGGTTTAGCAGCTCCAAGCTACACTCTCCCCTTTGGTAGACTGTAGCTTGCAAAAACGCTTTTTTCTTAACGCATAAATAGATGTTAATGTTTAAACAACTGAAAATGTATGTTCAAATGTTTTACAAAAATCTTATCCTTGATTATCTTCACCTTCAAACAATTAGCGCAATCATTGAGGTCGTTCTTACAACATAGAAAGGCTCACATTACCAAGTTTATAGCAGATTCTGAATTTTGGATTTAATGCATTTGTACTAAACAATTTTCATCAGTCTAGTGTAGTGCTTACAAGCTTTATCTATGCACCCCAAGCTTGGCTCTTTCTCCACTTTCACTTTCAGGAACATTTGCCTTCACTTCCTTTGAAGGTCTTTGAATATGGTGCTTTTTCATTGCCAGTTGCAAAACACTATTCACCCCGATTTTGAACTTTAGAGGTGCAAAAAATCCTCCACATTTTTTTGCATCTCTTTCTTATTAATTGGTGCAAAAATGCTGTTTAAAGTTTTTGACTTTGTCATTTTCATTCCGAAAAGCACTTCTAAATGACATGAGCAACCAAAAACACTTTAACCCCTAAATGCCTATAGCCCTCTCCAAATTCGGCAGTTTTGCAAAGATGCATTATTTAATGCAACCTAGAGGGATATTATGAACTTGATATATGAATAAAAGTTGTACACTATGAATTTTAGATTCTATCCATACGGTTAGATCTATGATTGCTATTACCAATAATTTTGTATAAAATTTGAAACGTGAAATTCAAAATTATTTTGTAATTCAATTACGAATAAGATATTGACAATCTATGGTTTTATGAGTTGACTTTTTTAGAGCACTTTTACATTGAAATCTTCAAAATTTTGGGTGAATCACTACAACATGAAATGAGGCATAAAAATTTCACAAATCATCCCCTTTCTAATCAGATCACATATGCATGAAGCCAACTTCCCATAGAATTTACAGTAAAAATTCCACATTGCAAAAAGTGCATGACGGATGAAAAATTATGGATGAAATCTGTACATCGTCCAAAAAATGGACGCTTAGGCAGTTAGGGGTTAAACAATATAAGTAAAAAGGCCATACACATCAAACGTGAGAGAGAAAAAAGTTAAAAGAAATAAATTAGTAAAAAGTTTAGTGGGGAATTATCGCTACCATATTTTTTTACGGGATGGCAAATTTACCTAGGTAAACTATGTCCCCTCTGATTGTGGCCATCGCCATTGTCCAGCAGGCCTTTCCATCGTCTTTTTTGAAACGTCTGGCATTAGAGCTCGAGCCACTGCTCCCACGTCATCTTGCTTCAATTAGCCAACACTGACCACACTTTGAGCAATTGTCGCTTGCAAATCTTTGACCACAACATTCAATTTTGCAATGCCTGATTGCTAGCGCGCCTTGGGATTTGGTTGCATTGTCACCATTTGTGCTACGCTTATCTAATTGTAAGCGACATAGTTTGTTTGTCGGTCTGAATTTTTTTGGGTGCCTAATAGAGTTTGAGATTTTTCGGAGTTTTGGGTGCAATATCAGGGTTTTGCAAATGGATATGGGTGTTTAGGCGCATTGGATCTGACTGCATAGTATGTGGGCGCATGAACTCCAGAAATCGTTTGGCATGAAGCTAAGTTTTCTATTTGTCTTTGTCTCTTTGAGTGAATTATTTCATTTGATTGTATTTTGTGCACATTGCATTGTTGTCCGTGTTTGTTGTATTAGGGAATGGCGTCCCATCAAGCCATGTTGACAAAATATTTGTACGAAAGGAGGGAGGAAGCACAATCTGATGGTTCAGATGGTGAAGCAAGTAGATCGCACGTGTTTGGTAAAACGCAAGTGATCAGGTGCAAGTCCGATGGCAGTTGCGGTCTGCGGATCCCCGTTGCCCAATTCCAATTCATATTCCCATGTTTTGTAAGAATTGTGGACTGCCACGAGTGATGGGGACGCAATGCCTTGCGCCATGTCCATTGCGGCGCATGTGGTTACAACAACTTTAGAGGCAGCCGCGCGAGGAGTGTCAGACGTCTAAATCCTCGATTTGACCATTGCGTCCTCGGCGCATGAGCTTGCAAGATAGAGGTGTTGCGGCTATGACTCTAATCATCACTGACATGATACTTGAGTTGTTTATCTTCCATAGGTGGGATTTGTGCTCTAACACGATGCATAAATCCGTCATGTGTGTTGTAGGATGTGCTCGAAGGTAGAAGGTCAAGAGAAGCTGGTGGTTCCAAAAATCGACTCGTTGTGGAAGCATACTGGACGTCATTATATTAGTCAACCACGAGCTTTGGAAAGGTGTTGGCAGATTTGTATTACCATTAGGGGAAATTTGGGGTCTCTAAAAGGCCCTGTAAGACAGTCCGGGTTAGGTGACTTGTCTGCCCAAATGTCCCTCCGATGGTAGAAATGTGAGTTCTCGTCGTTGCCCGCAGAGTTGATTGTGTGAACTGACAGTGTTGGAAGCGAATTGCGTGGACAGCGGGGGGCCTTGTTGGCACCGACGTGTTGACGGTGTTTGGCAAATGACCTTCTCATTGTATTTATTGCTCTGCACCAGCAATGAAGGATCTTGGTAGAGTGAGTTACTAAGTGGAAGATTAAATTCTTGTTAGCCCACTTAGAATTGAACTTGGAAAGGAAGTTTGCTGGCACAACGGTAAGTTCGCTGGAACTCAAGCGTGACCCTTAAATGCAAATGCTTCTGCCAGCATTCAGAAGTGTTTGGGCTTTGTGCGCCGCATGTGCATTCTTGTCAACCCCGGCAACGTCTCTCTTGAGGCACACATGCGCTTCCTCACAATGATTGGGTCGACCCACTCTCCCCGCAATGTTGGCAGCGTCGTGGCACCATTGGTGCCAGCCTCAAAAAGTGATGGGCATACCCCAAAAAATTTGGCACGTCAGAAACCTCAGGGCCTTTTGGAGGCCCCAAATTTCTTCTAATGTTCCTCTCAAACAACACACATGGAAAAAACAAAAATATCTATTTTGCAAGGCATAGACGAGCTAGGAACACGGTGGTCTGCAAATAGTTGCAAGTTTAGTGAGAGAGTGCAAGCGGAAGGTTGTGCAATTCCAAACCAGTTTTTGGCTATTTGCACAAAGTTGCCCCATTTTGGATTTTCCTAAGATGCGTGAGCAAATTGGGGGGCTCTAGTTGGGGGGCTCTAGATCAGTTGACTGCAGTATTTGTAAATCACACAAAAAGGTCATTTCTCTTGCCCATTTTTTTCGTTGGCATGTAATGAGGTGAACACTCTAAATGGTCAATCATTTCGGCAATCATAACTCTCTATCCAGGGAGAAACCATGGTAAACTGGACCATTGAATTACATCATGAAGATTCAACAATACAAGGTTAAAAAATGCATATTAAATTTAAATCATTTTACAAGAATGTAGTAGATATGTTGTTTTAAAAAGTCAAACAAAACATATTGAAAAATAAATCTTTAATGAATTTATATATGTTTATACAATTTGATTTTTTTTGAAAAAGAAGGCAGTCTACAATCACATAAGTTTGAAAACAATAGAGTACAAGAGCATTAAATCATTTTTTTAAGTTTTTTTTGTCTACCCTCAACATCATTACAAACTTCAAAATATTAAAATAATGATTAAGTTGAAATACTTCAGGTCATGAAATTTACGTTTAAAACCACCTTTATACAATTTTTTCAAGCACTACTTTTAGTTAATTCTTTAGTAGATTTTCTTTTGAAACTTTGGATTTAAGTATATATAACAACAATAGAGGGCACCATGAAAAAAATAAAAAATAAAAGACAATTTTGTATTTTTTTAATAGCCTTTGACCAAAACATTTGGATTTGAGTATAGCGGCGGATCTTTTTGGTCAAAAATACAATGCCTTCACCCTCCATTGCTATGTATGCATTGGCTTCAAGAGGGTGTCAATCCTCTTGTCATTTGAGAAGATAAATAGAGAGAAATGGGGTTGATGTAGTCAAGGATGCCATTGATGGGATGGTTGAACACCATTCCGGTCTTAATTAAGTTCAAATGGCCTTTAGACTTGTGTTTTGGAATATATGGGGTGTTAGTTTTCTAAGGATGCACAAATGGGGTTACGGTTCAAATGAAACTCATATGGCCCCCTTCTTGTTCAGTGTGCATTGTATGGCACACCGTACGAGTCTTGTTGTAGAGCCACTCAATTTATTTTTTGGTGGTCTCTAAGCTTGAGGCATTATGCCAAGCCATGCATGTGTATTTTAGCCACAACCCAAAGCGGCACTTCAAATTCCAAAAGCTTACCGACATTGTGGAAACGAAGGGTTTGAGAATGCTCTGTAATGTGAAGGCCCGGTGGATATCTCGTCTTGAACTATTGAGAAGAGTTGTGGATGAATAGAAAACTTTGATAGCCAAAATGAGTGAAGATGTTATGGTCAAGGAGCCCAAGTTGCTTGTGAAGAAAGCGGCCGCAAAGAAAATGGCCTCGCATAACTATGATTTATTGTGTGATGTTGGTACATTGTTTGCACTCCCTTCTTACTCCCTTGCATCATGCCATTTCATGAGTAAATCAATTGTTTAATGGATTTTGCACAATCTAACTTTGTGTTTGTGAGTGATTATGTTGTTGCAGTTGAAATATGCCAAACCAAATTGTACATGATGTATAGCGATAAGGACACGGCTTGGCAAAAGCAACACTTTGAGATGCTCCATGACATTGTGCATGACCACTTGTATGCAATAACTCAAGAGTAGGTTACGGACCTTAACCCGGGCTTTCAAAGCCTTGTATTTTGCATTTTGAGTCATGTGTCCTAATCCACATTACCTGCCCTTTAAGTGGGAAAAAATTGCCGATGTCTACAGTTGACATTGAGGCCGTGATCAATTTTATCAAAGGACAATGTAGGGATGCAGCAGAAATGTTCACCTTTAAGCTGGACGTGAGATTACCAAAGGTGGAGCTCATGAACACATTAGGCGTAGTATTTCCTCAATATTATTTAGCTCCAGCCCAACTGAGGACTTGTTCTCCTTGCACGTTTGGACTTTGAAGGCTTATTTTTGAATTTGCAAGAGTGTGAATTTTGGTACCAAGGTTGAGCTAGTTCTAAAGCAAATTGACCCTTCATTGATGGATGTTTGCTTGGATAAAAAATGTCACGCTTTTGGGCATGCTTTTGACGAATATTTAATATTTTTCAAAAAATCATGTTCATCGACCATTTTTATAATTTTGATAAATTTGTATTTTTGGAAAAACATAATATTGTATTTTTGTCATTCATCCAAAGGGACCTTGCAAGTTAGTACAAGAGTAGGGATAGCTTCACTTACTTGTCCTAGTACATGAACAAGTGTTGTAAAGTCTTGTGCTTTATACAAAATTCAGGTCAGTTGTGCCAACAATGAATGTGGGATATGTAGAACTCACACTTCTTGTTCTCTCTTAATCACCGGTTAAACTCTTTTACAAAAATGTGAATAAATTGAGCATAAATACTTCAAATCACAAAATTCTTTTTGGAGGTGAAAGGTTACTTGAAAATTCAAGTATTCCTAGTTGAACAATACTCAAAATAAGCTAGTCTACTATGCACAATTGAGTCTCAAAAGTCTGATCACAACACATAACACCCAATTCCCTATTTTTGCACTTGGCCAAGTGCAATCATTTCTGGACCTAATTGTGCTAAAAATAAAAAACTTCTCAAAAAAATTGACGAAAAACATCAATTTCTTTCTTTATTGAAACTTGTAGTATATTGTAATAAAAGACTAATATTTCAAATTTTTCATAACAAAAATTTGAATATCCTTTATTTTTAAAATTGCAAGATTGACTATTTAAAAACTATTACAAATTTATGAATAGATTAAGACATTATAACACTGCTGCCAGAGTATATGAGAGAACAAATGAATTTATCTTTTCTTATTTTCCATTTCTTATTTATTTTTATGTGTGCCAAAAAGTACATAAGGCTGCATGGCTCCTTCCTCCATCCTTCAAAACAACATTCAAATGCCACATACCCTCAGCCCCTCCGCCACGCCCAAAATATATATATATATATATATATATATATATATATATATATATATATATATAAAATTTTCCAGGATTTTCCAGGATTTCCGAGATTTCGGAGACTGAGGGTCCGCGTTCGGGGCTGAGGGTCCGCGCACGCGGACTCCATTCCATTCTCTCCTCAAGAGAACACAAGTATGTTCTCCTATGCTCCCATGGCCACTTTATATACTCATGAGGCGGCTATGAGAGGGTATGGAAGAACATATTTATGTTCTTTTGAGGGCTGTAGGACGGAGGGTGCTCTGCCGCGTACCCTCAGCCCCTCGGCCACGCCAAAAAATAAAATAAATCTGGGTTTCCCGGGGCTAAGGGTCTGCGTGCGCAGACCCTCTTTCGTCTTCACCTCAAGAGAACATCAATATGTTCTCCCATGCTTCCATGGCCGCGGAAGAGCGGCTGTACATCATTAACGACCCGCAAAAAGTAGATAGATAGATAGATAGATGTTTTTTTATTTTTCTGTTTTGTTTTTCGTGCAAGTGGTTGAGGGTGCATAGTCGTGTATTCTTTTTCCTCCTTTTCTTATTGCATTTGGAAGCCTCATTGGAGTTGATAACGATGTTGTTCATGTGGAATCCCATGGACTTTGTATAGGGGAGTGAATCGCTCGGCTTGTTGTTCTCAAGACTTCGTTCCAAGAGGTTGGACAGTCTATTTTGATAACACAGTAAAGAAATGTCATGGTGGAGTTGCTATTTGGAGGGAGGAAGCAACAACTGCAACAATAGCGCTATATGACTATGTGTAGATGAAGCAAATCGCTATTACAAATGAAGCAAAGTCACACATACTTGAATATGTTGCAATGCAAATTGAAGGCATGGGTGACTAGAAGTTGCAGAATGAACTAGATGCTTACTAGAGTAGATGAGTACAAAACTATATAGTATGTGGTTTTTTAGTTTAGTTGTGAATGTATTGATTTAAAAGTTTGTACTATTCTTATAAATTGTAAACATGTAAAGTGTTTTTGTGTACTAAAAAGCATATTCAAAACATATTCGTCTATTTGTGGCCTACTTCCAATTGCTTACAATATGCTTATATGGTTTTGTAATATGCTTATATAGCTTTTTTGGGCTTAAAGTCATCATTGCTTTTGATGTGTTATAGGTCTAAATGTAAGTGAGGTATAGAAATCTCAACCATACAATCTTGTAACATACATGTTGTAGATCATGTGGATCAATTTTGGGGTCATTTGGCCATATACATTGCAAGATCATAGTGTTTTAGTGCTAAAAAGGATGCTGAAATTTTCCAAGCAACACAGTTAGAGGTGAAATTCGTTTTCAAAATTACTCAAATGAAAAAACTTTCAACTATAAAGTAGTTCAAAATCACCATATAAACACATTGATATCGAAAAAAACTCATGAAATTTTTTAATGTGCCCTAAAATGGCCTTGCAATGTCAAAAAGTAGCCCGAAAAGTGACCCATTTGAACCAAAAAGCAAAAAGTGTTCAAACTAGACCCGTGCACTAAAATGACTCCCAAACATTCATAACAATATGGATTGAAATGAAAATCTTACTATGATAACTAGACTTCAAGGGGAATTCAACCCAACAAGTTTTATTGAAAACAGACTTGGGATGAAGGAGATACAAGCCCCCGAAGTTGCTGCCATCAAAATTCACAGAACTGTCCAAAAAAAAGATACCTACTTTCAAATGATCACCAAAAATTCAATTCATCTCGGATTGATCTGATTTTTTTACCACACATTCCATACATCATGCGGGGAGTCTTTGCAAAATGCGAGCAAAATCGGACACGTTTTGCAAAAGTTACAGCTCTTCAAAGGTGAATGTCCCTCAGAAACGTCCAAAATATGAACGTCGGGACGCTTAGAGGTTAAACATCCAAAAACCCCCACAAGCTTGTTTTCAGAGAATAATCAAGAAAAAAGTGGATTTTGTCAACCAAAATTGAAATGGATTGGTGCTTTAGAAAGGTGATGAAAAAATGAGGCTAACTATAGCAAATGCGCCTGTTTTAGTAAATTGTATATTCTAAGGAAATTGGAAAGAGAATTGGTGGAGAGGGAGGGGAGGGAGTCGGGCAACTTGAGATCTTAATTAATACCAGAGTTGCCAACGCTGGCCTGCGCTGTTCAATAGTGTTTTTATTATTATTATTATTATTATTATTATTATTATTAATTTATTAGTTTAAATTTTAAATTAAATTTAAATCCAAAATTGTAGAACTCACTGCAATGCCGGAATCTCATTGTATTTTTTAAATTTGTTTTTGGACTGACACTGTTCACTCCATTCACTGTTTTTAAAGGATTTAAGAAATTCTCATTGGTTGTTCACGTTACTCAAGGGGCTAGTCTTGGGGGCAGCTCTCTTAATTTTTTTATTCTTTTAGGTTGCCCGTCTAGGACCCTCTTGACGTTTAAGAGTTAAACTTCATATTGCCAATCCCAAATTTTTAGTGAGATAGTTAATTCCACATTAAATAAACTAATAATATATAATTAACTAAAATATCAAAATTCATAAAACTCTTTAAAAATAAATAAACTAGTACATGGTATTTTCGCACTACAGGTGTCATAGTTTTGAACAAAAAAGAGTGTGTAATGTTGTAGAGCAGTTGATTTAATGACACAATATAACAAATAGGGAAAATACCAAAAATATTTTAATATAGTACAAATAGAATCTTTGGGAATCTTTTCAAATTATTTTATATCAATTTGGAATATTCTTGTTGATGTCATTTTATCCACTTGCAAGCCCCGTCAAATGCATATTCCAACCACACCACAAACTCCATTTTAATTAGCCAACCTAGCTCGCAAGAAAACGTCTCTGAACTTGCAATTTTAAGGGGCATTTAATGTCAAGGAACAAAAATTGCCGCTATAAATTTCTAATATCCACCTTGCTCACATAGTCTTTTTGGAATCTTTTTTGAATTTGATTCCTTTACATTATAGGAATTGAGGAAAAATATTGCCATCTCTATAATAACGTATGTATTCTACAGCGTCACCCAAAGCAATGTATTGCATTTTGGTCCAAACACTATTGTATATTATTTTTGAAAATTTTAATATATATACAATTCTAGAATACCTTTTCACTATTATTAACATTTTTGCCGAAAAATCAGTTTCAATGACCAATAAAAATTGTTAATGCCAAAATTTCGCTTGTTATGCAATGTCACACTACACATTTTGAACGCCCTACCGTGAAAACACCCTACACTACCTTGAATATTCTCTCTTCATTCATCCTAACATTCATGTTTGAAAGTGCTTTGTACAAAGGAGTCTTGTACAACTTGATATTTCATAAATTTGATGATCTTGAGCCATCAATTTTATTTTTTGTTTCATCATAAGGATCTATAATGCTATAACCATGTCACTAGAATTTCTACTTAAACTTGACATTGGCATCATGGGGTTTGATGATGTAAATGAACAAACTTGTTCATCAACAACCAATTGTCTTGAATTCAATGCACTAGTAGAAAAGGTGGCGCTCCCAAGGGAGATGCCCAGGCAAAATCACTGTACATGTGTGGAATTGGGCACCACTTGCCTAGGCATCTCCCTTAGCAGTGCCACTTTTTCTACTAGTAATGACATACTCGATTGGCATTGGATTCGATTTCACCAAGTAGAGAAGCAAATTTAACAATGATTTTGGACTGCATTTTGCCCATGGCCTTCTTTATGAATATAACACCAATGAGCAAGTAGATTGGGCTGAATTAGGAACTTGCACACTTCAACTGTATGGCGCATGAGTGAACTAATACTGTAGTACCATAGCTAGGTCACCACCCCACGGACGTATATTTAATATTTTTGAGAAATATGGTTCGTTCCTTCAAAAATGAATTTCTTGATTTTAGTTTATGAGAAAAAAGAATAATTAAAAATGGTCCAAGATGGCCCAAAATGGCTCAAAATAGCTTAGAAATATCAAAATATAGCTAAAATTAATTTATTCTGTTTTCTTTTTTTGGTCCTCATAATTTCCGATTTTTTACGTTTTTCTTTTTGGAACAAATTTTTGGCGACCCAGCTATGGTATTACAGTATAGGCTGAAAAGTGGGACCAACCAATTGCCATAAAACATCAAACCAAAGAAGACCTGAGGCACATATGCATTTGGCCGACAATTTTCTTGTATGACAAGAATTATAAAAGAATTGTCCAATTTAGTTGATAGGAACTACGCTCCACCCACGTGGCTTGTAGTGTCCAAATCAAAGGTGTTGTTACCTTAACCCTTAAAGGACAATGCAAGCCCCACGGGCTTGGTTTTATTTTGGGAGAATCTTGCTCATAACTTCTACTCCATTGCACCAAATGGGGTTTTTAGAATGCCAAAGCGAGCACCTTAAAGAGATCTATACTTCTTTAGAATAGAGCCAAAGTAAATTAAAAACAGAATCATGCTTAAAATGGAGTTTAAAAGAGATTTTGGGTGTGGTATCAAGAAAGCATATGTCCTTTAAGGGTTAATTAGAATCATGATACATTCACAACTCCAAATCATAACATTGGATTGAAGATATCATATTGTAAAATCAAGAAATAAGGGGCAAATTTGTCCAATCTTTGTGCACATCAAAGCATCCAACTGAAAAAACACAAAGAAAAAGCTCACCACAAAAACAATTATGTAAGGAAAGTTGCAAATTGGAGGGTTAAATAACCCACAAGATGGTGAGGATTTTACAAGGATAAAAAAGTATACAAGGGAAGGGCCAGGTCAATTGGCCTGCAGAGTTTTCTGCCAATGGCAGCTCAAGTTTCCTAAAGGGCTTGAAATTGTCTTCCACGAGCTCGGATGCTCACAGCCTCATACGAGTGAAAATAAAAAATGTACACATACATGATGATTCAAGGTAAAAGAAAGCAATAAATAATTGCTTATTGCTACTCGGAAGAATACTATGACTATGGCTAATCACAAAAGAATACTGGAAAACCTGATCTGTATATGCTGATACAATGAGGAGAATCTCACGTTCTTTTAATTCATGTATTTTCGACAGTTTGATGCTCCACAAAGACATGGCACTCTTTCTGTATCCTCCTCATCAAATCGATAATTGTATCTGCAACCACGTCCAGGTTACTCGAGAAGGTAAGAAACATGGAACAAAAAAATGTACAATATACATACTCAAAACCTATTTGCTTAGCCCAGATAGACAAAAATGGCCGCTGTTGAAAGATGTCAGTCAGAAAGCCTTGAAGAAGGTAACAAAATCTACCAATACAAAGAAGAAATCGTACCCTACATTTTTGAACAAAACAAATATGTTTCGAAAGTCACTGTAATCAACTATTAGCTTCCAATGTGGACTTTCTAGTTTCACATGTCAATGAAGAAAAGAGAGTCTACTTACGTCAGTTCCTCCCCAGCTGCAATATCTTTGCGTGCAATGAGTACAATGCGACTATCACCCTCTCCGTTTTCTCTTTGAAAATCGAGAATTTTTGCGTAACAGCTTGGATCGCACTGTAAAATATGCAAATTATGCACAGTATAAGGACAAACAATCAAGGCCACATCATGCTAACATTACAGAAATTGCATGAACTAAAAAGAATCTCATCCCTGATATACTGTGTTAGCATGCCTAAAATTCAGGCACGATAGATAATACTAAGTTCCAGACTATATTTGAACATCTAGTGGTAATTTCAACAAGTTACACAACAGACACGGGCAGAAAGAATGAGTGAAGGATCTAAGCAGAAAAGAGAACTCTACTAGGGAAGATACAGCTCCTTAATTCTCACGACTAAGAACCGAAAAACAGATTCATAAACTACATGTGAAGAAACTTCTGAGCTACCGGTAACTTACAGAATGATTGATGAGGCGTGCAATGTTGCCTTTATCAGTAGCATCAATAACGATCTCCTCGTTGATTTTGAACAGCTGGTAAGAAAAACACATCGGGATATAGTAAGTTTCTTCACGTGCATAACATCCACTTATTGATACGATCGAACCAAATTCTCAACTTCTAAGAGGCAAAGACCACTAATTACATCTGACGCATGCTGACTGAGGTCCAATATTACACCAAAATAAACCAAGTAAATCTGTGTTAAGGAGATCGATAAGTAAGCTGCAACACGTACATAGCAATCTTTTCCCTCCTTTTTATACCGAATCTCACGAAGGTCTGCAACGCTACCCCGTACACGCTCTCCTCTGTACTCCACAACCTGATACCAAGAAAATCATGAACACATCATATTCTGATTTAAAATACTTAAGTCTGTTATGAAACTAGAATGTCGAGACTTCCATGTTCTTAACAGAAATAAGAACACTTCTTAACAGTGGCAATATCTACTTGTTTTGCATGAATGCACATTCTGCATAATGCATGGCAGTCAAGAATAAGAAAGCTTCTGAATAAGTAGGAAAAAGTGGGCACAAAAGCTAAAGCCATGCAATTTACCATCTCCCCTTCTTGGATCGCACGTCGAGAAATGAGACCCCATCCGTGAATCGCTGACTTGCCAAAGCACACAGTTTTTTTCTCTGTTTTCTGTAATGAAAAAAGGAAGAAAAACAAATTCCACTTCAGTGACAGGAAACAGAAAAATCTGGACTTAAGGATGGTAAACAAGTTGGTTTCTAAATATATTTAGACGAATTCTGTATCAAGAGACATGAAATTTGCGTTCCAACACGATAATTCATCTTGCATATATTAGTGGCTCATCTATGAATAAGCGTCTCCTAAAATTACAACCAGTATATTTCTGGTTATAGAGCTGAGCCATGAGGTACCTGGAGAAATTTAAGTCGCTCTTCATTTGTGAAGACCTTTTCCTTTTTAGGATCCAACACAGCAAATTCCTGGTAAAAGAAGTCAATGCACATATTTTAAGTGAAACAAATACTGCCTGGGTCGAGTTAGAATCTACGCTCAATTTTACCAAAAACCACAAGCCATCTCTAGACAAGTAAGGGTACCACGTCACACATAGCATTTCCTACAAAACATGAAATGGAAAAGAAACTAAGATAAGTAGATTAGTTTTAAAACACTGGAGATAATTGCAGGTGACATGAATTTCATGTGGATTGAAACAAAATTGTCCACAATAAGTGATATTGCAAACTCAAACATAAGTAAAAAAGCCTCACCCTTAAACTATTGATATTCTCAACAGTGTTCCACGTGACACCTGTGACGCGATAAGCAACGGCCTTCCCTCTCTTCTGTTGCATCTCAAAGCTCGTTAGCTCACTTCAAAGACAAAATAAGAAGAGATATATATAATTACAACAAAGATATAGATGGATTCCATCAAAAGAGTAGGTGTGCCAAAACATGTTGAGTTGTAATCTTTATCATAATATTACAAAGGAACTTCAATGCAAATTTTGAAGGAAATCAAATAACGGAGTAAGAGAGATCGTCAGGATCCAATCGAAAGGACACCTTGTATTTGGCACTTCTGTCATAGGTGGAATAAGGTTGACATCTTGCTGCCGCAGAAGGGGCATCATCACTTTTGTTCTGCTCCAAAGATTTGCCGACAGTACCCGAGGTGTAACCTCCAATTAAGCTTACAACACTTTCCATCCCGGTTGGCTGTTCAGCATCTTTCCTGACGGGAATCTTACCGGATGGTGACTTCAACATCAGGTGCATGTCTGGGCTTGGCGTTCTGCACAATAAAATACCAGCATTGTAAAAAATATGGAACTACACGCCTTCCATACAACTACTCCATTTGCACTTTTAAAACGAACATATAAATCACCAAAAAAGCTAATATGTTGGTGACAAAGCTGAACAGATTACTCCCCCGGTTATGAATCCTCTTTTCAAAATTGAGCTCATACCTGAATACAGATTCAGAATGCTCTTATCAAACTCTACCAGAACTGCAATAGCATGTCTACAATGCAAAATATTCAATACATGTGGGATTCTATCAATACAGGGTCTTGCCAACTGAAGTCTAAGCAGTAAATTCACCTGTGTGTGCTGCAATACAAATTCATCCTTGTCATGGCCATTCCATTCTTGGTCACCGCCCTCATCTGTACATGCACAAAAATGCCACCTAGTGTGAGTCGCTCGACTGGGCATTGATGATTCATGCAATTTCTCAAGCTTGACATGAACGGTAGGGGGGAAAATACATTAACACACCACGTTCGCAAACACAAAAAAAACAGAGAAGAAACCGAGAGGATAAGCATGTAATGACAACCAAACAAAGAGTAAAGCTCAATGGCAAAGCAAAAGAGGGAATTACTGCATTAGACGCGAGTTCTGGTGAACATAGTCCACAAGTGTATGCTAATCTCAAATGAAATAATAGTCTTGAAAAAATACAACCGCACATGGTATGTTTAGAAAGCAATAGCGATGAGAACATACCTCCATATGATAGCCAGCTCTGAATGCGCACATGATATGAAATGGCCTTCGACAATTTTTGTGGGCACAAGACAGACATACACCATGCATTTGCTTACATATTCCACATTTCTGTAACAGAGCCCACCGAAGCTTAGTTGATTGAATTCAAAAAGTAACAGTGCATACCCGGGGACTTATAGGTTCAAAAACCAGCAAAATAATTTACAAAGAGAGAGTTAATGCCCAATTAGGTCACTAGCATTCATCACCAAATGCTTGCAAGGTTCTGAGAAATACAAGCTCTTGATATAAGGAAGTGACATCCAAACTAAATGAAGGCACCGATGCTGCCGTCATGCACCTATTAGGAATCAGGGAACTCAGCCCTACTGTGCATTGCGAAAACTCCAAAACGTTAACTAGGTGGTTTACCTGCTGAAAGGTGCTTAGATGAATGTTGACGAGGCCCTCAGCTGGTTGCATTTTTACTATGTTTTTAAACCTTACTTCAGGTACAAACCACGCACAAGTCACATGCACCCACAAATTTGCAGTATTTGATGGCTTCAGTGCTCCACCTGTCAGAAATAAAACAATGGAAGTTAAGAAATAGCAAAGATTTCCAAATAGACATAAGCAGTCCAGAGAATTGAGTAGAATATCGTAGAATGGCTTCTTTGATTAGCTTACATACAGTGGCCTATTACTAAGTGCAAAGCCATAGAAACCTCTGTCAAGTCCCCTAATCAAGACCAGAGAAATACGGCACTAACCTCTAACGGGACACAGGCAGCACTCTCGTTCAACTTCTGGTGTTTCACATGCACTGCATACCCAGGATCCTACGCTTTCTGATGCCTTCACACCATAACACTCCTCATGTACTGCCACCTGGCACCTATACCATCAAGCGAGATAGTCTAGTTAGTGAAACAGAAAAGTTCATTCCAGACGAGAAAAAAGGAGCAAATGCCAGATATCCCACCCCAGATCATCAAAGAGATCCCATATTTTGCTCAAGTGTCAAAAACAAATTACGGAAAATACAAATGCACACATATCCACATCATTTAAAGTATGATGTGAGAGCAAGAAGATTATACCGATTGCAGATGATCATCTTATTATGGTGCCAATCTTCAACCATACGACACACAGCACATCTCTCTGAGGTCCAGGTTGAGTTCACCGGTTCATACGTTTCTGTAAGACACAGCATTTATCCTTGTCAACATACAGGCAGTAAAAAAGAGGCTTAATAGCCATAACCAAAGAACTAGATAGGAAAATCGACTTCTGATTCAATAAGAAAACAGATAAGTCATAGTTTTGAATCCACTAGAACCGCTTATCAGTAAAGCGAAGATGGTCATAAAATAAAAAGCATGGTCAAATTCAAATTAGCAAGAAGTACCAAATAATACAAACAGGCTTTGGACAAATAGGTGCAGAAAACCGAGGAAAAATAAGATGATAGCTTACGATCAAGAATGGCAAGCAAAGCCTGCTCCCTGGTTCTGGCCGGAACAAGATCAGGTCCTTCGTATCCCAGCCCAAGAACTCCATTACTCAACATAGCTTTCAACTGCGCAACACCCCCCAAACCAGGAACCGGGCTAATGAGTACTCGAGAAGGTTAACTTGTTCAATGAATATGTGTGAAAACCCACCACGTACCAAAGCATCTGACAAATAATATAGTAGGTGCTAAACGTCATTCCCATTTAATCCAAATGCACACAACACGATTGACGAATTAGATGCAATGCAAACCAAGATTCACACGGTAGAGAAAGAGCCGTATTCTCCATATCAAATCAAAACTTGTTTAAGAAGAAATAATTAAAATTAAAAAGACCAAAAATAAGAAGAAGTGGACTACAGATATCACGTTTGGAACTAAAATACACAGGTTGAGCATGCAGCAACGCACTCCTCTCTTACCAGCTAGAAGTACATGATTAATGTTTGTGTATCAGATTTGGGAATATAATGCAGAAGACGAAACTCACCCATGCAAACAAAGGCTGATCCTCGCCTTTTAAACGGATACTTTCCTTCCATTTCTTTTTTCGGCATCCTGTATGCCTCTCCCATTCCGATGGCCTCATGGATTGCTTGTTGCCTTGGCAGCTACTACACTTACAAATGACCCTGATTACCCACAGGTAAATAATAGTTAGGTCGAAACATCCATAGATCAACAATTTCTAAAGACACTTTACGTTCTCGTCAGTAATCGATTGTCACAACAATTTTGCAAATCCATGTCATTAGCTGTAGATGTCTTAAAATATACCCCATCGTTTGATCCAAATCCATTATTATTGCTTGCGAAACTTACTCGTGTTTCCGAGGCAGATAATCGCCCTCTACATGTGTGCAGATAACAACCAATCTCTCAGGAGCAGTATAAGAAGAATTTGAGCCTGTCCCAATCCTGAATCGAGAAAAATCAATTATGTAAAGAACTATCCAAGGAACCTACACACAAACCTTGAGTACACTATTACGCAAATGCACAATACACATCACTAATTGCATGCTAACCACCGATAAACCAATTGATCAAGAACAAAAAGAACCCCGAAGAGGAAGAAAAACATACATGCTCAAGATTGATGTGAAACAACACTATGTTAAAAGTAAAGGCTTCTATGGGACATCCTACTACAACAGAGGATATGACCTCTCAACTAAGTCGAACATCTCAGTCACGAGCCACCTGACAAAGACTGAATACAACATTCGATAATTAAAACTAGACCAGTATCCTTAAATCAGACTTACACGTCGAAACAAATAGCCCACCGTCACCTCTAACAATTCCAACAAGGCTAAAAAATCTCAAAAATGAAGGAAATATACTTTTCAGCTAATTTGCGCTTTAGTGCAGTTCCCGAGCCTTTTGACTTTCTGCACTCCGGGCACTGATACGAACCTCCTTCTGACAATTCCTGTATAGCAAAGAAATTCAATTACTGGAATCAGTAAAGCTTCTTCTTCCAGACATGGCAAGAAGCACATTATCTCTGGTTTTTGAGAGGATAACAGAATGAAAATGCTGTAAAGAATAAGCTGTAACAAAACAAAGGGTCGCCATAGTGTTCTTCCACTACCATGAAAAGAAAACATCTGCAAGATCTCTTCCATGTGAACAGAACTGACCTTTAACTTTTTAGCTGTAAGCTTGTCACAATCCGCATGCACCCAAATCTGACATGAATCACATTGTGCCTGTGAATGATGATGGAGACTGGTAAGTTAGCTTCCTAAAACTTATTGCAAGCTAGAGACGAAAAATGCATGCAAATCCAAAAACATTAGCTCACATCACAACATGTACATGACATAGAAATTTGGTTTCACTACTCACAAAGTTGCTTTTGTCATTTGGAAGCCAAACTCGCTTGCAGGCACCACAGTACTGTTTTGATTTGTATAGCTGGTAAGACGTTAGCCAGAAAGATATTAGGGTGCGCGCTTCTCAAAATTTCAGAAATTACAAAGTGCTCTAAGCCAGAACTGCACAATAATATGATAAAGAGGACATGAATAAAGCATACAGAACTCGCAAGCAGCAATGGCCTCCTTACCTTCACACAATGCTTGCAAAGCGGGTTATCCTTGGCAGGATCCTTTTTGCCAACTGGTAACTGAACTCCACAACCAGGACATATTCGTTTCGCTTTTGAACTCCCAGCTGTTCCCTGTGCGAGTATACGAACCAATTAAAAAACTATCCAGCGCTAATTCTCAAGATCCACACTTACTATACTCCAGTTGAAGTCTGAATAGGTCCAAACCACAAGCACTAATAAAGGTTAGCTAATGATACCTTAACGGGTGCCTTCGGCAACGATTTCTCAACCCCAATAGAAACATCATCTTCTGCCTCCTCAGATTCCAATACAGAAGATCTTGTCGCATTCGAAGCCATGGAAGGATGCACTTTTCCTGGTGCAGCATCGTGGCCCTCGTCATAGCCCTCGTCAGCCAGCCGAGCTTCAACGATAGCTTGTATAAAGTCACTTGGGCGACTTCTATTCAACTGTGTTTGTGACTGAAATCTGGAAAAAGAAAAAACAAGCAGTCCCATCACAAGTATTATAACCGGGTATACTCAAGGTGGCATCCAAAATTTTAAAAAACTCAGACTTTCAGATCTCTACGTCTGGTAAAGTTAATAAACTTCTGTCAACTATTCGTGAAAGACCAATGATCAAATACGCAGATAACAAAATATAATATGCAGTTAAACCAGTGCAATGATCAAAAACAATAAATCACCTTTCTAAATACGCATTGAAGGGAAATATCATCCCTTGTTTCACCCAAGCATAATCCTGTTGCAGTGAGACAGAATTCCGTTAGAATCCGGGAGGCAAAGACGTAAGGTCTGAATAAAGGTTGTACATGACCATTGTGAAAATCCTTCACTAATCAGACCTAGGTTCAAATGAGAAATATGAAATCCAGGATTAATACGTATCTCTATCCTACTAACCCTGCAAAAATGAATACATAATAATTTAAGATTCCCCCTTCAACTCATAAGTTCAATATCACATACCCGGGAATGTTTTCCTTTAGATGACGATGGCCCATAAAACATGACGCAGAGACGGTTTGGCAAGGACAGCTCAAGGACCATGGGCGGAGCCTCCCGAAAAGGATCAATAACCCTAGCAGGCCAAAAAGGGTCATTTCTTTTCCCCGACTTGGCCCACACAATTTCCCCCATATCAAAACCTTCCAACTTATACACATCAGGAGAATCGATCCCCCGGATTCCTTTCCCGTCACCATCCAGGTCTCCAGAGCCCTGAAATGACGACCTTGATGGACTGTCCTTTGTGTCACCAGAATCACAAACTGTATAATAATCGAACGCCTCAGCACAGAAAGTCTCTTCCTCAGGGTTTTTGCGGGCTTTCTTGTGAATAACAGCACCGTTGCTTTCATGTTTGGTGCGTTTCTTCGTAGTATTTGGAAGCAAAGATTTTGTGCCCTCCTTGATTTCCTCCTTGATTTTAGCAACCTTGGGCCCTCCCTTCTTCAGAGGCTCAACAACGGAATCTTTGAACCGAGAAGGCAAGGCCTGTGCCCGTCCTCGTTTCGACCTTACAAGGGCGCTGGGCTCTTCCGGGGCTTTCAAAGGTTTGTCCTCGTTGTCATCGGTGTCATAGTCAGATTCTTCCTCAACGACCGACACAGCCACTTTGCGAACCCCATGTCGGATCAAAACACCTGCCGATGCTCGAGGTGGTTTTTCATCCTGACCCCATTTGGCGCCAGGTGAGACTCTGGACTTGATGCCAGGTGAGACTCTGGACTTGGCGGGATAAGGGGAGCTGTTAGCAGAACCGACATCTTTGCTGCCAAACTCCTCCTTGACAGATAACATTTGAGGATTCCACATCCCTCGCAAAGGAACCGCTATTTGCATCACAGGGACAGACACATGATCCTCGTCTTCTGCTCCCTCAAAAGACTTCCGGTGGCCACGTCGTACAACCTTTCTCTTCGGGACGGCTACTTCAACTTGCTCACCATACAGTCCCTTCCTCTTTACAACATGACGACTCTCGACATGCTCATTATTTCCTCCGGAAAGCGGCTGCATTTGGGCTGTGAAAGAAGACCCTGATGCAACCTGCAAAAAAACAAACATATCCATAAATGATAAAACTTACACCCAGTCAAAACATTAGAGAAATTATCGAAATGATACACAAAGACAAAATCAAGATGAACTTGACCTTGAGACAATTAACATTCGATCTGAATAGGTTGCGAAAAATATGTTACCAGAACGAAAAGCTTGCAAAACGAGAGTCGTACCTGTGCAGCTTCGACTAGCACACCAAGGCCCCCAACAGCTACATTGTGGCGATTACCGAAAGGCAAGGAAATCAGGCCGCCTGATTCCTCTTTCACCGAACTACTGCATTTGAGTAGCTCTCGCTCCTCCGCCCTTGATATCAACATGCAATCCTCCGCCTTCCCAGTTGAAGAATCACTTGCTTCAACACCACCTACGGATTCAGGAAAAATAGAATGTTAGAGATACTTCAAATCTAATCATTTTGAAAATACTAGGAGAAGAAAAACTGTATCATCATTTTTCTGACAGCACAGAAAGGCATTAATTACATTTAGACTCTGGGTTGAACTATACACTTAAATATTAGTATGACATTCCTAAAAATTACTAATTAGGATATAAAGGTATTGCGAAGGATTACACAAGGATATCACACAAAGGTGTGATAAAGAAAAATTCAATCAAAGCAACAAGCATTAAAAGGTGATGCACAACCTGAAGGAATGACGTCAGCTACGCGCACGGACAGAGTGCCAGGACCGGAAATGCAGGATGATCCCTTGCCGTCAGCTACGCTATCAAATGGTCGAAGTTTCACGTCCATAGTTTACTTTGTCTACTTGTTCAAGAGTCACTCGTTCTCCGCACCGTCAAATGGGTGCCTGCTTACCCAAGGAAGCAATTGCCTCAGGGAGTTGCCTCACAGATGTAACCCCTCCTTGCCGCCATAGACAAGTGCCTCTCTAAGCTACTGGTGAAGAACCATCTGCTCAAGTCAACAATAATATCAGTTCCTCCGAACATCGCAAATTCAAAAAGATACACAGCCCCTCCCACTACTCCAACCAACAAACTCAAAAACAAGATGACAAGAACCAAAGATTCATGGTTTTAAACCGCCCATTTCAATTAATCGTCCTGTGAAAAATATAATTCAGATGGAGCCAAACCTTATTTCACTACAATCAGTGAGGAACATTACATGCGTTGGTCAAAAAATACAGGAAATTGAACAAACAAAGGTTCCCTATATAACGTACTCAAAATTGCTAAAAAAATAAAATATGAGGTCCTTTACGGGATAATAAGAAGACGGCCAAACCATAAACGAAATACTAAATAAGGCCAGTCGACGTATTGCGTATTTTCGTTCAATTAGTCGCAGAAAGCTACATTTTGAATACTCCGAATAAATAAAATAAATAAATTGGCGCTCTACCCTCGAATTTCAAAGAGCTAAATTAAACAAATCTCTGTGACAATTACTATAATGTCTAATTAAAAAAAAAAATCAGTGGATCATGAAATTTTTCTGGCCAGCTTCAAACGAATATTAGACTACCGACTTCGAAGTTTGAAACGGGTCCGCTTCGACAAAACCCGTTCCTCTGTTTTTACAGTCTTCAAAAACAGAGGCGACCATGAAATGGCAATCGTAAATCCAGTTGATCGCGCACAAGGTATCGCGATCTTATTTGAGATGATTATGCGCGAAAAAATATTATGCGTCCACGACAGACAGCGACCTTCCCGTTGAAATGAATTGTTTCACGAAATTGAAGATTTCATGCCGCAAGTCGCGCAACAAGGACGCCTCGCAACGTCGAGACAACAAAAGCCAATAAGATTGTTTCTCGACAGCGCGACGACTACAATGCGCATTTCGAGCCTCCTGGAGCGAAGGTTAACGAAGGAGCGAACCTGGACGGCGATCGGATGACCGACCGAACAACCTCTTAAACGAACACAAACACTCGAACAATCTCGAACCCATTCATGTAGGGTTGTCAATGTCCGAGCTCCAGATTGACAAACAGCCGAATGCGCAGCTACGCATTCCAATTCCACAATCGCGACACCGTTTCGCCGTCACGACATAGCAATTCAGCGAGCGCGGAAGACATAAATAAATGTGAAAAACACTACTCAGCTTAGTGTTCGCATGACACAAACAAAACGCCGTCCCACGTAGGTACCCCCATCCCGAACAATCCCACACGGTCCGTCAAATTTTTGCCAACATCAACGGTCGCCATAATTCCTACAACTCCAGAATCTGTTCTCGCGGCCCTCGCGCGACCATCGGATTCCCAATCGAACCCCAATTGATCGCTACTAACAACGCGGATTCCCACTCCCGCAATGTCCAACAACATGAATGGAAACAACAACAACAACAACAACAACAACAACAACAACAACAACCATCGTACGATTAACACAAAGAGTGTCTCTCTTTCGAGAGCGCCACAACGGAAAACGACCGTATCCCCAAAAGCGCGCTCTCGCACCCCATCCAACATTCAATCCAACATCAAAATCAAAGGCAGATTCCGAAATGCAGTACCGGAGCGCATTCACAATTCCGTCGCAGCTGAATCACACTCCCACCACCAACGCATTAGCCCGCGCGCAACGATCTCGTCCAATTTCTCTTTCCATCAGCTTTCATGCTGCGTTTGCTGCTGCTACGAAGACTCTGACTGGGTGATCGCTCGCCGTGATAAACCCTACCGCAAATCAACGACACTAGGGAAATCGCGCCACCACACGGGCCCAATTCTTGCACCCCGCCTCATCGGACCACGCTCTGGTGCGCTTCAACATCCAAGCCCCCGCCGCAACCAAAATCCCGCCCCCGGCGCGTCCCGAGCGCGATGGCGCGCAAGAACACGACGCAGCCGCGCGCGCGCGCTTCAGCCCGCGAACTCAAACCCTTTGGAAACGTGCACGACGACGCGATGCAAACGCAGAATGGACGACGAATGCCGGGGCGCAGCAAACAACAACAACAACAACAAAGCGAGGGAAGGGAAGGCAAGAGCGAAGGGAAAGGGGAAGGGACGACAACCGGGGGCCGTCTCCGGTTTCTTTTTCTTTTTCTCCCCGTCTTTCCCTTCCCACCCCCGCGCGGGTCGGTGTGCCCGTTCTCCCCTCCCCTCAACGGGAGCCTCCGTTCCCGAGGCGTTCCCGAGGCGTTCTCTGCACGGAGGGAGAAGGGGTGAGAGGAGGGAACCGGGGAACGAGGGGAACCACGGGTGGGTCCCGACGTGGTCTGGCCACAATCCGGTTCCCTTCCTGCGGGGCCAACGTCGGCCGGATATCGGCCCGCCCGGTGTCGCCTATGACCAATTCTCTGTCCTATGACCAATTCTCTGTCCTATGACCGTTGCTCTTTATTCCGGCTCCCGCCACTTTGTATTGGTTTGTGTTTCGGGGCTCCGTGGGAATAGGACCTGGCCTGGTTCCAAGTGGATTTGTTGCCACCAGTGTTGTGCAGGTAAGGGTACCCGTCTTTGATACCCGGAGGATAAGACCAAGTAAGGAAATAGCATCTGGGAGGGTAGGGTAAGAAGAAAGGGTAAGGTATATCCTTACCTGCCAGATTCGTGAGGGAAGGATATCGTCCAGCCTTGTTTGTAGTAGCGGGTGAGGGTATTATTGGACTGATTCCCCGAGGGTATCAGAAGGGTTTAGCAAGGGTAAGGGTTTGTAGAGTTTAGGTTTTGCAATGGTTTGCAGAGTTCAGCAGTGGAAGAGGGCGGCGCGGAACGAGGGTGCAGGTAGAGCGAGGGCGGCGCGGAACGAGGGTGCAGCTAGAGCGAGGGCGGCGCGACGGAGTGAAGGTGTGTGAGTGCGGCTTCTCTTTCTTCCTTTTCTTAGTAATGAACGAGCATTACAGATTTTGACCTAAAACTCGTGTCTGTGTAGATCGCTTGTCTGTCTGTCTGTCCGTGTAGATTGCTTGTCTGTCTGTGTAGATCTTGTTGCGAAAGTGCTGGAGTTTCTTGAGAAACCTCACAAAACCACCGATAGATTGTTAGAAGTAAAGGAGCAGGTAAGAGTACTTGCAATTGTATGTTTTAACAGTTGACTCTCTTAAACAATGGAACCATTTCAAATATGATATTTGCACTAGATTGTCTATGGAGGTGTTTTGTTGCCTTTTGAACTGGAGAAATTCCACTCGCATCAGTGAACGTTTTCCTGATTGATGATGCCTGGATAACACATTGTAATGAAGTATTTAATTGCAGACTTGATTTACTATATTGATAACATTTCGTTACTGGTGTTTGTATACGATTCGTTAGTTTTTTCAATTTCTTATATTGCTACTAACCTTGACAAGGGATCTTGAAATAGGAGAAGAAAAGTGCAGGGAAGAGATCATCATCCGCAAAAGGACCAGGTAGACCCAAGGTTAGTTTTATTTCCCTAGCTCATGATACAGGCCGATGCTTTTGCTTTTAAGGTTGATATGAAAGACGACATTGTTTTTAATGCTGGAACTGTGGAAGCCTTACCAGTCTTTTGGGATGGAATTTTGGTTCATCAAATTTTGGTTCATGACGCAGGTAATGGATTGGCAACACGGTTCATGACTGGCACGTATCGGAAAGCTGACAAGCTTGAATGGCAGCCAGGTATGTGCTCGTTCAGTCCCTTCGAGCACTAGTTTTCGATGATTACGTAACTGACTTCCTTCTGTTGTTACGTTTCACTAATCTGTGTGACTTTTGAGGTTTAAGATTTGGAGAATGTTAGATTTAGAGGCTGTGGAATCTATTGCTAAGGGCATGTATTAGAGAAGGTCTTTTCACGTTTTTCACTTTCTCATAGTTACAAACGGTTCTTCTTAACTCTTAAACGTCCCATGGGGATAGTATATATGATCTCATATAATTGAGATTTGGTGCCAACAAGAAACCCTAAATTGGGATCTTAATAGCTCACTAGAACCGCATTGATTTAAATTTCAACTTCTTTTCTGAACACAAACCCATTAAAGGTGTGGATCCATCCCAAATACAACCAAAATACACCGTATTCTACTGGTTGCCACGGCACGTTCAGACGTTTAGGGGTTAAAACATATGGGTTGACTGTTTTTGTAGGTGAAACCAAGGGAGAGGCGGGACTCTGAAATATGGTACACACTTGTCATTTATCAGCATGTTTACCCTGGTTTATAAGTTGTGACAGCCACTAGTTCAAACCACTGGAGAAGCGAGGGTGCAGCCAGAGCAAGGGAATCTAGTCATTGTATTGATGGAGACTCCAAGTAGCTCCGAAAGAGGCATGGTAGGTGACAGTAGCGACACTGTTGCAGGTTGCCTGGATGTTAATGTCCGAAGATTCCAGGAGGAGATCGATTGTCTGATTGAGCAGCAAGCATTCTAGAAGGCATATGATAGAAAATCAGAGTCATGGGCTTTTTTCTCCACTGTCAACAATGAGGAGGTTACCCTTGATAAACCTCAACTTATTTGTTGCATTTTTTGTCACAGTAGTAGAATGTTCAACATTGAAACTAAATCTAAATCTAGTCAAAAGGGAATATTGACCTACAACAAAGGTCAGGGTACATCTGGTTTAAAAAAACATGTTGTTGAGCATCACTTAGAGCTTGCTGAGGAGTATTTGAAGGTTTTCCTTGCAGCCCAGTCTAGTACTGAAGCTCAGCAGCCTTCTAAAAAACGATAAAGATACACTCCAGGAAGTTTGGTGCAGTACTTTGGTACTGGTTCGAGCTATAGTAGAGATGATCAAGAACAGAAGGATTTTCTAGAGGATTTGGTACTACTCTGTGCAAAAGGTTTGATGCCATTGAGTGTTGCAGAGAATCTCTGGTTCAGGAGATTAGCTATGAGACTGGATCCAAAAATTGTCTTTCCATCTTGGAGAAGTTTCTGCGAAGATGTCATACCCCGCATGGTAGATAGATGCATGCAGGAATATGTTTATCCTTTCTTGAGGACTTGTGTATCGTGTACATTGACATTTGACTTATGGATGAGTAGAGGGACTCAAGACACGTTTGTTTTGGTGGTTAATTTCCTTAACGAAACTTGGGAGCCAAAGCACATTACTGTTGGTATTTTTGAAGCGGATGATACTAGTGGTGCTGCTCTGGCTCGGCAATTGGACCAGATTCTGACTCGCTTTGGCTTGCGGCATAAAGTCATCTGCACTGTCAAAGATGAAGGAAGCAATTTGGCAACTATGACACGGGCTTTGAAAAACATTATTAATTGTGACGCTTTGGGTTTGAGTGAGCCATTTCAAGGATCCTGCTTTGGCCATGCTATATCAAAAGCTTGTCAGTATGCCACAAGTGACGACAAGGTATGTTTTCCAACTCATTCAAGAAGATGTTCATAACCTCTCTAAATATGTTTCCTCTTCTGAACTTGTTACATGAAACATCGTTAGTGATTTTGTATATCGGATAAAAAATTTCTCAATGGTTTTTTGGTACAAACTGGTCACAATGTAGATTAAGTTGACGTTCTAGTTTGAGCAATTTGAAGATAGACTTATTTATATTTGAGTTATAAGTAAAGTCACCTTGGATTTGAAGAGTCAAATAGAATTTTTCTTTATTATACTCTTATTTGTTCACTCTAAATAGTTAAAAGGTGTGGAAATTTTTGGTGGTCTATCATTATTAGGTGTGTAAGAGGTGTGTAACAATTTGGTGGTCTTCAAAAGTTTTCAAAGGTTTTATAGTACCAACACAGGATGTAAAAAACCTTTGAAAACTTTTGAAGACCATCAAGTGCTTACACACTGTTACACACTTAATAATGATAAACCACCAAGATCTTCCACACCATTTAACTATTTGAAGTGAAGAAAGAAGAGTATAATAATGGAATTTTTTTTTGTTGACTCTTCCAATCAAAGGTGACTTTATGGATAACTCCATTGAATACAAATATTTGGCATGTTGTATCTTACTGTTTCATTTGTATGTGCCGAAACAGATATGTGATAGGTTGCAGACATTGAGTATCAGAAGTGCTCAAACCTCAGTTCAGTCTTGTATAACATGGCCGAAGAAATCAGGGAAGGGAAAGAGAGCCTGGGTTCAAGCCTGCCGTGAGTCACAATTAAATCCCCGAATGCTTTCCACCCCTGTGAATACAAGATTTGCTTCTAGAGTTATAATGTTTAAAGATGCATTGCGGTATAGGCAGGCAATTCATAACTGCTACATCAAACAAGCTCCGTCTTTACAACAGAGGATTCCCACTCCGCAAACTTGGGCCATCTTGGAGACCGTTGCATCAGCTCTTTCCCCTTTGCTTAGTGCATGTGTTATCAATCAATGCCGTGGGTATTGGTTGTTGTCTGATGCTCTAAGTACCACAATTGAGCTGTCTTTGAAGTTCTCACAGGAGAAGAGAATTTTGGAAGCAGCTGTTGGAACAGCTGTTCGACAGGATTTTGGTACGAAGTTGAAGTTGCTGGGCATCAGAATTCGTGAGGAGGTTATTACAATATTGAGGCCATTTCTAAAGTTCTTGGATGGTTTCTCTAAATCCGCTGCTCACAATATGTTGTGTCTAATGTTGGATCCGCGCTTCAAGGATCTTTCATTAGTAAGTAGATTCCTTGGAAGTAAATCACTAGCTCTTGACCTGGCCAGGGAGTATGATAACCAATGTCTTGTACCTTACCTAGCAAAAATTCATGAGAGCAAGAATCCAGCTGCGAATGACTCTATACCTTACATGGGTGATGCTCCTAGCAATTGTGATGTTGTATTTGGCCCACCAACATCAGCATATGATGTTGCACAGGACCTTGTGAGTTTCTCTCATCATCTACTTTTGACCATTGTTGATTTTGATTGCTATGTAATAGTTCTATTTCCTTTCTAACATTAAATATGTCTTGTATAGGTTTTGCAGGAGCTGCAATGTTTCCGTCGTATGTACATTTCACCAAATACAATGAAGGAGAAGGGAAGTGTATTGCTATGGTGGAAAGACCAAGAACTCCGATTTCCAACTTTGGCGTTTCTTGCCAAACAAATATTTGGAATTCCAGGGAGCCAAATAGAATGTGAACGTGTATTTTCTATTGCTGGATTGCTTACAGGTTTACGTCGATGTCAGTTAGGATCTAGAAACTTAGAGCAACTAGTTTTACTCGTCAAGAATTGGCCAGATGATCCAAGGTTGGGAATTGAAAAGTTGCATGCATCCATTGAGGAGTTTGTAGATTTGGAAGCTGAATTAGTTGCTCAATTAGAAGACGAATTTGAGGACTTCTCAACAAAAGTTGAAGATGCACCTGACGATGAGCTTATTTGCAGTGCTATAGATGCTACTGAAGCAGAGGCACTAGAAGTAGAAGCATTGGAAGTACCGGCAGTCTAAGCTTCTAGCATTAAATTTTGAATGTGACTTACATGCATCATTTGCTTAGAATGAGCTTAAAACATTTGATAATTAAAAGTATTTTTTGTGCAATGGTGTCTTTCTCCTTACCCTTACATTACCCTCAGGGTATCCTTCACTTTCAATATCCTACCCTTATCTATCTTAAAAATGAATATGACATTACCCTTTGTTGTAAACCCTACCCTCAGCCACTTGTCACTTAGCTATTTCCTACCTGCTGGAATGAAGGGTAATGGCATGTTCTCCCTTACCCACAGGCATACTATTTTTGGAATACCTGCACAACACTGGTTGCCACCTAAGAGCCTACCGCTATATCCACACTGGTGCATGCGTGAGCAACACTAAAAATAATGAAAGATGATTAACAGTGGATTAGCGTTATTCTATAGGATTAACAGTGGATTAGCGGTTAATTCTATAGGATTAACACTATGAATGAAAAACAGTTGCATGAAATTTGCACACAATATCCTAGTGTTAGTACCCTACAATGTATGTATACATGTCCTTGAAATTATTACTTTTATAATAACATGTTTATTTACTTTTTAATATTGAACTTCATTTTTATAATTATAATTATGCATGAGAATTATAAGTGCACGTGCTTTATTTCAATGTTATTTCTTTTGTTAGTAAATATTGTATTTCATTCTAGCTATGAAGTCTATTCAAAACAAAACCCAAAAAAAGTCTATCCAAACATGATATATTAGTCTTCAACTACTCCCTTTGTCCAGATCCTAATTTTTTTTCATTTTAAATCAACTTAATGCTTTTTTGTCACTAGAAAGAACGTCTATTGTGTCTTTAACAGTAGTATGTAGTTTATGTGTCGTTTTCACTGTCCGAACCATTTGAAAGAACGTCTATTGTGTTTCTAACAGTAGGAAGTTTCTTTCGTATTGCTCTCATTGTCCATCTCGATCGAAAGAACATTTTATTGTATTTTTAACAATAGTATGTAGTTTTCGTGTTGCTTTCATTGTTCATCCTCTTCAAAAGAACATTTATTGTATCTTCGACAGTGGTATGTAGTTTTTGCTTTGATCTCATTGTTCGCCTTGTTTGAAGTTGACTGAGAACAAGAAAGATAGTTCCAATTTAGATGACCAGGTGTAACATCATATCTTTTGAAACAACATATTCATATGTTGTGTCGTGATTGATTAATTTCAACATCAATTTCAATTATTTATCTTAAATTGTAAGAATTTGTTTTATCCTAATATAGGTTTGTGGTTGAAATAGTTAACATAATAACTACAATCCCTTTCAACTTGTGTGCCTACTCATACCATTAATTGAATTTGATTATTTAAGTATGTGGTATTATAACGTTAAAAATTTTACATTATACACTTTGGTAAAAATGAATGAATATATATATATATATATATATATATATATATATAATGTAATAGTAATATTTCCTTGAAGATTTTATTATCATTATGTTCTAAAATAATTTATTAGCTTTTTACTATATAATAAAATATTATTCTACATACACCTTATTGTATGTTTGGTGTAATTGACATTCTCTAGGGATATTCTTCACCTACAAACAATAAAAACATGTTCTCGTTTAAAACTATCTATTTTCAAAATATATATCCACTATAAATCTTTGCAACTTTGAAGTCAAGGATGGTGTTATTGGTATTGTCAAAAAGCTTTTAATGAGGGAGTATGCAAATTGAAAGTATCACGTGGTTTAATTTAACAAGACAAACAAACACAAAGTTTTAAAATAAAAACAAAATCTCAAATATTAAATGTAATTAAAACAAATGGCCATAACAAGGGTTGCGCTATTATGAATATGAAAGTATCATAAGCCATACTAATAAATTGAACAAATTTAATGCCTTATTTTCACCAATTTTTGTTCATTTACGAGTCTCTTTTCATACTACAAGACATACTACATTCTGGCATAAAAAAACCTTTTTCATTCTAGCTATGAAGTTTATCCAAACATGATGTAATCTTCATTGTTCCCTATGTCCAAGAATAATTTTCCTAGTTTTTATTAAAATTATAATTAAAGCTTTTTCTTTCCTTTATTTAATAGTAGTATGTAGTTTTATGTCGCTCTCATTGTCCATTGGGTTTGAAGTAGATAAAGTTTAAGAAAAATAATTCACTTTATTTTGATCATGAAGTATAAAAGCATATAAAATCATGAGTATTGTTGTATTAACTCCTTGATCGATATGTTTCATTGAAGATATAGTTATTGCAAATTTTTTCTTCAATTACTATTACTCAAAGGAATCATATCCAAAAAGATCCAGTGAACATTCCAAAAGTTCATGAATATTCTATAATAATAAAAAGAAATCTATAAAATATTCCAAATATTTTGAAAAGCACTCCATTTTGAATATTTTTAAATATTTTTTGTAATTATTATATAGTGCTAATGACACAATAGTAACACAGGAATGGCAAATGTTTTACATATTGTATAGTTTTTTGACACATGGGCCGCCCTAGGGTGAAAATGCTACCTGACATAAACTAGTTTTATAGCATCAAATAATTTATATTATATATTTTGGTAAAAGATTATGTATATATATATATATATTACGTATCTAATAATCATATTTTATTGAAGATTGTATAATCATTATGCTCTAAAAAATGTCTTATTTTATATTATACAATAAAATACTTGAGATCTAAAAATGAGAACCTTTGAGGTTCTCACTCTTCCAAGATCGTCGCCATTGAAAGTATCGAACTCTCCCCTTCCACGTGCACACCTGCATTTCTATACTTCTTCTTACAGACATTTGTAATAGTCAAGTTCTCTAGCGACGCCAGAGACAAGACAGATTCAAAGGCTACGGATTCATGTGAAAGTTTCCAGTTTATTGTCGCAACCACTTCAGCCTCTCAAATTCGAGCGCTTCTGTAAGAGGAAATTTGAAGCTTCTAAGGGCTTGTGAATTCTCATACAAAACATTTAATGTTAATAAAAATATTCTAAAAGAATAAAATAAAACATGGCATGGCCAAAGTACGGGTTGTACGGCCACGTCACATTGGATTTCAATTTTTTGATTAATTTTAATAATGGAAATAAAGATAAAAATAATTTAAATCAATAATAATTAAAATTAAAATTAAAATTTTAATATTTTTTAAGATATATATAATTTTTATTTTTATTTATTTTTAATATTTAAGAATTAAAAATCAATATCTTTGCATGAGGTTCATGCAACCCTTTGGAGGCCTCATATATTCTTGTAATAGATGACTATCTTTTCAAAAATGGTCAAAAGTAAGTCAATCTTGCTATGTAAATAAAAGTGCACCAAATTTAGAATATAAATGCAAAACCACGTAATCTCATTTCAACTCAAGGCTTTGAAAATAAACAAGGCTCGCAAACACAAATTGTTCAAGGGTCATCCGTTCGGTCCTTGCCATTGATAGTGTCATTCACTCCCCACACACGTGCATATGTAGATTCAATTCATGCAACAAGATTCAATGTCATCACAACAATAAAAGGGACGATAGAATTTGATTAGAAAGTAGCACAAGAAACTCATGCAATTGTACTATTGCAAGGGTTGAAGAGTATGACAAGGGAGATTGAAGCTTAGAGCCAACCTATGTGAAGAGTGGTGACGGTGAGAGTTCCCTCTGTGAAAGTTAGAAGACAATAGAGCACAAGACATATACATTACCGCGGAAATATATACATTTAATTTTGTGAGAATAATAATAGTTAAACTCGTAAAGTTAATCATAATATGATATTATCGACTATTTGATCCCTTATATTATGACCCATTGGGATGTCACTTGTAAATAATTAGGAGAGTGTTTTTTAAATGACCGTGAGACATATCCCAAGGGCAAGGTTCTGTGGGCCCCTATTAGAATTGTCTTGTTCCATCAGTCAACAAGAGTCCAAGACGTCTTGTTATAATGTCTCATATGTATATATAAATATATATAAGCATATTTGAGAACGTATGAAATATGCTCTGGACAATATTCTAGAATGTTCTTAAACCCAATCTTTGGATAATTTCTCTGAGGGTGGTATAGTTACTAATATCACATCAACGTGAAAAGAAAACCAAATGCGCCCCCAACCTCCCCCCCACTACTTTGACCTCTAGGATTCAACCTTGACCTACACTCTTCAAGAGTTCAATACCTTATGTTGCTTCTATGCCACCCTCCCGAAAAGGCACAATATAAATATCTAATTCACTTTTTCAACTTGTTGACAAGCTTTTTCATTCATCCATAATTCTCAAAATAATGTTGTTGATCAATCATTACGGTGTGATGGTCATGGATTTTTGAGTGATTTTTGACAATAAATTGAATTAAATTATGAAAAATGGATTATGGGAGTTTATGATGTCACTCTTCGCATCTTCAAAATGCTCTTGGTGAGTAGGGCAAGACCTAAGTTGTTTGTAAATTTTGGACCAACAAAGTGAAAGTTATAGATTTTTAATCAAATTTCGTCACAGTAAATTGAATAAAACTATGAATGAATTATTCTAAAAACAAAAGCAAAAGTATGGGAAACACTGGCCACGTGAAATGCATGGAAACACATGGAGCATAGGAGACACGAGAAGAAAATGGAATACATAGAGCACAAGTAGCATGGAGAACTTGAGGAATACGGGCAACACGAGTAGCATGGAGAACGCCAGGAATACGGGGAACACATAGAACAATTGGGCCAACGACATAGGCCCACACTAGTATATACAGTAGTTGAAAATGAGTAAAAACAAATTTATATTCATTTTTTTTTTCCCTTTTACGTACTAACAAGCGGTCTTTTTTAGACTATAATTTCATATTTAACTCCTAATGGACCATGTAACATTTGTTGGCAACATAAGAAGAACATTCATTGAACCAATTATAAAATATAAATACACACAATTTTCCAAATAAGAAATGTTGTTCATATTTAGAAATATTTATTGCCAACATTGCCATCCACCACCGTTTTAAATATCAAACAATAATAGTCATTCACAAATGAAAAATTCTTTAAATTTTTTTTATTAAGAAAGCGAGATGTTATAGGAAAAAGAAAAAAGAATGTGATTTTATATACATTTAGTACATTGCTACAATTATTACATATATAAATATAAGTATAGAGTCTAACCTCGAGAGGTCCAAGTAGTCCTAACCAGTGGTCCTTTGTCTAATCACACATAAAAATATCCACTCCCAAAAGAATTGACTCATGTGTCATGCTCATTCATCTATACATGTCTTGATACTTAACCCACCCCGTGTTTTCCACCCAAAAAGGTTTAATTTCTCTTTTAGGAATGTCAATACGGGCGGATGGTATGTAGTGCTTTGGTAATGTAAACGTCGATGGTGATGGCGATGGTGAAAATGAAGAACTCAAGTTGGCTTTTGGTGATGAGCTGGAATGTTGCTTTGATAATACTTCAATAGATGTTGCGTTTCTTGATTTTCCATCCATGTTTGAAACAACTATTATTGTTTCCTAATTTCCTAAAATCTCGTCACACTATGTATTTCCACTAACGGAGCGTAAATACTTTCTAAAAGATAATGTTTGCACTTGTGAATCAATACAAATGTTTTGATTTATATAGTTTATCGATTCCATGTTGTGTGTGGGGACTGGGTTATGGGCTTGGGGTCTTGGGGGAGGGGTCTTGAGGAGGGGTCTCGGGGAGGGGTCGGGGTCGGAGAAACGGGTTCGTGGAAGGGTCGGGGTCGGGGAAACGGGTTCGTGGAAGGGTCGGGGTCTTGATGAGGGGTCTCGGGGAGGAGTCGGGGTCTTGGGGAGGGGTCTTTGGAGGGGTCTTCTTGGAGAGGGGTCTTGGAAAGGAGTCTTTGGAAGGGGTGTCAATAAAATGTTCTAAAAGCAAATGAAAAAATATGGGAAATACGGGCCACATGGAATGCATGGAAACACATGGAGCATAGTAGACATGAGAAGAAAATGGAATATAGGGAGCACAAGTAGTATGGAGATCGCGAGGAATATGAGGAACACGAGCAACATGGAGAACGCAAAGAATACGGGGAACACATGGAACAATTGGGCCAACTATATAGGCCCACACTAGTATATACAATAGTTGAAAAAAAGTAAAAACAAATTTATTTTTATTTTATTTTTTCCCTTTTACGTACTAACAAGCGATCTTTTTAAGACTATAATTTCATATTTAAGTCCTAATGGACCATGGAGCATTTGTTGGCAACAAAATGTTTTTGTCATCTAATTTTAAGTACAATATTTGGAATTTTTTTTCCAAACAAGTGTGAACGATGAGTCATCTCAGACACACCAATTTTGGTAACATTTCACAAAGAAATTAAAAATCTTCGATACAATTAGTAGCTTGTTTCTAAACAAGGGCAATTTAGACACTAACAAATATACTACATTAAAGATTTGTGAATAGTGTTCTAGGATAAAAGGGCAAATTTGAGGGCATGATTAGATATTTCCTAACATGGAGGGCCAAATCCGTCTTGCAAGACATGGCTGCTTGAAAACGGGATTCAAATCTTAGAATTGGGGTTACTACTTTCATACTCAATTGTTAGTTTTAGTCCTTCAAACTCTCATTGCCCCAAAATTACAATGTGAAATTAAAATCTCGCATCACAGTCTAGAACATTCACACCGTTAAGCGATACAAATGCGCAAGAAAGACTCTTGTCCAAGGCCCCAAACAAGACTCTTTTCCCAGACTCCTTCCCAAGACCCCTCCCCAAGAAGACCCCTCCCACGACCCCCCCAAAGACTCTTTTGTAGACCCCACCCCAAAACTCTTTCCCAAGACCCATGTCCCTGATCCCCTTCCCAACACCCCTGTCTCTGATCCTCTTCCCAAGACCCCTCTCCAACACCCGACTCCTCCCCGAGACCTATCCCCCGACCCCTCCCCGAGACCCCTCCTCAAGACCGCTCCCCGAGACCCCTCCTCAAGACCCCTCCCCCAAGACCCCAAGCCCATAACCCAGTCCCCACACACAACATGGAATCGATAAACTATATAAATCAAAACATTTGTATTGATTCACAAGTGCAAACATTATCTTTTAGAAAGTATTTACGCTCCGTTAGTGGAAATACATAGTGTGACGAGATTTTAGGAAATTAGGAAACAATAATAGTTGTTTCAAACATGGATGGAAAATCAAGAAACGCAACATCTATTGAAGTATTATCAAAGCAACATTCCAGCTCATCACCAAAAGCCAACTTGAGTTCTTCATTTTCACCATCGCCATCACCATCGACGTTTACATTACCAAAGCACTACATACCATCCGCCCGTATTGACATTCCTAAAAGAGAAATTAAACCTTTTTGGGTGGAAAACACGGGGTGGGTTAAGTATCAAGACATGTATAGATGAATGAGCATGACACATGAGTCAATTCTTTTGGGAGTGGATATTTTTATGTGTGATTAGACAAAGGACCACTGGTTAGGACTACTTGGACCTCTCGAGGTTAGACTCTATACTTATATTTATATATGTAATAATTGTAGCAATGTACTAAATGTATATAAAATCACATTCTTTTTTCTTTTTCCTATAACATCTCGCTTTCTTAATAAAAAAAATTTAAAGAATTTTTCATTTGTGAATGACTATTATTGTTTGATATTTAAAACGGAGGTGGATGGCAATGTTGGCAATAAATATTTCTAAATATGAACAACATTTCTTATTTGGAAAATTGTGTGTATTTATATTTTATAATTGGTTCAATGAATGTATTCTATTTTTCAAACTGTTACTTTGAAATAAGTAAAAATCATTTGGTTTAGATTTGCTTACCTTGTTCTCGGCCTACTAAATTAATCAACTTAGTTTGTTTTGTGTGTTTATATATTTGTTTTTTTGTGTTTGTCGCTTGAGATTTCTATAACTACAAAGCCTACAAGAAATATTGTTGAAAACCCTTCACGAGAAGGAGGTATTATAAGAAGTTTTGGACCTACAAAATTTGAATCACAAAATATTTTGCCTAAAAATATAATATGATTTTTTTTGAAAACAAAAATAATTGATTTTTTCTACAATTTGCACAATTGCACAACCACCATTTGTTGTATTGTGTTCAATGGCAAATCATATTAATATTGTTCATACTCTTCATTCTTTTAGTTTTGTCTTTGACTTACTAAAGTCAGTTTACTATGGTGTGTGATTTAGCCAATGAGTTGGTTTTGTTAAAATTTGTACAACAATTGTGAACTCGGTTTTTTATTTTTTATATTTATATGCATTGTAGCAAGACACTATGCAAGCAATGTGGGGTGGTCCCTTTTTATTTAAAGCATTGTGCAAGAAGCCTAAAAATGCCTTGATCATGAAGTTTTTCAATGAATAACGTAGTACCCTTTCTATTTTGGCGGAAATTAAATGACAAAATGTCTATTCTATGGTCTCTTCCCTTTTTACGGGCTGCCCGAGATGAAAAATATACATTTATAAAAAATATAAAAACAAAAAACAAAAAACAAAAAATATTTTTTAATTAGTAAATCAAGTGTACTTTCCAACCCAATTGGAATCATGTCAATCCGATTTAAACTCCACCAACGAGAATTCTTCAAAGACAAAGACCTCAACATTGTCCTAGCGTTATATAGCTTACTATTTTGAGAAAGAAATGATGTTCTCCAAGTATGAGAAAAGTGCTTTTAAAGCTTTTATAATACAATGTCTAGTGTTATCCAATCATACCAAATTTGAAATTCTGAAAATAATTTTTTAAATTTTGGTGAATATTCAACTACAAGTGCTTCTAAATTCATTATCTAAGTATCTAAAACATTTTTTTGAAAGTTTGATGGTACGGAAAGTTACTAAACATCATGCTTCTTATTTTCTCTGTTGGACCAAACTTCATCAAAGTTGTAGAAGTAATGTTTTATAACACATCTAAGTTTTGCCCTTACCCCTTCAGGCATTTAGGGGTAAATTAAAAATTTGTTTTTTACTTTTGGGTTTTCTTTGAAATAATTTTTTTCAAGTTGGACTTTTAATAAATTTTCAAATTTAGAATTAAACATGGACAATTTTTTCAATCAAAGTTTGGATAGAAATTGCTTAAAATGTTATTGAACTGGAAGTTTTGAAATTTGAAATTTTAAAGATAAATTAGTTTTGGAAAATTAGAGTTTGATTATATAGTTGATATGTAGTTGATGTGTACTCATATATCATTTTATTTTTTCATTGTGCCAATGCTACACATTTTTAAAGTTGGTTAAAAACTAATGTTTTTAATAAAATGCACAATTTACACAAAATGCACTAAAATGCACTAAATTAAAAAAAAACTTTGTCCAAGAATTGATACACGCTACCATGCATCCATCCATTCTTTTTATTTTTTCTTAAATAGATACAATTGCATTAATTCATCAATAAAAAATCATATACATTTATTGAGTTAATTGGCTTCCATTTCTAAGTTTTAATTTCCAAACTAAAGTTGAGTTTTTTTGCAATGGAAAATTTTGAAAAGTTTTCAAAATGTCACAATGACTTGAGTATGTCAACAAAATCTCTTAGTTTAAAAAGACAAGCATTACGGATGAAAATTCTCAAATCTAGACCAATTTGGGATCCTTCAATTAGATTAGAATCCAATATACAACCTATAGAACAAAATTGACCATAAATGAGTTGTGCATTGGTCACAAGGAACAAAGAAATTGACAAGTTACCCCTAAACACTCGAGGGGGCTCAACCTAAAACTGCCTCATTTCGGCAATTTTCGTTGATGATCTCTTAATGATTTTCAAAACCTTTTTTCATATTCCAACTATAGTATCTTGAACTCCTAGGCCTTATAAACCATTCTTCAAAATCTCAAAACATTTGACTGTACAGATGTCAAGATTGCATCAAATGAAGTTTACATTTTGAAATTTCAAGCCTTGAAAAATCCGGGCAACCTTGCTTCGATGGGCTCCCAAACCAAAAAAGAGTTGAATGATGTGTCATTTTTGACCATTCTCAAAATGAGGTAGTTAACAAAATGCATGACTCAATTTGACAAAATATTCAATTCATTAACATTTTTTACCCTTGTAATGAATGGGGGTATGAAGAAAAGTAAGAGATTTTGGTCAAATTGGATTATCCCTTCAACTCTCCTCCAATTGGAAGCACCTACAACTCATAGCATGCAACCTGTGTGAACTGAACAAAAATTTCTTTGAGGTGCCCAATGCATCTCATCAGCTTAGATTTTTGGGCAAGCCTACCCGAACTATTGAAGTTGATTTCAACATTGAGATGTTTTACTTTGAAAATTTCCCCTAAGTGGAGTTTTGCTTGTATGGACATAATTCCAAGTGCATTGGAAAGAAGACTTGTTTATTTATAGCACTATGTTTTTTTTTTTTGAAAAAAATATTTTTTTAGGCCTGGACAACCCGAGAAAATGGGCAAGAACCAAAAAATGGTCTTTTGGGAGCTTAGGGGTTAAAGCCCGATTTAAAGTTGATTTCATTATTCATATAAAGAAAAAAAATGTACAATATATTGATGTCAATTTGAAGACATGGTTGAGAAACTAAATTATTTTTATGTTAGTCTAGATTTTGGCATTCTAAAATAGGATTCTTAAAACCTCTAAACTAGCTTTCAATTGTTGAACAATTTTTCATTTATTTGGATGAATAGATCAATTCAACTTTTTCAAACAATCATAACTTATAAATTTACAAAGCACCAAAATTTTGTTTTATATATGATAAAAGTGACTTCAATGTAGGTAAATTGTGCCAAATAGAACTTCTCTTCAAAAAACAAAAATAAACACCACAAAATAGTTGCAATAGTTGTTGCTAAATATTGTACAACTTTACAATGCCAATGTTGCAATATGGGCCATGAAGTTGCAAAAAGATTATCCTATACTATGCAATACTTATTGCTAAGTATTTCACAATAATTTTCTACAATGCCAATGTTGCAATACGTATCACAAAGTTGCAAAAATGTTACACTAGGCTATACAATATGTGTTCTTGAGTATTGCATGCTATCAAGAACAATGGGAGGTAACTTTATAACACAAGAGCATCATACAAAGTTTAAATAGAGAGATCCAAGACTGGTGTTGGCATGATTGAGGTTTCCCTCCTCTTGCCTCTAATATATATGACAAATTTATCTTGCAGTTCTTTCAAGAGACTATATGATTGTCCTATCGAACAAGAAGATATTCTAAGGGGCACTAGTATATTATAGGAGTCACAAATTTTGTTCAAGAAGGCGTATACATAGTTTTGAAGAGACACTTAAAGATAACTATATCTTGGATTCTAGAGGTCACCTAGACGAGTATATTGAATATTCTAAGAGGTTTGATTTCTAGGCAAATACAATAGATATGTAGTATTAAGGTAATTTCTAATTCCTCCACAATGGTTTAAAGTGTATGTCAATGACATATACTCGTCTATACATTAAAAGAAGGTTGTTTGCTTGATTTGTTTGCTTGTATGTTTTGTATGTTACATTGATATCTCCCTAATTGTACGTCCACCTGCATTCTTGATATCTTCGGAAAACTGTCAAAAAAGAGAGGGGCATTGAAGTGGACTCGTTGCTTTTTGGACATAGACAAATGGTTTTGATTTCCAAAACAAATCTTTGGCAATTATTTACAAATGATGATTTGGATTTATATTTCATCAAAGGTTTCAAATAATCTAGTTCAAAACTTCAAATCATATATAATAGCTTTTGTGACAATATAAATACTAAAAGTGATTATCTTATACAACATCAAATTATATTCGGGTAGATATTTAAGTTAGAAGTTTTTTTTAAGATCATGAAAAACATAAAAACATCATTTGGAGAAAGGTATCTTAACCCCTAAATGCCTAGAGCCCTCTCCAAATTCGGCAATTTTGCAAAGATGCATTATAAAATGCAACCTAGAGGGATATTTTGAACTTGATATATGAATAAAAGTTGTACATTATGAATTTTAGATTCTATCCATACGGTAAGATCTATGATTGCTATTACCAATAATTTTGTATAAAATTTGAAACGTGAAATTCAAAATTATTTTGTAATTCAATTACGAATAAGATATTGACAATCTACGGATAAAATTCTTTGTGATTGGTTGAAATGTAATACTCTAAGTGTAGAGATTTTTGGAGATTTTTTGGTTGCTTAATTTTATGAGTTGACTTTTTTTGGAGCATTTTAACACTGAAATCTTCAAAATTTTGGGTGAATCACTACAACATGAAATGAGGCATAAAAATTTCACAAATCATCCCTTTCTAATTGGATCACATGTGCATAAAGCTAACTTCCTATAGAATCTACAGTAAAAAATCCACACTGCAAAAAGTCCTTGACGGATGAGAATCTACGGATGAAATCTATACATCGTCCAAAAAATGGACGCTTAGGCAGTTAGGGGTTAACCCCTAAAGCACCAAGAAACTAAAATTGGGCCTCATGTTTTTTATAGCGTTTCTGAATAGGTCCTATGTAGCCTTTGTCTTATTCAAATTTATTTTTCTATTCATCAAAACATGCAATGTTCTTCACTAATTCGAATGATATTAAACCTAGTTATGATGAAATTCTATTTTTCACAATATGATTAGTTGAATTTTTCATTTTAAAATTATGAATCCTTGGTCCTATAACCCCTAAAGGACCATGTTCATTCTTAAAATTTTAGCACTTCTCGTGATGCTTTCAAAAACGCAATTGTATCTCTCAATTGGTGTTTATGTAGAAAAATTCACCGTTCAAGCTTACAAAAGACTTAGTCGTGAGATTGTATATCAAATTTCATGACAATCTGCGGTATATATTACATAATTATATGGTTTGATCATGATTTTTTTGTTACACTTTTGAGCAATCCGTATAATTCCTAACACGCTCCCTTCACCTGCAAAATCAATATAATCCCTATATTGCTTGTATTCAGAATTTTGATCCTTGTTATTTTGGCACTTTATTTGAATGATTATACTTTCTTTTTCTTTATAATTGTTTTATATATATATATATATATATATATATATATATATATATATATATATATATATATATATATATATATATATAATTATGACCTCCTAAATTAGATAGATAGATAGATAGACAGATAGATAGAAACTCCGATCCTCCTTCGAGGCCGGCATGAATAAAGTGTCCGTTTGCAATGTCAATGACCCAGTGTCCACCGGACATTGGGACAAAACTATTCTCCCTGTTGGGAATGGAAACCTCCTAAATCATAAGGAATTAGGAGCTAATTTGTTTTGAAGTTGATGTCCGAAGGGTAATTTTGTTATCCTACAATTACTTTTCCAAATTTTCATAATGTTTTTCTAATAAAAAAATGATTTCACCAACCATGTTAAAATCTACATAGTTTTGTCAAGAATGTAAAAAACTATTAGGTACTAAAGGCAAACGCTCGTCTTGTTTTGCTTTTCATTATGATGAGGATTTTTAAAGCTAAGGGTAGTTGAAGGTGTTATTGATATCATGGGAAAAAAAATTCAAATAGAATATTTGCATATTGAAAGTTTCACATAATTTCAACCTATAAAGTGCAAGCTATTAAATTCTGAAGTATTTTTGTCATCATAAATTACACTAAGTTTAACCCTTAAACGTCTTCTCTCCTCTCCAAATTTGGCAGTTTTACAAAGATACATTATAAATGCAACTGAGAGGGATATCTTGAATTTGATGTCTAAATAAGAGTTGTACATTATAAATTTTAGATTGTATCCATATAGTTAGATCTGCAATTGCTATTACCGATATTTTTGTATAAAATTTGAAGCTTTAAATTCAAAAATATTTTGTAATTCAATTATGAATAGGATACTGGCAATCTGTGGATGAAATTTGTCATAACGGTTTGAAATGTAATACTCTTGGTGTAGTGATTTTTAAGGATTTTTTGGTTGTTTGATTTTACAAGCTTATTTTCTCAAGAGCACATTTAGACTAAAATCTTCAATTTTTTTGGTGAATCATTGCAACATGAAATGAGGCACAAGATTTTCACAAATTATTCCCTTTCTAATTGCATCACACATGCACAAAGCTATCTTGCCATAGAATTTTGTAATAATTTTTTCGTTGCAAAAAGTGCATGACGAATGAAAAGACATTGATGAAATCTGTATATCGTTCAGAAAATGGACAGTTGGGAGTCAGGGGTTTGAAAATTAACGTAAATTAAAGATTTAAATATCCAGTAGAAGATCACAAGCCCTTGATAACATAAATTTTCACGCTGACGTTGAAATGATGTATTGAAGTTCAAATTATTTATTTTTAAAATTACTATATATATCAACATGCATCAAGACGTCATGGTTAATGCAAAACTAGAGAATACATTCTCTAAATAACATGTATGTATTTTTAGTACACGATACTTTTTTGCAAATATGCGGTGGTTTGGAGTGTCACATACAACAAAAAAGTGTTTGAAGAGGAATTTGCATGTCAAAGGTTTTTCACGATTCTAACTTAAAAACTATTGATATTGAATTTCAAAATATATATGTCATTCCAAATTGGAGAATTTAGAAAATGAAACTTGAAAAGAAAATTGTGTGAATTAAACCACAAGTCAGATAGGGTTTTTGAGTGTTGTAAAAAATTCTCATAGCCATGACAGTCTATGTTTGGAATTTCAGAACTTTTGGTTGCACCAGATTGAATTTTTTGAGTTTTGAAATAATTCAATCATCAAATGTGGTAACTTGCGGGAGATAGAGTTTAGGACGAGCGTGCCATCATAGTTTTAGGAGCAATACATGCTATACAAATATAATGTAAAATAGAATTGTCGTTTAGAATTTTTTTCCTAATAGCATGCCCTATTGTATATTTGGTGTAACTAACATTGCCTGAGGAATATTCTCCACCTTCAAATGTTCAATAAAAACTCATTATTGTTCAATAAAAATCTATTCTCAAAATATATATGTACACTATAAATCTTTGCAACTATGAAATCATGAATGGTGGTATTGAAATTGTCAAAAAGTTTTTGATAAGGGGGTGTGCAGATTGACAGTCACATGGTTTCATCTAACAAGACAAAAAACATGACAGTTAAAAAGAAAATTATTATTACATATTAAATGTAATTAAAACAAATGGTCATAAGAAAGGATTCAAACACGAGTTGCCTTATTGTAAGTGTGAAAACGAGATATGCCATATTACCATAAATTAAACAAAATGTTTCATTTTCATCAAAAATATTTCACTTACTATTCTCTTTTCAAATTAGAAGACAACGATGCCATCAATTTATCAACCAAAAAACTTAAAACAAATATTTTATAAACAAGAATTTTTTAATTTTCTTTACAATAATGAGTTGAGCAATCAACAATATTAAATATAAATCTTGTATGAGTAAAATATTCACCACCCTACCAATATTATCAAATCAAATATTCACAAGAGTATTGACTTCAAGACTAAAAACTAAAATTATATATTCCAAATATTTTCTATTCAAAATATTAATTATCAAAATAATTACTATCACTTAATATTATTCCTAACCCAAATTCTTTTCGAATAAGACCATTCAAATCACACAATCACTTTGGTTAACCAAAATTAGAACATGTGATCCGACCCCCAAAATATAAGGAAACTAGAATCTATGTTGTCCTTGAGTGTAAACCAAAATCAAATTAGATAGTGAACTCAACACCTTCCACTTTCAATTTTAGACATGAGTTTTGCATGCCACTCCAAGTTGTCAGAGCCACCTAATTAAACCAGTCACCCAATTATATCTCAAGCTTACCACGTGCCTTGCCATTATCTCAAATTGAATGTGGGCCAGCGCCTTCAAGCTTTGGCTCTTTGTGAACTCACCTTAGACTGATTGTAGCCACCTTTGTGATGGCAGAACTAGTTTGCCCTCCTTTCTATTTTAGATTCTTTGAAAACCATGCCAATTTGTTTGGCTGCCTTAGATATCGGTCATACTCACTTTACTTGACATTTATTCTCTTTTCTTTTCGGTTAACTCTAGGCTCACCTTAATTAACATGTATTCTCTCTTCTTTTCAGTTAACTCTACTATTTCAAAAATTTATTCTGTAAGTCAAATTCATAACCCGCTAAAGTGTAAAAGTGAAAACGACAAAAACATTGCCATATAATAATCTTCTTATTTCAAACCGTTGATTGAGTGAACAGGATCCAACGGATTCCGCCAGCTCCGGTCTCAGGGGGGACGGACGAAGGCTGTCGTTGACGAACAGAGGGCGACGGTCGTCTCGAAAGGATCTAGGGTTAGGGCTCTGCAGGGGTTGAAGGCCGAGCGAAGGGCTTCGTTGTGTCTCTTTTTCCAGCTTGCTGCGTTTGCTCAAGCCCCGCGAGCTTCTACTCGCCACCATGGTGCACGTTGCTTCCTTCCGCAATTGTAAGTATCGATCAATTTAGGGTTTCGTGAAGAGAGCGGGATATATCCGAGACGATGATCCATCCTTTTTTTGTCTATGATGATTCGAGGCGTGATAATTTTAGGGTTGATCACGTGAGAGTGTTGTGTTGCTGACGCGGTGTTTGTGCAGATGGGAAGACGTTCAAGAAGCCGCGCAGGCCGTTCGAGAAGGAGCGCCTGGATGCGGAGCTGAAGCTGGTCGGAGAGTATGGCCTCCGCAACAAGCGCGAGCTCTGGAGGGTGCAGTATGCCCTGAGCCGTATCCGCAACAATGCCCGTATGCTGCTGACCTTGGACGAGAAGAACACCCGTCGTATCTTCGAGGGAGAGGCTCTGCTGCGACGCATGAACCGGTACGGTCTTCTGGACGAGAGCCAGAGCAAGCTGGATTACGTGCTGGCTCTGACGGTGGAGAACTTCTTGGAGCGACGGCTGCAGACTTTGGTGTTCAAGTCTGGGATGGCCAAGTCCATCCACCACGCCCGCGTCCTGATCAAGCAACGCCACATCAGGTTAGAGGCTCGAGAAGAGGAGATCTTGGATCAAATCAGTGACGTTATCACGCGGGTGCAGGAATTTTATTTTTTGTTTTTTGGTTTCCTCCTGGTTGAGGAATGCGCATCGGGTGGAACATGAGGGCCTGGAATGGTTGGTGTACAGAGAACGGAGTGGTCAGGGTTTTAGGAGCCATGGCATGCGTTGGTGAAAATGATTTGGAGCGTGTGAAATTGTTACGGTGATGGTTTAGGGTTTAGGGAGAGCGAGTTACATAGTGGGGTTTTGGTGCTGCGGTTCTGAAGCATGTTGTGTTGGAATTGCAGGGTGGGCAAGCAAATTGTGAATGTTGCATCATTCATGGTGAAGGTGGAAAGTCAGAAGCACATTGACTTCGCTCTTTCGAGTCCACTTGGCGGTGGCAGACCCGGAAGAGTGAAGCGCAAGAACATGAAGGCTGCGTCTAAGAAGGCGTCGGGTGGCGATGACGAGGAGGAAGAGGACGACGATTAGACGGTATGTAGCAATGACTGCCAGAAGAGGGCAAAGGACGTAAAGAATTAAGAAAAGCAGTGAAATACTCCTCCCTGTGGATAATTTTGCATTCGAGTCCTATTGTGACTCCACTTTTATGTTTTCTGGTGTGTTGGGATTGATGACCAACTCCGGGAAGCATTAATTCGAATCTGAGTTTGCCATCTCTGAGTGTCGAGTATTGTAATTAGCTCAATTTTTTGTTTTCGATCGTGCACTTTGGTGGAGCATGCTAATGAGTCATTTGGCTAATTGACGTTCTTTTTACAATCGTCTCCCGTAGGTATTACTGAATATCCTATTCTTAAGGATTTGTTGTGATTTCTGCTGGATACCTCTGATTGTGATTGTGATTTCGTGTATTTAGTGCGGTGTTTTTTCGTGTTTTATGCAAGCGTTTCTCATCTTTTCACTGGGTTGGTGAGAGCAGACCATGGAGTTGCACTCTCATGGTCTTAGTATTTGATTTGTACATATTGCACTTTGCTGTTGACAAATGTTTCCATCGCAGCTTGTGTTGTTAGCTACACACTTCCGATTTGCAACCTCATCAGGGAATCTTGTTCATCGGAGAATCCTGTTGTCGCTGGTCACAGCATCACATAAAATGGGTGTTTTTTGATCCGATGACTGTCAGTGCCAAAATACCGTACTAGAGACCTTTAAATGATTCACCTGAATGCTGACAGTTACCGACATGCCGTTCTCAACTACCATATTCCAGTTGCTGATTCGCACGTAGCATTCGAAAAGGTTTTGCCACTGGTAAGACCAGATAGCACAGCAGGGTGATTAAAAGATTGTCCCTTTTATCTGTGTACAATCTATTATATGGTGCAGGATGGTGTACTATATCTCTTGCTCTGCCTCAACCTGGTGCATGCATGTATGCTCCCTACAACAATTCCAGGTTCTGGTACAGACCTACCTAGTTTTTTATGTAATACAACAATTCCAGGTTCTGGTACAGACCTACCTAGTTTATTATGTAATGCACAGTGGTGCATGCATGCTCCCCACAACCATTCTAGTGCAGAAATGGTCGCGCTGGAGTGGCTACAACACGAGTCCACCTTGTATATTACCTTGCATATTAGAACTCACACTAAAACAAATCAATTTAAAATCTTTTCTCAATGCATGCAACCAAAAGTTGTCAATTTGTTGAGTAAAATGTGAATAACTTTGGAACTTGATTGACCATATTGGGATATATTTGAAGAGTGAAGAGAGGAAAACATTGCAAAAAGTTGATCACAAATTTGACACTTGGAGGTTCTCCAAAATACAACAAATTACAACGAATACATCAATGTACAGTGGGGTCCAACATGGAATGGCGTTTTTGGTTTCGCAGTGAGAAAAATTTCAGTACTGCCAACTTTGAAAGCCTCCCGAGAACTCAAAAATTGGTATTTTACCACGAAATTTTTACCAGAGACTTATCTTTAAGTTAATTATATGTATGCCAAATTTCAAGGCCAAAAGATTCACCAAAAAAACGTTATTCAAAATCTACCAACATTGGTAGTTATTCACTGCTGCCAACTTTGACAACCCCCCAAAGATTGAATTATTATTTTTTTGCCATGAAATTCTTGGAAAAGAAACTTCTTTATGTTAATAACATATGATAAAAATTTCAATGCCAAAAGATTAATACAAAAAAAGATATTGACAATCTACCAACATGTGTAGTTGTGGGAAACAATGGGGGAAACTTTGCTACCAACTTTGACACCCTCCCTACGGTTGAGAAATTGTCTATTTACCATGAAATTTTTGGTACAACATGCTCTTTATGACAAAAACATTCATGCCAAATTTCAAGGTCAAAAAATCTATACAAAGAAAAATATTTACAATCTACCAATGTGTGTAGTTTCCCCCATTGTTTCCCACAACTACACATGTTGGTAGATTGTTAATATCGTTTTTTGTATTAATCTTTTGGCCTTGAAATTTTTATCATTTGTCATTAACATAAAGAGTTTTTTTTTCCTAGAATTTCATGGCAAAAAAAAATTAATTCAATCTTTGGGAGGCTGTCAAAGTTGGCAGCAGTGAAAAAATTTCCATAGCTACCAATGTTGGTAGATTTTGAATAACTTTTTTTCGGTGCATCTTCTGGCCTTGAAATTTTGTATGCATATAATTAACTTAGAGATAATGCTTTGGTAAAAATTTCGTGGGAAAATACCAATTTTTGAGCTCTCGGGAGGCTTTCAAAGTTGGAAGTACTGAACTTTTTCTCACTGCGAAACCAAAAACGCCATTCCATGTTGGACCCCACTGTACAACAATACACAACAAATATCAACAAATACATCAATGTACAACAATACACAACAAATATATTGTTGCATATTTCAAATTATTCATAGAGGATGCTTAAATTTTTTGGGAGGGAGGAATTCATTTATATGATTGCATCTTTCAGGGTATGTGTGTTGATCATTGAATTGAGAAGTTTTGGAATTGTTAACCCTTTAACGTTCCATTTCTTTGTAGAATAGTCAAACTACACTTTCATACACAATTTAGCTTTCAAGATTTGTTAAAATATTATTTTCATGCTTTTCATGCATGAAATTGTAAGTTTCCTATTAGTCCTAAAATTTTCCGATTTTTTTGATACAAAATAAACATTCTACAAATTTTTAGGTCAAATACTTCAAGAAATTCATATTAATTACAAAAAATCTTCAATTTTTTAATTTTTTTTAGAACATGTGCAAATGACAATGGAGAATCACATGATATTTTTTTTGTAGAATTTTTTAATTTTTATTGTAAAATGCAATGTAATTCAGACCTTGAGCTACGCAGCTTGCAATAGAAATAAAATATTCAATACTTGAAATTTATAAGAAAAGTGAAGTGAAAACTAGACTTGATAAACTTCATTTTCTCAATTGAAAGTAATAGCAAAAAAACTTCATCTTCAAGGTCAAAATCGACTTTGACCAACAAACATCCACTATTTGGATGCGCAGTCCTTAAAGGGTTAATATGTGTAGAAACTAGTATGTGAACAATATAAAAACTCCATAGTTCGACTTCAAAAATCTACCAAAAATTGAATAAAAATGCTATTTGTTGTGTTTATAATTTTCTGCAAATACATAGTCTCCTTGCAAATGCACTGAATATTTGACTAGGTCAATATTTAGGGGTCTTTACACTAGTGAACAAGAGCCGGGATGGATAATTCTCTTGGTCACGGCCCTTGGTCAAGAGCCATGACCAAGAGCCAACTTTCCCATCCATTGGTCACCAACAATAGTGTAAAGTGAACTTGGACCGGCCGGCTAGGTGGGCTGAATTTTTTAATGTATTTTTGAAAAGAGTAGATTTGATAACTTACATTTCTTTTGCACTCCTCGTCTAGGTCTTCTTCTCTCTCTTCTTCTCCCTTTCCTCTCTTCTCTTGTTTTCACTCATCTTCTCACCTTGTATTGGAATTTCAGCAATTAGGGTTGTAATGGAGGAGAGGAAGAGGGACCTTGTATTGGAGTTGGGATTGTATATGTGCTTGTATATGATAGTACAACATGTGAATATGCAATCTCTGATTTTGCAAGGAGAATGGGAGAAATTTGCCATTTTCAGCATTTTGTGGGAGAGCATGGGACGTGAGGAGCGTAGTATTTGGAGTCATGCACGACAAGTTGGGTTTACGGATCGTTTCTTGTTGGGTTCTTTCACAGAGAAGATGTTTAAGCAAAGAACTCGGATTAGCCATGGTACATTCAAATTTCTTTGTGAAAAATTGGGTCCATTTCTGAAAAAGAAGGATACACGTACGAGGGCTGCTATTTCTGTTGAAACTAGGATTGCGGTTTCTTTGTGCAGATTGGGTACTGGAAATGGGTTGTTGCTTGTAGGAGAGGTGTATGGAATTGCTGAATGTACAGCTTCTTGCATAGTAAGGGAATTTTGTAAGGTTGTTAGAAAACACTTATTAAGGGTTTTAGTCCAATTTCCTAGTGAATCGCAGTTTAGGGTTTTGGCTTCTCAATTCGAAGCCTTACATGGAATTCCTTACATAGTCGGTGCAATTGATGGTTCACATATTCCTGTTTTAGCTCTTGTAATTGGGGGGGAAGATTACTATTGTCGGAAATCATTCTATTCAGCAATTTTACAGGGAATTGTTGATGTGAATTGCAAGTTTTGGGATTTTGAATTCGGGTGGGCTGGTAGTCTTCATGATTGGTCTGTTTTTCAGGTGACAAAAGTAGGGAAAGCATTCATGGAAGGAAAATATATGCCATATAAATTGATAGGTGATGCAGCCTATCCGGTTAGGCCGTGGATGTACTGCCCATTCAAAGGGCAAAAAGATGGACTATCTCAATGTCGTGCAAACTGGAATTTTATCCAGTCTTCAACACGAATGTGTGTTGAACGAGCATTTGGTATATTGAAAGGGAGGTGGAGAATCATAATGAAACGATCTGATATTTCATTACGTATGGTTCCTGATGTAGTTTGTACTTGTATAGTATTGCACAATTTGTGCATAACTATGAAGGATGCTTTTGACAAAACCTGGATTGATGAAGCAGAGAGTGAATTGGCCAAAAAAATTGCAAATGGCGAAGCAAGGGAAGGATCAGAAGTGCGCGGTGCACGAGCTGCAATTGAAGAAGTGAGGAGCATAATTCAATATAGACAAAATTCAGTAGTTGAAGATGTAGTTGATGAAGAAACTGAAGCTTTTTTGATTGCAGAAAATGAGAAGGACACAAATTTGCTTCAGGAAGCAACAAACATGCATGAAGTTTTGGCTACAAGCCTATGGGAAGCCAAACTTCGTGAATACAATCCTAGTGGCTATTCTGATACTGATTCAGATTCTAACTAATAGAGTAGTTAGAATTTCTCTAGCAAGTTTGCAAAATTTTTATCCATGTTCTTCAACAAATCCGTTGATTGCTGAAATGAGGAAATGAGAGTACTGGAATTGCTAATTACCTGTTCCAGCAATGCATGCATTTTTTCTTGGTTAGTCTTCCTTTTCTCTTCTGATTTTGGTGTTGAAGAAGTAATTTGTGATGATAGCGGTGAAGAAGGTGATGTACTTGGTGTAGATGGATTGTCGAGGTCCTCATTTGTTTCTGTTGCACTTGTTGGGATCGCATTTTTTACACTAGCACGAGTGCTGTTCCATATGTCCATCTCATCAAACCACCTACAGTCTTGTTTCCTATCCGTGCCTGAAATCTCGTTTGCCCTCTTGTCATTTCTGTAATCCTTCAAAATGGCCTTGTACTTCTTCTTGCAAGAAAGCCATGTGCGGTTAAATCCTCTAATTCCCGCGACCATCCGAGCTTGTAACTTGATCCATGTGTTCATCCCTATAGTAGGGGAGAGAAACCACCAAGAAAATGTCAAAAAAATGCTCCAAGGCCATCAAATTAGCTCCTGAAAAAAGTGGACAGTACATGTGGTGGCTCTATTTAGCATAAAGAGAAATGGGAGGAGATTGTGGACACCAAGAAAGTAGGAGGAGATGGTGGTGGAAGGTGTTGGAACTCTTTGCTCGGAGGAGAGTGGGGTTCAAACCCCCTCGCGCGCGAGACCTCCAAGGTGGAAAAAAGGGAATCCGAAGCCCCCGCGGCAGCGGCTGCTCACGCATTTTGGGGGGTAGGGGGGCATGGGCCTGGCGGCTAAGGCCTTTAAAAGGCCACCATTGGTCTTTAAAAGGGGCCAAGGCCTTTAAAAGGCCACCATTGGCCACAACATGGCCTCAAGAAGGCCTCAACATGGCCGCAAAACGGCGAAACGACGAATTTTTTTTGCTCAAAATTTCCTACCGAAGCTTCAAAACATTTGAGATTCATAGACATTCATACCTTGCTTGTTTGCTGTTTTGGCGAATTCCTCTTCCATTTCACCTCGGATGGCTACGAGAGTCTCCACTTCAACATCTTTCCACTTCACAGCTGCAGCTTCCTCCTCTTCATCTGATCTTAGCTCAATTACTGTCTTCTTTCCCTTCTTCTTAGCTTTCTCTTTTGCTGGAGTTGTTCTCGCCCTCTTCTTTGCTACAACTTTAGGACCCTTTGCTGCAGCTTCTTCTCTTTTCACTTCTAAAATCTGGGCCCCCTGTAAAATTTCGGTTTCTTGTCGTATGTTTTCTATCTCTCTGTCCTCACTGTATGGAAGTCTCCTATACGAAGGTGTAGGATACCCTTGAAACGCTCTTTGACCTGAAGTAAACATATTTGGTCCATGTGCAAACTGTAGCTGCGGATTTTCTGAAAAATTTGGCACAGGGAATCTAGTCATCCACTCTGAATTCTGAGACCATTCCTGTCCTACTTGAGATTGAGAGTACTCATTGTCCGGACCATATCCCTCCATTGCGAACAAATTGCATTACAAACACACACAAACAATGCAAGAAAAATAAATCATGGATGTAGTTAAAATAGGACACATGAGAGAATTGGAGAAGAGAGATATATTTGTTGTGGAAGGATTCAAAAGTTAACGGTTTTTGGGATCTTAAAGACTTAACGGTTTCTTTTCATCTTCGAAAGACGGGTAGCCGCCCTGCAACAGTAAAAACAGTTGAGCAAAAAAAAACAGGCAAAAAATGTTTAAAAAATTATTAAAAAAAAATTTCCATTGGTTCTTCGTTTTTTCAGCTCTTGGTCACCCGGATATTGCGGCGAGAGAACCTCTTTTGGTGGTCTCGCCGCATTATCCGGGTGACCACAAAACCTTATCCATTTCTAGACATGTAGGATTCCATGTCATTTTCTCATCCATTTTTTGTCTTGGTCACTTCCTCCTTTTATGGCTAGTGTAAAGTATACTTGGACCGGCCGGCTCTTATCCTCCAATCATAGTGCAGAATTTCCCTTGGCCACGGCCCTTGGTCACTAGTGTAAAGACCCCCTTAGTTAGTACAGGCTTCATTCAAGTGATAATAAAATTGTACTATTAAATTGTAAGAATAATATGCAAAATTCCCAAAAATAAATGTAGACTGTAAGGAGGTAGGGAAAATATTAAATGCCCAAAGTGTTTTCTTGGAGTTTATTTTAAAGATACAAATCCAAATCGCACATGAAAGTAATGAATGACATGCAATTCTTTTTTAATATTGATTTTAAATTTGATATTTACAACTTTTAGTGCTATTTAAACATAACAAAGTAAGATTTAATGTTTAACCCCTAAAGGACCAATGCTAATTTTCCAAGTTCGGTCAGCTCAGTATGGAATGAGTATCGATCGTCAATTATTGAGATGTTTTGTGGTGATTCTACTCTTTGTAACGAAGATGGGATGGTAATTTGTGTACGTAGATGATGTATAGATATAAAGATACAATCATATAAAGGTGAAAAACCTAATTGCGGGCAACTCTTGAAAATTTTCATACAATGAGCTATGCATCTCAATTTTTGTACACAATGAGCTAGCGCCCCCATATACAACCGCCATATTCAGTTTACCAAATCTGAGACTAAATTTTGCATTTTGGGTATTTTCAGAAAGTTTCAAATTTGGGCAACAAGCCAAAAAGAAAATGCTACAAACTTTGAAGCTTATAATCTTACTATTGAAGAACCCTGAATGGTTGAAATTTTTTAGGTTGTAATAAATTCAAGTTGGTTGAAATATCTTACGGTTGGATCGGTCAAAAAGGTTTTAGATCAAAAACTATTTGTCTTTTTATGAGAAGGGATACTTTGGAGTGTTTGGAGAGAAACATAGTTGTGGTCCTCTAGGGGTTATAGCATATATGCCTAATATGCCTAATCAAATGTCAAAATTCATTACTAACTTTCTATAAAGAATATTGAAGCTATAACTTTAGAAGATTACAAAATAATTTATTTTTAAATGGTAAGTTTTTGTATGATTGTTTACAATCGAATATACAATGTGTATTAACATTGAATTAGGAATTTTTGCACTTAGGGGTATGACAATGCACTTGTCGCCCGTTGAACAGAAATGGACCTTTTTTGAAGTTGAAGGGGGTTATAATTTTGGTACTCATGGGTTTTGGAATTAGGAATTGACGACGTGGGAATTTTGGAGGTTTCAATTTACTCCAATCATGCAAATTTGGTCACCATCCGTGTCCCTCACCAAATGGCTCCTACAATGCTTCCATGCAACTCGTATAGCTTGCTCTACTAGATCCGCACTCATCTTGCATTCCCCGTCTTCTCATGGGCCAATCCTACACAATCCTCATCTTCGCAACCCATTTGTCTTGTTCAAACTCTAGCACCTTTCCCACATAGAACAATTGTTTGAGTATAAGTGTTACTGACACAATTGTCCCAAAATTCATAGAATACAAATGGCATTCCCTCATTACTTAGAAAAAGGACCCAAATGAAGATAATCTTTGAATTCAATTTTCAATAGTGTGCTCCTCTACATTGCAATGTTATGCTATGTATATTCTAATAATATATTCATTACCTTGTTGATAAATCAAAAAACTAAAAACATAGGATGCTAAAATAAATTAGAGAATAAACAAATGTTCCTAGAAAAGGAGGAAAAAAATTTAGAAGAGAAGAGAGAAATTTAAATTTGAATTATTTACTTGGTAAAAACTAAAATTTCAAAAAAGACCAAGGAAACACAAATTATTTTACTTAAACAAAATACCAAGAAAATAAATAGGCCGAAAAAAAAAAACAAAAAAAAAAAACCCCCAAAAAAGGACACAAATAAAAAAAACACTAAAAAACAAAAGAAAACAAAGAAAACAAAAAAACAAAAGAAGATCATTTAAAAAATAATAAAATAAAAACATATTTAAAAATTAATAACAATAAAAATAATAAAAATAAAAAATAAAAAATAAAAAATAGCTCCTGCAGCAGCGGCTACAACTGGCCTTTGTCAACCCTGCAAAACTCCGCGGGGTTGACAAGCGCGCCCTTTGGGAGGGCGTGCTTAATTATCTAGCAACCTTTTTAAAAGCCTATTCTATGTGCTCCTATTATTTAAGGCCCACACCACCTCGAAGTCCACATTTTACATTTCACCTCACAAAGGTAACGCTCTCACTACTCACTTATTTTGCAAATAACAAATTATTTAGGGTTGTAAAGCTCAATATATAGGCATTTTAGGATGTATAAATGATTCTTTTTTCATCAAAAAGATTTAAACTGCATATCTATGATGATTTTAACCTTGTTTCCTTTAATCCTTTGTAGACGTGCTTGATTGGAGCGAATAATCGTGACGAATAACATATCAAGGTAAGCATCATTTTCAAAAATCCGTTTATTTTTGGAGATGTGTCATTCATATGTTGTTTTCACCTCGAATTACAAGTGGTTATGTACAATCTCATTTTGAACATCGAATTTGGATCAAACATAGAGGCATCAGCTGCTAAATTTAGCATATTCAATGCCAGAAACTCAAATCTTTAATAAATTTCTCTATTTCTAAAGGCAAATTGTATGTTACGGTCCCTAGAGGTTAGGGGCACCCAAATTTCATATTGCGTGTCAAGGATTTCTCTTTATAACTACTAAATATAGCAAAATATACCATATATGATAGAATTTGATGTAAATTTCCGCAATTCTAAAGAAAAACAACACGTGAAGGCCCTTAGAAGTTAGGGACACCCAAATTTCATATTGGGTTCCGAGATTAATAGTCAAAAGCTGCTAAATTTAGCAAAATTTGCCATACATGCTTGAATTTGATGTAAATTTTCGCAATTCGAAAGACAAACACCACGTTAGGACCCCTAGAGGTTAGGGGCACCCAAATTTCATTTTGGGTTCCGAGATTTATAGTTAGAATTTGCTAAATTTAGCAGATTTTGCAATGCATACACAAATCTGCTGCCAATTTCTGCGATTTGAAAGCAATACAGAACATTACGGTTTTTAGGGATTACTGGCCTTGAAATTTCATCTTGGGTTTTTAAAATTATAATAGTGATTTGGTAAATGTAGTTGTTTAGTTAAAGAAGTCCAAATTTGACTTATATTTGTTCAATTGACATTGGCAGATAATTGTATGACGCTTGGAGTTGATGGATTAGACCACGACCTGGAGGGAGTGAAGTATCGTTGTTTGGGAGAAGAAGATAATTATACATATGAGCAAGTCGTAGTGGAGCAGTAATATAGATCGAGAATGTATTCAAGGGAGAACCCTTTGATGTAGTAGAATAGTGCAAATATTATTTACTTTATAATGTGTGCTTTCATTTTTATATAAAATGAAGCGTTTTGTTTTGACTTTTTATTAGATAGTAATAAGAAAAATATTGCACATTATATTTAATTCTCTTTTAATTCATGGCAACTCCGATATGAATGAATGTGTTTAAAGAATGAGAATATATGAATTTTAGAGGGGTAAAATTTCAGAAAAGTGCAAATTTTGCATAGTCGTGGCCATCGGACAATGCACTTGGCTAAGTGCAAAAATTGCTAATTTAGTGTTCATTGCATATGAAATTGCATTGCCCTTGAGGTTTCATACTTGGTAGGCGACATTCAATATATCTTTCAATTCATAGTGAGACTTTTTGTGGAAACCTAGAATGTGCACATTGTTGTTTTCTACACTTTTGTGCAACCAAATCTCAAAACTTGGTCATCATTATACTTATATTAATTATTGTGCATAGATAATAAAATGTCATTAAAAAAATCACCAAAAACAAATTATGGTAATAAAAAATGACAATTATATTAGCATACAATGGCAATTTTTGGTCATAAGAGTTGTCGATCATACACTTTGTCACATAAAAATGTATAAGTAGTGCCATAATATGGTGATGTTCATTTGTCATTTGACTATACAAATTGGGTATATATAAGAACAAATTTGACATTCGTGCCTACATCAATATGTTATCAATCGTGGCCAAAAAAGTGTCGATGTAAAATGTAGTATGCTAAGAAAATTATATTGCAGAAGATGCTACAGTAGTAATAAAGACAATAATATAGTGGTGATTAGAGTTCATACTTAACCTAATAAGAGCTAGGTTCCTTGGGTGAAGTATCGCACCAAAAGACAAATTTTTAGAGACTTCGGGGGACCAAGTTCCACATTTCAAGTGAGCTTTTGAGAAAATAGTGGTGGAGAAGTTGTCACGAAGTACGGAGGTTCTCAAGCCCAAGACTTCATGGCAACTTCTCCCTAACCATTCAAATTTGTTCATGTTTCACCTCACCCAATCAAATTTGTTCATATTTCACCTCAAGCAAGTCCATGGAACATACACAACTTTATAACCGGATATGAAACAAACCCAAGTTCCGCTATTCCTCTCCTCTTGCCTACTTCCATGGGCAACTTTTCAAACCCATAAAACTTGGCTCTAAGGATGCCAAGGCCAAAAACAACATCTTTGGATGACATTGTATTTGTTTTAAAATAACATTATCCTTGTCTTTGGATGAATTTTGTTGACTATTGGTACTTCATGAACTCGGTAATAAGTGCATCTTTTCAATAGACTAACGATGTGGATTTGAGTTATAAAACAAGAGTTTGACTCTTGAACAGCCCGAAAGCCCTTTGAGACCGTATAGTATATTTTGTATTTAGTGGTATTTCATTAAAATAACAATGACCAAACACTTTTCAGTACAAAGTAAAAATAATAATCATGATAATATGTATGTAACAATATATCACAATTCATATATTAAGCCATAATTGAACAATTATAAGGCTAAACACGGGTTGTAGAGAGGGACTCCAAGGGGCTTTAACCCTTTAGTGCCCAGGTAACCACTAAGTGGTCACTAGATCACTAAAAAATGAAATGCTGGAAAATCTGTGAACCATCTCAGTCCGGTGTGTGAAGTTCAGATGTGGAACTTTAGATCTTACAGATGATGCTAAAAGAAAAATTTGGAATCTGACTTTCTTAGCTATCCAAATACCTATGTACAAAACACCAAAATACTGCAAATACCTCAAAATACAACACAAGTACTATGTGGTATTTCTTGTCTTTGCAAGTTTGTTATCTTGTATTTTTTTTTGGATTGTGTTCTCTTATTCATGTTCCATTAGTGTGTGTAGTCTAATCTTGATCAATGTACCAACTCCTTTCTTATTTGAACGTATAAATTTTGTCCTAAACCGTACATGGATAAGTCACTCTCACTTATAAAATTATGTATGAGTCTGTTTTTGACATGAAAGATTGCAATAAAGAGGTGTTGACACGGGTCATTGCTGAACATCTTCACTTTTATTTTTGAAAATTTAACCCAAATTCTATTTAACCTTGAAGTCACACACCCCCCAAAATCTCATTTTTGAGTGTGCATTATACGGTGCAAAGATATACTATAATCTTCCAATCCAACAGTCCGATCTTACTAAGATGTAACCAAGACCTGTTTCATTAAGCTATGCTTACATTTGTACGGTTGAATACTATTAATAGAATTTCAACAGAGAGATTTAAAAAAACATCATCCAAAAAATGGTGGTTTCTCCAGAACCACCCTGGGCACTAAAGGGTTAAAGGGTTAAGGCATTACAAGCACTCTTATGCCACAATCAAAAACCATTCGTTTCCATTCTACAATTTTTAAAATACGGAAGGAACACATGATTTGAAACCTCCATAAAATCTCAGACCTAAAATCAAGTTGACCATTTAGGCCCACTTTATACTTGGGGCCGGATTGAAGGCCGGCCCGAACTCTTTAAATTTCAACCAATTTCAACCGATAGGATCGTTCGATTCTTTCAAATCCAGCCCAAGGGCTTTATACTAGGGCCGGGCCGGAAGGAGCAATTTTTCCTATGTGGCGTCCTATGTGGCATGATTTTGGCGCCAAATCTTTGGGCCGGTTTGATGAAATGGGGACAAGATTTGCCATGGCCCGAACTCCAAACTTGGGCCGGATTGAATCAGGCCAGCCTTCCATCCAGCCCCAGCCTGTGTATAAAGTGGGCCTTAATCTTGTAGTCTTTTGTGGTCATCTCATGATTGAAAACTTGCATTCTCACTCTTATCGATTTGTTCATAATAGGAATTTTGAAAAGCTGCAGCTCTAAGTTTTCTACATTGTTTATTTCCAACCCAAAGTTTTGCAAATTCATATTCAATGAGATAATGTCATACTTCTGATTCTCAACAATTTTCACTGAGTGATTCACCAAAAAACTTGTGTTGACGACACAAGATCTACAACTCAAGTCAGTGACCTCATCCTACTCCATCCTAGTAACTTATTGGTCAACTCCTTGAGTACTGTACAAGCGCTTTCTGTTAAAAAAGAGAAAACACTTAGCTGAGGGTGTTGTGTACATTCCAATTATTGCTCGGTACGTTAGGAACACATGTAAGTAGGCCTCATTGTGCACAGAAATAAGAAGGTTGGATTTGGCATATAGTTTCCCCAAAAAAAGAAATCGATGTTACAAAAGGGAGTAATTAATGTGATCCACGATGGATGAGGTATTGTGTCACAAATTTTCTACCACAAAAATAGAAAAAGATGATACACGAAGACATTCTCCACCACAACAAAGACAAAGGCACCTAAGTGATTGGCATCACACCCTCTGCGACTTCCATTCCTCATTGATCTTTGCCCATGCCAGCATGTATGGACAAAAACGGTGTACAATGTCACCCACCCCACTCTCTACCTACTTCAGAGGGATGAACCGCGAAGAGTGGGTAGCTCCGATACCGGGCCTACCGTGCTTCACAGGCTTGTACGAGATGGAAAACTCCGCCAAGTAGTGTCCAATCATCTCGGGCTGCAAACAAGCAAGTGCAAAATTAGACACCCGTTTCAAGCTATTACGACAGTCCTCACTGTTTCAACACCAGTATCACCACAAGCTTTCAAACAAATGTCAGAGTTCCCAAACCCACACCCATAGAACCAACAAGACCAGGAAGGCATCGAATTCCAGTACCTTGATCTCAACCTGGTTGAAGGTCTTGCCGTTGTACACACCGATAACGCTGCCGATCATCTCTGGGACGATGATCATGTTACGCAGGTGAGTCCTCACAGGCTCCGGCTTCTCGCCAGCTGGTGCCTCACGCTTCTGCAATATTCAGGAGCCGAGGTTCAGAACGATATAAAACGAAGCCAAAGCACAGACAGATTACTCGCATAGTATCCTTCCTAAAACCCAGCCATTACCGAGTCAACGATATTAGGTCCGGATTATCGTACCGCTTTGCGGAGCTTCTTGATCAAAGCCATGGGCTTGCGCTTCAACCCACGCTGGAACCTGCCAAAATAAAACAATCAATCAAGGAACTCGATATGAATCACAATTGTGTAGTCTAGCGCCACACGAAGGAGCTTCGTTCCAGTCAGAGAATATTTCTCCCAAGTCACCATGAGACCTAGCTTCGTGGAAGTTAATCCAAAGCGACGGTGCGCGGTGAAAGGTAAACTCACAATTCAAAAATTCTGCACGTTAAGAACCATGATATACCACTTCCAAGACACAGTAATGAAACCGCCGCTAAGCTTTGGCCCTCTGGCAAATAATTGCATGTCAAAAAACCTTAACCCTTCCATGGAGGTACACTAAACCCTATTCCTGCTGCCGGTTCTGAACCCTAAAACTGCAGGCTTCACATTTTCAACAACCTGCACAAAATGCAAGCCTCCAAACGAATAATCTCCGAAGTAACGCTGTTTCATGGGAGAGATTTTAGGGTTTGGTGTGCGAACCTGCGGCGTGCGCGAGCGTGGAAAAGCTCGACGAGCTCATCGGAGCTCATGTCAAGGAGGGCATCGAGATCGACTCCGCGGAAGGTGAACTTCTTGAACGTCCTCTTCTTGGGCTGCTGAATCTCGACATCCGCGGCAGGGTCCGCCTGCGTACGCAAAAACACGATTCATGAGACCAAACGCAATTAGGACAAGGTCGGTTTTGCAGCACAAGCAACCTGAAGGGAAAGGGGACGAGGGCGGGCCTGGTACCATGGTGGAGGGAGGTACGGGGCTTTGGTGCTAGAGAGGTCGGAGCAGCGGCGGCAAGAGACGACCCAGAGTGCAGGGTGAAAGGGAAAGCAGCAAAACCCTAGTCGGAGCTTCCAAGCTTTCCCTGGCTCGCGCAACTACAGGTCCAGTTAGGGTTTCCGAGACTCCAGAGGAGGAAACTATGGATGATAAATTCATAATTCTGTTATGTGGATGAACTCCGTTGACTGCGCCCGACGATTTACACTCCTCAAGGGTACCCTTTTCACACTGTCGATCAGCCGTTTCTTTTGTTTTTGGGCTTTTTAGTGCAATAAAAAAAAATCTTGTTAGATCGCCAAAACATCTTCAATCTTTTATATAATATTGGATGAAAATTCCATATTTGGATGAAAAATAACATTGAATGTGGGTGAAAAAAAAAATTCTATCCAAACCATGGATGAGTAAGTGGTTGTACCGTATTCAATTATTTTGTGTTGTCAATTTAGCACTCTCTGAAAATTGAAAAAAGAAGGGTTGTTTTTCACATTGTCGATTTTAGGATGGTTCAAAACATATCTTTGTTGAGTCCTTTCTATTACTCTCTTCTCTATGCATTGACATGTCTCTTGATGATTGTTCCCTTTAATCTAAAGTATCTTTTGCTTTCAATTTTCATTACATCGGGATATCTTTCAACAATATGTTCGGATCGCAAGATCAAATGATTTATAGTCGAGGTCGATTGCCATGTGGATGTCTATAATAAGACTACAATGTTTATTATTTATATGTATATATATATACACATCGGTAGGCTTAAAGGGTATGTGATTCATTCCCATTTTGAGTGTTGACCGATGCATGGGGTGCTGAAGGATGTTTAGATCCATGGATCTAATGTGCCTCGACGGTTTGCTATACTTAGAGGATTCTGCTTTAGTTAGAGGATCCACAAAAGGTTGTAACCTTCGAGCTGAAGAGCATACACACTTTGCATTTTCATCCAACAGATGTATAAAAGAGAATTGCTTAAAAACCATAGAGGTCTATATATTTCTGTGGCGATATTACAATCGTATGTTCAAAAAAAGGCGACGTTTTCTAGCAGTACTAGTGCAGTCAACCCAAAATGTGCTAGTACCTCGATAAATAGTTGCCTAATATTCAACCATTCCAGCGCACGGCTGGCGTAAAACATGAGTAGATATTTAATGTCCTCCGTCTTTTTGCTATTCTGAAGCTTGTTGTGTTATTCCAACCAGTCCACGCAATCCTAGGGGCTAGATATTGGAGCTAGAGCGTTGGATATTAGAGCTATGCTCTTTTCTGGCATATGGTAACCTTCTCCTCCATTTCTGGACTTGCCAGCTGTACGCCGCGTAGGTGTGATGAACACGAAGGCCTCATTTGGATTGGCTTGCTGTGGCTAGAGACGGTAGTTTCTATTATAGCCACCTCGCCCACCACACGTTGATCCTCTAGCTGTTTGGCCATTGTGGCCTCCCGACTATATTTGGGTGTCGAGCGAGGTGCATACTAGTTGGCGTCAGGAGAGACGTTGAGATTCATCTTGGACCACGATCGTTTCCCACTTGGCCCAAGACTTGGAGTGCTGGGATTGGCCACGATGAAGCTAGCTAGCTTCAAGAGTCTTTCTATTTGTCGCATCCTAGCCGCGTCTTTGTATGCAAGTAGTAACGTGGCATGTGGATCTACAGCAAACTGAATTGCTGCTTCCACCATTAGCTTTTGTGAGTAAGCAAAAGTGATATGGTGCCTCACTGCTACTTGAGCCACATCAGAAATCCACACTGTAAATGCGCCAAACTTAGCTGCCAAAGTAGGAAAGTTTTGCTCAATAGGAAAGAATTGTTCAAGGTGATTCAACATGTACCAAACCGTGTGATCGAACCACATGAAGTGTCCCTTACATCCTGTGGCCGAGTTGTGGCTACACAAGCATCTGAGATAGGGCCTTTGGCAATTCTAGATTGGAGCATAGTACTTGTCATGTGTCACGTAGCCCAACTGAAAGCCCTGCTTTGTATGGATCTTCACATTTGGTGTCGGGCTTTTCTGCATGTCATACATGGCCAGAGAGAAACCATTCGGTATATCTTGACCTTTTTGTAGAAGTCTGGTATTGTGAATTGCATTGGCTTCCAGACCCTTCAACTCCTGTGAAGAGATATACGCCCATGTTTTCCACATGTTGATAGTGATGGGGGCTAGTAAGTTGATGTTTGGTAGTCCCCAATAGCTATGGTCTTTGGCCACCACTTGATCCTCCACGGACTTGTGCGGGGTGAATAGCACATTAGGTACACGTCCAGAAGTTTGCAGCTTCGCAACATTTTTCTCCGACTGTGATAGCCGAATAGACAACGCGGGGTCTTCCAGAGCAACTCGGTGTGTAGGTGCGATCTTGAGGCTTGCGAATAGTAAGTGGGATTCTTAGGAATTTGTTTCGAATAGGCTGGCATTAATTTGGAGCCTTCTTGTGGATTTGCATCCTTCAGTGCCACGTCCACCCACTAGTAGGATTTTGGTCCTTTATAACTGGTCTTTTGTTACTCCAATGGTCCTAAACAACTTTTTTCCTCAAAAATTGAGTCACAAAGGACCATTTAAGTTACAAAGGACTAGTTATAAAGGACCAAAATCCTACTAGTGACCAGTCTCGTGTTAGTTGTTGTGAGTTTGAGCTCGTCCGACTCGTATTCCAAAATCGTGGCCAGTTGTCCGTGTGCCTTCTTCAGCTCCTCTAGTGCTTTGTTTTTATCCACTATGGCGAATGCCAAGATACATGTTCGTTAGGATAGATCAAGTGTCGAGAGGAAAAGTGGAGCGTGCATCTCCATCTTCATCGAGATCCAGCGTGCTTACCATCTTCATCGAGATCCACTTTTCCTCTCGACAAGTTGCTGAGTCTTGTTGCTGGTTAAATTCATGAATTAGAGGTACGTCCAAGGCAGCCAACGTCGCTTATATCGCAGGAGAAGGAGTTGGTAGTCGCTTCTTATACTCGAGTTCTTGCAAATTTGCATGCCACCCGGTAGTCCTTTGCATGCTCATCTTTATTCATGATTTCAAGTCTATGAGTAGTTAGAACTAGATAGAGGTTCACTATCTCTATGAGGATTGAATGCAGAGAGAAAAGACATGTAAACCCAAAAACATGGCAAGTTCTAACTATTCTAGATGTTACTGCACATGTACAGATGTTTCGTCACTTTATTCCATAATGTTTTCAAACTTTAATCAAGTCCATTATTGGTATTTTTCAAATATCCTATGGACGGGAGGGTGAAAGGCATTACAAAAATTTTGAGGCCTCCAAAGGGTTGCAAATTTGGCCGAAGATGCCATGCAAAAAAACAAAAAACAAAATTTAAAAAATTTAAAAATTGAATAATTTTTAAAAAATACATTAAAAATCAAATTCTACGTGGACAAAATTTGGCTACGTCAAATCAAGATTTTTTATTTTTTAATATTTTATTCATTATTTTAAGAATAATAATTTAATAACGGTTTAATTATAATTTGTTTTACTTTTTTTAATAATAATTTTTAAATAATAATTTTTTTTTTCTATTTTTTTTTTCCCGGATTCTTTTTCTTTTTATATTCATTTTTGTGCATTAGGGTGCTAGTTCAACTCATGGCCCTTTGGAGACCTTAGAATCTTTCTAATGGAACATTCATAGCTTTTGAACCATTTTTGGCAGGTTCCTTTTGGTTGTCATTTACACTTTACTATATCACGCACCTCTAGGGTCGTACATAGTCTAGCTTTGCATTGAAAGGCACAACTCGTGAGGAATCATTCATACTGTGAGAATAATACTTTGTGCTATTCAAAGGTATTATGTATATCACAAAAGCATGCAACTGTATCAAAGTTCTGAAATACGGCTAAACTCTATGAATTTTTGATCTTGACAATTAACTACACTAGCATATAACCTATACAAAATCGTTCAACTACTTATCAATCAATAGTCATAAACAAAAACCAACGCTCACGTTTTCCTTATTGCTACCAACACTCTGCGAAGAAGAACCATTTTGAACAGTTTGACGCCTATGTTGAGGGTGCTGCCTCACCTACATCCATAGCTACAAAACATACACTCAATCAATTTCGTGTGTCTACAACATTACTCCAGTTGTTATCCTTGTCACAACACAAGTATAAAAAATCAAAGCTTCTTCAAGTAATTATAACATCATTTCCTCTCAGTATTATTTCTCGGCTCCCGTATGTAAACCTGATTGGCCATTGATCACTCAACAATCGCTTGTACAACGTAACTGTTATTGCGCTCTACTAATAGTGTTAATCACCGTAGCGCCCTTTGTCATCACAATTGGCAAACATTGTAGCCACTACAAAATGTGTATAGACTTATAGCTGACGCATGCAAGAGAGGTGGTCTATACAGAGGCATCTATCTTTAAGCCCTGGTATTTGGTGTTGGTTGGACTTGTGTCCGGACCCCATGCATGGATTGTTATAGTCCTTGCATCATACTCATCGACTTATAGTCCATTTTTAATTCGGACAGAGTGGAGCCGTCCTTAACTGCCATAGGAACTGGACAACTCGTCGTGCTTAGTCCTTGAGCCAGGGTCAACCCTTTCGGGTGATGATTCACCCATGTCATTTTGAGGATGTAAAAACTATATTGTATAGTGTATAGTCTTACAATTATAATTGGTTCTCTACGTAATCTCTATACATTGCGATGTTTACTAGTACCAGTTATTTCACTGTGGTAATTAAGTGTACTAGAGGATTAACTCATGTAGTCCTTTTTCTTGCTTCCCTTTACAGTGCTTTTGGATTAATGTTTTAGACCATATCGTAGAATGCTCGATATGTACGAAACAATATTCCAGACACAAAGAGAGAAGGAGAAAAAAAAAAAAAGAGGAGAGAACCCTGCGCGACCCTCTGATAGAATGAGACCTGGTATGTCAACACTCTATTCGGAGGTGCATACCAAGATTTTCTTTGTCAATAACGTAGATTGTGAATCTCTCTATTGCAGTAATGAGGGAAAAGGTGAACTCAACTATTAAGCATTGTATAGTGACATGTAGAAATCCAATAACATAACTGTGAATCATATGGTATCACTTTTTAATAACTTGCCTAAGGCCTGACATATAGTCCATGTGTCAACCTTGGTAGCTGGAAAGTGACTCTGGGTGAGCTATGAGTTCACTTTGTGCTGTAAACGTTCTGCTTGGATGTCGTTGCACTCTAGTAATGACATTGTAGGCATTTCTTACGGGGCGGTTGGACTGGAATTTGATAAGTTGAGTGTCTTTGAAGGGTAGTGCCCGACGTTTGTCAAAATTCTTGATAAAGAAGTTAGAAGGGATCTCAAGATTAAGGTCAAACTGGAGGTTCATAAAGTGCACCGAGATGCCTCGTAGAAGATCATCCGGGGAAGATTTCTCTATCTCTGGTTAGATTTCCAGTATGCGAAGTGGATAAATCCAATACATGTTACTTAAAGTGCGTGGTTGCTCCGGATCAATGAAATTTTGTGGATTTTGGACATTCAGCCAACAAATGTCATTAATGTATCAAAACGCATGGTTAAATTTTGACATAAGGTCCGTACAACCCAAAGCAATCAAATGTTGGATATTTTGACTTCATACGTCATTAGATATATGTTGTACCATAAGGGTGAGCAACCGAATCCCATGGAGATTCCTTTAGTTTAACACCATATGCTATCCTCCAGCATGACCTTGCAGTTACTCATGAGCCAATTGTGTAGTGCTATTTGTCTCTCAATTGACATCGGAATCCAACATCTGTGACAAAGCAGTGTTGTGCTCAAACGAGCACAGATGGGTGAGCCATCAAATGAGATTTTAATCCATAATTGGGTCTCAGCCTTGGGATGCAAGAGTGTTGCTTCACGATACCTTATTTTTAGTACAAAAGTAACAACATTGATGAAGTTATCCGGTCTAGAGAGGGGAATAGACTCAAAACATTTGGTGATATCTGCTACATAGATGTCATATGTCTCATGTGGAAGATTCAGTGTAACTTGGAGCACCAAGTCAATTATTCCAAAAACGGATGTGTCGGTTTTCAAGAAGGACCCGTATCCATCCACGGTCTTCTTTGCCCATACTCAAAACATGTCAATGATTTCTATAGTGGCTATAGTAAGTAGGGTGGCAATATTGGTGTACACTGTTTGGAAGGCATTAGTGAGCCATCGATATTTGAGTATGTGTTGTTTGTAGGAGGCAATGAGGAAGGGTAGAGCATTATATATCGGGAGTGCTTCCAATAAGATCTCCAAGAGTTGGTTTTTGACTGAGTCAAAGACTGAGGTAGGCAATTCCCATGTATCTCCATCTATGCATGGAGTAAATTTATCACTTGATAGACGATGCGAAGCTTGCATATGAATGTGTTTAATACACACGAAGCAAGGGTTGTTACTAGCCTTATCAAGTCCTAAAATGTACATGTGATTCAAAAGCCAGTTGAGTTCATTATTCACTGCTAGGAGTGGGAAGAGGGCAGGTCCAGACGACCTAAACCCGGATTTATTTGATCGGTATGCATTTTGAAGTTTGTCAAGGCACAGTTGCCTTAAGAAGGAAGAAGCTTCATGCAAGTCCAGAGCAAAGTCCTGTAACCGTAGCATGGTGTACATTTGTACAAATGCATCAATGACAATTTTTAAAGCTTGGGTGGTGTAAGTAGGAGAGAGAGGTATGTCGTTGAGACCCATGCTAGGGGCTGCACGCAATTTGGGGTTATGGACGATCATTAGTTCCGTGGTCCATACATGTGGAGTTGGTTGAGAGTAGCCAGAATATTAATTCCGTGACAGTAAGGGGATCCAAGAAGCACTTAAATCTTTTAGTAGAATTGCACATACATGAATCATTTGGGTTAAAGAAATGTAGGAACGAAAATTGTTTGAATAAATTTGAAGGTTTGTAGATCTTGGTTGCAATATTCCTATCATAGAACCTGGAAAAAGCAATGGAATCTATATCAACATGTTCTAAAAGACCAAAGTGAGAAAAATCTCTTTGAATGCCAGTCGTAAGTCCAGCCACTCTAGTGCACGACTGTAGTATGATATTGGCAAGTATTTGATGTCCAAAGTTTGCTTGACTTGTTGTAGCCGGATGTGCCCATATGCATCCTTTCCAAGAACCATGTTGGGTGTGTCTGCACAAGCACAACATTCTTTAGTTTTTTGTGTTATTCCAGTCTAGGAATTGGCCCTTTGTGGATGCGCGGTCAAAGTGGGGGGTTGGCTTGGCAGCTGAGGTTGCCTCGCTACGAGACAGAGTTGCTGAGTGAACTTGGGGTACAAAGTGAGCTCCCGAAATTACTCGAGAGTTTTTTTGGCGGAACTTAGCTTGGGTGCTCTGTGAAGCGTTGCGGTGAGTACCTACGTATGGTACACGGGTCCAGTAAAGACAAATGCCTCGTTTTGGCTAGGAACCAGAAGACCGACATGAGCATTGAGAACGTTGCGAGTTGAAGCCCGTAACTGGAGAGCAGATTGTGGCTTTTGCCGCAACGTACAGTTATAACCGCTCCTTCCACCATAAATCATGTTGGGTGGAGCACTACTTGGAGTGACATGATGCGAAGGCTCAAAAACCGAGTCAAGACTCACATTGCAGTTTATGGAGGCACGCAGTCGCTTATTGGGGTTGCGAGGACTGGATGTGAATGGATTTGCTGCAGAAAAGCTGGTTGGCTCAATCCATCTTTTGACCTGGCGGACTCTTACACCTGAAGGATAGGATGCTAGCAGCTTAGCCTGAGGATCATTTGCGAATTGTAAAGAAGCCTCCACCATCATGTCATGAGTGAAGTGAAGAATAATCTGGAGTCTAATCACGACAACTTGCACAACATCACTGAGCCAGATAATGGAGGCTACAAACTTCGATGTCAGAGTAGGATACCCATGGTCAAAGAAAATATGGAGGTAATTTACCATAAACCATATTGCATGGTCAAACCACATGACATCACCCTGACATCCTTTTTAAAAATTTGGCTTGCAAGTACATTTGAGGTATTGTCTTTGGTAATTCCAAATTGCTGATGAATACTTCTCAATACGCCAGTAGTTTGAATTCAGTGTTTGTTTGATCAGGATGTGGACTTCATTGAATGCACACTTCTGGTGATTAAAAAAGCTAAAGGGAAATGTTCCAGGGATGGTTGGCCCTCTTGAAGGAGGCCAGTCCCTTGGATTGCATTGGACCTTAAAGCTTCAATTTCGGCAAAGGTCATGTTGATCTAGGTCTGCCGCATGCATGGATACAAAGATTGGCGTAGTAAGACTAATGTTTGGGAGACCCCAACATCGATGGGCTTTACTGGCGACTAGAACTTCTACTGTTCTTAGAGGCGTGAACGGTATCACAGGACCCTGTCTAAAGTAAGGAGCAACGCCATGTCTTTCTAGGCTTGAGACGTCTGTATAGTTTCAGCAAGATCCTCCACATCAGCCTTTTGAGACATATCAATATTCAAACCATTTACAAAAGGGTGGTTGGCTGCCGATGAGGGACCATACAACGTTGTAGCTTTCTTGGGAATCTCATGCGGGTTGGCGTTCTCGAGGGGATCATCGACAAACAATGCATTCTGTTCAGCCTGAACCACTTCCTCAACCTCCTAGTCAAGAATGTCAGCAAACCGGGTATGTGCAATATGTAGTTGCACAAGTGTTTTCTCCGCTAACCCCGTGATAGTGAGATTCAGGATCAGAGTCCACTATGAGAGATCTGAAGTAGAAATCAAGAGTGGGGCATGTTTACCTTCTTCATCACAATCGAACAAGGCCAATTTGTCTTATTCTTGTACAAAAGCGTGGATCTCTGGGGCCTTGAGGGATGCAAGGGTAGCCTGGACAACTGGTGACAAAGCCGGAAGCGGTTCTCCATATCCCAACAAAATGAGATGCGAGGCCCAGTGGCCATGAGCAGCGGCACTAGGGTCAGCTTGTATGCAAAAGTATTTAAACACATAAACAGTTAGAAAGTATCAAAAATTCGCCATTTTTGAGTGGATAGAAGGCAGAGAGAGCAGTAACAGTCAGTGGAAGTCTAGGTACCTCTTCACTATTCAAGAGTTAAAATAAATCACATACAAATCTAATATCATGATATATATATATATATATATATATATATATATATATATATATATATATATATATATATAGCACATCAAGGTCCTGCCACTTAGTTATCGACTTTTGTATTTTCAGTAGTGTCCTTACAAATAGCATGTCTTTGTTTGTGGTTGTGAAGGCTGCAGGGTCTTTGTCATAGCAAAGGAGGCATATGTATATTGGTATTTAGCATTATGACATCAAGCAAATGAACCAGAGCCAAAGTATTTCCAAGCGTAAGGTGAGAGATCATGCAAGCTAACACATCAGATTAAGAACCGACTATCAAGAATAATACCAGCAAGGGTACGAGGGCAAGGGTGGTTCTTATGTATGTACAAAAAGTAGTTAGAACAATGTATACTAAGTAATCAAAGATGATCATCTAGTATCTAGTATAGTTGAAAGAGTCCAAGGTAAGAGTGTTATTAGGCAGAGTGTTATTAGGCTAAGTGTCATTATTGCAGGCACTTTCATAAACAAATTTCGGGAAGTCCTGCCTCACTTGTGCCCATGCCCCCAACAATCAGAAGTGAGTGTTAGTAGACGCACACCAGGTGTCAACAACAAGACTTCACGTTGTTATCCGAGCCTAAAATTTAATCACACACAAAAACAAGCAAGATCAAGCACCTAAGCATGAAACTACGTAGTGAACATGCATTTGGTTCCCCTCACAATCATCTATGGTAATCTCTCATTAATCACACATGCAAGAGCACCTATTGAATCATTTCTATATGCAATCTGTAGCCGGACTGGACAAGCAGCAAGCACTACGGCAGATCACGAAAACCCGCCAAGATCCAAAGAGCAAGAAGGATCTACAGCAAGCATTGTCATGCAATAGGTAACCCTACGTCACTTTGCAAGCTCAAGGCAGTTGGATCGAGGGAGATAGGGAGACCCATGGAGAGGCTTCCACGTCAGCGGGTATCAGCCCAGGCAACAACCCAGGTAAGCAAGAATCGAGGTCCATATGCATATCGATACCTTTCGTGAGCAGGGGTGATCAATACTATGGTAACTCCATGTATGTATGTCATGATATGTAGTTCCAGTGCATATGTCTAGTGTACATGTATTGGAATGTGTATATTGGTGCATATATCCAATGATTTTGTCTTGGTACTTATTTCCACTAGGGCTTATTCCCAATGAATAAGAACTGGTGTGTATAAATTCAGACATGTGCGTATGAAGTATATTAAAGTAAATCAAAATACCATTCCGAACAAGTGTGTATAATGTTTCCTCTTGTTTGTACAATGGTTTATATGATACAACTTTGTAGAGAGAAGACAATACAAGATACTCCAAGACAAGTTTGGGCATTTTCTATTAGTCCAATTATCAAGATAATTTCATGCCAAAGATTTGTAATTACAAGGAGAGACCAATCATTTCACATCTAAAATGTGATTAGACTCTCAAACGGGCTTTTTGGAATGTTAAGGTGTGACCATTCCACGGGGAAGTCACTTAGTGTAAATTTTGGTATACACGAGCAAACAAAGGGTATTTAATGAGGGGCTATGAAATAATTGGAATATTATACTATTTATAGTATATTTAGGATATATTCATGGTATATTCTAATAATATTCATAAAATATTCACAATTTGCTTTTAAAGCACCCTATATCACTTCTAAAAATTTATAAATTTTATCTCAAATGAATAAAAAACACCCTATATTTGTTCTCTCAAGGTTATCTAAATTTTTGACAGTGACTTCCCCGGGGACCATTCCTAAAATGGTCATTTTTAACTGTTAGGGTGTGATTGAGCCCTCAGATGGTTGTTTCCAATCGGGAGGGTGGAAGGGTTCTTTACACGTCAAGGCATCGATCAAGGCTTCAAACTACAATAGTAATCTAAAAAAACCATTGTTGCAAGGGATGCACCCTTTATTCAACACACTGCGTGAGGATCTATATGTCACGCTTTCAATATATGGTACCTTGTGGGTAAGCACCGAGTGTGTTGTTCCAACAATTATTGACCAAAAGGGTTTCAAGCACTCATCGAGTAGTCAATCTCTTATTCATCATGCACCAAGCAGTTAGCAACGTCATAGAGTATAAGTGGTTTAATTTCGCCCCCTTCTTTCTGGTATTGCAACAAAACAAGTAGCTTGCCAAATATCTATAGGACCAGTTTGTAGGACTTTCAGCATGTCCAAAACGTTTGGTCCACCAAAATTGGTTGTCACTAATATTTCACGCGTAGTAAGTATGTAGTCGATAAGTGTAGAACTAACAAAATAATTGGAGAATGGACTTGTAAGACAAATGTTAAAGAGTCCAATTATCAAGATATATTTATGTCAAAGATTTTTAATTACAAGGAAAGATCAATCATTCCACAACTATGGTGTGATCAGGTCAAAATGGTCATTCCTAACTGTTAGAGTGTAGTCGAACCCTGAGATGGTCGTTTCCAACCGGGAGGGTGGGAGCGTTCTTTCCATGTCAAGGCGTTGATTAAGGCTTTGATCAAGGATTCAAGCCACAATAGTAATTCGAAATAAGATTGGTTGTATTCCACGGTATCACAAGAATTGTGTCAATCATACAAGGAGTCTAAACAAACCTGCCGCAAGATCATGGAAAGCACAAAACAATGGAGGTGGTGCATGTTCTTGAAACCTACCAAATCTTCAACTCTAGTACCTCTGTTTTCAATGTGAATGACAAAGAAAACGAAACATGTGGATGCAACCAGTGAAGGAGAAATGCAGACTGCTGTAATCTTAGAGCAACGCTCTAATCTTTGGAAGTCACGCCTCACTTGTGCCCATGCCCACCAAGCATACAATAAGTGTGTTAGAGGACGTACAACAAGCGTCTTAAGCGTGGTTTCACGTTGTTATCCGAAGTAAAGATTTTAGCGTACAATGAAATAGCAAAACCAAATTTCAAGAGTGTATCACCAAAATATCATGAAATAAAGATACACAGTTAAAGTATCTTTGCGTCTCTACAAAACACACAAATAGCAAAACTTGAGGAGTCATTTCGGTATCCATGGAAGTAGTTGGGTAGTGTCACGTGCGATGTGACGTCAGGCCTTGCAGAGCTTGTTGGATTGTGTCAACACACGCGGGAGGAGCGGCAATAAAAGAGGGCACTCTGTCTCTGCATGCCAATCTTCAAGGCGCAGGAACCAAGGTAGGGTTGATGACCGGCCGCATGGGTATAGGCTATGTATCCTATAAGACCAGCTAAAGGGCTCCTATATCCGTCCTGAGCCGAACATGATTGTAACCCGTGTGGGTTCAGTGACTGGGAGGGTATTCATCTCGTGTATCACAAATGCAAGGTTTTTGACATTCAAGCTGAGTTCGTCATTACTCTGCTCCAAAATTCGCATCATCGGTTCACTACTAGAGAGTGCGTCAAAACCAAGACAAAACCAAGACACATCTCTTGGAACCAATAGGGAATGGGTTTAACGTAGCGAAACCGAATTCATTGCACAGAACCAACAAGTTTTCTCTTGGAACCAACAAGTAACCAAGTTTTCTCTTGGAACCAACAAGTTTTCTTTTAAAACAGTAAATAAAAACAGTAAATAAAAAAACAGTAATTAAAACAGTAATTAAAACAGTAATTAAAATACATTAATTAAAAAACAGTAAATAAAAATAGTAATTAAAAACAGTAATTAAAAAACAATAGATAAAAACAGTAAATAGTATGTAGTAGATAGAAGACAGTAAACGATACATAGTAAATATTATACCGTATATAGTAGATATTATATAGTATAGAGTAAATAGAAATTAGAGAGTAACTTGGGGCCTTTATATACAAAACTTTTAAATACTCCTCCTATATCATGTGTGGAGTGGTGGCTTAGTGGCTAAGGTATTAAGCGTGGGTATCGTATCATTGTAAAGACCAAGTACCGCCAGCTTGGATTTGATCGATGGATGGAGGCCTGTGGCTTCTCCGATCAACAGAAGAAGAATTTCTTTACAAAGCTCTGGCACCCTTGGCTGCCGAGGAAAATATCGTCGATGATTTGGTTGACCATTGCGGAGGGTCTACCGCTGGGAGCTTGGAGAATCAGGATTGGCCATTCAGGCATCTGTCCACTCTGTATGGGTAACCACCTCCAAACTCAGGAGCACGGACTCTTTACTTGCAACGCAGTACGTCCGGCATGGGACAAACTCCGTCATCTCGTATCCCTCTCTGATCATTGCATGCCACTGTTCATTTGGCATGACGCGCTGTATGGTCAGTTAGGAAGACCTCAAGCACGTGGACCCGGTCCCGGGACACCTGATCCCGACGAGGATTTCACGTGGGATATCGGTACCTCCTGTACCATCAACAACGGTACACCTTGGTATGTTATCCGTTGTGCTTTACTTTGGTTCCTGTGGTGCCAACATTGTGAGCATGACTTACGCAATGGAGTGTTCCATATTGGGGTTGCATTGTATATGGCTTGGCAGTGCACTGTTCAAGTGGGGATGGCAACATGGCGATAGTTACAGAAATTCCGCAAAAAATGCGACCCAAGTAAACATGCGGACATGGAAAACAAATTCTTGTCCATCTGGTGTTAAGGGAATTTGTTCTGTGTGAACACCAGGGGAAAACCACAATGGAATCCCACCCCTCATAGGGATTTTCTCCCTAGAGAGTACGCGAATACTTACTCTTCGGTACGTATTCATAGACAGGAAGCGGCTGACCGGGAGATGCAACCCTCTGTTTCAGAGCATTCCCAATCTTCGATCTTGCCAACTCTTATTCCACATTCCAGGACGCAAAATCATGGAGATGCTGAAGACCTTGCCGAAGTTATTGTGGGTCAGTTATTGGCCGAGATCCAAGACGAGGTTGATCGTGAGGAGGAAGATGACGAAAGGCAGGCGTGTGATTAACTTTCCCTTCCTGAAGACATACAGTCTCCTAGATTTCTTGCTTCGCATAATTCTCTTTGGACTAGTCTTTAGACTGCTATTTGGTAGTTTTTTTGGTGAACCCTTGTTGTTCTACCCTTGGTTTCCTTGGTGTTCTGTTTTTAGCTCACCCCTAGTTTCTTTTAGATCGTTAGATCTTCCTGGCTCGGGTCTTTGGCCTGGGCTTGGCACCCTGGTTTTGAGCTGTTGCTCCTTGGGTTGGCTTTCCCGGCCTGGGCGTTCGGGGTGTTTTCCCCTCTGGACTTCGGTCCCTTGTTTTAATCTAATACCCCGAATCGGGCTTTGAGGCTTAGTGGCTAAGGCCTCCATGCCGGAGCTAAGAGGTTCAAGGATCAAAACCCCTTGGCCCCCGCCCTTGGCTTAGCCTAGCTTGGTAGGTAGGTGGCTAAGTCCTTGAGCCTAGACTAGGCTAGGTGGCCCGCCCTTGGTATGTAGATGTCTAGGCCCGGGATGTGAGGAGTGGACTTACTAATGGACATCATTTTTACTACTAGTGTGACTTGGACATTGAACCAACACCGAACCAAGATAATTCTCTTGATTGTGATCCGGAATCAACTGTTCCTAACCTGCACACGAAACCAACATAATTTCTGTTGAATTTCTCTTACACCGGAACCCCATTTCTCTAGTAGTGGTTTTTGCTTTTTGAACAAAGAATTTTGTTCTTCAGTTGTGGTGTGTTGTGTGTATTGTGCGTAGTCTTGGCAAAACATACACTAGAGATAGAGAGAGTGTGTGTGGAAATTTACGGGTAACCTAGAAAATCACAATCAATTTTTCATCCTGATTCGAAATAGTTATTGTATCTGACACTTGGATACATTCACAGTAACACGACCCAAGGACACTATAACCGATGATTAATTTAACGGATTGTTAAGCAATAATCTTATCATATGAATTGATAATGCAATATAAATTAGTAACTACATATAATAGATGTCATTATACAATATACTAAAGTATGACGATGTTTGGGAAGTTATTGGTACTCCGAAACGACTAAAATATGGTCGTAACCAGTCGTTAATAACGACTAAAATGTGCTAAAATGTTCAAAATATGTCGCAAAATGTCCTTAAATTTTTCTAGTATCTACATAAATTGAAGATATTATTTTCTAAGCACTCATCAAGAGTCGTTATAACTAGGCGGGGTTGGCTCGTTTTATTGTGAATGCACCCACTTAGCTGGATTTCACAATTTATAAAAATATTTTTTATTTTAAAATTGAATCTTAATTGGTGGCACCATTGGGGTATCTTTAGTGATAAGAAAAATTTAAAGGAGTTAGACATCAATCCCTAACTCCTCCAATGAACACAAATGGTTTGTTATTATATGTAAGTAGAGAGTGATGTTCAATTTGAGGGAGTTTGGGAGCTACAAGAGAACGTCATTGGGTACTTCGGTAATATCTCAAGCTCCGTCAAATTGATCATTATTCTTTGATGAGTGAGAACATGGATGAAGAACTGAATGAAAACACAAGTAATAGATAATGTCCTAGGAATCAGATGAAAACGTGATTTATGGATGAAAAGCGAGTCGATAGATTTTTTTTTCCCAAATAGACCAGAGCCCATCTCGGTGGCAAGGATATTTTAAAGTGTTTTTGAAAGTAGCACAATTGGCTATCAACCTTTGCCGGGGAGGAATATTTCCAATTTTAAAGGCAATAATCTCTAAGATATTATCATAAGTAATTTCATGACTTAGAATCCGGCTACGTGAGTTTTAGAACTACCAAAGCATTTCTAATTTTTTGACAAATTTTTAGTGGGCAAAATTAACCACATATTTCATTTTATTATTATTAGATGATTTTTCACCAATAAAAAATAATAATAATCTACTTATCATTCCTGGTTCCCTGCGAACCGTTGGATCTTCACATGGAGATCCACGGCCCAGAGACCCCTCGAAATGGACAGCCCATCCCTGAGTAAAGGCCTCTGGTTCGCGAGGAAGTGTTTTTCTTCTCGTGTTGCTGTTGCCGTTTGTTGTCAGTTTTTCTTCTGTCTTGGATCGCCACCTTCGTGCCCTTTCCTCTCCCGATGGCGGTAAACTTTCGAAACCTAGCCTTTTTTTGTGCACTTTTATCTTGATTCAGGCGTCGACATTGTTCCTACGCTGCAGGGTGCTTCTTTTTGAGCTTTTTTTCAACCAATGATGTTGCTTGAGATGGTTGTGATTTTGTCCGAGCTCAAGAGTGAGTGGGGGTTGTTTTAGCTGAATTGCATAATTTATTTCCCTCCTGTATGTTTCCGTGTTCTTGCACAGACGGTACCGGTGAATCCGAAGCCCTTTCTAAATGACTTGACAGGCAAGCCGGTCATCGTGAAACTCAAGTGGGGCATGGAGTACAAAGGTGCGTTGTTTCTCAGTCATTTAAAAACTTAGTTCTGAATGGAATACGGTAGTTGTGGTTGGAGTGATGCCGTGAAGTGTTTGTTTCTGAACCCTCTTTAAGCCCTAATTAGGGTTTCTGTTTGAGCATGGTCCGATGTCGTACCTGTTTGGAGAGGAAATTATCGCAGCTGTTTGCTTGTTAGCGTTGCTCTACATCCGAACACTATGTGCCAATGGAAGTTATAATGTCCTGTGCAGCTCAGATTGATCTTCTGGATTGTTTGATTATAAATGGTACAACGGGTGGGTTTTAGCGTCTTAATAAAACTTCTGACGAGGTCATGGATTGTTTCCTGTTTTTGTGGGAGCAGGTTATCTGGTGTCGGTCGACTCATACATGAACCTTCAGGTAATTAATACTCAGTTTCAAATTCCTTCCTGTTTGGCAGTTGAAAATGAATGTGATGTAAGGGATTATGCATCCGCCTGAGTGCGATAACAGCCCGAGTGCACTGTGTCCAGGGCATCCAGGGCTGTAATGGGATTTGAGTGCCCTCGATTTCTATAGCTGAGAATCTTCGGAGTGCTTAACGTTGAATGAGGATACGAGTGTGTAATGTCTCATTTATGGTTTTTCCTCGCTTTTCCTCGTTTACAGCTAGCAAGTACGGAGGAGTATGTGGATGGGGCATTTACAGGCAACTTGGGAGAGGTCCTTATTAGGTATGAAAGTTTTCTTTGGTTAAATTTGGGCTTCTTGGTCCTTGTGGCCATTTGAGTTAAATCTGTTGCTATTCATCTGTTTCTCCGTGCAATATTTCTCAAACTTCCAGTTTTTGATGTTTACAGCCATCGTTCTGATCTATTTTTTTTGTGTTTCTCTTTTATTTGCAGATGTAACAATGTCATGTACTTGAGAGGTGTTCCTGAAGACGAAGATGTTGCTGAAGACGACGATTGATGAGGTCATAGTAGATGTATGATAATGTGGGTGCTGGCCGACATATTCGCGTATGGGCTTGTTGTCCTTCAGCCTCTCTTCATACAAAATGGAGCCCAGTCTTTGCTATTGGGAGGGGAATACCAGTAACCTTTGATGACGATATTGAGGTTTGTGCAGGCTATGCCTTATCAAATGTCATTAGTGATGCTGGATCGTTTGTTGGTTTCAGGCGCCATAGCTTTTTCTAAAGCCAACCTCTCTGAGACCATCAAGGGATGACAATTTGCCAATCCTTAGTTTTCAGATCCGTTCGTTACTCAAGTTAGATTGTAGGAAGTGCCATGACTCAGCACATCTTGCAAAAAGTTTTCCATTAATTTTGTGAAGGCAATGAATGGCCTGGACGCTTGAGAAACTCTCATATACCGTCAAAATTGGTGACTTTGTTTCCCTTCTTCAAATGAATCAAATCACCTAACTAGTTTTTAATAATTTCTATACAGCACAAGGCAGGTAGATTGAAAGTCATGTTTTCTCTATACTTGGGATATCATCAAGCTGAATTACAGGAAGCATCCCAAAACAATCAGTGTAGCATGTACTCTTTGATGCAATTACTGTGGACTACGATAATTCTAAAGATTAACATCTTTATCTGTTCTTATTTGATCAGTTTAATTTGCAACCGCATGGTTAGAGAGTGAGTTTGCATATGATGGGAGCTAATTTGCATAGAACTTCAACTTGTACTTTTAGAACTTTACACTATTAGTTGTCTTGCATCTATGTGCACAAAAATCTCTATTGTGGGCCTTCTTTACTAGAAGAGAAGATGGTGAAAGCATTAACTTGACAACAAGAGAATATAGTTTCTATGCTTCAAAGAGGGTGTCCACATGGAGAAATTGCAAGAACTTTGTATGTTAGTGTAGGAAGTGTGCATAGCCTTTGAGAGACACATCTTTCCAATGTAGATCATGCACGTGGAGGTAGGTCACAGTTAATGACTAGAGTGATGGAATGATCATGTGCTAAAAATGACTAGAGGAAGATTAGATACTGCTCTAAATGTGGCAAGATGAGCCCTCAAAGAGTTTGGGGTTAGAAGTGAGTGCTCAAATTGCAAGGTGTGTACTTCGTAGAGATGATTTAGGTGCACAAGTGAAGAAGTTGCAACTTTCTAGCAAAAATGTCAAGGCACGTTTAGAGATTGCAAGACTCCACCAAAACTAGATAGTAGATGATTGGAGTTGAGTAAGCTTTTTTGATGAGTTTAAAATCAACCAATTTTGTTCAAATACACAGGGAGATAAATACAAGATTCCCATATGGGAAACGTGGACAAATTTCCCACAATTGTAACTTTCCCAGATCAAAAATACACTACAATCATCCCAAGAAAGTTACAATTGTGGGAATTTTCTCCCACTTCCCATATGAAATCCCATGTGGGAATGTCTTTATTTCTCCCCGTGATAGGATGTCTTGGTGTTGGACACATGATCCAAAGGAGTGTTTGTCGCGAATTGTTATTCAGACAATAAAACATGTTGGTAGAGAAATTACGATTTGGGGAAGTATGAGCATTCATGGACCTAGATTTGTATGCAAAGTAGAGGGCCGCATAAACCAACATCGTTATCAGGAAATTTTAGAGCAAATTGTCAATAGGAAAATTCAGAAGTTTGACTTAGATCCTTCTTTTGTAATTTTACAAGAAGACAATGCTCACATTTATACCACTAAGATGTTTCTGGAGTGGTTTTCGCAGTAGTGTTTCACTCTTTTACCTTGGCATGTTCAATCGCCTTATTTGAATCTGATTGAACATTTATGGAAAATTCTCAAATGACGATGTGAGCATTCACCAAGTGGAATGATTGAATTGTGCGATCCTGTGGTAGAAGTTTTCTATTCTGTTGCTTCAAATGATTGCAGAAGGCTTGTAGAAAGCATGCCACCCCGAATTGCAACTTTGCTAGGAGCAAAAGGAAAGTGGACAAAATATTGAGTGATTCTCTTCTTGGAGTAACAAAACTGATCTAAAGTATAGGCAAACTTTGAAAAAAAATCTTTCTTAATTTAACAATGTTTTGGACGGAATCTTTTTGAAACATGTATGTTCTCACACATAGTATCTCAATAAGATTACTATCTACGAGTGCATGTGTTTATTTTTCCCCCATGATTGATTGAATGAAAAGTTTGCAAACATCAGATCAGTTTTGGAAGGCACTGTATTTTAATCACCCTATATGTGGACATTGCTGGGGTTAAAGGAGAGATGAGTTGCTAAGAGCTTTTCGTGTTTGGTGGTCAGAGAACTCTGCTCCAAAGTACTAGATCTGTGTTTGGCTATGGCGTCTCAGATCTAGATCTATGTGCAACTAATGTATAGAAGATAGTGGGCGTTGTAGAAAGCGAGCGTGATGGCGATTCTCATTAGTCCACTAGTCTAATGCATAGATCTAGATTGTGGGCATTTTAACTAGAAAGAGAGCGTGATTGCGATTCTAATAAGTCCCCACAAGATAGATCTCATTGCATATGCATTAAGTGTACTTAGAGAGTAGATGTGGAGTCACAGCACAAATTTCACAGCAAAAGCAACGGAAGAAACAAGAGCATCTTGAACCACCACTCAAGCAAGAGACCATTGAGCAGCAAGCGAAGGCGCGATCTGCGCCATCTCCACGAGCTCTTTACAGGCAACATTTTTTCCACCTTTCTATTACAAAAATCACTACGCACATTTGCTTTGTTTTAGAGATTGAGACTTATTCTCAAATAGATCATAGATATACCATTGCTATTAAGTTTTATTGCAATAGAACTAGATATACCTACATAGTTGTTAGAAGCAAGATTAGAGATCTCTACAAGCTGGTGAACGGCAAATTTGATTATAGCATTGATAGAAATGCATTTTGTTGCATAGTGGTAAGAACGTATTCCCATCATACCTGCGATAATCAAAGCCCACAAGTCAAGATCGGCAGCAGCAAGCATCAAGAAGACAGACCAAGAAGGAGAGGAACAAATCTACACATGTGGGGACAACATCAACGTCAAACGCATCAAATGTCAAGCAAATGCAAGTGTTGAAGACAGCGGCAACCAAGAAATCAATGTTGGTTTTGAAGACAGTGGCACTCACGCAGACAACAGCGTTGCTGATTGCAACGGTAGTACAAACACCAAATGTGGCAGCTGCCACAAAGCAAGACCCTGCAGCAGAGACAACAAGAAGGTCGGAGGTCAAAACCCTAATTTTCACTGCAAAGTTGCTGAAAAGTGGAGAAGAAGCAGCGGTAGTACAAGATCAGAGGTTTGCAAAGGCAAAGCTAGAAACATCACCGTGAGAGACAATCGAGATTGCAACGACGTACACACTGGCAGTGGAGATCATGACCTAACGAATTGGGCAGAAGGAAGGCAAAGCAGGGACAACATCAACAATACAAGCAGTAATTTCAGAGGAGTAGAAGAACACCAAAACAGAGGCAGGAGCGTAGACGGACCAGGAAGCTGCAACAGGGGCAGCAAACCAGAAAACCGCAACAATTGCAAAAAAAAGAAGAACAAGGGAGCAGGGGAGCAGAGTGAGGAGCAGGGGAGCAAAGATACCAGGAGAGCAGAGAACAAAGTCGAACTTGGAAGCTGTTGTAGGAGCGACAGAAATCAAGCAGTTAGCCTCAACAACGGAGGTCGGAAGCGGGGAGCCGGCACTAGCTACACACAGAGCTAGCAAAACAAAGGTAAACGTTCAAGCAACAGTAGCAGCTGTAAGAGAACAGCAAGTGATTCCGTGAAAACCAACGCAGAAAACAAAGCCGAAAGAGTCAGAAGCTACGGCAACAGAGGAGGCAGAAGCTGCATTGAGAGAGTCAAAAGCTGTCAAAGCACAGACAATGACTACAATAGCAGGGACTTCGTAAGAAAACCTGGAATTCACGACGGCGAGGAAGGATCAAAGGGCAGCGGCGGTGTCAGAACGTGTGCGAGAACAAGCCGCAACAGCTGCAGCAGTGGAGCTGAATCGATCACCAACAAATGCAGTCGTGATAGTGAATCAGGGAACAGCAGCTGCAACGACGAGGAAGGAGTCGATTGCAACGACGGAGAAGGAGTCGACTGCGACGGCGTAAGAAAGCAGGAGAAGGTATATCGGGAAAAACGCAGCAGAGAAGACACAATTCAAGGAGAAGGCGAAAACGAAAGACGAAATCAGAAACGTAGGTTGGGCGCCGGCAGCAAAAGAGTAGAGGACCAGAAGCGGAGCCGAAAAGAAAGAGCCGGAGGTGGAGACTGCGGACGCCAAGGTGAGAGAAGAACCTGCCACAACGAGATTAGAAGACGGCAGAGGAGGAGACGAAGGCAGAAGTCGGCAAACGGTGAAAAAGAAGACTGCAGTCGCGGAGGTAAGCAAAGAATCTGCGGCGGAAAACACAGAAGGCAAAACGGCACAGACAAGAAATCAAGCCACAGGAGTCAGCGGAGCTAGCAAAACCAAGTAAGTAGAGAAGGCTGCAGCGGCAAAGACGAAGACTGCAACGGAAACGGTAAGGGAGCTGCGAAGGCACGGGGAGGCACGATAAAGAAGCTGAGAAGACACGAAGGCGGAGATTGCAGCAACAACGACGAAGAGCAAAGCTACAGAGGAAACGACGGAGAGGAAGGCTGCGACAGCAGAAGCCAAAGAGAAGGCGACCACAAAGGCAAAGGGAGAAGTGTGGAGAACAAGCAGCGCCAACGCTTTATAGGAGCAGGGAGAGGAGAAACGGCCAACCACAGCAGAAGAAGCCCAAGGCTCCTAGCAATGGCTTCAAAGAGCGGAGCTAGGACCAATGAGGATGGAGCAGTCAACATGGATATGGAGTGGGACTCCTCTATGACCACAAGTTTGAAGCGCATATTGGAGAAGAAGGCGGCCAACAAGGAGAGCACGATGGGGGACAATGGAAACAAAAAAACCAAAGGTACTCCTACACATGCCAATGACTCCCTCTCCATTCTCCCCATCCCTCCTACTCTTCCCTCAACCTCTCATGGGCATAACACGGATGATATGGTTAAGGATTCCAACATGGATGACATAACTAACGATAGCCCGGTTAAGGTGATTATTGAGCCACGCAAGCCTAATTTTTGGTTAGGCTTTAATTTCATGGAATTGTTAGGCCATGAAAATGGTGAAGAGGCCATTTTCATGGATGAATCCTTAGATGACATGATCACTAGAGGCATGCTTCCGATAGAGGCCGAAGAAGCACGCCATGCTATAGTTGCATTCCCACGAACAACCCAAATCCTCTATCCTACGGAGAGAGAAGATGAGATTTTGGGGCAACACTATAATTTAACCCAAATCCCTTTTGAAATCCCGGTTAATCCGACCACGGGATTAGCCCTTGATTTCCACTTAGAAATCCACTTTGAAGTGGATATTAACAATCCCTTCTTCCATGATGACATTAGAGCTAAAGTCAAAAAGAGATTATTTGACATGGACATCCCTCTTGGCACGGATATTATCGATCCAATAGCGGTGCTTTGTTTTAGCACCAAGAGGGGTGGCCAAAGAGGGTTTGGAACGGTGTAATCAAATTACACCTTCTAAAGCCTGAAATTGATGGCATTAACATGCTTAACCCCTAACTGCCCAAGCAGGCGTTTTTGGCCTGATGTACAGATTTCATCCGTATTTTCTCATCCGTCATGCACTTTTTGTGGTGTGATTTTTTTACTGAATTTTTTATGGGAAGTTAACTTCATGTATGTGTGATCCGATCTAAAAGGAAATAATTTTTGAAAAAATTATGCCTCATTTTGTGTTGTAGTGTTTCACCAAAAATCTTGAAGATTTTGGTCTAAAAGTGTTCATGAAAAAAAAACTATTAAAATCAAGCATCCAAAAAATTTCCAAAAATCGCTACACCTAAAGTACTACATTATAACCTATCACAACAAATTTCATCCACATATTGTCAATATCTTATTTGTAATTGAATTACAAAGTAATCTTTTATTTTATGTTTCAAAATTTATAAAAAAAAGATTAGTGATAGTAGTCATAGATCTAACTGTTTAGATAGAATCTAAAATTAAAAATGTATAACTTTTATTCATACATCAAGTTCTAAATATTCATATTAATTGCATTTTATAATGCATCTTTGCAAAACTGCCTAAACTAGACATAGGTGAGGACGTTTAGGGGTTAAAGGGCTACGCCTTTTTATCCTAGAGTTGGACACGGTTGATGGTTACTCAAAGACACCTTGCCCAAAAATGTTTTTGGGCAAAGTGTGCAAGAGTTTTCATAATGTTGCTAGGAACACTAACTTATCCGTGTAGATTAAGAGTGACAACCTAGTTGATATGACCGCTAGTGCCATTTTTTACGATGTCTTAAGAAATAGTTTTCTTAAGAAGCAAGACTTTGAGATAGTTGATGTCCAAAAAAACACGATTTACAGCCATGCCTTCATCATTGCGCTTACTCCAAAGCAAGCAAAGAAAATTAGGCTTCATCAAGTAGCGGCTAACCAAGAGATCATTATGCCTCATAAGAAAATTAGCCAAGCACCCCGTATTACTCCCGAGGCTAAGGCTAAAAAGGATGCTTTATCCTTGACAGTCACTCTCTCACTTACCCATCTTGATGTCGGTGGTTGATACCACGGAAGCTATTTTCAAAACCATGGAAAGCAAGAATGTGGCTTCCATATGGTTTCATAGGGAAGTAGGAACTAGACACAATGGGAGTGCTAATGTTCAATGTACAAATCCCATTGTGTATAGATCATTTGTGAACAAAACTCATGTGATTGGAAGGCACTATGTGGACTTTGCACTGCATAGAAGAAGTTTAGATGGATTAGACCCACCCACCAAGGAGCAAGTAGAGAAATGGGGCTTCAACGACATTACTGCAGCACTAGTCAACACTGTGGCCACATTGGTGACAACAACACCCACTATCAACAAAGGAGGATGTGCTAACAATTATGGAGGAGAGCAACAAGACCATTAGAGAAGAAAACAAGAAGATGAAAGAAGAAATTGAGAAGACAATGGAGAAGAAGATGAATGAAGAAAGACTCATCAACAACGCAAAACATGATGAACTTCAAGAGAAGATAGACCACATCTATGACATACTCATGTTAGCGGTCAAAGACATCCAAGAAATCAAAAGTAGTACTTCAAGACCTACCTTAGAATACCAAAAAACGTAGATTGATCAAAGACTACAAGGTAGAATACATAGTATATATATATTACTCATACTATACCAATACATTACTATATACCAGCTACATGTACTGTATTAAGTACATGTATAGTATACAAGTAGTATACATTTTAGAACACATACGCGTATATATACGCCGGAACATAGAGTATGGTATATTGCATACCAAAAAAATACCAAAAAATACTTATACGAATAGAGTACCTATATACAAATATTACACTGTATTATTATACCCCAAAAATACAATAAAATGGTATATACCAATACCAAATACAAAATACAGATTTGTACAAAATACAAATACAACAATATACTTATACAAAAAAAATTCATACAATACCAAAATACAAATACCTCTCTACAATACATAAAGAACATACTACAAATACTCCAATATATACACAAAGTTTTACAAAAAGAAAAAGAAAAACAACAAAACAAAACTAAATACCAAAAGAAACAACATTATAATAAAAAAACACAACAAATTACTCTCAAATACCACATATAAAGCCCCACACACAAAAACACACAAAGATAACACACCCAAAAACACATAATACATAAAACAAAAAGAAATGCCAAAAACCCCAAACTTGGGCTAGTTAGGAATCCCAAGTTCAAACTCGGGATACTTGGGAACTCCAAGTTCAAACTTGGACTACTTGGAAACCCCAAGTTCAAACTTCGGCTACTTGGGAACCCCAATTTCAAACTTGGGCTACTTGGGAACCCCAAGAACCCCAAGTTCGAAACAAAAAAATACCAACAAACTTACACAAGACAAACAAATCACAATATAAAAATAAAACCCAATATTAATAGCACAATGTACAAAGTAAAAACCCATCTTTTTAAAAATGAAATATTTCCCCAACACCTTTTACTTTTACATAATGAAGAAAATACTACAAATACCACTACAAATACCAATACAAATATCAATTTAAAAACCAATAAAAATATACACACAAATACCAACACAAATATCAACACCACTACAAATACCAATACAAACACCAAATCAAATATCAATATAAACACCAACATAAATACCGATACCAATACCAAAATCAAAACAAATAGAAATGAAATAATAATTTTTCACAAATACAAACAACATACAAAAAAAATCATACACAAAACAAAAAATATCAAAAACCCCAAAAACAAATACCCCAAAAAAAACAAAAAAACCAACAAACAAAATAATTCGACTCGGCCTAACGGCCTCGTCCAAAGAAAACAACAACAACAACAATGGACTCGGCCTACCGGCCTCGTCCAAAATAAACAAAGAAAAAGAAAAAAGAAAAAATGGCCCAAAAATCTCCTCTAAAAAGAAACTTTTTTCACCAAATATTAATATTATGTGGGGACATCGAAACAAACCCCGGGCCCATGCCCGACTTACTAAAAACACACCCACCCACACATAAAAGAAGATCCAGAACATACTTTATACCAAGCACGATTAAACTTCAACCAGAGTACCAACATTTAGCAAAACAATTCTCACCTATCATAAATATAACACATCCAAATCACGCAGAAGCTAGTAATGACTAACCACACATATCAAATTACATATACCGAAACCAACATCATCCACCTCCAAGAATACTATACGCACTCATTATTACAATCAGTCCATCAAAAGAAACATGTGACCAACTCCTAATACAAACTTCAAACCCTGATTGGACAACACTATTACTAGAAAAAATGTCACTATTACAAAACATGTCTAAAAGACACATCTCAACTAAACACCCATACATAGAATTCATAGAAAATAACCAAAATTTAATAAATCCACCAAATACCATCCACAAAGAAATCTACAATTTTATTCATCAACACAACAATACTATAACCCTCCAAAATATGACTGATAAATTTCCTTTTTTCCCTATCAACTTATTAGAAGAAACCTTAAAAATATATGAACCACTACATGAATATACTCATCCCCCACCACTTCCAAACATACCCACACTACAACCACAAGAAATACATACAACAAATTATAATACGAGATTTATTACATGGAATGCCTCATCACTGAATACGGCTCTTCCAAACCTACATGAACTAATTGCCAACACACCTGATGAACCCGCTATCATCACAATACAAGAAACTAAATTAACCGCTACAAAATCCACCAAATACATACAAAACCTATTCCCAAAATACAAATTAATTTTTAACAACACATACGCCGTAACAAGATGTATGCAACAAAGAATGCCATACATTCCCGCAAGAGGAGGTTTCCTCACACTAATACACCAAAAACTACGCATATCCCGGAAATATCACCAAAATCCCAACCCCAAAGAAATATCATCCTATCTACAAATAATAAAAATAGACAACAAACCACTACAAACTTGGCTAATTCTTCACATATATATGCCATCACATGCAGAGGACATACAATATATACTACCGATTCAACAAAACACAACTCAACAAATCAATGCACATCCAAATACTATACACATACTGTGCAGTGACTTTAACAGAGATATAGCACTTATTGAACGCCAAAATGGAACAGACACGACCCCACCACAAACAGAAGACATCGAATGGAGAGCATTTACAAATAATCTCCAATTAGAATACATCCCAACAGATTGCCCATACTCCAGACAAGGGGGACAGAACTATAATCAAACCAGCCTAATAGATGGATACTACATTAAAACACCAGATAATACTCTATACATATCAACCACAGACAATGACCACAACTTTAACTCTGACCACTCACCAGCAACATTATACATACCACCAAACACCTTACTAGCAAGACCTATACCAATAGCAAACAAAACAACGAGAATTCTTAACCCCATACCACAAAAAAATATAGAAAAAATCAAAATAGAATATTTCGAAGAAAATTCACTACAAGTAAATGAACTTATCACAATACTATCAAATTATGAGCACTTTTACCGTTGCCGGTCAAATGTCATATGTCCGGCCGAGTGATGGGTGTATACAACTATTCCAAGCAATGGACTCCTCTTCTACCTAGGCGTTTGTGTGGGCATTTTCTAAGTTAGAATGGTGAAATATAGTAAAAAATAGCCAAAATGGGTGAGTGCCAAGAAATCACAGCACATATAAATGGTTGAATTGGACCATTAACAAGCACCTAAATGACCCCAAGCCTTACACAAATTACCCTAAGCACTTAGTGCCCTAAAATGGGCTTAAATTTGGGATTTAGGCTATCTTATTAGGGTTTTTAGACTTAAACATAAAAATAACAGCATCCACAAGAGATTGAAATGGTCAATCAACACACCCTTAGTCAATCCACAACCCCCACCAATTACCCTAGGCACTTAGTGCACTAAAATGGACTAATTTTGGTGAATTGGAAACTCTAATTAGGGTTTTGGAACTTAAACACGAGAATTACAGTACATACAAGAGATTGAAATGATCAATCAACACACACTTAATGCATCCACAACCCTCACCAATCACCCTAGGCACTTAGTGCACTAAAATGGGTTAATTTTGGGGGTTAAACCCTCTAATTAGGGTTTTGGCACTTAAGTACACAAAATTACAGCACCCTTACCACACACAATTTGATTCAAAATTTGCCTACAAGTGCTTAAATTCCACCTCAATTTGCCAATAAGTACCAAGTACTTGAAAATGGGCTAAAATTGGAGTAAAAAATGGTTAGGTGAGGTGAATTTGCACCCTCACCTAAAATGGCAGCACTATATCTAGACCTAAAATGGGCCAAAAATTGGATTTAAATAGTCCAATACACCACACAACCACTCCCAATGCTACAACACCTCAATTGGGAGTTGTAAACAACACAAATTCCTCAAGTACAAAGAATTCTAATATTTTTTGACACAATTGAACTAGGGTTTTTGTAATGGAATGGGGGACAAAATCCCGGTGAAAATTCGGCAGCGCTTCCGCGCTATGTCATGCACCGGGATTTTTGAACCCTAAACCTCAATACATCACCACAATGCAACAACAAAGTTCAACAAACACAATTGATCACACTTGAGCAAATAAAGAAATGCACACAACATTTTTTAGGCAATTAAAACTACCAATTTTAATGATAATGTATTCTCTCTAACCTTTCTAACAATTACTAGGTCTAAAAGAACTACCAAAAATCTCAAACATGGAATAATAAAGAGGGGGGAGGTCTCCCTCTGTAATGTCACCCTGGGTTCTGTAATATCACCCTGTCTATGAACATGGAAGTTGGCGATGGCGATCGTCCCCCGCACCGCCGCCTGGTTCTCTGCGTCCCGTTCTTGAGCTCGCCTGTAGTCTTCTTCTCGCCGGGAATTCTGCCTGTAGTCGGCGCCTTCGTGATTCTGTTCTAATCGCTCTTGATTGTGGTCATCTCGTCGCCGCTGCTTGCGCTCCTGATTCTCGTCGTGAACTGCGAACTCCGCCGCTACTGATCCCAGCAATCACCGTGACCTCACCAAAATCTTCCGCAACACCTTTGTCTTGCTTGTCGATTCCGCCCCTCTAAAATTCCAAACAGACCAGTACCTCCACTCCAAACAACAGCTAAGCTAATCCCCACACTTATCAGAAACCAACGCAACTAAATTCCTACCCTGAAAACCTCTCACTAATCACACACAAAAATGATGTATTCTTTACTATTTTTTCTCCTTAGCAAAACAATCTACACACTAAACAATCTTTTTCACTTCTTCTTCAATCCTCAACTCAAAACCTCAAGGCACAAAATTCTAGATCTAGATCTAAACGAGCATCTCTCTCCGAAAACTCTAACGGACACACATCACTAACTGGGAACCTTTGCGATAAGGGTGGGATTCAAAATCCCACCCAAAACTACATCCATCCAAAGCAAGCGAAATTCATCCGCTTGCTAACTTCCATCTTATCTCCTAAAACTCCCACTTAACCGGGAGTCCTAATTTCCCCCATTAACTCAGAAGGGAAACACTAAGCCAATTAGCCCAATAGGTTCAAATAATACACTAAAATACTCAACTAAAATAATGGAATGAAATAATAGATTAAAAAGATAGGGTAAACAATAAGCTAAAAGGATAATAAAAGTAAAAGGCTAAATGATAGACTAAAATAATGAATCAAAGAATAGACTAATTAAATAGGCTAAAAAAGATAGAATAAATAATAGGCTAAATTAATAGAATAAATAATCGACTAAAAAGATAGAATAAAGGGATAGGATAGAATAATAGAATAAAGCAATAGACCAAGGAATAGATAAACGAATAGGCTAAAAAGATAACTCGAATAATAAACTAAATTAGCGAACTAAATAGTACGCTAAATCCTATACGAAAATAATAGACCGAAGTAATAAGCTAAAACAATAGACTAAAATAATAGGTGAAATAAAAGACTAAATTAATAATCCAAAAGAATAGAGCGAAATAAACTAATAGACTAATAATTTGGACTAAAGGAATGGATTAGAATAATAGGTCACAATAATAGATCCGAACAATAGAATAAAATAATAGGGCAAATGGCTCAAAAATAAAATACAAAATACATCCAAATCATAGCGGTAACGGTTTACCACTAAAGTGGACCGTCTCGACAGTTCACACAAATGATCAACTAACAAACGACCAATGGCAAACATCATGCTCAAAACTAGATCACATGATACAAAAAATATCTGATAAAATTCAAGAAACTTGTAGTGCACCTTCGTTACCGACATTAACAAATCCTGCCTCACAACAAGGAGGCTTCTTACCAAGAAAACTACAAAAAGCATGGAAAAAACACCTATCTACCTACCATTTAATTAGAAAAACAATTTACATAACAAAAAATATACAAAATTGGCAAACACATCCAATAATCGAAAAAACTAAAAACCCATACAAACGTAACCATGCCACCACTCCCAACACAAGAACATGATCAACAAGAATGGATCCAATCATTAGTAGAAATAGCCAAGACAGCAAAAATACAAGCCCTTAAAATCACCACAAAATATACCCAAAGTTGTATAAAAAAGGCAATACTAAAATACAGACAATTATACAACAAAAGCCTGAAGAAAAAAAACAAAAAAGTTTTCAAAAATCAAGAAACACCACCATTAGACTGCATTTTGGATAGAAACAACAACATACTAACCAGCCCAGAAGACATAGCAAATGAAATACACATACAACAATCAATTAGTAATAGACCTACAATACCAACATGTTACTACCAACCCGAACACCCAGCACAATGCACTTGTGGAGTGAGACAATACCCATGGCACGACCTTGATGGCTTTATAATAGAAAAAAGAGGAAATCCACAAATACCACTGCATAAACACTTTGATCAAGAATCATATGAAATGTGTTTAAAACACCTATCTAACAACAAAACACCAGGCCCAGACAAAATCCCCAATTCAATACTAAAAAACATGCCCGAAAGCTTCCATAAATTACTCTTTTTATTTTTCTCACATTGCTACAAACAAAAACAAATCCCAGCCTCATGGAAAATAAGTCTAACCATATTACTGTATAAAAAAAGAAATCCCGCACAACTGCCAAACCACAGACCAATAACACTTGTATATACAATATACAAATTCTTCACCAGTACACTAACACACATATTATCAACATACGGTGAAAAATTCCAAATTATACACGATAGTCAACAAGGATTCAGAGCAGAAAGAAGTACAGCAAGACAATTACAACTCCTCATAGCAGCACTAGAGGACGCAAAATTAACAAATCAAGACATATACCTATTATATATAGACTTTAAAAATGCATTTGGCTCATTAGACCACACAAGACTCCTAGCTATAATGAAAGACCTTGGATACCCAGAAGATGCAATAATGCTAGTTCGAATCATCTACTACCATTCAAACACCATATTTACTGGTGAACACTTTGGCAAAACAAAACCAATACCGATTCAAAGAGGCACCATACAAGGAGACACACTTAGCCCATATCTCTTCATAATTTTTCTCAAACCACTCTTGAGATGGCTACAAAGAGGGGAAAACGGATACACATTTAGTACATCAAAAATAAAAATCAGCTCTGCAGCATACGCAAATGACTTGGCAGCCATATCAAATAATATAAAATCATTACAAACACAAATAAATAAAATTGACAAATTCTATAAATGGGCAGGCATGGACTTGGGAGTTACAAAATGTGCTGTCACTGGTTGCCCGAATAAAACCAAAATGCAACCAAACAAATTTAAAACCCATATGACAAACCAAAAAATCAGTTACAGAGACCAAACACTACCAGTACTCCATCAAAATGAACCCTATGTATACTTGGGCATACAATTAGTTCCATCACTAAAATGGAAACTCCAAACACATATCACCACAACTAAAATAATAGACCAATGTAAACAACTATCAAAATGCCCTGCCACTATTAAACAAAGAATCAATATGGTGGACACAGTAATCAGAGCAGGCATAGCCTACAGCTTCTTTGCAGTCCCATACTCACTACCAACCATTAAAAAACTTGAGAAGAAAATTATTGCAATCCAAAAAACAATATGCGGACTACCTAAAAGCACCGCAAACATAATAACTCAACTTCCCCATACTTTATTTGGACTAGAAGCCTTCTCTCTAAAGAATGCCTACCTTAGATGCATTGGTGAACAACTTAGAAATGCACTTAACGACAAAGGAAGACTAGGAATAATATATAAAGGACTAATACAACACATACTTGCTAAAGCTGGTGGTGCCGAACACATCCCAAGAATTAAACGCCAAGATTGCATTACATCACCAACAACACGAACATTATTCCTTCTGAAAACAGCAGGTGGTATACACCTAAAAAGCACAGAAGAAAACTTCCAACTCCACATGACCGAACTAGAAAAAGAATGGCGATCTACAGTCATAAACGAACTTCCACACTTAGACCCAAAACTCTCCATCAAACTATTATATAAATTAATGGCACACAAAATTTTCAATATAAATCAAATCATCCTTCCGAACGGTACAAAACTAATGTCACCAGAAGAATTCAAAATATACTACCAAAATCCAACTAAACTAGACAAAAGTGCACTAAACTTAGCAGAACAACTCTTTTGTGAACCAAAATGTACCCGAGATTGCCCAAATACATGCCGAATACACTTACCACCCCGTATACTAAAAGTGAAATATAAAATATATAACCACAGAATAATACCAAGAACACCAATAAACCCCGTACAACTCCCTCAACCTCCACAACCACAACAACCAGCCCCTCCACAAAACATACAAAACGATCCCATAAGATTCCCCATTCGCACAATATTAAACCACAAAACAATTACAACAAAAGACAAATATAAAATATCTAAAAAATACAACACCTACCTATGTCAATGGATAGACTCAAACCACATAACATACAATAAATGGTTAGAACAACGCGAACTATTTCCACTAAATCTACCAACAATAATACACCATAATCTAAACCTACTTACAAAATATTACACAGATTATAAAAACAAACACTATCAAAATATCATAAACACACAATTTACACCCGTACAAAATAGAGACACAAGATACATCCCACCTCCAACAATAATCCCCTGCATTAAAACATCCACAATTGAATGTAACCCAGAAAAAGACATAGACACAAACAAATGCACCATTCAAACACAAAATGATAAAATTCACATATATAACGACACCGGTAAATATATCACCACCATTCCGACTACAAGAATAAAATGGTTATGGCAACAATATAACAACAACAAATACAACATCCACAGACTAATACCTGCTATACAAACATTTGAAACAGAAGTAGTGTGGTTATACCAAAGATACGAACACAAAAACCACAAAAAGAATACAATAAAAACACCACACCATACCATTCCATCCAACATTCTAGACACACTAATAACAACATTTAATATAACACACTCATATTTTTCCTCACCAATTACATGCTCCATGAAATCTACCCAATTCTACTCAACATTCGCCAGAGACAAGATTTTTGGCTCACTAGGGACAGCCTTTCAATACAAATGGAAAGGCATCGGATATGCACACCCAAATGACGCCGAAACAACACAACAAACAATACATTGGGCAAGACTAGCAACAAAACAAGACCTTGAAACTGTCACCATCTTAGCAATACCAGACACCAACTGGTACCAAAATCTATCATCATACAACGGACCCTTTCCGGATACGTACGCCATCATACATTTTGCCGCGGACACCATTTCATATGACAAATCAACAATACCACTAGAACCCAACAAAACCCAAAACGAACCACTTGCAATGCACATATGGTGTATACACCATCAAAACAATAACATTGGCACAATAAACCAAATAGACACCATAAACACAACAATTGAAAATCTACAAATTTCGCAATACAATCTACAAACAGCACCACCCACACCACCAAACACAAAAGTTAACAAAAGCACAAAATGGAACAAACTCATATACCCACCCTATGACAATCTACAAAACATGTGGATAAATCCCCTCCCAAATTTCGAAATAAACACCACACTAAAATTTCTACCACAATACAGCTATTACATAGATGGATCCTTTTTACCACCTAAAGAAGCTGATGATGGCCATTGGAAAAAAGAAAAAGCTGGATATGGAATCTACAACTCATCTAAACCAGATGTACAAATATCAAAAAGACTGCCTGGACTACAAACATGCTTCAGAGCAGAATTAATGGCCATACATGAAACACTTTCACTAATCACCACTAAATACATAAACGAACATGCACATATTTTTACTGTTTGTCTCAATTGTATACATGTTCTAAACACACAACTAAAACACCCAACCCAACAAAACAACCACGCCGATAAAACCATATTAGAAGAAATGCTAAAAATGCTAAAAAACGAACACAACTAACCACAATATACAAAGTTAAAGCACACGCTAAAATTAACGGGAATGAACACGCAGATCAACTCGCAAAAGAAGGAACCATGAAAAGAGGTTATCAATTTGCAGCAAATCCACACGAATTTGCACATACCACACCTTACTACTTCCAAAAAGACACATGGCCCGGTCGTATCAAACGACTAGACAAAGGATCAGTTAGATGTTTGGAAGAATACATAAAGAAACATGACCGAGAAAATAACCTAGAAATATTGGCAGAAGACTTTCCCAACATTAACAAATGGACAACAAAATCCATCATAGATAACGAAATGTCCAATGACTTTTGGAATAATCCAGAAATAACAGACTCACAAAAAACAAGCATACTAAAATTTAGAACCGGTCAATACATGGGTAATGCCAGAAAACAATTAATTTTTGGCATACAAAGATTCCCCTCAAAAACTTGTCCCATCTGTAATTCACAAGATGCAGATACATGGCTACATGTACTTTTACTATGCAAACAACACCATATACACGCACTAAGAACCAAAAGACACAATAAAGCGGTATGGGAATTAAGAAAATTAATACTATCCTCAAATAAATCAAGATGCTACACTCTCATGAATGCGGGCACATTCAACAATAACCCACAAGAAAACACAGTTCTTCCAGGGTTATTACCATGTACTTGTAATCAACAAAGATGTCAATGTAATGCCAGATTCAAACCAGATATATTATGCATTAAAGGCCTCCCATACCAAAGCCCACCTCCTCTAAACCCTGATGATAACCTAACCATACAATTCATAGAATTCACATACACAAACGACAGATTTTCACCAGAAACAATTGGCAGAATTTTTTTTAAATACCAACCTCTAATTAATAACATCATACAACAAGGTTGAAAAGTAGATCCTATCATAGTCATTACAGCTGGAGCTAGAGGAACCATACACGTCCCCTCAATGAAACAACTAGAAACAAAATTCAACATTTGCGAAACCTCCATAAAACACACATTCAAAGCAATAAATACCATTGCCATACAATATGCCGGATCTATCCTCTTACATAAAAGACGTATAGAAAATAATCAAATAATACCAACAGATGTAGTACATTAAAAGAGGGAGGGTAGTGGTGAAAACCACTGCTAGCCACTCTTTTCAAACAACTAGCTCAACTTGTCTCAGGGATAGGAAGGGCCGGTTGGTTGGTACAAACTTTCCTGCCATGATAACTCACTAGCAGCACCAAGCCATGTGTATCACACCACTGCTCAACGAGCCCAACTGGTTTCGAACCCGGACCACATAATCGTGATACAATGCTCCTCACCAACCAACCAAAGAACTCATGACTTGGCGATAAAACGTTACACTAAACATACCTTTATACAAACTAGCATTCACCCAACATTACTTCGCTTTTTTCCTTTGTTATTGTCACTGTTACTTTGTTTTGGTTACTATAGTGTTCATCCTCGAAAGGGGAGAGTAGTTTTGTTCCAATGTCCCTTTATCCGGTGGGCATCGGGTCATTGACATTACGAACGGACATTTTATTCACGCCGGCCCTTTTTTAGGGTTGGTGTTTCTATCTATCTGGACATTGCTGATTCTTCCCATACAGTGATTGCATGGAAATGAAACAGTTCCAAATATCTAAAATTTATGTTCAAAATTCACAGTTGTGTGTGTTATGGGGATTTTGGATTTTGAGTACAAACAATTTGTACGTATTCATTATTGGGTGTGAGATTATTGACTTAGCAAATATACTTTTCATCTTGTTTATAAAATGTGAGTAGCTTTATCATTTTACAACTTGAACACCCTTAACCCTTTAACGAAAAAAATAAAATGGAGTTGATGTACAAAGCAAAGTTGTAAATGGAAGATCACATCTGTACGGTTGAATTAATCATATTTTTATATTAATATTTATTAATTAATTTTGCAAGGTTTTATTTTGAAATTCAATTAAAAATCCCAATTTAATATACAAAAATTAAAAAATATTGTAATGAAATTGGAAGAACATGCACTATGAGATGGTATGGTTTTCATATTTGATTCTACTTATTTTGGAAAATCATGTTTAACGTCTCACTTTTTGAACTAAGAATGAAACTTAATATAAACCAGTTGTGTTGTTTTTCAAAAAATCACAAAATCTTATTATGAAGATCCATACCGTACAAATGATAGTCAACTAGCACAAGAACCAAGAGAAATTTGGATGGGTGAAAAAATATATAGGATGTAGTAAAGAGAAAGGTTGCAATCTGTTTGTCATTCATTATATGGACGCAGGCGTGTTGAAGTCCAACTCTAAATCCTCCCTCAACAATAATGCAAGCACTATTCACCCATGGGCCCCAATTTCTAAAATTTCCATTTTGGGCACCCTAGGATATTTTTTTGGCAATTTGTTTGCAAATTTGGTGCCTACGGCCCCAATGTAATTTAGGAGAATCCCCTCGGAAATTATAAACCCTTGGAAGAGGGGGTTATTTTTTAAGGTGGGCACAAAATAGGAAATAGTTTTTGTCCTCTTATATTAACGTCGAGGGGGGGATTTAGAGTCGGGGTGTCAAAGGGGTAAAATATCGAAAAAAATAAATCAGTGCACATGGTGTAACAGTTGATCATTTTGCAAACTGCGTATCTCACAAGCATTCATGAGTTAATTCTTGCCAAGGACATCATGACAACCATCCTCCTGTCCCCTCACTTATCACTCATCACTCACGGTTGTTAATTGGTTAACCCCTTGAGTACCGTACCCGGCAAGCTGTTCGGCGGTCAAGGTCAGCAAATAAAATAAAATAAAATAAAATAAAAATAAAAATAATATATATATATATATATATATATAAATGTATATAAATAGAGAAGCCCAAATCTCTATTCACAAATATTTATCATTCAAATCATTTAAAAAAATTAATTCTATGTTTCACATGGTGATACAAGTGAATCTTGGAAAATATTGGCAAGTTGTTGAAAAAAAAGCAAAATAGTGTCTTAAATACTCAATTTGGGAATTGCAGGCAAAAAATCTAGATTTGGAAATTAATTCAACGGTTTTCTTACTTGCAATCAGTTCATTGATCGAATTGAGATTAATTTCTCTTGAAATCCGTTCGCCCAACCTCCTATAGAGTCTCGGACAGGCAATCTCCCATTGATTGCAAAAAATTAGGAAATTAGAAAATCTTGCATTATCAAAACGTTTCCTTCATTTCGGAAATCGGAACTCAGAACTTAACTTGAAGTTGATGTCATTATAAAGAAGTTGAAATTTCGTGCAAAGTAATTAGAAAACCAATTTTTAAATAACTAGGTGAAAGAAAAGTTTAGAACGCCACGTCCGAATCATTTGGACGTTACATGGCCGCCCGATCGAGACGTACTTTCTAGATCAAGCGTTTCAATCTTGCATGCACGCATGCAGATCGATCAATTCTCAAAAATATTATTAATTAACCTGATTTCTTGCTTGTCATGCAAATCCTGCAACCTGCGTGCCCTGCATGAATTGAAGCAACACACAGGTATTGTTGACTGAGCAACTGTACGAGCACGCAACGATGTTTCCAACAAATTATTTAGTACGTGCATGATGTTTGGGCAGATTCATTCATTCCATTTCCTCGATCATTTCATGTGTGAGTCGATCGGTCGATGCAAGAGTGATCGATGTCGAAGTTGCAATCTTGTGAGGATGCGAATAAGAGGCCACTGGCGATCGTCGTGTTCGTCATGAGCGTGGCGTTCTGGTCCATGACGATCATTCCTCGTCAAAAGCTGGTTCTTCACGACGATGCCAATCTTATAAATCTGAGCACGGACTCGAATTTACTGGACTGTGATGTGTGTGTTGTGGTGCACTTGGGCGACGATGGCACCCACCCTCCAAGTGCCAGCAACCTCCCCTTCCCGCTTCTGCACAAGCTCTTCGAGGCCGTGATAACGATCCAGCGGAGAGGTTCAAAGAATATTAATAACGTTGTGTGCGTGGCCGTGGATCACCCCGCCATTGCCTGCCTGATGGTGCGCGACGCGCTCGGACCGGATGCGAGTTGCTGGCCATTCGAGCAGATGCCGATGCGTGAAACTCCGGTACAGAACCAAAACCCTAATTAAACCCTCACTGTTACGATCAGGAACAACTAGGCATTATAATTACTGTCAGTAACTTTAGAGTGGCCATCGTAATCTCGCATATATCTTTGGGACCATCCCAAAAGAAGACTTGCAAGCTATAGGCTCGTGTCGACAGTGCACAGATTTACCCAAACAGTAGACAGGTGTATAAGAACCAAGCGTACACCGAGAGCGTCCACTGTGTATTTTCTGTAATGTAGAAAAATTGGACCACCTGCTGCGAATCATTTGTTTGTGTGAAATTGACTTCGGTTTGACACGATCGACACTGTTGATCTTATAGTATAGAACAAGAGCTTTAAGATGATGTATTGCAGTCAGAAAACCGAGGTAAAATGAGAAAATGCCACCGTTGCAAAGTTCAGTGATGCAGATGGCCATGTTGGGGCGTTTTGGAAATCTCGGAGTACGTTTTGGGGGATGTATTTGGTTTGCATTGCAGTTTGAAGGTTGAATATATCGTTGTTCCAGTGACGTACTGCATCATGGTGGATGTATGTATTTGTGGCCAGGTGAGGTGCAACCACATGGTGGTGGGGAAGACGAGTCGGTACTTGCCGCAGCTGGTGACAATCGAAAACCAAACCGGCTCTGCAGGTCGGTTCGAGTCCCAGCAGATGCACGTTGTGGACTTGGACGCCGTGGCGGATTCGAATTTAGTCACGACTATTCGGCCGACCATAGTGACAGGGTTCAGCGCAAATCATCTCTCCGCTGGCTTGCTCCTGTTGCGCTCCATTGCCAAGGCGACCTTCACCGCCAAGCAAACGAACGCCAGCTTCGCTGTGTCCGTGGTGGTGTGGGCGATGGAGGAGTTTCGAGGGACGGACCGTGACGATCTGCACTGCGTGGTGAAGGTACTAAATCAGCGCCACCCGGGGCTCGGATGATCGAATTAACCCCCGAAGCGTCCACTGTGTATTTTCTGTAGTGTAGGAAAATTGGACCTGTTTGTGTGAAAATGACTTGCTGGAAAGCATCTGTTTGTGTGAAAATGACTTCAGTTTGACACAATCAACATTGTTGATCTTGTAGCATAGAACAAGAGCTTTAAGATGATGTATTGCAATTAGAAAACCGAGGTAAAATGAGAAAATGCCACCAGTGATGCGATCTACAATAGAATGAGGTTTTTATTCAGTGGTCACTTCTCACTTGATGAGTGCAACTAGTCACATAAGACAAAGTTGGTTTTTTTTTTCTTATCATGTGAGCAGTTACAATCAAAAAGTGAGAAGTGATCACTGAAAAAACCTCATTTTGTCGGAGTGTGCAGATGGCCATTTTTTGCGTTTTAGACGTTCAAGAGTTCAAAATGTTCAGGTTTAATTAGTTTCCTGTCTCCAAAACCTCACTAGAAGAAAAGAGGGACTTGTACACTGGGCATGTTCACTCAGATGTGACCAAATTCACTCAAATGTGGCCAAATTCACTCAGAATCCCACTCCAGGCTGAGTGAACAAGTCCCTCTTTTCTTCTAGTGCCTACACTACAATGAAACTGATCGCTTCTCACTCCTATTTTGAGCCATTTCAGAGTTGGTGAGTGCTTTTGGTCACATAGGACAGGGATTTTCTCAATTTTGATCGCTTCTCACTCCTATTTTGAGCCATTTTAGAGTTGGTGAGTGCTTTTGGTCACATAGGACAGGGATTTTCTCGATTTCAATCAGTGAAAAGCGACGGGTTTGCTTGTAGTGCTAACTGTACACGTGATTCATGAATTAGGAGCTGAAGGAGACGTGGGGACTGGATGTGGAGGTGCGCGCGTTCAAGTTCTGGCAGTACCCAGAGTGGATGCGGATCAAGCAAACTCGCGCAGCCTTCAACGAATTCGGAACGGGGGAGTACGCATGGAAGGTAGTCATGATCCACACCGTGTTGATGGAGAGAGGGTTGGTGCTGTGGACAGACGCAGGCAACAGGTCAGCGAATCTTTTTGTTGCTATCAATATCGCCTTGTTGAAAAATGGGCTTGCTATGTTGCTATAAGAAAAATTGGGTAAAAAAATAGAGTATATCATACGTTAAGGTCAGTGAAGTTACGCCAAGTGTCCAAATAATTTAATTTAGAATCCAGACTATACGAAATGCCGCTTCTTATTTTTCAGAATTTTGGAATATTTACTAATTACAGCATTTCAGATTTCACAAAGCCATTCAAATAATTTTTTCTATATTCTTTTTGTTTTTCCGGATTTTGGTCATACTCCAATTTTTGTCTAAACTTACTTATTTACGAAACTGACTTGAACGTAGGGTACCGCCATAATCTTCCCTTATCATTGGTATGTATAGGGCAACAATTCCTTGAATCACATTGAATCACATTTGAATCACAATTCCTTGAATCAATTCCTTGATTTCAGTTTTCAAATCGCCTTGAATGGGACTCTTTTGAATAAATGAAAAACAAATCACTGCGACAGGTTCAAAACCACAGAGTCGCTGACGGAAACGCTGGCGTACATCGCGGCGAATGGATTCGCATCCCGATCCAGCAGCGGCAGCGTGGCGCAATGAACACACCCGGGGACGCTGCGGTACCTGCGTGTGACATTGAATTCGCCGCAGTTTACCCACAACTGCGATAGGTCGGCAGTGGGGTTCAGTACTAGTAAGCTTACTGTGGGGAATTCGAAGTCGTCGTATTGGGAGTTGGCGAGGCCGTGGTACGAGTGTGCCATGACGCGACAGTGCATTGCGCCGCAGGGCTCCAATCGAACAAACCACCGGCAGGATCAGGCCGCGCTCACGGTGCTCGCGGCGCTGCGAAATTTCTCGTGCCGTGGCGTGCACGGCGATGTGGGCCTGCACATGGATTATGACCTCGGCGACGTTGTGGGCGCCGCTCCATCCTCTTGTTACCACGATCCCCGACGACGACCACGCTCGTGACGGCTAAATTTTCTGTAGTGTAGGAAAATTGGACTCCCAGCTGCAAATCATCTGTTTGTGTGAAAATTCAGACTTCAATTTGACATGATCAACACTATTGACCTTGTAGTATAGAACTAGAGCTTTAAAACGATTTATGTTGCAATCAGAAAACCGAGGCAAAATGAGAAAATGCCACTGTTGCAAAGTTCAAGTGATGCAAATGACCATGTTGGGCATTTGAGGCGCTTAGGGCACTACTAGCAAAGGCGTCGCTTCTCACTCAGAACAGTGTCAGAGTTCACTGCACACACTTGTTCCATGTGACAAATCGCACTCACCAAGTTTTGAGTGCGAAGTGGCGCCATTTGACTCACCTACCGAGTGAAAAGCAACGCCTTTTCCTTGTAGTGGGGGTTAATTTGAGATTCTGCGATTCGATTGAAATAGCCTGCAACTGGGGTTTTGCGACTGCTCTTCATGGAGACATGGGCCACATTCTTGCTCCAAAACTTGTTGCGCTGGCTGCTAGGACAAAGACTCCCACTTTGACATGTTCTATTGCAAAAAAATGAAGAAGAAATTTTTTATGTAGGAGACAAACAAGGAAATAAACAAGTAACTTACATCATTCACGTAACTCTTGCAATTGTCTCTTTTGTCTCCTTCAAATTCTTTGTTGTTTTCTTCCTTAAATCTTTTGTTGACTTTATGGAGCTACAAATTACAAAAAGTTGTACAACTAGACGAGTGATCAGTACAAGCTAACTTGTCGTTTCTCATTCCTGAGAGTCCGGAAAGTGTCGCCTCTTACTCATCGGGTTTGACACTACAGATGCTTCATGCTTGTCATACACTAGTAGGAACTATCACTTACTATAAATGGAAAAAGGAATGAAACCACTCCAAGCACATGGGTTGTGTCAGTGCTAGTGATATTCAACCATTGTTATTCAACCATTGTTCACTATTCTCACGAAATGGGGAATGAAAAACTACAGGTCTTCTACTAGTGATGTGTGACGTTCCACACTCACCTCCTCTAACACAATGAGAAGTGTGGTTTCACTCAATAATGGAATGAAAATCAACACCCTCTCGATCCCTGCAGGAGAGAGACGTTCTATTGGCTGCAACGCATGATGACTACTACTTTGGTGATGTGGAGTCGGTGCAATCCGTGTACCAATTGTCAACAGAACGAACGCGAGACCTGTGAGACAACTGTGGGAGTAAGCTTACTCGAAAATAGGGCAGCAGCAATGGAGGATTGAAGTACTAGAAGACAAGTCATGCGTGTGAAGAAGTGAAGGAGTGGCGATTGTATGCCCAATTGAATGATGTACATAGCGATGGTGGAGGAATTGCGGAGGTAAAATAACAATTGTAAAGTAAACATAGTGTGTAAGTTAATATGAAAACTTGTAGAGGAATACAAAATTCCTCGAACAATTTTAGTTGTAGGTAGACTGAGGGGAAATTGTATGATATATCATGATGTATGGCAGTAAATTTTGTAGGGAGTGCTGAAGGTTTTCACCACAAAGAGAAGGTATCGTTTTTCACTCGGTAGGTGAGTCAAATGGTGCTACTTTCCACTCACTGCCGAGGTGCTCAAGACTTGATGAGTGCGATTTGTCATATAGGACAAGTGTGCAGAGCGAACTTTGTTTTGAGTGAGAAACTATTGAAATTAAGAAAGATAATGTGCACAAAAGGTAAACAATGTTTATTATTTGACTTGCCACCCAACCATAGAAGTGAGATCTTGTCCAATAGACAATGTTATCTCCTTCATCCACCAAGCCACACTTATAGTCCTAGTATTGTCTGTCGACATACTTAGAATATATACATACTAACTAGACTATTACTTTGGTGTTCTAACTAACTTGGAGTCATAGACTCTTGGTCTATCAGTTCCCTCATAAGTAACTTAATTACCATATGAGTAACTTAGGCATAGACCCTTGGTTTATGAGTTCCTTCATGAGTAACTTAATTCCAACACTCCCCCATATTTAAAACCACCTTTAGTAGATAATAATGTAGTGCCACATTATTTACTAGAAAAATAACTTGGTATTACTCTAAGTCCTCTAATTTCCTCTTGAGTGACTTGATAGGTAGAACTCCCAGTTTACTCTTACAATACTCAAATTTAACCTTTGGTAGACTTTTGGTGAATGTATCTGCCACCATTTGGTCTGTACCCAAATAGACAAATTCCACCTCATTAGATTTAACCTTCTATCTAATGAAATGACATTTGCACTCAATGTGTTTAGTGCGTTCATGAAATTTCAAATTTTTAGTCATAGCTATACAACTTTGACTATCACAGTAAATTACTGTAGGCCCTTTTTGAGCAAACACCATTTCCTCCAAAATATGTCTAATCCATATAGCTTCCTTGGTTGCTTCACCTGCTGCGTAATATTCAGCTTCGGCACTCGATTCGGCAATAGCTTTCTATTTCACACTGTTCCAAAAAATTGCTGCATTGGCTAACATAAAAACAAAGCCAATTCTTGATCTCCTTTCTATAGGATCTCTAGCCCAATCAAAGTCACAATATCCAATCACTTGCAAATTGTCATCTCCTTTGTAGACTTAAGCCCTCATGGCTTGTCCCATTGAAATATCTCCATATTCGTTTTACACAAGACGAGTGTTTGAGTCTTGGATCAGAATTGTACCCAACTACCATACTTACTCTTTAAGATAAATCTGGTCGAGTAGTTGTAGCCAAATACATTTGACATCCCACTACTGATTTGTAGGGAATTGCTTACATTACCTCCTCTTCTTCTTGTGTAACCTTGTTTACACATTGAAGATTGCAATTAGCCTCCAATGGCATAGACATAGACTTAGCATGACTTAAATTAAAGTCTTTAAACTTCTGCTCAATATACTTTGACTCGCTTATACAAAGAATGCGTCTTTATCTATCTCTAGTAACTTTAAGGTTTAAACCAGAGTAAAGATCTCCCATATCAGTCATTTCATACTTCTCTGATAAAGCCTTTTTAATTCTATTGGTTAAATTCAAATCATTGCTAAAAAGAAAAGAATCATCGATATATAAGGCTAACCACATAAAAACTTCACCTTCACGTAGAATGTAAAGCCCATTGTCTTTTACACTCCTCTTAAATCCAAGACTCAGTAAAAACAAACTAATATGTTCATTCCACATTCTTGGAGCTTGTTTCAACCCGCAAATCGATTTTAGGAGTAAACAAACGTAACTTTGTTCCCCCTTCTTGATAAATCCTTCAGGTTGCTTCATATAAATTGTCTCGTTCAAATCTCCATTTAGGAATGTTGTCTTCACATCCATCTGTTGAATCTCACAGTCAAGATTTGTAGCCATAGCAAGTAATAAGCGTATAGTGGTCATTCTTACCACCGGGAAGAAAGTTTCATTGAAGTCAAGACTTTCAATTTGATCATAGCCTTTTGCTACCAGCCTTGCTTTGTATTTGTGCAAACTCCCATCTGCTCTTCGTTTGAGTTTAAAAACCCACTTGCATCCTTGTGACTTTCTATTCGGAGGTAATTGGACTAATTTCCAAGTTTGCTTCTCTATCAATGAATTGTACTCAGCTTGAATTGCCTCCTTCCACTTCTCACTATCTTCTCTTTCTAATGCTTTAGTCAAAGTTGACGGATCATTCTCGACAACCGAATTAATGGACTCTAGTAATTTAAGAGAAGGCTTGCTTACCCTCATTCCCCTTTAGACTTGATGCTCATGATGGATTTGTTGAAAATCTCCTCTTTCTTCCTCCATGTCCTTTTGGTCATGATCTTTGACATGATTTGAGTCATGATCTTTGTCATGATCATCAACAAGATCTTGGGCATCATCATGGTCATCATCTTTGACATGATCTTTGATGCGATCTTGGTCACGAAGATAATCTAGATCCTTGGTAACTACTCTCTGGTGACTTTCAATAAAGTCTACATCACGGCTAAATAACATTTTTCTTTTGATAGGGTCAAACAATTTATAGCCTTTAGATTGATCACTATAACCAATAAAAATGCAATCTTTAGACTTCATATCTAATTTTTGCCTTTGCTCATCAGGAATTTTAGCAAATCCTTTACATCTAAAAACATGTAGATGAGCATAGATTGGTTTGGTTCCATATCATAGTTCCCAACTTGTTTTTGATATTAGGGCCTTGATTGGTGTAGTGTTCTATAAGTAACACGCAGTAGATAGTGCCTCAGCCCAAAATTTACGTTCCAAATTCGAACTCTTCAACATGCATCTGGTTGCCTCCATCAAAGTGCGATTCTTCCTCTCAGCAACACCATTTTGTTGAGGTGTGTATGAAATAGTGAGTTGACGCGCAATCCCGTGGTTCTTGTAAAATTCATTGAACTCTTTCAAAGTATATTCTCCTCCATTATCACTCCTCAAAATCTTTATAGATTTTTTAGTGTGATTTTCAACCCAAGGTTTGAAAACTTTAAACTGATTGAATGCCTCTGATTTAGCTTTAAGAAAAGCTATGAATGTAAATCGAGAGAAATCATCAATGAATGTGATGAAATATCGTGAACCTCCAAGAGAGGAAGGAAGAGGTCCAACAATATCCAAATGGATAATCTCCAACAATTTAGTGGCACGAGTGGCCATGTCGGTTGGAAACTTCTTCCTACTTTGCTTTCCATACAAGCACACTTCGCATGTAGGCCAAATCTTCAAATCCCCTTCGTTGAATTTGAGAGTAGGCTCCATTTCTTTAATCGCCGTCATCTTCCGCACGCCATGTGACTAAGTCTTTCATGCCAGAGTTGAACTTGATCTCCCTTGTTGACTAAAAAGTAAGCCAAGACTTTCTCTTTGGCTGGATTCTTCCCAATCTTAAATAGGCCATTGATTTCTTCAAGATGAGTAAGTCTAGCTCCATCCTTGTCAGCAACATAAATTTCTTCTGCGAGATGAATGCCAAAACCTGCCTTTCTAAATTCTTAAGCTGAGAGTAAATTCCTAGCGAAGTTAGGAACATGCAAGACATTGATAATTCTCTTCAATTTACCATTATTCAACATGATTGGAATGGTACCAACTCCCTTGATTTCGCATTCATGATCAACCCTCACAAATATAGTTTTACCTTTGGGTAACACTTTGTAGTCTATAAACCAATCTTTGTGAGATGTCACATGGCGAGTAGCCCCGGAATCAAGGTACCAAACATCATCATCCTCTCTTACAAGACATGTGTCTATTACTAATAAAGTAGGACTCTCTGATCTTCTCTCCGATCTTCTTGTCTTGTCAGGTACGACACGTTTACCCTCGTGGTCACCATCTTTGTCCTTCTTTCTTTTACCATTAAACTTCTTCTTTTTCTTCTCTTTGCATTTGGATGCTTTGTGGCCATGTTTACTACAATTGAAGCACTTACCCTTAAATGCACCAGACTTCTTAAATAGCCCACCTTTTCTCACTAGTAAGGCACTAGAGGTGTCTTTAGTTTCACCAAAGAAAACAATCAATATTTGTTCTTCCTACAGAATCTTACCAATAAGATATGATAGATTCTTCTCATTACTGTGAATGTTAGTGAAACTCAGCCATGAATCTGGTAAAGAACTTAGAAGCACATTAATCTTATCTTCGTCATTGCAAATGATTCCCACTCCTACCAAACGATCAATCAATGATCTAAATTTGGCTATGGCACTTGCCATACTCTCACATTCATCCACTTTGAAGGACCAAAACTCCTTTAGAAGAAGTCTTTTTGAATGCATATCACTCATCTCATAAATGTGACAAAGTTCATCTTATGCTTCTTTAGCGGAGTTACATTGAGTGATTTGATGGAGTGGATCATCTAAGAGATAAAAGGCAATTGTAGAGAGGGCTGTTTGATCACGTTCTAACCACTTAGTCATATTGCTATCAATAACAGTACCAACATTGGCTCCCCCTTCTCCACTTTCTCCTTGGACAATTCCAATTGGTGTATCACTTGGAGTGCTACTTGGCATTGGTTCTTCACTACTTACCAACTTCCACAACCCATCCCTCTTCAAGAGATAGATCATCCTCAATTTCCATGAATTGAATCCTTGACCGCTAAACTTGTCCAAGAAACTAGTTCCACTGCTAAAACTAGCCATGCGAACTTGCATTCGTCAATGCAAATAACAACTTTAATTGAGACTATGGGGGCCAATCCCAAGTTTAAGTGTGAATTCAAATCAAAGCCCAACTAAATTCTCTACTCTCTCCTCTAATCAACCTTGCTCTGATACCATGTTGAAATTAAGAAAGATAATGTGCACAAAAGATAAACAATGTTTATTATTTGACTCGCCACCCAACCATAGAAGTGAGATCTTGTCCAATAGACAATGTTATTTCCTTCACCCACCAAGCCACACTTATAGTCCTAGTACTGTCTGTCTACATACTTAAAATATATACAGACTAATTAGACTATTACTTTGGTGTTCTAACTAACTTGGAGTCATAGACTCTTGGTCTATCAGTTCCCTCATAAGTAACTTAATTACCACATGAGTAACTTAATTCCAACAGAAACGACACCTTTGCTAGTAGTGTTTGCATGTTATTGGTTGGCATCATTGTACTATGCTATTAGAATTTTGTGAATGGCAAGTAAGGTGAGTGGACTATAAACAAACACTTTAAGCATTGTGACTATTTATAGTAATCTAAAGTACATTATGATTGTTTGAATGGATTAGCAAATTAATTCTGAATGTATCCCTAGTTGAATCATAATTTTTGGAGTTATATTGAATAAGTTATGAATTTTCAAAGTCCAAGGTATAGGTTGCCTATTTGTGCGAGTAGACATGGCTGAAATTGAGAGTGAATATGCCTTGAAAGATCATAAAGAAATTTATGGTTCCTACAAATGAGACAAGTCCAAGTAATGATTCAAAGTCAACAATCACTAAACTATTTCGTTGATTGTTGATTTATGGCACTAGTGATCAAATAAATATAGGTGTCTTTTCATGGTGGCGTCGGTTATTGGCCCACTCACCTTTGTCATTGTAAAAAATAAGTAAAGAAAAGTTGAAAATATTTGACATAGTAGAGTTATCCGTAAAGTCACCTTGAATTTGATGAATCTACAAAGAAATTTGTTTTATTATACTCTTATTTGTTCACTCCAAATAGTTAAAAGGTGTGGAAGATTTTTGTGGTCTATCATTATTAAGTGTGTAAGAAGTGTGTAAGAGCTTGGTGGTCTTCAAAAAAAATTTAGCTTCTTTCTTGATGCTAAAAAACTTTTGAAGATCACCAAGCTCTTTCACATCTCTTACACACCTAATAATGATAAACCACCAAGATCTTCCATATACCTTTTAACTATTTGAAGTGAACATATAAGAATATAATAAAGAAAAATTCATGGTATCTTCTTCAAAATTTGATGAACTTTATGGATAACTCTAGTAGATAAACATTTGTAAGAAATGCAGTTTGCATCATAGTGCAATGCAAAGCGTGACAATTGTTTGAATTTAAAGTCTGTGTTTCGACTGCATCATTCATACCATGAGTGTATTTTTGTTGTTTGGTACACGTTGGAGCACGTTAGACAATGAAGCTTGCGGTTAATTGTGAATGAAAATCAGAAAGGGATTTGGAAAAGAAATGAAGGTACGAGAATGTAGACTGAGGGGAAAACAAAAGCATCACTACTAGAAAATATGTGTCCAGAACAACAAAAAATCAACAGAGAATGGTTGATAGTTGGAGTTGATTTGGACAAGTTGATCTGGACATTTTTCAACAGAGATATGTTGTTTGATTCTTGTTGTTCTGGTCCAAAAAATTCAATTACTCAAAAATAATAATTCTACTACTCGAATTAAAAAATTTAGCTTTGCTGAAAACAAAATTTGTGCTGCCCGACCTAAAAATTGTAGCCTCCTAGACAATAATTTTTCGGCTGCCCGGGAAAAAATTTCCTGCTGCCCGGGGAAAAAAATTCTGCTGCCCGGACTGTAATTTTCAGCTGACCGGACCACAGTCTCCAACTGCCCAGACCATAGTTTCGGGCTGCCCGGACCACAATATCCCACAACACCTCCACCATCCGGATTTGAACCCGAGACCTCCTACATGGTAACCAAGAGATCTTACCAACTCACCAATGGTAAGTTACTTTATGCTACTACGGTGTACTTATTGTTACTTATAAATGCCGACATAAAAAATTTGGACTTTTGACAATTTTAGTGAACTTTGAAGGCTTGTTTCTCCTCCATATGGAGTCCGATTTTAATAAAAATTGTTGGAAAAGTTGCGTTCTAAAGTCTAGTATTAGTGGTAAAAATTTCACTTTGATCCAATATGTTGTGAAGCTTCTACATACATTTTAGTAGAAGGGGGTTCACCTAAAAAATAATTTTTATCTTTGATACCTAAAAAAATATGTTTTTAGAAATTCTTGAAATTTTTTATAGATATAGATAAAAACCTGCCTAATCCACTACAAAAAAAGTTTTGAACAAAAAAAAGTTTTTGACATCGTTAAAATATCCAAAGGCTGCTATGGAAAAAAAAACAGCTCACAGCCATTAAAATTTCGTCGAAAAAAAAATATTTTTGGAATTTTTTGAAACTTTTTGTAGGTATAGAAAAAAAGCCTGCCTGATCTAATGAAAAAAAAAATTGAAAAAAAAAAGTTTTTGACTTCGCTAAAAATCTGCAAAGTCTGCTGTGGAAAAAAAACCGCTCCCAGCAATCAAAATTTCGTTCAAAAAAAGATATTTTTGGAATTTTTTGAAACTTTTAGTAACTATATAGAAAAGTCTGCCAGATCCACTCCCAAAAAAAAATTTGACAAAAACATTTTATTTTTTTATTTTTTTTGTAATTACAATTAATTTTAAATTTTTATAAATTTTTAATAAAATAATAATATTAATTATTACATAAATGTTTAAAAATTATTTTTAAAATGTTTTATTTTTATTTTATTTTATTTTATTTTATATTAAGAATATTAATAATTTATTTTAAAAATTATTAAAATATTATTATCCAACTTGATGTGACCGAAATGCTGCCACATATCCACGTGAGATTTCAATTTTTATTTTATATTATATATATTTTAAAATTATTCAATTTTTTTAATATATATATTTTTTATTAATTTATGTGCATGAGAACTCGCAGTTTTGATGAGGCTTCAGATTTCCTTTAATGTTATAGAAAGTTAAAAATTTGTGAAAATGGCACTTATAGTACACAGACCAACAGAAATCAGTGAAAAAGGCACTTACAGTGCACGGACCAACAGAAATGAGTTGATTTTCTGTTGTTTTGGTCGTGATTTTCTAATAGTGCATGGATGATATCTAGTTTGAACCATAACGCGTGCAGGCCGGACCACTGATCACCTTTTGCGCAACGGTATATGTATTAGATAACTGACAAAGCCGCGGTAGCGGCGAGTAGGTTATCATACATAACCGGTTGTTCACTTTGCAATCACAACCCTTGATTTTCATGATCCAAGAGCATAGGATGCAAGTTGATAGGAGAGAAGGTTATGAGTTGCAACTTGTGATGGTGATGGTGACGGGTTGCCAATGGGATGGAGCCATGTTAACGTTGAAAAGTCAACAACCGGTTATGACAATGAAACTGACATCATGACATGAAGAACAACGCATGGTGGAAAGAACCGATTTTTAGGGGAAAAAATAACGTCAATATTCAAAAAATGTATTTTCTTGACTAAAGCAATTGTAGAAGCCTTCAAGTGGGTAGTCGAAAACCTGCAGGATCCTTTTAGTGTTTATACAAAAGCTATTCTATAATTAATGATTTTTTATTTTTTATTTTCAAAACAAGCGTTTTAGTGTAATGAAAAGAAAATACTAAAGAATATTTGAAAAATTTGACATCCATCAAAATGAAAACTTCAAAGACAATAATAATTTGCCAGAGTGTTTACTACATGGAACACTTGTTTCGTTAAAAGTGCACATAGCCATGTGCGCTTTTTTTTGGAGTAAATTGTACCATCAGCTCTATATGATGTAAAAAATGTGCCTATATTCTATATATGCTTACACTAAATTTCTTAAAAAATTGAATCTAATATAGAGGATTTCATTCTAATGGAAATGTAAATCCATATGATGATCTCATGGGAAGAATCTATTGCAAAAATGTTTGATAGCAAAAAGAGGTGGGCATGTGCCTACCCCCCCCCCCCCCCCCCCAAAATCCCCTTGCAGAAAGCTTGATAGCAAAGGGGGGTGGACACGAAGAACCCTAGCCATTTTCATATGTTCCTAGTAATAGTGCATGATTTGCACAATACACATTTGAAAACATCAAATTAAATGAAGAAAATACACAAATTTTATTTTTTATAAAATGCACACATGCAGTAACACAATCTAGATTATAATGTTCTCTCAAACCTTTTACATATCAGCAATAATATATTTATGCTTCACCAATTACTATAAACACTAACTAATTAAATGGTTTCAAAGGGTGGGCGTGTGCCCACCCCCCTTTGTTATCAATTTTTTTTTAATTAAATGGTTTCAAAGGGGGTGGATGTGTGCCCACCCCCCTTTCCTTTTGCTATCAAAGTTTTAATTAAATGGTTTTAAAGGGGGTGGGCGTGTGCCCACCCTGCTTTGTAATCAAAAAAATTATCTGAATTTTTTTAGGGAGTAGGCACATGCCTACCTGCGTTTGAATCTTTTTGGTTAGCAAAGGAGGGTGTACACATGCTTAAATCTTGAATAATATAAGAAGCTTAATTCACGTGCAATTTTGCTGAGATTGGACTAAATTTTTAAATCATGAACAGAACCAGCAAAGAACATAACATGTGTTGGTTAGAAAAACAAAGTCCTCATATGAGCCTAATTTTGACTTCTTTGTCCTTTACGATTTAATCATAGTTCTAATTAGCCTCAGAATGTTCACCAAAACATGCCGGACACAGCTTTGGTGCAGAAATAATCCTCACTTAAAGGGCATGTGTTGAACACATTCGTTTGGTATTTGGCATCTTGCGCGAATAAGTGAGAATGCAACATCGTTTACCACTTGAACAAGCAATAATGCAACTTGAAGCGCCGCCTCCACCTTCAACCTCTTTGCTAAATTCCCTACGTCAGTTCCTTCAATCAATTCTTTCATACCCTCGGCCTCTATGATTCCGCTATGATCACGATAAAAACATTCCATTCCTTTCCGATCATTCTGATGATATGTTGGTATGCTCTTTTCAATCTACAAACTCTGCAACTTCTGATAGTTGAAATTGTGTACAACCAAGGATTCATAAATTTTCAATCTATTGCCACTGATTTGAAACGTAACGACAACCTCACTCTACACAATTACAAGACCTGTAACTGCATGAGCTTCTAGATTCAACTACATTATAAAAATGGCAAAAAAAATTAAGAAAGACGGAATTCTACCTGCTACCTCTACCTCCTCTCACATGCTCGTGGACGAAATTCTGGTCGCTTCAGCCACCTGCTCTGTCTTCACATCATCTCCATCAACTCTGTCAATGGCCGTGTGACTGGAATTGACACAGTTTTGAGATTCTCTGCATTCAAAACGCCATCTGAGCTTCCCTCTATGTCCCAAGCTAAACCCAGAGAGTAGCTCCTCCAGGAAAACCACTCACATAAAGATGGAATCACACAAAGACGGAATTCTTCGATACTAAGGATCGCGATACACAAACTCTTGCCAACAGAGCCTTCTCCGCCCCCACTTAAGTTGTTATGATTTGCGTGTTGCAAAAAGAAACCAACAATTGAGCGCTTCCGGCGCAAAAATTTGACTAGTCATGCAATTGCCCTCATCAAAGACGACACCAAAGATTCCACCAAGGTCGAGAAATACACAAACAATCCAACCGAATTTGGGAGGAAGCAAAGACGCCCCAAACTCCAAAGCCAAGATCTACACCTTGTCTAGATAGTAGGCATAAAACCCTAATAATGACAGTTGGAGTCAAATGTGAATTGTGAAATTCAATGGTTCTTCTCATTATAGACATGCATATATTAAAACAGTGCACAAATGTTTGAAAATTTTATGGACATTCAATTTTTGCACAAAATAGGTAAACTATGACTATACTTTCTTCAAATGTACAAAATTTTAGTATGTGCACTTTTTATATGGCATGTGCACTTTTAATGAAACAAGTGTTATGGGTACAATAAGACTTTGAGATGAGAGTTGGAGGCTTGAAATCACACGAAGCGGATTTGGAAAGAAATGATAGAAAAACATGGTTGGAACTATGAACCATAACTTAATTTACAAAAGAAAGAAAGATGAATGAGTTTATTGTGCAAAAGAAAGAAAAATGAGATTCTATAGGTGTTTTCAACAATCGCTAGCCAAAGAACTTAAAACCAGCTACTTGTAATTTAAAAAAATAAATAATAAATAATAAAATAATAAAATAAAGACAACAAATTGTGATCTAATGAGATGTTTCTACAGAGGTGGACATAAATGAGGCTTATAGAATGCAATTCATAATACCTTCTGTGTTAAAAAGGGACCATTCATACGTAAAAAATGGAATATGACTTCAAACTTTTAAACTCGTATAAATTACATTTGATTTGATTGATTTTTTTCATAAACCTTATACTATCCAATAACAAAGTAGCCTGAGACCGATTTTAAAAATTGGACGATTTAATGGCAATTTACCTTAACTTACTTTGGATAAGAAGGGAAAATGAATAAATCACTATACAAAAGAAGGAAAAATAAATACCAGATAAATGGTAATTTGTGCTTAATATTTAACCCCTAAACATCCTCACCCCTCTCAACATCCTCACCCCTCTCTAGATTTGGAGAATTTTAAAGATGTCTTATAAAATGTAACTAAGAGGAATATTTTGAACTTGATATATGAATAAAACTTGTACATAATGAATTTTTGACTCTATCCATACCGTTAGATTTATGATTGTTGTTACCAATATTTTTATATAAAAATTGAAACTTTAAATTGAAAATTCTTTTGTAATTTGATTACAAATATGATACTGAAAATTTGTACATGAAATTTGTTGTGATTGGTGGAAATGTAATACTCTAAGTGTAGTGATTTTTAGAGATTTTTTGGTTGCTTAATTTTAGTAGTTGACTTTTTCAAGAGCACTTTTACACTGAAATCTTTAAAATTTTGGGTGAATCACTACAACATGAAATGAGGCATGAAAATTTCACAAATCTTCCCTTTTCAAATTGGATCACACATGCACGAAGTTAACTTCCCATAAAATTTATAGTAAAAAATCCACATTGCAAAAAGTCAATGACGGATGAGAAATCTGCATTGGATTTTGTACAGTCAGGTCTAATATGCTTATGAATTCCCCTCTGCAGGAAAGAAACTCAGAAACTTTGAATAATGCGTGTGTACTCAAAAATGATCCGATTTGGAAACCGTAAAGTGCGTTGCAATTAAATTGGAGTGTATTACAATATAATTACAAATTTACACATGTATTAGTGAAAATCATACAACAAGTTAAAAATGTTATATACAATATCTACCATTGAGTGCTCTCACCCTTTGCTTGAGTTATAGTGTCCATTCTAGCAAACATATTTGAAATGAGCGTTTGAAATTATTTTTGAGATACTTGAGTCTATACTTGTTGGATGATTTGTATCATTTCATCTGTCTCCTTTGTAATTTCTTATTTTGTAATGGTGTAGCCGTGTAGGGGCTTTCACAGGTTTTGACAAAAGTCCAATTGTCATCATTCCTTCAACTAAACAATAAGTAATTGATTTTGTGGAACTTATTTATGAAAATACATTGATCAGCTTCTATTTTATGCATGATAGACCTATTCAAGTCACATTGATGGAGGATGGTGCTTCAATATACCGTAGTAAATACCTTGATGATTGAAGACAAGCTCATGGAATCAAAAAGATTATGAAGGACAAAGATGAAATGATACAAATCATTCAACAGGTATGGGCTCAAGTATCTCAAAAAAAATTTAAACGCTCATTTCAAATATGCTTGCTAGAATGAACACTATAACTCAAGCAAAGGGTGAGAGCACTCAATGGTAGATAGTGTATATAACATTTTTAACTTGTTGTATGATTTTCACTAATACATGTGTAAATTTGTAATGATATTGTAGTACACTCCAATGTGATTGCAACACACGGCACTTTACGGTTTCCAAATCAGATCATTTTTTAGTACACACGCATTGTTCAAAATTTTAGAGTTTTTTTCTTGCAGAGGGGAATTCGTAAGCATATTAGACCTGACTGTACATCGGCCACATTATGGACGGTTGGACATTTAGGGATTAACCCTTAAAGGACTCTATATTCAAATATCGTACCTTCACAGGAGCTTCATCCTTCCTCAGATGAATGATTAATTATTTCTAAAAAACAATTTTTTTTTCCCAAATATTCTCTAAAATCCGTTTTTTCCCTTACAAATTAAAAAAAAATCTCGAATTTGTTGGCATTTATTTTTAGAATTATTTAAAAGCGAAACCACTATGAAGATACAGTAATGGATGTTTGTTGGTCATTGAACCCATTTTTGAACTTGAAGATGAATTTTCTTGCTATTAAGAAAATGAAGCTTTTAAAGTCTAATTTGCACTCTACTTTTCAAATCTTAAAATATTAGGCACTGAGTATTTTATTGCTCTTGTAAGCTTTCAGTTCTAACCAAGATTTGGATTGCATTGCTTAGGATGTTCATCTTTCAAATTTCAAATTTCAAATAAACATTTTCTATCAAAAACATATCATGTGATTTTCCAATGTGATTTGCACTTGTTCCAAAAGAATTGTAATTTTTGGAGCTTTTTTTTAAATTAATATGAATTTTTGGAGTTTTGTAAAAAGTTCATTTTGTATAATTTTTTTATTTCAATATTAATAGGAAACACATCATTTTGTACATGAAAATATTACAATAAATAAATATATAAATATATTTATTTATTTATATTTATATTTATATTTATATTGATAAATCTTGAAGGGTGAATTGTAGATGAAAGTGTACCGAAGTACCCAATCGTCAAGGTCAAATATTTTCTTTTTGCCCAAATGCTTTGGATATTCTTTAAGATTATGTGGATCATATTCTCTAAGATTCTCTTTTTCACCATGGAAAATAGATTTTCTTGGAAAACATAATTTCCTTAACCCTTAACTGTCCAACCATGCATATTTTGCACGATGTACAGAATCAAATTCCGATTTCTCATCCATCATGCACTTTTTGCAATAAATTTTTTTTAGTGAATTTTTTTATGGGAAGTTAACTTTGTGCATGTGTGATCCGATTAGAAAGGGGATAATTTGTGAAACTTTATGCCTCATTTTATGTTGTAGTGTTTCACCAAAAATTTCGAAGATTTTAGTCTAAAAGTGCTCTTGAAAAAAACAACTCATAAAATAAAGCAACCAAAAAATCTCCAAAAATCACGACACTTAGAGTATTACATTTTAACTCATCACAACAAATTTCATCCACAAATTGTCAGTATCTTATTCGTAATCAAATTACAAAATAATTTAAAATTTTATATTCCAAAATTTATAAAACAATATTGGTGAAAGCAATCGCAGATCTAACCATATGGATGGAATCTAAAATTCATAGTGTACAACTTTTATTCATACATCAAGTTCAAAATATCCATCTTAGTTGCATTTTATAATTCATCTTTTCAAAACTGCCTAAACTGGAAAAGGGTGAGGACGTTTAGGGGTTAAAGCAAATTTGGACTTCTCTTCTTATAATTTTTTTTGTCAGCCCTAACGGACGGCCGAGTACGATAGTTTGACTTTTCTACAAAAGATTGGGACATTGAAGGAACCATGATTGTTTTCAAAATGAAGAAATCAATTTGCAATTATAATCTTAAGATTCTCTTTTTCAATGTAAAAAACTTCAAAAAATAATTAAGTCATTCATAAAGTGCCATAACATTCTTAAATAAAATGTAGGGCATCATTTCTACAAATTATCCGTACAGTCAAACTTTCAAAAATAACTTTATATATTTTTTAATTAATTTAAATGCTAATAACCTTTGAAAATTTGTATAAATAATAATTTCCACTTTTAAGAGTTCAAAATTTAGCATGATTAGTTAAAGTTGGTTTATCTATTGTAAACTTCAAAAAAGCAAAAGAAATGATGGAGGGAACATCATTACTTTCTCCAAATAGAAATTTTTATAACACTAAGACAATGTTGAGGTGATGCACTTTGAAAATTTCTCCCCAATGGAGTTTAACTCGGATTGACACAATTCAAATTGCGTTGGAAAGTAGACTTGATGTAGTATTTTAAAATGATTTTTGTTTTTTCAAAACTTATTTTTTTGTTCCGGGCAACCCGTTAGATTCAGGCAACGACCAAAAAATGATCGTTTGAGTGTTTGGGGGTTAAGATGTGAAAACAAAAAGCATTTAAGAGCATCCAAGACCAGGGGAAGTCACTGTCAAGAATTTTAACAACCATGAGAGAACAAATATAGGGTGTTTTTTTATTCATGTGAGATAAAATTTATAAAGTTTAGAAGTAATATAGAGTGTTTTCAAACCAAATTGAGAATATTATATGAATATTCTTAAAATATACCATGAATATATCTTAAAATAGTATAAATATTATAATATTCCGATTATTTCATAGACCCTCATTAAATACCCTATGTTCAGTCATGTATCCCAAAATTCACACTAAATGACTTCCCCGAGATCCAAGAGCATCAAAGAAAATCTTAGAAGCTTTAGTAGGGATAAAAAATGTAGGGCTTAACCCTTAAACGTCAAGAGGGCCTGGGCAGGGCAGCCCGGAAGGCATCTAAATTTTCGGAGGAAAGAAAGAAAGAAAAAAAAAACTGCTCTTGCTTGATTTGGTTGAGAAAATCTACTTTTTTCTCAGTTATTCCTTTATAAAAAGCCCGTGGGCCTTTTTTGGCGTTCAAGGGTTAAGAATGTTATGCGATAATTGAGTCTGAAGAAATGGAGGAAAAACTCGTTTAGCTTTAATTTCCCAAATTTTTGACTAAATAGAGTTAACCGAAAAGTCAGCTCAAAGAGAAAAGTTTTAACAAACTCCTCTTGAACCCCTCTTGAACTCATATGGAAATATAAATAGACCAAAAACTAGTTCACGATGAGTTGGGAGACAATCTAAAGCAAGCCACTGCTATTATTCTCCACACCTCGTAATGACTCCCACACCTCCTACCAAAGCTCCAAGCCCATGGCCCACAAGGGGACAAGTTATGACACGACACTATTCAACCCAACTATAGCTCAAAAGAGAGGTTAGAAGGAGGGCAAAAAGGGAGGTTAAATGAGCTTCTTTTCGGTTAACTCTAATTTCCCAGATTTTTTCTGCCGACCACCTACAGCGGGTAAAGATGAGTAAGGCTTTTTACTTTGCAGAAGCGGAAATGGACAGGAAGTTACCGAAAAGATTCGGTAAAAAAATAGGTTTAGGTCCGAAGCTTTCACGGATTCAAAGCCCTCGTCGTCTTCATTTGTTATGGACTTATGGTCATTGTCATTGCCTGTTCGTTCGTTTGTTTCAGAGCTCTCTGGGTTCCTCGGACTGCCGTGATCATCGCATTCAAAGCAACAAATTCTCCGTCGTTACTATCATGGCCTTCCTCATCACTTAACTCGTTCCATTCCCGTTTTTTTTCTTTTCAATTCCCTGAAAAATTGAATCCATCTGGCTTGCTGTAAATTCCCTGGCTCCACCGTTTCAATCAATTCGGCAGCGACGCGCGCTTTGGCGCGTGGCTTATTTCTCGGCAGCAACGAGCGACGTAATTCTCGAGAGGGCGTTGGGGTTTTGACGTTGCGCAATTGGTGAGTGCAATTGGCAAGGGTTTAGGAGGTTTGGGTGGAGCCCTTGTTTTAGGGTTTCGTGAGTTGAAGCTTCATTTCGTGTTTGATTGTTTGTTTGTTGGTGATTTGCGTTTTGCACGTGGTGACGGCGGCAGTTTTTGGTGCCCTAATTCTTGGGACTCGATCTGTTTGCAATTGATTTAATACAATTACAGAACTGTTGTGGTGGCGGTGTGGTTCAAAATTTAACGCTGAGTGAGTGAGTGAGATTTTTGGAGCAGTGGATCGATGGATACCAGTTGGAGGGTATAGGAATATCCAATGACTGCAGGAATCGTGTTTTAGATTTGAATTGGAAGAGTAGTAGAGTAGAGATCCTTGCAGCTGGATGATTCAGTGGAATTATCCGTGTTTCTGCAGTTTTGAGATTATCGCTGAGTGAGTTTGTGATTTTATTATGAAAGAGGGGAGTATTTTAGTTATTCTGGTTCAGGCAGAGTGCGTATCTTTATCAAGCGACAGGGTTTTAGAGCCACAGTTTAGGTAGGGTTTTTCTGCTTAGACGTCCGGGGTTGTGTTTGTACGCGCCGAAGGACATGTTCCGTGTAGTGTATGTTGTAAATTGTTCGTACCAAGGGCGTTTCTTGATACTTTTTTCTCTGTGGTTTTGGCTCAGAGAAGGTTTGATGGACACACAAGCTGTGAATTGGGGTGCGCTGGATGCTTTGGTTCTAGACTACCTAGATCAAGAGCACCTGCTTGAGGTTTCAGAGGATAACCGGTCCTTTGGCCTCAACAGTACGCGCGAAATAATTTGCCTCATACGCTCGCTCATTGAAGCAGGTTATATTCCAGAATCCTTGCATCTTCTGCAGCAACATGCTCATATGGTGCTGGAAGACCAACGCCTCCTTTTTCGACTTTACAAGCAGGTCTGTACGAATTTTCACTGTGCAATTTAGTATCATTTATTGGACCATGGAAGAGTACTGTAACCCTTAAACGTCCTTCCAAGCCCCACGGGCTTGATTTCCAAGGAATCTTGCTCCTTCTAGCAGGAACACTACTCAACTCCTTCTAAGCAGACATAGATCAAGCAGACATAGATCATTGGATGCACAACAAGGTGATGCATGTGATGTGCTTAATTGCAACAACAAATTCTTTCATGCTTGTTTGCAATGTCTAGATCAAAGGTATTGGAGGATCATTTGATTCTTGCCCAAGTTCCCAATTGATTCCTCATATGCTTGTTTCTGTGCTTGTTTCTTTGTTGTGATGGGTCATGCATCCATGCCCGACCTAAATATATAATACATATTCTTTCAGAGATTCTCGGGCTGCCCACTGAGGACCTAAAATGTCGTTTAAGGGTTAAACAGTATTTTGTGAAAATATATTTCCGTAGGTTTAGCTTGCAAGAGAGGGGAGGCCTCAAGCTTTCTTACTCTTACCTCAAATTATTGATTTTTCTTGTGTCTTTATTACACGATTTGCTATCCTTCATAGAAGTATTAGTATGCATCCTTAGTCCATGAGTGTGCTTCGTGAGTGGGAATCTTTCGTGTTCGTGTTTTCATTGAAGAGTGTTTTGTTGGTTGTGTCAGAATTTTATTGAGTTGTTACGAATTGGAGGTCCAACTGCACATATGAAGGCCATTGAGTGCTCACGCACACAATTGGGTCCATGCGCTTTGAATGCCTACCCTGTATGTTCTTTTCTCAGGTTATATTTGAGATGTTCTGTATGAGTTTTGTTAAATTCTCGTAATCATTGTGACGCCGTCAGCATTATGCTATGTTAAATTTTACATGGAGATTTTTAGATCATTTTTTGTTGTTCAGAAGTATGACGAAAGCTGATTTTGGCATGGTTTGCAGGAGGCATACGAAGAATTTAAGCGTGTACTTTTGGCGCTCATGTATGATAAAGATGATGAGGATTCACCTGTTGCTGAAGAGGTATTGCTGTCTCATTTCAGCCAGGGCAGAATTATCACTCTGGATGGTTAACTTTTATTTACTTCCTGGGATGTAGTTTTTTGTCTAAAAGTAAACGGTTGTGGGATGGTGCGCTGTGTAGTAGTGGTCAGAAGTCAGGAGGGCTGAGCTGGCTGCAACGATTGCATGTACTCTCACAGCTCAGCTGCAGGCATACGATCCATTACTCTCATCGACTATTCGCTACTTGATCAGGTTCGTGAAGGCTTTTGTGGGTGACCTTCTTTGTGCTATACGGTTGACTTATAATGTGTTAGAAATTCGCAACTTCTGATCATCTTAATTCTCAAGATACCTATTGAATAAAAATTAACCCGCAGAAGTTTGGTTACAACCTGCAGTGTTCATAATGGCTACTGTCAACATCAAGCTTTGCCGTCCCCAATCCTTGACCTCTGCTCCAATTTGCTCTTCAAAGATCGTGACCCTCCTGCCACACCGCAGGAGAGCTTGCTGGAAGCTCCAAAGTTTAGTGAGGTATTAAATTAATGTCAGTGAGGTCAATGCTTCCTTAGCAACCTTGGTGTCATTTCTCCACTTGGGGGAACCATGTAAAGCTCATTTATGACCATAATTTGTGCAATTCCAGTCTTGGACATTGTGAAAGAGTGAGAACATACGTTTTCAAGGGTTCACACATTGCATGGGTTCAAATACTATTATGTTGTTGGTGCAATTTCTGAAGACAGTTGCTGCTGAACTTTGCTTGTGACAGAGTGATGTACAAGATTTAGCGCAAGCGTTGGAGCTATCCAGGCAGGGAGCAGTGGATAGTTTGCGTTTCACTGGTGGTGATCTTTCAGCTGCTTTTAAGGTTGATATTGCACATACTTGTTCAACTAAGCACTGTCTTTTTATTTCATTTGATTTGTTTTTCTCCTCAGTCTTATTTATGGTAGCTGCTATGATGCATATGTCGGAAATTCATATACTTGCTGGGATTTCATCACCTGATATTCTTGCTCCTGTTGGATTTAGACCTAGTTTGACGATGGTAGAGAGCTAGAGTTGATCAAGTCTATGCTCTTCAAAACTTTACATTCTAATTATTACATTTATTGTCCTCACTATTGTCCCTTCTGTATTGTAGAACGAGTTGAGCCGATTGAGGGTGAATGCTGCTGCAATGGACGAGCTTGTTCGAGAGTATTGCATGTACAGAGGACTTATTGAAGGAGGTGCTAACTTTACGCAAGGCGCAAAAGGTAGTTCAAATGATGCTGTAGTAGCGCAGCTAAGTGATGTCCTTGCAGCTGGTGTTGTCAATGGGTTTAAGGCTGTTGGGGCCAGAGGGTCATCTCCTGAGCCACTCCCAACAGATACTTGTCAAAATGCGGAACAGGCGACTGCTAGTGTCCTTAATAGTGCGGCTTCAGACTATCAACCAGAGATGGTGTTGGACGATTTAAGTGCTGTGACTGGTTTGCAAGACAGTATGAATTCCTCTCCGCCCAAAGGGTTACAGGATGTCCAAAATGATGTGATTATGGAGGAGCCTGCTGTGCTAATTAGTGAAGGTATGTATAACCTGCATTCTTGCTATAGTGACCGCTCTTCTTCTCCTTCTTCTTCTCTAGGGAATAGATTAGGTCAGCATCTATGTATCATTGATGGCATTATCGTATTACCTTTCTCTCCATGATTAACCCCTAACGGGCTGCCCGGAACAAAAAATAAGTTTTTGAAAAAATAAAAATCATTTTAAAATACTACATCAAGTCTACTTTCCAATGCAATTTGAATTATGTCAATCCGAGTTAAACTCCATTGGGGAGAATTTTTCAAAGTGCATCACCTCAACATTGTCTTAGTGTTATAAAATTTGCTATTTGGAGAAAGTAATGATGTTCCCTCCATCATTTATTTTGCTTTTTTGATGTTTACAATAGATAACCCAATTTTAACTAATCATGCTAAATTTTAAACTCTAAAAAGTGAAATTTATAATTTTTACAAATTTTCAAAAGTTAATGCTTTTAAATTCATTAAAACTATATCTAAAGTTATTTTTGGAATTTTGATCGTATGGATAATTTGTAGAAATGACGCCCTACATTTTGTCTATTGAACCAAACTTCATCAAACATATGGAAGGCACATATTATAACACATCCATGTTTTCTCCAATACCCCTAGGGCTTTTAGGGGTTAATAAGAAGATTTAGTAAGACACAACGGAGTTCTCTTAACATGACTGTGGGTTTTTCAGAGTTATGTAAGGACACCTTTCGATAGGTAGCACATGCTAATGTAGCTATTTGAATCTTATTTTTTCTTGTTCGAGACTTCCAAGTTGCTAACACCTGGTTTTTTGTATGACAGTGGCTGGAGAGTCTCTCTCTCAAGGATCTTGCATCATGGTAGCACCTGAGGAGAATCAGAATTCTGGTATTTGTAGTACTAGTGGATCAACCCACGTCAGCGTTAATGGCTGTTTAGCATCTTCCCTTGTTGATAGCAGCAAAGATCGGAGATGTCGTAGATGGAGAGGGAGAAGACCGTCCATAGAAGCTAAAGATTATGTACAGACCTTGCGGGCCTCTTCCTCAGATTGTAGCGAACCCAAGAAAGGTGCTGAAGCAAATGACGCAGAAGTATCTGCAGATACAAAGATGGTACTGTAGCTAATCAACATTTACCTTAATGTGCCTTTTGTGAAGTGCGTTTCTTACTTATTTGTTTTGTATGATTTCGTGGCAATTACTAGTTGATGGAATAACAGAAGTGATCAAAGTCATATGGAGTTCTTATTATAACTTGAATAAATTTACATACATTTGCAAGGTCGGGTGGTAATTTGGGGTGGATTTCTTTTTTTCCAGGAACATGAAGATGACGTCTTTGAGATGTATGGAAGGGCCCTAGAAATACGTCAGTTGGCAAGCGAGGGGAAGACCGAAGCAGTAATTTTGGAAGTGTGCAAATTGAACCCCGATTTTTTTGAGCATAATCCCCAACTACTTTTTCAGCTCAAGCAGGTATACTCGTTTTTCCTTATGATGGGTTGTTCACAAATACAGTTCACAACTACAGTATGTATTAATTGATAATCATTTTGCTGGTACGCATTGAAGCCCCTATTATAGTAGTACTGTTTTTATCATTTTTGGAGGCAACGCTACACTAATGTTTAGATTCTCGTGTTTATGGGTGGTGCTTGTTCCTGGTAAGCAATGCTTTGACTTCTGCGTTTTCATGACTGCTACCCGTTTAAGCAATCTTTTGTTTATTTGTGCTTACCACAATATGACGTCAACGTAGGTTGAGTTCCTCAAGCTGGTTGAAGGGGGAGACTACTTTGGAGCAGTGAGTGTTGCTCGGGCTGACTTAGGGCCTCTCGCTGCAAGGTTTCCTGACCTACTTAGGCCACTGAAAGAGACACTTCTTGCCCTTGCTCGGCCGAGAAGTGAACCTGCCCTTAAGCAAACTCCTCCGTCTGTACTAGCAGCTGCCCTCCAGGTACTTCATCTTTACTTAGTTCGGACACTACTCGTTACATATGCTCTCAGTCTGTGTTGCGTCTTTGATGTTCTTGTTCAAGTAGAATATATTAGAAACTTGGTAGTAATACATACACGGCTTATGCTCTGTAGTGGTGCTCAGGGTTCAGCGTTGTGCTTGCTGCTATATCGCATAGGATTTTTGTAAAGTACTGCGATATGAGCTTCTTGGTATAAATCATTGCATAGAGCTACCAGCATGCAATCAATGGGGTTCTTCATGGTATCTAACACCAAATGCTGTTACTTCCTACAGGTGGCCTTAGGAGCAAGTCTGGGCATAGCAGAACCACAGTTGATGAAGATGATGAAAGCCACCCTGTTTACGCATACTCAGTGGTTCAAGCTTCAGATGTGTGCTGATCGTTTTGCGGACTTGCTCAGCATTAACGCGCTCAAGGAACCAGATGCTGCAGTGGCGGAAACTTCTGAACCTACAATGGAGGACTCCAAAACGGCCGCGGTTTCAGCTTCTTGTACATCAACTAGTGAGATGAGTGGGAGCCAACTCCCTGACGTTCCAAGGGATGGGCCTCTCTTTGATGATGGGTCTATATTGACATTAATGGTAAAGTCTCTCTTTTCCTTTACTATTTATTATTCTTTTAGGGTTAACCCCTAAAGGACCATAAGGCCCCACACGGCTTCTGGAAGGAGACGTTGGCTCTTTTTGAGAGCTGAAATCCGTGGGTATTCCTCATCGGAAATTCATGAAGTCTGCGATTTTTGGTAGTCATGTATTTTTGAAAGAGATGCCATAACAAACACACTTGAATGTCGGTTCACTAAATCTGGAATTTTCAGATGGATCGTCTTGAGTTAGGATCCACAAGTAAGAATATTAATTAATCGATATTATTACCCTCCTCCCCTGTACTGTACTGTACAATTTATGTTGCTTTCGAAGTAGCGATTTTTAAAGCTGAGGCTTTCCTCATGACTGCCTTACAAGCCTCTCATTTATTGACTTGTATACGTGCAGGAATTCTTGGCCTTATCAAGAGGAGATGCAATCCAGTTGCTTGTGCAGTATGATGGGAGTGTGGATAACGTGTTTGCACATTTAATGTCATAACTTTCACACCCAGTCCCTCTAATATTTAGTGGCCTAGCAACATTCACATTGACAGCATTTTGTACCCTAGTAGAGAAGCATGTCAGTCAGTACGGGCAGTAAAAGTACCTGTCGCCTATGTGCATTTCGTCTGAAGGCCTAACAGAGATGACGTTTGCTTGAAGCAATTGCTACGTGAGGACAGTATCGTGAGCCGACAGGGTCACTTGGATTGTAAAGATTCTATGTTTAAACAATACCATTTGTTTGTATGGTGTTTCAGCATCTTTGAAAAAGAGTATATTCATGTTCATGATACAAAATTCTCACAATACATGTGTGGTCGTTGTGTTTTTCCTTGAGAGCTCGTGATATTTGCAGTGTTCAAATAAAGCTTTCAAGTTTATTGCATGTTCTTTTTGTATCTGATGTGGGCAGGGCATAGCTAGGGGTGTGAATTTTGATGTGTGATTTGGTTTAGAACTTCTGTATCAGTATTTATATAATTGCAGCACAAATGTTTTAACCCTTTTAACCCTTAGTGCTCAAGTGACCACTTTGTGGTTCCTGATGTGTTGAAAACGCAAATAACGGAAAATCCGTGAAGAATTGGATTTTGAATTGTGAAGTTCAGATTTTGAGACTTATAATATACATCTTCTAGAAAAGAAAATTTCAATTTGGATTGTGCAACTATCAAAATACCTATGAACAAAACTAGGAAATATTGCAAATACTTGAAAATACAATAAATACTTAAATATACAACACATATACTATGCGGTATTTCTTGTGTTTGGAAGTTTGTTATCTTGATTTATTTTTTTGGATTGTGTTTTCTTGTTCATGTTCCATTAGTGTATGTATTTCGATCTTGATCCATGTACCAACTCCTTTCATATTTTAACATATAAATTTTTATCCTAAACCATACATGGATAAGTCACTCTCATTTATAAAATTCACAATAATTATATGTCATTTCGTTCTTAACATGAAAGATTATAATGTAGAAGTGTTGACATAGTTCATTGCTGAACATCTTCACTTTCATTTTAGAAAATTTAACCCAAATTCTATTTAACTTTGAGGCCACACACTCTCCAAAATCTCATTTTTGAGTGAGCATTTTATGGTTCAAAGACATACTATGATTCTTCTGATCCCACCATTGGATGATTCCACTCTAGTTGAGAATACAATTGTACAGTTAATTTCTAATTTAATCCATTCTATTTTTGGTAGCATCAATCATAGTGGAAAAACCCAGTGAAATTCAGTGAATCCAGCTATAATACCAAAAGCGTTAACCCTTAAGCGTGCAAGGAGTCCCGTGGGGCCATGCTTGATCACTTTTCAGTCAAACGTTGATTTTCACCTAGTTCCTAATTTCAAATGAAAATGGTCCCGACTAAAAAAGTGTGGGGGTTGCCTTCTACTTTCTAGTTCAATTTACCAATCTTCAAAATTGTTAAAACTGCATTTTTTTATAGCACTTTAAAGCTCAAAACCTTAAAATTCTAATATACACTGCAGAAAAATGTTTTTCTATCAATTTTCTTTTTATGTAAGCTCAAGAAGCATGCCACCTACACCTTGTTGTTCATCACTATTATTTACATTTACCCTAAAACTTTCATACTATTCTAAGCTTTTTGTAACTACTGTGATTTTTACAAAAAAACAACTTTGAAAAAATATTATAATTTATTTATTTATTTAAATAATTATAAAAACATCAGGGTAAATTGGTTTAACAATACCTTATAGGAGAAAAATACCAAAAAATATAATATATTTTAAAATCTAAAGAATTGATGAGGTTTGACTGGGTAATTGTATTGTAGACGCTTTTGACAGCAAACCAAATTATGCTCACTTGTAGTGTGGGAAATGCAAATAACAGAAAATCTGTGAAGAATTGGATTTTGAATTGTGAAGTTCAGATTTTTGAAACTTATAATATACATCTTCTACAAAAAAAAATTCAATTTGGAGTTGTGCAACTATCAAAATACCTATGAACAAAACTCGGAAATATTGCAAATACTTGAAAATACAATAAATACTTAAATATACAACACATCTACTATGCGGTATTTCTTGTATTTGGAAGTTTGTTATCTTGACTTATTTTTTTGGATTGTGTTCTCGTTCACATTCCATTAGTGTATGTATTCTGATCTTGGTCCATGTACCAACTCCTTTCATATTTTTAACATACAAATTTTTGTCCTAAGCCGTACATGGATAAGTCACTCTCACTTATAAAATTTACAATAATTATGTGTGGGTCTGTTTTTGCTATAGTACCCTGAGCAGTAAAGGGTCACGGACCAAGGATTCATAGTTTTAAATTGACAAATTCAATCAATCATATTGTGAAAAATAGAATTAAGGTAGGACCATATTTTATATCACTAGAATCAGTGAAGAACATTGCATGTGTTGATCAAAAGACAAATAAAAGCTGAATGAAAGAAAGTTAACATAGGACCTATTCAAAATTGCTATAAAAAACATGAGGTCCAATTTGGGCATCGTGGTCCTTCAAAGGTTAAGAACAGAGGCCATGGTTTTTGGAAGCCAAATATTCTCATATGGAAGATGCCATTCATAGTCATTGTATGTGACTTGAAATCCAGGTGTGTCAAATACCATACCTCAACAAGATAGATAGATAGACAAAAACTCCGGTCAACTTTCAAAATTGGCATGAATAAAGTATATGTTCGTAATGTCAATGACTCGGTGCCTACCGGACAAAGGGTCATTGGAACAAAACTACTCTCCCTTGCCGGGAATGGACCATACCTCAGCAACAATATGGAAGACAACAATAAGGGGTGTCACAATTCACAGCCCAGCAATCGCATAACAAAATACTTTTGCGGGACATGAGTCGTGAACTTTGACACTCCTAATGCTAACCTACAGTACACGGGCATCTGAATGAACGTTGACACGTGGAAGTTATGCAATCAGATTTGTGCACAATATGAGATATTCTCAGGATACACATGGAAGGTGTGCAATTAGAGAGGGTTGAGTCACTAGTCTCGTAGCATTCAAACTCACTGTTCCTGTCACTGTCACTAGTAGAAAAGGTGGCATTCCCCATGCCAGGCAAAATCACTGTGCATGCGTGAAATTGGGCACTTTTAGCCTGGGCATCTCCCTCAGCAACGCCACCTTTTTTTACTAGTGTGTGTCCAATTGATTTCGGACTCACACAAACAATTTCTAGTGCGGAAAGAGATGACTGAAATTACGCAACACAAATATGATGAAGAAGAAGGCTCCAGCAGAGGTCATCAGTTTCTTCTCTTGAAGCTTCCTTGCTACAGCTTCTGGAAATTCCCATAAGCTTGCACATACAGAACACTCTCCCTGATCCTCTCCTCCCCAAATATCTCCCCAACGCTCCCCCAACGCCATAACCTAACCTACTCCAGGAAATGCAAAGCGCAACAGATGTGTCACTATATCAGTGGCTACACACTCGAGGCTTATTTTCCATAACTTCTTGACTTCCTTGTTTACTCCCACTTCTCTTCATGCAATTGTTGTATCACAGAACTTCTTACTATTTTAATTCAAAAAGTGTTAATCTATGTCGCAAGTTATGTCCCATAACCAGCTCGTGACTGTTGTGTAATCCATAACGAAGCTAGAAACCCCACGCAATCTTTGCCCACACTAGCACGCTTCTTCTCATACCTAGTTCCCATCATATTGTGAAAACAATAGAATTCAGACGGGACCAAATTTTGTATCCATTAAGAACTGATTGCATGTGTTGGTCCAAAAATGCTGAAATTGGACGAAAGAAAGCCTACTCAAAAATGCTTCTTGGTTACACTCAAAACTCTTTATTATGACTTATAAATGACATTCTGGAGTATCCTACACCCTTGCCGCAATATCATTGATTGTAGCACACATTCCAACTAAGTGAATAAGTAGAATAGCTTTGAATGTAATGTATCTACATGGAATCTTCGCAGCTAAAATAAAGTGCAGGGACTCAAGAAGACGCTTAACCCCTAAAGGACCAATGATTCATGGTTTCAAAATGACAAATTCAATCAATCATATTGTGGAAGAAAATATAATTTAGACAAAACCAAATTCTATATCGCTAGAATCAATGAAGAACATTGCATGTGTTGGTCAAAGAATATATAAATTTGGACAAAAGGAAGTCTATAAGGACCTATTCAAACCTGCTATTAAAAAAATGAGGTCCAATTTGGACTTCTTGGTCGTTTAGGGGTTAGTGGAAAGTAGTACCTAACATGGCATCGTGCTGAAGAGCTTCAATTTGAACTTCCTGCATCAAACCCTGAAGCTCTCTCGGGGGGAGAATGAAGGGTTGTGACGGACTCCTTTGCGCCCCTTGAAGAATGGTGTGATTCCGTGCGAAATCACACCTCTTGGAAGTGTGTCAAATCCCGCAGTAAGTAATTGTCAAACACGGAAAATTACACCTAAATTGATTGCACCGTGAAACCCTAAAAGTGTGTCAATGAGGCTTCACAGTTTGGTCTCCCAGGAGAAGCCTTTGTAGAAAAGCTGGCCGTAATATTTGAAGGGTAGAGGCAGAGTGGGAGCGGGCGGGTTGTAGCGAGCAACCATGTCGGGGAATCGCTGCCATATTATTGAATCGGCATCGAAAAACGCACTCCCGTCGTCCATTCTCCGCATTTTTCCCTCACATGATGATGATGTTGTTGTTGGCTGCGAAACAAGTGCCTTCAAAGCTGCAGGCAGGTTGCGCAACCACGAACGCAATGAGACGCCGGGATTGTCCATGAAACATTAACTTCCGCAACCAGGAGACCGAGAATCAGGAAAGTCCGGAATTAGGGTTTCGTACAAACGGACGGGGGTCTGCACTGGGCAGGGTTCTTTTTGGTTTTTGGGTCATCCAACTTTAGGTTACAAAGCTCGCATGCAAGTGAATGAGGTTGAAGTTTGAACTAAAATGTGTTGTTTTGCACTTCAAGAATTAATTAAAAATATTTATAAGTGATTATTTTTTGACATTTAAACAACAAGAACTCTAGACTTTGTTTAACAATTTCATATTTTTTTTTACATGGTGATTTTTTAGTATATGCATAGGGGGTCAAAAGTACGCACTCACGTGATTCCTAGTCACTTTAAGTACAGTTGGGTACAACATGTTTACGAATTTTTCAATCAGTTTTCATTAAAAAGTTCAACAATTTTTAGGAAGCTCTAGCATGCTCACACATGAACCGATTTTGAAACCACAAATCACATTGGAATTGCAATGAAGCGTGCTTCAACTTTGTAATAAGTGAAAAAAAAATTATTTAAAATAAGACAACAATTTGGATTTCTTTTATACACTATTTATCATTTCATAGTGAACCTATGGAAGATAGTCAAAGATTTTTTGCATTAAGGTAAAGAACAAGTAAGAAATCATACAAGTAGTTCAAGTGGTGTGGGATCAAGTATCTCTAAAGCAATTGTGAAGGTTCATTTTTAATATGTACCATTAAATACAAGTTGTAATTTTCACAAATAGTGGCAGCACTAAATGGTAGATAGTATATAGAAAACATCAGATTTTTTGTATGATTTTCAATTACACATGTGTATTTGTAATGATGATAAAGTAGACTTTAGTGTGATTCCAATGCAAATTACAATTTGAAATTCCGTTCATTTTTGAGCATACATGGGCCTTTCAAAGTTCCCACAAATCTCAACTGAATTCAAAAATTCGTAACCATCTTGTACCCGACTGTACACTCCTTGGGTCTGTATCATAATGTTCAATACATTGAAATCACCATATATTGTGGGTGCATGTGGATGAATAGCGTGGGTACATTCATCCATTTAGACAGATTGTCATCCAATTTGGATGAATTTTACCAAAATATTTTGAAAAAATAAATATTAGTAAAGTCTCTCGTAAATAACTGGACCACAATATATGGTGCTTGTGTTGTAGCATGTATTGGATATGCCTTTTAGCTTCATTCAACAAAATAAACAAAGTGGATGAACAAGAGATGGGGAGGGAATGAAAGGGTGGTCATATGGGAGACATATGATACATTAATGTTTTCCAAGAAAAGGACCTAGCTACATTACTCACATGCTTGCGAATGAGAGGATGGAAACATGTGGTACTCACTTACAACTGTAGGTTCTCAATATTTGCAACTCCCTGCAAACATGGGTAGCTACTGATTCACACTATTTAAAAATACAGTATATGCTGCAGATCCGCTTGGAGCCCAAGGTAGAGCCGCTCAACGTTCGTGGCCCCCTCCCCAAACTCACACATAGCATTTGCAAGGTATTGTGCGCTTGTCAGCGGGCACTTGCGGGCATTTGGCTGGCCGGTATGCCTTAGCAGCTTACACGCTGCAATACGCGGTGTGTCGGGGGACCCCTCCGACGACGGCCCCGGAGGAGTGGAGATGTCAGCCAGTACCCCCTCCGATTGACCACCCTCGTGAACCTTGGGCAACAAGGGCGTGTGTGGCATGTCCTCTTCTTGCGTCTTTGAAGCTCCGTCATTCGACATGCCGGAAGTGGAGCCCTGACTGATGGGGCGCCCTTGGTCCATGCCTCTGTTGAAGCCGTCACCCTTCACCAAGCCCTCCATCATCGCCCTCATCTGGTCCCAAAAAATCCACGTCAAACCCGAACCTCTTATTTGTACATCCAGTTCGGCCTTCTCCTCATTCTTATACTACTGTACTTATAAAAGTTTATTGGGAATGACAAGTTCTATGTTATCAATGTACAAGTGGCAGATTGGCGGCCCCCATTTTTTTCCCATCTTCATTTTTTTTCCCACCTTCACTAACAAGCACTATAAGAAAACTTGATTAAAAAAACACCGCTATTGAAATTGGTTGCAGTCCGTTTGACCTCATTCTGCTGCAGTCGCTAAATGACTGAAGAACTTTATTTTTTGATTTGTGGTCGAAATTTTAAGAATTTTGGAGCATGTAATATATTGTTGGAAAGGTCTTGAAAATACCTTTCTAATGGTATGTTACACTCCAAAATTCTCAAAATCCCGGCCGCAAATCAAAAAGCAAAGTTCTGCAATCATTTAGCGACTGTAGCAAAATGAGGTCAAACAAACCGCAGTCAATTTCAGATGCGGTTTTCTTTTACCAAATTTTCTTATAGTGAAGGGAGCATATTTTAGTAAAGTAACAAAGAATGTCGATTGGGAACGACAAGTGGCAAACTCCTGTGTACAGGGAGGGACACTATTTCTCCTCGCTCGAGACTAAATCACAATTTTAGTGTAATGATGTTTAGAGGGATTTCTAATTGTTTTTTAATTTTTTATTATCTTAATTAGCGTTCTACCGAGTGTAATTGCAGAATTTGACAAGACTGATGCTCTTTTGGAGCTGGTGCATTTTCAGACGGGCAAGATTCCATTGATATGCTGCAAGATGTAGCCATCCAATTGGATGAATCATGAAAGGGCCACAACAAACGCTCATTTGGCACGATAGGTGCAGCAGATCACGAACAAGCAGCAGAGCCTCAATCAAATTCAAGCCAAAAGTTCAGGTGCATATTCAAGTCAAAAGTTCAGCCAGACATGAATCAGTGAAAATTTGTAACTGTAACATAAACTTCAATTGGAGCAACCGTCTGCTGGATGTTTTTCAAGTAGCGAAGTAGCAAAATTAGCAAGTTCATGCACTTGTGGCGAAATCAATGGCTTTCTACACGTAATACAAAAAGAGCGTTCCACTACACTTGCAATCGCCTTTTAACTACACTAATATACACAGAGAGACAATCCAGAGGTCAGACCATCAATACTAGAGCTTGATCGTCTCTTGATAAAAGTACGTGAAGAAGTACAGCTTCAGGACCAAACCCAGAGTTAGATGCAATACCACAGTACCCATCACAATTGCCAACCATCGCTCACTTGCAGTTTTGATCTGTGACCGGATGTTGCCACCCACGAAGATTGCTGACATGAAGCTTGCAGCACCCACGACTAACCACCTCACTATCTCCCAGGGCACCACAGATAAGAACTGGAACCATTACAACAGCGAAAATCAGCCACTTCTAATACAGAAAATGACACCCTGACCTGTATGAAATTGGCCTTTACATGTTCAGGTACTTCAATACGGAAATGGTCAACACACCAGTAGAAAACCCACCCCTCGAGGTATTCTAGACAACCTAGCCGTGTTACAATTGGCAGTTTAACGTGGCAAAGTTTTCTAAATAACTGTGAGAGGGGGTTTCTAGTAGTGACAATTCTCACAAGAGAAATTAAGGGTATCAGTCTTAGACGCTGGCGAAACCAATAACTTGGGTTTAATCTGCGAAACTGCCAAAGAACAGGTTCACAAATGCGAAGTGATGCATGAGGATGAGGAAGTTGACTTACCGAGGCTGGGATGAATACAAACAGTGAATAGCCGTATAAACACCACAGCTGGATGAGTCCAGACACCACCCCCAAGTACCTGAGAAGGAAATACAGACCCAAAGGTACCAAGCCCACATATCCATAGAATAATAGAGCAGCCCTGGACATCAGGTTGATATCATAATGCCAGTGACCTGTAGTCTTGGATTTGTAAGACAGATAAGCTGCGAAATTGCCTAATGATGCTGTCACGAATATCAGAGTGGAACAAATCCAAAAAGGACCATACCTGCATAGCCAAGGCAACACACTTGTGTGAGATACTTCAACATTTCTACAGCGTTGCAGAAGAAGAATTCTACACCCATCTAAAAGTGATTAAAAAATTGATCTCAACAGATTTGACTCATGTACCCAAAGATCAGTCCATACCTCCCCAAAATCACATTCCTACTTATGTTAAATGCTTAAAGTGACCAAAAAGTAGTATCCTCTGCCTTATGAAGAGAATACAAATCACTCATTGTTTACAGATACCGTAGTAAGTCTTGAGAATGCGACCGTCAAACAAGCTATGAATGAAATGCAAGATAATCTCTAATGAGAGCATTCAATCTATCAGTGAAGCACTTGATCATTCAGATTACCGGGACGCCTCAAAAAGCATCTCATTGAAAGGCACGTGAAGAATGGCATATGATTTCAGGCCCACGACTGCAAGCTCGCTAATTATCGTAACTTACATGTCAGGGTTATGGCTGGTCTTTTCGATAAAGTCGGCGTTCACAACCAACGAATCCTTGATCCGATCGGTCACGTCTATTGTGTCAACATCGAAGTAGGGCCGGTATGATAGAATGTTAAAATAGCCCTGCCAAGGTTGAGAAGGACCTCCTTGCCCACCTTGCCCGCCTTGCTCGCCAGGTCCTGGTTGAGAGAACGACTCTGTGAACACATAGCAGAAAAACTAATATGAGCATGATTATAACCAGTTTTGTCGCATCAATAAGAGGAAGATGATATAGCAACCACACCAAAGCAAGCTCTTACCTTCAATCACACTTGCTCTTCAGATTTTCAAGCAGAAAATTTTTCAAGCCCACAAATTATATGAGACTACTTAAGCGGTTCACAACCTCACGTGCACAATTCAGACACTGTAAATTGTAGATGCCATTTTTGAGATTGATTTCAGAGGAACCACCCAGCCATGGCGGATTAAAAAGTGAATTCATGGACAAACAAATGCATACCATCAGCATCATGAGGAGGCCGGAATGAACTTGTCATCTTTCCTCGCATGTCATGTGCTGGAGGAAATGTTTGCAGGTTTGAATCTGCAGGACCCATGACCCATGACCAGAAGTGTCAAAAACACTTCTGATAGTCTACAAAGGGTACCTCACACGAGACACACTACACACTATATTTTTCAAATTCGCACTTCTTCTCAGCAACCAAGTTTGAGGTTCTATATGCATATTTCATAGAAATTTCATCTTGTCATGATATATCCATGTCTTTACAAACACTTCACACACCTTAACTCCTTAGGGAATTTACTTAAAATAGAACGTCTGCTTTGAAGGAATCTAGCTACTTATAACAACTTTCTAAAAATGTCCTTATCACCCAATATTGTAGGCCATACTTTTACCACTTTCCAATGGTGTATTTTACGACACCCCTAGAAGCTTCCTAAATTATTCATTCAACTCCTATCAACTCCTATAGATATGGAAGCGGCCACTCTTGGCCATTTAGGCATGTAGGGATTATAAAAGTAAGACTAGAGTCGCAATGTTAATAAATTTTGACACAGCTGACACAAAGTGCCGCGACTTCCTTTCCACAAAATTGGCTTCCGGTTATCAAAACTAAAACTTATTTCTCGAGAATTTGATACTAAGTTGTGTATACACTTTGTAAATGGTAAAGTCCACCAGCCTTGAGGCCGACTATCGCAGGTATTCAGTGATTATATTGACACTCAAAATTGCAACCATTTTCCATACATATCAAGGACTCTCAAGAAGTATTTCCACCCACTCATCCAATGGCTGATCTCTAACATGGCCCCTAATTTTTAAGGATGAAGTACTCGGAGTGTTTGACATAGGGAATGGCATTTTCATATCATAATCTTTTCCACCAAACACTCAATAGCAAATAGTATCAGCTCGGATACGAAACTATGAACTCTAACTCCACTTACAGTTTGACTCTATATTGCGTGAAAACACCACAAAAACTGCATTATCTCACGTTGCACTAAATAATATTATCTGGCAATGGATAAAAGAGTAAGATCGGTTCTACAACCTGTTCTTACCTAAGTATAATCCCACTCACGCAGTGATTTCATTGTCCCAGTCCATACAGCAACAACATGAGGCAATAAAGTGGCTAAAAGCAACTCACCTTGGAAATGGAGGACATGATCAGCTCCAGCAGCAGCCTGTACAACGAGAAGTGCTGAGCTAGTTATGAACCATTGAAGTAAGTTTCCACTATGATTCTTGATTGTCCTTATTACATCAAATCTCTTAAGTCACATATTCGCCAGTGTTCATGTTCTCAAATTTTCACAAACTTAAACCTCCGCAGCTGGATCAGGGGCACACAATGAACACACGAAAATAAGAAGAACAGAGACAAGGACCTTCAACAAGAGTTCCCCGCTAAACCTCGTTTATCACAAAACCAAAAATAAAAAATAATTCTGGAAAATTCTTCAAAAACATGCACGATGGAAAAATCTCACGTACCGGGACAGTGCCAGTAGCTTCAGAAGCAAGTGTCGCATAAGCGCCTGCCATTGCGAGAGACGCTTTTAAGAACCGATTCGGTAACGTAAAGCAACCGCAAGAACGCCTCTTCTTCTTCTCAACTTGAAAATAAAACCGCAAGAGACCTTTCACATTTTCAAACTCGCTGATGATGAGAGAACGAAAGATTCCTCTAGGGCATCATGGCGTCCGTTATCTCCGTAGAAGCATCTTCTGGAGAATCTCAAATTGAGATGAAATTGTGAAGAGGCTCTGGCTCTCAATTTTATTTTTCTCAAACTGGACACATGAAAAAAGCGAAAGGGAAAAATGACAATGAGGAGAGGAGCTCCGTGATCATGAAAGAACGACTGTCTACGATAAAAATTGTGATCCGACGAGTGATGACCTAATTGCTGAAACTTGAATGAGCAACAACTGTCTGTGAGGCAGCTTCACCATCGCCGTTGTTGGAGCGAGTCAGAGAAGGAGGAGACCCTCTCTGCCAGCTAGGATATTTTGGCTTGACGTGGCGTGTCCACGTAGCGTTCTGTTCAGCGGATTCGAGTACAGTTGAACTTCCAAGGTAGAGGTGCCAGAAACTGTGCGAATTTCAGGTTTGCTTACTTAGGACAGTGGTGGAAAAAGTTTAGAATTTTTTGATGGTCTGCAAAGTTAGTGCAAATCCATCCCAAAAAAAAACACATTTTTTGAGTAAGTCTATAATTTCCTGTGAATTTCTGAGTGTGGAGTCATAGAGTGGCCATTAACCGTTCATAGGGTCCTGGTTTTCATGAGAGGTTGGATTCTGAAAATAAAGCGCTTCTACACCAATCAGAAGCCCTCAATTTTTCCAGGCATGGACGGAATTAGAGCACTCTTGTACACTTTCTGAAACCAGGCTGGGTAAGTTTCTGGGACCTAGCCCTCAAGCCTACTGCTCGGTTTCAGGACCCGCTCGGTTTTTTGCACCTCTACCTCAAATCTCATACTCCTCTGTCCCATAATAAGTTTCCCGTACATGGAAAATTGAAGAATTAACCCCTAAAGGTTGGGCCTATGACCATAGAATCATGCTTTATTTGCCACACTCAATTTTGCGACTAAAAATAATACAAGAATTCAACTTTATATTTTTAGTAGATGAAGCCACATGTCTACTACAAATCATGAATTTTCATAAATTCTGGTGAAAATTTGAAATTACTGTGGTTTATTGAGGTGATTGTAAAGAAAATTCATATCAATTACAAAATGTAGTAAAAAATTCCGATTTTTCTACCAAAGGTGTAAATTACTATGAAGAAAAGTTTAGTTAATGAAAATCATCCGTGTATCTAAATTTAGAAATTTTGCTACACCTTGGTGATACCTACCGAACTTGTAACTATAATAAAACACTCAATTTTCAAATTTTTCCAAAAATTCAAAGTAGAGTAGAAACTAGACTTGGCAAGCTTCATTTTGTTAGTTAAACTCAAATGCAATGGAACTCATTTTCAGAGCCTAAATTTAGTTTAAGTAGAACAAGCAAAAACATTTAAAATACGCTACACGGTGAACCGTTTTACGATTCTTTTTGTAGTTGGGACCCCATGTAAAATCTAAAAATAGCTTGAATGATTTGAATTTAACTTGAAGAGGTGGCATCACCAAGCAAAAGCCCTTCACATAAAGAATTGGATGGAAATCATCCACGGCATCAGTTGGAATTGAACAGTCAACTTCATTCATAAACCATTTTTTGGTCTCTGTGACATTTAGGGGTTAACCTTTAACCCTTTAACGTCCCAATTCAACACTGTCTTTAAAGAAGTGTTATAAAATGTTTGATGGGAACCGAAATTGGAGTTGGTGTACAAAGAAAATTTGTAAATGCCAATGTCAAGATCACATCTGTATGGTTAAATGTATCATATTTTTTATTAATAATTTTTAAATAATTTTGCAAGGTTTTCTCTTGAAATTCAATTAAAAATCCTAAATTAACACAAAAAAAATTGAAAAATATTGAAATGAAATTGGAATAACATGCACTACGCGATGGTATGGTTTCCATTATTTGATTCTACTTATTTTGGAAAATCATGTCTAAGGTCTCACTTTTTGAACTAAAAATGAAACTTGACATAAACCAATTGTGTTATTTTTCCAAAAATCATGATAACCTATTTTAGAGATCCACACCATACAAAGGATAGTCAACTTACACAAGAACCCAAAAAAAAAAATTGGTGGATGAAAACTGTCCACTTTGGATGGAAATCAAACAGCTTTAATCTGTTTGTCGTCCAATATATGGACGTTGGCGCGCTAAAGGGTTAATCCTTAAGTGCTCAAGTCACCACATTGTGGTCTCTATATGTTGAAAATGCAAATAACGGAAAATCCGTGAAAATTTGAATTTTGAATTGTGAAGTTCATATTATGAGTGTTATAATATACATCTTCTAGAAAAAGAAAATTCCGATTTGGAGTTGTGCAACTATCAAAATACCTATGAACAAAACACAAAAATACTATAAATACTTGAAAATACAGTAAATACTTTCAAATATAACACATGTACCATGCGGTATTTCTTGTGTTTAGAAGTTTGTTATCTTATTTTATTTTTTTGGATTGTGTTCTCTTGTTCATGTTCCATTACTGCATGTAATCCGATCTTGATCCATGGACCAACTCCTTTGATATTTTAACGTATAACTTTTTGTCCTATACCGTACATGGATAAGTCACTCTTACTTATAAAATTCACAATAATTATGTGTGAGTTTGTTCTTAACATGAAAGATTGCAACGGAGAGGTGTTGACATAGGTCATTGCTGAACATCTTTACTTTCATTTTAGAAAATTTAACCCGAATTCTATTTAACTTTGAAATCACACACCCTCCAAAATCTCATTTTTGAGTGTGCATTATACGGTTCAAAGACATACTATGATCTTCCAATCCCACCATTGGATGATTCTCTAATTTTGGCAAAATGTTTGCACTCCAATTGAGAATACAATTGTACAGTTACTTTCTAATTTAAGCCATTATATTTCTGGTAATATCAATCATAGTAGAAAACCTAGTGAAAACCAGTGAACCCAGCTACAATACCCAAAGTGTTAAATGGTTAAGCCCAAAACGTCGCCCAAACCAAAAACTGGCTTATGAATTAAGCTGATTGTTCAATTCAAACCGCTACATGGATGATTTCCATTCAATTTTTTTTTGTGAAGGACTTTGCTTGGTCATGCCACCTCTTCAAGTTAAATTCAAATCATTTAAGCTATTTTTAGATTTTACATGGAATCCCAACTACAAAAAGAGTCGTAAAAATGGTTCACTGTGTAGTGTATTGTAATTTTTTATTTGCTTGTTATGCTTAAACTAATTTAGGCCATAAAAACGAGTTCCATTGCATTTAAGTTTAACTAAAAAAATAAAGTTTGTCAAGTCTAGTTTCTACTCCACTTTGAATTTTTGAAAAAAATTGAAAATTGATTGTTTTATTGTAGTTACATGCAGTAGTACCCGCATCCGCAGCTGCACCAGTGACTACCAACAACACCCACACCCACAACACCTGAACCTCTAGGAGCACCTGAAGACCGCATAGATCGGCACTAGCAACTCAACAAATCCCTCAACAACTCAACACAACGATCAACTACAATACTTCAACACCGATAACCTCACAGCACAACAACACAACACCAACATCACAACACAACACCAATATCCTCCGGCATCGGTTTCGAAGTAGAACCTCCGAGCGCAGCGCCAAATTTAGGACCTTTGAGCTAAACTCTAAACCTTTGAGCTTCAATTCTAGCGCTACGCAGCGACTCTGCCCTACACCGAGCTTCAGCAAAACTAAAGTGACTCCGACCTACACGGTCACACGGAGCTTCAGCAAATCCAAAGCAATTTCCAACTGTACAACGCAACAACTCCAACCACCTTCTAGAACGGAGTTACTCCGATCACCTTGCAAAACACAACAACGCCAACTACAGGTATAAAATGAAGAGGACACATAAAACTTTTGCATAAAATGAAGAGAACGAATAAGACCTTCCATCTTATCCTCAGCAAATGAGGCTCCATGTAATCCTCGTACTTCAACGTCTCTGCCAAGCTTACACAATTCAAGTTGTCACGCTCCCAAGATTTCAAGTTGCCAAAATGTCAGTGTTATGACAGGATGGAAGTCCATCCATTCAACTCCCGGGTCTCCCCCCGGGGAGGTCACTGCATTGTCAAGTTGAACACCACCTGCGAACAAAGTTTGCTACCCCTATATTATATGCCATAAATAATTTTAAAAATTATGATATTTTTTCTACATATACATAACCATTCATAACATCTTTTGTATATTTTTTTGAAATTTTTAGTCATCTTCATTTTTTTTAGTAATTGTTTTAGTTCATTTCTACGTCATTCTAGTTAGAAACGGTATGTTTTATAAAAAAAAAAAGATCATCAAATTTGGTTATCTTTTTTTTGGGGTGTAATAGATACTGAGTATATCTACTCATGAAAAAAAATTGATAAAATTTTGACCCATTTTAGTGATGCAACTTAGAAAACTTAGATTTATTTTGAACGCACGTGGTTTTCAACTTGACAATGGAGTGACCTCCCCGGGGGTCTCCCCCGGGTCCTCCTCAATCACCTCATTAAGGCAGTATCTACTTAGCCTAAACGGCCTGCCTTTACTTAGCTTAGCTACCTTAACTACCTTAGCTACCTAATTAATACGGTATCCTCCGGAACCACCGTAACTACCCCTAGCTACCTAATCACTGCAGCCGCCTTCCGGCAGCTCATTTACTACAGTGTATACTACCTGGGACTATATAAAAAGAGGATCGAGGTCTTCTTCTCCACTTCTTCTTGCAGCTAAACGCTGGCCTTTTGCTCCGTGTCTTAACACGTTATCAGCACGCTCTCTATCTTGATGCTCGCACGACATGTACTCATTTACTCTCCCTCTCTCCATGGTGTTCCACACTACACTTTGTTTCCGGCCATAAGACAGATCCTTCCACTTCTAATCCTCATGTAGATCTCTTGCATTGCTTCGGCTGTAGTTCACTTTGCTAGAAACCGCCAGTAGATCAGTTGTGTGCATGCAGGTCATTTTCCATGAGTCCACGACCGAGGCACACGTAGTCATAGCCACAACATAGAAAGTAAAGCAACATGTAGACCATCAAGACAGAATCACCAAGAGCTTAGTGAGTACACAATAGATCCCACGTACTTACACCACGGAGACATCAGATAGAGTCATAATGGCGACATAAGCTAGACATAAAGATAGGGTAACTCCCTTATACTTCGACGGATTAGAGCCAGACGGATCAAACTTCCTTGACTGGCATGTCAACATGCGCACGTACTTGTCTGCAGAAAACCTCGACTACACACTTAATCGACACTCGGAGGAGGAGATCGAGGTAGTTTACAAATGACAGACCCTGCTCATTTTACGACGTCACTTGGATCCCTCATTGCGCATGCAATACTTGTATGAGGAGGATCCAGCCAAGCTATGGGCCACATTGGAGACACGATTTCAGCATGAGGAGACCATCCTTCTTCCACAAGCCAAAAGCGATTGAATGAACCTCCGAGTACTGGACTTTCCGAATTCCCACACCTATGACTCGGAGCTCCGCCAAATTGTTGCCTTGCTTCGAATCTGCAACGAACGCGTCACGGACAGTGATATGATAGATAAGACGTTCCCTACTTTCCCTCCTGCTTGTGCCATTTTATCGCAACAGTACCGTAACATGAGGTTTACCAAGCACGCAGAACTTATGCGCTATTTCATGCTCGCGGAGAAACAACAGCAAATGTTGCTTAAGACGGCATAATCACGACCCGTGAAGGAAATACACAACACGGAGGTGCCACAGCAGACCAAGAACAGTACAACACCATCATCTGCATCCAAACCCGGTGGACCGAGCCGAGAGTCACACATATCGGATGCACCACGCAGAACGTTGAAGGGGAGCCGGAAGCAAAACAAATGGAACAAGCACAAGAACTAGAGGTACGGTAACAAACACAAAACCTCCCAGTCCCCTCAGTCCCCAGGGAAATCAGTCAAGGGAACCTGTCACAAATGTGGCAAGAAAGGGCATTATGCAAAAGAATGCAGAGCCTACCAATACATATGTGACATGTACAAGGAACTCCAATCCTTGAGGGGGGGAAAGAGGGAAACGCATACCCTTGATGCCCCCTCCCTCACCTTGACTGAAATGGACCCTGAGAACTATATGATAGAGGAAGGAAACATTGTCAACAAGGCTAGCATTGCTTTGCTTGACAGTGCTTCAACCCACACGATACTCCAAGACCAGGCATTCTTCGAGTTCAAAACTCGCAATGAGCCGTGGCAATCTTGTGACCTAGTCACAATCGCAGGAAAACGAAACTTTAAGTTTCGTGAGGGCCGGGCAAACATAGTCTTGCCGGGGGGAGCCCCCCTCACCTGCGAAACGGCAATGTTTGCCCCTGGTGCCCCCCGGAGCCTGATCAGCTACCGGGACCTACGGGCTAACCACATCCACGTCTCCAGAGCGGAGGAGCATGGTGAAGAGGTCCTACAACTCAGGCAGGGTAACAAAGTTCTCGCCACCGCTACGGCCGGAGTTAATGGCCTATACGAGCTCCCAATCAGTGGAACTAGCCCTGCTGGCAAAGGCAAGGAAGAGGCAGATGGTCGCATTGCGCGAGCCGGCCTACCCATCGCGGATGCACCCACAGCATTTCTAGCAGCCAACACAAGGGCAGATTTGTGGCATAATCGACTGGGGCACCCGGGTACAACGATGATGAGGAGAATGATCCTAATATTACACGGCCACGACATCTGCACAAGTGATGCCGAGCACGTGCGGGAGTGTCCGGCCTGCATCCAAGGCAAACTGATCCGACAGCCATCGAGATGGAAGCTGCCAGAGGAGATGCTCGCGCCCGTGTACCGCCTTCATGGCGATTGGTGCGGACCAATCACTCCAGAGTCAGGTGTGTTTAAATACTTCTTTGCTCTTGTCGATGCATCGGGTCGTCATACCGAAGTCTCTCTATTAACGACTAGAAACATAGTATTTTAGCAATGCTCCTCAAGTTTAGGAACCACTATCCAGATAACCCCGTATGTTTCCTTAGAATGGACAATGGGTTAGAATTCAAGTCCCAAGCGTTTGAGGACTATTGTACAACAACAGGGATAGAACTTACCTATTCTGTCCCCTATGAACACGCACAAAACGGCCTAGCCGAAGCATACTTAGAGACACTTACCTTCAACCCAAATCCACGAACAGCTCTCACAGATACTGAAGTTAGAAAACTTTTAGACTTGCAAAGACTCGCAGAAAAGGTACCAAATGGCTTCCAATCTGGACCTCGCATCATCAAAAGCCCCGTCCCAGGTTCGGGAAATCCTGTCCCGGCCTCCATACCCAAGAAACGGAAAACCAACCCACGACCTATAGAAACCAAAACCCAGCTCGTAGAGCAACCAGCAGAGTCCACAGAAACGTCATGGGATGACCCCGAGTCATTCGTAACTAGCCTTCCCAACTCCGATTCAGATCCAGCAACGTTAGAACAGGCAAAGAAAAGACCAGATTGGCCACAATGGGAAAAGGCATTACATGCCGAGTACCAATCCCTTAGAAAGCGTTCAGTTTTTGGACCACTAGTCAACAATCTCACAACAAAACCCATAGGGCACAAGCTCATTTTCACTAGAAAACGAGATGAGCATGGGACCATACTCCGATACAAAGTGAGACTAGTAGCACAAGGATACACACAGAAACCCGGGATTGATTTCGAGCAAACTTACTCACCCGTCATGGACAGCACTTCATTCAGATACCTTCTCAGTCTGGCAGTACAATTATCACTTGAGACACGACTCCTGGACGTCGTCACAGCCTACCTTTACAGAGATCTGGAAACTGAGTTACACATCAAGCCTCCACCTGAGTTTCTACCAAACCCAGCGCCTCCCCAATCCGGGCGATTCAAAAGACTCAGAATATGCAAAGCATTATATGGCTTGAAACAAGCCGGGAAAGCATGGTATCATCATCTAAAGTCATATTTACTTGCAAAGGGTTTTGAGACTCATCGGCTCTACCTTGTATCTTTGTTCTAAAAAAAAGAGCACAATTTGTCATTCTTGCAGTTTACGTTGATGATCTAAATTCTATCGGGACACCAGCCTTGAGCAAACACGTAGAGGCAATACTAACCAAACAATTTGAGATGAAACTGTTAGGAAAAACCTCCTACTGCCTTGACCTCCAGATCAAACACCTTGCAGATGGCAGCATGCTGCTTCATCAGCAAACATACGTCCGCAAACTCCTCAAGACTTTCAACATGGACAACGCGAACGCACTGTCCGCACCCATGATCGGGAAGAGCAAAACACAAGACAATCCATATCGCCCGGCTGACCCCGAGGAGGAGGAGTTAGAGAAACCGAATTACCTCGCCGTAGTTGGAGCTCTACTCTACCTGGCGACCAACACCCGACCCGACATCAGTTTCGCCGTGAGCGTACTTGCGCGACATAGCCAACGTCCACAGCGCGACACTGGCAAAGTATCAAACACCTTCTGAGGTATCTTCGCAGCACAGAAGACATGGGACTTCACTTCCACCGCGGATCGGGCGACATCATAGGCTACGCTCATTCAAGATTCAAGACCGACCCGGTGACCGGCAAGTCACAGACCGGATACATATTCATCAAAAACGGCGCCCCCATTTCTTGGCGCTCCACGAAGCAGACAGTCACAGCCACATCCACGAATCACGCAGAGTTACTCGCATTTCATGAGGCATCCCGTGAGGCTGTTTAGCTTCGAACGATGCAGAAGGCCATTTCAGAAATGGCAGGGCTCAACCTCGAAAAAAAGCCCACTCTGATTTTCGAAGACAATGCCGCTTGCATCGAGCAAGTTTTTTCAGGCTTCATCAAGGCGGATCGAGTCAAGCACATCAGCCCGCATATCTTTGGCTACACGCAGGACCTCACCGAGTCCAAACAGATTGAAGTTAGAAAGGTCGCATCAGCGGAGAATATAGCCGACGTTCTCACCAAGGCATTACCAACACCTCAGCACCGCAAATTGATAGCAGCAGCGGGAATGAGGACCCTCTCAGAGTTAGTGAACGAGAGTTGAATTTGAGGATGAACGATGACTTCACTCTTTTTCTTCAAACCCCTTGAAGTTTTTTAACGAGGAAGTACATCGTTCAAAGGGGAGTGCTGTGACAAGACGAAAGTCCATCCATTCAACTCCCGGGTCTCCCCCGAGTCCTCCTCAACCACCTCATTAAGGCAGTATCTACTTAGCCTAAACGGCCTGCTTTTACTTAGCTTAGCTACCTTAACTACCTTAGCTACCTAATTAATACGGTATCCTCCGGAACCACCGTAACTACCCCCAGCTACCTAATCACTGCAGCCGCCTTCCGGCAGCTCATTTACTACAGTGTATGCTACCCAGGACTATATAAAAAGAGGATCGAGGTCTTCCTCTCCACTTCTTCTTGCAGCTAAACACTGGCCCTTTGCTCCGTGTCTTAACAGTCAGCTCGCACGATTTCATGTTGTCAAGTCATTGTCCTCACATAATAGCCTTTGAATGTATCTATATTTGTCATATGAAATAGTTGTTAATGCCACATGTGACGTCAAGATGTTTTATTTTATTTTGGAGTGTGATTTGGTTGTATTGCCTCGTATGACTTCAAAATGCTCATCTTTTATTTTATTTTGCCTTGTGAACTGGCTGTTGTTGCTTCGTGTGACTTTAGTAAATTTATCTTTTATCTTATTTAGGCTCTCTGACTGCGAATATTTGGATAATTTGGAATTTTGGTATTTTTATTTCACTTTATTTTGGCATGTCTAGCTAGTAATTATCAAAAAAACTTAGGCAGACTTTTTATTAATTATTTTGTGCCAAATTTGCTAGGAAACTACGGTAGTGATTTTCTTTTCAATTTCATAGCTAGCCAACTATTTTCACGATATTGTCGTGATATGTGAGTGATACTTGGTGTTATCATAATAATAGTGGTCTAATTAAAATTTATTTTACTTTTATAATAACTCATTCATATGATTTTTTTTAAATGAATACTTTTTGTTTACTTATTTATCTTGTGATCATCTACATGTATATCACGAGACTAAAACTTGTAGTACCATAAAATTGAATTTTCTAAAATCAATTTAAGTTATTTTTATAACAATTTATTAGTAATTTATTCATTTTTAAATTTTATACTTTTTATTTGTTTATTTTGTGATCATCTATACGTATATCATAAGACTGAAACTTGTAATATTACAAGATTTATTTATTTTTAATTTTTAAATGAGAATAATTCATCCATGGTTTAATTCACATGATGGTGACAAAATTCAATTTAAAATCTATAATTTCTACACCGTAGGTCCAAAAGCTACAAACGTGGCTACAAAACGATTTCAGTGTATCCCTTCCCATCGAGAACTTTCTATCAATACTTATAGCCCAGTCAATGACCCTACAGTCTGCGAGATGTTGACTTTGCATACAAAACAAAACAAACCACCTTTTCTAATGTGTAGTGTTCTCGTGTGAGGTACCCTTTGTAGACTATTAAAAGTGATTTTGACACTTTTAGTCTTGGGTCATGGGTCCTCCTTATGATGCTGATGGTATGCATTTATTTGTCCATAAATTCACTTTTTAATCCGCGATGGCTAGATGGTTGTTTTGAAAAATGGCATCTACAATTTACAATGACTTTGTATTGTGCAACATGAGGTTGTGAATCGCTTAACCCTTAAACGTGCAAAGAGCCGTATCGGGCCATATTTGGTTGTTTTTCAGTCAAAATTTGATTATCACCTGGTTGCTAATTTCAAATGAAAATGGTATCAACTAAGAAAGTGTGGGGGCTACTTCTAATTTCTATTCCAATTTACCATTCTTCAAAATTGATATAATTGCAATTATAGCACTTTAACCCCTAAGCGTCCCTAGCATTTTTGGACCTAAAACCATCATTGCTTTAGATGTGTTATAAGTCTAAATTTAAATGAGGTATAGGAATCTCAACCATACAATCTTGTAACATATATATTTTAAATCATGTGGATCAAATTTGGGGTCATTTGGCCATATAGATTGCAAGATTATAGTGTTTTAGTGTTGAAAAAAGATGCTGAAATTTTCCTAGCAACACAAATAGAGGTGAAATTTGTTTTCAAAATTACTCAGATGAAAAAACTTTGAACTATATAGGAGTTCAAAATCATCATATAAACACATTGGTACCAAAAAAAACTCATGAAAAATTTAATGTGCCCTAAAATGGCCTTGTAATGTCAAAAGGTAGCTCGAAAAGTGACCCATTTGACCCAAAAAGCAATAAGTGTCCAAAATATACTTGTGCACTAAAATGACTCCCAAACATTCAGAACAACATGGATTGGCATGAAAATTTTATTGTGAAAGCCAGACTTTAGGGGGAATCTAATCCAACAATTTTTATTGAAAATAAACATGGGATGAAGGAGATACAAGTCTCCAAAGTTGCAGCCATCAAAATGCTCAAAAAATGTTAAAAAAAAAGACCCCTACTTTCAAAATGATCACCAAATATTCAATACATCTTGGATTGATCTGAAATTTTTATCACTAAAAGTATACACCATGCGGTTTATTTTTCAAAATTTCATAAAAATTGAACATTTTTTGCAAAAGTTACAGCTCTTCAAAGGTGAATGTACTTTAAAAAAACGTCTAAAATATGAACGCCGAGATGGTTAGGGGTTAAAGCTCAAAGCCCTGAAATTCCAATATACACTGTATAAAATGCTTTTCTATCAATTTTCTTTTTATGTAAGCTCAAGAAGCATGCCATCCACACTTGTTGTTCATCGTTATTATTTACAATTTTCCTAAACAATTCATACTATTTAAAGATTTATTGTAATTACTATGATTTTCACAAGAAAAAAACTTTGAAAAATCTTATAAAATTCATTTTCATTTACATAATTATGACAAAAAATCAGGATAAATGGGTTTAACAATAAATTATATGAGTAAAATATAAGAAAAATATAATATATTTTAAATTGTGAGGAAGTAACAAAGTTTGACCGGGTCGCTTTAGTGTGGACGTTAAAGGTTAATTTACAATCAACATGACTCTAATTGTTGTCGACCATCCCAAGTGTTACAAATAACTTATTCTTTGAATTTCTTCAGTCAAAATAAATAAATACCTAAATCGGTAAAACACTTATCGTACTCTTCAAAAATGAGAGCAACATGTAGTATTCAAACATGTGTTTCAGCAAATTCACTATACTTCAAGTTGGATGCTTAGGCCCTCTTTTACACTAGAGGCGAAAAGCCGTGGAAAAAACTTCACAAGGGCCATAGCTCATCCTTGAGAAGCCAACCTTTGAACTTGACAGCCTTTGGATATAGTGTAAAGTGAGAAGGGGCCACAAAATAAAGTGCTGATTTTTTAAAATAAAGTTCTTACATATTTCTTAAAAAATAAAAAATGATTGGTTGTGAGAATTTTGGCCAAACGGCCCTCCGGATTTTGCGTTAGACCCACTTTTTGAGGTGGGCTTGACGCAAAATCCGGAGGCCTTGAAAAATGTGCACTTTTGTTGCTACAAAGCACAAAAGTGTTGTCCATGTCATTTTCTCCTCCTTCCGTTCCTTGGACTGAAAATTTCGGGTGTAAAGTGACATTCTTTGGACTTCTCAGTTTCTAGGCCTCCCATTGGTTGAAATTTCTCTCCTCATGGCTTCTCGTCTCTAGTGTAAAGAGGCCCTTAGTAAACAAGTGAGTGCAAAATTTGTATGTGCTCACCATTGTTTGATTAGTTGTGTATGATGCTTGGTGGTTGGAAAAAATAAACACTTTGACGTAACTGATAGCTCACTATGCTCATCACGAGAGATTTTGAGACATTGTAAGAAATTCAAAGAATTAGTAGCATGCGGGCTTAACATCAAACATGAATCGAGAGCAACTTAACAAGAAGTTTTAGTCAACTTTCGGTGTGAAACTGTTGGTTGGGTTTGTTGTGTGGATATGTATTCTAGCGTCGTTTGATTTTGCTCTTTGATATAGATGTAATTATGACAATGGTCATGGTAATGATTATAGGATTAATGTACCTAATTATCAAATTTGCAATTTTCATGTCTTTCTTGGTTCTCTTTGAATTCCTAAGCCTCACATTAATATCCTCAATACTAGAAGATCTTTGCAAACCTTAGGATCTTTGGACCTAGGATCTTTGGGACCCAAGCTGTAGGTGTTGTTGCACTGGATTGCGGATCATTGATGTTGAAGATAGGGTCTCCAATCCTCCAAAGAGAAGATTATTGACATTGGGTCTTATGCGTTATGACTATAAGGTTTGTTCAATCTTTAGTTTAGATTTTCCTATTCACTAAAAGTGAAATGATTAGGATTTTATGCCTTTGTACAAACTTTTAGACCATGGATTGGACCTAGGGTTGAAGACGACTGTACCCAGGTTCCACGATCCAAACTCTAGATCGAACAATTGTGGAAATTGAAATCTTTAATGGAATATCTGTGTTGCATAGAATATTGTGCATAAATAGACTTAACCAAATAGATTGTCTCAAAGTGGAAAGAAATCTTAAACTCACCCTAAACTCGTTTTGAGTTCAAAAAGACTGCAAAACTAATCTATGGTGAGTTGAAGAATAATTTAAAGCAAGGCCCTGCACCACTACGGGGTGTGGAACGCGTGACCTCTCCAATGCTAAAGGTGAGTTTCCACACGCTCCTCCAAGCCAAAAGCCATGATCATGGAAACTATTCATGAAGAATGATTGTCAAAAAATACAATTATAGAGAGGAAACTACTCTTCTATTTTCGGTTAACCCCTAAACGTCAGAGCGTCCAGAAAGTGGAAGACTAACAGATTCAAACCCTTATCACGTTCTCATCAATGCTTGGATGAAAGTCATCCAATTTTTTGGAGATTCTTCACCAAGTTGTTGTCCTATCTAACGGTTGGATTTAGTCATACTTGATTACATATTTTCCTAAAATTACAAATGTAGAAGTATGTCAAGTCGTTGACCAAGCCAAAATTGCATTGACTGTAGTTCAAAAGTGGCCTTGCAAAAATGAGGTCATAGATTTAAGAAACACAAAAATTTCAAAGAATCACCATGTTTAAGAGTATCTCATTTCAAATTCATTCCAACAAATTTTACTCAAAAAATATTAAAATTTTGTTTGTAATCGAATTTAGAAGGAATTTTTAATTTTAACTTTCAAATTTTATAATTAAATATTGGTGATAATATTAGTGAATCAAACCGTACGGATGGAATCTAAAATTCAAAATCTAGAACTTTCATTTGTATATCAATTCCAAAATATTCTTCTAAATAGTAGTTTATAATGCTTTTTCTCAAATTGTCAATTCCAGGGACACCCTAGTACGTTTAGGGGTTAAATCAAATATGCCATGAACTTGGCACAACTTTCGCTCTTGTGAGGATATTATATGCATATCACCGAGGGTCACGTAGTAAGACAGAAATGGTGGTTTTGGTATTCCTAAGTTTACCTTCTCTTTAACCACGGGTTCAAACCTCAAGCTTACCAAGCTTACCTCTCGTCCCCCAAGCAGCCCTTTGCCTCTCCTCCAGCCCTGCTTGGTCTATTTCTGCTTTCATTTGCGTGCATTGATTGTCAATGAGGAGAATTTTCCGAGGCAATGATTAGTCGTAGTAGACCATTTGGGGCGTAGAATCGATTTAGGGTTTTTCGCATTGGAGCATCGATCATCGGTGGAAGACGGGGATGCGCGGGACTTGACACCTTTCCTCACAACTACGGTATTACTGTACTTCTCTCTCGACAGCGAGTACTAGTTTTGAATTCCACGAAGGAGCCCTAACTTACACGCTTGATAAAGCTGTTTTTTCTCTTTTTTTCTGTCTCTCCTACCAATGGATCGGCAACCTGCTACTGTAGTATCCCAAATGCCGAACCGTTGATGCAATTCCGTTGTAATCAAGGTGCAGAGTTGAGTAGGTACCAAGTATTTCTCCACCTTTAGAATGCGCGGAGCATATAATGAACGAACACAACCAATTTTGGCACTTCTCTGTACTAATTTTGGGAGTGACGAATTTAGGGTTTTGAGCATCAAATGGTGCACCAGTAATTGCTTTGAGTGAGCTAAGCTGATATTGGTAGTCTACAAAGGGATTGCGGTAACATTTTAACCCCTAAGCGTCTGAAACGCCCAATCTACATCACTGAACTTTGCAATGGTGGCATTTCCTCATTTCACCTCAGTTTTCTGATTGCAATACATCATTTTTTAAAGCTCTTGTCTATACTACAAGATCAACAGTGTCGATTGTGTCAAACTGAAGTCATTTTCACGCAACACACAAACAGATGATTTGCAGCAGAAAATCATCTGAAAAAGAAAGGGACTGAAAAAAGAAAAGGACTGATCGACAGAGTGAAAAGGGTCCCTGGAGGAGTGTAAATCGTCGGGCGCAGTCAACAGAGTTCCTCCACATAACAGAATTATGAATTTATCATCCATAGTTTCCTCCTCTGGAGTTTCGGAAACCCTAACTGGACCTGTAGTTGCGCGAGCCAGGGAAAGCTTGTAAGCTCCGACTAGGGTTTCGCTGCTTCCTCTTTCACCCTGCACTCTGGGTCGTCTCTTGCCGCCGCTGCTCCGACCTCTCAAGCACCAAAGCCCCGTCCCTCCCTCCACCAAAGCACCGTTTGCATTTGTATCATGTGAGTTTCTAAATAACGGTGCCGCTGTGCAGGAAGCGAGCGAACTTTCCCTACCCATCTCAGTGTCAGAGTTTTGGCGGTGCTTCTTACGACATGAGTTTATCGGGGATGGAGATTTGATTGTTGAGGTTTTACTGAACGGGGTGAGTTTTTGTATATAACTGCGTTTTAGAATGCCTGTTTAGGGTTTGGAGTTGTCGTGGATTTTCGCATGATTTTGCTGCGTTGTCTTTTAAAATACTCGTATTTTTTAGTCAAGTTGAGTGACAGGGTGATACATGGAAACATGTCCGCGCTTACTCCCAGACCAGGAGCTCCTTCCACGTCCTTGCAACGACTGCATCATGTTGAAAAGGTATACTCCCTCTGTCCCACTAAAAAGTCGCGATTTGGACTTAAGATGTGTCCCAAATTAAAGTCGTGATTTCTGTTGATATGGTGAATAATTGTCATTGGATCGCTTTTTCAGTGTGTTGGATCACATCTTAGGTGATCAGTATGAGTGAGTATCAGTTGTATGAAGCCAGGAATGCTAGTGTGTAAGCCTGTGAGTTGTGAGCATTGACTTTTTATTTTGGCCCGCCAATTGCCCTCTCCTGCAACGTGGGGGACGCGGGGCCTTAATCTCAAAGTTTCAACGAAATCTCAACTTTTTAGTGGGACAGAAGAGTAACAATTATTTGATAGGAAGTTGTGAAAGTATTGCGTGTTTGTTCCATCGTAGGCGTCCCCTGCTCAATTGTGGAGAACGTCTTTGGCATGTGCTTGTGCATCGGTAACTATACGTTTTTAGAGACGCTAGTTTGTTCTTGTTTTGCCGTGTCAGCCGTAAAGCCCCGCTGTTCTTTGTCACAGAAAATCGTGCACACAGTGGAGCTTGCTGGTGGCGTGATGGAGGAGTTGGCCAAGGCCGGTGGGCCTTGATCAGATGTTGTTTCAGTTCAATGTCAAGAGTTTATGCAAGCTGTGAAGGTGTGCCTCCTTATTCTGCTCTCAATTTCATGCACTAATGAGTTGCAGGCATTCACTCCCTTTCATACTCTGATTTGTTACACTGTCCAGGCTTAACCCCTAAAGGACCAAGGATTCATGGTTTTAAAATGACAAGTTTAAACGATCATATTGTGAAAATTATAATTTGAATAGGACCAAATTTTGTATCACTGGAATAAGTGAAGAATATTATATATGTTGAATAAAAAATAAAAAATAAAAAACAAAAAAGAATCTAAATAAAACCTACTCAAAATTACTGAAAAAATAGGAGCCACCTGGTGGCCTTATGGTCCTTTAGGGGTTAAGTTTGGATCTCGCTTCATTCTCCACTGTTAGATCTTCTCCTATACATACCCAGTCTCCTTTGCAGTTTCCATGCCTTTGATTGGTGTTTGCTTTTGATTGAGTGTCTTGTGGTGAAATCAGGAAATTCAAACAACTTTGCGAGATGAAATCAAAAGCATGTGCGAGTACCGGCCATATGAAAATTCTGACTATCCTGCTAGGATAAGTTCAGAGATCAGTGTGAAGAAACTAGAGTGTGTTATTAGCCAAATTGGAGCTATGCGAGAGGCTGTGGCACAGTATGAGGCAGCCAAACCTGTGTAGGATTTTGCTTTCCAGAAGTTCCCGCCTCCAGGAATTTTTTTTGTTTTTGTTTAGAGCTTTTGGGGCTCTTGTCTAGGGCGTCGGAGCTTTCGAATTTTCTGATTGTCGTTCAGATGCTCCACAGCAAGGTACATATGTTTTGAGGGAAGTTGTTATGTATGAACATAACATTTCAGTAGCACTACTTTGCATCACTCTTCTCAACAGTGACAAGAGCGCTTTGATTTTTTGTTTTTTTTAAAGAAATAATTATAAATTAGAAAGGTGATAGCTTGTAATCAAAGGGGAGTGCCATGTGCATGCTCTGTGTAGTGAATGTAAGCCTTTGAGTATTTCTTTCATGATTGCCGTCTACAATGAATTGTAACGAACTGGAAAGCTCTTACAATAATTGCTATGTAGTGTGTTTTGCTAGAATATTATCTAAGGCGGAGGCACTAAAAACATCCACCCCCCATTCTGGCCCCTTTAGGAGCCCTCAGCAACCACCGCGCATGAAACCTAAATCCAACCATTTGTAATCCACTGTGAACTTAAAATCAATCACTTTTCATTCAATTAGGGCCGCTTTACACCGAGAGGCCGGGCCAATTCGTTGTGTAAGAGGCTTGAAATCCTCACTTGTGATTGGTCAAAAGGCTGAAATTGGCCCTAACCCCTTTACACCTAGACCCTGGGCCGATTTGGTGATATGAATTTTTTACTTAAAAAACGCATGGTATGACACGGCCCGAGCTTGTTGAATTGGGTGCACCAAAAATGGAGGGCCAATTCTTGGACTCGGGGCCAATGTCAAATTTCAGTAAAAAAAACTTTTTTTAATGTAAAATATGATTTTCTTCAATGAACTAGATCCGTTGGATTATGTGGAAATCTAAAGAGTTCTTTTGAAAAGAGATAGAGGGGTTGAAATTTGCTACATTTATTGAATCGGCTTGGCTTCTTGGCCCCAAGGCCTTTACATATGGGAGAATTGGCCCCCATTATAATCTTATTATAATGAATAGTTGAGGCCGGCCTCTAACCCAAAAGGGGCTGAAATTTCATGCAATCGGCTTGAAGGGGAATTGGCTCGGCCTCTAGGTGTAAATCGGCCCTTAGAATGCTTTTACAAATGAGCGGAATTAGGGTGCCTAGGTTGCAATTCATCACCTAGTTGAATAAACACCACCTATATAGCTCAAATGGAGTGTGATTGACTTTTTGTTTTCAAAATTCATATAAATTACATTTTAATTGAGAATTATTTATTTATTTCACTTTAATTCATGAATTGTATATTCCAATTAGCCAAAAATAGTCCCAATTTGATTTTCAAAAAATTCCAAGCTTAGTAGCTTAAACTGAATGGGCGGTTTAGGTACGTCCAGCTTAGTGGGTGATCATTTGTACGTTTGCAACACAGAGTGACATTTGTCTACAGAAGACGTACATGTATGTATAAGGTAAATCATTTAAATCAATTACACTAATGTACCCTTATAGCAGGTCTGTTTAAAAAATGATTCTGAAAATAAATGCATGGGTTTAGATAGCTTGAGTAAGGGCCCTTATACTTATGAAGTCGAGCCTGTTTTTTCTTGGGCCCAATTCAATCAAAGTTCAACCCGTAATAGCTTTAACCCCTAAATGCCTAAAGCCCTCTTAATACAATGCAACCTAGAGGGATATTTTGAACTTGATATATGAATAAAAGTTGTACATTATGAATTTTAGATTCTATCCATATGGTTAGATCTATGATTGCTATTACCAATAATTTTGTATAAAATTTGAAACGTGAAATTCAAAATTATTTTGTAATTCAATTACGAATAAGATATTGACAATCTACAGATGAAATTCTTTGTGATTGGTTGAAATGTAATACTCTAAGTGTAGTGATTTTTGGAGATTTTTTGGTTGCTTAATTTGATGAGTTGACTTTTTTTTTTACCACTTTTACACTGAAATCTTCAAAATTTTGGGTGAATCACTACAACATGAAATGAGGCATAAAAATTTCACAAACCATCTCCTTTCTAATCGGATCACACATGCATGAAGTAAACTTCCCATAGAATCTACAGTAAAAATTCCACACTGCAAAAAATGCATGACAGATGAGAAATTATGGATGAAATCTGTACATCGTCCAAAAAATGGACGCTTAGGCAGTTAGGGGTTAAGGTCGGTCTCAAGTACTTAATATAATGGAGGCCAATAGTGTATTTCTAAAAATAACATGACTCCAGTTTGGATTTTTTATTCCTAACCTTTAGGTGGTAATATATCATCTTGGACCACATTGGTAATATATCATTAAAAAACCCAAATTGGATTCATGTTGGTTTTAGTATTTTTAGTAAATTATGTGTAGAGTTCCTTCAATTTTTTTTTTGACCAACATATACATTGTTCTTCACTGATTCCGGTGATATAAAATTTGGTCCCATCCAATCTGTATATCTCACAATCCATTTCTGATAGGGGAGAGAAGTTTTGTCCCAATGACCTTTTGTCTGGTGGGCACTGAGTCATTGACATTACGAACGGACACTTTATTCACGCCGGCCTCAAAAGAGGTCCGGAGTTTCTATCTATCTATTTCTTACAATATGATCGATTGCATATATCATTTTAAATCAATTAAGCTAGCCCTTGTATTCAGCCCCTTGTATTCAGTTCAATATTCAGCCCGTTGGGCAGTATTCAGTATTTTGGGCCCACCCACTTGGGCTGACCTTGCCCCGCATGCTTGGAGATCCCAGCCAGCTCGGACTACCCCAGCCATTGGATGGAGCCCGTTGATCGAAGGGTCGAGATTCCTGCTGCCGGCGACTGGACTGGGCTCGTTCTCCGCGCCTGGGTGCCGCGGGTCGACCTCATCCCAGCAAGGTCGGCAATTCTCACCCCCGGATACTGTTCACTTATGCGATTCTTAAGTCAGTGTATCTCATACTTATTATTATTATTATTCGAGCCAGTGTTGTAATTAGATATTAAGCATTGTTCTCTGCATTTTTTTAATCTACTTCTGAAGCATTTGGAGGCCATTTGGAGGCCATTTGGAGGATACCAACGGCGCTCATACACGAGTCGCGCAATCGTCGGCAAGGAAACCGCAATTACAGGCAATACGTTACGAGGGCTTTGGCTAATTTAGTAATATTCTCTCACATGATTCGAACTAACCGCTGGCTTGTTTCAAATTCTTCACGCCATCTTCTTCTTCAGCGTCGATTCTCGCCTTTTACCGTGTCTCGGATTGCGTGGCCCATTCATTCCTTGCGACTCAGAGTCCCATTTTCAAAAGATTCCGGTCGAGAGGGTTGTAAGAATCTTTTTGACGGAATTTCAGAGCTTAGGTTTTTCTCTTCGGTTGTTTTCGTTTGTTTTTGTTTTCGTTTTCAAGTAGGTGAGATTGGCATTAGACTGCATTAGCTTGGTTCTATGCGCGCGGGAGTTTCAAGGGCTACTACAGCGTCCGTGAAGGGTTTTGAGGAGAGAGATGTGATATTGCAACTATGCCGATGACTGGGGAATCGAACAAGGATGGCGACAACAATAACAATTCCAAGCTGTCCGGCGGTGGTGGTTATCGGACGAATCTCTCCAACCGAGGCAAACGCGCTCTCGACCCTTTCTCTCCTTACATCAAAGCTGTCAACGAGGCCAAGAAGAATCCTTGGACGCTTGCCAACCCCGACGGCTACTTTGTGGTATGGCGTCCTTCACTAGGTGGCTTTGAATTCTAATGATGTTTCTGGTTACTATCCGCAACTTACCTAACGGTGTGTTGGGATTTGCAGATGGCCACTGCTGAGAGCGTCTTGTCGTTTGATCTCGTCCATGAAAAGATACGGTAATTACAATAATTTCAACGCCCTTGGTATTCTATCTCTTTATTATGAATAGATTCTGCACACTTTAGCACACATTCAAACTATGTCAGAGTGAAAAAGTTGGTAAAGAGGTTTGAGTGTGTGAGTATTGGTTTTAACCCCTAAGCGTCCACTGTGTATTTTCTGTAGTGTAGGAAATTGGACCCCCTGCTTCAAATCATCTGTTTGTGTGAAATGACTTCAGTTTGACACGATCGACACTGTTGATCTTGTAGTATAGAACAAGAGCTTGAAAATGATGTATTGCAATCAGAAAACCGTGGTAAAATGAGAGAATGCCACCGTCGCAAAGTTCAGTGATGTAGATGGCCATATTGGGCGTTTTAGACGCTTAGGGTTTTAATAAATTTAAGCTTACTGTTGAGTTTTTGATTACATCACAGGGGCTGTAGGGAAATACCAGCTACAGTTGGTTTGTATGGCAACTTTCGAGGTGGTGAGAGACTGCGGAATGCCATTTCTCGAATGATGGAGAGGACATTCATGGGCGTTGAGGTGTTGCTACAGGCTCACCTTCAGTTTTTTGTGATTTTCATGTTATGGAGAATGTTTCAAAAGCGTCTGCTCTCTTCCACTTTACTGGGATCCTAGGCACCATTTCTGTAGGTGCTGAAATTGGGCACGAGATGTTTTGACAGTCTGAATCTATGGAGGCTCTAGATTTGCACGGTTCAGGTGTTAAGGATATTTGAGTTTCTGAGACACTTACAAAGGGTGCTACATTGTTTGTAGGTGGATCTGAGCCATATATGCATCTCTAGTGGTGTTACAGCGTGAGTGCACCCTTGGCTCACCATGATATGAAGTTTTGTTTCAATTCTTGTAGCAAGTTTTTCGATGTTGCACATCTCCAAAGATCCCCTATTGGATTCACAAATTAATGTTAATCTACTAGAACATTCGGTCAGTAATGTTAAGTTAATGTTGACTGAATGATAAATTAAGAGTTGTGAATATAATATCAAGTTAAATGTCAAACACACTAACACTATGTTAACACCATTTGCATTAAACTAACATTTACTCCGCATGAGGACTCTTTGAATCCAATACCTAAATTTTTGTCAGTCTAATGGGGGTTTCTTTCGTACAAAGGAGACTTAGTTTATCGTTGGGCATGGTTGATGGTTGTTGGTACAGTTGTAAGGTTTAAGGTTAAGCCGTTAGTGTGCTTTGAGCAGTTGAGAGGTATTACATATTAAGTTGAGTCTGATTATTGATTTTCTGCAAGGACAGCGTGCTGGACCTCTTTTTCTTCGCAACTTGTAATCCCGGCGATGGATGCTTGATACCAGCACCATACTTCCCGGCCTTTGACAATGATATGTCTATTCGGGTAGGTTCTTGCTACACTTCTTGGCATTGCTGTTCAACCAACTTCATGCAGTGGTTTCCTTCTTATCACTGCTTCTCTTTCACGATGTGCTTTCCTTCATATCTCTGCGCTTAAACCTTGCTGCTATACTGTACTGTGGGGTAAGGAGATGTGTTTTTGCACCGTTTTTGCAGAACGAAGTAATCCCAATCCCAGTCCAGCCAACTGATACGCGCACCTACATTCCAACTTCACAAGAGATGGAAGAGGCTGTCCTGGCTGCTGAATCGAAAGGGATACATGCTCGGATGCTGCTTGTGACAAATCCTGGGAACCCGCTGGGTACTCTCTACCCAGAGGCAACCCTCAAGGTAGTGGTTTAGATTAGGTTTCTGTTCAGTTTGCTGTTGAGAATCGAGGCCATCATTTCGGGATTAGCACGTTCCCCATGCTCACTGCAGGCGTGTTTGTGCGAGCAGGAGCTGCTTCTTTGGGCTGTCAAACGCGGTCTACATGTGCTCTCTGACGAGATTTATGCGAACTCCAAATTTGGGTTAGTACTTGTCCTTTAAACTATCATAGTTTTTCTGGTAGGTTGGCTTTGGTAATGACGAGCTCATATTATTCACCCCTATTCATATTATTCAAGTGTAATTTTATCTGACAGACTAGCCTGTTGTTCAGACTTCTCAATTCAAAAACGTTGTTGGTCTAGGCCCTCGGTGGACGAGTTTGTGAGCATGGAAAAGGTTGCCAAGAATGCTATTGCAGACGGTCTTCTATCTGCTGAAATCGTAGCTGAGCTTGTCCACACTGCCTATGGTATGAGCAAAGATTTTGGAATGAATGGATTTCGTGTTGGTTGCCTCCATACAAAGAACAAGGATCTACTCGAGGTGAGGCGTTTCTCCTGGAGGTGAATGCTGAATTTTGTTTACAAGAAATCCAATCTATGGGTGTAGGATACCGTGAGTCGGACTGAGTGTTTGACATGAAGTCCTTCCTGTTTCCAATATGCTGCAACTGATACATTGTGCCTGTTGAATTATGTTAATAGGAAAATTCTGTTTGATATTTATTGTGTTGGAATACAGTTTTGGCAAAACATGGGCATGTTTGCAGCAGTTTCAAACGACACGCAACATGCCCTAGCTATCATGTTGGAGGATGAAAATTTTGTCGATACATACGTTGAGGAGAACAACAGGTTGGTGTTTTCTGAATTGTTGATAGATATATGTATTTTTTAACTCGGGCAAATGTGGAGTTTCAGTGTTGCGTCTTTGAGTGCATAGTAATAGAGCCACCTGTATACTGCTGTAAGACTTGGCAGAATTTTCTTTTCTAACCTCCCAGCAAACATTAACGAAGCAGGTGGGTTGTGAATGTAATCACAGGCGATTGAAGAAGTCGTATGAGCTTCTGACGAAGTCTTTTGAGGCAGCAGGCCTCCGCTACATGCCTGCATGTGCAGCTATGTTTTGCTGGCTTGACTTGAGAAATCTTCTGACCGAGGTATGTGACCTTCACAGGAGGAACTCCACATAGGTACACAGCGATGTTTGATGAGAGTTACTTAATTTGTAATAAGACGTAAGAGGCAACTAGCTACATATCAAATTGGCAGTTTTCCAATTGCCAAAAATGAAATGCTCAAACGATTCAGTCTTCCTTAGGAAATTAGGATAGGCTTAGATTTTAATTTTTTACAATTGTGTAAAACTTTCGTTGCCAAATTAGCAGAAATTGCCAATTTAACGAACATGACCATGGTTTTCCTGTGACCTGTTTGCAGCCCACCTTTGCGGCCGAAGATTGTCTCTGGAAGGGGATCCTCGATGAATCTCGTATAGTCCTTACACCAGGTATACACGGTTATATGGCTCATATGTTATATCACTTGGTTGTTTATATGCCATAGAACTGAAACCTACTAGCTCAAGTACTAGAGGAAGTTTTTGTCTCAGGGTAAGCTGTCCTGTTTGTTGTCTCTACCATAAGGTGAGGGACTAAGCAAATGGTTAGAAAGTTCTGGTGTACAATGTCTTGAAAGCAATAGCAACATGTTGGGACATGTCGTTTAAAAGAATTAATTTCTTTTCTTTAGTAGAATTGTGACATGTGGTTATATGAATAGAGACATTCTAAGATTGTTGATAAGGGTTTTCAAGTTCATTTTGCAAGAGAAGTGTTGTACTGGGGATTACATGGAAAGAGACATGAAAATTATTCATTCTAGGTGGGATATAGATACTTGCGATTAGGCGCTTGGAATAATCACCTGTTGTACAATTTCCTAGATCGAATTGTAACAGCATATCTTGATTCCATGGTTCATAGATTCTCTACAATCTATAAGATGACGTTTCGTTGTTTTGGGCGAACTGAAGTTGATATTCGCTGTTCTTCAGGTCAAGCGTGCCATTACGCAGAACCGGGTTTCTTTCGAGTCTGCTACGCATCAATGGCACCATCAAGCCTGGAAATAGCATGTGGACGGCTGACTAGATTTGCAGAGAAGAAGCGACGGAAAAGGAAATCCAGGGGTGGTGAAGTTGACGTGGATATAATAGCGCGCAGCCAGCATTGCTTGAATAATGGAGATCAACTGTGTTTGTGGTATTATACTTCACAACTAAGCCCCCTGCATTGTTCATATAGTCAATTTGGCAATAATAGAGTAACGGCTACTTCTGCCACCCAATCCGCTAGCTATGCTTCAAAGCATATATCTATTCTTATCAAGTACTGCTTGACTTCTAGTGTAGTTGTTTTGTAATCTTTTTGGTATTTGCTTTAGGGAGAACTCTTCACAGTATAGTTTCACACTAAAAAAATCAGTGTTGTGCTTTTGGCAAGTGTAGGATGAGAGTGGACGCCCGGAAGTATTGCTCTTCCGTTTACAGTGTGCTGACATGAATCAATGGTTGTGTGTTTGGATCCGCAAATGACTGCATTTGTAACATTTGACCCTTAGCCGAAGAGACTGGTACGTAATCCTGAGACTAGAACTACATGCAACAGTCAGTACTGCGGTTGGATTCAGCATATTGAGTTTTCGTTCTTGAGGATTAGTGTCTAGTGTATTCAATGCGAACCAGAAAAACTTTACTTTTAAGCAAACCACCCTATTTATGCCATGTGACTCTTTGTCCCACTTTGTGGTCACTATGTATCATTACCTGACACAATGGCACAAATAGGGGTACTTCCAAATTGTTTCAAAAATAGGGTGGCTTACCTTAAACTCAAGGTTTTTTAGTTACTTGACCGTCACATAACTTGTGACATTTGTTTATGCTTGGGTGGCTTATTGGTGCCCACGAACTCTCTCATTCAAATCTCTTTGGATTAGGGTTTGTGGAGAACTCAAGTTGCTACGTAAAGAGTTGCAAATTCATGACTTACAGGATTGCAATTTTGTAACCACTTACACGAACCTTTCAATACAATTATCAAGTTCAAGAGTCAAGGATATGGTGGTTGCAAAGAGAGGCGGAGCTTGCTCATGTAGTAGAGAGCTTGATGAGTGCCCATTGAAAAAAAATGATGATGTCATCTCTGGATCCCACCTTTTATAGGTGAATCTTGGGTTGAAGTGAAGCAATGTTACACTCCACACAAGTTTCCAAGCAAAATGGTCTTTTCTCTTTATATCATAGCGTTCCTTGAAAATAAAGGTAGAAACCCCATTGTTGTGACTTTTAGCTACTAAGTGTACTTCCTATTTAGTGAATATTCACAAAATATTAGAGAATAATCTCATCAATTCAGCGAGAAAATTAAATATTCAGCAAAAGTTGTCGATCCTACCTTTGAGATACGGTACTTCATACATCCACACCATTTTGCATATGAAGTAAAAAAAACCTTTTAGAAGTTTACCAACATTAAATATGAAAGATCCTAAATTCACATTATTATAATTGAAAAACCCACATTATTTTACATTTAAAAGTATGATTATTGTGAACTCTTTGATGGTATATCACATTATATTTAATAACCCATATCGAGGAATTGAAAAGTGTAGAAGGATTCCTACTATTATTGTGGGAGGTAAAGAGACTTTGTTTATTAACCCTTTAATGTCCAAATCCACTACACTGAATGGTGTATTTAATGTCCGAGGAGAATTGATGTCTTTTATCACAATTCATTCTACGGTGAAGAGAAATAGTGTTGTTTGATACTATATAGGAGTTAGCTACTTGTCATTCCCACTATCATTGAGAGTGCCATGTTCTTTTCAAGTAATGAGAGTGACATGAGGTGGCATGCAATATTTATTATGAAGTTGTCATATGCCATTGGAACACTACATTCATTTTTCTATATCTTCCTAAAATTAAATAGTATCCGGGTTTAGAAATAGTGTCTTGAGACACTAAATTCGCCATTCAGTGTACCGATTTCAAATATGTGTAATAAAATGTTGGATGAATCACAAAATGGAGTTGATATATAAAGAAAAGTTGTACATCTTAATGTGTAGATTACATCTATACAGTTGGATTTGTCAAAAAAATTATTAATATTTTTTAATTAATTTTGCAAGGTTTTCTTTTGAAATTCACTTTAAAATCCCAAATTGACAATTTTTTATTAAAAAAATTATAACGAATTTGGAATAACATGGACTGTGAGATGGTACAATTTCCATTATTTGATTCTACTTATTTTGGAAATTCATTGTTAACCCTTTAACTTCTCGATTCAACATTGTTTTCAAAAGATTCGTTATAATTTTTTTGATGAAAAACCAAATTGGAGTTGATGTACAGTACAAAGAAAAGTTGTAAATGTCAATGTGAAGATCACATCCGTACGGTTGGACTCATCATATTTTTTATTAATATTTTTTAATGAAATTTTTGTTAAATATTTTTTCTTGAAATTCAATTAAAAATCCAAAATTAATACCAAAAAAAATATAAAAGATTGTAATGAAATCGGGATAACATGCACTACGAGATGGAGTATGGTTTCCATTATTTGATTCTATTTATTTTGAAAAATCATGTTTAAGATCCCACTTTTTGAACTAAGAATGAAACTTGACATAAACCAATTGTATTATTTTTCAAAAAATCACAATATCTTATTTTGAAGATCCATACCGTACAAACGATAGTCATCTAGCATCAAGAACCAAAAGAAATTTGGATGGATGAAAAACTATATAAGATGTAGTGTTGAGTAAGGTTGCAATCTGTTCGTCGTATACTATATGGAAGCAGCCGCAATAACCCTTAAGTGCGCAAGGAGTCATGTGGGGTCATGTTTGATCGTTTTTCAGTCAAACGCTGATTTTCACCTAGTTCCTAATTTCAAATGAAATTGGTCCCAACTAGGAATGTGTGGGAGTTGTCTTCTACTTTCTAGTCCAATTTACGGTTCTTCAAAATTGTTAAAATTGAGGTTTTTATAGCACTTTAAAGCTCACAACCCTAAAATTCTTGTATACACTGCAGAAAAAGTTTTTCAATTGAATTTCTTTTTATGTAAGCTCTAAAAGCATGCAGCCTTTACTTTGTTGTTCATCACTATTATTTACCTTTTTTCTAAAAAATCCATACTATTTAAGGCATTTTTGTAATGACTATAGCTATCACAAGAGAAAAACTTTGAAAAATATTATAAAGTTCATTTTCATTTAAATAATTATGAAAAAATCAGTGTAAATCGGTTTAAGGATATATTATATGAGAAAAATACCAAAAAAGTAAAATACATTTTAAAATGTGACAAATTGATGAGGTTTGACTAGATAAATGTAGTGTGGACACTTAAGGATTAAAGGGTTAGTCTCACTTTTTGAACTAAAAATGAAACTTGACATAAACCCATTTTTTCATTTAAAAGAAAACAATATCTTCTTTTGAAGATCCATACTGTACAAATGGTAGTCAACTAGCACAAGAATCAAGGAGAATTTGGATGGGAAATTTTTTTGTACATGAATACTGTCAAGAGAAGGTTTACAATTTGTTCATCGTCCATTATTTTGACACAAGCGCGTCAAAGGATTAATGTATGATGTTCACCCATGTAGAACTTATGGCATGACTTTACAATTGAGGATCATTCTCTTCTTCATGATACAATGCTAAAATTTATAGTATTTTATGTTGAGATTTAACCCCTAAGCGTCTAAAGAGCCCAATATGGCCAAACTTGTCTGTCTATTTTAGTGAAACGCTGATTTTAACTTAATTCCTTATTTCAAATGAAAATGGTCCCAACTAAGAAAGTGTGGAGGTTATCTTCTACTTTTTAGTCCAATTTACTATTCTTCAAAATTGTTAAAATTTCACATTTTACAGAACTTTAAAACTCAAACCTCCAAAATTACAATATATACTGCACAAAAGGTATTTCTATTGAATTTCTTTTATGTAAGCTCAAAAGGCATGCCCGTACAACTTGTTCATCACTATTATTTATATTTTTCCTAAAAATTTATACTATTTTAAGCTTTTTTGTAATTACTTGGATTTTTACAAGAAAAAGGCTTTGAAAAATCTTATGAAATCACGTTATGAAATTCATTTTTATTTAATAATTATGAAAAAATCAAGGTGATTTTTTTTAACAATAAAATCTTATTCTCAATAAAAAAAATACTAGAAAATATAAAGTATTTTAAAATGTGAGAAATTGATGAGGTTGACCAGATAAATGTAGTGTGGATGATTAGGGGTTAATACTTTCTAAAGAATATTGCACGCGGAGTAGGGCATTAGCAGAAAATGTTTGTCAATTTTCAACAAATTTTTTTACAAAAGATCTGTATGTTTGGTTAAAAAAAGAATCTTAGAAGATATTTTAGAATATTCTCTCTATAAAATCTTATTCTCAAAAAATATTAAATATTTGACACAAATGTACCGACCTTCATACCTCACTTCATAGCATTGAAAGCATCAATTTCTTATATAAACTTATTAAATCTTTGAAGTCTGCTCCTAGGTTTGGATTTTAGGTTTCTATGTAAACTCTTTAACAATTTTTTTGTACTTCCGACAATCAGTCGAGTAGTGTTTTTGCACCTAATAATATTAACCCCTAAAGGACCACAACTATGTTCCTCTCCAAACACTTCAAAGTACACCTTCTCATAAAAAGACAAATAATTTTTGATCTATGATCTTTTTGACCAATCCAACCGTAGGATATTTCAAGCAACTTGAATTTATTACCACCTACAAATTTTCAACCGTTCAGGGTTCTTCAATAATAAGATTATAAGCTTCAAAGTTGGTTGCACCTTTTTTTTTGGCTTGCTGCCCATATTTGAAACTTTCTGAAAATGCCAAAAATGCAAAGTTTAGTCTCAAATTTGGTAAAATGAATTTGGCAATTGTGCGCATGAAGGTGTTAGCTCATTGTGTGCAAAAATTTAGATGCATAGCTCATTGTACGAAAATTTTCAGGAGCTGTCCGCAGTTAGGTTTTTCACCTTTGCATGATTGTATCTTTTGATTTATACATCACCTACGTACGCAAATTACCATCCCATCTTTGTTACAAAGAGTAGAATCACCACAAAAAATCTCAAGAATTGAGGATCAATACTCATTCCACATTGAGCTGACCGAACTTGGAAAATTAGCCTTGGTCCTTGAGGGGTTAAGTAAGGACATTTTGGACAAGGGAATGTTGTGTCTTGCTTTGCAAATTAGAAAGGAGGCTTCATTGTATGGAATCAAAAAAGTTTAACTTCTAAACTAAAAGATGTTCTCATTTGAAGATGAATTTAGTAATGCACATATAAGTAATAGCAGGGTCATTCAAAATTAAAGTGCAACATAAGCTAAATGGATGTGATGAGTTGATGACCACATTGCATAGAACAACTAGTTGTATCATATGCACGAGATTCCAAGTTTCCAATATAAAAAGTAGTTTGTTGTATGTAAAATAGGCCACAATACAAGAAGGTAGTTTTTTTGTCTTGTTTTGTATGTTACGTTGAGATCTCTCGAACTGTAAGGCTGTCAGGTGCGTTCATGGTATATTTGGAAATCTCTCGATGGGAAGGGGTGCACTCGGAAGTCGTTATGTCACGTTTAAACATGCGGTGTAAGAGATAGATTTTTAATCGAATTTCTTGATCATAAATTGAATTAAATTATGAATAAATTATTTTACAAATAAATTAAAAATAAGAGCATGGCTAAATCATGGGGAACACTAAGCCAACGGAATAGGGATATACTAGTATCTAGTCATTATGATAGAAGCTTAAATAAAGTATATACACCCAATTCCAACATTATCTAAATATTGACCCCTATCAATATTGATACCAAGATTGACAAACTAAAAGTTTGTAAACAGACCACTATCCTGTATTTTACCTTCCTATATAAATAATCCATATTGTATTGTGATCTTCATGGCTTCATATGCATGAGAGTCCAAGTTTCCAATACAATGTATTGTAGCCTTGTACCTTTGATCCAAGTTTCCCCACGATGGAGCCATGCTTTTATTTATTTATTTATTTATTAACTTTATTAATATATTTAATTCAATTTAGGTGACAAGATTCCATTAAAAATTCATATTTTCCACATTGTAATTCCAAAAAGCTACGAAACGACTTTGATGCACCCCAACTTGTCAAGAGCTTTTAGACAATGTCAAGAATGACACCAAAAACTCCTATAATTCATTTTTCATATTTTAATTCATTTTGTGGTGACAAAAAATCACTCAAAAATCCATAACTCTCACACCATACATCCAAATGTGATAAAACAACTTTGGTGCAACTCTCCTCGTCTAAGTTTTTGACGGTAAAAACAACGCGACGTTGCAACCGACATGCGCATGGTCTGGGAAAATAGCAACAAGCTATTTGTGACATCATTTATGTACCAATTAAGCATGACAATCCCAATGGCAAAACAATTCTCACGATTTCTTACAAGCATGCCTGCTCATGTGTGCACAACATGCATTATTTATATAATATATTTCTTTTGTCTAAAGAGCTACAGCATAAATAAACAGAGCCTTTACAAGAACTCAAAATCAGATCCAAATCGTTACAACAAGACAATGAAAAACCATTTGCCTAGCCTTAAGGCTTCAAAAAACTTCATTTCCACACAACACTCACAATCAGTGAACAAAACCATTTATATTGACCCCTAAGTGCCCAAGCTTCCATTTTTTGAATGATGTATAGATTTCATCCAATTTTTCTCATCTGTAGTACACTTTTTGTAGTGTGAATTTTCTTTTGTAGATTTTATGGGAAGTTAGCTTCATGCATGTGTGATTCGATTAGAAAGGGGATGATTTTTGAAAAATTTATGCCTCATTTCATGTTGAACTTAAAGGGACATTTTTGAAAATTCCAATCATTGGAGAGTCAACGGTGAGGCTATGCTAGGAAGGCGTATATGTCTATATATGTTTATATGATGCTCTTAGAACATCTCCAATGGGACTCTTCAAATGAACCTTTAATGGTTGTGGCGCACTAGCGCTGGCTATTTTACACGCCCCAACAGTCAATCGCTAAAAAAGAGCACTAGTGCTCGCTATTTTACACGCCCTAACAGTCACTCACCAAAAAGGTGCCTTAGCACTCTAAAATTCCACCTTTTGGCTCATCCCTATTGCACTCTTGTAGTCAGATTAGGTCTTTTCAAATTTCGTGACCAAATTTTCACTCTTGTTTGGGTGACATGGCTCGAAATGGCTTGAGTCGCATTACCATGGCTTTGGCCATAGATGGAGCAAAAGCCGCACCAATCGGTTCCCGCCTCAAAGACCTAAAGTAATTGTAGAAGGGTATTGTAGAAGGCAAATAGTGCAGCCCTATAAAGAGCTACAGTTAGAGATGCTCTTATACATGACTGATTGGCTCTTGAAAGACATTTGTATTGCAACCACCCCATAACTTACACTGTCTCCGAAGTTGTCTCTTCAGAATGGCCTGATATGGGTGCCACTTTTACGCGTTTCACATAGTGTGACTTATGTCAAACTCATTTTATGTGCTAGAAATTCCGCCTTTGACACCATATATATAGTTGCAACCATGGTACCTATAACACCATGTATATAGTTGCAGCTATGGTACCTATAACACCCTCTAATTTTTATAATTTTCCAATTTTTTTTCTTAACAAAAAGATATTTCTCGAAAATCACACAATTTTTGGAGGGGGTACCCATATCAGGCCATCACCCCTCTATAAGTAGCCACATATCTCTTTCTTCACGCTTCGATATTTTGGCTTAGCAAAATGGAAGCTTGAACCCTTTGGTAGTTATAAATGATGAGAAGGTGCATGAAGTAAAAACGCCAACTAACTTACAAAACATTTATTAACAAACATCCACTTTTAGCCATGGTGATTCCCTATTCCAAAAAATCTTCCACTCAAACTCTTCCGCAAATGCTACTTGTAGTAAAACACTAACTTTTAAACATTTCACTGCTTTAAAAATTATTCTTTCGGTTGAAGTAAACGCTAACACTAAAGAGAAGCACAAAAAGCTCAGGCACTAAATTTGGAACAGAAGAGTGAGCTTGTAAGAAAGTGAAAATAAAGACAAGTCTCACAATTATAGGCACGGATCACTAGAAACGATGCCATGCTGAAGCCAAGACACATTTCCATGCAATTCTAAATTAACACCCATTCACAAAATAATATACACGCTAGCTACAAACCATGCAACAAATTGTCCAGTACGTTCCAAGAAGAAATGACAGTCACCGAGAATCAATTGAACAGATCGGACTAGAGTCGGCTTCCAAAAGTCAGACTCTCTTTATTACTGAACAAGCTGCATGATTAAATCGGGCTCTGTACGTACACACATTAGATCGAGGAATGGTATTGCAGTTGATCGAGGAACAAGTTAATCATGTCGATTGACCGAGCATTGATCTGATCGAAAAGCAATCAATATGAATTCCCGGAACCTCTGCAACGTACAAGCTAGAGAAGAATTACTGTCCTGGGAGTCGAGGAAGACCGATGGATCTAGACCACATCGACTTTGGTGCAGGTGCAGCGGGCTCCGGTGCATAGGGTGCTGGTGTACCGCCTGAAGCAGGCCTTGGAGCGTCTGCAGGTGCCGGAGGATCGGAACAATCGTCTGCAGGAGTCGGAGCAGGCTCGAAGGGAGCCGGAACAGGCTCGAAGGGATCCGGAACAGGATCGAAAGGAGACTGAGGAGCAGGCCCGAAGGGAGCTGGAACAGGTTCGAAAGGAGACGGAGTAGGCTCGACTGGAACCGGAACAGGCTCGAAAAGAGGCGGCGCAGGATCCTCGATGATCCAGTCAATAGTCTCTGCACTCACGTCTTCTTGCGGCGGCTCGATCTGTGCACTACTGAGGTCTTCTTCTTGCAGCGGCTCGATCTGTAAGTTACTCACGTCGCCTTGCGCAGCCTCGATAGAAGAATCCGTCCACGTCTTGTAACTCCCGAGGCTGTTCACGTCTTGTTGCATAGCGTCCAGAGAATTCTCAGCGCTGGGATTGAACCAGGTATCGTAATTCACGCGGGCGTTCACGTCCTGCACAAACACGGCGATGGTCAGCACCGCCATCGCCACCACCACGGCCTTCATGGACGCCATCTCGATCGGTTGGTCGATCAATCGCTAGCTAGCTCTGAAACCAAAAGAAAGACTGTTCCTCAATCAAGGCTGTGTCTGAATCCCGTCGAATACTGGAATTCAGCCAGAGGCCTCTGTTGTGAAATGAGCGACTGAGTATTGTGTGCTTCCTTTTAGAGGGCACGAAGAGTCATTTCGGGAGTCATGACAAGGGCTCGGATATTAGATCTTCTTTGGAGGCTGGTGTGAATAAAGTGTCTCTTCAACCCACCTATGGTACAAAGAACCGGACAAAGAATCATTAGTGTAGGATATGCGGGCGAACGCATTGACAGTTGTGAAGTGGCATGTGAAGAGTGAAAGGAGTGACATTGAGATGCATTCAGCACATGCCACCTCACAATTTTCAACAAGTTCGTTTAAAAGAGCTCCTACGTGTAGTGACTTTCCATGAAAGGTGTGTTTTTTTTTTTTTTTTCTTCACGCGCTTAACCCGACTCCGGATGCAAATAGTCGGTTTCATGTTTATGGGGGCTCATTGAAGATGAGGTCAACCACCCTATTTGTGCGACAATTTGGAAATTACCTTATAGTATTTATGCCATTATGTATCAATAGTGTACATATCAAAATTTTAAAATGTTAGACATTGATACATAATGATCATTAAAAATTAAAAATTAAAATTCCATTGGCGATGTATTCATCCGATATGATTCACTAAAGTAGGGGAAAAAAATTCTCTATTTTTTTTGTTTCATTGTTTCCTCTTCCTATATAGTTTAGACGGGTGACTCGGAGAAATGAAGGATAGTTATCAACGAAGAGGTTCACAAATTTTTTCACCTTCGTATTGGCATTGCAAATTATGAGCAAAATGAGTTCCCGTATTGGCATTACAAATCATGAGCAGACTCATGGAGCTCTAGTAACCTTTGAAATATTAGCCTTTCAAGTCCAACATGGTACAATGAAGCATCGTGAAGCTCAAGGTTATAAATTATATAAATTAATGAAAAATTAAATAAAAACATTACAATGCATTTGGCATTCCTAGTTCACGTATTGGTATTGGTTGGGCACTTCGATGGGCAACCAATAAAAAAGGTATGCCGGTAGATGTACCCAGCGCACGGTATTCTTTAATGGCCATATTCGTTATATTGAGACTTTTCGCAGTCTCATTTTTATCTTCGACTCGAAGATAAACCGTTTTATCTCCTTACTACTATTTTTTTATAAATATTTAACATCACCACCTTTTGGAATTTCATTATAGAATCACTATTTGAGCATTAATTTTCTTTTGGTTTCAATTATTATTTTTTAAATGAAGTTTTGAATAACTGGCATTTTGTCTCAAAATCAGCTAAAAATCTCAATATAACGAATATGACCATTTTAGTAAAAGACGAAAGAATAATTCGCACTGTGCGGAGCACCCAGCTCTGTGGGTTTAAGCTCGGGACTGAAGGTTTTTATAGTGCTGCAGCGATGTCCACTGGGTAATGCTTATAGGATCGTATATGCACGGGGAAGTTCTTGAATGGAGCAGCTGGCGAGCTTTGTGAAGGTCAGTTCAATTCTTAGTTTGTTTCTGGCTTGTTGGTTGAGGATGTCAATAGGTTGCTGAAATACATGGGAAAAACACACGGAGTACGGGAAATGCACAGAAACATGGGGGAGCATGGGAAACATCTCGAGCAAAAGCACAAGGCCAGAATAGTCGAAACATATGTACAGACTATATTGGACTAGTTGGCGCTTGGAAACCATCAACGTTGGATTTACAGTCACCCCTTAACTTGCAGTCTTGCACTCCGAACATTCTGTAAATAGCCGCATATCTCTTACTTCACTCCATGCGAATATTTTGGTTTGGTAGTTATTGAGAAGGTTCATGAAGGCTAGTAAGAAAGTCAACAAAAACTTTTATTAACAAGCATCACTACATACTAGAGTCGGCTTCCACTAGACAGTCAGACTCTTTTTATTAGTCACAAGTTACAATGCACAGTTATTTGTGGATCCAAACACACAACCATTGATTCATGTCAAGCACATTGTAAACGGAAGAGCAATACTTCCAAGCGCCCACTCTCATCCTACACTTGCAAAAAGCACAACACTGATTTTTTTAGTGTGAAACTGTACTGTAAAGAGTTCTCCTAAAGCAAATACCACAAAAATTACAAAACAACTAACGCCATATTGGTTAAATTGGCCAATCCCTGTTATTGTAACAAGTTACAGGTTACGCTAGAAATTGGCCAATTTAAACTATATGACGTTAACTACACTAGCAGTGAACCAGTACTTGATACGAATAGAAACATGCTTTTTATTACTGAACAAGCTCCAATGATTAAATCGGGCTCTGTACGTACACACATACTCACGGAGAAATAAAAAGCGCTATTCAAATGTCCCATACACCTCAATCATCACCAACTGGAGTTGCAACTGATCGAGGAACAATCATGACGATCGACCCGATTGTATCGATCTAGCTGATCGAAAAGCAAATAACATGAACAATTCCCGGAACCTCTGCAACGAAACTAGCTAGTGAAGGAGGAAGATCGAGGAATTCAGATCGATGGATCTACACGCTCCACATCGATGACCTCTGGTGCATCGCCGGGCGCTGGTGTGTCGTCTGACGCAGGCCTGGGTGTGTCTGCAGGTGCCAGAGAATCGTGAGAAGGAGCCGGAGCAAGCTCGTAAGCAGTCGGAAGCAGGGCTGGGTGCGTCTGCAGGTGCTGGACAATTCTGAGAACGAGCCGGACGAGGGTCTGAATGACCCGGAGCTTGTCCGGAGGGGGCATCGCAAGGAGCTGGCGCTGGTTGGTAAGGTTCCGGCGCTGGCTCGTCAGGAGCGTTAGCGTTCTCGCCAGGAGCGTTCTCGTCAGGAGCTGGAGGCGGCGCCGGCGCACGATCGCCTCTTCTTGCAGCAGTCTCATCTGCGGACTATCCATGTCGTCTAGCTAGCTCTGATCACTACGTACAATTGAAGAAAGACTGTTCCTGAAGCAAGGCTGTGTCTGAATCAAGTGGAATTCAGCCGAAGTCTCTGCGTTGTGCGGAGCAGCCTCTGTTGTGGAGTGTGGAATGAGAGCGGCTTGTGCTTCCTTTTGTCTTTTTACAGCAATGGCAGTGGGAAGGACGAAGAGTCATTAGAGGGAGTCGTGACAAGGGGCTGGCTCTTTTGGAATTGACAGTTGTGAAGAAGTCAATGGTAAGATAGAGAGACACGGTGAAAGTTCGTGGTGAACGAAAGGGGCCCAACAAAAGACATGGTGGAAGTATGTGGTGAGCAAGAAGAACCCAACAAAAAACATGGTGAAAGTTCATAGTGAGCAAAAATGGGCTTTATAAGAGACACGGTGAAAGTCTATATTGAGCAAGAGGGATCCAACAAGAGACTATGAAAGTCCGTAGTGAGCAAAAAGGACCCAATAAGAGACACGGTAAAAGTCCATGGTAAATAAGGTACATGGAACAAGGGATGTTTGTCATGTCGATCATGTCGTGTCATGCCATGTTGTGCCAGTCATGTCGTATCAGACCCTTCTGAATTCTGATACGACAGTATAGGATCAACTTAGACTTCAATATAGTTTTTCACCTAGTAAAAGTAATATAGTTATTGTACTACCGTGTATGTTCCACGTGGCTTTAAAAAGCTGAGGTGGCATGTCCACATAGGACCCTTTGAAACTTGCGTCCTATGTGGATATGCGAGTAGGTTACTTTTTTATCCTCACACCCTCAAGTCTGACAGTCCCCGACTATGTCTGCCTCCTCTTGATCGACCTTCTACCCCGACTGCCCTTCTACTCAACCCCCTTTCAAAACCCTAAAGGCCTTATTCGTTAAATTGAGACAAAGTGTAGTCTCAATTTTATCGTCGACTCGAGGATAAACCATTATAACTGTTCAGGTTTGCGACTATTCGGTAATTCGAGACTTTAATATATTAATATATATAAAAACCTTTGATTGCCCAAAGGTTACAGTCTCATCTTATCGTCGACTTGACGATAAATGACTATAATTGTTTTAGGGTTGAAGTCTCAAAATGACCATTTTGTCTCAATTTAACGAATAAGGCCTTCCTACATTTTGTCAAAAGACTTTATTTATTTTTCTTTATTTTTGTTGTATAAACAAGTGGTGATTTTATTTTTCTTGGAAACAAAACTCTAAAAGCTCATCAATTGAAAACGAAGAAACACATAGAACCAGAGGAATGAGAAGAGTGGAACTTGGAGTGGCAAGAGTGGAACTTGGAGTGGCAAGAGTGGAACTTGGAGTGGAAGCCACCTAAGCAAAAAGAAATTAAAAAAATCAACACTCTAGCTGCAGCAGAATAAATTGCACAAAATTTTCAACTTACAAAACGGAGCTAGTAAACACACGCTTGCTAGCAAAATAGGTCAATTTTTGTTTTTGGACTGCACCCAATAAAATCCTTAAAAAGGAAAATTGTTAAAAAAATATAAAAGCGTCCAATGCTCCCAAAAATCTGCATCAAAGTGTCTTATATAATGTAGAAACTATGTACAAATTTTGAGAAAATTACTCCATAGACTCCTTGTGAATTTTATGGAAGATCTAGTATGCTTTGACTAATGTGACTAATGTCCTTTTTACCTTTTACAACGTACTAAATCTCACATTAAAACTCACATGTTGATGAAAACTCACATGCCCACACATTTTGCAGGGCATTTAATAAATAACTATAGTCTCTGTGTATAATAAAATAACATTACATTATCTGATACACATCTCTTACATTATTTGGATGTTGTCTACACCTCACCCACGGCATTTAATAAATAACTTTAGTCTCTATATATAATGATATGGCCATATATCATATTATACATATGTCTCACATTATTTGGATGATGCCCACACCTCACCTATGTAATTCTATAAATAACCATAGCTTCTATATATTCTTACATGCCCTTGTATCATGTCAAACAAATGTCTTATATTATCTGAATGATGCCCACACTCCATTGAAAACATGACATTTTATAAATAACTATAGCCTATGTATATTATTATATGCTTCTATATCATAGAAAACACATAATTATCTCATATTATTTGGATGATGCCCCCACCTCATCCACGACATTTTACAAATAACTATGGCCTTTGTATTGTCTTACATGCCCTTATGTCATATGAAACACATGTCTCACATTATTTGGATGATGCCCACACCTCAGCCCTTACCTACCATTTTATAAATAACAAAGGGCTACATATATTCTAATTTTCTAGCATGGAAGATGGGTCTACAAAAAAATCATATCATATTAATTTGAAGCTTAGTTTCTATGATGTGGGAAAAGAAAATATTTCTATTTATAGCCATATTATTTTTAAGGCCCTATAATGCATCAATAAAAATAAAAATTCATAAATATAGTGTAGAAATCATGTTAGATTTTCTTAACAGTACAACATTTTGTTACTTTTTGTAGCTTAATGGAATAAAGTCAAGCTATTAAATTTTACAAGTCTGTGCACCAAAATTCCCAAGCTTGAAAAAAGAACATATTTCAATGTTGTTGGTTCAAACCACAGGCTTACCTTAAAAAATATAAATAAAAACTAGAGATCCACGACGCCCTGTACTAATGCATCATTTATCTAGTTCTGGAAAAAGGGCTCAAATATGGACTGTCTAATTCTGGACAAAAATAAAAATAAGACGGGCGACTCTGGCTGAATTTTGGACCACGGGGGGATTACAGTCAGATCCTATCGGAGGATCCCCCGATAGAACGGAAGAACTTGGATGAATTCAGAAATCAACAGGAGATCCCCCGATAGAACGCCATCCCTGACGGGAGAACTTGGATGATTTCTAACTTCGGGAGAGTCGGGACCCCTATAAGCTGAAATCAACAGGAGATCCCCCGATAGAACACCTTCCCTAATAGGAGAACTTGGATGATATCTAACTTCGGGAGAATCAGGACCCCTGTAAGCTGAAATCAGCAGGGGATCCCCCGATAGAATGCCATCTAGGAGTAGCAACTCCCAAAAGATTGACCCCCCGTCCTCTGACGATACAAGCTGTGCCAACTAATCAAATCATCAAGTACTGCCAGTACAACTAAGTGATGAGGCCTCCAATCGAATCCACAATCTATCATGTGCAATTTCCTCAAGGACTGACTCTACTAAACTGTAACTAAACTGAGGAAGAATTCAATTGAAACTTACAAGCACCATCTTACCGGGGGATCCTCCGATGGGTCCAGATCGGACGTAGATAAAGTATATGGAACAATCTTTTATTACACAGAATGAATCATATAATGTACAACGCTGCACTCAAGGCTGCGTCAATCATTCTTCACATCATGTACAGGGAGTCCAACTAAATGATCAGACCTAATGCAAACCCGCCTAATGTGCCACGGCTTTAAGAACTTCCGCTTGAATTTTCCATCCAACTCATTCTCTTCAAGAAATCTTCTCACTGAGCTATATCTTCGAAGGCCAAAGATGAAAGGAAGTAATGCGGTACAAATATTGGGAATAACATTACGTTGATTGGGTAGCGATCTCTCCCCCATCCATGAAGTAGGAAAGTAACATGCCAAGTCACCATTATATACATTCCTGTGCCTACAATCGTCTCCATGAGAACTTTATGTGGTAAACAGTATTCCTTTGCATTTCGTTGGCGTAGGAGATCTCTGAGCTTCTTAAAGCAATAGGCATAGCTCTCGGGCTGCCCACACTTGTTCCTTCCGTTTACAAATAATAATTGCCTCCTCATGTCTTCAGGTAGGATATATTGCATGACCTTTCTCAGACGGATTGGAAGCATGGAAGACCAAATTCCAACATGGAAGAATTGAAACAAAAGACGAAAGAATTGTATTAGCCCAGGTCGAACTTTGATGTTGTTTGGATTAAAAGGGGGTGGCGTGAACTTGTCGTATTCCTCATAACATAGCAATCCATTCACTGATAGAACGATCACCATCTTCACGTTACTGCCGACATCCTCCTTGACCTCATCCACAACATTGTCCTTGAGCTTCCCCACCGAATGCTGCTTAATGAAAAACAACACTACACACATCAACGGGGGATCCTCCGATAGGAACCAATGAACCATATCATCCAACAACAAATAAAGACAAAAGCTACAAACAAAGAAATATTTCGTAAAAATATTAAGGGAGTATCGTGGAAGGAAGTTCATGCACGGATACTGTGAATCTGTGATGTTCAGTTAAATCGGTAACAATCTAGAATGCATTCCCTTCGCCAATGTGTTCGGGATAATGTATTGTCCTTCCCCATGCAACGCTGACGGGGGATCCTCCGATACGAACCAATGACCCATATTACATCCGAGAACAAATCACTAACAAGGCTACAAACAATCAAATCTGTCATGAGTAGTTAACTTTCCAGGAAGGGAGTATCTTGGTTGAGGGTGTCGATTGTAATGTATGGCCAACCTAAGATGATATCTAATTGAAGACGTGATTGGAGTAATGTGCTGTCTCCCCCCATGGGACTCTAACGGGGGATCCTCCGATAGGAACCAATGACCCATATCACATCAAACAACACATAAACACTAGGGCTAGAAATTACCCGGAACGAAGACAATGAGCGGTGATTGTAATGTATGTCCAACCTAAGATGCTATCCAATTGAAGACGTGATTGGAGTAATGTGCTGTCTTCCCCCATCGGACTCTAACGGGGGATCCTCCGATAGGAACCAATGACCCATATCACATCAAACAACACATAAACTCTAAGGCTAGAAATTACCCGGAACGAAGACAATGAGCGGTGATTGCAATGTATGTCCAACCTAAGATGCTATCCAATTGAAGACGTGATTGGAGTAATGTACTGTCTTCCCCCATGGGACTCTAGCAGGGGATCCTCCGCTAGGAACCAATGAACCATATCACATCAAACAAAACATAAATTCGGTACTACCTAGAAACAAACAAATGTGTCATGAAAAGTAAAATCTTCTAGGAAAGATTATCCCGGAAGGTAGTCTATGCACAGTTATTGCTTTGTTTAGTAAAATTTAAACTAACCTAAGATGCTATCCCTCCAAGGATGTGTTGGGCTAACGGGCTGTCCTTTCCTATGGGACACTGACCGCCGGGCAGGGGGTTGGCTTCCACATACGTTGGCACAACCTGGGCAGACGAGAAGAGGCCTTGCAGCCAAGGTTTTAGGACAGCACTAAGAAACTTGTCCTTAACGTCTCCAGACCACGTGGAAGGGTGAATGGCTTGGAATTCAGAATTCAAAAGATTTTTCTCTGGGCTGTCATCAATAAGTAGGATATAATTTGTGCTCTCTAGTCCAATTTGCCTTGCAACCTTCTGAACATCCTTCAAGAAGTATGGCTTATGTTGATTGCTCTGACGTTTCGCCGATGACACCGTACAAGCTTCTTGACTCATTACATGAATTTTACCCCTCTCTACTCTAGTATTCTAGATAAAGTGGTTTACCATGTCATCAACCTTCTTCGATTGTGCCGCACTCCAAATTGTGATAGAGTGAACAATCTCATGCAGCCAGTTTAAGAACTCTACATAGCCAGGCCTGTATTGGGTTTCCTCTCTAAAAACCCTGTGAACTAATAGGCCATTCAAATCAAGCACAACTGAGTACTTAGGATGTACCTTTTGACTCCGCAATGTCCGCGTATTAGGAACAACCGTCTTCGCCTTCTCTGCGAACAATCAGTGCACATGAGTTAGGACTAAGGTAGCTAATTATCGGACCCATACCGCAAACTATGTGGATGGCTTGTAGAATAAAAATACCCTATCGGGGGATCCCCCGATAGAGCATTGTACAATGGGCGTTCCTTGTATTCATTGAACAGATGGACTCACATACGATGAGACATTCCGTGTTAGTCATAAAGAAAGAGAATGACTACGTCCGATGAATTTCTTAAAATTGAACATATGAATTGTCAATGGTGTCTTCAAACCCACATCAACAGTTCGGGTACAGATTGGCTATTAGTTCGGGTACTACCCACTAGAACACTATTGACTAGTACCTCTTTTTGGACTCAATGCACCCAGATCAGTAGCCGCATCCTGAAGAATGGCCTCCACGCCTTCACCGTAGTTTGGGACTCCGACTTGCACAGCCTGACTTGGTGAAGCCTGTGTCAATAAGTGAACCTCTGGAGTAGGGACAACATCTGGCGTAACAGCTGCCAATGCCGTCATCACCTCGCTTACGTTGGACTCCTCCGCAACGTGATCAGGAAACTCAAATCCACCAGACAGACTGACGCACTCTGGTGGTTCCTGTGGTTGGGGCGTTGCACATCCCACCAATCGCGCAGTCTTCATAACCTTGTTGCCACCCTTCGTTCGGAAGACTCCAGTCACCACACTTCTACCACCTTGGACTACAGCAGGACGAACAGAAAGCCCAGCCTTAAAGACTGCGGGTGCACATGCGTCACGGAAGTCTAGAAGTGATGGGCGCGCCTTCCTTACACTGGTTAATATGCTCGCTGCTTTCATAAGATCATCGGAGGCCTCATTCAAAAACTCGGGCTGTTGCTCCATAAACCCCGATCCTGGAAGCTGCAAGTAGGAACATTCATCAGTCAATTGAGGAGTCCACCTTGGATTTATATATGGGGATGTGTTAGACCCCTTCAACACCGGGAAATACTCCACTGATCGGAGGAACCGCGGATCGTTGGAGACGTACTGGTTGTTAGATACTTGTGTACCCTGAAATGAGCACAGACTAGAGAATTCAAAATATCTTCAAAGGCATTAGATATGGCATCTTATCGGGGGATCCTCCGATAGAACACATCAACTGTATCCTAGAGTATGCTTTGGTCACTGCAATATTAAGCGTTTACTAAGGGAAGACAATGAATTATTAGAATTCTCATACCTTGTTCGCAAGTAAACTTATTTACATACACTACACTGTAGTGTTCAAATTATTCATTTATTATACATGCTACCTACATATCAGTATCGGACGCCTGCATGATGGGGAAAACATGCATGTGAAGCTTACAAATATCACACAACAGACCTGTCCATCCACAATTTACAAGTCACGCCTGATGTCTTGGGTAACCGCTAGTTATGACCTACCTTGCCCTCACAATCATGACCAGGACCCATGTGATCATTGTCCTCTTTCGTGCCCATGCCACCAACGGAGGATCCTCCGATAGAGCTCACGCCACACTCCGGTTGGCTTTGCAGCACCCCAACCTCGATATGTTGAATTGGACTTAAACCAGAGACATCCTGGATTTTGAGCACGACAATGCCGGAAGAGCCCTCCTTGGCTTGTCCTATGTCCATCGGATTTGCCTCGAGGTCCTCATCTTGCGCACCCATATCCTGCGCACCCACAACCTGCGCACCCTCATCTTGGACACCCTCTTCTTGCGCACCCTCATCTTGCCCACCCTCAACTTGCCCACCCTTGTTTTGCACATCCTCAACTTGCCCACCCTCGTTTTGCACACCCTCAAACTGCGCAACGTCATCTTGCCCACCCTCATCTTGCACACCATCAACCTGCGCAACCTCATCTTGCCCACCCTCATCTTGCCCATCCTCATCTTGCACACCCTCATCCTGCCCACCCACGCTGACACTTATAATGGGCTCCATGCCTAGCTCCCTATCAAATTCGGCACTCTTCTCATCGAAATCATCTTGTGTATCTCGTGAGCTACGATGTCCCCTCAATATGTCATCATCCTCACCCTGATCACCCTCACCCTCACCCCAACCCGTGATGTGCTGATCTTCTCCTGTGTCAACCTCATCGTCATCACCCTCGCCCTCATTTTCGTAGCGGATCGAGGGTATGTCATCAAGAATTTCCTGCGACACTTCTGGAGTCTTATTCCTCTTCGCCTTCCTCTTCTTCTTCTTCTTCTTCTTAGTCTCAGCCTCAGTCCCAGGAGCCTCAGCCTCAATCCCAAGAGCCTCAGCCCCAGTCCCAGGAGCCTCAGCCTCAGTCCCAGGAGTCGACTTCTTCTTCTTTTTACACGGTTCGTTAGCCCCGCTCCCACGATCCGCACTTGCTTTCTGCTGCATTCCACGCTCGCCTTCAGGCCCAGACGGAGGACCAACTGTCGACTTCTTCTTTGTGCTCTTCTTAACAAAATCCATCTGACGAACAACTGTTGGCTTCTCCTTCTTTGAAGGCCTCTTAGCGGTCCCAGCATCAGGTTGAATTGAAGAACCTAGCACGTCCTGAAGCTCTCCTACATCTGGAGACAGCTCCACAACCTTCTGCTTCTTGAGCTTCTTAGGGGGATCGTGAGGGACTCCAGCGAAGGACAAAGTCTTCTTTGCTCGTACTATATCCTCCTGCCCATCCGAATCGCTGCTTGGTTCTTCCGTCTCATCAGGAACACTGTCGACGTCTCGGCTAGCCCATATGAGCTTAGCAGTCTTCTGGGCTGAATCAAGATGTCCTTCATCTCCCACCACCTCCAGCACTTTGGATCCCCGAGTCTGTCACAGGCAATGAACTAGTCATATAATGTCGTAATAACAATCAATGCAGGCATGGCGAAAGCCTATCGGGGGATCCACCGATAGCAACATCCTATCGGGGGATCCTCCGATAGCAACATCCTACCGGGGGATCCTCCGATAGGATCAACCCATCACAATGACTCCGCAGTGAGTAATAACTGACATGAAACAAATGGGCACCATCTGATCTAATGAACGAAAACGACTATAACAAAATTTGGCAGATAAGAGGGGATTCAGACGTACCAACCCAAGATGTGTGAATGTGGGTCCTCCACCAATGTTGACGAGGACTGTTGCATCATTGAAGACGAATCCCAATGCGTGCGCTATGGCCTCCATGTTCAGATCGACCTTATCTGGGTCAAGGAACTGACGGGTTGAATCTGGGAAGTCCTCAGCGTCAATTACATTCGGCAGTGGAAATGGAACTGCGTCACCGAAGTAGTGCTTAAATCTGGCCCATTGTGTCCGATCCTTCTCCTGCCCAAACAAGAACATTATGTATAGTGCCGTCGTCTTGTGCATAGCGTCATCGCAGAATTTGTCATTCGCTGCACACAGATAGATGACGGACACAACGTCCCACACAAGTAACCCCAGATGCTTAGCTCGCCAATTCAAGTAAATGTGGATACTCAGGTATCCCTCCTCGTTTGCGGTAAAAACTCCTGGGTTATGGGCCATTCGAGAATTGTTGAAGTAGGATGATTGCGTGGGCTGAAGTTGCTCATAGCCATGCGCATTAGCTAGAGTAGATGATGCGAATGAGCTAGACTTGCAACTAGAGAAGTGGTACTAGTTAGAAGTAATGAGAATTGGGTCTCCCAAGTGATATGGGCTGATCCTAGTGTACTAGGAGTGGAGTATGGGCTGATGTCCCATATGGTTTGCCAAGGGGACTCCCTTGGGTGTGCTACTTAAGAGGGGCAGCCCATGAGTAAAGATCATCTCTTTCCTATGCATTCCAAGTGTTTGTGTGAGGCTTTGGCATTCTAATCTAACCTTCAATAGGTTATGGGCCCACTCATGTGTTTTGCATGAGTCAAAGATTAGATTGCTCATTGTGTGGAGGTCGTGCGTTGGAGCGCTGATTTTGGAGTATTGGAGCGCTGATTTGGAACTTTGGAGGGCTGAATTCGAGCTTTGGTGGGCTGATTTCGACATTGGGAGGTATTACAATCTTCCTACCTTTGATCTACGTGTTGGAGGGCTGAATTCGCACTTTGGAGCTATCATTTGTTGATTTGGAGCTTTTGGAGCACTTTGGAGCACTTTTGGAGTTTATACACGTCTACAAGGGCTGAATTGGAGCTTTGGAGCTTATTGGTGCTTGTTGGAGTATATTGGAGCTGATTGGAGCTTATTGGAGCTTATTGGAGCTTATTGGCTCAATTTGTGCTCAATTTGTGCACTTGTGTTGTTGCAAGGCACTTTTATGCTTTGAGGCTCTTGGGGTGAGTCTACAATCTGATTTTGGTCTTGCAATTCTTGCACAAGGGTTTGGAATGTGAGTTATGCCCTTGGAGTGCTCAAAATTAGAGTTTGGGTTAGTGAATGCACAACGGGGCTGATTTGATGAATTTCAATGCAATTAGGACTTGAAGGGGCTGAATTTGCATTGATTTAGAGTCCTTGGAAGGCACAAGGGTGTCCATAGGGTGCATTACGTGTTGTGAAGCACAAGGGTGCTGATTTGAGTGGATTTGAGCCAACGAGTGCGCAATTCTCCTAGTTAGGGTGTTGTGGTATGATCTTGTGCAAATTCACTAAGAACCATCACGATTGAGTGTTGTGAGGTTGATGTGTAGCACAAAGGTGCTGATTTAGTGTTTGGAATTAGTTTGGAGGCATTAGAAGCACATACGTGTGCAATTTGCTTCACAAATCACAAAATTGTCAAAAATCATAAAAACAATTTTTCTTAGCTTTCTAGGGGCTGAATTTTGTGAGCGTACGTCCTTCAATCAAGGATATGGCTACATTTGAGGGTGAAGGTGCTAAGGTTGTAGACAAGTTCGATGGCGTCAACTTCCACTTGTGGAAATTCAAGATGGAAATGGTCATGGCCGAAAAAGAATTGTGGGAGATAGTTGAAGGTAGTGAGGAACCGCCTTCGTCCGACGCCGAGGCTAGGGTACGAACTGCGTACACTCGGCGAGAGAAAAAGGCCTTTGCGATTTTGGCTCTTAATCTTTCTGATTCCCAGCTTTCTCATATTCGGTCGTGCAAGACTCCCGCCGAGGCATGGGCCAAGCTTTGCAATATTCATGAGGCAAAGAGCTTGGTCAATATCTTGTTTTTGAGGCGTAAGTTTTTCACCATCAAGATGGAAGAAAACGACGACATGTTGGCGCACATCAACAAAGTCAAGGCTCTTGCGGATCAGCTCAACGGCGCAGACGTCAACATTACGGACGGTGATATCGTTATGACGCTCCTCGAGAGTTTGCCGCCGTCGTACGAGTATCTTATCGTTGCTATGAAGAGTAGGCCCATTAGCGAGCTCACTCTTGACTATGTGACATCACGGTTGTTGCATGAACTCTCGCGGCGCAAAGAGAACGAGACTCGTGGCGATAGCGCGGCGCTTATGGCGAAGCAATCCAAGAGCGGTGCGAGTGGGAGCTCTACAGACAAGGTATGCTACTATTGCGGTAAGAAGGGCCACTTGGCAAAATTTTGCTACAAACGCAAGAGAGAGGAAAGTGCCAACAATACAAAGGTCAACGATGCAGGTGATGAGTACGCATTTATGACTAGTGTCTCTTCTTGTAGTGATGACGGAGACGTGTCATGCAATGGTAGTGTGATCGATTGGATTGTTGATTCGGGAGCCTCGAGTCACATGGCGCCCATTAGAAGTTGTTTCCAATCATATCACGTCATATCTCCAAAGAATGTCATTTTGGGTGATGATACGGTTCTTCAAGCCGTGGGTAAAGGATCCATCGTCGTAGACACCGAGGTGAAGGGTCGTGTGAAGACAATTACCATCCATGATGTCCTCCACGTTCCCAAGTTGAAGGCAAATCTTTTATCGGTGCGACATTTGGTGATGAAGCATTTGCGAGTGGAATTTAGCGACCAAGGGTGTTTTGTGTTGTCCCCAAGTCGTGAGGAGGTGGCCATTATACACGAAGTCAACGGCTTGTACCAAATCAAGTTTTCCAAGATGCACGCGGCGGAATCCGCAACGTTGGTGCAATCGAGTTCAAACGAAGACAAGTTGGCGTTGTGGCATTGTCGTCTCGGGCATTTGAATGTCAAGAGTGTGAAAGCACTGCGTGGAATGGTAAGTGGCATGGATCTTGCACAATCACACGTCGTGCCTAGTTCATTCACATGTGAGGGTTGTATTGAAGGCAAGCAACAATGCTCACCGTTTCCAGTTGATGGGGCAACTCGTGCAACCAAGGTTCTTGAGATTGTGCATTCCGACGTGTGTGGTCCAATGAAGACCACGTCTATGGGGGGTTGCAAGTATTTTGTGACGTTCATTGATGATTTTTCGAGGAAGATATGGTTGTATCCGATCAAAGCAAAGAGCGAGTGTTTTGAGAAGTTCAAAGAGTTCAAGGCGTTGGTTGAGAAGCAATCCGAGCACAAGATCAAGGTGTTTCGATCGGATAATGGCGGCGAGTTCTTGTCCAACCAATTTGGAGAGTTATTGAAGAAAGAAGGCATTGCTAGACAAACGACAACGCCATATACACCACAACAAAACGGAGTTGCAGAGCGTGCAAATCGAAAAATTGTGGAAATGGCAAGGAGTATGTTGCATGCACAAAATTTGGGTTTGGACCTTTGGGCGGAAGCGGTGGTGACTGCGGTGTACACACGCAACCGATGCCCGACGAGTGCGGTTCAAAACATGACACCAGAGCAAGCGTGGAGTAGGAGGCCACCCCGCGTGGAGCACATGCGCACATTTGGATGCATCGCATTTGCAAAGGTACCCGATTCTCAAAGAACCAAACTTGAGGCCAAGGCAACAAAATGTGTGTTTCTTGGATATTGTGAAGGTACCAAGGCGTACAGGCTCATGTCCCTCGAGACCAAGAAGATCATTCGAGCTCGTGATGTGACATTTTGCGAGAATTCCAAGGTTGAAGACAATTTAGACGATGGTCCAAGTGGGAGAAGTGGCGATATACCAGCGATTGTGGACCAATCTTCCAAATCTCCCGTTATTGATATTGTTGATGAAGACGAAGATGACGAAGATGGTGGTGATGAGGAACATATTGAGGAGCGACCTTTGAAGACGAAGAATGGCGTGAAAAAGGCACAAGCAACGGCGGTTGAAGACAATGCATCCTCGAGCGATCGTCGTTATCCAGAGAGAAATCGTAGACCACTTGGCGAGTGGTGGAAGAATCATATTCTCCCTCAAGGTGAGGAGGAGCATGCAAACGTTGCACTTTTAGATGCTCCATTGACGATTCGTGAAGCGTTGAGTTGTGATGATGCAAACAAGTGGGAGCAAGCCATGCAAGAGGAGTACAAATCGTTGATGGACAATGGCACTTGGGAATTGACTCCCCTCCCCAAGAATCGCAACGCTATCGGTTGTAAGTGGGTATTTCGTGCAAAGAGAGATGCAACGGGTGATGTGGTTCGTTATAAGGCAAGATTGGTGGCAAAGGGCTTTTCACAAATCGAAGGTGTTGATTTTCATGAGACCTTTGCACCGGTGGCGAAATTCACCACTATTCGATGCATTTTGGCCATCGGGGCTGCCATGGATTTGGAAATGCATCAAATGGATGTGAAGACGGCGTTCTTGAATGGCGAGTTGGACGAGGACATCTACATGGTACAACCCGAAGGATTTGTGCAACGAGGTAATGAGAACCTTGTTTGCAAGTTGAACAAGTCATTGTATGGGTTGAAGCAATCTCCACGCGCATGGTATCAAAAGATTGACACGTTTCTTGTTCATATCGGGTTCACAAGGAGCATCGCTGATCACAGCTTGTATTTCATGCAAAAGGGGCAACATGTGGTCATCGTGATCATATATGTAGATGATTTGATCATCCTTGCAAGTTGTATGAGCTCATTAAAGGCATTGAAGGCAATGCTTGAGAACGAGTACGAGATGAGTGATCTCGGTGAGTTGCACTTTTGTCTAGGAGTTGAGTTTGTGCGAGATAGAGCAACACGCACCATAACAATGAATCAAAGCAAGTATGTTATGGATGTGCTCAAACGCTTTGGCATGGAGGATTGCAAACCGGTTGGCACTCCATTGGATGTGAATTCCAAACTCGTGAAACTCACCGATGAGGAGTATGCATTAGAGGCTCAATCTATGGTGGATGTGCCATACAAGCAAGCTGTAGGGTCATTGATGTATGCTATGATTGCAACAAGGCCGGACCTTGCGTATCCAATCAGCGTTGTGAGTCAACACATGGCAAGACCGGGTTCAAGTCATTGGGTTGCGGTCAAGAGGATCATGCGGTACTTGAAAGGCACAAGTGATGTGAGGTTATGTCTTGGAGGTGACAACATTGTGTTGAGTGGGTATTGTGATGCGGATTATGCGGGTGATACCAATGATCGTAGATCCACCACGGGGTACATGTTCAAAGTTGGATCGGGGGCCGTTTCATGGAATAGCAAGCGCCAACAAACCACGGCCACGTCAACGGTTGAGGCGGAGTACATGGCGACGAGCCACGGTACGAAGGAGGCCATTTGGTTGAGGCAACTAATGGCGGATGTGAGATGCACTCAAGAGGAGGCTACAACAATCATGTGTGACAACCAAGGGAGTATGTCATTGGCGAAGAATCCAACGCATCACTCACGTACAAAGCACATTGATGTGCAATATCACTTCATTAGAGAGAAGTTAGAGATGATGGTGATAGAGTTGAAGTATTGTTCAACGGAGCACATGGTGGCGGACGTGCTGACAAAGGCTCTTGCGAGAGATCGACATCAAAGACTAGTGGTGGCATTTGGGCTCGAAGGCTTTGGCTATTCGCAAAGTGGGAGTGTTGAAGTAGGATGATTGCGTGGGCTGAAGTTGCTCATAGCCATGCGCATTAGCTAGAGTAGATGATGCGAATGAGCTAGACTTGCAACTAGAGAAGTGGTACTAGTTAGAAGTAATGAGAATTGGGTCTCCCAAGTGATATGGGCTGATCCTAGTGTACTAGGAGTGGAGTATGGGCTGATGTCCCATATGGTTTGCCAAGGGGACTCCCTTGGGTGTGCTACTTAAGAGGGGCAGCCCATGAGTAAAGATCATCTCTTTCCTATGCATTCCAAGTGTTTGTGTGAGGCTTTGGCATTCTAATCTAACCTTCAATAAGAATTGCCCTCTCTGCTTTCCATGGCGCTAAGCAGCGTGTTCAGATACGCAGATTCCACAACCATAGGACTCTGGCGCTCTCTGTCAATGAAGGGACAGACTATAACAACTTTCCGCTCCTGCCCTCTCCAAGATTTTACGTCCACATCATAGAGAACGTCGCCAATGGTTCCTGTGCCCCTTCCCAATAGTTCTCTGATAAGGAATCTGCACTATCCTGACCCATCCTCACATTTGCCGTAGCACTTTCTTTGGCATCCCAAAGATGGTGTAGTAGTTGCGGGCAATCCTTTGGGTTAGTGGACTTGTTAAGGTTTCGTCCACGCGCAGCGAAAAAGCTCCTTCCACCGTCAGTTTTGATAAGTCTGCCATGCCACAAATTCAGATCCGCATCCGTGATATTCAGCCTCTGAGTAAGAGCGTTGTACTCATCATCCGAGTATGGGATGTAAGATCCCTCCTTGCTTGGGAGAGGATGATTGCCCTTCCAAAACATCAGCTCGTTCTTCAGCAGTCGGATCTCCTTGACGTGAGCCGATGCATCCATCAAGCTCTCCATCGAAGGCTTTTGGTTCTTAGCTTTAGTTGACTTTATAGAGATCTGCTTGTTCTGTACCCTCGTGGCAAGATCAAGTATCTCGGACCCCCTCAATCCGTAAAGTGGCTGAAAATCAGCTTGCGTGAGGGGACCCGCCTTCTTGGATGTACGTACGACGGCATGATCACCTGAGGCTGAGGCTGCAGTCGGCGTCCCGTCCCCAAAGCTTGTCTTAAGCGGAGGGTATTTGCCAAAACAATCCGGAAGATGGTCCTCCAACCAATCGTCCTGAATGTGCACCCATACTTGATACTCCTTGTCGCCCGCGTGTAGCAAGGGGATCTTAGGAGCATCCTCGGTCAGGCCCACGGATTTCACTTTCGTGTCGGTCATTATCGACACCAACGCATCGACGAAATTCTGCAAGAGTATTATCCTCGTTATTCAACTGTCAAAGGTGTAGTAGAATACCAACATAAAAAATGAGCACGCACTCCCTATCAGAGGATCCTCCGATACAGCATTCACACATGACTACTAGAACTGTGGACTGCAACTATTCAATGACATCCGGGATCCGAATCATACCAGGTACTCATGTGTATGTTTTTGCCCGTGCAAAGCCGGCTATGGCGAGCCCATTTCCTTCCATTTTCTGCGCGCGGTGCCTAGTTGCCCAAGGAAGGTCGATTCGGTGCGGTTACCGGCGATATCCTGATTCAGCACCCTCGACAAATGCAGCAAGGTGTCGTGCCTCGACGGCGGTGCCCAAACAAGAGTAAAGTTGAAATGGGCAGCTGCTTCCGAATCAGGCTTCGAGAGGCACCCCTCCGCTATGAGTCGTCTGTGAGCTTCAACGCTATGTTGCCCTCCAATTATGTAGAAACTCGTCTCCGCATTGATCTCGTGCCTCTGTGGAGTCAACTCAAAAAATGTGGCCGGTGGGAATTCCTCTTTCTTCCCCTGCATGTTGATGGGCTTCTTTTTCAATGGTAGCAAGTACAAGTGTTGCCTACCCATCTGGAATGACGGCATAAGCCGCTTCTGTGCTTGTAATGCCTCCACGCGCTCTTCGAGAATTGGCCTATATACAATTTCCCCCGGAGGTGCCCTGTACAGTTTATTGATGTCTACTAGCATCTCTTTACCAGACTTGGGATCCGATTGGAAAGGATTTCCACCAAATATGTACACGGGGTTGAAGGAAGTCTCGTACAGCTTTCTGATAGCCAGCTGTTTCTCCGTGCTCAGCGATTCTCGATTTGTCAATTTTAGGTGTACAGCATCACCCAACGTCAACACGTCAGACTTCCCCTTCTTCTTCTTATCAGGCTCCTGTCCCGACTCGACGACATCTAAGGGTGCACCCTTCACAGCTCTTGCCTTCCTCTTCTTTGGGGGCCTCTTGGGTGTTGGAGCAGTAACCCGCACCAGCGCCTGGAGCTGCGCATCAATATCATCCCTATCCTTACTCAGAGCCTGCCACATTCTATGCACAGTACTTGCGTCAGGCTCCGACTTCCCAAGGAAGAACCCACGACCAGCAACATTCTTGCACAATCTTCTAGACAATGTCTTTGATGACATAAGAAGACCGTATGCGAGGGGCACATCGCCTCTCTCTTTCACGAGAAGAAGGACACGGGACGGATTCACAGACTCCATGTCCAAGACGTCGATCCCATTGCTTGGGGTCTGGCTAACAACCCTATCATCGTCCAAATAAGTAGCAACAAGGCAGATCTCAGGATGCTCGCCGTCCATTTCGTTCCAATGAAGTCCCCAGTTCAACGCCTCACCGCCATCAAAAACTTCAGGAACAGGTTTCTGCTCAAATTCTGCGGATTTCTTAAAGGGGCTGTCGTATGCCTCCAGCCAAGTGCTCACAATACAGTCTAATCGCAGTGGGCTCTTGTCAATGGGGCAATCCGATAGCTTAGCAGCCGGCTTCCTGGAACATCCAAGAGGATCATCATGTTAGGCTCCCTGATGGATAACAATCAGGCTAAACACTTCTAAACTATCTAACGGGGGATCCTCCGATAGGGAAAATCCCCGCAGCACGTATGAAAATCCATCCTATCGAGGGATCCTCCGCTAGAAAACGCCCTGTCTGCATACCAAACGCGTTTGCTGCAGACATCTAACATCTCTATCGAGGGATCCCCCGATAGGATTAATCCTCAAAACACGTAGTAGGAATTGGTCCTATCGGAGGATCCCCCGATAGAAGACGCGCTGCCAACTTACAGGTGACACGAGCGCATTTGTTGTATACATCTATCATGTCTAACGGGGGATCCTCCGATAGGACTATCCCTCAAGCACGTATGCCATTCCATCCTATCGGGGGATCCCCCGTTAGAAAACGCCCTGTCTGCTTAGCAGTCGCGATCGCTGCAGACATTTACAATCTCTATCGAGGGATCCACCGATAGTCAGAATCTCCACAACACATTGTGGAAATTGGTCCTATCGGAGGATCCCCCGATAGAAGACGCGTTGCCAACTTACAGGTGACAGGAGCGCATTCGTTGTATACATCTATCATGTCTAACGAGGGATCCTTCGATAGGACCTATCCCTCAAGCACGTATGCCATTCCATCCTATCGGGGGATCCCCCGTTAGAAAACGCCCTGTCTGCTTAGCAGTCGCGATCGCTGCAGACATTTACAATCTCTATCGAGGGATCCACCGATAGTCAGAATCTCCACAACACGTTGTGGGAATTGGTCCTATCAGGGGATCCACCGATAGAAGTCGCGGAACCCACGTAAAGGTGACAGGAGCGCGTTTGCTCCATACATCTACAGTGTCTAACGGGGGATCCTCCGATAGGAACAATCCGCCTAGCACTTATGCCATTCCATACTATCGGGGGATCCCCCGTTAGAAAACGCCATGTCTGCTTAGCAGACGCGATGGCTGTAGACATTTAAATTCTCTATCGAGGGATCCCACGATAGGAAAAATCCCCACAACACGTAGTGGGAATTGGTCCTATCGGGGGATCCTCCGATAGAAGTCGCGAAACCCACGTGAAGGTGACAGGAGCACGTTTTCTCCCTACATCTTCATTGTATATTGGGGGATCCTCTGATAAGACCAATCTCCCCAGCACGTATGCCATTCCATTCTATCGGGGGATCCCCCATTAGAAATCGCCCTGTCTACTTAGCGGACGCGATCGCTGCAGACATTTAAAATCTCTATAGAGGGATCCCCCGATAGGAAAAATCCCCACAACACGTAGTGGGAATTGGTCCTATCGGGGGATCCCCCGATAGAAGTCGCGAATCCCACGTGAAGGTGACAGGAGCGCGTTTGCTCCATACATCTACATTGTCTATCGGGGGATCCCCCGATAGAACACGCCCTGTCTACTTAGCAAACCAAAACCGCTGCAGCCATTCTTCATCTCTATTGGGGGATTCCTCGATTGGAGTGATCCCCATGAAACCCTAAGCCGTACAACCGCAGAGACTAAACCCTGAACCTCATATCGCATTCACTAAAACCCTAATCCTCATTACAAACTTCTAATTAGTGGCGATTTGGTTTAATTAGCGTTAATTAGGTTTAGTGTCTAATTAATTTTAGTCTCCAGGGATTTGTTTACTTACTTGCCCGGCCGTTGCGACGTTATCTCCTCCGGGGCTGCGTCAGTAGGCGCTTCCATTTCTTGTGGGGATCAAGACCTGTGGATCAAGACCAAAAGATTTAGTGAACCTAATGCACAATAAATATCTAGCGTGCACCATTGCAGTGCTTAACCTAAATTGGTTCGGCCTAAATTACGTGGTATTTCGATCCAGAAGCATGAAAACGCACTTACCCTACGCACATTCAGATCAAGACGACCTCAAATGCCCTAAATGGCTTACAGTGCAGAATAAATTGAAGCTAGGACCAAAACTTGCTCTATCAGTAAGCAGTACAGAAAGATGGCAAGAATGATCCAGAAACTAGAAAAAACTAAGCTTCTAAGAGAATAATTTAGGTCCTGTTAAAAATTTCAGGTACTGTTCAAGATGAGAGAGTACTACGCAATAAGATACCCAGCATGCAGCTCTCCCCGTAGCTAACAAACTAATCTAGTAAGAAATTTAGGTCCTGTTAAAAAATTCAGGTACTGTTCAAGATGAGAGAGTACTACAATTTCAGATACCCAGCTAGTTACAAACACCAAGCAGCTCTAACAAACACCAAGGAGCTCTCCCCATAGCTAGTTACAAACACCAAGCAGGTCTAACGCGCAGAAATGAGAGAGTACTTGTGCACTGGAGAATTATGTGCACCAAACAAGGATTGTGCAAGTACTGAGCCTAACAGTCTATGCGTTTTTAGAACATACCAAAGATTCAGTTGAAGATGAATTGGTGCAGCGGCCAAGCAGGTTCTGCACAGGGATGTCGCAAATGCCAAGGATCGCACACGCAGCACACACTTACGCGCAAAAGCCAACGATCGCGCAAACGCAACACACCGCACACACAGCAATCGCAGCACACGCACACGGAAGAGAGCGGGGGAATGAGTAGCGGAAGAGAGGCAACACAGGAGGAGCAGCGGAATAGAACAGGCGGAAGGCGCGCGCGGAAAGAAAGGCCAGAGAAAAAAAAATTGGACCACTACCCCCCGACCCCCCACCCCTCCCAGGCTGGGCAAATCCCGGCTGAGGCCACCCGACCCGTTGACGGAGACGGGTTGGGGGTACAATTATGAATGCTTGCGCCGCCAAGGTAATTCACCATTGACATGACCTGTAGGTACTTGTCAATTGACATGACCTGCATTCATCATCCATCCATGCATGGTATGATTTAGAGATTTTGTTGGCAGATTTCGTTCCCTAAACTCTAAACCCTAAACCCTAAACCCTATACCCTATACCCTATACCCTCCTAAACCACCGGTAAATAATATTAATTGCGAAACGAACCTTGCCTTTGGAATATAATACTAATTCTAATTTTTGAATATATTTTTTATTCTAATTGATATTCATACTAATATATTAGAATAATGCTAGTTCGTACTAAACTAAATAGATAGATTAGTGTTAGATACAGTAATTTACGTAAACATGTTGTAAGGTTTTACTGTCGACCAATTTTTTTACCCTCTATATTGGTCAAAATGGCCCGATCTTTCAATAGTATTGGAATCAATGTCTCTAGAAAAAAAAAATTCGAGAGTAAAAATCAATAATGTTTTCAAATCTTATAATTATCTGACACTAATCTACCTATTTGTTCTCTCATAGTTAACCCTTTAAGGTCCCCATTCAACACTGTTTTCAAAGATTCATTATAAAATGTATGATAACAAATTAAAATGGAGTTGATGTACAAAGCAAAGTTATAAATGCCAATGTGAAGATAACATCTATACAGTCGGATTCATCATATTTATTATTAATATTTTTTAATTAATTTTGCAAGGTTTTCTCTTGAAATTCAATTAAAAATCCATAATTAACTTTAAAAATTTTAAAAATATTGTAATGAAATTGGAATAACATGTACTACAAGATGGTATAGTTTTCACTATTTGATTCTTCTTGTTATGGAAAATCATGTTTAAGGTCTCAATTTTTGAACTAAGAATGAAACTTGACATAAACCACTTTTGCTATTTTTCAAAAACTCTCAATATCTTATCTTGAAGATCCGTACCGTACAAATGGTAACCGATTAGCACAAGAATTTAAATAACAATTGAATGGATGAAAAACATCCCCTGCGTGGTAAAGGGACGCGTCCAGAATCATCCATCGTCCAGATTCTGGACACAGGCGCGTCTAAGGGTTAATTAAATTTTTGACCGTGACTTCCCTGGGACTAAATCCAATTAGTCAATATACGTGTACGTATATATACGTGGTTTAATATATATATATATATACTAATTTTAACATATCAACAAATTTACTACATATATATAGATATACATATACATACGTATATATATCTATATATATATGTATAATTTAAAATAATTTTGTTATACATAATTATACATACAATACAATTAGGTTATATTATTATTTATTATAAATAATAAACATATTGGGTTATACAGTGCAATAATAATATATATCTGGATCAATTACAATCGTATAATATATATTTGTATATATATTTGTTTCATACGATACAATTATATACAATTATACAATTGAATATAGGTTATATTATACAATTAATATAAATGTGTATATATATATATATACATATATAATTGTATATATATATATGTATATATATTATATACGTATATATACATATATATACACATATATATACGTACTAGCAAATCTTGTGTTGCAATGCATTATAAAACTAAATAAACATGATAAAAAACATGGAGTCCATTGCAAAGATTGATCGAAAGAAGTTGAAAAATTTCAGTATAGATGAAAATAGTCTTATAATACAGACGAATGGATAAAAATGGATGAAATGATATATGATGAGATATTGGATGATAAGGGATGGATGGAAGACTTGGATGAAAACGTGACGGATTTCGTGACATAGGGGTCGTGACACTCTGCATTTAATATATGAGATATACAATTGTACATATAATTATGTATGATGCATATCTATATAACTGTATATATAGGTATATATTTGTCTATTCCAATATACATACATATATATGTATATATAGTTGTATATCTATTATATTAAATACACAGTATCACGACCCCTGTCACGAAATCTGTCTCGTTTTCATCCAAGTCTTTCATCCATCGAGTATCTTCCAACATCTCAGTATGTATCATTTTCATCCAGTTTCATTCATTTGCCTGTTTTGTAAACTATTTTAATCTATACTCAAAATTTTCAATTTTTTTCGATCAATATTCTTTGCATTGGAGTCCAAGTTTCTTATTATGTTTATTTAGTTTTGTGTTGCATTGCAACATGAGATTTGCTAGTATATATATATATTATATATACCTATAATTAATTGTATGTATATTATATATAAATTTTATATACCTATACATACAATAAATATTTAAGGTTATACAAGTATATATATACATAATAATAAATATACCCTTATATACATAATTGTATTATATATATATATATATATATATATATATATATATATATATGCATATACATACAGACATATAAATGTTTATATGTATGTACATATATATATATATATTACATATAATTATATGATTTGCATATATTTACATATATTTACATATATTTACATATATAATTTGATATCACTATATATATATCACATATATATGACATGTATTTGACATATATATATATATATATATATAAGTACTATACAATTATGTTATAGATATGTACATACATATAAACATATATATGTATGTATGTATATGTATATGCATATATATATATATATATATGTATACAGTTAGGTTATATTATACAATTATGTATATTAGGCTATATTTGTTATTATGTATATATATACTTGTATAACCTCATATATTTATTGTATGGATAGGTATATAAAAATTATATATAATATACATACAATTAATTATAGGTATATGTATGTATATATTTATGTATTTATGTATATTGCATCTCAAAAATGTAAAAGTGTAACTTTCATGTAACATCTACATAATTTACACATTGTAACTTGCAACATTGCGTGTTATGTAAAAGTTACATGAATGTTACACTTGTAACTTTCATGTGTGCTTTCCATTGTAATTTACTTATAAATGTTTTGAATATAAATGTTACAAAAATTTTAGGAATATTTTATATAATTTTTACATAATGTTCATGTAGATGTTCTATGAAAACAATTGTAAGATTGTTACATGAAATTTAATTTGATGTTTCAACAAGATTATGATAAACAATCAAAATTTTTATATGATATTTACATTTGAACGATTTATGTAGATGTCATATAAAGTATACAAGCAAAAGTTTGCATAAAAAACATGTGCAAAGTTCATTTATAAATTCTACACAAAAAATCTATACTTTTTATATAAGAGTTACATATTTTTTCCAATTGTAACATATTTGTAACATTTACATGATTTGGGAGTAGATTGCACATTCCTAAATAGTATATGCAAATCACAATGGAGATTTCATGTAGATGTTACATGATATATATACTCTTTTGTTGTAAATGTTACAACTTGTAACATCTACATGCTTTCCATATTGCATGTTACAGTTCTACATTTTTGAGATGTAGTTATGTATATACTTATATATTTATGTATATATTTAATATGTATTCATTTATATATGTATGTATGTATGTATATATTTATTGTAGATATAGGTATATATATGTATATCTATGATTGTATAATCTTTAGCCAATACATATATTTAAACTAATAGTAGTTAACCCCTAAACGTCTAAACGTGTCTTTGCAACCAATAGGATACGTTGTATTTTGAATCCACACTGACTTTTATGGGTTTCAGTTTAAATCATAAGCTGAAATTTAAATCGCTACGGTTCTAGTCAGCTATTGAGATTTTAATTTACAGTTTCTCGTTGATAGCAAATCCCGGTTTTATGACAATGTCTATACTATCCCTAATATGGGACGTTTAGGGGTTAATACGTGCTAAAACATACAGATTTTGAAAATATATTTCAAATATATTTTGTACCAATAATATATATGTAATATATACACTTAATACATATGATCTATATATGAAATAAAGTTAATATACACGGTTCATATATATGAAACATGTAAAAATATGAACGATCTATGGTTTAGTGTATATAGGTAAATAAATAAATTAGTTTTAGTATATTATTTAATTAATATAGTACTATAATTAATTTTATACTTAGGTGCTAGAATCCATCTAAACATGATTATATATATTCTTATTTAGTTTACTGCACATAAATTCAATTAGTTACTATATAATCAATATATATATTACACAGGAAACTAAGTATATGGTAAATATATAGTAAATATATATTATATTACTATATAGGAATTGTATTACACAATTCTATATGAATGATTCTATAATTATATATTTCTAGAGATTAACCTTCACTTTATACATAGTATGATACTATTAGATATTAGAATCATTATTAAAACACTATATAAGAATTATGAATAGTTAGTAACTGCTAAAATATATATAAATAAAATTTCATATAAATAGTTTACTGATTAGATTATATAATAATGAAATATTATAAGTTCATTCGTATTTGAACATATGAACTCTCTATATAAAAATATAAACATAAATATATATAATACAAATATATACAACACTATGTGTTTTAACTATTTGATATATATGTTTTAGCACTATCTATTACAAAATAATTCACAAATGTGTACACTCTGTGAACTAATTATAGGTATATAAACTACTAAAATAATAGTATAATTATGACTGTTTATACATAAAAAGTTCATTTATTATAAAGTTTTTACGCAGTTATGTCCAAGCACAAAGTGGATACATCAATTTGAACTATATATATAATAATCGTATAGTGAATTTATTGTTGTATAGTTTAATAGAATTAAATATAGGAGTCGTTTTTGACGGTCTATAATTATATATTAACTTTTAGTAAACAATTAATAATTTATATATAATATAGTGTATGTATGTGTATATATATATATATATATATATATATATATATATATAAACTTTTAGAAGACAATTAATAAGTGCTACTAATATTATATATATATATATACCGAAATCCTAAACCTTGGAGGATTTGAGTATATTTTTGGTATTGGGAAATCCCCCGATTTACATGTCCAATTGGGTTTTTATTTTGTTCACAATTCTATGGGGGGAGCCATCGATATGTTATTTGTGGACTACTTCGAGTACAACATTGGTTAAATGTAGCATACTATTCCCTCCTAACCCTAAGATTCTCCTAGTACTATGGATATTCCCTCCAAACCCTACAGATTCTCTTCTAACCCTAGATACTCTCTTCAAACCCTAGAGATTCTATTTTATCCTTGGATACTCTCCCCAAACCCTATGGTACTTCAATCCTCAAGTGGTTCTCACGCTATCATGGTACTGCCCTATTGAAGGGCCACTCACTACTCCCCACTCGGTGTAGTACCGTCCTCCCACTACTAAGTACTACTGAGATCCCACCATTAAGTTAGAGTAACACCCTCATCACTCCCCACTCCGTGTAGTACCGTCCTCCCACCACTAAGTTAGAATAAAACCCTCTTCACCCCATGTACTTAGGCACCTATGCATATTATGATTACGTCCTTCTTGATCCCGTCCCTCCCATTCTTGGAACCCGGCCTTGATTTTCCCTCCCAAACGGCTCCTTCCTTCATTCAAAAATTTCCCCCCTCCTCTTCACATGTTCAATATGCTCCATCTTCCCTAATTCTTTTTTCTTTCATTTCAATCTGTGGTTCTTGGAGCGGACAAAGGATTCTTGGAGCATTGGAGGGGAGCACTGTCTGGAGGAGAGCACTTGGAGGACAGCAATTTCTTGTAAGTATTCTGTCCTTACATAGTGTTAAGTTCCCTTTCAATTAAATACAATGGTTTACAGTGAATTAAAGTGAATTGAAGTAAATCGCAGTGATTTAGAGTTAGTATGAGGTTAGTATGTGAACTGGAGTAAATCACAGTGAATTAGAGTGAATTGGAGTAAATCACAGTGAATTAGAGTGAACTGGAGTAAATCACAGTGAATTAGAGTTAGTTACAATTATTTATATCAGAGTCATGTTGATTAGAATTATTTAGGATACATTGGTGTTAATCAGAGGTAATAACAAGTCATTAAAGTTAAATAATTAAGAGTTATTAGAGTTAATTACGAGTAATTAAAGTTAATTACACGTGGATATTATTAATTACACGTAATTACAGTTCATTACGCGTATTTGAAATTAATTACATGTGGATATTATTATTTACACGTACTTAAAGATTAGTACGGCTTATTAATTGTACTAATGAATTAGCTTGAGTGCCTCCTATCGGAGGATCCTCCGATAGGGCAAGTGTCTAGTATTGGAGGAACCTCTATCGGAGGATCCTCTGATAGAACTCGTGTCGTGCATTGCAGGGCGATCTATCGGAGGATCCTCTGATAGAGCTCGTGTCGTGCATTGCAGGGCGATCTATCGGAGGATCCTCCGATAGAGCTCGTGTCGTGCATTGCAGGGCGATCTATCGGAGGATCCTTCGATAGAACTAGTGCATTGCAATTTAGGCGTGCTCTATCGGGGGATCCTCCGATAGAAGTACTGCGTTGCAATTAAGTCGCTCTCTATCGAAGGATCCTCCGATAGAGCTCGTGTCGTGCACTGCAGGGCCTTCTATCGGAGGATCCTCCGATAGCACTAGTGCATTGCAATTTAGGCGTGCTCTATCGGAGGATCCTCCGATAGAAGTACTGCGTTGCAATTAAGTCGCTCTCTATCGGAAGATCCTTCGATAGAGCTCGTGTCGTGCACTGCAGGGCGTTCTATCGGAGGATCCTCCGATTGGAACTAGTGCATTGCAATTTTGGCGTGGTCTATCGGGGGATCCTCCGATAGAAGTACTGCGTTGCAATTAAGTCGCGCTCTATCGGAGGATCCTCCGATAGAGCTCGTGTCGTGCATTGCAGGGCGTTCTATCGGAGGATCTATTGAGGTAATTGATGCAACGTAGTATTGCTAGAAGCCAAAGACGTACGGGTGCTAAATAATGGTGTGTGGGAGGAGGGGTTAGGCATGGGCTGATCTCTAGAGTGTCCTTGTGATGAGTTATCCCATATGGTTTGTCCATGGTGACCTCCTAGTGTACACTACTTAAGGTGGAAGGCCTTTGAGTAAAGATCATCTCTTTCTACGCATTCCTTGTGTTTGTATGTGTGCCTTGTGCAATCTTCTCTACCTTCAATAGGTTATGGGCCCACTCATGTGTGTTTCATGAGTATTAGATTGCATTTGTGCAAGTATTTTGAGGTCGGTGCGCAACGGGCGGTTTTGGAGCATTGTTGGAGGTTTTGGAGCTTGTTGAAGCGTTGGTGTTTCTTGGAGGTGTGCATGGGCTGAAGTTACATGTTGGAGCACTCTCTTTGGTCAATTTCTTCCCTTGATCTCCTTCTTTTCTTTCTTCTATCTCTTCGTTGCGAGTGGAACTTCGTTTGGTTCAATTGTGAGCATTTGAGTAAATGCAAGTGATTTATGAGGTGTGAAGGCTCTCGTGGAGGGTCTACCATCTGATCCTAGTGATTAGGCACTTGCTTTGAGGTGTTGCATGTGTTTCATGCTCTTGGGGTGCTCAAATTTTCATTTGGAGCTAGTTTGTGCACAAAGGTGCGGTTTTGAGCAATTTCAATGCGATTGGGGTTTTGAGGGACTTGTGTGAGTTCATGTGCATTGAGTGAGTGCTCTTGAAGGACACAAAGGTGTCATTGACGTGCATTGAGTGTTTGGGGACACTAAGGCGTCGTATTGAAGCATTTGGAGTTGTTTTGAGCTCCATTGAGTGATTTGAGGGGTTTTGGTGAGCCTCTTTGCATTTTTGGGTGAGGGTTCTCACATTTGAGTGTTGGGAGGCGTGTGTGGAGCACAAAAGTGCTGATCTAGTGTTTGGGGTTGTTTTAAACCCATTGGGTGCACAAAGGTGCAATATCAAAGCAAAAAAAAAATAAAAAATCACAAAAACAAAGTTGTGTGTTTGAGTTTGAGGTTTCATTTGTGTGGGGAGGCATACGTAAGTGAGGATCATGGCATCTTTTGAGGGTGAGGGTCCCAAGGTCGTGGACAAGTTCAATGGGGTGAATTTCCACTTGTGGAAGTTCAAAATGGAGATGGTGATGGCCGAGAAGGAGTTGTGGGAGATTGTCGAGGGTAGTGAGGAACCTCCTTTCTCTTCTACGGATCCTAGGATCATGCAAGCGTACACGAGGAGGGAGAAGAAGGCATTTGCCATTTTGGCACTCAACCTCGCGGATTCGCAACTTGCGCACATTCGTTCGTGCAAGACACCCGCGGAAGCATGGTCCAAGCTTTGCAACATTCACGAAGCGAAAACATTGGCCAATATTTTGTTTTTGAGGCGCAAGTTCTTCACCATCAAGATGGGCGAAGAAGATGACATGTTGGCGCACATCAACAAGGTCAAAGCTCTCGCGGATCAACTCAACGGTTGCGACGTGTCGGTTACGGATGGTGACATCGTGATGACACTTTTGGAGAGCCTTCCATCATCATACGAGTACCTCATCGTGGCGATGGAGTCAAGACCCATTACGGAGCTCACATTGGACTATGTGACCTCACGGTTGTTGCACGAGCTTTCGCGGCGAAAGGAGAACGAGTCTCGAGAAGATGGAGCGGCACTCGTGGCGAAGCAATCCAAGAATGGAGGCGGTGGGAGCTCAAGCGACAAGGTGTGCTTCTATTGTGGTAAGAAGGGCCACATTGCCAAATTTTGCTTCAAACGCAAGAGGGATGAGAAAGGGGAGAGTGCAAACAACACTAAAACTCGTGACGATGATGAGTACGCATTTACGGCTAGATATGAGGCAAGCATGAGCGATGGCATCGAGGGTGATGCAAGCATGAGTGATGGTATCGAGGGTGATGCAAGCATGAGTGATTGGATTGAGGTTGGTGATGAGTATGCAAACATGGCAAGCAATGTATCGTGCAATGGTAGTACGAGTGATTGGATTGTTGATTCGGGGGCTACAAGCCACATGTCACCACATAAAACTTGTTTTCATTCGTATGCTCTCATTAATCCAAGGAGAGTGATTTTGGGAGATGATACGGTGCTTGAGGCCGTTGGCAAGGGCCAAATTGTTGTAGACACCGAGGTGAGGGGTCGTGTGAAGACAATCACTATCCAAGATGTCCTCCACGTTCCCAAACTAACGGCAAATTTACTATCGGTGAGGCAACTAGTGGCAAAGCACTTGAGAGTAGAGTTTAGTGATAAGGGGTGTTATGTGTTGTCACCGAGTCGAGATGAGGTGGCCATCATTGAAGAACACGAGGGCTTGTACCACATCAAGTTCTCCAAGGTGCATTCGAAGGAATCGGCGGCGTTGGCGCATTCAAACTTGAAGGACGACAAGTTGGCGTTGTGGCATCGTCGACTTGGCCATTTGAACATCAAGAGTGTGAAGACACTACGCGGCATGGTAAGCGGTATGGATCTTCATCAATTGAAAGTGGATGCTTCTACATTCACATGTGAAGGTTGCATTGAAGGCAAGCAACAACGGTTGCCATTTGCGGGTGAAGGGGCGACACGGGCCACAAAAGTTTTGGAGATCGTGCATTCGGATGTGTGTGGCCCCATGAAGACCACATCGATGGGAGGTTGCAAGTACTTTGTGACCTTCATCGATGATTTTTCAAGGAAGATATGGCTCTACCCTATCAAAGCCAAGAGTGAGTGCTTTGAGAAGTTCAAGGAGTTCAAGACATTGGTGGAGAACCAATCCGAGATGAAGATCAAGGTGTTTCGGTCGGACAATGGCGGCGAGTACATGTCCAAGAAATTTGACGAGCTTTTGAAGAATGAAGGCATCGCACGCCAAACTTCGGCCCCGTACACGCCTCAACAAAATGGAGTTGCGGAGCGCGCAAATCGCACCATTGTAGAGATGGCGAGGAGCATGTTGCACGCTCAAAACTTGAAGTTGGACCTTTGGGCGGAAGCGGTGGTGAATGCGGTATACACACGCAATCGGTGTCCAACAAGCGCGGTTGAAGGCATGACGCCGGAGCAAGCGTGGAGTGGGAGGCAACCATGTGTTGCACACATGCGCATCTTCGGATGCATTGCATATGCGAAGGTTCCCGACGAACGGAGGACGAAACTCGAGGCTAAGGCCTTGAAATGTGTGTTTCTTGGGTATTGTGAAGGTACCAAGGCGTATAGACTCATGTCGGTGGACACGAGGAAGATCATTCGGTCACGTGATGTGACATTTTGTGAGGAGTCTACGATGGAGGCTCCTTTGGAGGTTGGTCCAAGTGGGAGTAGTGGAGACGTTTTGGTGGACACACCCTCCAAGTCTCCTAGTGTTGTTGATGTAGGTGATGATGACGGTGATGACGAAGCTGGCGACACGGAGGTTGTTGAAGCGCCATCGAGCTCAAAGGCCAAGAATGGCGCAAAGGGCACGCAAGAGGAGCAAGTTTCTTCAAGCGAGCGGCGGTACCCCGAGAGATCGCGCAAGCCACCTGGAGAATGGTGGAAGAACCACATCTTCCCTCAAGTGGAGGACGAGCATGCGAATGTGGCATTATCGGATGGTCCATTGACCATTCGAGAAGCCATGCAAGGTGAGGATGCGGTCAAGTGGGAGCGCGCCATGCAAGAGGAGTACGACTCTCTAATTGCTAACGGTACGTGGCAATTAACTCCCATTCCAAAGGATCGCAACCCCATTGGTTGCAAATGGGTGTTTCGGACAAAGAGGGATGTTTCGGGTATTGTTGTGCGTCACAAGGCAAGATTAGTAGCCAAGGGGTTCGCGCAAGTGCATGGGGTGGACTTTCACGAGACATTTGCTCTCGTGGCCAAGTTCACCACCATTCGATGCATTCTTGCCATTGGAGCGGCCTTGGACTTGGAGATGCATCAAATGGATGTGAAGACCGCATTTTTGAATGGCGATTTGGAGGAGGACATCTACATGGTGCAACCTGAGGGGTTTGTGCAACAAGGTAAAGAGCACCTTGTTTGTAAGTTGCAAAAATCATTGTATGGGTTGAAACAATCTCCAAGAGCGTGGTACCAAAAGATTGACACGTTCTTGGTTGCACACGGGTTTACTAGGAGCATTGCGGATCATAGTCTCTACTTCATGCAAGAGGGGCAAAATGTGGTGATTGTGATCATATATGTTGATGATTTGATCATTCTTGCAAGCCTCATGAGTTTAATGAATGCATTAAAAGGCATGCTTGAGAGAGAGTACGAGATGAGTGATCTTGGAGAATTGCACTTTTGTCTTGGTGTTGAGTTTGTGCGTGATAGGGCTACACGCACTATCACCATGAGTCAAGGCAAGTATGTGATGGACGTGCTCAAGAGATTCGGGATGGAGGATTGTAAGCCCGTGGCAACACCATTGGATGCAAACTCTAAGCTCGTCAAGCTTTCGGAGGAGGAGTATGCGATGGAGGCTAAATCGATGGCGGAGGTGCCATACAAGCAAGCGGTGGGGTCGTTGATGTATGCGATGATTGCGACACGGCCCGACCTTGCGTATCCAATTAGCGTGGTGAGTCAACACATGGCGAGACCGGGCTCGATGCATTGGATGACGGTCAAGAGGATCATGCGTTATTTGAGGGGCACAAGCGATGTGAAGTTGTGTCTTGGAGGCAAAGACATTGTGTTGAGCGGCTATTGTGACGCGGACTACGCGGGAGACACGAGCGATCGAAGATCGACAACGGGCTACATGTTCAAGGTCGGATCGGGAGCGGTGTCGTGGAATAGCAAGCGGCAACAAACGACGACGACATCAACGGTGGAGGCCGAGTACATGGCTACGAGCCATGCCACGAAGGAGGCCATTTGGTTGAGGCAACTAATGGTGGATGTGGGTTGCACACAAGGTGAGGCTACAACGATTATGTGTGACAACCAAGGGTGCATTTCACTTGCAAAGAACCCTACACATCATTCACGCACGAAGCACATTGATGTGCAATACCACTTCATTCGGGAGAAGTTGGAATTGGGAGTTATACATTTGGAGTATTGCCCAACGGAGCACATGGTGGCGGATGTGCTCACAAAGGGTCTTTGTAGAGACCGACACCAACGATTAGTAATAGCATTTGGACTTAGAGGCTTTGGCTCTACGCAAAGTGGGAGTATTGAGGTAATTGATGCAACGTAGTATTGCTAGAAGCCAAAGACGTACGGGTGCTAAATAATGGTGTGTGGGAGGAGGGGTTAGGCATGGGCTGATCTCTAGAGTGTCCTTGTGATGAGTTATCCCATATGGTTTGTCCATGGTGACCTCCTAGTGTACACTACTTAAGGTGGAAGGCCTTTGAGTAAAGATCATCTCTTTCTACGCATTCCTTGTGTTTGTATGTGTGCCTTGTGCAATCTTCTCTACCTTCAATAGGATCCTCCGATAGAACTGGTGCATTGCAGTTTAGGCATGCTCTATCGGAGGATCCTCCGATAAAAGTACTGCGTTGCAATTAAGTCGCTCTCTATCGAAGGATCCTCCGATAGAGCTCGTGTCGTGCACTGCAGGGCCTTCTATCGGAGGATCCTCCGATAGCACTAGTGCATTGCAATTTTGGCGTGGTCTATCGGGGGATCCTCCGATAGAAGTACTGCGTTCCAACTAAGTTGCGCTCTATCGGTGGATCCCCCGATACAGCTCGTGTCTTGCACTGCAGGGCCTTCTATCGAAGGATCCTCCGATAGAAGTAGTGGACTAAAATCAGGCGAGCTGTACCGGAGGATACTCGGATGGTGCTAGTGACTTGAACTGGATGCGTCGTCCATCGGAGTATCCCCTGATGGAGCTATTGCCCTGCATTGATGGTGGTCTCTATCAGAGGATCCTGCGATAGAACAAGTGTCTTGTAATTGAGCTGTTCTCAGTTGGATAATTATCTTACTTGTTGTTTTATGTGGAGAGTTATTCGGACATGGATTACTTCCAGAGGGACTCCGCATCGGGGTGGGACCACAAGACGACACCTTCGGACACCAGGCATGGTTCTTGTGAGCGTCGCATCTCGTTTGAAGCCGGTGCAACTGTGTCCCTACATCGCCGTGGATTTGGAGTCGTTGGAAAGGGAATCATTATTGAATCCTCTCCAGTGGGACACTGGCTTGGAGTGGATATTGCGCGCACCATGACTTCACTTATTCTAGTGAGGCCTACAGACATCAAACTGTCGGCATTGACTCTACCGGTTATTCCATCCCATACAGGATTTACTGTTTTGGGAGATGTTGTTTATAGGACACTACTCTGGCCTGTCGAAGATGTCGCGGATCCAATAGGGGAGCATCCGATCCCTGATGCCAATGACGAGACTATTGATGCTGCAAACAACGGAGCACCCTACATCCCTGTGGAGGAGTGGATTGGGATGGCCATTGAGCGCTGCAGCGCTGATGGCGTTGTGTTAGCAATTGGTAGGATCAATTGTGCTTCTCCAGACGAACCATTTAAGGACGGCCTTCTTGGAGAAGGATGTGTGGGCGAGACCGTCCTTGATATCTTTGAAGGAGACACACATGACTTAATGACCCACCAGCGGTGGTCCACACTGGAATGTCGATTTCCGAACGGGCGCTCACTCAGCGGAACAATTGAGTACCTCTCCATGATCCCTGATGAATGCAACCCGGATGCACACCTTGGTGGGAGAAAGAAGGCTCCGTATAGGTTCATCCATAGGAAGCCAATGGTGGAGCAGAAATTATCAAAGTATGCACTGAAGACCAGTGATACAGCCATTCACGCAGTGACATTAATCAAGTGTTGTGAGCGTCATTGTTGTCGTTACTTCAAGCCAGAGGATACCTTGGCTTTGAGGAAGAAATTCTACCTCAAATCATTTGATGAACACCGAGAGTATGGGATAAGCGTAGGAGGGCAACTTCACTCTTTAGATCTCATTGGCGGAAAGAGGAAGTATGTGACGCTCGTTGGTACCTATTGAGGTAATTGATGCAACGTAGTATTGCTAGAAGCCAAAGACGTACGGGTGCTAAATAATGGTGTGTGGGAGGAGGGGTTAGGCATGGGCTGATCTCTAGAGTGTCCTTGTGATGAGTTATCCCATATGGTTTGTCCATGGTGACCTCCTAGTGTACACTACTTAAGGTGGAAGGCCTTTGAGTAAAGATCATCTCTTTCTACGCATTCCTTGTGTTTGTGTGTGTGCCTTGTGCAATCTTCTCTACCTTCAATAGGTTATGGGCCCACTCATGTGTGTTTCATGAGTATTAGATTGCATTTGTGCAAGTATTTTGAGGTCGGTGCGCAACGGGCGGTTTTGGAGCATTGTTGGAGGTTTTGGAGCTTGTTGAAGCGTTGGTGTTTCTTGGAGGTGTGCATGGGCTGAAGTTACATGTTGGAGCACTCTCTTTGGTCAATTTCTTCCCTTGATCTCCTTCTTTTCTTTCTTCTATCTCTTCGTTGCGAGTGGAACTTCGTTTGGTTCAATTGTGAGCATTTGAGTAAATGCAAGTGATTTATGAGGTGTGAAGGCTCTCGTGGAGGGTCTACCATCTGATCCTAGTGATTAGGCACTTGCTTTGAGGTGTTGCATGTGTTTCATGCTCTTGGGGTGCTCAAATTTTCATTTGGAGCTAGTTTGTGCACAAAGGTGCGGTTTTGAGCAATTTCAATGCGATTGGGGTTTTGAGGGACTTGTGTGAGTTCATGTGCATTGAGTGAGTGCTCTTGAAGGACACAAAGGTGTCATTGACGTGCATTGAGTGTTTGGGGACACTAAGGCGTCGTATTGAAGCATTTGGAGTTGTTTTGAGCTCCATTGAGTGATTTGAGGGGTTTTGGTGAGCCTCTTTGCATTTTTGGGTGAGGGTTCTCACATTTGAGTGTTGGGAGGCGTGTGTGGAGCACAAAAGTGCTGATCTAGTGTTTGGGGTTGTTTTAAACCCATTGGGTGCACAAAGGTGCAATATCAAAGCAAAAAAAAAATAAAAAATCACAAAAACAAAGTTGTGTGTTTGAGTTTGAGGTTTCATTTGTGTGGGGAGGCATACGTAAGTGAGGATCATGGCATCTTTTGAGGGTGAGGGTCCCAAGGTCGTGGACAAGTTCAATGGGGTGAATTTCCACTTGTGGAAGTTCAAAATGGAGATGGTGATGGCCGAGAAGGAGTTGTGGGAGATTGTCGAGGGTAGTGAGGAACCTCCTTTCTCTTCTACGGATCCTAGGATCATGCAAGCGTACACGAGGAGGGAGAAGAAGGCATTTGCCATTTTGGCACTCAACCTCGCGGATTCGCAACTTGCGCACATTCGTTCGTGCAAGACACCCGCGGAAGCATGGTCCAAGCTTTGCAACATTCACGAAGCGAAAACATTGGCCAACATTTTGTTTTTGAGGCGCAAGTTCTTCACCATCAAGATGGGCGAAGAAGATGACATGTTGGCGCACATCAACAAGGTCAAAGCTCTCGCGGATCAACTCAACGGTTGCGACGTGTCGGTTACGGATGGTGACATCGTGATGACACTTTTGGAGAGCCTTCCATCATCATACGAGTACCTCATCGTGGCGATGGAGTCAAGACCCATTACGGAGCTCACATTGGACTATGTGACCTCACGGTTGTTGCACGAGCTTTCGCGGCGAAAGGAGAACGAGTCTCGAGAAGATGGAGCGGCACTCGTGGCGAAGCAATCCAAGAATGGAGGCGGTGGGAGCTCAAGCGACAAGGTGTGCTTCTATTGTGGTAAGAAGGGCCACATTGCCAAATTTTGCTTCAAACGCAAGAGGGATGAGAAAGGGGAGAGTGCAAACAACACTAAAACTCGTGACGATGATGAGTACGCATTTACGGCTAGATATGAGGCAAGCATGAGCGATGGCATCGAGGGTGATGCAAGCATGAGTGATGGTATCGAGGGTGATGCAAGCATGAGTGATTGGATTGAGGTTGGTGATGAGTATGCAAACATGGCAAGCAATGTATCGTGCAATGGTAGTACGAGTGATTGGATTGTTGATTCGGGGGCTACAAGCCACATGTCACCACATAAAACTTGTTTTCATTCGTATGCTCTCATTAATCCAAGGAGAGTGATTTTGGGAGATGATACGGTGCTTGAGGCCGTTGGCAAGGGCCAAATTGTTGTAGACACCGAGGTGAGGGGTCGTGTGAAGACAATCACTATCCAAGATGTCCTCCACGTTCCCAAACTAACGGCAAATTTACTATCGGTGAGGCAACTAGTGGCAAAGCACTTGAGAGTAGAGTTTAGTGATAAGGGGTGTTATGTGTTGTCACCGAGTCGAGATGAGGTGGCCATCATTGAAGAACACGAGGGCTTGTACCACATCAAGTTCTCCAAGGTGCATTCGAAGGAATCGGCGGCGTTGGCGCATTCAAACTTGAAGGACGACAAGTTGGCGTTGTGGCATCGTCGACTTGGCCATTTGAACATCAAGAGTGTGAAGACACTACGCGGCATGGTAAGCGGTATGGATCTTCATCAATTGAAAGTGGATGCTTCTACATTCACATGTGAAGGTTGCATTGAAGGCAAGCAACAACGGTTGCCATTTGCGGGTGAAGGGGCGACACGGGCCACAAAAGTTTTGGAGATCGTGCATTCGGATGTGTGTGGCCCCATGAAGACCACATCGATGGGAGGTTGCAAGTACTTTGTGACCTTCATCGATGATTTTTCAAGGAAGATATGGCTCTACCCTATCAAAGCCAAGAGTGAGTGCTTTGAGAAGTTCAAGGAGTTCAAGACATTGGTGGAGAACCAATCCGAGATGAAGATCAAGGTGTTTCGGTCGGACAATGGCGGCGAGTACATGTCCAAGAAATTTGACGAGCTTTTGAAGAATGAAGGCATCGCACGCCAAACTTCGGCCCCGTACACGCCTCAACAAAATGGAGTTGCGGAGCGCGCAAATCGCACCATTGTAGAGATGGCGAGGAGCATGTTGCACGCTCAAAACTTGAAGTTGGACCTTTGGGCGGAAGCGGTGGTGAATGCGGTATACACACGCAATCGGTGTCCAACAAGCGCGGTTGAAGGCATGACGCCGGAGCAAGCGTGGAGTGGGAGGCAACCATGTGTTGCACACATGCGCATCTTCGGATGCATTGCATATGCGAAGGTTCCCGACGAACGGAGGACGAAACTCGAGGCTAAGGCCTTGAAATGTGTGTTTCTTGGGTATTGTGAAGGTACCAAGGCGTATAGACTCATGTCGGTGGACACGAGGAAGATCATTCGGTCACGTGATGTGACATTTTGTGAGGAGTCTACGATGGAGGCTCCTTTGGAGGTTGGTCCAAGTGGGAGTAGTGGAGACGTTTTGGTGGACACACCCTCCAAGTCTCCTAGTGTTGTTGATGTAGGTGATGATGACGGTGATGACGAAGCTGGCGACACGGAGGTTGTTGAAGCGCCATCGAGCTCAAAGGCCAAGAATGGCGCAAAGGGCACGCAAGAGGAGCAAGTTTCTTCAAGCGAGCGGCGGTACCCCGAGAGATCGCGCAAGCCACCTGGAGAATGGTGGAAGAACCACATCTTCCCTCAAGTGGAGGACGAGCATGCGAATGTGGCATTATCGGATGGTCCATTGACCATTCGAGAAGCCATGCAAGGTGAGGATGCGGTCAAGTGGGAGCGCGCCATGCAAGAGGAGTACGACTCTCTAATTGCTAACGGTACGTGGCAATTAACTCCCATTCCAAAGGATCGCAACCCCATTGGTTGCAAATGGGTGTTTCGGACAAAGAGGGATGTTTCGGGTATTGTTGTGCGTCACAAGGCAAGATTAGTAGCCAAGGGGTTCGCGCAAGTGCATGGGGTGGACTTTCACGAGACATTTGCTCTCGTGGCCAAGTTCACCACCATTCGATGCATTCTTGCCATTGGAGCGGCCTTGGACTTGGAGATGCATCAAATGGATGTGAAGACCGCATTTTTGAATGGCGATTTGGAGGAGGACATCTACATGGTGCAACCTGAGGGGTTTGTGCAACAAGGTAAAGAGCACCTTGTTTGTAAGTTGCAAAAATCATTGTATGGGTTGAAACAATCTCCAAGAGCGTGGTACCAAAAGATTGACACGTTCTTGGTTGCACACGGGTTTACTAGGAGCATTGCGGATCATAGTCTCTACTTCATGCAAGAGGGGCAAAATGTGGTGATTGTGATCATATATGTTGATGATTTGATCATTCTTGCAAGCCTCATGAGTTTAATGAATGCATTAAAAGGCATGCTTGAGAGAGAGTACGAGATGAGTGATCTTGGAGAATTGCACTTTTGTCTTGGTGTTGAGTTTGTGCGTGATAGGGCTACACGCACTATCACCATGAGTCAAGGCAAGTATGTGATGGACGTGCTCAAGAGATTCGGGATGGAGGATTGTAAGCCCGTGGCAACACCATTGGATGCAAACTCTAAGCTCGTCAAGCTTTCGGAGGAGGAGTATGCGATGGAGGCTAAATCGATGGCGGAGGTGCCATACAAGCAAGCGGTGGGGTCGTTGATGTATGCGATGATTGCGACACGGCCCGACCTTGCGTATCCAATTAGCGTGGTGAGTCAACACATGGCGAGACCGGGCTCGATGCATTGGATGACGGTCAAGAGGATCATGCGTTATTTGAGGGGCACAAGCGATGTGAAGTTGTGTCTTGGAGGCAAAGACATTGTGTTGAGCGGCTATTGTGACGCGGACTACGCGGGAGACACGAGCGATCGAAGATCGACAACGGGCTACATGTTCAAGGTCGGATCGGGAGCGGTGTCGTGGAATAGCAAGCGGCAACAAACGACGACGACATCAACGGTGGAGGCCGAGTACATGGCTACGAGCCATGCCACGAAGGAGGCCATTTGGTTGAGGCAACTAATGGTGGATGTGGGTTGCACACAAGGTGAGGCTACAACGATTATGTGTGACAACCAAGGGTGCATTTCACTTGCAAAGAACCCTACACATCATTCACGCACGAAGCACATTGATGTGCAATACCACTTCATTCGGGAGAAGTTGGAATTGGGAGTTATACATTTGGAGTATTGCCCAACGGAGCACATGGTGGCGGATGTGCTCACAAAGGGTCTTTGTAGAGACCGACACCAACGATTAGTAATAGCATTTGGACTTAGAGGCTTTGGCTCTACGCAAAGTGGGAGTATTGAGGTAATTGATGCAACGTAGTATTGCTAGAAGCCAAAGACGTACGGGTGCTAAATAATGGTGTGTGGGAGGAGGGGTTAGGCATGGGCTGATCTCTAGAGTGTCCTTGTGATGAGTTATCCCATATGGTTTGTCCATGGTGACCTCCTAGTGTACACTACTTAAGGTGGAAGGCCTTTGAGTAAAGATCATCTCTTTCTACGCATTCCTTGTGTTTGTATGTGTGCCTTGTGCAATCTTCTCTACCTTCAATAGTACCAGGGTTTGCAGTGTTGCCTGGTATATGATTCATGGTATCCCGTCCTCAACATTCTTTTCGTACCTGAGCCTGTTCAAGGAGGGAGTACAATCATCAACACAAGGAAACAGAGGGATCAAACGTCCTCACCTAGGCATAGTTCAAGCCATGGGGACAATTGCTGCTATTGTGAAGGAGAATGCTGATCTCATGCCTCACCAAATGCGGGGCACGGTCCCCGGAAGAATGGATACCTTGAAATTCCTTCCGACTGGCCACAGAGGTAAGGATACAGTGCAGTGTAAAGATTTGTTTCAACCTCAGTTATTACTTTGGACTTGAATCCCAACGGGGGATCCTCCGATATATTTCAGAAAGACATTTATTTTTGATGGTGATGTGTGCAGATGAATCTAAGCTGTGGTTTGCCGGCGGTATCCCAATCGGCGGTCAGCAGGATTAAGAAGGAATTGTTTAACAACATAGCCATCAAACCAGTTGGGAGTTTGTTTGCGAAGTGCACAGTTTGCGACCAGCTTCAACAATTCATCGGCAAATCCGTCAAAGGTAGCGCCGAGTACGTGGGATTTGTGAAGCAGAGGGCAGCTCATTTAAGCCACCAGAGTTCGTACCGTCGAATCTATCATTCTTGGAGAGAAGAATCAAAACGTAACAAGGCGGAGATTCTTTGTATCATTCACGATAAGATGGATACTGCTAAGACTGCCATTCCTCGAATGCGTGTGACCACGAAGTATACCGCGTCTCTTGGGCAACTTCCAATCAACGTCACCGGTATGGTCACACACGGTCATGGTGATGGATCGTATGCGCACTACTCGACGGACTGTTGGCCAGCAGATTCGAATTACACGATATCATCCATTGCAAGACTCCTGCGAAGGTTGGAGGGACAACCTATTAGAGAGAGCAGGGGTCTTTTTCCATACCCTCCGGCAAATTCACTTTTTGAGGCAATGCTTCGAGGGAAATCGAGATGCTTGGACATTTTGCCCCCTGTATCGGAGGATCCTCCGATAGCTCCAATTCCATTGCCCACGAATTTGTTCTTGCAGCTAGACAACTCAGCAAAGGATAACAAGAACCAATTTTTGATGGCATTCCTCTCCTTGCTTACACATCGTGGAGTGTTCAAAGAGATTCAAGTTGGATTCTTGTTGGTTGGACACACGCACGAGGATATTGATGCGTACTTCAGTCATCTCTCGAAAACTTTGAAGAGTAAGAACACATTTGTGTTGGCAGATTTGATGAAATCCTTCATGGAATCGCAGGAGATGAGGTTTATGCCGGAGTTTATACAAGAGGTGGCTGATTTTAAATCCTATATTTCTGGGTATTTGTGTGACGGTGCAACACGACTGATAGGCCTTGGGGAGATGCACCTCTTTAAATTCTATGTGGACTCAGACGGATGGCCAGTGATGAAATACAAAGAGTCCGCAACTGATGAACATTGGTGCCCTCATAACAAGCCTCCCTTGCGCCTCTGGAAAGAAGACGGAAGTGGACGCCCTCTTCTTCCAACAGGTGATCCTCGTCCTGTTCCGTTCAAGCGCGTATGGGGTGATGAAGTTGCTTTGCCCGTCGGTAATCAAGACAAGGCTCAAGAGAAGGTGAAGAAAGCGCTCGAGAAACGGTCATTCATCAAAACTGGCCTACAGAAGTATATTGAATTTTGGGAGCACGGAATGACCAAGTGCGAGGGATTTGCGAAGCAATTCGGTCCGTATGTGGATTATTAGAAAGTCCTGCTTGGAGAACTTGACAAGCCATTGCCACTACGCCGTCCAGGTTAATGGAAGGCTTCTGGCCTATCCACAACTTAGGCAATGTCCCAATCCTTCAACTTGTAGGTACAAAAGGTGACACCACTCCTGAAGACGAGGTCCTTGAACCATATTGTGGACCATACAATGAAAGGCCCAAGCATGCATTTAATCCATGGAGAGATGTTAAAGAGGGATCTTGGGTCCTTCTCAGGCCTTTTGACCCAGACGTATACCCTGTCTGGTTAGGGAGGGCACTGACTGCTGTGTGCAGAGATGTTGCGGATCCAAACTTCGAGAATTTCTTGCTGCAATTTTGGGAACCGATGAACTGTGCGCGAACCCCCGCTGCAAAGTATAAGGATTGCTGGTCTGCGACGTGGGTCCCAGAACGAAGTGCTCCATGTTGGGAGCGTTATAGCGGTGTACTGTTTGCATCGTGGTCGAAATTGAAGAGTCCTGCAACTCGCAAAATTCCAAAGGTGGATAGAACTGCAGCTTTAGCCAATCTTGTTGAAGCCAACAAGCAGGATCCTTAATCTTGAACCTCCCTAAAAGCTGTTCTATGTTTCTTCAATGAATGGTTTGTAATGAGGAGCAAGCACGTCATACTCTATCGGAGGATCCTCCGTCAGACTTCTTAGGGCGAAAATGTTTAGAAGTCTTGTGAAGTAGTGGATCTAGCATGATCTGTGGGTTAGGAGGCCTTAGAGAAATTACATGTTCATGTGACAGCGGAGGATCCTCCGATATCAATATGTTAGGTCCTTTAGTTAGTTAGTATATGTGAACTCCTTAGTGAATATAGTTAGTGATGAAGAGTGAGCACTTCATACTTCATACTTCATCGGAGGATCCTCCGATATCAATATGTTAGGTCCTTTAGTTAGTTAGTATATGTGAACTCCTTAGTGAATATAGTTAGTGATGAAGAGTCAGCACATGATACTTCATCGGAGGATCCCCCGTCAAATAATATACTTACTACTTAGGAAGTCACTTGTCTGTTTAGAAGTCTAGTGAAAGAGTGGATTTAGCATGATAGTTAGGTGCAAATAGAGGCCTACGAGCACTTAGCACTTCATGTGTCATCGGGGGATCTCCCGACACAATCTTAGGTCCTCAGTATTCAGCTTTGTGCATATGAGAAGTCCTTACTGTTTTTCTAATATGTTGGCAGTCGCTAAGTAAAGAGGTACTTGTTTTTGGGGACTATTTACAAAGTTTACTTACTGTGCAAAGAGCATTGTATGTGTTGAACATTGTATGTGGAACATAATGGAGCACATCGGAGGATCCTCCATAGACGGAAAGTATGGTGATTTCTATCGGAGGATCCTCCGTTGGCCAAAATCCTTCTATATCCTCCGTTAGAAATTTTCGCTGATTTCTGGAGTTTGTGAATTCTATAGTAGGATCATTCCAGAAATAGATAAATGATGCATACTACCATTGAAAGATGCTGGATTGGTTGGTTGTTCTTAACCTCTAACTGCCTAAGCGTCCATTTTTTGGACGATGTACAGATTTCATCCATAATTTCTCATCCGTTATGCACTTTTTGTAGTGTGGAATTTTTACTGTAGATTCTATGGGAAGTTAGCTTCATGCATTTGTGATCCGATTAGAAAGGGGATGATTTGCGAAATTTTTATGCCTCATTTCATGTTGTAGTGATTCACCCAAAATTTTGAAGATTTCAGTGTAAAAGTGCTCTAAAAAAAGTCAACTCATAAAATTAAGCAATCAAAAAATCTCCAAAAATCACTACACTTAGAGTATTACATATCAACCAATCACAAAAAAATTCATCTTTAGATTGTCAATATCTTATTCTTAATTGAATTACAAAATAATTTTGAATTTCATGTTTCAAATTTTATATAAAATTATTGGTAATAGCAATCATAGATCTTACCGTATGGATAGAATCTAAAATTCATAATGTACAACTTTTATTCATATATCAAGTTCAAAATATCCCTCTAGGTTGCATTTTATAATGCATCTTTGCAAAACTGCCGAATTTGGAGAGGGCTTTAGGCATTTAGGAGTTAAACATGATTCTTTTAATGATTTTTAATGTTTAAATTTTTAAAATACTGGTATTCATAGTTTTCTGTTTTGTCTAACTAGATTTTAAATGGGTGGCCCAGAGAAATGAAGTGTAATTATCACCAAAGAAGTTTACAGATTTTTCCAGCTATGACACTTAACAATAGTTAAACAACTAGTACGACGTTTTCAGAGCTTTCTGCATGTCAGTTCTCCTTGTTTCTGGCTGTGAAATGGGACATCAAGGAAGGTGGAACTTATTCAGTTTCCAACTCTAATAGCATGAAATCAAACACTAAATGTATTCACAATCAAACGACCCAAGAGCATCTAAATCTATCGACTCTTGATGAGTGTTTAGGAAATTACATCTTTAATTTATGTAGATATTAGAAAAATAAAGGACATTTTGAGTGATTAATAAGCACATTTTAGTCCTTATTAACGATTGGTTATGATCATATTTTATTCGTTTTGTAGTATCAATAATTTCTCAAACATCGACAAAATTTAGTATATAGTAGAATGACATACAATATATGTAGTTACTAATTTATATTGCATTATCAATTCAAATGATTAAATTATTGTTTAATAATCACTGGTAACAATTTTTGTGGAACGTGTTGCTGTGAATGTACCCCACTATGTTCCACCCCTTTGGAAAATTATCTGAAGAGGCTTGTTTTCTTCATGATCCTGAAAAACTCATCATTGATCTCACCGCCGCTTATTCACAAATCACGAGTAACTGAGTAAGGGCAGTCACACAACTTACGAACTGAAAAAAGGTTCATACATAGGGTGTTCTTCATGTCAATAAACTTTAGCTATAAAGGAGCTAAACTGATGAATTTGAATTCAAACATGTATATCCATCAAGTTCATCAACAGTCAGGCTGGTATAACAGGAATTGAAATATATGTACAGACTATATTGGACTAGTTAGCTCTTGGAAAGTATTTGCGTTGGATTTGCGCTCCGAAGTTGTCTCTGTAAATAGACGCATATATCTCTAATCTCTTGCTTCACTCTATGTAAATATTTTGGCTTAGCAAAGATGACACTTGATTCCTTTGGTATTTATAAACTCTAGTATAGGCCTGTGTCATTGGCCTAAACGTTCCTTGCGTACTTGTGCATTCGTGTGTTCCCCATGTTTCCTGTGTTTTTTTTTTTTTTTTTTTTTTTAAATTGTAAAATATGATGACAAAATGTAATTGAAAATCCATAACTTTCACACCGTATATTCAAAAGCGAGGAAACAACTATGGTGCACGGGTGCACCCTTCCTTGTCGAGAGCTTTCTAAAGATATCAAGAACGTGGCCAGTCAACGTCGGTTGAATGGGGAGATCTCAATGTTACATACAAAACAAACAAAACAAAACAAGCAAACTACCTTCCTAAATAGTAAGATGATGAGAAGGTTCATGAAGTAAAAAAACTAACCAAGCCACAAAAACATTTATTAACAAGCCCCACTACGTACTATAGTTTTTTGGTCATAACCGTTCCTTACTCCAAAATTCTTCCACTCTAAAACTCTTCTAAATTGCACCTTGTAGTAAAACACTAATTTCAAAACATTTCATTACTTTCAAGACAATGAAGTCAGAGCACTCAAGACTCAAGAGAAGCACAACAAACGCTACGTACCTGCATTGAAATTTGGAACAAATTAAAAGAGCTAGTAGGCACCAACAAAAGGCACCAAGTATCACAAATATGGGCACAGTCGCACAGATCGCTAGAAAAGATGCCATGCTTGTAACCATGAAATCAAATACATTTCAACGCAATTGTAAATTAAGACCCATTCACAAAACAATGTACGTACACGCTAGCTACAAACCATGCAACAATTAAACTGTCTAGCTCCAAGAAGAAATGACAAGGAAAAGCAATTGAACAGATCGACTTCCACTAGTCAGACTCTTTTTACTACAGTCACATGTTACAAATGCAGTCATTTGCGGATCGAAACACACAACCATTGATTCATGTCAAGCACACTGTAAACAGAACTCTAGCAATACTTCCGGCAGTTCCGGGCGTCCACTCTCATCCTACACGTGCATGCCAAAAGCACAACACTGATTTTTTAGTGTGAAACTGTACTGTAAAGAGTTCCCCTTAAAACAAATACCACAAAGATTACAAAACAACTACACTAGTAGTGAAGCAGTATTTGATATGAATAGAAACATGCTTTTTATTACTGAACAAGCACCAATAATTAAATCGGGCTCTGTACGTACACACATACTGATGTCCAGAGAAATTTAAAAAAGCGCTATTCAAATGTCCCATACACCTCAATCAACACCAACTGGTGGACTGCTGCAACTGATCGAGGAACAATCATGTGATCGAAAAGCAAATAACATGAACAATTCCCGGAACCTCTGCAACGTAACTAGCTGGTGAAGGAGGAAGATCGAGAAAATTCAGATCGATGGATCTAGACGCCCCACTTCTGGTGCGCCGGGCGCAGGTGCAACGTCGTCTGAAGCAGGTTCAGGTGCGTCTGCAGGTGCCGGAGAATCGTGAAGAGGAGCCGGAGCAGGCTCGGCCGGAAGCAGGGCTGGGTGCGTCTGCTGCAGGCGCCGGACAATCGTGAGAAGGAGCCGGAGCAGGCTGTGAAGGAGCCGGAGCGTGTCTGGAGGGGGCATTGCAGGGAGCTCGCGCTGGTCGGTAAGGTCCCGGCGCTGGATCGTAAGGAGTTGGATCGTTCTCGCCAGGTGCTGGCGCCGGCGCTTGATCTCGTCGATCTGTGCATCACTCAGGTCTGCTTCTTGTCTACAACCCATGATTGTCGTCTAACCAGCTCCGAAAGCAATGATCACTACAATAGACTGAAGGAATACAACTGCAGAAAGACTGTTGCTCAAGCGAGGCTGTGTCTGAATCGCGTGGAATTCAGCCAAAGCCTCTCTGCATGGAGCGGCGCAACTTCTGCTGTGGAGTGTGGAATGAGTGCGGTTTGTCCTTCCTTTTATCTTTTTCCAGCACTGGAGCGTTTGGACGAATCCTGCTACCGAGACCTCGAGGAATAATCCCGCTACCGAGACCTCGATACCCAAGGCATCAACCAATGGAATGTGGGAAGGATGAAGAGTCATTTCACATTAATTAGGGGGAGTTGTGACAACCTCGGGCTCCTTTGACATTGACAGTTGTGAAGTGGCATGTGAAGAGTGAACTTGTTGGCAGTTGTTAAGTCCGTATGTGAAGAGTGAAAGTACTTGAACTTGAGTTTCGTGACTCTTCACAACTTTCAATTTAAGTTCGCTTAACCCTTAAACGTCCTTGGGTCCCCGGATGGGCAACCCGAAGGAATAGAAAAAAGTTGGATTTTGCCTCACATGTCAACCATGGATAAAAAAAATCATATTCTCTCCTGCATGTTAGCCAAATCTTTCCCGTATGCCGCATGTTTGTCCCGTGCATGTCAGCTAGGCTCTTTATGTGTCCACTTTAATTTTACTTTCCTCGCTAGTTGTTTTAGGATTGTTTGAATTCGCTTTTTTTAATTTGTTCATTTGAATTTTATTTGGACCTATAGTTGGCAAGTGTGCTGCAACTCCTGCAAGGTGTGGCAACCAGGCGCCACCCCCTTACACGATCCACCCTCCCTCTAGGTGAGCACTGCCTAAACCCTCCTACCCCTTCCTCTCGATTTTTTCAAACCGTTCAAGATCGCAAGTTCCACAATTGTCCAATTCCAATTTTGTCTGAGAATCTAATCTCATTTCTTCAATAGTTCAGTTGCTTTCCAAAGCACTAATTTTTATTTTTTGTTATTCACAAAATCTAACATTTCTTCAGTGCTCTCTCAAAACTAAGCTCAAAAGGCTTAGTTTGTTATGTAAGGATTAAATGAGATCTTGTTGTGATTTCCCCTACTCTATGAGAGGTGGTGTTTTTTTTCTTTTTTTTCTTATGTTAGTTCCAACTCTAGGTTTAAATAGTGGATTTCATGCTTATGGGGGTTCATTGAATTTAATCCCTAAGTGACCAATCAACTATTTTCTGGTTGCAGCTCAACAACGGTGATTGCCTGTGGCTAAGAAGTGACATTTTTCAAGTTTTGATTTTTTGTTGAAATTGGATCGGAGTAGAGATCATGTTCTAGTGTTGTTTAATGCATTATTTTCATTTGCAATATTGAAGATCACTAACTCACTAAGGAATTCAAAGACAAAGACCTCAATATTGTCCTAGTGTTATAAACTTTGTATTTCAGGAAAGTGATGTTGTTCTCTCCTTTGAAAAAAATTATTTTTAAAATTTTAGAATAGTATGTCTAGTTTTAACCAATAATACCAAATTTCAAACTCTAAAAATCAAAATTGTAATTTTGGTGAATATTAGAAGGTGAATTATTCTAAATTCTTTAAATGAGTACCTAAAACTATTTTTGAAAATTTGACCGTACAAATAACTACTGAACATCATGCTTCTCATTTTGACATTTTCTTTATTGACGAAATTCGGTTCAACAAATCTAGGTTTTCCCCTTAGTACCCCTTTGTCATTTAGGGGTTAAGGTACAAGGATGGTAAGCCACCAATCATGGCTATTTGTGCGACGATTTGGAAGTCACTCTACAGCATATAAGTATTTATGCCATTATTCAAATTTGAGGGGAGTCATTGGGTGCTTTCACGGTAGGACGTCCAAAAATGTGTAGTACATCAATAAACTTAGAAAGAATCATCAAAATGACATGTCACAGTGATGTAGGGATTAGTGCCATTGTGATATTAAAATGATGCAAACTTAACATGCCCAAAGTCAAAATGATGTAAATTTAATATCATGAAAATGATACATGTTAACAATACATTAGAATGACCTATACCACATGGATGTGATGCTTATATCAAATTGACATCAAAATGGCACTAATCCCTACATCACCATGGCATATGTCATGTTTGATGTCATTTTGACATCAAGATGATCCTTCCTAACTCCTAAGTTTACTGATGTGTGACATTCAGATAACAAACAAAATGTGGTGTTAGACATTTTCTATTGGTCCATAAAATTAGTTTTTTGGCAGAAAGTTAACTACAATGAAAAGGTATTCTAGGATTGTATGTATATTAATAATTTATAAAATAATATAGAATAGTATTTGGGCCAAAATGTAATATGTTGCATTCGATGATGTTGTAGTATAAATAATTTATTGTCTTAATTGATACGTTTCATTCAAGATATAGTGATAGCAATAATTTTCCTCAATTCCTAAAACATAAAGGTAATGTATTCAAAAAAGATTCCAAAAGATTTTGTGAGCAAGGTGGATATTAGAATTTAGAAGTTTATAGCAACAATTTTTGTTCCTTTACATTAACCCTTAAAGGGATGATGGGGATAGTAGATACGTTGGCGTATATTTGACATTTGTTGTAAATAGAAAGTTCTAAACTGAGACCCCAATAACTCATTAAAATCATGTCGACGTGAAATTTAACTCCATTTTTTTATCTTAATCCCCCCATAGGAGGTGTGGAACCATGCCAAATACAATGATATATTGTTTTATTATACTAGTCGGAAAGGGCTCTTTAGACCTTTAAGGGTTAAATGCCCTTTAAAATGGCAAATCCCCAAAAAAAATCTTTCGAACTTGGTTGGTTAATTAAAACGGATCTTGTGGTATGGTTGGAATATGCATTTAACATGGGTTGCAAGCGGATTAAATAACATCAGTATGAATATTCCAAAAGATGTTTTAGAATATTACAAAAGATTCCAAAAATAATATAAAGTCTTTTGAAAAGATTTTAAGAGATTTCATTTTACTATATTAAAATGTTTTTGATATTTTCCCTATTTATTATATTATGTCATTAATGCAAATGCTTTACATTACTAGAAACTTTTTTTGTTGAGAACTATGACACCCTAGCGTGAAAACACTCCATCACGTAGTAATACCCCTCATCATTATGGAGGACATAACTAATCCAGTATCATGTGAATTTGCTCCCATTTCAGTGAAAAAATAGGAAATCTACAATTTATTATGATTCATTTCAATACCATTAAAACCCTAAAAGTTGTATCATATAATTGAACTAAAAATAAAATAATTCCTACAATGCATGGCCTATTAATATTTAATGTTCAAATGCCATTACTAGTCTTCTAAATTTGATTTGAACAATCCAATTGAGATTATTGAGCAATTGCAAGCACGTATTGAAATCTCCTTTTATATTGAAAGTTTAAAAATCCATATAATTTAATTTACAAAAGATATTTTAATTCCATTGATGACATATAGGTAGGAAATAATTAAAGGGAATTGATATATTTGTTACATCCTTTAAAATGGATGCATGGGTTGTGCAAAAGACACTGTGGAAAAAGTCAATGGTGAGATAAAGGGACACAACAAGAGATGTACGGTGAAAGTCCGTAGTGAACAAAAGGGACTCAACAAGAGACATGGCGAAATTCCATAGTGAGCAAAAACGGGCTTTACAAGAGACACGGTGAATGTTTGTAGTGAGAAAGAGGGACCCAACAAGAGACACGATGAAAGTCCGTCTATGGTAAGCAAGGTACGTAGAACTCCGTGGTGAGCAAGGAGACTCCGAGACCAACAACCCAATGGGACCTTGCAATAAACAAGCTAAGGAAATTGAGAGGTGTCTAAGGGATGAAAGACGTGGTGACTCTTGGGACCATAATGGACCATAGTTGTGTTAACAGTTGAAAGAATAAGATAACTAGATATGAGGCTTGGTCAAAGTTCAAGAATAGTCTAAGTGCCAAGGAAAAGTGAAACTAGAGAAGAAACCATTAGTTTTTTAAGATGATATTCTATAAGGATAGGGGGACAAACACAATAAAGTGAAGACAAAAAGTGAAAAAATTTGGCCTCTAAAAAGTGCTTTTCAAGTGAGTTCATTTTTTACTCTCGAGGTTGATATTTTGTAGTTTATAGTACCTTACTACCTTTTGACTTTTAAAACTCACTTTTAAGCTTGTAACTTAGGAGTTCAGGAAGTCTCAGTCAAAAATTTAAATAACCATGAGTGAACAAAAATAGTGTGTCATTTATTCATAGTTAATAAAAAAAATTATATATTTTTTTGATATACATAACCTTGAAGAAATGCTAGATAGTACAATACATATAATATACGGTCACTTGTAATACCCAAAATTATTCTTATGGTATTTGTAAAATAGCATTATAGTAATGGTAGACAATTTCATTATTATTTTTGGAGCAAGTGCAGTATGCGAAAATTTTAAGAACTGGATGAAAATTATATTAGTGAACACATTATGGATGTTGTAGTGATGTTGGTGTGGTTTATTTTGGGGTTTGCGGACTTCTTTCAATGTTTTGGTGAAACATTTAAGTGATCCAATACTAATCGGTTTAAACATGTAACCAATTTTTTAAATCACATGTTGCTTCTTGTATGCATGGCATTAGCCTTGTTGTGTAATGAATTTGGTTCTTTACGCTGTAGTGCAATACTAAGGCAAATCAAGGAAAATTCAAAAAAATAAATAATGTAGGGTTTGGAATTACTAAAGAGATCATAAATCATAATTACACATAGGGTGGCAAAAATTTGAAGTAGAATTTTTTTTTAAAATATAGGGTCCACTAAAATGAAAAATTGGAGGTGAATAGCCCTCCAACAAAAATGTGTTGTACGCTCATGTATCCCAAAGAATACACTAAGTGACTTCTCCGAGCTTAAAAGATATTTAACCTAATCAACTCCATTAACCCCTAAACCGGCTAAACATACCAAGGTGTCCCTGGAATTGACTATTTGAGAAAAATCATCATAAAGTACTATTTAGAAGAATATTTGGAAATAGATACACAAATGAAAGTTCTAGATTTTGAATTTTAGATTCCATTTGTACAGTTGGATTCACTAATAATGTCACCAATATTTAATTATAAGATTTGAAAGTTAAAATTAAAAATTCCTTCTAAATTCGATTACAAACAAAATTTTAATATTTTTTGAGTAAAATTTGTTGGAATGAATTTGAAATGAGATACTCTTAAACGTGGTGATTCTTTGAAATTTTTATGTTTCTTAAATCTATGACCTCATTTTTGCAAGGCCGCTATTGAACTATAGTCAATGCAATTTTGGCTTGGTCAACGACTTGACATACTTTTACATTTGTAATTTTAGAAAAATATGTACTCAAGTATGACATAATCCAACCGTTTAATAAAACAACAACTTGGTGAAGAATCTCCAAAAAAATTGGATGACTTTCATCCAAGCATTGATGAGAACATGAGAAGGGTTTGATCTGTTAGTCGTCCAGTTCCTAAACGCTGTGACGTTTAGGAATTAACCCCTAAATGCCTACAGGCTACAGCCTGAGTCTCCAAATTGGACAATTTTTGCAAACATGTACTATAAAATGCTATTAAGAGGGATATTTTGAACTTGATGTTTAAATAAAATTTGTACATTATGAATTTTAGATTCTATCTATATGGTTAAATCTGTGATTGCAATCTCCAATATTTTTGTATAAAATTTGAAACTTAAAATTCAAAATTCTTTTGTAATTCAATTACGAATAAGATATTGACAATCTATGGATGAAATTTGTTGGGATTGGTTGAAATGTAATATAATTCTAAGTGCAATGATTTTTGGAGATTTTTTGGTTGCTTAAGTTTATTAGTTGGAATTTTTCAAGAGCACTTTTGTCTTTTGAACACCTCTGAACTAAGATCTTAGATCTTTTTGGTGAATCATTGCAACATGGAATGAGGCATAAAAATTTCACCGATCATCCCCTTTCTAATTGATTCTCATACATGTGCACGAAGTTAACTTTACATAAAATCTATAGTAAAAAACCACATTGCAAAAAGTACATGACGGATGAGAAAACGTGGATGAAATTTGTACATCGTCCAAAAAGTAGCCAGTTAGACAATCAAGGGTTAAAATGAAATCAAGATTATTTTACCTTTGAAAGTAGAAATTTTAGTATATCAAAATTCAAACTATCAATTCATTGTGCTTTATGGAAATGCATGCTCAATCACGGTTGGGCTGGCGAAGCTAAGCTGCACCAATTCCAAGAACAAGTTGTCCCAACAAGTGGCAATTATGGCCAAATACAACAAACTTTGGTCATCATTCACGCTCGATGTCTACGATGGAGAGAAATTAACTTGGAAATAGAAAGCCCGGCCTCTTTGCTCGCTAGTGTAGTCTTCTTGGGTCTCTGATTGGCCCTTATGGCTCTTCTTAGCAAGAAAACAAAAAACCCAAAAATGAACTCTCCTTGACCAATTGCCCCTCTCGTGTACCTTGGCGGTTGTATTACTTTTTTGCAATGGAAGTTGTTCAATTATTCAAAAGAATAAAATCAAACTATCAAACTATCAAAAATCTTAATTTATTTATGCGAACTACTTTAAAATCTAAAGTCATGAAAACTTCAAAAAATAAATTCATAAAAGGGTGAAAGCAAGATGAAGTGATAAACTGGACCACCTCCGTACCCACCTACTTCTTTCTTCTTAAAAAATTCTTTCATTTTCTAAAAATGGAAAATGATGAGGTATAGATTGGAGCATGCATATGAGAGATGGATCCACATAAAATTCATATCATATTAGTTTGAAGCTTAGATTCATAGATTCTATGATGTGGAAAAAGAAAAATATTTCTATATTTAGCCTTATTTTTTGAGGCGCTAGAATGCATTAACAAGAATACAAATCTAAAATCAAAATTTATAAATATTGCGTATAAATTATTATGTTAGATTTTTCCAAAAATAGCATTTTGTCGCTTTTGTAGCTTTATGAAATAAAGTTAAACTATCAAATTTTGCATGTTTATGCACCAAAATTCTCAAGCTTGGAAAAACATCATATTTTAATGCCCTACGATTTCAAAGAAGTCAAAGATCATACTATTTTAGCACAAAATTTTAATTTGGACCTTTATAGGCATACTAAGTAGATATTGATCAGAAGATGTACATTTTTCAACTTCCAAACAATTTTGGATGTTCCTACCTAATAGAGTCCCATTTGAGAAACTTCTTTCCCAAAACCAAAATGTCCTTAACCCTTAAAGGACTGATGGAGATAGTAAATACGTTGGCATATATTTGACATTTGTTATAAATAGAAAGTTCCAAATTGAGACCCCAATAGCTCATTAAAATCATGTCGACGTGAATTTCAACTTCACTTTTGATCTTAAACCCATGAGGTGTGGAACTATGCCAAATACAATGGAATATAGATGTATAATACTAGTTGGAAAAGGCTCTCTAGACCTTTAAGGGTTAAACCACTCTAGATGATATTCTATCTATTCAAAATTCAATTTTGAATGAGCATATTGTTATATGTAACATCTTGCCTTGTTAAAGAATTCCTTTCATTGGAAAAAATGTTACTCATAACTATTGGTTCAAACTTCAAACCACAAACTTACTTCAAGAAATATAAATAAAAACTAAAGATCCACGATGCTCTGCACTACCATTGACGAATGTTGAATTTGTAGGTTGTTTTTAAACATGATTTTTTTTAATGATTTATTGTGTTTAAAGTTTTTATATATTAGTACCTATAGTTTTTTTTTTAATAGTCGTATTAGTTGTTTGTGGTGCTTCTCCTTCCAAGCCCCAACCATTGAGATAGAATACCAACCATCGTTGGGTGCCATAGCTGGAAAAATTTGTAAACCTCTTCGGTGATAGCTACACTTCATTTCTCCGGGCCACCCATTTAAAATTTAGTTAGATGAAACAATGAACAAAGAAATACCGGTGGTGTTTTTCTTTTTCTTTTTTCCTATTTTAAAATACTTCTTGCAAAGTGTTTGGGATTTCTAGTTCACGTATTGGTGTTGGTTGGGCCCTGTGAGGGGTATTCTTTAAAATAAAAAAAGCATGGCGGTAGGTGTACTCTGCGCAAGATATTTCTTAGTAAAAGGCAAAAGAATAGTTCGCTATGTATGGGTTTGAGCTAAGGACTAAAGGTTTTTACAATGCTTATAGGACCGTATATGCACAATATATGGGAGTTTTTGAATGGAGCTTCTAGAGAGCTTTGTGCAGGTTAGTTCTCTTTGTTTCTGGCTGTGAAATAGGACATCAAAGATGAGGGAACTTATTCAATTTCCAACCCTAATAGCATGAAATCAGACACTATGTTCGGACACCCCTTTGGAAAATTAGAGGAGGCTCGTTTTCTTCATGATCCTGAAAAACTCCTCTTTATTGATCTCACCGTTGCCTGTTCAGATGCAAGGGCAATCACACAACTTAGAAACTCAAAAAAGGTTCTTACATAGCCAATGATCTTCATGACAATAAACTTAAGCTACAAATTAGCTACATTGATGGATTTGAATTCAAATAGTCATATTCATCAAGTTCATCAACACGTTGATAACATGAATAAAAGTTTATATGTACCATCACGATCAGCTGTATCAATCATTTCCTGCAACTCTTCGTCTGAGATGTTCTCGCCTAACTCCTTAGCAACTCGCTTTAGGTTTTTGAATGAAATCTTACCCTATTGTGAAAATCATCATGGCTATTAACATTTTCACAATATCAACTACTATAATGTTTTTAAACAAACAAACTAATTCCTTTTCTACCAAACTTCTCTACCTTATCCATTAAAAACCCTATTGTTTAAATGAAAAAAACGTACTTAATTACCTAAGCTTTAATTTTCCTTAGATGTATGCATGAAGGTTGTTTTGCCCGACCTCTTGACAAGACGTCAAAGACAGACAACAGACCCTTTCGTTTGAGAATATACCATATTCTTAAAATACACCTCGGATATTCCAAAATATTTTTGGATAATCCATGATATTCAAGAATATTTCATTCAAACTGTCTAACGTAATAGACACCCGTTGAACAACTCGATAACATCGAACAAAACAACTCGATAGACATTGCCAAAAACGTGTCGAACAAAACAATCATGGTATGCATGATCTAAATAGAATGATCTTCTACAAAGCAAAGAATGCTCTACTTGGGATGCTCTTGTAGAAACAAAACTAGCAGCTTTGCTTCAAGTAAATAGAAGGTAGATGATTTGAGTTTTAGATTTTATATAAGTATCAAAGACTCACAGTTTCATCATTGTCAAATAAACGGAAAGCTTTCATGATTTCCTCTTTGGAATCACGTTCGCCCATTTTGGTTGTCATCATCAGTATGAACTCCTCAAAATTGATAGTACTATTTCCATCTTTGTCAATGTTAGCAATCATCTTTTTTATTTCCTGAAATACACATTATCATCCAAAAAATTAGAACGTGCCCTAAGTGGTTTAAAAAATGCATTCTTCTTCAATTTAGTTTTCAATGGTGCCACATTTCTATAAATGTCACTCGAAATACTTAAATCCCATGGAAACATCAAATAATATGAATAAAATATAGCAAGAGGCTAATTTATGTCTATCGGACTTCAATAAGCACGTGATTTCCAAAATAATAAATAATAAAACAAACAATCAATTAGCTGAATTTTTTTTTGCACTTGGTGCAAATCTGGCGAAATCTACAATTCTACATGTTATTCAAAGCCCAAATGGCAATTTGGTTTTATTGGGTAGTACACACTTTTAACAAACAGTGACACATTTTAACAATTATTGTTCATTGTGCACAATTAGTAGCAAACTCTCAGTCATTGAAAGGCAATCTTGGTGGTAATGCAATGAAATTTTAGCAAACATTTTCATTTTTTCTCAATTTTTTTCAAAAGGATTTAATCAAGGGTTTTTCCCTGGTGCAATATTGGCCCTATTTGGCCTACAACCGACCTCTTTTTTGGGCTCAAATCCAAGAGCCTTGCCACACACAATGGATGATTTGCGTAAGTGGGGTCAAACACGTACTCAGTTCTAAAGACTATATAATAAGCACCTTATTGTGATGATGCCACAGTTTTGATAGTTTTCTAGAAAACATAATAAGTTATTATAGTCAATATAAAAATGGATGTTAAAGTAGGCATAAAGTTACCTCATAGCCACTTTTAGATCATTTACGTCTATTGTTCCTACACAATATAGACAATCAGCATTAGTAAGGATTGATCAATAAGTTTAAGGTTAACGAACCATGACATAGATTGATTTGATCAAACATACATACCAGAGCCATATGTGTCAAACAAGTCGAAGGCTCCACGAATCTTTTGTTTTTGTTCTTCAGTAAGACCCTGAGACCGAGCGTTTTTCTTGTCTCAAATCGTAGCGCCCATGCCTTTGCGGAAAGTCTGCATCAAACTCCATCAACAGAGTAAACTACTAATTACTCATCAAACATATTTTGATATTTGTAATCAAAAGGAGTCGTAGGCATCCAATTACAAAGAGCAATTAAAAGTGCGTTTTTCAGCAAAAAAACGTAAAGCTTGAACACACATATATTAGAGATTTTTTACATGTGCTTTGGGAAGGTAGCCTCACTCAATGCCAAATGATATATTCAAGATACCAATCAAAAAACACCCACATAGGAGTGAACAAAAATGAAATAGTGAAAGTATATTGAAGAATGACCATTTCGGCCAATTCAAAACTTGACAACATTAGCATTTTGCAATTTAATTACGAAAATGAAAAATCATCAACCACCCAAATGAAGACGTAAACAAAATCTTCCGAAGTTTACACCTCAACACCCGATACGACTCAGTTTTTGATGAAGAAATCCACAACTATATATGTTGTGCTCATGTAATAACAAGCATATAAAGCAATGGAAATATATTTCAAATAGCTAAGAACATATTTACAAAACAAAGGTATGCAATAACCATGCCACCACTTTCTAACTATCATAATAAGGCAAATAAAACTAACAAAAGAAATTTACCTGTCCACGAGTAATTGGTCTTAACTTTTGTCTATCTCTATCTGATGATGTAGAACCCGGGTCACCAAATCTTATAGAACTTGTCCTTTCCGACAATGATTCACTAGACTGCATTGGCAATGGTTCAGAGGACTTCATCGGAAATGGGTCACTAGCCCTACGATGATCTTGGCGGTCTTCTTGCACAAAAATCAATTGCTCTTGATCGTATCTTTGAGTTGAAGGAGCTTGCTTTATGGAATGTGAAGGATCTACTTCCATTTGTTGAGAATGTCTAGAATCACAAACACACACAACTTTGATGCAGCACTGGTGTGTAAGGCAATTTGTATCAATACATGGAATCCATTGGCCCACTTGCTCAATAGGTAGTTTGAGCAAGGGCAATCCGGCATTCCCTACACTTGGTACTCCACCACTCACTCTGCTAGCATTGTCAACATGAGGCACATCCAATGTAAAAGCTATGTTTCCTTGAGATGATCCAGAGATTGAAGTATCAGAACCAAATGAGGCATCATGGCGGCCAAATGTAGCAGCCAACCGCGTTGTTGGGATCCGATCGTTGGAATTACTGACGCGAGATCCAGATATCTTTTCATTTTGAATATCATCATTAGCAGTCTGAGAACTAGAAGTCCTAGAACAATCTTCAGGGATTTTTGCTATTGAATTGCTAGCTACACTTGGAAGAGGAGTCGTACTCAATTGATTTGAAGGCAACTCCTCGTTTAGGATGACAATTCCAACATTTGAAGTACCAATACTAGAATCACTCATACAATATTCAGACAAATCTTCATTTAGGATACTATTGCCAACATTCGAGGACTGAAGGCCGATGCTACTTTGAAAATATACATGCAGGCCCTCATTTGGGATGTCATTATCGCTATTAGAATGAAGAGCATTGGGATCACTCATACGATTTGCAAGTATGTCTTTATTAGAGATGCCATTGCTACTATAGGAATCAAGAGCACTTGAATTACTCACATAATTTGTAGGCACACCCTCATTAGAGATGCCATTGCCACTATAGGAACGAAGAGCACTAGAATTACTCATACAATTTGCAGGCATGCCCTCATCAGGGATGCCATTGCCACTATTGGAAATTCTGGTGCTAGTGTTACTCTCACAATATGTAGGTAGGCCTTCATTGCCACCATTAGAACAAAGAGCACTAGAATTACTTGCACAATTTGCAAGCATGCCCTCATCAAGGATGCTATTGCCACTATAAGTACAAGGGGCACTAGAATTACTCACACGGTTTGTAGAAATACCCTCATCAGGGATGCCACTGCTACTATAGGAACGAAGAACATTGGAATTATTCATACAATTTGCAAACATGCCTTCATTTGGAATGCCATTACTACTATAGGTATAAAGAACATTGGAATTACTCACACGGTTTACGGGCATGCCCTCATCAAGGATACCATTGCCACTATAGGAACGAGGAGCACTGGAATTACTCACACGATTTGCAGGCATGCCCCCATCAGGGATGATAACGCTACTATTGAAAGTTCTAGTGCTAGTGCCGTTACTTTCACGACATGTAGACAAGCCTTCATTGCCACCATTGGAAAGAAGAGCATTGGAACTACTCACACGATTTGCAGACAACCAAACTTCATCTGGAGTGCCAACATTTGTAGTGCAAGAAACATAGTTGTTCATATAATTTCCAAAAGAGTTATCATCTGGATTTATGCCATTACCAAAATTCGAGGTACCAAGGCCGGAATTATTTAGATCATAAGAATGCATCACTTCATCTGGAGTGCCAACATTTGCAGCGCGAGAAACATAGTTGTTCATATAATTTCCAAAAGAGTTATCATCTGGATTTATGCCATTACCAAGATTCGAGGTACCAAGGCCGGAATTATTTAGATCATAAGAATGCATCACCTCATCTGTGATGACGTCACTACGCATGCCAGAATTACTGAGACGGTATCGTGGCACTCCACTTTCTAAAATGGTAATGTTACCGCCAGAAGCCCGAGGGCTCACGCTATTCAATGTATTCATATGATATTTAGATAGTCCCTCTTTTGGAATATTAAAGCCAATGGTAAGGGCCACATCCCTGCTCTGAGGTAAACCTTCATTACCACCACTGCTATTGATAGCAACGGTAGGTGCATAATCTCTACTATACATCGAAGTTCGAGAAGTAAAACTACTCAAAGATTTTGGAGGTGGCAACTCCTTGCCACCATCACCATCAACTCTAGCACCAGAGTTCATAGGTTTATTATACAAAGATAAAGTGGCTGACGTCCATCGCTCGTTTGGAGCAGGTTCAAGTGGTTGTTCTGTCTAAAAACAATTATCGCGAATGCATCGTGATCTCAAATCATTAATAATTAGTGAAACTACATAAAAAATAAATATGATGAAAAATAAATTTAAAAAATAAACTACCATTGCAGCCTCATACTACAAAGGTAGCTAGAGTTTCATTTGGAACAAGATCAAATGGTTGTCCTAGTTAAACAAAAATTGAAGAGAATGCAATAATAGCAAAATCACACTCTACATTAGCACATCAAAGATAAAAGTAACTGATGCCAATCACACAAAGATAAAAGTAACTGAAATTCATTGTTTGTTTGAAGCAAGCTCTGACTAAGAAAAATTAATCTCAAATGCAACATGATTAGAATCCATATCAACAAAATCACATCACCAAATTTAAAGAGTACTAATAAACTCTAAAATTGAATATGAAGTTCAAACCATGATTGAAACCCTAACCCTCAGTCTCTCCTACACAAAATTGTTGAAAGTTTGCTTACCATAAATGTCGCAAAGCTTTCTCCCGCACACCCAAACGTTTCTTGATTTCTTTTCTCATGCAATGTGTGCGCCCGAGCAAGCATATGTAACAGGAAACATTAGAGGTGGTATGTGCAAAGAAAAAGGAGAGCGAGCTAGCCATAGAATGCATCATCTTTTCATATAATACACCACTTATTCATTTGGTGTCTTTTCATGCAATTTCAAAAGGCAAAAATATAGAAATGACATGTCTTAAAGGGCTCTTATTTTTAATCCAAACGTTAACATCATCAACAAAAATAAAACATAAAAATTGTCATGACTAAGCCACAATACTCCAAAAAAATTTAAAATTTGACAAATGGACTTTTTGTGAGTCAATGCCTAAACCATTTTCAACCTAACAATCTTCATTACAATTGCTTTTTTTATGTTTTTATATAGTGTTTAAAAAATAATTACAAATTTAATATTGAGGAATCATTTAATTGTATATTTTTTACCAACCCATTGTGAAACCAAACTTTAATTTAGTTTTGAATCCTTTTGATTGAATATGTATTGGTTCATCCAATTCATCATGTTTTGCTCAATTTGACTAACATCAGAAAAGTTGGGCCAGACTATTTTGGTGCCATTTTGACACCAAAGGCCACATACAAGTCATTTTAGTTTCATTTTATCCATACTAGGTTGATATGGAGGTTGGCACCAAATTATCTTAATTGCATTTCAATGCACCATCATGGCACCATGTTCATATGCCTTGAAGTTCCTAATGAAGTAGTTGTGGAGAACAAGGACCGGAGTTCTTACTATTACTAATGGTTGTATGTGGTGACATGCATATTATTTCTGAAGGTGAGTGGCTTTCAAAGCAATTTCAACAACTTTTATTTTTAGGGTACCTATGCCTCAAAATTGTCATATTTAATGCAATAAGTAAAAAATATTTTAAAAAATGGATTTTCTCCATTTTTAACTATAAGATAAATTGGCCTACACTCCTATGAATGTGTGTAGAATTTTTTAACCTATTTGTGTGAAATATTAGCAATAAAAGTAACAGCAAATAGACTAAATTCTTTTTTTAACCTTGTTCAACAACTTCAAATCCCTAAAGCTTTGGACCTTTTTGTTTTTGAACCCACTATCCAATATATATATATATATATATATATATATATATATATATATATGTATATATATATCCTACATCTTCATCAAAAATTTTGACAAGATTCACATAAAATTGATTCCATAGCACCTTACCCAAATTCTTAGAAAGCTCTATTGAAAACTTATTACTCTTTGTTAGGGGACTTAAAAGTTAGGTCAAATTTAACCCCTAAATGTCCACAACCCTCTCCATAGAATTACAGAGATGTGTTATAAATTCCAATTAAAGGGACATTTTGAGCTTGATGTATGAATAAAAGTTGTACATTATGAATTCATTACAAAAAATCTGAACCCTCATGTAGGCCCCTTACATGTTACCAAAAAAAACAGCGAAGCTAAATATGAGAAGCTACTTTCTGACTAATTGGGGGTGTCAGCTTGTGTAAATTTCAAGAATTTTGATAGGAGCTAATCAATTACATGAGCTAATCAAGTACATGAGCTAATCAATTACATGTGGGAGTGCATAGAAAAAAAGTAGTTTGAGTCCCAGCATGTAATTGAGTCAATTACACTAATTGATTAGCATGTAATTGAGTCAATTGTCATGTGGGAGTGCACACTAATTGATTAGCATGTAATTGAGTCAATTACACTAATTTTAATTAATTACACTAATCAATTACATGTTGGGAGTGCACAGAAAAAAAAGTGCACATGTAATTGATTAGCATGTAATTGATTAGCTCATGTGGGAGTGCACATGTGTACCCAACATGTAACATGATAGGAGCTAATCAATTTGTATTGACATGATAGGAACTAATCAATGTATATCCAGCACCTGACCCAGCTGAAGCCGTCATGATCACATCCCTATAGTAGTGAGCAAGAATAGGGGATATTTGGACATTCCAGACAAAACAAATGTAATCTTGGGGTCCTCTTCAGCACATCCCAGAGGCCCCCCTGTGGGCTGACATTTTCTCTAATGTTTAGATTCTTTCCATAAGGTAAGATCTATGATTGCAATCACCAATATTTTTGTATAAAATTCAAAACTTAAAATTCAAAATCCTTTTGTAATTTGATTACGAATAAGATATCGACAACAATTGGATGAAATTTGTTGTGATGGGTTGAAATGTAATTCGCTAAGTGTTGTGATTTTTGGAGAGTTTTTGGTTGCTTAATTTTATGAGTTGTTTTTTTTAAGAGCACTTTCAAACTAAGATCTAAGAAATTTTTGGTGAATCACTGCAACATGAAATGAGGCATAGAAATTACACATATCATCCCCTTTCTAATCGGATCACACATGCATGAAGCTAACTTTCCATAAAATCTATTGTAAAAAATCCATGTGTACTGCAAAAAGTGCATGACTAACGAGAAAACGGAATTTGATTTTGTACATCACATTCATAAAATGGATGCTTGGGTGTTTAGGGGTTAATAGAAAATCCATTGGTCTTGGAATAAGTTGAGTGTGGACACCCAATAACAACACTTAGCATTTACAGACATCTAAATTTGAGTCCTTGGGTGTGGACAAAATGATTAAATTCCAACATGATCAATTGTTCTTAATTTTAACACAAGTTTTCAATAATAAGCAATGGCATTCATAGAGTTGTTTGAGACAACCAATGAAAGTTGAAGCATTATGTACTAACTTCAAGGATATCCAATTAAGAGTAATCTTGTATACTCCTATGCTCTCAACTTCAAAAATCCGTAAATTCATTCATACTATCTTTCAATATTTATTAAACCATTCACATTCACTTCCTCGGTATCATTATTTTGCTTAAATCTAATATAATTTCCCTAAATCATCTCCACAATTGCCAAATCTCAAACAAGAGTGTATAATTTTGAACATGATTACTCGTGCAACCATTTCCTACAATTCCTTTGAAACACTAACAACCGCTGTGTAAGATTCCACATAAGAAACATGGAAATCTAGCAAACAATAGTTCACCAAATTGCGGATAATTAGCGACTGAGAAGCTGCTTCCCCTCCCGTTGGAAAAATGCGACATCAACGAGTTAATGCGAGGAAGAAGCTCCTGCAAAGTGCAAACTAGAGTAAATTAATGTGCTCCTCTCGATTCACAAGCTAATCCTATCCTCATGCTCACTACATTGGTAATTGCCAAAACAGAAGTTGATTCACAAAACCTCTAAAATCAACATATCAACAATGGAAATATATAGAAAAAAACAGTAGACAAGCAACAATTGACGCAGAAAGCCCCCACTTCGATTGTGAAGCAGACTCGTTTCGAGATTTATTTGGACCTCTGGATTCACTGTAAGCTAACCCTATCCTCAGGCTCTCTACATTGGTAATTGCCAAAACAGAAACATTCACAAAACCTCAAAAATCAACATGTCAACAATGAAAATATATAATTAAAGAGAGAGAAGTCCACTTCCATTGTGAAGCAGACTCCTTTCTAGGACCTCTAGATTCACTGTACGCTAATCCTATCCTCAGGCTCTCTACATTCGCAATTCCCAAAACAGAAACATTCACAAAGGCTCCAAAATCAACACATTAACAAAGAAAATATACAATCAAAGTAGACACGCGACAAAGTAAGTGATGCAGAAAAGTCAGTCCACTTCGATTGTGAAGCAGACTCGTTTCAAGATTTATTATCAATAGGAAAATGGCAGTCTATACACGCTCCTGAAGAAGCGAAAAAAGTGTCCTTGTCCGCAAATTGAAGCTTACAAAACCCCCTGAATGGAAGACTCAATTTTCTACAAAAATCTCCTAGGATGAACAAGAATAGGTGATACATCTAGGCGCCAGACACGGGTCCAGGAGCGTAAGCCGGAGAAGGACCAAAGTCATAGCTAGGTCCGGAACTGGGCGCATAAGCAGGAGGCGAAACCTCAGGCGCGTACAACGGAGCCCAGCTGGGCGCATAGCTTGGAGCATACTCGGGTGCAAACTCAGGAGCGAATCCTTCAGGAGCCGGCGCAGGCGATGGGATCGGCCTTGCGGCATTCACAGTAGACACGGCGAGGAGCAACACCAGCATCGCCACCAACTTCATCGCCATCTCGATCAATTAATCAAATTCACCTGACTGAGCAAAATATAATCCTCTGAAACCTCACTGTCGATCGCTGCCTGAATCTCAAATGCTGGTAGGCTTGGAGATCGATGGAGATGGAGGAGCTGGTGTTGTTTGTGGAGACTTGAGGAGATGGTTGTAGAGATGAGCGTGGAAATGTTGGATATATAGGGAGTGAGAGGGACGATGTATTACGCGTGAAGGGGCGTGCAAAGCGGGGAACGGTGGAAGGTGCGAGAGAGACGCGTTGGGCGTGACGGCGCGTGACGGCGAGAGAGGGCGTGACGGGGTCCAATGGGTGCACGTCGACGCGGGCCAGTTCAACGGTCACGCCTTCGTCATATTATTAGCAGGAGGCGTTTCTCTTTTCATAGTAACTACCGGTACACTTAACGTGTTTTTTGTCAATCATTGGTTTTCAGTCTAATGGCCCATTCACACCAAGCCCCTGCCGCACTTGCCTCTCCGTTTCCGAAATCCGGCGGGAAGAACCGGCGGTTAGTTACAAGTCAGTCCGTTGATTTTCCAAAACAACTGGTTAAATCTCAAGAATAGAGGCAAAAAATCGGACTACATGATTAAAAATTAGTTATATTTAGTATTAATAAAAGAAAAGTACAGGATATATTCTTAAAAAATTGATTAGTTTGGTAAAATAAAGGAAATTGACTGGTTGGCTCAAAAAGTAACCCGAACACTGTGGAGGAAGGTAAAAGCGAGAAACAAAACAAATATTCAAAGCCTTGTCTTTTCTTGCTACAACTACTGTTCAAGCACTGTGCCATTGCATTACAATGCTGCAAGTATAGCCATGCTCCTTTTTTGCATTACATTCCTTTCTATCGTGGGTTAGAATACTTTCTAATTGCGTATTTATATTTCTTGGTTAACAATAGATTCCCTCGAAGTTACTTGATACATGCATGCATGCGGCAGCATTGGTGTATGTGAATGGGTTATGAGATAGTTTTGCTACACTACTTTTTGCTAATAGTGTCACCTACACTAATTGCTTTAAAAAGGTCATAACTTTTTACTCAACATGAATATTTTTGCCAACTATGTTTACAAAGTTCCTTCTACAATGTATAGTTTCAATAGAGTTATTTATAAACTAAAGGGTTGAGTGGGCCTTAGTTTGACTAAAATTTGGAGAAACGAAAACTATTGAGAGAAGTTCTAGGAAATCAAAAGAATGTGTGAGTGGGGACGGTCTAGGTATATATAGCGAGAATCTCTTGCCAGAAAAGGGGCTAGCAATGAGCTTCTTCATTTGTGAAGGTGAATAATAGAAACTTGGGTGAGAAGTTTTTTAGCACCGATTTTGGTGCTTTCAAAGTTTGCATCCAGAGTTTTTTTTTAGTGCCCGACACATGTTCTTTTTTGAGGATTAATGTCACTATTCACTCAAACTGTGGTCCACTCACCCACTTTTGAGGGACTTTACAGATAACTCTAATATCTTTTTCTCTTGGTAAAAATATTCATGTTGTGTAAAAAGTTATAGCTTGAAGTAAATAGTGAGTGTGGGTGGCACTACTAGCAAAAAATAGTGTACTTTTCCATGGCTTGAAGAGTAATAAAAGCTCATGTAATACACATGTGCTACTTAGGCAATACTTGGGTGATACTTGGGTTTAAAGAGCCTACACATCTTGTCTCTATGTAGAAAATTTGGCTATTATTCCTCTCATTTTTCCAAATATCATTTATATCAATTAATTATCCACCCCAAATTTTATGTAGCGATTTGGCTAAAACTAGCTACCAAAAAAGAATTACTGCTCTCAATCATTGGTTTTCTTTCTAGCCATATATTTTCTGACTGTACACTGATCTTGTTTTGTCAATGGAGAGTTGAATTGGAGGTTTTTCGCCGCATGGGGTGTTTCCACGAAGCGCCAGAGATTTGTTGAAAAACAATATTAGTGCCTGATTACGTGGTTTTGGTACGCAAAGTGGCCCAGATTTTCCTGCCAAACGTAACTTTCTATGTTGCCGATGTTTCTCTGGAACGTGACCAAATTAATAAGCACTAAGAATAAGTTGTCACTGTTGTTGTATCTTAGGCATCAAAGTCAAAGAAACTCCGTTTTTGAACATCCATGGCTTGGTCCCAGTTTTCTAAACTGGGACCGGAGAGGTATCATTCTCGACAACTAGAAATGATGCTTCTATCGTAGCATTGTAAACCTTCCATTTAAGATTTTTTTTTTGTGGCAATAGGATTGTGGAAAAGGAACTATAGTGGATGGCCCATAAACCAACGCTTTAAGCTTTTCACGCAAATCTAGTACTGGTATAGAATTAGAAGCTTTCAATGAATACCTGTTGGAAATATTGTTGGTTTATAGTACACGTCGGTTATTGGACCATATACCTTAACATAACATTCAATAGCATGCATTTTCTTTGCCTTCGCTCTACCCTCGTCTCTAAATCCCCCGGTGGTCTTGAATGCGGGCACTATTCATCCACCCCCTCTTTTCGCTGGAATTTCCATTTTGGGCACCCCATGTGCTTTTTTTGGCAATTTTTTTTGGTAATTTGGGGCCTATGGCCCCAAATTACTTAATGAGGACCTACTTGGGATTAAAAAACCATTGGAGGAGGGGGTTGTTTTTTTAGGTGGGGCCTCAACCGGACAAAAATAGGGGGCACTTTTGTCCCCATTCATTCAAGACCGCCAGGGGTTCTAGAGAAATCCTGGCTCTACACCCAACAATACTTCATTAGTAGCTAAGTGGACAAGTGGAGGCTCAAGGTGATGAGCAAAGTGCATGAAGGAAAGGTAGTGGGTATAAAGACTATTGAATGTTACACCGGCAACTCAAGTATGTTCTGCATTATTCGGCAATAACCGGCATTGTTATACAAGTGAACCAGTTCAATTATCAAAAAAACCGATTCAAATTTGAAACCACAGACTAAAATTTTAAGAATATTTCTATTTATAGTTATAAATAAAGGTAAAAACCGAAGTAACCATGTGAAAAACCGGTTGAATGATTACGGTGTAGGGAAATTACTGGCAATCTTCAAAATCTTCCCAAACACTGATGTTAATATGCCATTTAAGTCAAAGATTGGTGGTTGAATTTTTGAATTAGGTAACATTGATATTTTTGACAGCTACGTGGCTACGTTAATCATTATTTGAGTTAATAGTCCCTTAATCTATTAAAATCACCATTGATCCGAAGTGTTCATTGAATGGCTATAACTATTTGTTGTCCATTAGAAAATGAATGATTTTGTTGTTCATGGTTTTTGTTACTTTTGTTATTTTTTTAATTATATTTTGGATCACTCAAAGTAATTTTGGATTTTGTACAGGTGCAAATACTAAAAATTGTAGTAAAAATGAACCATTATGTAGTGTACTTTTTATTTCTTTTGTGTTTTTATTTTGCAAAACTTTCTACAAAATGATCTCTAATGCAATTTAGTCCAACTCAACGCAATATAGCTCAGAAATTTTTATTTTCACTTGAGTTTGAGTTCATTAAAAAAAAATTAAATTGATATTTTATTATAATTTCAACATGAGCACCTATTATTATGAAGTAGAGATTTTTTATATTAGAAATACGAGTGATTTTTGTCCACTATGCTAATATCTTGAGATCCATGAAGACAAGTGGATTGAATTTATTTCACACACATTTTCATAATACAAAACCCCGCAATTTAAAGTGAATTTTTAAATTTTTACTTTTTCAGTCAATGCACTAGAATAGGCAGGTTTGAAACAATTATAGTATAAAATCATGATGAATTTTTTTTATTTTATTTTTTTCTTAAATTGGTTTACAAAAAATTAATTCCACATTGCTAGGATTGTCATTTTTTCAAAATCTAAGTTTTCAAAAATTATTAATTCGTACAAGAGTAGTTGTCCTTTTTGGACATCCTTTTAGTGCAAGATAATTTTGGATATATTCAACACTTCAACTATCTTTGGAAATTGGTATACAAGTAACTAACATGATTATCTAAACAATGGTCAAAAACCTCAAAGTATCATAGTCTCAAATTCTCTACAAAGTTGAATCAAAGTCCAATATCCATGTTAGGAAAGTTGCAAAAAAAACCCCTTCACTTTTACTACTATAATTTTGCAATTCATATAGGTAATGGTCTGAACTATTTTTGCAAAGGTGCAAAGATCAAGCAACAGGATCTAATCCCTAGTGAATAACAGAAAGAAACTTGGTGCAGAAATCATCACTCATGGATGACAACAACACAACGAATGGAAATTTATCAAATATTAGAAAGTTTAATAATTGCTATAATAAATATAAATAAAAGAGCTTAAAAAAGAGACAAAGTCACATCTTCTCAATCATCAACCAATTTCTTAGTCCAAAATGTAGAGATTGTTTAGCTTTTACTAATCAGGTATTGGTAAGGTGGTAATAATCACTTATTAGTGAGGTGTCAAGTTTTCTAAGTTTGAAGAGGAATCGTTATTCAAATGTCCAATTTTTACACTAACCCATTCTAAAATTCAATAACAATAACAACAACAACAATAATAATAGTAATAACAATAATAATCTCTTTTATAAAAAAACATATAAAATTGGTGTTGATTGCACAATTAAATTATCTTCCAAGTAGAGCAAAAGGGGGTTACTGACCTTGTATCACTAAAAAGGAAGGGTTGATTCTATATGAGGAAATCCCTAAGTTGATAATAATCTTAACTTTGTCCCCAAGACCTATGGTGAATAAAGAGTCTGGGGGATAATTTGTCTACTATATCTCAAAGACATAGGTAGCAAGGTCTACTGATCTTTGATGCCCCTTTAATTTTTGGAGGTAGACTCTATGACTTGGACTAGTCCTAAGTTGATACTATAATGAAAAAAAATTGAAGATTTTCACATGATTATGTGACTAAGTTCAAAGAGCAAAAGAACATCATCTTATTGGTGCTTTTATAAAGCAACCCTTATAAGCGAGAATTGTTGACTTGGCTACGTGTCTATAGGCAATGATCTTTGAATATATATGAGGTTGTTTATTGTCAGTTCAATTGTGGTTTATAACCTCCAACTTTGAAATGGCATAAAACAAATTCATACATAATTGAGTTATTCGCAAAGTGAACAGAACATACAATGTCTTCTTCACACTACAAATAGAAATTTGCTAACAACTCCTAATACAAGCCACCAAGCTCCTTGCTTTGGATGAGCTTGAGGCCAGATTGAGGGGAAGATGAGATTCTTCCAAGAGAACTTAAAGAGAGGTTTGGGAGAGCTTCTCTTACATCGAAAGGTGGTAGGATCAAATATCCCTGACAGCGTAGTGCAACCTCATTGGTCCAAAAAATTTGAAGGCAAAACTCGTTTTTACTGCCTTAAAAGCTAGAAAACTAGTTTTGCCTTGTCATTCCTCTTCTAGTAAGGTTTTGCTAGACTTTACGGATAACTCTAATGATAAAAATTTGATCTCAAAACAGTTTGGCTCTTGTAGTATCCAAAGTGATCTCTACAATAATATCTGAATGAAAGTACACTCCTACATGTTGGTTAAAAAGTTTAACCCCTAAACGTCCTCACTCCTCTCCAAATTCGGCAGTTTTGCAAAGATGCATCATAAAATGCAATCCAGAGGGATATTTTGCACTAGATGTATGAATAAAAGTTATACATCATAAATTTTAGATTCTATCCATGCATTTAGATCTGGGATTGCTATCACCAATATTTTTGTATAAAATTTGAAACTTGAAATTGAAAATTCTTTTGTAATTTGATTACGAATAAGATATTGACAATTTGTATATGAAATTTGTTGTGATTGGTAGAAATGTAATACTCTAAGTGTAGTGATTTTTGGAGATTTTTTGATTGCTTAATTTTTTGAGTTAACTTTTTTAAGAGCACTTTTACGCTAAAATCTTTGAAATTTTGGGTGAATCACTACAACATGAAATGACGCATAAAATTTCACAAATCATCCCCTTTCTAATCGAATCACACATGCATGAAGCTAGCTTCTCATAAAATATATAGTAAACAATCCACACTACAAAAAGTCAACGACGGATGAGAAAACTATGTTTTATTTTGTACATCATCCACTTTCTAAATGGTTGGACGTTTAGGGGTTAAAAGGGAGGCATATTGTATCCTCTCTACCTTAACCCCTAAGCGTCTAAAACGCCCAATATGGCCATCTGCATCACTGAACTTTGCAACGGTGGCATTTTCTCATTTTACCTCAATTTTATGATTGCATTACATCATTTTAAAGCTCTTGTTCTATACTACAAGATCAACAGTGTCGATCGTGTCAAACTGAAGTCATTTCCACACAAACAGATGATTTACAGCAAGGGGGTCCAATTTTCCTACACTACAGAAAATACACAGTGGACGCTTAGGGGTTAAACAACATTTACAGCGATTGAAGAACAATGAAAGAGCAGCGCCCTGCATGCATGCATTTAATATACGCATGTTTGACTACAACAACAACACACCTGTGTGAATTCATCACGCAATGGTGATCTTGTCAAGGAGATGGCCCGCCTTGGAACTCCCGCTGCCGATCAGCATGGCATACTCCTTCCACGACACATCTTTGTACTTGCGTGGATGCGCTTCATCCACAATCTTCGCAGGCGCGGAGATGACCTCGTCACCGCGAGGGCTCTTGAAAAATATGAGCGAGAATCGCGACGTGGTGGAGTTCAATGCCACTCGGTGCATCACACTCTGGTATCGTCCATTGCTCCATACCTTAATTTCCATACACAGACACACACACACACACGGTCCACCAATTGAACATAAATGATGAGCACACAACATCAACATTTCCTGGGGTGCACTCTACATTATATTTGAGAATCATCTGCGTTCATTCTTTGAGCACAGAGTCACACTTTGAGCACCCCAAGTAGTCAGTGACTAACATGTTTTACAGTGATGCTTGCATAAATAAAGAAAGTGAAATTAACAACAATACCATTGTCAATTGAGAGAAACGTGGAACAAGACACTACAACAGATCCCGGTCGCTTACACAGGCCATTATCACTGAAAACCGGGTGTAAGCGGCCCACTTCGATAACGTACGCCGGAATTCAGTGATAATGGCAGGTGTAAGCGGCCGGGATCTGTTGTAGTGAGTTTTAGCATTGAACACTCTCCCATTCAGCATTGAATGGCCTAGCTTCATCATGTAATGCATCTCATTCCAAAGTCTGAATCGAAACATGCAACAACGACCAAATTCATTCTGATTCTAGTGTAAGCATTTGATTTGGCTTTTTCTTCGTGTAAGTTGTAGAATGGTTTGTTTACCTGCAGCATGTCACCGACGTTGACAAGAAGCGTGCCGACGTCGGGCTTCACAGCCAGCCACTTGCCGTCCTTGAGCAACTGCAGGCCGGGGTACTCTTGATACAAAACGGACAGCGTGTGAGGGTCGGTGTGAGCTCGGAGGCCGCGCGCGAGGTCGGGTCGTGGACATGCAGGATAATGCGCGGCGATGAAATTCCCACAACTGCTGTCATGAAGCCCCCCGAACGAGGCTGATTCCACGCCTAACCCTTCACTCAGAAGCTCAATCAGCCGCTGCGTCAATGCGTCCATGTGATCCAAGTACTTCAACATATCCTGGCTGCATATATGCGCCACAGCCACACACACAACTCAGGAAACCGGGACCCCTTTCTGCGAGATAACGTAGTCATAACATTCTTGCGTGACTGCCTTTAACGCGCTTGCTAAACGAGCTCTAGATTCTGACTTTTTTGGTGGAAGAAGAAGACAGTGAATTCATGTTAGGTTTTCGATCTCTAAAGTAATGGCTGTCAATTTTTTGAACTCCTCTGTTTTGGTTTTCATCTAAAGTGGAAAAGGGTGAGTTCTGCAACCATGTCGGCCTCATCACAACCGGTCATTTATGAGTGACGAGGGTCTTCAAAGATCAGAACACCGTGAAAGTTAACCCCTAAGCGTCTAAAACGAACGCCCAATATGGCCATCTGCATCACTGAACTTTGCAACGGTGGCATTTTCTCGATTTTCTGATTGAAATACATCGTTTTAAAGCTCTTGTTCTATACTACATGATCAACAGTGTCGATCGTGTCAAAGTGAAGTCATTTTCACACAAACAGATGATTTGCAGCAGGGGGTCCAATTTTCCTACACTACAGAAAATACACAGTGGACGCTTAGGGTTTAAGGTCGGGGTCTTGAAACAAGGGGGGTAAAGTTGGATTTTATCAACGCTAGCTCAAATTCGGGAAACAGGCAATTCGGGAATCAATTGGCAATGGGATGTACTACCTGATGTGGCCATGGACATCGTCTGGCCATACCCGATTCGCCAAGTCGAGAAAGGCGGCTTCCTTGCGCATGAAAAAGAGGCGCTCCGTCCAACACGGGTGCTGGCCATCGACGTCCACGATCATGGTGCCAGGCGTGTACCCCTCGTACTTCCGGGGCAACTCGGACTTGACTTTCATCTTCTCCTCGATGGGGGTGGCGAAGAACTGGCGCACGTGCGCCATGATCGTCTGAATGAGCTCCAGGGGGACGCCATGGTTCACCACTTTGAAGAACCCCCAGGTCTCCGCGGCACGGGCCAAGGCGGTTGCGACGACCGTGGGGTTTGCTCGCAAGTCGATGACGGGGAATTGATCCTCGGCGGCGAAGTTGTCGAAGGCGGAGTCGTAACGGAGGGCCTCCGGGAGCACGAACTCTTGGAGTGAGTGGTGGCTGTCGATTGTGAAAGAGTGCGGCAGGGTGTCAGTTGCCATGGCTAGCTATGGGATAGTAGATTCAAGCTGCGGCGATTGGCATCGATCTATCAGCTCATCAAAACAACACACAGAGAGCAGGGAGATCTGGCTATGGCTTGCTGCTTGGCGACCCGATTGCGTTTGCAGGATGTGGCCTCCGAGGAGCCAGAAATCCAGCATCGATCATAACTTCGACTTTTGCATGAGAAATCATTACGGTGTAGTACAGGATCGATCAACGGAGACTCTGCACTTTGGACTCTTTGTTCATGAGAACTTGCCACAAGTGTCACGGGATTTTCTCTAAATCCCCCCGACGTTAACTCCTAACTGCCTAAGCGTCCATTTTTTGGACGATGTACAGATTTCATCCATAATTTCTCATCCGCCATGCACTTTTAGCAGTGTGGAATTTTTACTGTATATTCTATGGGAAGTTAGCTTCATGCATAAGTGATCTGATTAGAAAGGGGATGATTTGTGAAATTTTTATGCCTCATTTCATGTTGTAGTGATTCACCCAAAATAATGAAGATTTCAGTGTAAAAGTGCTCTAAAAAAAGTTAACTCATATAATTAAGCAACCAAAAAATCTCCAAAAATCACTACACTTAGAGTATTACATTTCAACCAATCACAAAAAAATTCATCCATAGATTGTCAATATCTTATTCATAATTGAATTACAAAATACTTTTGAATTTCACGTTTCAAATTTTATACAAAATTATTGGTAATAGCAATCATAGATCTAACCGTATGGATAGAATCTAAAATTCATAATGTACAACTTTTATTCATATATCAAGTTCAAAATATCCCTCTAGGTTGCATTTTATAATGCATCTTTGCAAAACTGCCGAATTTGGAGAGGGCTCTAGGCATTTAGGGGTTAACCCCTAAAGAACCGGGGGTGTTGAACTTAGCTCTTGATTTCTTGACTACCTCTTGTAGCAAGCTCAATTCCTCATTGGTGTGGGGTAATTTTGATGATCGGCACCGTTGAAATTAAAAAAGATTTACGTAGCTTTTGTATGAAAAAAGGATTAAAAAATTAGCACAAATTTTTTGAGAAAATGCCACCATAGAGAAGATTGATAGAACTCATTCGGGGAATTTTGTACACATGCTAAAATCGGATTGTTCAAAAGTGCTTCAAAAATTCTAAATTTTTTACTGTGCGTAGAGATCATCATTTTAAACATGTGATAAAAATTTCACGTAATTTAGAGGTGTGAGGAGGAAGATATGAGGGTCTGAAGTGATGCCTAGATACCCTCCTTGCAACTCAAAAAAATCACCAAAAATAGCTCACTTTATGAATTTCCAATCAAGAAGTACCTGCAGATTTAGCTCTCAAAAAGAGTCACGGTCTCTTTGTTGCTCATCCTACAATTCAAAGCCCAAGAACCCGAATTTCCTCACTTTCTAGTTCCAGAAGCTGTGTGGGGGTCTTATGGTCCTTTAGGGGTTAATGCAAGAGGACAAAAACTGGCCCTATTTTGAACATGTAGGGGCTCACCTTAAAAAATAACCCCCTCTTCCAAGGATTTAAAATTCCTGAGAGGGTCCCCCTAAACAAAATTTCGGCTGTAGGCTCCAAACTTGCAAAAAAATTGCCAAAAAAAACCCTATGGTGCCTAAAATGGAAATTTCAAAAAATGGGGCCCATGGGTGAACAGTGCTTGCATTAACATCCGGGGGATTTAGAGTCGGGGCAAGGACGGAGGTTTAGGAGGTTTAGAGCATCTCCACCCTTGGCAGTAAAGGTGACGCCAACAACAACAGTAATGGATGTAAAGCAGGGTTTTTTTTGGTTTTTCGGGTCATTTAACTTTAGGCTACAAATCTGGTATACAACTGAATGAAGTGGCTTTTTATCCCTGATTTTATTGTACATACTGTCTTTTTCATTCAACATCTAGGCCTTTTCATCCACTGCGTGTAGCTCAAGAAGTCCTAGACTGGCATTCAACCGGCGAGTGACATTGCCTTGGTAGCTACATGGATTGAAGTAGCATTTTTCTCATTATGTTCCCATATGGCGATTCATCCAATGAATTTATGTAGCAAACTGGCTATAAAAAGCGAGAAAAAAACCCTGATGTAAAGTAGGCCGGTCATTCTAAATAATCAAGGTCCACATAGTCAAATACCTGTAGGGAGTTAAGTGGGGACGCCAATTTATATTTAGTTAGATTTTGGTTTGAGATAATGCAATCGTCGGATTGTTTGTTCATTAGTGTGTATGTGGTGGCTTGTGAGTGGTCCACCAACTAAAAATAGCGTTGGTGGATGTTTGTCTGGCGTGAATGGGTGGGGGAGTACATATATATTAGCATGTTTTTATTTGATGATAAATATGGTGTTGACATCACCTTTATTGCCAAGGGTCGAGATGCTCTTAGAGCATCTCAAACCTTGACTCTTCAAAAGGCCATGTGCCGCCTTTCCCTGTGTATTTCCTCTATTCCTTTGACACCGCAAACCGGTTGGCACGGTTTTACCCAATCACGGCATGCCAAGAGCTAAGGTCATCGTGATGTGGTTCAAGACATTTCGAGCTACACTATTCAAGGAGAAGCGGAAGACCGAACAATGAAATTAAAATGACCGGATCAAGGACATATGGCGAGACTTGCCAAAAAGTAGAATTTGGGATTGTCAATACGCCTTTTGGCGAGCCCTTCAAGTCTGTGACCATCGGCGCGTGGCGGTTGGGGCGAAAGAACCAGAGTTGCGCCATAATAATTGAAGGTTTATTTAAAGAGCCATGTTGGAAATGTTCTTAAGTGTGTATATATATACATGGGGACAAAGGGAGGGGGAAGAGTATGATGTGAGAGGAATTAATTAATATTCCTGATTCACTTTACGTACTGTAAAAACAAGGAAAGATGTCACTTAGGTACCAAACACTTTGCATTGAACCTTTATTATAAAATCAAATAAAAAGATACATATCCCAAAAGTATGCTACTACCACATAAAATGCATGATATATATATATAAAAAATTTAAGAACATAACAAGAGCTCAACCATCAAACCATAGACAATAGATTCCAACCAAAGAAAGCCTCTCATCACCCCGAGCTCAATCTTATAGCAAAGATGACTATCAATTTTCTCTAGGACTTTACTTCTATTTTAGCGTTTTATTTTTGGTTCTATTTGAAGTGGTTCTTTGATTCCCTAAAGTAGTAGGTAAGGCTCATTGCATGCAAAGTTGTTTGTATAGTCACGTCAAGGCCCAAAAGCCACTATAATTCAACGAGTTGTTGGATATTATGGATAATGTTCAACTAGACCCTAGTTCATGGCCCTTAGTCCCACTTCTTTCTATAAGTAAGGCACCATGTGGGAGGAAAAATATCTTAAGGTAGAATCACCTATCAACGTCAAAACAAATAATTCAACATAGTTAGACGCACTTTTTTCTGAGGTAGAATATATTTTTGTACTATTAGCAACTAAAAATTAATCAGGGATGTCACAGTTTGTGATTCTCCTACGAGATTTACACTCTTCTAGTTTCTTAGTTGGGTCATTCATTGGATCATTCATTATGTATTAATGAAATATCTTTCCATTCTTCCATAGCCAATAGTTCTTTGAGAACTACTTTGTTTGCAAAATCTAATATTAATTCAAAAGTTCAAGTGAAACATGAGTTCTTCTTACAATTGTTTCAATCACTATAAATCTATGGCAATTTTTTGATTTTAGTATGGATACACCTTCAATAAACTTGTTTTATTTTCAAATGATACCATTGAATATTTTCTATTTTTTCACCAAATGATGACTAACCAAGTATAAAATACATTTGTATGGTTTAAATCTTTTAATAGTATACTATATTACCAAAAAATAGGACAATCTACGAAACCTTTTCATAATATGGGCTTCTCTTCTAATACACTTTATGTTCTACAAGGCTAATGTTGAATTTTATTTTATTTTTGAACACACATAAAGCTTGAGCCTTAAAGGCTAATGTTGAATTTTATTTTATTTTTGTGCAGACATTAAGCTTGAGGCTTGAACTTGTGGCTAAAAACAACATGCCATGACATTTTCACCAAGGAAAATGTCCATTAATGAACAGTGTTTCTCTATCAAATCAAGTGATTTTCTAAAAATGAATAGATTTGAGTAGGAATTGAACTGCCAACCTCATGGTTGCAAAGCGGATTGCAAAGAAAGTTTAAGAGGTAGTACCAACGAGACCATGATAGTTAATATTAAGTTTTGACAAGAAGCAAAGTATTTTTCCTCTATCTCTTTTTTTTCATGACATTCTTGGACTTAAAATTGTTCATCCTTTTTAAAAATGACCCATCTTACTACAAAGATGTTTTTTTGCACACAAAAATATCATTTTGATTCCTAATTTTTATCTAACCTTATAAAAATTTATTGCAAGTGGTAATCTATTTTATAACGCACAATAGTGCATACATGTGTGCTCTCCAAGATAGTTCCGCCAATAGAACCGTCACACTACACTACTCTGGCACCAGCAACCTAACCTATTGTGCATGCGCATACGCACACGTGCAAAAATAGTTTTGTTATTGGAATGGTCGTATCAAACTCTAGCATGGGCCAATTTAGTCATATTATAAAGAAATACGGAAAAACAATTATGCAAGAAATAAACTTAGAAACAAACAAGGAAATTTACACTACTTTCTTTTTTTTGTTTTTTTCTTTGGAATTTTTTTTGTCTTCTTCTTTTGAAACTTTTAATGATAATTTCTATAAATCTTCTTTTATCACATTTTTTTCTACACTTCCACAATTCTCTTCAACAAATCAATCCTATTAAATAATAAACTACTAGATATTATATAAGTTCTAACATAGATTTTCTGGCATTAGAGTATGAATAATATATTGGTGATAGGAGCCTTTAGCTTTGCCAATACTCTTTCTGTCCGGAAATAACTGTCCTATTTTTTTAAATCTTTTTTTGCCAAGAAAATAACAGTCTCAATAATCGAAAAATAGTCTATCTTTAATAATAATATGTACTCCGTAGTTTTTGTGCCACTCTCATTGTTTGCCCCGTTTGAAATGGACATGGCTCATGTTTAAATCATAAAAGACATGACAATTATGTACTAGAGAATTGGCTCTGGAGGTACATTTTGCGCCCCAAAAGAGAGGCTAGGCGAACTTAGTGGCAAAATGTGCCACTAGGGCCCGTTCCTTAGTGTAAAAGGCATGTTCTCTGCCAAAATTTGTTCGTCTACTGATGTATTTTCGCGTTTTCATATGCATCTTTGCAAAATCGGTAGTAATGGCCGATTCTGCCACCAATGAATGCCTCAAAAAGGAAAAATTGACCCTACAAGACTTTGACGTTAGGGAAAAAAATGCCAATAAATAGGACAATTATTTTCAAAAATATAAATATAAAAAAGTAGTATGCTTGATTACACATGATATTAGGAATGATTTTAGAAAACTTAATTTGTCAAAAGGTCCTAAAACCCTCACTAAAACCCTCACTAAAACCCTCTCTCGTATCACTCTCGGAAAACACGGGCCTAAACGATGTTACGGATGTCTTGACCTAAACTGAATGAGCTTTTCCTTGTTGCAGAGTCGTCGTCTATGGCGCCCCAGCCCCACAGTTGCAAGAGTTCATGATGCCGATTGAGCTATCTCGGCATCTGACATCGGTGTGACACTCATCGTTTTCGGGCTTCTGAGACTTTCACGATGATGATGATGCAGCAGCAATTGCAAATGCAGAGGCAGCCATGGATTCGGTTACACAGATTGTGCACTCCTCCGACTACCTCGACTACTACGACTTTCCTTCCTCTCCGCCCGTCCCGTACTAACAGTTCCGCTGCTCTTTCCATCCGCGCTTCAGCTACTTCCACCTCGGGTCGCAATTTGCCATGGCTCATTGTTGGATTGGGAAACCCGGGCTCCAAATTCGAGGGCACTCGCCACAATGTGCGTTTGTATATTTTCACTGGCTACAATTGTGTGAATGGGTTTTACTTTATTTTCCCAGAGAAAAGTTGAGTTTAGGTTTAACTGCTGGTGTAATTCGGTGTTTTCGTACAGATAGGGTTTGGGAAACCCGGGCTCCAAATTTGAGGGCACTCGCCACAATGTGCATTTGAATTTTTTGACTGGTTACACTTCTGTGAAAGGATTTTATTTTTAATTTCCCCATAGAGATGTTGAGTTTAGGTTTAACTGCTCTTCTTTTTGGTGTAATTGGGTGTTTTCGTACAGATAAGGTTTGGACAACCCGGGCTCCAAATTTGAGGGGACAATTCGGTGAATGATTTTTATTTTTTGGTGTTTTCGTACAGATAGGGTTTGAAATGATTGATGCTATTGCGGAAGCAGAGGGCATTCCGCTACGAACTATTCAACACAAAGCACTTCTAGGAAAGGGTACTTGTTTCCTCAAAGCTTTTGCCTGTCCATTTTGTGATTGGATTCCAATTTTCGGTAGTAAGTAGTGGGTGCTGTTTTAAGACGAGCACTTTCAAGTGCTGAAGTTGATTGTTAATTGGTTATTCTAGACAATTTCTATGTAGTTCTCATCCTTGGAGGGCACGAATTTATAACTATGCCTGGCTTCCTTCAACTGCATTGAGAAAACACGTCGATTCTTTTGACCAATTGGATCATTGTCACGTTTGCAGGATATATCGGATCTACACCAGTACTTCTTGCTAAGCCCCAGACTTACATGAACTTAAGTGGAGAATCTGTAAGATTATGATTTTTGACTCTATGAACTTGATGATGAGTATTATGTCCAATGTGTACTTTTTTTACATTCAGAGAAATGATGTTCAGTAGTATGGTCACAGATTTGGAGGCCAGTAGTTCTCTTAGGTCTGTCTTTACCTTATATCCAACAAGATTACACCATCTGTTATTAGATTTTTTTTATTATGCAGCAAGAGATGTTTAGTCTATCGAGTCATTGACATTGTTTATAATTCTTTGATCAGGTGGGACCAATTTCTACTTACTACAAGATACCTCGTGAACGTGTGCTTGCGGTATGGTATTCCTCTTGCGCATTAATGGTCATCTTGTATTCTATCCAGTCCTTTTCACAGGTGCCATTTTCTCAATCTGACTGCTTCAGTACCTTTTGGTGGTAGATTTACGATGACTTGGATCTTGAGTTTGCTATGCTACGGATGCTGCCAAAGGGAGGCCACGGAGGTCACAACGGGTATGTCAATTCACAACCCTACGATGGTGGATTTATTAGTGGAGGGTGCTTGTTAGAACATCAACATTTTCAATCTCAGGCGCTCTGATTGGGAGTCAACAGGTTCTTTTTGTCATTGTTGATTCACGGTCTGTTTGCAGGATGAGAAGCTTGATCGAGCACTTTGGAGGGAAACAAGACTTTCCTCGACTGCGATTTGGTATGGCTTTAATATCATCCCCTAAGCGTCCACTGTGTATTTTCTGTAGTGTAGGAAAATTGGACCCCCTGCTGCAAATCATCTGTTTGTGTGAAAATGACTTCACTTTGACACAATCGACACTGTTGATCTTGTAGTATAGAACAAGAGCTTTAAAATGATGTATTGCAATCAGAAAATCGAGGTAAAATGAGAAAATGCCACCATTGCAAAGTTCAGTGATGCATATTGGGCGTCTTAGACGCTTAGGGGTTAAGACCTTTTACATATGGCTGTTTTAATCATATGTTGAAGCTCTGTGAAATTTCCAGCAGATGGTCAAACTACATATTTAACTGCTAGTTTCTAATTGGCGTTTGTACAGGTGTTGGGAGGCCAGTGGGTAGTATGGCTCCAAGTGCTTACGTGCTGCAAAAATTCAGCCCGAAGGAAAGAGAAGAAGTGAGTCCACACTTGCCTTTCTTGGTTTTAATTTTCAATGGCTGTGGGCATTATTATCGTCCTTTCAGTTGACGTTACTCTTGAATTTCGTTTCTCAGCTGAGATGGTCTTACATAGCTTGGGTGGGCTGTGCAGTTGGATGCAACGCTTCAACGTGGAGTTGAAGGAGTGAGGCTTTTAGCAACCGAAGGGCTCGAGAAAACTGTGAGCACTTGGAACTCTTACAGGAAAAGCAGGATAGATATGATTAACAACTAGAGCTGAACCTTCGATTTGTATTGACCAACTCCTTTCTTGTTGATGGATTTTATTTCACAAGGAAATTACTAGCATTAATGAGAATGAATTTATAGAATATGTATTCTCACGAGAATTTTTCATTCAAATACACAATGGATTCGCTTCAGGTGATTCAGTTTGGCTGAACTAGAATTGTTAGTTTGTCTATAAAGTGTCGACTATTGTTTTTCTAACTGCCCTTAGTTGGAGAAAGAGACTCTTATGCAGTGATTCAAGTTTGTGCTTTCTGACTTTATTGCTTTTGGCCAGATTTTAGCATTTATTCGCCAATTCATTGTCAAATTCAATAGTGTCCACTTGCGGCTCTTAATCATCCATTCAATGCCAAAAAAACTAGATTGATATGATTCCAATTATTGATATGAGTTCTCTAAATTAGTGTTACCAATGTTATCCGAGGCAAATACTTGTATAACGTTCCTTGTCCAATGGACAAGGATTTGGGACTGTGAATGAACCAACTCTCAATGCACACTAATTCTAAAAAGGAACTACAATGAATTCTTTTCTTAAAGAATTGATATGAAAACTCTCTTTTATTATTTTTAGTACGGTATATAATACACAAACAATATAAAATTAGTAATATTTTTTGTATAGTTTTTATATATAATCGAAATTTCTATTTGAAAATTTCTCAAGTTACCGAAAGGCCGTGAATACACTTCCTTGAAAATTATATGTTTGTTCCTAAATGCAATAATAATAGAAAGATATTCTCTATGTAGAAATGGAAAATAAACAATGGAAGCAAAAGTGGTAATAGAATGGTTGTAAACATCTATGTAGCCAAAGTTTAATCTATGTGACAAACCATTTTGAAATTTAAAATCCCATTTTCACCATCTTTCTTTCACAATTTTTTTGAAGGTATAAATAATTTACACCAGGATGGAAATTTATAACTCAAGAGATTTAGATTTTAAATTCCCTTTAAGTGCTCGCACCTATGAGGCAAATCTTTATCCCAATCCAATGTACCACATGACAAAGGCAAGTGAAAATATATTTTAAACTCTTGAAGATCATATTTTATCATAACATTGTTAATTCCTAAAGAAAAGGGGGGTTTTAGCTTAAGGTATGATCTCACCTGGCAGTATGTAGTGCTGGAAGAGCGGTGGTAGGGGCGGAAAGGCCGGTTAGGTTCACACCATCGTGCTTTAGCATTCACCGATCCTAGGTGGCCGCCCATGTGGCAAAAGAAAAGAACGGTAGTTAGCAAATTTTAGGGAGCTACTTTTCAGTGAACTACGAGAAAAGAGGAAGTCGGTAGTTAAGACCAAGTGGCTTTTAAATCTACGAATATGGACATTTCAGAAAGGTAACTCCGGTTTTATCTAAAAGAGGGCACTACATGTCATTACGAAAGAGCGTTTGCCGACGCGGCCACAAAGAGCGCACTGTAATTCCTATGTCGTCGCTCAAAGACTCCGGAACTACGCAAAATCATCGGGACCCAAAGAGCTCCGATTGTGCAAGACCCTGCCTACAAATGCAACACTGTTCAATTAAATCGAGTGGAATCACGTACCTGGATTGTTGCTTGAAGTCATCGTCGAGGTATTTTTTTTTATCACTCCGTTGTCAAGCTGCACTGTTCTGTACTGTGCTGCATATGCTTCAATGCGTTTCCCCTTGGGTTGTTCGTTGAATGGACTTGATTTTTTTTTCCAAATTACGTTCCTCTGTGTGAAACAATTGCCTGACCTTGACGGTGGTACTGGCCACGTCTTTGCAATTTCAAGTACGGCATTTTTGTTTTTGAATTGTTGGCATTCAGTTCTGTAATGCTGTCCATGAACCATGGTTGTGAATCAAAGTCCGTACAGATCCACAGTTATGCTTCATTTTTTTCTCAAATTGCCTCTGCCATGAGAATATGACACTTGCATTTAATATTCTTGAGACAAGCAGATTGCGCTTGTGATAGTATCCATGAGATTGACCGTCATGAATCCAATGTTATTATCGCAGTGCTATCTGATGTTTCTTTTTCTCATGGACACTGTGCGTGACATTAGAAACACGCTGCAATATCACTAGGTCTGCCACAACAGTTCATGAGGTTCAAGGTTTTTCAATACTGTTCCTAACCAATGCTTTGTTCACGCAGAATATTGTCATGGAAAACCGCCTGGATTCTCAAGGTTATGGAGCCCCGATTAGACCCACAGCCATGCCCGTCAGTGGTATGTTATTACAATCCTTTGTTGTTTTGTTATTTTCTTTCCATATGACATGAGAATTAAAAAAAATAGGGTGTTGCGCAATTGGACTATAGCAAAACATATATATTAAGAATTGGTAAAATTTAGTTTAGGGTTTACTGTGCGCACGGCCTCGTACAAAATAGACCTGCACAGCACAAAACAACTCTCCGATGCTTTAGTAAGAATTTGTTTAATGTATGAAAAACATATTTGAAGAAGTTTCTGTAACATCAATAGTATTTGCGCAACAGTTTCAGGAAAATGGACCTGCACAGCACAAAACAACTCTCCGATGCTTTAGTAAGAATTTGTTTAATGTATAGAATTGAAATGAAAGGAATGTTAAGTATCAAAAGCATTATGTGTGCGCTACATTTAGAAACATGTTCACTAATTATACAATTGCAACACATTCTATACATGTTCATTAATCATACAATTGCAACACATTCTATACATGTTCAGTATTCATACAATTGCTTATACAGGGGTGATGGGGAGTTTCGGACACACACGCCCTCCCGCTCGCGGATGTGCTACGGTGGGCGTTGCTCGGCCGGCTCCTGCTGCGGTTGCAGCATCTCCAAGCCAACCAAAACGAGCTAGGAAAGACCGGGGACCGAACTGGGTGCCCCAAGAGATATTTTTCTTAATCGAGGCTAAACGTGACCAGTTTTTAGAAGAACTTGACACTGCGGATGGCCGAGACTTAATGACTCCCGAAACGACGAAGTGGAACCGTGTTTCTGAACACGTGATGCGTGGTGGATACTCGCCAATTCTAAGAGACGGGCCGCATGCAAAACGAAATGGAACCAGATCTTGCCAGACTACAAACGCATAGCAGATTATTTGTACAGAACGGGTCGAAACGTACCTGAGTATTGGGATCTTACCGGTGGTGAGCGCAAAGCCGAAGCGTTGCCGCGTCAATTCGCGCAAGATGTCTTCGACGCGATACACGAATGGTATGGGAACAGACCGCAGATGCAACCACCACACGTACGCGACATGCTAGCACCCAATGATGCAACTTATCGAAGGCCTCAACACGCAGAACAACATGCAGAAGAGGGGGATAGTGAACCTGACTGCGAGGATCCTTTGCAGATGTCTCAGCCCGAGCCATTTGACAGTACCGAAGGTTCCACACCACCGAGGTCGCCCCGAATGGCCACTACTGCACCTGCTGTCAGATCTGCTTTCACTGATACCACTGCAAGTCCAAGCTCACGACAACCTTCAAGGCTGCCCCCAGGCATAACAACTCACATTCTGAGCTCATCCGATACATCTCAACACGTTGTGTATAGGCGTGTTGGGAACACATGTGTCCGCCGTAAGAGCGTTTCGGGTCACACAGTTATTGCCGACGCTACCAAAGCCACTGGAGCGCTTATGGCAACCCAAATGCAGGAGATCGCGGATGCAAGCCGCGACTTAGAACATTCAAAAATTGAAGTTCAACTTAAATTGTTCACTGAGCAGATGGAGTATCAAAGAGAAAAGGATCGACGGCTTTACGAAATGCCACAATTGCAAATGAAAATGCCCATTTGGCCATTTTAAAGCAAGGGGAGATGGTGAGTTGCTTGGCGCAACTATCAACAGTAATAGGCCACAGCTTGAGCATGACAAGCGCTCAAGGACTGCCTCCAATGCCACACGGTGGCCACACAGGCTTCCCTACTTCAACAGGCTACATCTATGCTTCACTAAACAACACCGCTGGTACTACTGTAGGCCTACCACAGCATCTGACTTCTCCCTCCAAAGGAACCGCCCCAACACCTCTGGCCTCTACCTTCATCAGCCCGAGCCTACCACAGCATGTAACTGCTGCCTTCCATGGACTTAGTACTCTCTCTAACACAGCATCTACCTTCTACAGCCAAGTGCACCCGGGTCTTACAGCAACTGCAACCGGCCAACAGAATGAAGGACCTCCCAGCAGGGACAGAACCTCCGGCATCACACCCACAGCGGAGGAGAGAACCCGATCAGCTGCTTCAGGCAGTACGTGTGACGTTGAAAGCTCCAGCAAGACTGAGAGTGACTAGTAGATATCTGAATCCTTCACCCTGCAGTGCAAGAATGCAAGGATTTGCAGTTTTAGCAAAGTGGTTCACTCTTGCAATGTAAAACATATTTGGGATTAAAGTTTGTGATTTACATTGCATGGACATGGAGTTCAAATGTTTTTTGTTTTTATGCAAATGTATAGTGATTAAATTCATTGCATTGGTTCATAGACGAAAGTGTGAAGAGAATTGGTTACCTAATAAGCCGGCTACTTTTGCTGTCGACGCTGCATGCTGAGATAGACACCAAGGCCGGTGCTTTTTTTTGTCGCCATTGGACTTGGTGGAATATCTGCATTGGGATCTCCAACATCATGGGGAACATCTGGATCATCTACCACTTCACCCTCAAGCCCTTCAATATGTAACACTTCTAGCAATTCCTCAACCTTCTCATGGGATTGCCCTAGTAGCACATTATGCAAAATTGCACAAGCTGTGATCACGTCGGGAAGGAATGTCACAGACAAATCTGACTTTTGCAACAACTCACGAAACTTCTGCTTTAAGATTCCGAACGCATTCTCGACTACGCATCGGCCACGGCGCAATTTCCTATTAAACAATGCCTCCGCCACTGTTAACTGCCCATACGTACGGTGAGGAACCATAAGCCACGGAAGAAGGAGATAGCCAAGGTCCCCGATGATGCACGACGTAAACCCATCGTGCAATAGACCAGGGTCCAACAAAGTCCCTTGATTGGCCATGTTGAACAAAGAAGATCGACGCAACATGCGTGCATCGTTAGTTGACCCAGGCATCTCTAAAATTAGGTCAAGGAACCTTTTGTCACTGTCAACAACAGCCTGACAATTAAGAGTATACCCACCAGACTTAAAGTAGTAGTAATCACTAGGCATGTGTCGCGGCTTTGCAATAGAAATATGCATTCCGTCTATCGCCCCTACAATCCCCGGTAACCCACATAGAAGTGAAAAGTTGGTTTGCTTTTCACGAAATCGGTCACCAGTGGGCCAAACTATCTCTTGGCGCATCGTGTCATTAATGGCGTGTACTACTTCACGCAACACTTTTGAGACGGTGCTTCTTCCTATAGCAAACATTTCACTACAAATGGTGAAATTCGCACTATGTGATAGCTTGAAAAGAGTACAAGCTACACGGACGAGGACCGGAACAGCAAGCCTATACTTTGTATCCGCTCTCTCTACATGGAGCCTAAGCAAACCGGATAGGGCAAACACGGCAGGTTTTGTCATGCAAAACATTTGGACCCATCTATTGTTATCGTATTGCTCCATGAAGAATCTGGAAAACCAAGTAGTCGAGTGTGGCTTTACCCAAAACCCCAAATCCTCTTCAAAGAACATGAAAGAGGTACATAACCTGTAGTTGTGCAAGGTTGCACGGAGCATAGCACTTGCGTCTAGGTCGTGGTTCTGGAACCCATGGACAAGAGCGGCCATCTGGTCCTCCGGTTCATCTTCTGCCTCCACTAACACTGGGATCTGGAGGGCCTCATGGATCTTCAGGAGCATGAGTACTAACCACGTACTCCATGCGAGAGGACCTGCCGGATGTGACACGTGATCCATCGACAACCCTCGAATCGCAGAGCGGTGTCTTCTCTGTGAACACCCAACAGAACCCTCCAGTCGATCAGTCCTAAATCCACTGCCCAAAATATCATACGTGTGCAACTTACCGTAAAACCTAAACAACAAATGAACGGAACCCAAACCCTCGGACCCTCTAGCCTATTCTCTTTACATTCAGCATTATAATATGTACAGAGTGTAAAAAAATAAAAAATTGAAACGTACTACTATGCCGGATGTAAAGAGAACTCACCCTGGAGCAGGAGTTTCGGGTTCGTAAACCCTCGTCAGATTGGTGAATCAAGACCTAGCAAAACATGTCCAACCACAAGCATTAGTACATGGCTTTGGATCAACTGCAATGCAATGGCCAACAACGAACCCTAATTCTGGAGAAATTTTTCCAGCGTTTCCACCGTATCGGTGATAAAGCCGTGACACCAAAACAACAGAACTACTGCAACTTTTCTGAAAACCGTGTTGAATGAAAAAAATTAAACTAATGGATCAGAAATGGATCAGAAGAAGCGAAATTGTCTCCAGGTGAAGAAGCTTACCTCAAGATTCTCAAGTGCTGTGTTTTCTCCACAGATTCCTAGACACAGACCTAACACATCATTTAAGCCCCAGGTATTAGTACATTCATATTAATCTACAACCATGCATGAAATAAAACAAACCCTAATTCTGAGTAAATTTTGCCAGCATTTCCATTGTATCAGTGCTAAATCCGTGTCAAGAAAAACAACTACACAATACAGATCCATAAAAAAAATTCATCACCCCCCCAAAACATTGAACACAAAAGAAAAAAAAGGGAAAAAAACGTGAGAGCTTGATGAAGCTTACCTCATGAGTTGCAAGTGTTGTCTCCGTCCACAGCTTGCTTCCAACAAGCCTAGCAGAACATTTACAACCCCCGAACATGTACAACCCCCGAGTAAGCGCGTGACAAAAGCAATTTAAGAGACACTGAAGTCTCTTAGCTGCGCTCAAATTCAATACAATCATGAATGACAGAAACCAAAAAAAGAAAAAAAAAACGAACCAAAATTTCTACCATGCATAGAGATCATCATTTGAATATGTCCAAAAAATTCACATAATTTGGAGGTGTAAGGAAGAAGATATGAGGGTCTCAAGTGACGCCTAATTAGCCTCCTTGCAGATCAAAAAAATTCATCAAAAATCGCACACTTCGTGAAATTTCGATTAGGAAGTACCCAAGGATTCAACTCTCAAAAAGAACCAGGGTCTCTTTGCTGCTTACCTTACAATTCACGGCCCAACAACTTGAGTTTCCTCACTTTCTAGTTCCAAAAGCCGCGTGGTGGCCTCATGGTCCTTTAGGGGTTAAGTTCTAGACTTTATACTCCTACTAAAGTTTCCAAGATTCTCTCCTATGCTCTTGAATGCTCTTTGTTTTCACCCCGGAGAAGTCACTGTCAAGAATTTAGATAACTATGAGAGAACAAATATAGGGTCTCTTTTATTCAGTTGAGATAAAAATTATAAATTTATAAAAGTAATATAGGGTGTTTTAAAACCAATTTGGGAATATTCTAGAATATTCATATAATATGCCCTAAATATAAGATAAATAGTAGAATATTCCAATTATTTCATAGCCATTTTGCAAAATTATATAACACTCTCATTTGTTTACACATAATCAGAGATGGCCATTTTGCAAAACTATCTAATACAACGCTGAATCCATAAATTTTAGTAAACATATGATTTTATTATTTTGGAACGAAGGGAGTATACGAGAATTCTTGCTTTATGTGAACAACCTTTTACCCTCGAGGAAATATTTATTCTCATATGGTTTATTTTTTAAACTCTCCTTAATCCCAAATTTATACTCCAACTTTTGATGTAAATGTACCTACCGAAGGATTCAAACGCCATAACATTTAGTAGCCTCCAAGAAGGCTGCCTTTTAGTTTCATCCACCTTTATATATGAAGTGACCAACGATTTGTAATTGAATGGGCTATTGAATCAAATAAACAATTTCAAGACACTATTGAATTGTGATTGAGTGAGTGCTTTTGATTACTGTTTATCATGGTTAGTTGCTCTTGCTTAATGCCACCTGCCCCCATAGCTACTGATGTGATGTGGAATATTCCACATCATTCTATTGGAGGAAGGCAGTAGTCACAGAAGCTACTGATGTGATGTGGAATATTCCACATCATTCTATTGGAGGAAGGCAGTAGTCACAGAAGCTACTTAATGTTAAGGCTCATGCTAAGGTGGTTACCCCATTACCAAGTGGCGCCTTAAACCAACAGTTAGGGGCATTTTCCACAATCAATGTTGCAATGATGTTGGTTTTAGTATAAGTTACAGTTGGTAATGGGTTCTCTCTTGTTAGTTTTAGTATATGTAAGTGTGGTTATGGGTTCGTTGTTGTTGGTTTAAGCATCTTTATTGTGTGCAATACAAATCTTCTTTAAACAGAAAGAACTCTACCTATGTGACGTGAATGGGATGTGTCATATTTCAACTTTGAAAATTTATAACTAATTCATTCTTCATCCAAAAACCATGTTTCAACTTGTGTTGAAATCTATTTCTTTTTGCCTAACTCTTAAAAATAACAATACTAAATAATATCAATGTCTCATATCCGTATTTCTTATTCACTTGGAAATGGGGTAACCACCTTAACCCTTAAACGTCAAAGTAAGCCCTATGGGCTTATTTATGAGAGAATAATGAAGAAAAAAATAGATTTTCTCAACCAAATCAAGCGAGGATTGGTGCGTTGGAAAGCTACTGAAAAAGCGATCTAGATTCCAAATTTGCGCTTCATATGAGAGATTGTGGAATCATATGTAAGCAATCAAAGTCATTAAAATGAACTGGATTTAAGGTTGGGGCAGATGAGGTCGTTTTTTGAAAAGTGCCGCAGTGCTACAGTGCTGGCTAATAGTGCCCAGTAGAGCCGTTGTTTCAAATTTTTCGTTTTTTTATTTTTATTTTTATTTTTATTTTTCCTCCGAAAATTTAGATGCCTTCCGGGCTGCCCCGCCCAAGCCCTCTTGACGTTTAAGGGTTAACTTGTTATCAAGAGACGCGGTTACCCGGGTAATGTCAGGGTATACGCATACACCCGCCCGGGTAGAACCTCAACCCGGGCCGGGCAGGGTGTAGATCCCTCTTGCGTCGCCCGCGCAGGCTCACGCGCTGCTTTACGACGGGGCCTTCGCCGTGTCCATCGTCACGCGCGCTATTGCTCTCCGACTGGCCATGGCCGAGCATGGACGGAGCCCTGTGCCGGGCATGGAATTGCTTTTGCTTCCTCACCGGCTGCACCAAATCCGGAGCCCCTCCTTCTCGGAACTACAGTAGGAAGCTGCTTCTCGGATCGGCTGCCGGCATTTTTCAACTCGGACCCATTTCATTGCAGCGGATACAGTGACCACAACAGTCAGCCCTAAGTTAGAGTTCTAAGCCAGCTAGAGTCCGCGTGAGCCCCGCTCATTCCGCGTTTCGGTCTGTCATTCTTTCGATTTTTTTTGCACTCCCAATTCAGTTCATTCCAGTCGCTAATGGCAGTATCTCCGTTTTCGAGCAAGCTTGCTTTCTTATGGGACTTTCCTGTGCGGGTTTGATTTTTTTTTTTGTGCAAGTATGGTGCTCAGGATTCCCGATTAGGATTTTGAACGTAAACCTCTGTTCTCTTTAGGGTAGTAGAATGGCTTTTTGTTTAGGTTTGCGTGATGCTGTGGAGCAGGGGAGATTTAGGTTTGATTTTTGATCTCGTTAGGTTTGTGGTAAGTCGGTGAAGTGGAATCTGCAATTATGGAAGCTCCAGATGGCGAGGCGCGGGTGCTGGCGACAGCGCAGCACATCGTGAAATCGCTGGGCACAACCGACACGGCCATGACGGATGACATGTTGCACATTTTGTCGAAGTTCGATCACCGATTCTCGAGCATGAATTCCAAGGAGGATCTCATCATTCCCGAGCCTTCGAGCTCACAGGATTCCGATGTGGATCAGGAGCCTTATCCGCCTCCTCGGAGCACCCGATCGAGCGTCCGAAACTCCAGCCACGCGAGAGCTAGCAACTTCGCCTTGGATGCCGCGGAGAATGTCGTGCTGCAATGGGCGAAGTACTCAGATATTCAAGCGAGGCAGAAGTGGATCTTCGAAGGCTCCGAGGACGACTCCGTGCAGTTCTTGGATGCTGTTGATGAGATCGTGAACCAATTGGAGTCTATGAGAGGGATTAACCGAGATCCTGGTACATTGGAACGCGCTCAAAACTTGCATCAGACTGCTCTTCAGAGATTAATCGAAGAGTTTCGACATATGTTAGATGTTTACAGTGAGAAAGTGGACCCTGATTGGTTGTTGGACTCGCTGGCTGCTGGCTACTTCCGAACTCCTGTGAACGATGTTGTGGATCCGGAGGACTCCGGAAGTGATGTGGAGGATTATGACGAGGAAGATGAGGATGTTCCTGTTGCCCAGCCTGTGGATAAGATTGAGACTGCGGTCGATTTGGTCCCTCCTCAGGTGGCAGCCGATCTCACTGATATTGCCAAGCGTTTGGTTCGAAGCGGAGATTTCAAAAGGGAGTGCATGGATTTGTATGTGAAGAAACGGAAGGTTGTTCTGGAAGAAAGCTTGTATGAGCTCGGCGTGGAACGCGTCACAATTGATGAGGTGCAGAAGATGCAATGGGAGGTTCAGGAGGACAGGATTAAGAAATGGAACCAGGCTATGAATGTGGGAATGAAGGTGCTGTTTACCAGCGAAAAGCAGCTTTGTGATGAGGTAAATTTACATTCATCTCAATATCATTTTAACAAAGTTGTTACGTAGGCAATGATCTGATACGTTGCTTGCAATGGATGTTACTTGGGAATATCTCTGAAGTCTCTCTTATTGTGCGAACCCAGGTATTTTCACCACCTCTGAGTGAAAACATCTTCAACGACATTGGTAAAGGGCCTATGATGCAACTGCTCAGCTTTGGGGAGGCCATAGCTATAATTCGACGGTCTCCGGAAAAGCTCTTCAAGGTACTTGATATGTATGAAACATTACGAGACGTCCTCCCTGAATTGGATGTTCTTTTTGCTGGAGCATGTGGTGCAAGCGTCCGGTCAGAGGCCGAAGGAATTCTTATGCGTTTAGGAGAAGCAGCAAGAGGAACCTTCGGCGAATTTGAAAACGCCATTCAGAGAGATGCTTCAAGGACGCCTGTCCCGGGAGGGGCTGTGCACCCACTCAACCGGTATGTGATGAATTACATCAAGCTGTTGTGTGACTATACCGACACTTTGAAGCAGCTATTCGGGAAAAAGAAGGAGGTTCCAAAGTTGTTAGGGGATGATCCTGAGTTGCCTGAGTATGGAGACGAGGACAGAGACAGAGAGGAGCTTTCACCCTTGGCTGTGCAGATCAACTGGTTAATGCACGTTCTTCAGAACAATTTAGAAACGAAGTCGAAAATCCACAGGGATCCTGCGCTGAGCAGCTTATTTCTAATGAACAATGTATATTACATGGTCCAGAAGGTGAAAGACTCGCAGGTTAGGGCGTTGATAGGGGATGACTGGGTGAAAAAGCATACCAGTATGTTACGACAGCATGCAACAAACTACCAGAGGGCTGCTTGGAGCAAGATCTTAGCTTTTTTGAAAGATGAAGGAATTCAGAATCCGGGCATGAGCAGTGGCGTTTCTCGGAACACTCTAAAAGACAGGTTGAAGAACTTCAATGCTGCGTTTGATGAAGCCCATCGCATCCAATCACAATGGGTTGTGTATGGTGATGAACTGCGTGACGAATTGAGAATCTTTATCGCTGAGAAGTTGATCCCAGCATATCGAGGCCTTGTTGGGCGTTATGGACACTTCATTGAGACAGGAAGGCACCCAGAGAAGTACATCAAGTACCAAGTGGAGGATCTTGAGTCTGCTATTGGGGACTTTTTTACGGGACCTAAGTAGTGTGCTTCTTAATCTTCACAATACGGAAGGCTACTCATACCAGTACTTCCTGATCGTGAAAGTTACCAGAAGTTGGTGCCTTAGTTCATGATGTAATCATTCGCTAAACTCCTGTTGTAATTGCTTGCAATCGGTAGCTGTAATGTAGTACTCAGTGTAGGATCTCTTATTAGTAGGAATGACTGTCTGCTATGAACAGTCTTTAGAGGTACTAACCAGTGATGATCACTATTTCGGGTTTTAGAATCCTGTCATATTTGGATATGAACGTTTGCCCAATCTCCGCTATTGAATTCTCCCTGCATATTTGTACAGGTTTAGGTTCAGAGGGGACGTTTATTGTGCAGGTTTATCATGTTGGAGGTTGGTCGGAGTTATATCACGTCTTTACTGTGTATGATTTTCTACCACGATGCCTAGCTTATTGGATCCGTCTCATGCAAAGTATGCTGCCGGAAAACACAGATTATACTGTTCCTTCAGTCCCATCTCGTCATCAAATGCCTGTCCGTCAATCATGGGTGAGAGATTTAGAAGATGCAGTGAGAATATGGTTTTTCCCAAGTCCTTGTTCATACTGCCATGGTCCCTGAAATGTGTGTTTAGGCTCCCTTTCTTTTCCTTGCAGAGCTGGTTGTTATGACGGATGCTTTGACGGCCGTTTCCTGACCACTTGTTGCTTCCAGCACAGTTGGCAATTTGCAGGTGGAATACCGACCACCAGAGAAAGTAAATTGTACCTGCCTACTCTGGGTATGTTAAAGACTTACACTCCTGGCTTGGATCTTGAATATTCTGTCAGCATCGTTTTTTGAATGGGCTCCCTTACTGGTTACCGTCAATAAGAGAGCTCCTTTTTTCTCGTCGTGTAGCTAACTGAAGTGGTTAAAGCTATCGTATAACTTGTACATCTCTTTTGTGCAGATTCAATTGTAACGTAGTCCTTGGAAAATGAATGTCTACCGTAGTCTTGAATAAGTTAAGTATTACTTTTATCATGTACTTGCTTGTGGACATATGTTTCCCTACCCGTGTTGCTGATGGTCTGCATTTGAATTGAATGCTGAGCTTGACACGCAGGAATTTAGTCTGGCTGCTGACTACTGTAGACTGTACTACAGTAGTCATTGTCATCGTTGGACTTGGTTGTATTCTATTGTTTTTCTATTGTTTTTATTTGAGGCTCTCAGAGGCGGGGCCGCGGGGGATAAGCATTATAAAACTACTTGTTATCCGTTGCTGGCGATTTTAATACCTCCCAGGCTATTCACTCTACAGTTGTAGCTCAAACAGCCTGTTCGTGTCCCTAAAGCATCTTGAAATGATCTGCTGCTGCACCGTCGTCAGTTGTTGTTACTTCAAGCCTGGCAAGGAATGGGGCGAATTGGCAAGCTGTCTGCCCATGCAAGCTTTTGTCCGACGTTGATGATTTAAAGTAGCTCAGTAGGATCAGCTGGTAGGCCCTCTCTCCGTCCAGAGTTCGGTTACTTTTACTTAATACTCCTCCGTCCCACAATAAGCTTCCTCAACCCTCAAAATAGGAGAATTAGGAGAATTAACTTCGATGTTGTAGTCCAATGATGTGGACCTTGAGTACAATCCCCGTCTCTAAATCCCCCGGTGGTCTTGAATGCGGGCACTATTCATCTACCCCTCCTTTTTCTGGAATTTCCATTTTGGGCACCTTTAGTGCTTTTTTTGGCAATTTTTTTTGGTAATTTGGGGCTGTAGGCCCCAAATTGTCCTAGGGGGACCTACTTGGGAATAAAAAACCATTGGAGGGAGGGGTTGTTTTTTTAGGTGGGGCCTCAATCGGACAAAAATAGGGGTCACTTTTGTCCCCATTCATTCAAGACCACCAAGGGTTCTAGAGAAATCCGAGTACAATGGTGTGGACCACTGTTTGGAACACTTTTTGAGCCAACCAATCAATTTCCTTTATTTTCCCAAGCCAATTGGTTTTTTTAAGAATATATCTCATATATTTCTTTTATAAATATTAAATATAACTAATTTTTAGTCATTTAGTTTGGTTTTTTTCCTCTATTTCTGAGATTCAACTAGTTATTTTGGAAAATCAACTGGTTGACTTGTAACTAACCGCCAGTTCTTTCCGGGCTCTGGTGTGGACGATGAGCGAGTAGGAGTAGCAATTTGAGCAATCACGAAGCTTATTTGAGTTATCCGTAAAGGCAACATGAGGTAGCTTGTTTGCTACCTTGTGATTTTCATCTTCAAATAGAAATCTCTGTCATAGATTGTTACAAGGAGCCAAACCGCTTGGTTTTGGGAGAGCATGAGGTTGGTGTGGGTGCACCTAGAGATTCCACCATAGGAATGCTTGTGCCGTATGGGGGAGCTTCTCTTGCATTAGGGAGGTTCAAGGTTCAAATCTCTTTGACAACGCAGTGTGTTGTGATTGGTCGAATAAAAAGGGGCCAAAACTTGTTTTCGCCGCCTTTCAAGCTAAAAAATTAGTTATGCCTTGTCTTTCCTCTTGTGGAAATTTTTTGCTCGACTTTATGGATAACTCTATTACGGGAAAATTTTGAAAGGGAATCAGGAAGCTTATTATGGAACACATGGAGTAAGGTAGAGGGACCTTATTCCATTTCCACAACTCAATTCCATTCCATAACAAGGGCCACTATATTGCATTTAAACCATTTCTTCAACGGGATCTCACTACATGAAACTTTGAGTATTACCTTCTTGGTTGAGGTATTTCTCATAGTAATGACCCTAATTCATTCATTTCATTGATTCTTACAGCACTGTTGTAAACCCACATGCATTCACCAATTGAGGTTTTTTTTCCAAGTCATGTTTGGACACTCTGCACGGTGGATAGGTATCCGATTTTCGATTTTGTATAAATCTTTTTCAAAAGAAATAAAGTAATATATTTTCTGAAATTTTGTTTTGGGTGAGTGTAAGTCAATCATTTTTACCTTCCTACACTGCCCAAAATTCCTCTACCTTCAGTTACTGTGCTGATCAAGCCAGTTCAAACTGAGAGAGAGAGAGAGAGGAGTTGCATTTAAAGCCATCAACCTCTGTACTGATGAAATCTATCCCTTTTGTAATAAAATCAACTGAATATATGCACACTGGCACAATTGTGCACATGGAGATTTCCAATCAACTTACGACAATCTGCCAATCCCGGCCATCAAGCCTATCAATGAGTGACAAGCTGTCCACTGTCGCCAGGCCATGGCATTTGAATGGGCTAATGCAACCATCCCATCATCATGGGGTCGGATGGGATGCAGTCATACCACCAAAATGACATCAAAATTACGTATGCCACGGTGACGTAGGGATTACATCAGAAAATTTGGGTCAGACTATTTTGGTGCCATTTTGACACGAAAGGCCTCATACATGTCATTTTAATGACATTTTATCCATACTAGGTTGGTATGGAGGTTGGCACCAAATTATCTTAATTGCATTTCAATGCACCATCATAGCACCATGTTCACATGCCTTGAAGTTCCTGATGTAGTGCCATTTTGACGTCATTTTGATGTAAGCTTCACATTCATGTTATATAGGTCATTCTAATGTAAGGTTAACATGTATCATTTTCATATTAAGTTCACATCATTTTGACTTGGGGCATGTTAAGTTTGCATCATTTTGACATCAAAATGGCACTAATTCCTACATCACTGTGACATATGTCATTTTGATGTCATTTTGACATCAAGATGACCCTTTCTAAGTTTATTGATGAGGGTATTTTTTTTTCATTTTTCATCAAGTGCCAAAGTGGCAATATAAAATGTTATAGTGGTGCTCCATATTTCAACATTCATTCACATGATTATTGAATAGAAAAATATCACATACAAGTATTGATGATTTGATATTATTTTCATCCACAATTTAGAGATTTCATGCAAGATTGTTTTTTAACCCCTAAACGTCACAACGTTCAGTTTCTAAACGACTAACACATTCAAACTCACCCTACGTTCTCATCAATGCTTAAATGAAAGTCATTCAATTTATTTTGGAGATACTTCACCAAGTTGTTGTCCTATTTAATGGTTGGATTTAGTGATACTTAAGTACATATTTTTTTCTAAAATTACAAATGTAGAAGTATGTCAAGTTGTTGACCAAGCCAAAATTGCATTGACTGTAGTTCAAAAGTGGCCTTGCAAAAATGAGGTCATAGATTTAAAGAACACAAGAGTATCTCATTTCAAATTCATTGCAAAAAAATTTACTCAATAAATATTACGATTTTTTTTGTAATAAAATTCATAAGGAATTTTTAATTTTAACTTTCATATTTTTAAATAAAATATCGGTGATAGTATTGGTAAATCGAACCGTACGGATGGATTCTAAAATTCAAAATCTAGAACTTTCCTTTGTATATCAATTGCAAATAGCACTTCATGATGATTTTCTCAAATCATCAATTCCAAAAACATCCTGGTACATTAGAGTTAACCGAAAAGAAGCTCCCAAAGAGGAAACTCAGCTCAAACTCATGTTAGACTCGTTTTGAGTTGAAGAAAGCTCCAAAACTGAGACTAAGCCGAGTTTCTAAATTCTTTAAAACAAGCACCTGACAGTATCTTAGTTGTAGGACCCTCAGTTGCGAACACGTTCCCCCAACCCTCAGTTGCTATTCAATTCGAGACCAAGTTACTATTCATTGAGAATATGTGACAATGGATCTTATTTTTAGTGACAAGACTCTTGTTTGACTCATGTTGCAACCTCTTTTGTTTTTGGTTAACTCAATTTAGGGGTTAATTTGAAGTTTTATGGCAAAAAACTTCATTGATTTTTTTGCCATTTTAAAACTAGATTCTTTTTTTGGGGGTGCAATTTGACACTATTTCGCCCCAGAAAAATGCCTTGAGTGACACACAAGAGGGGCATTTTGCACAGCAGGGCTAGCCTGTCCCAAAATGGCAGCTAGAAAATCAACCTGGTTATGGTAAGGTGTTCAATAATGGCTCAATTTTCAGCACGTAAAATCAACAAGGATGTCACCAGTACAAGCAATTTTTGTGCATGGGGAAAATTAGTAGAAAGATAGAGCAAGTGGAATCATCATTTTTGGACTCTTCTACAATGAGTTATGAATTTTTGAAATTGGAAATATAGGTGTTCCTAAAATGGTGCCCTAAAGTGACACCCTATAATGTTTGCAGTAAGTACATGACACTATTGCATGGGGAAGCTATTATGTACCTCTGAGTGAAGATTACTAGAGCTCCATAATGGGACCTGCTCCATTTTAGATCACTCTACCATAACAGTTCCATAAACTTGTGATTATTTCGGTGCAGCCCCAAATCACTGACCCAAATCACTGACGCAGTTCGTGCTTAGAATATCCAAGACGGACTTTTCCTGTTACGACTAATTTGGGTAGATGAAACTGAAAAGGATATCTTTGCCTCCACTCGTGGTGGACAACAGGCAATTATCATAACTTAACCTCAACAAAACTCTGATGAAGGTTGGTAACCCATCGTCGTCGTCACCATCATCACCACGGCCACCATTCATGCTAAATTGGTGATCATCAACCAAATGCCCATCGACGTAATGGAACCCGTAAGAAGAGCGTTCCCACCATTGGTTGGTACTTTATTTCTACATACTACACCCATTATCACCTTTAGTCCCAGAGTCACAATTAGTCCAATTGGACTAATTCTGGTATGCACTATCCAAATTAGTCTGAGGATGTAATTACAAACTATTATTATTTTATTTAGATTGTAATATTTATTTTCAAAGAACTTTAAATAGTATTTTCAGAATATTTTATTCATATTTGGCATGGTAATTTGGACTAAATTTTTTGTATAGAGCACACTATACCTACATTATCATAATTACTATAAGTTATCTCAATTACTCTGACTCGGACTTTCTTTTAATTCTACGATTAGTTCGAGTTTTCGTTACTAGTTCAAGTTGGACTAAAGATGATAATGCTGAGTGTAACCATATTCCTTTTGGTTGGCGAAATTTACACACTTACTAGGGCTTGCAACTCCAGGTTTCAGCACAGTGAACAATCCGATCAACAATTTGTAGTGTTGTGGAGATAAGCTTGCCTACTAGCCCTGCTGATAAGTTTGGACCCTTGCAGTTTAAGGTGTCGTGGCACAATGAAGCTCTATCTCTGCATCTACTTGTGGCCATGACAAAAACTTCCCCACAATCTGTCTTTGTCTAACAATGACAAACAAGACCAAAAATGACAATGTCTTGTTGAAGAGGAAGACAACAAAACAAGGAAATGCACTATGCGAGCATCTGATGAAATCTAGTGCCCCGTACATTTATATTGGGACGGACCTTTCCATGTGAGCATCTGATGAAATCTAGTGCCCCGTACATTTATATTGGGACGGACCTTTCCATATGCAGGACATGTGGCTAGCAAAATATTGATGTTGTACCCATTTATATTGGAGTTGTTTTTAACTTACATGTGTCCTATATTCATACGATAGTGATATTTGTAATGCTCCATAGTCCATATTTCTCGGTTTGACAAACTTGCCAAGCATATCCCAAAACACATTTATTTCAAAACCCATCACCACAAAACCTAAACTACAATATTCATCGACAATGTTCATTTTTTGAGATTGGTGAATTATGCCTCATATTTTTTGAGATTGGTTCTATGTGGACTTCCTTTTGTTCAAATTTATTTGTTTTTTACCAACACATGTAACATTCTTTGTTCATTTTGGTGGTTTAAAATTTAGTTCCATTTGGATTGTATTTTTTACAACATGATTGATTGAATTTGTCATTTTAAAATCATTAAACTTTTGTCCTCTAGGGGTTACTAGATTTTGGTCTTTAGTTGTAATGGCAAGATAGGCATAGGGTAAATTGTTCCAAGACTTGTTCCAATGGTGAGAATTTTTGTTGAAATTGCTAAAGTATACTGAGAAATTTTAGCATATTAGAGTTATCCTTTAACTTAAAAAGATTGAAAACCCTAAATTGATTTCAAGATTCGAGCCATCAAAGTTTCAACTATTTTGAACATGAATCAATATGAAATTAACTTGTAAGATTTCATGCAAAGTGTTCAATTTTTTTAACTTAAAGGATAATCTTATTGTCAAAAAATATATAATATCAACAAACTATCAATAATTTCTAAGATTTACAAAAAAATTGACTCATGTTCATCATTGCATTAAGTGCCCTATACTATTTGCAAGTGTAGAGATGTGAAGTTGGGCGCAAATTGTTTCAATTCTACTTTATCTTATTTCGGGGGGAAATTGAAAAAATGGATTTATATATTTTAAAAAATAAAAATAAAAGCTCATTCCCATACTCACTCACTTGAAACAAAGCACTCCAAACCTCAACTCAAACCCTCACCCATCATCAAATCCACTTGGTAATTTAACTCATCCCTGGAAAACATGAAACTTTGACTGATTTGAACTTTGAGAAATCAAATAACTCAAGTCACCTAAACCTTGTCAAGTGGACCCCACATCCTTGACCCTACAGGATTAGAAAATTACCTAATGCAGTACAAAGATATCAGTTTCCAAATTATATTTTCACTCCGAACCATCCTTTCTCAAATGGTAATCGTATTGAAGAAAAAAATTGGAATTTTGTTTTACAAACAAAGAAACAAATAAGAAATTTTACATCACCTTCTTTGTCTTTTTTGTCTCCTTTGAATCTTTTTTGTTAATTGTCCATTTGTTTGTAAACTTCTACATTTCATTTTTAACAAAAAAAACCCTCTTAAATAAATAAATACTAAATATCACATAGACTCAATAAGTCAAATTGATTCTCACACTAAGACAAGAATGTTATGGAATACATCGGGTAAACCATACCATATCAGGGAGAGGTGCCCTTTCAAATTTGGACGCAATCGCGTAACGAAAAAAATGGCCTAACAACGCGCAAAATGATGACTAATAGTTGACGGACACTCCTGGAAATGAAACTAGGATATAATGAAGTATACAACAACAAAAAAAGGAAAAAAAAAAGATAACCTGAGGAAACAAAAGCAAAAGATATGGTAGAGAAGGACACCAAGTCAAGGCAAGCGTGCCCTTACCCAGTCAACCCACCCGTTTTGGCTCCCATTTCCACTGTCATTTCCCGGTTCAGTAACATCCCTGTTCACACCGTAGGTATACTAGAACAAGACTTTTCATCATCAACACTGCCTTCTTCTACCTCAGTTATGTTATAGCCCTGTTCACACCGTAGGTCTAGAACAAGACTTTTTCATCATCAACACTACTGAGCTTCATCGTCTTCTTCACCTCTTGCATTGCCTTCTCTCGTCTTTCCTAGTTTCCTTGCTTCTTCATCATCGTCATCAGCTCCTCTTCATCTTTGGAGCTTTATTACTACGCTCTCTCTTGAAACTCATGCTTACCAAAGCAACAAATCTGAGTCTTGTTGCCATTCTGTGTTTGTGTGTTTGTTGCAAAAGAAAAAAACATTTTTGCTCTCACTCACTCAACAGACACCACAGACAGAGTTGAGTTGTTGTTGCCACAAGAATTCCAGGAAAAACGGGTCTTATTGTTTGGAGGGGAAGCTTTACCGCATTGGTGTTTCAGATTTGAGGGTTTTTGGAAGCGGTGGGGTTAGTCGGCAGGGATGCCCAGGTTTTGCGGGCGTTCGTGGTGCGCTGAAGACCGAGATCTCGGCGATTGTTGGAGTTTTGTTTGAGTGCCAATGCGTGGCGGAAACCGAAGAAGAATTTGTGACCGTTGGAGAATCAACAGACTACTGTAGGGTTTGAATTAGGACGAAGTTCTGGCGTCCAAGGATCATGCGATAAGGCTGAAGAAACATCCTAGGAACAAAACCATTAAGCTTTCCAGGCTGAAGAAGGCCTCGTCGTCGTCGTCGTCGTCGCCGTCGCCGTCTCCCATGGCGGTGCTGGACGGCGAGGCGCGGGTGCTGTTGACGGCGCAGCACATCATCAAGGCGCTGGGGACGTCGGACGCCATGACGGACGACATGATCTCCGTGCTGTCCAAGTTCGATCACCGATTCTCCAACATGAACGACGAGCGGCGATCCTCGTCCGATCCCTCGACCTCCCACGACGAGGATACTTTCTCGTCCCGCGTGATGAATTCCGCGCTGGAGGATGCGGAGCGCGTGATTGTGCACTGGGACATGGGCTACCCCAGCGAGGCCGGCAACAGCCGCTGGATCTTCGAGAGCTCGGAGGAAGACTCGAGAACGTACCTTGATGCTGTTGATGAGGTCCTCACCGAGCTTGAGAGTATGAAAATCCACAACCGCGACCCCAAGCTCCTGGAAGAAGCCCAGCACCTTCTGCAGCTCGCCATGGAGCGTCTCGAAGAGGTAACTTACATTGCATGGATTGATTTTACTGTGTATTTTCTGTAGTGAAGGAAAATTGAACTCCCTGTTGTAAATCATCTGTTCGTGTGAAAATGACTTCAGTTCGACAGTGTTCGTCTTGTATTACCGAACAAGAGCTTTGAAATGATGTATTGCAATTAGAAAACCGAGGTGGAATGAGAAAATGCCACCGTTGCGAAGTTCAGTGTGTATTTTATGTAGTGTAGGAAAATTGAACCCCCCGCTGCAAATCATCTGTTTGTTTGTGTGAAAATGACTTCAGTTTGCCATGATCGACACTGTTGATCTTGTAGTATAGAACAAGAGCTTTAAAATGATGTATTGCAATCAGAAAACCGAGGTAAAATGAAAAAAATACCACCGTTGCAAAGTTCAGTGATGCAGATGGCCATATTGGGCGTTTTAGACGCTTAGGGGTTAAACATACCAGGGCCTCCCTCATCTCGTGTTGGTTGTTTGACTGATTTTTCAAATCTTCGAGTTGATTGCATACTCGTCACTTGGACAACATTTTAGTAGGTTGGACAGGCATTTTGGTAGACTGGACTTTGTGAAAGATCTTTCCTGCATACCAGGGCCTCCCTCATCTCGTGTTGGATGTTTGATTGACTGCAGGAGCTTCGGCATATGTTGGAACGGTACACGGGTTTTGTGGATCCTGACGTGCTGATCGACTCGTTTCACAATGAAGAAGAGGATGAAGAGGACGAGGATGATGACGAGGAAGATGAGGAGGATGATGAGGAAAGGCTGCCTGTTTCGACGTCGAGGAAATTGGAGCGGACGCAGAGCCGGGTGGTGGCGCTGCTGCCTGCGCAAGCGGCGGAGGATGTGCTTGGCATTGTGACGCGCTTGATTGCGGGCGGGTTCAAGAAGGAATGTGTGCAGGTGTACATCAGCTCCAGGAAAATCGTGTTGGAGCGCAGCTTGCAGGCCTTGGGCGTGGAGCGGCTGAGCATTGATGAGGTGCAGAAGATGCCGTGGGAGCTTCAGGAAGTTCAGATCAAGAAATGGAACCAGGCCATGAAGGTTGGCGTGTCCGTGTTGTTTGCCAGTGAAAAACAGCTCTGTGATCAGGTAAAAACTTCCTCACGCACGCTTGCTTGCTTGCATTTCCAACGCTTTAACCCCTAAAGGACCAAGAAGCCCGAATTGGACCTCATGTTTTTTTTAGCATTTTTGAGTTATCCTATGTGGTTCAATTTTATTTGTGTTTTGACGAACACTTACAATGTTCTTCTCTGATTCCGGTGATATAAAACTTGACCCCATCCGATTTGTATTTTTTACAATATGATCAATTGAATTTATCATTTTGAAACTATGAACCCTTATTTCTTCAGGGGTTACAGTCGGTAAAGTTAGAAGCGGTTTAGATGTCGGTAAAACAAGCTCGAGGAGACTTGACCAAATTTTCCCTCTGGTAGCGACATTCCTTTTTTCGTGTTATAATCTGCCTGTCGGTAGAGCCTTTTTCAATTAGATGATGATTCCCGTGTTTAGTTTCATATTTCTTTTGACGAATTAGTGTTCAAATTTGACATGTGGAAGATGTCCAATCAGATTAGTGTACACAACCAGATTAGATCAGAGAACGTGCAATTACAGAGCGTCGTTAGAGAGGGTTGTAAGTGATGATCCTTTTGTGCAGTCGGTGTGGGTGGAGCCTTGTCAATTGGATGATATTCCCGTTCTTTTCATGTTTATTTCCTCCCTCGGTAGCTTCTGGTAGTGACACTCCTTTGGGTTATGAGTGTCGGTGGAGCCTTTCTTCAATTGGAGCATGATGATTCCAGTGAATAGTTTGTATTGTTCTGTCACTTCTGTCATCTTTTCTTCTTCCTATACCCTCGGAAGCTTCTGGTAGGGTGGATACTCTTTCTGTCACTTTAATAAGCATTTTAACCAATATTTGTGTAGGACTGTGCTTTCATTGGGAGACAACCGCATTTCCATTCAAATTGATGAGTGGCCATCAATTAATTGTTTATGCTTAAATTCAACTTGCTAATTGAAGTGAAGGCCAATCAAATTAGTATTAGAAGAGATGATTGGTTGTCGGTAACAGGGGGCCAGTCAACGGTATTAGGTCTCTAACGATTTTAGTATCCTCTACCTTCCTGACATCTCTTTTGAGTAGTTGAGTCATGAATGTTGGTGGAGTGGATGATTTGGATCATTTTTGTTTCATGTTTCCTTGGGAGGTTCACATGGGGTTTAAAGTTGACAGTTTTGTTAAAAAAAAATTACTTCTTGTGTCTCCAGGTATTTGCCCCTCCTCTGGCAGATATTTGCTTCAACGACTTTGCCAAAGCGGAGATGATGCAGCTGCTGAGCTTTGGGGAAGCCATTGCGATCTCCCGGAGATCGCCAGAGAAGCTGTTCAAGGTTCTGGACATGTACGACACGCTCCGGGAGCTCATCCCAGAGCTGGAGATCATCTTCTCCGGCACCTCAGGCACAAGCGTCCGGTCGGAAGCGAACAGCGTGCTCTCGCATCTGGGAGAGGCAGCACGGGGCACGTTCACCGAGTTCGAGAGCGCCATTCAACGCGACAGTTCCCGCGTGCCGGTCACAGGAGGATCAGTCCACCCGTTGACTCGTTATGTGATGAACTACATCAAGCTGGCCTGCGATTACACGGACACACTGAAGCTCGTGTACCAGGACAACACGACGGAGGCGCGGTCGCGTGAGGACCGGTTCACGCGAGAAGAGAGCTCCCTGCTGGCCAACCAAATCAGTCGCCTGGCGCAAGTGTTGCAGGCAAATCTGGAAGGGAAGGCGAAGATGTACAGGGATCCGGCGTTGACGCACCTGTTTCTGATGAACAACATCCACTATGTGGTGCAGAAAGTGAAGGGCTCCGAGGTGCGGGCGTTGTTGGGCGACATTTGGGTGCGCAGGCAAGCAAGCCTGGTCCGGCAGTCGGCTGCGAGCTACCAACGCGCAGCGTGGAGCAAAGTGCTGGCGTGTTTGCGTGACGAGGGGCTGCACACGAAGAGCGGACTGTCGTCCGGGGTGTCGAGGCAAGTGCTGAAAGACCGGTTCAAGAATTTCAACACCATCTTCGACGAGGTGCACCGCGTGCAGTCGCAGTGGGTGGTGCTGGATCCCATGCTGCGCGACGAACTTCGCATTTTCATTGCCGACAAAGTGTTGCCTGCATACCGCGCGTTTCTTGGTCGCTACCGGCATTACATCGAGGAGGGCCGGCATCCAGACAAGTATATTAAGTATACCGTGGAGGATTTGAAGATTGCCATCGGGGACTTTTTCACTGGAAGCTCGGGCTCGTTGACCTCCAGATCGCGGAGATCTTTTTCGTTGCACCACTCGGTTGGGCAATAACAACAACCACATGAACAAGACGAAGAAGTCTAAATTCTTCTACAACGTCGTGACATCATATGCGTCTGTACAGAGTGTTTGTTTTTTGGCAAATTTTCTTCTAGGACAGTCGTAGTGTATACTGAATACATTCCTCGGTGACAGAGGCGACTATACAAACCAAAAAACGAAAAGGAACTGGGGGGTTTACTTACACAACTACAACAACACTTTTCCTGCCTTGCAAGATAGGCACTGTAATTTTATTTTGAGACTGCCAGGTGGATGATTATCATGTAGCTTTACGCACGCCTTTTGTTGTCCTTTAATTTGTCTCCACAACCAGGAGGCTTACTAGGTTCCCACTTGAGAAAATCAGATTAAATCCCCTTAAAACTTTGCTTTCTCTTGTCAAGACCGTTGTTTTCATGCACAGTTTTTGGATATTGTTTCACTTCTCTTCCTCCAGCTGTTTGAGAATCATTGGTACACAACACATTTGCTGTAAACTTTCTACTATAATTCTCATGGTCGGTGTTTCGGAAACGTCATTTGCTTTTCGCACATTCTAATTTAATGGATTTTTTTCTTTTTCTTTTTAGAGCTTTGGCTGTCGGTTTACACTCTAATTTATCTCTTGATGACCGTTTATTAGTTGGTTTTAGAGTAGTTTAGGATGCAAAACCTTCCCTCTTTGAGTGCTCCACCATGAATTTGATGAGTTTTTAAACCATTATAGTTCAAGGTTTCTGTATTCTTGGATTTCAGCATCTTTGAAGGAGCAAAGTTAGCTAACGAGACTGAACTGAAATTGCAAGCTTTTGTAAGTAAATCGGCCATAAAACAAAAACAGAAATGAGAAATGATTAAGAAACTTCGAAAATCTACTGGACACTCACATTATTATTATTAATATGGAATGAGATATGATGCAATCTAGTGTAACGCTAATTAACGATTAAAATTGATTATGTACACTTTACATTTATTAAAGGAGACCCTCATTGTACCTGGAGAAGGAAAAACACAATATCCAAACAAAAAACAGTCTCTGATGATTGACATCATACACTCATGTCACACAAAAGTCAAAACTAGACACCGTTGCAGTAGGCCGTTGGGTCAATAACTTATATGTAATAAATGCATTTTCATTGAATATTTTCCCCGAAAACTGGCTCCCTGGAATGATTCTACATTATCTCTGCATCTACATGCACGGAAGATGCCAGCCAGGATCACATGATGTCACTGAACGCCGGCAGACCCACAGGCAAAATCTTCTCCTGAGTGTACTTGATATGTAATTTTTTTATATTTTTTTTAATATAATAAAATTGGTAACAGGATTTCATTGCCGTCATGCTGGTCATGCATGGCAGCTCTGCTCTTTCAAACCTTTGACTCAAGCTCTTGCACTCGACACGCAAATGGCGATGATGGTGGTGCTTTCAGTGTTGAAGAAGATGGAAGGGTTCTCGTTTTGTTAAGAGTAGTATCGATTTGAGAGAGCCTCAAGTCTGTCTTCTCGGCTGCAATGGCAGCGGCAGCGGTCTCGTTTGCTGTCGCTTTGGATTCGAGAGTGTTCATTCGAGCTCCTGCATTGCCACTTTGTAGCCATGCGGCGCATCGTCAAGTTGTGCTTTCGGGTCGACGTTGCTGGGAAGTAGTGCGCTCCAGCAGGAACGGCAATGAGCTTTTTCTCGACAATGATGTCAATGCTGTGTTGGTACAGTGACGACTTCTCTCTTGCTGCACATTTTAGGGTTTAGGGAGGGAGAGAGAAGGAACGGTACTATGAGGTTACGAAAGTTAGGGTTTCAAGTATTTTAAAGCAGTACTTTGATGTTGTTCTTTACTGATTCTGGTGATCAATTCTCTTCTGAATTATTGATTCCTCGAATTAAATTCGTTAGGTGTCTGGAATTAATTAGGGTTGAGTGTGAGTGGTCTGGAGCATGCACAGAAATTTTAGGGTTTCAAGTTTTTTTTTTAATCCCTAGAGGACCAAGAAGCCCAAATTGGGTCTCATGTTCTTTTTAGCAGTTTTGAGTAGGTCCTATGTGGACTCAAATTTATTTGTTGTTTGACCGCCACATGCAATGTTCTTCACTGATTCCGGTGATAGAAAATTTGGTCCTATCTAAATTATATTTTCTACAATATGATTGGTTGAATTTATCATTTTAAAACCATGAATCCTCGGTCCTTTAGGGGTTAAGCAGGTCATATGAAGACTTTTTGTGTTCAATTTCTTTTCTTCTTTGACCAATTGAACATACAATGCTGTTTGTGGATTCTAGTGATTAATATAATATGGAATCATCTGAATTTCATATTGGTTTTTCAAATCATGATGGAACTGAATTGGTTAAGTGTCTGAGAATTAGGGTTTTAGTATGCACAAGTTTGGGGGTTTCATGTGATTGTTGAGTTGGATTGAGGATTGGGTTGTACTGGAGCTCATTGTGGAACAGGAAAACAACATTTACTAAATCAGTCCTCTCTCTCTCAGAAGTGGTACCCTTTATATGGGGCTCCCATTGAACCACATAGTCAATCATAGTCCGGGTTGTCAGCAGACATGTGAGTGTAGTAATTGGTCTGACAAGGCTGGGGGTTTTGTTGCTTTTTATTGATCGAGATCCTGCAGGCCACGAGGAACGCATTGCAAGTGCAAGAAGCCACTGTATCCGGTACAAAATCCATTTTTTCTTTCATTTCTTCTGAGAGAAATCTTTGGTTCTTGTGTAGCATAACATTAGTAACAAACCAGTTCTAGCGAAGGTAGGGATCCTGCACTGAAACCTTGAAATCTGTGACTTGTTCCTTGCAATGAAATTATTTTCTTTTTATTTGCTCAAAAAAATAAAGAAATAGGGACCCTCTCTGTCAATTCTCTACTCCAAAATCATGGTGAGAGATTTTCATTTCATCCTTTGATGAGGTAATGTCTACAAAAGGCCTAACAGTTCTAGAAATCACATAACATTCTATAAGAGTTAGTCAAATAACGTTCTAAGTCACATTACTCTCAAAACTCTTTTATATCACCCCCTTGGTAATGAACGTGTGTGTTCCAAACAAATGTGTACACGACCGCAAATATTCTGTGCAGATACTGGAATCAGTGATATTGGAGAGTGTGATAATAATGAGTATGTGATTGTTTCATTGACGAGGCATTTTTTGTTTTGGGGGGCAGATGCTACAGCAGATTCTTCTTCTTCTGCAGCTGTTTTATTGTCAGCATTTGAGGGGCTTTTGATGAAGAAAGGTGACGAAGTGACTCAGGAACTGGCTGAGAGGAGTTACCAAGGTACCTCCATTTTCCTCATCGGTATGATGGCTTGTGGGAAATCAACCGTCGGAAGAATTGTGGCCAACGCCCTCCATTACGAGTTTTCTGACAGGTATCTGACAGTACTGGAATGAATTTTTTTGTGTGTTGGATATAAAGTACATGCTTGATTGTTGAATGAGGCATCAAACAATTTCCTTTAAAGTTTACACTCATGAAGTACTTACCTGTTAAAGTAAGCCACCCTATTTATTTGTGCTGCGCAGTGCACATATCAAAATTTTAAATGTAAGACACTGATGACCACAAAGTGGCACATAGCAGAAATAGGGTGGTTCACCTGATTAAGGAAAAGCTAACTCAAGCAAAGAAGGTCTTATAACAAGAAAAATTTAAAGCTGGCTACTGAGAAATCCAAATGTGTTGCACAAAAGATTAAAGAACCTCAGTGAGCCCACCACGTCGACATTGTCATAGTACTATCTACATTGTGTGTCACGCTATCTCTACCTGCCATGTTCTTATCACTTTTTGTCCACTTTTTGTATCATTCTTTGTGGCTTAGTTGGCACGACACATGCTAATTCATGGACAAGCCTAAATAGACCTTTTTGTCTTGGAACGCACGTTGTTTCCTACATCAGGAATCTAGTCCTTATGGGACTACTGTCAGGATGAAGTATGAAGGGTTCTAGTTTTTCTGGAACAATAAATAATGTGTTGCTTACTTGACTGAGAAATTAAATATGTCGGTTCTTTTTGCAATGCTGCAGTGACGACGTAATTGAAAGCTACGTGAATGGCGTACTTGTGAAAGAGATTTTCCGTCTGAGGAGTGAGGAGGAATTCAGAGATCTTGAGGTACACCTTGTTTTAAGCCCTTCCGCAAATGGAATGATATTTTAATGTAGAATTGCATTTATTTTTTAGTATTGCAATTTTTTTTAATTCTTTCTAATCGGCTAGTTCGTAACCCACAATGAAGTACTTTGGGGTACAATGAGCTACTTTCCAAGAGGGAGGCTCTGTTGCTTATTTGGCAGCTGCAGCTTGTTTCATGTTACAAACTATGGCTCCGTTTTTGAGTATCAACAAACACTTCACATAAGAACCTCCTCAGTCTTGATTATTTCACGGTAGAAACTATGGCTCAGTTTTTGAGTATCAACAAACACTACACATAAGAACAACCTACTCAAACTTGCTTATTTCATGTTCAAAACTATGGCTCATTCATTTTTTGAGTATCAACAAACACTTTAAATGAGAACCTTCTCAAACTGTGTAGATGTAAGCAATGAGCCTCCTTCTCTTTGGTCCAGAGCCAATAAAGATGAGAATGGAGTTGACTTTACGGAGTTTGTCTTCTGGACTAACTGCACTGAGTGATGCCTTCCTTTCTAGTTCATTCTTTTAAACTATTTATTTATTTATTAAATTTTAAACTCAAACTCAATGCTGCACATAATGGCATGACGGAATACAATTAAAACAGTTCAAAGTTTTCATTTTTTTTCCTGCAAAGAAACTGGTGACGAGGAAGTATGTTAGCGTAGTTCTGTCACAGACGCGGGCGCTGCAGGACCTCTCACAAGTCAAGCAATTGGTTGTTGCAACTGGTGGTGGAGCGGTTGTCCGTGACGATAATTGGTATATTAACTTTTTAAGCAACTCTTTTTATTACATTAAACTTCACTGTTTACCGAGTCTCTGCTTTCTTTCTTTGATTGTTGAGGTTTTGGCACGTCACCCTATTTGTGCCACTATGCACTAATAGTGTACATATCAAATTTCACTTGCAAACAAGAGTGAGAAATTGGGGTCAATATCACCCAAGTTTAAGAAATACTGTATTGTTGTTGTGCAGTAACTTTGGTGGGGTAGTCTGAGCCTGATTTTTGGGGGCTTGTTGGACTTTGTAGGGCATATTTGAGGGAGGGTATTATTGTTTGGTTGGATGTGCCATTGGAAGATCTTGCTAAAAGGGTTACTGCAGTTGGCTCCGAGTCACGTCCACTTTTAGGTGGAAAGTGCCGGACTTTTGAAGAAACCTTCGCCAAATTATCGGAACTAATGGATGAAAGAGAACCCTATTATTCTAGGGCTCATTGCAAATTATCTTTCCAAGGTATAGTTTGTTTTTTTTCATATATGTTTCTCTTTCCATGTGCCATTGATCACCATTTGTTTTGTTTTTTCATGAGCGAGCCAATATTGTGCTAGTCATTCATTTTTCTTTCTCTTATATGAGAATCACCTATTAATGAAGCACTTAGGTTAAGTCAATTGTAGGCCTCTCTTAATGTGTCACTCTTCCAAATTAGTGACATTGACACTAACAGGTGATTTTAGTGTACGGAAACTTATTGCATCTGGGTAGGATAAATTCTTTTTCTTAATATATTTTGTACATATAGCATTCAATTACAATTGATTGAATTCAACTGTTGGTTGCAGCTTTGGCGTCAAGCTTGCAATTACCAGATGTGGGTGCACTTACACCAACTGCCATTGCAGTCCAGGTTAGAAATATTTCAATGTGTTGTTTATAATTTTTTTATCAAATATTTTCTGTCTTTACCTAATATGATGAAGAACTTCACAAGCAGTACTGTTGGAAACATTATAGAACATAACGATTATCAATTTTTACAGTGTATACTTGGAACACGTTATTATCACTCCCTAATATCACATTTGAGAATATTTGTTATTGTGTACACCTGTGATAGGACACTTTTCACATGTACCAAAGGTGTGATATAAAAGAGTTTTGAGAAGGCTTGTTCTATGGTGCTGTCTTTCAGGTGTTGCAGGAAATAAAACAAGCTCTGCAGCAGGAGAAGTACATTCCTCCACCTATTGGTTTCTAATTTTGCAGTACTGTAAAAATTTCACTGATTTCACCACAAATAGTGTGCATGTCAAAAATTGTTATCTGTGCGTCATTATAGAAAATACAGCCTGCATTTCTTTATTACCAAACAGCAGATGATCATAAAACTGAACATTTCATGTTAGAAATGTAGCAGATGGTCCATTGGCCTCCAACAGAAAATAGTTTTAAGAGTCAGAATGACTCCATTTAGAGGATTTTAAATTTGTCTCCTATATGGACCCCTGTTACCAACAACTCACCTGTTTATACATTTGGGTGGACTTATTAGCAAGTGTTGTAAGCATGATTTGGCTGGCCACTCATTTTTGAATGGAAATGAGATCTTTTACATAAGCAATTCATAGATGGTGATGAAATTTTGAATTCAACTGCTTTGGCTTTAATTTGTACCCAAAGGTTTCTCCACAATTCTATCCATGTCCCAAGAATCACATTCCTATACAAGGTAGAAACACCCTGTTTCGTCCCTGCACTGTAGACTTGCTTTGAAATCGTCCCACAATTCTCATTGCTTGAATTTGATTTTTATAGGGATTGGTTTTCAGACAAGTGTATAAAAGGGTTTAAGGGCCTCCTTCCATGCAAAGTTGGGCTGGTCCTGATAATCAGCTCTCTACCAATAAAAAGAGCACATACTACTGTGCACACCCATAACATTCAGTAGCCTTTGTGACTGTTGCCTCCTCCCAACATAATGATGTGGAATATCCCACATCATATCATCCCCCCAATGAAATGATGTGGGATATTCCACATCACATCAGTAGCTAGGGGGCAGGTGGCATTAAGCAAAAGCAATTATCCATGATGAAAAGTAATCAAAAGCATTCACTCAGTCACAATTCAACAGTGCCTTGTAATTGTTTATTTGATTCAATAGCCCATTCAATTAGAGATCACTCGTCACTCCATATATAAAGGTGGATGAAACTAACAGGCAACCTTCTTGAAGGCTACTGAATGTTATGCCTCGGTAGAAAAATCCAGTAGTTAAAATTATAAACTCTCCACAAAGCAATTAATCACGTAGCCCACCGATGGCATGGTGATGTGGGTGACTTTGCAAGTCTGCTTTCAACGTTCACCGAGCATGGGTGAGAGTTGGGACCTCACTTTTTGATATAAAATTGAAACATGTCAATCCTAACAATGAGAATGTTGTAGCATACAATCACAAGGTGGTTAAGCAATTAAGGCAATTAGAGAAGCAATTCAGCATGTACCATCAAGTGACTTCCTTGAATGTAAATAGGTGGAATCCAGTGTAAATGGGGTGGTTTTAAATTAGTTCTATACTAACTATAAATTGACTTTGAATACTTTTTGGAGCAATATGAGGATGCTCATTGCCCCCATCTCTATTTTCTTGACGCACCAATTCATAAAAATTACAATTTTTATTGGAATAATAGAGTTAACCGAAAAGAGTATCTCAAAGTGGAAACTCACATAGATAAATAGATAGAAACACCAACCCTAAAGAAAGGGCGGGCGTGAATAAAGTGTCCGTTCGTAATGTCAATGACCCGATGCCCACCGGACAAAGGGACATTGGAACAATACTACTCTCCCTTTTCGAGGATGGACACTATAGTAACCAAAACAAAGTAACAGTAACAGTAACAAAGGAAAAGAGCGAAGTAATGATGGTTGAGTGCTAGTTTGTATAAAGGTATGTTTAGTGTTAGGTTTTATCACCAAGTCATGAGTTCTTTGGTTGGTTGGTGAAGGGCGTTGTATCACAATTATGTGGTCCGAGTTCGAAACCAATTGGGCTCGTTGAGCAGTGGTGTGATACACATGGCTTGGTGCTGCTAGTGAGTTATCATGGCAGGAAAGTTGTACCAACCAACCGGCCCGTCCTATCCCCTGAGACAAGTTGAGCTAGTTGTTTGAAAAGAGTGGCTAGCAGTGGTTTTCATCACTACCCTCCCTCTTTTAATGTACTACATCTGTTGGTATTGTTTGATTATTCTCTATACGTCTTTTATGTAAAAGGATAGATCCGGCATACTGTATGGCAATGGTATTTATTGCTTTGAATGTGTGTTTTATGGAGGTTTCGCAAATGTTAAATTTTGTTTCTAGTTGTTGCATTGAGGGGACGTGTGTGGTTCCTCTTGCTCCAGTTGTAATGACTATGATAGGGTCTACTTTCCAACCTTGTTGTATGATGTTATTAATTAGAGGTTGGTATTTTACAATTTTCCTGCCAATTGTTTCTGGTGAGAATCTGTCATTTGTGTATGTGAATTCTATGAATTGTATGGTTAGGTTATCATCGGGGTTTAGAGGAGGTGGGCTTTGGTATGGGAGGCCTTTAATACATAATAAATCTGGTTTGAATCTGGCATTACATTGACATCCTTGTTGATTACAAGTACATGGTAATAACCATGGAGGAACTGTGTTTTCTTGTGGGTTATTGTTGAATGTGCCCACATTCATGAGAGTGTAGTATCTTGATTTATTTGAGGATAGTATTAATTTTCTTAATTCCCATACCGCTTTATTGTGTCTTTTGGTTCTTAGTGCGTGTATATGGTGTTGTTTGCATAGTAAAAGTACATGTAGCCATGTATCTGCATCTTGTGAATTACAGATGGGACTTGTTTTTGAGGGGAATCTTTGTATGTCGAAAATTAGTTGTTTTCTGGCATTACCTATGTATTGACCGGTTCTAAATTTTAGTATGCTTGTTTTTTGTGAGTCTGTTATTTCTGGATTATTCCAAAAGTCATTGGACATATCGTTATCTATGATGGAGTTTGTTGTCCATTTGTTAATGTTGGAAAAGTCTTCTGCCAGTATTTCTAGGTTATTTTCTCGGTCATGTTTCTTTATGTATTCTTCCAAACATCTAACTGGTCCTTTGTCTAGTCGTTTGATACGACCGGGCCATGTGTCTTTTTGGAAGTAGTAAGGTGTGGTATGTGCAAATTCGTGGGGATTTGCTACAAATTGATAACCTCTTTTCATGGTTCCTTCTTTTGAGAGTTGATCTGCGTGTTCATTCCCGTTAATTTTAGCGTGTGCTTTAACTTTGTATATTGTGGTTGGTTGTGTTCGCTTTTTTAGCATTTTTGCCATTTCTTCTAATATAGTTTTATCGGCGTGGTTGTTTTGTTGGGTTGGGTGTTTTAGTTGTGTGTTTAGAACATGTATACAATTGAGACAATCAGTAAAAATATGTGCAGGTTCGTTTATGTATTTAGTGGTGATTAGTGAAAGTGTTTCATGTATGGCCATTAATTCTGCTCTGAAGCATGTTTGTAGTCCAGGCAGTCTCTTTGATATTTGTACATCTGGTTTAGATGAGTTGTAGATTCCATATCCAGCTTTTTCTTTTTTCCAATGGCCATCATCAGCTTCTTTAGGTGGTAAAAAGGATCCATCTGTGTAATAGCTGTATTGTGGTAGAAATTTTAGTGTAGTGTTTATTTCGAAATTTGGAAGGGGATCTACCCACATGTTTTGTAGATTGTTATAGGGTGGGTATATGAGTTTGTTCCATTTTGTGCTTTTGTTAACTTTTGTGTTTGGCGGTGTGGGTGGAGCTGTTTGTGTATGGTATTGCGAAATTTGTAGATTTTCTATTGTTGTGTTTATGGTGTCTATTTGGTTTATTGTGCCAATGTTATTGTTTTGATGGTGAATACACCATATGTGCATTGCAAGTGGTTCGTTTCGGGTTTTGTTGGGTTCTAGTGGTATTGTTGGCTCGTCATATGTAATGGTGTCCGCGGCAAAATGTATAATGGCGTGCATATCCGGGAAGGGTCCGTTGTACGGTGATAGATTTTGGTACCAGTTGGTGTTTGGAATTGCTAATATGGTGATAGTTTCTAGGTCTTGTTTTGCTACTAGTCTTGCCCAATGTATTGCTTGTTGTGCTGTTTCGGCGTCATTTGGGTGTGCATATCCGATACCTTTCCATTTGTATTGAAAGGCTGTCCCTAGTGAGCCAAAAATCTTGTCTCTAGCGAATGTTGAGTAGAATTGGGTATATTTCATGGAACATGTAATTGGTGAGGAAAAGTATGAGTGTGTTATATTAAATGTTGTTATTAGTGTGTTTAGAATGTTGGATGGAATGGTATGGTGTGGTGTTTTTATTGTATTCTTTTTGTGGTTTTTGTGTTCATATCTTTGGTATAACCAGACTACTTCTGTTTCAAATGTTTGTATAGCAGGTATTAGTCTGTGGATGTTGTATTTGTTGTTGTTGTATTGTTGCCATAACCATTTTATTCTTGTAGTCGGAATGGTGGTGATATATTTACCGGTGTCATTATATATGTGGATTTTATCATTTTGTGTTTGAATGGTGCACTTGTTTGTGTCCGTCTTTTTCTGGGTTACATTCAATCGTGGATGCTTTAATGTAGGGGATTATTGTTGGTGGTGGGATGTATCTTGTGTCTCTATTCTGTTCGGGTGTAAATTGTGTATTTATGATATTTTGATAGTGTTTGTTTTTATAATCTGTGTAGTATCTTGTAAGTAGGTTTAGATTATGGTTTATTGCTATTGGTAGGTTTAGTGGAAATAGTTCGCGTTGTTGTAACCATTTATTGTATGTTATGTGGTTTGCGTCTATCCATTGGCATAAATAGGTGTTGTATTTTTTAGATATTTTATATTTGTCTTTTGTTGTAATTGTTTTGTGGTTTTGTATTGTGCTAATGGGGAATCTTATGGGGTCATTGTTTATGTTTTGTGGTGGGGCTGGTTGTTGTGGTTGAGGTGGTTGAGGGAATTGCACGGGGTTTATTGGTGTTCTTGGTATTATTCTGTGGTTATAAATTTTATATTTTTCTTTTAATGTGCGGGGTGGTAAATGTATTTGGCATGGATTTGGGCAATCTAGGGTACATTTTGGTTCGCAAAAGAGTTGTTCTGCTATGTTTAGTGCACTTTTGTCTAGTTTAGTTGGATTTTGATAGTATATTTTAAATTCTTCTGGTGACATTAGTTTTGTGCCGTTGGGAAGGGTGGTTTGTTTTATACTGTAGATTTTGTGTGTCATTAATTTATATAATAATTTGATGGAGAGTTTTGGGTCTAAGTGTGGAAGTTCGTTTATGACTGTAGATCGCCATTCTTGTTCTAGTTCGGTCCTGTGGAGTTGGAAGTTTTCTTCTGTGCTTTTTAGGTGTATACCACCTGCTGTTTTTAGAAGGAATAGTGTTCGTGTTGTAGGTGATGTAATGCAATCTTGGCGTTTGATTCTTGGGATATCTTCGGCACCGCCGGCTTTAGCAAGTATGTGTTGTATTAGTCCTTTATATATTATTCCTAGTCTCCCTTTGTCGTTAAGTGCATTTCGAAGTTGTTCCCCAATGCATCTAAGGTAGGCATTTTTTAGAGAGAAGGCTTCTAGTCCAAATAAATCATGGAGGAGTTGAGTTATTATGTTTGCGGTGCTTTTAGGTAGCTTGCATATTGATTTTTGGATTGCAATAATTTTCTTATCAAGTTTTTTGATAGTTGGTAGTGAATATAGGACTGCAAAGAAGTTGTAGGCTATGCTTGCTCTGATTACTGTGTCCACCATACTGATTCTTTGTTTGATAGTGGTAGGGCAATTTGATAGTTGTTTACATTGGTCTATTATTTTAGTAGTGGTGATATGTGTTTGGAGTTTCCATTTTAGTGATGGAACTAATTGTATGCCCAAGTAGACATAAGGTTCATTTTGATGTAGTACTGGTAGTGTTTGGTCTCTGTAACTGATTTTTTGGTTTGTCATGTGGGTTTTGAATTTGTTTGGTTGCATTTTGGATTTATTTGGGCAACCGGTGACGACACATTTTGTGACTCCCAAGTCCATAGTTACTTGCCCATTCACAGAATTTGTCAATTTTGTTTAGTTGTATTTGTAGTGATTTTGTATTATTTGATCTGGCTGCTAGATCGTCTGCGTATGCTGCGGAGCTGATTTTAATTTTTGATGTACCAAATGTATATCCATCTTCTCCTCTTTGTAGCCACCTCAAGAGTGGTTCTAGAAAAATTAAAATGAGATATGGGCTGAGTGTGTCTCCTTGTATGGTTCCTCTTTGAATTGGTATTGGTTTTGTTTTTCCAAAGTGTTCTCTAGTAAATATAGTGTTTGAGTGGGAGTAGCTGTTTCCAACTAGTATTATTGCATCAGCCGGGTATCCAAGGTCTTTCATTATAGTTAGGAGTCTTGCGTGATCTAATGAGCCAAATGCGTTTTTGAAATCTATATATAGTAGATATATGTCTTGATTTGTAAATTTTGCATCTTCTAGTGCTGCTATGAGGAGTTGTAGTTGTCTTGCTGTACTTTTTTCTGCTCTGAATCCTTCTTAACTATCGTGTAGGATTTGGTATTCTTCACCATACGCTGACAATATGTATGTTAGTGTACTAGTGAAGAATTTGTATATTGTGTTTGCAAGTGCTATTGGTCTGTGGTTTGGCAGTTGTGCGGGATTTCCTTTTTTATACAGTAGTATGGTTAGACTTATTTTCGATGAGGCTGGGATTTATTTTTGTTTGTAGCAGTGAGTAAAAAATAGAAAAAGTAGTTTGTGGAAACTTTCAGGCATATTTTTTAGTATAGAGTTGGGAATTTTATCTGGGCCTGGTGTTTTGTTGTTAGATAGATGTTTGAGACATATTTCGTATATTTCTTTGTCAAAGTGTTTATGTAGTGGGATTTGTGGGTTTCCTCTTTTTTCTATTAAGAATTCATCAAGGTCGTGCCATGGATATTGTCTAACTCCACAAGTACATTGTGATAGGTTTTCGGTTTGATAGTAGCATGTAGGTACTGTAGGTCTATTGCTAATTGATTGTTGTATGTGGATTTCGTTTGCTATGTCTTCTGGACTGGTTAATATGTTGTTGTTTCTATCCAATATGCAATCTAATGGTGGTGTCTCTTGATTTTTGAAAACTTTCTTGTTTATTTTCTTTGGGCTTTTGTCGTATAATTGTCTGTATTTTAGTATTGCCGTTTTTATACAACTTTGGGTATATTTTGTGGTGATTTTACGGGCTTGTATTTTTGCTGTCTTGGCTATTTCTACTAGTGATTGGATCCATTCTTGTTGATCATGTTCTTGAGTTGGGAGTGGTGGGATGGTTACATTTGTATGAGTTTTTAATTCTTCGATTATTGAATGCGTTTGCCAATTTTGTGTATTTTTTGTTATGTAAATTGTTTTTCTAATTAGATGGTAGGTAGATAGGTGTTTTTTCCATGCTTTTTGTAGTTTTCTTGGTAAGAAGCCTCCTTGTTGGGAAGTACGATTTGTTAGTGTCGGGAGTGGTGGTGCACTACAAGTTTCTTGAATTTTATCTGAAATTTTTTGTATCATGTGATCTAGTTTTGAACATGATGTTTGCCATTGGTCGTCTGTTATTTGGTCATTTGATAGTATTGTGATGAGTTCATTTATTTGCAGTGCATTTTCTTCAAAATATGCTATTTTGAATTTTTCAATATTTTCTTGTGGTATGGGGTTTAGTGGTCTTGTTGTTTTGTTTGTTATTGGTATGGGTCTTGCTAGTAAGGTGTTTGTTGGTATGTATAATGTTACTGGTGAGTGGTCAGAGTTGAGGTTTTGGTCATTGTCTATAGTTGATATGTATAAAGTATTATATGGTGTTTTGATGTAGTATCCATCTATTAAGCTGGTTTGGTTGTAGTTTTGTCGCCCTTGTCTTGAGTATGTACAGTTTGTTGGGATGTATTTTAATTGGAGATTATTTGTAAATGTTCTCCATTCTATGTCTTCCGTTTGTGGTGGGGTTGTGTCGGTTCCATTTTGTCGTCCGATGAGTGCTATGTCTCTGTTAAAATCACCACATAGTATGTGTGTGACATTCGGATGTGCATTGATTTGTTGTGTTATATTTTGTTGAATCATTGGTATATATTGTATGTCCTCTACATGTGACGGCATATACATGTGAATAATTAGCCACGTGTGTAATGGTTTGTTGTCTATTTTTATTATTTGTAGATAAGGTGATATTTCTTTGGGGGTTGGGATTTTAGTGACATTGCCGGGGTATGCATATTTTTGATGTACTAGTGTGAGGAGACCTCCTCTTGCGGGTATGTATGGAATTCTTTGTTGCATGCATCTTGTTAGGGTATGTGTGTTATTAAAAATTAATTTGTATTTTGGAAATAGGTTTTGTATGTATTTGGTAGATTTTGTAGAGGTTATTTTAGTTTCTTGTATTGTGATGATGGCGGGTTCATCGGGTGTGTTGGTAATTAGTTCATGTAAATTTGGTAGGGCCGTATTTAGTGATGAGGCATTCCATGTAATAAGTCTTGTATTATAATTTGTTGTTTATATTTCTTGTGGTTGTATTGTGGGTATATTTGGAAGTGGTGGGGGGTGATTATATTCATGTAGTGGTTCATATATTTTTAAGGTTTCTTCTAATAAGTTGATAGGGAGAAATGGGAATTTAGTCCAATCAGGGTTTGGAATTTGTATTAGGAGTTGGTCACATGTTTCTTTTGATGGACTAATTGTAATGATAAGAGCGTATAGTATTCTTGGTGATGGATGATGTTGATTTTGATAAATATAATTTGATAAGTGTGGATAGTCGTTACTGGTTTCCGCATGATTTGGATGTGTTGTATTTAGGATAGGTGAATTTTTTTTTGCTAAATGTTGATATTCTGGGTGTAATTTAATCGTACTTGGTATAAAGTATGTTTTGGATCTTCTTTTATGTGTGGGTGGGTGTGTTTTTAGTAAGTCGGGCATAGGTCCGGGGTTGGTTTCTATGTCCCCGCATAATATTAATATTTGGTGAAAAAAGTTTCTTTTTAAAAGAGATTTTTGGGCCATTTTTTCTTTTTTCTTTTTTCTTTGTCTATTTTGGACGAGGCCGGTAGGCTGAGTCCATTGTTGTTGGTGTTTATTTTGAACGAGGCCTTCAAGCCGAGTCCATTTATTTTGTTTGTTGGTTTTTTCATTTTTGTTGGAGTATTTATTTTTGGGGTTTTGATATATTTTTTTGTTTTGTGTATTATGTTTTTTGTATGTTTTAGAATATCGGGCACCAGTCCCGGGTTGGTTTCGATATCACTACTCAGTAAAAGTAAACGGTGTAGGGGAAATGTTTTTTTATTTTTGAAAAGGTGAGTTTTTACTTTGTACTTTGTGCTATTAATATTGAATTTTGTTTTGTTTATGTTAGAGTTTTTATTATGATGGTGGTTTGATTGTCTTGTGTTCTTTTTTGTCCCAAGTTCGAACTTTGGGTTCCCAGGTAGCCCAAGTTCGAACTTGGGGTTCCCAGATAGCCCAAGTTCGAACTTGGGGTTCCCAAGCAGCCGAAGTTCGAGCTTGGGGTTCTCAAGTAGCCCAAGTTCGAGCTTGGGGTTTCTAAATTTCCCAAGTTTAAACTTGGGGTCAATGTCTCCAAGGAGTAGTAATAGTAGTAATATGAGAAATAGTATTTGTGTGTATTTTCTTTTTCTTTTTGACAAGGGTTTTTTTTTACGTGTTTTTTTATTATTGTGAGTGTTGTTATTATTATTTCTTTGGACGAGGCTGGTAGGCCGAGTCCATTTTTGTTGTTCTTGAGTTGTTGGATCTGCTATGGTAATTCTGGATGATAGTATGTTTTGGTTTATGTTGTGGTTTAGGTGTTTTTTGTCTATGTTTTGAGGCCCCGGGTTAGTTTCAATATCTCCACTAAGTAGTAGTAAAAGGTGGGGAGAGAAAGTGTTATTTTTGAACAGGTGGATTTTTTCTTTGTATTTTGTGTTATTAATATAATTGAGTTTGAGGTCACTACATAGGGTTTGTGTCTGTGTGATTTGTACAAGTGTGTTGTTTGAAGGTTGTGTAGTTGTTTTTGACGTGATATGGGGTATATTGAATTTGGTTTTTGTTTTGTTGTTGAAAAGATTTGTTGTTGTCTTCTTTTTGCTTTTTTTTCTAGGGTTTTGTTAGGGTGTGTGTGATTGATTGATTGTGATGTGGTATGGAGTAGATTAAAAAGTGCTTTGTTGTTGGATGTGGTTGTTGATATTATTATTCTACTTTTGCTTTTTTTGATTGTTTGTGCTAGATTTTTATCATGATGTGGGTGTTCGATTGATTTTAATGTGATGGGGCGTAAATTGTATTGGTTTGGGGTTTTATAATTAAGTGGTTTTGTTGTTATTATGTTGTTTTTTATGTAATGATGGGGGTGCTTAATTGGTTTTATTGTGGTATGGCATATGTTAAATTGGTTTTTGTTGGGTGGGGTTGTATATTTTCTTCTTTCTTGTTTTGTGGGACTTTCTCTATTTTCCTTGTTTTGAAGTGTTAGTGTATTCGGGTACCATGTATAGATTTGTTTGTTAGTTATATATTTATTCCTATGGATGTGCTTGTGAGATTTTGGAGAGGTGGTGATGCATTTGTTAAGCTTATGTTTTGGTATTTTTTTAGAGTATTTTATACTTTTATTGAGTTTTTGGAGATTTGTCATTGTATGAGGATCATATGCAAATTTTTGAAATGAGAAAGCAATGGATTTGTTTATTAGAGAGTAACAGAGTGATGGAATACAGTAATATAATAGTGGTGCGAAAAAGTAGAGTAGTTTCCTATGGTATATGACTATGGCACTCTGTTTTTGGGCGATGGTGTTGTGTGTCAAAACTAGTTTGGCGGGTGGGTGGAGTCTGGAGCAGTAATGGCCGGGCGTTGTAGTTCCTGTACCACAAGTATGTTTTGACCTAGAACTTGTTCTAAGTTGTTTAGGGCAATTCTAAGTTCTTGATCAATGTTATCTGCATAACTTTGGGCTTCAACTAACAGTTCTTACTTGAGTGTACTCATGTCAGTCTTGAACTCCACACGCAGCTTCTGGTTTTCTTTGGAGACTGCGTCAACAACTATCGTGCTGATTTCTTCTTTCGTGAGCGTGGGCTTCGAGGGTTCTGCGGCGTTCTTGAGGGCTTCGACAATACCTGCTAACGCCGTGTTGACATCCATGAACCCGTACTTCTTGAGGATTTCTTCGCTGGGCTTGGAGCTTCCGTCTAGGCTGTTGGGGTGGGGCTGCAGTTCTATCCACTTGTTGTGGAGGCGGGCGGATTTGCGAAGGTACTGCTTGTAAACGACGACATTTAAGCATTCGACATTGGCAACTCCTGAATGTGTTCCGCCTGTGGTTGTTGGGAAGTACACGGAGGCTACATTCTTGGGTCCCATGTACGTGCGCAAGCTCTCTTCTGCTTGCTCCACTGATTTGGTGAGGTTCAGTCCTTTTGCGATCAGTACCAGGCAGTTGCGGCGAATGACTGCGTCTCTGGAGAGATGATCTATGCTAGCTGCTGCGGGTTGAAGAATTTCGCCCATGACTGTGAGTTTATATTTGGAAATTTTGCTAACCTGATCTGGAGAAGTTGTTGTGAGCCAGCCAAAAGAGTCGCTTGTGGTTTTCTGCGCTTGTGTGATTTTGAATTCGTATCCTCTGCGGAAGCTGTCCTCCACGATGTACTTGAGTAGCTGGTGAGCTTCAATGTCTTTGAGCGTTTCACTGTTGATCTTGATAGACAGTAGTTTGCTTGCGGCAATGGGGTCATATGTTTTGGCAACCTTGGCAACAGTGATGGCGTCATCGTCGAGGGAGATGGCAAATATGCGAGATCCACGTAGTAAAGCCTTGCCGTCTCCTTCGGGGTCTTGTAGATGTATTTTAGCCATGCCTGACCAAACTCGCGCAGTCTTTGGTCCGTGGCAGAGAATTGCCACCGGCTCGGCGATCTGATTGCCGATGGGGATTGTCATTTCTTGAAAGCGGCGTACAATTTTCTTCATGACCTGTTCCTGGCTAAAGGATGTACGTGGCTTGGCAAAGTGTAGCAAGATATGGTAATCCAAGGAGAGATTTGTAGTGGCATTTACCTCAATGTCGAAAGGAAGTTGCGTAATGTTGAAATGTTGCCGTTCGATTTTGTCTGGCCTCGAGGTTGGCCACAGCTTTTGAGGGACACGTGGGAAGGACATTCTGCTGGTTCGTAGGTCGATTGCTTCCTGCTCGACGTATCCTGATGCTACCAGCTCGGCAAGTGGTGTGTTGATGATAATGGGGGGCAGTCCGGCTTCGTAGGCAATGGCTTCCATTGCTGGGAAACCATACCAAAATTCGATTTTGGTGGAGTCACAAGAGTGGGTCATGTTGATGTAGCTTGCCTTTGTTTTCTTCGGTGGCATGTTATCTGGATCGGATGTGGTGCGTTTGTTGGAGGTCATTACATCCTCCATGTCGATTTCTTGGGTTGCTGTTATGGAGCTGTGGGAACCTGTGGTGTTCGGGAGCTGTGACATGTTGCTAGGCAGATAGAGGTGTTGACAAGGCAAGATGAGGTGAGTATATTTTGGTTGGGGTTGCTTAGCTGTTTTCTTATCAAGAGAACATAGATGTTGAATATCTACATTGTCGTGAGTTAGTTGGATTATTCTGTATATGATACAATGTTGTTTGTAGGCCTTGTAGCTTTTTGCAGGGGCCCTCCAGGAAGAATTCGTCTTCCCGGCTTTACGCGGGTTGCAAATTGCTATCAAGGTATACTTATGAATTATAACAATTAAATGCAAGAATAAAAACTAACTGGGGAGGAATATGTTAGAAAACTTACCTCGTTTTGCAGTGGGACGGCTTGTTGCATGTGTGAGTGTTTGTGAGGGAGCCAGGGTTGAGTTGGGAGGTGGCTCACTGCAACCGGAAGTGGGAGCTGGTGTTGCGTGCCGTTGACTTCGACGAAGTGATCTGGGCTGCAAAACAGGGTTGCTGTTGCGGTGGTCACTGCTCTTGGGTTCCTGCGAGAGCCTCACGGTGCTCGGTGCCTTGTGCACATTGTTTGTCTTCCGCTGACTTTGATGTCTGGGGCACTCTTGGCTGGTTTGAAGTTGTGACGTGGGTGGGTAGGAGTTTCTCCTCATGCGGTCGGAGTGTTCAGATTGCTTAACGGCATGTAGGAGGCTCAAAGAATCTACAAAATGGTGAGGTGAGTTGCAAATAAGACTACGGTTAGAAAGTTTGCCTTAGGGTGGGGATTCCACCGTTGCTGGATTCGCAATTGCTGTGCTGATGTTGGGGTGCGGTGGAAGAAGCTTGGAGTGCGGGGATCTGTTGCTTGAGTATGTTGGTGTCGACTGCAGCTTACATGTTGGTGGTGTCGATGCAGCTCAAATAGGTACTGATTCGGCGGTGATCCAGTCAATGTAAGTTCTGATCCAATCGGTGCGCATGTGTTAGTTTGATCGGTGCAGGTGTCGGCGCAGATAACTGTAACTGCACCGTGTCTGTGCGGGTGGGTGTTTGAACAGACGACCCCCAGCCGCTCAGATATGGTCCCCTTGTTCAAGACCAGCTGCAGATCAGGAACCTCCTGCGTGATCGGTGAAGCTCAGATCGGCGATTGACCTCCCGTGAATCAGTACCTCCGGAGCTTGTGCCTTCAGATCTTGCCGCGGGTGTGAAGCTCTGTTGCGTGTGGGCCTCCCAGCAGCTTCAGTAAACAGGTACACGCAAGTTGCACACTTCCACGGCAGTATCGGGCAGCAAGACTTCAGATCCGCATTCAACGGCTACTTAGATCTGATCGACTATCCTCCTCTGCAGCTGCGCCAACATCCCGCAACAATCTTGCTAGCACACGTTTCACTCAGTGTGTTTGGCACATTGTTCAATCTGGTGCCCCAGCAAACTCACCAGCTCAAGCTCAAAGCACAGTTCCCTCTTCCTCACATCCTCACCGCACTCACAGGTTGCACTAGCGTCGCTTGCTCATCGCTCTCTTAGGTATTCGATCGGACCGTACCATAGAAACGTCCTTCCTCTCTAGTGGAAACTCACCTCATACTCACCTTCAACTCAATTTCAATTCAAAAAGACGGCAAAATTAGTCTGTGGTGAGTTGAAGAATAATCTAAAGCAAGACCCTGCTCCACCACGGGGTTGGAACTCGTGACTTCCCCAATGCTAGAGGAGAGTTCCCACCCGCTCCCCTAAGCCAAGAGCCCTGTCCATGGGGACTATTCATGAACAATGGTTGTCAAAAAATTTAATTATAGAGAACAAACTCCTCTTTTGTTTTCGGTTAACTCAAATACGATTTCACTTGGATTTGAATCTACAAAAATTTACATTTCTTTCTAAACAATATGTCACAATTAATATTTTCTCTAAAATACTCATTTTTCTTAACTCCTAAAGGACCACGAAGCCTAAATTGGGTCTCATGTTTTTCTGTCCAAACTTATTTATTTTTATCAACACATACATTGTTCTTCATTGATTCTGGTTGATTAAAATTTGGTCCCATTTGAAATATATTTTTCACAATATGATTAATTGAATTTTTCATCTTAAAACGATAAATCAATGATCTTTTAGGGGGTTAAATGGATGATGATAGGTACTTCCATCACACTGCACACATCGAACATAGTTTTCTTTTTTCTTTTTTTTCCTAAAATCCATGGCAAGTGTTTTTCAATCAACTTCTGGGAATTGAACCGCCAACCACACCATTTGGTTTCAATACCTCTGTACCATCACCTTGATAGTTTAGGATCATCTTCAAACATAGCTTTTTGAAAGGCAGCCCCCAAGTTATGACATGGCAGAATCTAACCTGACATCAACTACATGGCACAATTTGGCTTCATTTCCAGTCAGCGTCGGGTCTTCCAAACTAATTTCTGTTTGAGAGTTGTAGTAAAGACCCGTAATGCAACTCAACATGATTTATGGTGGGTTGGGTTCTAAAAATTAACATGGAATCCACCCAACCCATCGGTCCATAATATTCTTCACCCTCCCCCCTCCTACTATTCACCTCCGAATCTCAACCATCTATTAAGAAATCGGAGGAATTGTAGAGAGTTTTCCCTAACTTTAGTTGGCCAAGCAAAGAGAGTTGGAGAGTTGAATTATTATATTAGTAGTTTCTCTACAGTGCTGCTACAATCTAAAGGGTATAGTCCAGCAAGGTATGAAGAACGTTCTGTCAATGTCGGGTTGGGTTCCACATGGAAACAAGTCCTAAACCTCATCAGTAAATCCCTGGGGAGTGCACTTAAAGTTAAGACTAGGAATCACGTGAATGCGTACTTTTGACCCCCCTATGTATATACTAAAAATTCACCTAAAATTTGTAAAAACAAATATGTATTTGTTAAACAAAATCTAAAGTTTTGTTGTATAAATTTCAAAAAATAATCACTTGTAAATATTTTTAAGTTGATTTTTGAAGCGAAATTCAACACATTTTAATTAGTTCAAACTTCTATCATTTTTTTTATAAGATTTTAAAAACATTTGATCCTGAAATTTATACCAAATGATAGATATATACGTAATGATTTAGCACCTAAAAAAACTTAATTTAAAAAATATTTTAAAGCAAAGTATTGCAGGGGATATGCTATTGAAACGCACTCGTGTATTCCTAATCTTAACTTTAAGTGCACTCCCTATGGGTTCATCCAGTCCTCCAGAGTCGGCCGTTCGCCCTCGAATCCATCCAATTTCCTAGCCAAAAAATTCTATGCAATGTACATTCACAAACCCTTGTCAAAACTATCAAATATTAATTGTCTTTTTTACCAACACGAGTAATGTTCTTCATTAATTCTTGTGATATAAAGTTTGATTCCATCTTTAGAAATTATTATAATTTTCACAATACAATTTATTGATCTTGTCATTTGAAAACCATGAATCATAGTTACATCAGAAAAGTTGGGCCAGACTATTTTGGTGCCATTTTGACACCAAAGGCCGCATACAGGTCATTTTAGTGTCATCTTATTCATACTAGGTTGGTATGGAGGTTGGCACCAAATTATCTTAATTGCATTTCAATGCACCATCATGGCGCCATGTTCACATGCCTTGAAGTTCTTGATGTATCCCTTAAAGGACCTAGGATTCATGGTTTTAAAATGACAAATTTAATCGATCATATTGTGAAAAATATAATTTAAATGGGACCAAATTTTATATCACCAAAAATATAATCAATTTCTAATAACCATCGTTCATGAATAGTCACTTGGTCCCTTCATGTGTAATCCCTCAAGCTAATGGGAACTTGCGGGAACTCTCCTCTAGCATTAGGGAGGTCATAAGTTCCATGCCCCATAGGGCCTTGCTTTAGGTTATTCTAGACTAGACTTGAAAAATCCGGGCAGACTCGCATTAATAGGCTCCCAAACCAAAAAAATGTTGAAATGATGTGTCATTCTAGACCATCCCCAAGATGAGGTAATTCACAGAATGCATGAGTCAATTTGACAAGATGTTCAGTCCATTAGCAATTTTTTAATGGGTGGGGATCAGAAGGAAAGCAAGAGATTTTGGCCAAATTAAATCATCCCTTTGGAAGAGCCCACAACTTACGGCATGCAACCCATGCAAGCTGTACAAAAATCCCTTTGAGGTGCCTAATGAATCTCATTGGCTTAGATTTGTTAGCAAGCCTACCGGAAGTGTTGAAGCTGATTTCAACATTGAGGTGTTTCACTTTGAAAAATTCCCCTAAGTGAAGTTTTGGTCGTATGAGCATAATTCCAATTGGATTGGAAAGAAAACTCATTTACCTATGACATCAAATTTTTTGTTTTGAAAAATAGTTATTTTTTTGGAACTGGGCAGTCTGGGAAAATGGGCAGCGACCACAAAATGGTCTCTTGGGATGCTGAGGGGTTATTAGTCTATTACAGTAGTCCTACTAGGCCATCCCAAAACTAACAGAAAATTGTGCATCCATAATAGTTATTTCACTCATCCATTGTAGTCACAAACTTTTCTTATAAATAACATAATTCTTATGGCCACAATTTTTGCAAAAGAGGTGGCTAAACAAAACTATAAACTGATTTTAAACAGTGCATGACCATCATTAAAGAATAATGATCGATGTATAATTGGATGCATCTGTGACTGTAAAAATCAATTGTGCCTACTGAAAGAGGAAGAGGATACATGATCACTTGAAAAGATAACCCCAAAGTAATAAAAATAGGTCTACCTCATTTCCTTCATTGCTGAATCCGGCAAGTCAAAACACTTTGTACAGTACATTACAGGGCACCCGCTTGTAAATTGGTAGTGCCTGCACATGTCAAGGACTGCAATTAGCGCATATTTGGAGTAATTTTCAGAGACATTCAGATTATGTAAGTTTGCAATACACATACTATTCGGATACACAAGCTTGTCTCAGCTAATCCATAATGCCAAGTCATAACCAACTCATAACTAACATTCCTGCTCCTCAATCTAAGCCCTCAGATCGAGCAAAAAGTAAAGATCTAAGCGTAATTCTTAATTGAGTAGAACAAATTGGCATTTTGTCCAATAATGCTTTCAAGGATTATCTATTCCGTTTCAAAGAAGTGCAGTTTTAGTTGTAAATAACTAAGTTAACCATGAAGAGACCACGTACCTTTCGGTGCATGTAAGGTGGCCTGCAAGTATTCACATATTGATTTGGCGTAGTCATGAACTGGATTACAGAACAGATAAAATAACATCGGAAAGAGCCAGAGTCGTTCCAACTCCTGTGAAGGCTAAGTGCCTCGTGTTGAATGAATCCACAATGAGAAGCATCCCCAGGTGTAGCTGGCCTTGGCAATATATGCAGGCACATAACATTCTGGAAGAGTTCAGAAAGGTCGACGAATAGACTCTCTTCTCTAGATGCCTTGCCTGGGGAGAGTTGAATTTGAGATGTCATGCTGCCACATTGGCTCGCAAATCAGAAGAACATTAACTCTTGAATTGGAAAAGGACTTTGGTAAATCTGTTCAAGAATACTACTCTTCTTTGGCATGGACTACTGAATGTCGTATCCCTTCACTGAATGAAACTTGTATAGACCTGCAGTGGTAGCTGAAAAGCTGCATTGAACAAAATCATCGTCAGGTTCCAGCAATGGTTCCAAGAAGAGGAGCACTTTGTCATCAGCTAAAATCAGTCTTCAAAAGCAGCTCAGCAGGTAACAAATCATGTGCATGCACATGTCCAGAACAACTCATAGAAATCTTGAGAAAAGAAATTAAAACAGCGAGAGAGAGGCAAACAATTACCTGAGGAACCACTCAGATTGTGCGGATTCATATCACCGATTGACCTGGAGCATCGATCCCAAACCACTGTAGTGTATACTGCCAATTTATGAGGGTGTCAGACCTCGGGATGATTTACAGGTTTGTTACCAAATGGTTTGGCACAACGTGACTCTTCTTTCCTCAAAATATTTATTTTCCCCTTCCTTGTAGAGTTTTGAAACACAGTTCTAATATCTCAGCTGGCCGTCTTCTGCAGGCCGGCTGTGACACCCCTAATGAACAGGGTAATGAAGGATAGACCGTGATCGGTCAACTGCCAAGTCAACGTGTGTGTTTACGGCTGGATCCTCGATTTACAAGCTCCCAGGTGCAACTCGATCGTATCAGCATTCCAATCCATTACTTGGCAACACGCTCTTCTCGGTGCCTGCATGGGGAACACCAACAAGTGGGATCCATAATCCTTAGACAATTGGTAACAAACCATTTTGTCAGATCAGCACATGAGAAGAAAAGTTTTCCAAAAAAATTAGTTGACCATCCATGTGTCAAAAATGTCATCAAGATTCAGAGTCATTGCTAGCTAGCAAGGTTTTTCTTTTTGTCACGTATAACAACATCTGTCATCATGCAAACCAAAGCAGTCATCTCCAGGAGTTTCACATTGCAAGAAACTCATGAAGAGTCTTGGGGGCAAATACATGCTTGCTTATGAAATGAATTTCTGATTCTAATGACAGGTTGGGGTTTGGCTCCAGTTTACCTGAAACCAAGAATCCGGAACAGGCTCCTTGGTGACTCGAATTTGTTGGACCAAGTTGAGAGGCTCCAGTTCCGGGTCACACAACCGCTCCTTCCTCTCGTTCTTCTCCTTCTTATACTCACACTCCAACAACTCATTAGACTGCGCTGCTTTTCGAACCCAGCTCATGTAAAAAACGGTGGGCTGCTCACAGAGATCCTGGGCAGGCTCCCGGGTGTTGAACGGGAACTCCGTTTTATCAGTTTTGTGGCGACACGAGTAGAAGGTTCGCAGAGGGGTCTCAAGGTCACGCGCTGTCAGATACTGCTTGTACACTTGCACAGCGTAACCCCATGACACAGAAAAAGACCAAGTGGTCTGACCATGGTCTGTGTGATGGTAGCACATGGATTGTTGGAGGAGGCTTGCTTGATCCACCTTCGCAGCCTCCACCAAATGCGCCATTGCTTCTTCACGCGTCCCGGTTTCGGGGAAAATGGCACTGTACGCATCCAAGTGGTGTACACTCACCAGTGGGTTCACAGGGTGCGCTGCTAGTAACCCGAACGGGCTCCCGTGGATGTCCATCTGCACATGCACATGACACAGCTCCTGAGTAGGCATCCAATTAATTTCAAAACACATATGAACCCCCGCAAATTCATTTCATTGCGTAACAAATAAAGCACAATAGCACCTAACAAGACCAAAGGCCAAAATCCGAATAGAGGCAGTAGCCTTGACTACCACTGAATCTGAGTATCCACATTCACAGCACAAATTCAGCAATAGATAGCCGGTCGAGAGAGAGCCAGAGGTTTGAGATGGTTATCAGACATAAACAAATGGTTGTGATTGTGGATAAACAATTAATGTGATACATAGCCGGTCTAGAGCTGGATATTAGAGATGGTTATCAGGCATAAATGACTGGCATGTACGTAATTGCGGACGTTGAGTTTTCACTTTTTGGTCAATCAGATGGTCTACAACGTTATGCCACTTAAACCTTTCCTACTGGGCAAACAAGAAAGTGGACATGCATAGTGGGCATGCATGCAGGACAACCGTTAAATATGTTTTTTCCAAATAAATGTTTTTTTGCAGGGAGGAATTGCATGATCAGTAGCACTCTCTGACCTGATGGAAGCCAGGTTCTTTCGTGAGAGACACGCCCAACTCAGACGTGCAAGCATGCATTCGCTCATCACTTCCGAACGCGTGTGGATACCTGCATATATAACCAAGTAGCTATGTCAGTTAATTAGTTACTAAATGCCCCCTGCACTCTCAAGTTGTGTCGGTTAGCAAATTTGTGCTAATTCCACTGACTTACAATGAATTTTACTTAACTCCCTAGCTAATTTTGGACAAGTAAACTAACTCTCCCTGCACCAAATGAATGGTTAACCACGGTCTTGAACGCCTAATCATCCATTAGTTATCTTGCAAGTGCAGGGACACAATAAGGAAGTTTCCAAGTAGCTCAGGGACCTTCACAGCTAATTGGTTCCAAGGGACTAACATACTCACCATGCATGCATGGGCATGTTTCGGAACTCAAACGCATTGCAATTTACGCCTAAACCCTAAACCCTAGTTACTTGGATCATGCAGGGTGAAGTAGCCACCTTGTGAGACAGTCGTCGAGCATGCCGGAGAGCTCCTTGGCGAGGGGGTAACTGATAGCAAAGCCACCGCCACCGAACGCCATGTTGTAGGAATACAGGAGGTTTTGAAAATGGCTCTCGGAATGGCTACCAACGTAGAACATCAAACGGTGGTCATACTTGGAAAGCACTTTCACCAAATTGTCAGGAAAGTAAAACGTGTCATCGTCTCCCATGACAAACCAGTCCACATCCGGAAGTCCCAGCCGAAACATCTCCGAGACGATCCTCGACAGCCTCACCCCTGCCTTGCTTCCTTCACTTCGGAAGTTGGACGTCTCAGCAGAGACTCGCAGTGTAGGCAAGTCCGTCTCTAGCTCTAAATCAGCCACCGGTGTATCCAGCCACACAAAGCCTCTCCCTAAACCCTTGTTCAGCTTCCACCACAGCTTGATGTACTCCTTTCTATGGTTCCAGCTCTTCGCTGCTGCACCGATGCCAAACACTATCCTCGTTATGTCAGTGCCCCCTCTTGAAGGGAATTTAACAGTCTCTTCTTCCTGTCGAGGTGGTGGTAATAACAACCAGGGCTTCTTCCTTGGAGGCGGACTTTCCTCCGAGTCCTGCAAATGAGGTGTAATCTTCATGTGATTTTCAGGCAAGAGAAAATGAAGCTCTTGAAACCCCAAGTTCTTTCGTAATGTTGTGAATTCTCAATAACACATAGAATTAGTCTCCAAACCTATCACAAGTTTTCAAAAGCAACCATTGAGCTTTTTGAAGCCACTAATGGGAGTTGAAGCATGAAGGATGATAGTGTAGTATCAACCAATTAGATTCTATATGATTTCAATTTGAAGATTATTGGAGTATAGGAAGATTACAAAACTACTTGAGTTATGATTCTCTTCCCTGTGTTGATCTAATTTGGGATCAGATAAAGTTTTAGTTCTGCACAGGTTACCTTAGGGTCAAAAAGCTCAATGGTTACTTTTGAAAACTTGTGATAGTTTTGGAGACTATTTAATGCTAATTCTATGTTGTTCAAAGCCACTAATGGGAGTTGAAGCACGAAGGATGATAGTGTAATATCAACCAATTAGATTCTCTATGATTTCAATTTGGAGTATTAGAAGATAACAAAACTACTTGCATTATAATTCTCTTCCCTGTGTTGATCTAAAATGGGATAAGAAAAGAGTTTTAGCTCTGGATAGGTTACCTGAGGGTCGAACAACAGGGGAGGGGGCGAAGAAGGCACCAAGGGAAGACCATTCAACACACTGGAAAAGTCTTTAAGGTCCTTGTAGTTTGGCCCCTTCGTGATCGCCAGCTGCAACACGTAGATGGAGGCACAGATGCAACAGATAGCCACTGTCATATTGAACCAAGAGTGCCAATAGCCTCCAAAGAGTGACTTCTCACAGTGACTTGTTGAAGTCCATCCCTGGGACTTTCTATTCCACGAAGAGCCATCCCTCGCCATTGAAGTAGGCTTACACACCCTAACTATAGAATCCGACAACTCAGTGTAGAAGCCTGTTATCAATTGTTGCAGCTTCAGTCTGTAAACACAACATCATAACAACTCCAGTAAGAACATTCCTACTGATACTATACAAATGGTGAATCATATCATTCTTGAATATCTAAAAGAAATAATGACCATGAATATCCTACAAGAAGGCTCTATAGCATATCTATCAAAGCAGTTGCACTGTGAATGTAGCTTATTTCATGTTAAGGATTAGGATTTTCAAGTAGCAATAAAACATTGTATATAAGAACTTTCTCTTCACTGTAGCTGTAGATTCATTGTACATATGTAGAGACTCCATAAATGTAAACCTGCCTCCTATTTTGTGGCTCTATAGGCAAAACCATTCACATAAAAACACACATAGAAAAGTTCATCTTGATCCTAAGCCAACAAGTAATTGAAGCACACAAAACCTAAACAGCTGAACATTCTATAGCCCATTTGTATGCACCCTGATCCTATTTTGATTCTCTCCAGTGTCCATTTATCACACTCAGCTGGTTCCCGTTGAAAGCTGAGCTAATGAGGGTTACCACCATTTCAAATGTGTGAAGGCATAGTTACGACATATTTTGGGTACATAGTGTCATTGTGGGTACATTGTGTCATCAATGTGATTTTCCAATTAATTAATTAGTTCAAGGTGGGTGCTACAGGGGTCCACATGGCAACTTGTAGGCACATCCACGTGCAAAACACTCCAAAATTCAGAAAACTCACCAAGATTAAAAAATTCACCAAAATGCATAATAATTCTATGAACGCCAACCAATCCTTCCATCTCCACAAAAGGTTCAGTACACAAAAGTCTTGTTGAAACCCTAACTAACAATCTGCAATCTTCAAACAACAATCTTCAATATTCAACAGCAACCTTCAACCTGCAGGTTGTTTCGGACCTTTTTCTCGACAAAATGCAGACAACGCACACAATGAAAAAAATGAATTTTAGTACCAACGGTGGCATTTTCTCATTTTACCTCGGTTTTCTGATTGCAATACATAATTTTAAAGCTCTTGTTCTATACTACAAGATCAACAGTGTTGATTGTGTCAAACTGAAGTCATTTTCATACAAACAGATGATTTGCAGCAGGGGTCCAATTTTCCAGAGCCGTATTCACAACCCGTATATCTAACTAAACTTAATCCGAAATTCTACACTCGAATTCCATCTATTGATATACATTCCATTAAACTCAATCGTTTTAACACGCCATAAAACTCAAGGTTATCATCACGAAACCCTAAAAAATAAATTCGAAGAGGATGGATTTGTGCTAAATTACCCACATAGATTAGTGTGATTAAAAGGATGGGTATGAGCAATGTAGGTTCGTTACCGTGAGTGGAGCTACCACCGAGGTGCTGGGCTGGAGGCTCAAGCCGCATCCACACGATGCATAGCCAACCTGCAACAGGAAGGAATCGCATCAGCCGAATTCAAGTCCATAATCTATACCAGGGAATCATCACCGACACAAACCCTTGCAATCACCGCCCTCACTCACGTTTCTTGTTGCCAATTCAACAAACCCTGCCTGCGACTGATCTCCACAAACCCTTGACAAGAACCCGCAATTTGAAGCGAAAAGAAGAATGTATGGGAAAAATGTGAGGGAATTGATGAGAGTGCGGACCGACTGAGTTGTGAGTGCTGGCTCCGGGCGATGGTGGCGATGCGAGGCCCTGCGAGGACGGTGAAGCTTGAAGAGGCCCTGCGACGAGCTAGACGTGAGGGGGATAAGGAGGTCTGCCTGCCACTAATGTACAGGAACTGGAGGCGGTAAATCCTAACCCCGGCTATGGCCTCGATCTCTTCGTGCAGCCCTCAAAACCTTCGATGTGCAAACCTTGGATCTTCTGCCAGATCCTCCGCCTGCCGAGAACGGCGATGGCAATGGCGAGGTTGAAGATCGGGCGGGGACGCCCCGGCGGAGAGAGCGCTTTCTTTTCTTTCCAAGTCTTTGAGGGCTCTTGTAGCACAATGCTTCGATCAGCGCCGAGAGCGACAACCTAATAACTTGGATCTCGATCAACTTGCGAAAGCAAGGAGAGCAATTGCATGTACCTTCCCCAACGTGGGAGGCAGCGCCCATCCCGCAACGCCACCCCGACGTTGAAAATTTTGCAACCAGTCCGATGCCCGCTCGATTCTTCTTCATTCTAGTTCTTCCTCTTCCGCCCTCCCTTGGTTCTCGCTTCCCTTGGTTCTGGCTTCCCTTGGTTCTAGCTTCCCTTGGTCCTCGCTTCCCTTGGTTCTCCCCTTGGTCCGCCACTACCTTGGTCTCCCACTCCCTTGGTCCGCACTGCCCAGGTACTTCATAGAAAGTGTGATTTTCAACTTTTTCTTTTTCTTTTTTCTTCTTTTCTTTTCTTTTCTCTTCTCTTCTTTTCCTTTCTTTTTCTATTTTCTTTCTTTCTTTTTCTTTTTCTTTCATTTCATTTCTTTTCTCGTCTCTTCTTTTTTTTTCCTTTCATTTTCTTTCTCTTTTCTTTTCTTTCTTTACTTTTTCTTTTTCTTTTCTCTGTTTTCTTTCTTTCTTTCTTTTTTCTGAAATGAATGAAATTTCATTCATTGAAAATAAATTACATTACATCCAACGAGACCCGAGAGCGGGCCATTGGGAAGAGGTGATTTTAAACTTTTTACTAGCCCTCAAAGGACAAACCCATTTTTTTTTAAATTGAAGTTTTTTTGAGTTTTGATCTCTAAGTATAAATCAAACTACCATACCTTTGTAAAAATGTAAATGCATAGTATTTACTTAATAATTGATGTTTGAGAAAAAACTGAAATAATTATGTTTGGATATTTCAACAAATAATATCTCAGAATAATAAATAAATAAAATCATTTTTTCAATTTTTTTCAAACGATTCAGCACTTTGGATAAGTCTCACATTCAAGAGTTAATTTGGCATTTTTTTAGAAAAAAAAACATTGTACGTAGTAGTGTATAATAAAAATATATTGGAAAAATGATGGATGGCCATTGCCCAAGCATGCAAAGAAAGTTGGGGGCGAATGTAGCTAAGCTAGGGAAAAGCCTAGTTGAGCTACGAAAAGCCTAGCTAGGATTTCAAAGAGATTTTTTTTCTAGTCTATCTTTTGCAATTTATCTTAATTTTTGTCTGATTTTCACTCTTTTTTCTCTCTTTTCGCACTTTTTATTTTTTTATTTTTTTATTTTTATTTTTATCATCTTTGTACATTCTTCATTTCTTTCAAATCGGCTTCTTCATTATTTTTCCTACGTTTGATTTTCTTCGCAAGGTGTGAGCATCCAAATTGTTGCAATGTCTGGAAAAAATCGATGCGCATAATGCGATTGCAGCTTGCGGCTTAGCCTTGAGTTCGAGAATGTCAGTGTCATTATTTGCCAACAAGGTTTGTCGTATTGATCATTTTAAAGAGAACGAGAATGTGTCGTTGTTTGCCAACAAGGTTGGTCCGTTTCATAATCCCAAGCAGTAAAGCCCGTGTAGAAGTGGAGAGCGAAGAGCAGAAATTTGACTTTTAGCCAATATTTTTAGAGTTTTGTTTTTGCTAAATTAAGAAAAAATGTAGTTTAAATTTAGGATTTGGGAACCTATAACTATGGATTTCACCACAATAATTTGTGTTTATTTGTATCACATTTAACTTTTTACCACGTGGTAATTTTTAGGGTAAATCCCTCTAGATTTTTGATCTCCCTAATTCTCCGATTCAGAGTAGAAATAAGAATACCACACATGAAACAAATATCACCAGAGCATTCCCGGGCCAGTCTCGGGGAGTCCTAGGGTCATCATCGAAGTATTGTTGAAGTGCATCTGATAGCTCTTTTAGCACCATTGTGAATTCGTTGTCCTCGAGGTTGCAAGAGTCAAAGAGGTCAAACACTTTGCAAATGTAATGCGACTACATGAATTGTATCACTAGCAGGTCCCTGTGAGAATTTGCTACTAGAAAATCCTACGACCAAATCAACCAGGACATGTTGATTGGAGCTGTTGATTTGGTCGCGTTGACCTGGACATTTCCAACCAAAATCTGTTGTTCTGGAATTGTTGATTCGGTCAAATTAATTTTAATTTAAATAAAAATAAAAATAAAAATAAAAATCCATGATGAAAAATATGAAACCTACCCCAATTTTTTTTGCCCTACCGGAACAAAAAAGGTTGTCTAATGGAAAAAAATTGCCTGCCCGGGGAAATTTTGTGGTTGTCCAATCGAACTACTAGGGCTGCCCGAACACCACGGTTGGGGCCACCACGGTTTACTCGAGCTCCATCGCCAGTGGCCGTAATCGAACACAAGACCTTCTAATCCTTAACCAAACACTAAACCACCACACCACATAGAATTCTTTATGCAAGTCACTAAAATTTATTGATAATTATAAATGAACATAACCATTGGCGATTTTTTTGCCATGTAAATTTAATTTAATTTTTTCAAATTCTTTTTGCACTACATCATGCAAGCTTTTTTCTATATCTAGAAAAAAAACTCCAAAAAGATTGAATTTTGTTTTGTGTCAAAATCGTGAAGGCTGGGAGTTTTTTTTTTTTTTTTTTTTTCAGCATAATTTGGATATTTTTAGTGATGGAAAAGAAACACTTTTTCCAAAATTCTTTTTTGCACTAGATCATGCAAGCCTTTTTCTATATCTTGAAAAAAAATTCAATTATGTGTTTTATTTTTTATTTTTTTGCCAAAATGATAAAGGCTGGGAGCTTCAAATTTTCAATGGATACTTTTAGCAATGGAAAAAAGCTTTTTTCCAAATCTTCTTTTGAACTAGATAATGAAGGCTTTTTTTCTATATATAGAAAAAAATTAGAAAGAAAATTATTTACTTTTTTGACGCAATCATGATGGCTGAGAGCTTTTTTTCAATTCGCATATTTATAGTGATGTTAAAAACGTTTCTTTTCCAATGATTTTTTTTAAAATTATGTTAAAGAAACATTTTTCCAATTTTTATTTTCATTTTATATTTGATGCAACCTAAAATCATTTTTTTCATTGTAAAATTTTTATGTGTTTGCAACTTTTTTTCCACTTTTTGACATTTCATCATGTATGCCTTTCTGTTTCAATTGAATTTTTTTTGTATGTTAAAAAAACGATTTGTGGGTCTGATAAAAAAAAATTTAAAAGTAAAAACTTGGATATTCACCTTGAAATGAAGTAATGAACGAGAGGTATATAGAATGAAAGTAAAAAAATAAATTGAAATCAAAGTGCATAACTTTGGGATTGAATGAAAAAAGTTTCAATGGTCAGAATGTTGTAGCAAACAATTAAAAGCTTTTGCAATTTTATTTTTTGAAAAGTTGTTCAAATTCAGTTCATAAAAGTTTGATTTTAAACTCAATTTAACCCGTAATGCTTCAAGAGATCAATTTTTGGTCAATGCCCCCTTTTATAATTATTTTCTAATAGGAAATCAAGTATGCTTTCGAAACCAATTTGAATCATGCCAATCCAAGTTAAACTCCACCTCGGGGAACATTTAAAACAACAACATCTCTACACCGCTAAAAAATCAAAATAAAATAAAATGAATTTTTAAAACTTTGTTTGTCTGTTCGGTCCTGAACCCTACACGACAGCTGCCAAAAATATATATGAGGAAAGGGGAGGGAGAGTGAGAGGGAGAGGTGAGAGGAGAGGGGAGGGAGTGAAAGAGGGACTTTGGATGCGCAGCCGCGCACCCAACGGCTAAAAATAGAATATTTTTTTAAAAATATTTTTTTTTGGCAGCTGCCGTGTAGGATTTAGCAGCACTCTACGGCCAAATAAAGTAATTTAAAAAAATTAATTTATTGTTATTATTTTTCTTTGCAGCCGCCTTTTAGGATTTAGCAACCATAGCTGAAAAAAATAGAAGAAAAAAAAGACAAGAAGAAAGACAAGAAGAAAGACAAGAGGAAGACAAGAAAGAAGACAAGAAGGAAAACAAGATAAAAGAATAGATAAAAATAAAAATAAAAAATACATAAAAGAATTGTTTGTTTACAATGTAAGGGATTGTAGAAAGACAAAAATCGCCGTTTTTTTTGAAAAAAATTAGACAATTTTTTTTATGCTCATGGGGGCCAAGTGCATGATTATATGGCCAAGTGTGAAAATAGCGAATCGCGTGTTACTTTTGATTCGTTTTGAACTAAGATCTTAGAAATTGTTGGTGAAAAACAATGGCATGAAATGAAGCTTAAATTTTCACAAATTATCCTCTTTCTAATTTGATCACACATGCATCAAGCTATCTTGCCATAGAATTTTGTAGTAATTTTTTTACTTGTAAAAAGTGCATAATGAATGAAAAAACGATATTCACTTTTGTACATTAGTCAAAAAACGGTTGGTTAGGCAATTAGGGGTTAAGCATAATTTGTGTCCCATGTGTGTCCAATGAAAATTTCTATTCATTCCATTCAACCATTTCTAATTTAAAATTGATCCCGACATCCAAATATGAGAAAAGGATAAATAGTAATAGGAAGAGCATATTGTGATGACCTACTTTGGTGCAATGAAAAAAAATTATAGCTAAAATGGTCAATTGGGGATAAAATTTAACATCTTTGCCTTCTTTTTGGTATTACTTATGAAAAGAAAAGAAAAGAAAAAACACTCAAAGAAGTGAAAATACGGAGATGAATCCATGCGAACTCCATGGATTTCCAACTTCCAAGTGAGCGAGGCTTGAGATCCGGTCCTAATATCCGCGCTAGAGAATCAACAAGTTGGCAAGGTCCGAGTATCCGGGGAGGCAAACATGCATAGGAAATGTTGTGGCAACCGTATACATTGGAACAATTTTTTTATTTTATTTATTTATTTATTTATTTTTCAATTTTCCCAAGTAGCTAGTTTTTTTCACGGTACTTTGGTGATACTTGGTGCTACCATGATGATACCTGGGTAATATATAGGCAAGATTTGGCTATTCACCTAACTTTTGATTAAGTATTTGACTATTTTTCCTTTCATATTTTCAAAAATCTTCATTCAAATTAGCCATTGTATTTCAAGTGTAGCAGAGGGCTATTTTAAGTTGAAAAGAACATTGCATGGGAAACCCGAGTAGCCATGGGAACTCGAGCATCTGTGGGTACCATTGGGAACCCGAACACAAATGTCAACATGCAAGAAGTTGCTCCAACGCATTTTGGGTGCCGCAAGAAATTTGCACTCCAGCAACGCACATGCGTTGGTCAAAAGCAGGAAGAGACAAGGCTCTGAAGGCCCGTTCACATACACCATTTCTGTTGCACGCATGCGTGTGTCATATAACTTTGAAGGAATATGAGGTAACTAGAAAAATCTAAAATAGGCAGAAAGGAATTACACTACCGCAAGACAGAAAGCAACACAACGCAAAAAACAAACGAGACTAAGGTTGAGGTACCTAAAACCACCACAGCCCCCAAAACCACCACACCCCACCAACCAGGAGGAGATCTAAAAGCGTATTGTCAGTTCAGATTTGGAGGACTAATTTGCTTATTAGTCACCTTGCTAGTGGGTGAAATCTGACAATCATAGAATACGGTTTTGGGTTTGATGGTGAGCAAAATTTAGGATCAGCATTGTTGCTCATAGGAGATTCAGAGTTAGAAATGGGTCATACATTACTTTGCACTTTGAGATTTTCTATAAAATTGAGAATTGCAAATTTCATGATGCAAATTTTTGCATTCATCATGAAATCCTATTTTGAAGACTAGAATATTTTTGGGTGAATTTTTGAATTGCTAAATATAGGTCAGATTGCTTAAGTTGGTGGTTTTAGGTACCTCAACCTTATACTTGCGATAGTGTATTGCAGTTGCACAGTGCTCAACAGTAGCTACAGCAGGAAAAGACAAAGTTTTGAATATTTTTTTGTTTCTTCATTTTACCTCCCATCCTTTCAGGAACGCAAACGCAACAGTGGCACTAGGCTGGTGTGAATGGGCCAAGACGCAGCAAGAAATTGTATATTATTTTTGAAAGCAACGCAAGTGCTGGAGCTTCTTGGTGTGAATGGGCCATCAGTGGCGAGGCCCAAGGTCGCTCCATCGTCCTGCCTGGCCCTGGCCCCCGAGCTCTTGTTCATTCTTCTTCATCGTCCGCCGCTTCGATCCTGTTAGTCAGATCCAGTTGGTGTTGTTCTAGAGTGCGTGCATCCTACTCGCAATCCAGCTCTTACTTCTTTCGTTACCGTTTTCAAACTAGACAATCCCGAGAGACACTCTGTCTTCACAGCTCATTGCTTCGCCCTCCGTCGGGGCATGCCACCATCTACGGGTTCGGTTTCTCCAAGAGATTTGTTTCCGAGGCCGTCGGTTGCACCGTTTGATTTTTTTTCCGTCATTGAGATTCCATTAGAACAGAACACCGTCACTAGGCGAGGGCCGGAGCAGATAACAAATTCCGCGGCGCCGGAGTTCGTTTTCTACATAAATCCTGGTTGGGTTGTTGCGATTTCGGAGTTCCCGTGACGGAGACTCTGTTTTTAGGGTGCTTAGAGTATTAGGGTTTTTGATATCGATTTTCCCGAAGCGCTAATTCACTTTCGCGATTTTAACGATCCATGCCTGCCAAAATTTCTCCTGATATGGTGGCGTGAAGACGGAGATGGAGCAGGACGAGGAGAGAGTGGAGCTCCTGCGGGAGATTGCGGAGCTCCTGTTGTCCGGTGGTTACTTTCGAGCTCAGATATCGACGCTCTCTCCATTTGATATTCTCACTGGAGGATTGGCATGGGCGATCGCGGCTAGCAATGTGGATGTGGATTTCGACGTTCTCTACGACGACGATGCCACCCTTGGCTATAAGATGTGAGATTCTGATTATCGTATTCTTGTGGCCGGGAGGAGTAGTCGCAATTAACTGGAACTAGATCGTCTTCGTTACCCTAAATTCATCGATACGGTAATAGGAAGTCTTTGATGAGGATTCATAATTTTTAAAAGCTCAAATTGAACATAAAATATAACTATGCTAACCGAAAAAAACTTCACCTAATCTTTAGAATTTAAATTTCTGAGAAGAAGAAGTATAATGGGAGTATATGCGTCTAGATGTGGAACAGTTTGCAATGTCATCAAAGCAGACTAGATTGGATTTGTGCGATTGGATCCTTTTTCTATGGCACCGTTATGACACAACCGGATTCTGGCATTTGTTTTTATAATCGGAATCATATTGTTATAAATTGTGGCTATGTTCCTAGAAGCATGAAGTAGTATCGTATAGAAGAAGCTAATATTTATTTATGGATCTTGCGGACAGGTCTAGTTAAGTTTTTGCTTGTCAAGGGGGAATTTTTTTGTTTAATATGTTGAAGTGAACATATTCGACAATCATGAGGTTCTTGACTGAATACCTACATGTAGTTTTGAGTTATCGCAAGGATACAAGTGTTGTGATTAATTCTCTAGATTATAGCATTTGGAGAATTGTATGAGTAGCAGAGCTCTTGTGGTGATGTGCAGCAAGGTTGGGGAGGCGATTGAGGAGGCATTACAACGCATGGGGTGCCCTTACCCGCTTCAAGCGCACCAAATTCAGGGTCTCGATTATCCCGCTGTTCTGTTAGTTGTTCAATGGCTGGTGAAACGAGTTTTACAAAATAGAGAAGAATCCAGCGATCAGGTCAGTGCGCTTTGGGATTTCTATTGTATTGTTGTATTCTATTTACGTGCTTCGTAGATCTTCTGATGACTGCCCATTGGATGTTAAGAATTGGGCGCAGCTTAAGCGAATTGTATTGTGATTTTGAGGGTTTTCATAATATCGTTGCTTCTACGTAATATTTTTCGTTTATTCTTACAAGTTTTACGTGGGAACATGTTTGTAGCACATATATTCACTGATCTTTCTGCAACCGTTGTTGATAGCTGAGAAAATATTCGCTGTGGGCGTTTCATCAACACTATGAGCTCCCTGGAGAAGCGTCTGATGAGCATGCTCACCTGGTAGGTTCTTACAGCCATTCTACATTCCTTAAGCATCTATCTATAATGAGGCTTGCTTTCAAGCTTGTTTCTCATCGTCTAGTTTTATCTTTAACATTGTCATCAATATGCAGGTAATCAGGCACTACAGCCGCCTGAAAGTAGTATTAGATACACACTCGTTGTTTCGTTTTCCCCTGATTCTCGGACCGCGACTCATCTTACACATTCAAAGCAAGTCGACGTGATGTGTGTTACAATAAGTAACGTCTATTTGTAATAAGAAGGGCACCTTGCCAGCTAACTTTCTGCAGATCATAGAGTTATTTCTGAGCAAGAAGTAAAGAGGGTTTGATTGTCACATGCAGGATTGGACAAACCTTACACGGCAGTCTTCAACAGCAGATTCTGGTCATCAACAATACCTGCAGACCAAGTAGGCTCACTTCTTCCTTATATTCTAATTTTAGTTTGGGCTTGATGCTTCACATACTATCTCTCTAAGCCACATGCTTCTCACAATGTACAGCTTTTAGTCGTCATTTACTCAGTTCACATGGAACAAGACAGCTGTACTAGGGATATATTTGGCATTCTCATATACGAGTATAATGAATCTAGATGTTCAATATCATGTGTAACATAAGTGTATCTCAAACTGTTCAATTGAAGCCCTTGTAGAAGTACTCTTGCCGAGCTGGTAGATGTCATGTTGTGCTGTTCGAGCAAAATTCTTGTGACGAAGACTTAAGATGCAGTAGGTTGCTGCACCATTCTATATCCCACCCAGTGTGTGGTCTGTTATTTCTCTTCATGTGATTGTTGTCACAGTTTGATGACTGCAGGAGAGTCGCTTCTAACCTTGCTTCATGCTGTATGCAGTGACAGTCTTTTGGAACTTCAGTTAAACGATGCCAATGCTCTACATCCAGAATTAAAAGCTATTGATGTTAGTTCCACTCTATACCTGCACTAGATTGTTAATTTATGTGTAATTTAGCTAGTCCTAATTAAACCATAATATATAGGCTGGTAATGCTGATATGAATTCCTTAATTCAATCGGCCATAGATCACTATGTGACGATTCATGAGCCTGTTGGCTTTGAGCAAGTTTGGCCTGCTTGACCATTATCTCATGTGTAGGAACCTAATAGTCAGTCAGGTTAAGAGCCATTTGAAATAATCTTTTAGTGTTTTGTCAATTAGTGATCCTGGAATAGGTAGACATTATCCACACTAACATGAATACCTTTTGTTGCTGTGTAATTAATTGTTTCTGTCTGGTGTAGACCGCAGCTCTTGAGAAACAGATAGAGTTCCAAAAAGCTAGGATTGAACAACTGCAAATGAAGAAGGATTCTGCAGTGAGTGCTGTTGAAGAGATTGGTCTTTCAATAAGAAAACAGGTGCTTTTCATGCAGTTTTACATACTTGATTGTTTACTTCTAGATTACCTGGTTGCCAAGATAAGATTCAAGAGATAGTTTTGCATGTCATTCATATCTGAATCTTCTTGTGCAACCCCTCTGGCTGGTAGCAAAGGAGAAAGTTTTCTTTGAAAGTTTGATTGTCAATATCATACCATTGCGATTGTGAATGACAAAAGCAGTGTTTGATTGAGAGATCTCCTTGCTTGTGTGCATTGTTTGCACGTGGGCCCTTTTTAGGAAGGCAGGGGGAGCATTGGGCAGAACTGGTTGCACAAAGAGCAGAACTACAACATACTGCAGATGATGCCGGTGCAGAGCCAGTGGTTAAGGACATAATTACTTTATTACAGGAAACAAATGTATGCCAAGTCCATCGTGTCAATTCTTCCTTCTTTCCCTCTACTAGTGTTGCAATGCTTCTTTTTGTCGTTGAAATTTGATGTATATTGTGATCCACGATTCAAGAGATAAGATTCAGGAAATCGATTAAAACGAACGCAGTTTGATCATATCTGGTACTATTATTATGTCTGCATTAAATAAGTTTTACTGAAGATGGTGCTCATTCAGTTTTTCCGTCATCTGACACATGGGTAATGTATGTGGTCAGAATCTTAAAAACATGGAAACTGAATTCCGAGCAAGCTGTAAGAAGAAGAGAGCGGAACTGGTTGCTCGTATTAAGCAGCTACAAGATCCAGCACTTAATCTTGCAGAGCAATCAGAACGGCAAGCAGATGTTAAGATCATGTATGAGTCTGAGTTACTGAAGCTTGGATCTGTTCGAAAAGTAAGATTAACTTGACTTCCGATCGCTTATTTGATTGTCAAATTCCATTTTTTTGTTAGATTGTACAGTTCAACTTCCGTCGTTCCACGTACTCAGTCACCTATCTACATCTTGCCCAAAAATTATGCCAGCGGTTTCCGGTTATTTCGTGTCATACAACGTCACTCACTCCTACCGTATGCCACATGTGACGAATTGCAGTTGAAATTCAAACAGACCATGTCTTTATATCACACGTTCTTTGGTAGTTTGAGGCTTGAAAGTTGTGGGTATCTTTATTCTTTCTCTTTAACCATATCTCATGTTATTCAGGAGCTTGCTAAGAAATGCCGTGAAGTTGCGCGCATGCAAAGGCAGTTGGACGATGTGCCCACACAATCTGAGCTTATTCAGTAAGTTGGAAGAAATACTCTGTTTTTTGTTTAATTGTGATTGAGTGAGTGCATGGTGGAAACTGCACCTTTGATCTCAATCTTTATTTACTAGCCAGTTATTTGCACTCTCTATTTGCTAGCCAGTTGTTCTTTTGTCGAGACCAACTGCAGGAGAATATACTGCATCTCGTCTTTTGTATTGGAACTATTTTCCTGACCACATTTGATTAGAATCTCATAGACACTCCATGATTTCTGGGCTGGCAAGTTGAGTCTGATAGAGCAGTATATCAACCTTCGAGATGCAAAAAATCGTTATCTGAACGTGTTATGTGTTGAGAGGATTCAGATATGAACGTCGATTTGTGGAGCTGTATCTGCACATACAGGTTCAATGCTCAGACATTCTCATCCTTTCTTTTTCACTTACAACCCATTGTTGTCATGTGATCTAAGCACACGCCTCTCTATTTTGTGGCCACGCTGAGAATTTGGGAAGGTTGTCCCTTGGTCTGAGGTCTCATTCTGTTCTCGTTTCCTATTTTGAATGTCACAGCGGAAGCTAGCTGAGACAAGAAAATATTATGCGACTTATAACGCACTTGCTGAAGCTCACGAGCTCACTATGAAAGAGACTTCTTTACTTAACTCGATCCATTCCCAGGCGTGTACACTTTTCTCTCTATTTTTGCTTTCTTATCTTGAGTTTGCTACTGTCTTGTGCCGTGGTTTAGTAACTGGTTCAAGTCAGATGGATTTTATGTGATTTGTTGCAAGATACGTTGGTTTTGTGCATAGACGTCCTGTTGACCAGAAAGGAACATGATGTTTGGTTAAGATACGGATGTCATTGTGGTTCTTTATATAATATTGAGGTATTTGTTGCTTTGCAGTTTGAGGTTGCAATGACGACTTCAGGTGGGCGTGCCAAATTTGTGGAATCAATGGAAGGAATTTTGAAGGGGGTGAAGCAGGTACAATGGCTTCTCTCGGTATTTCTATTGGAATTTTCGAAATCTAGATAAGGATCGATGAAGGACTTGTCGTTCTCTGATCCTTTTGAGAATACCGTAGTCCGGAGTACCTTGTATGGTGAAAAAGAGAATTTTGAAGAATATTCACAGAATTTGGCATTAATTGAAAAGGAATTTTCTAATTTTTCAAATTATTCGGCATGAGATGCCAACCCTGATGGCCGGGTATGGTACAAAGCCGGAGCATAGGTTATCTAGTGCATAAGGTGTCCTGTATCTTTACTGCATTTTGATTTCGGGTTTTAACCCCTGAAGGACCAAGGATTCATGGTTCTAAAATGACAAATTCAATCAATCATATTGTGGAAAATATAATTCAGATGGGACCAATTTTACATCACTAGAATCAGTGAAGAACATTGTATGTGTTGGTCAGGAAACAAATAAATTTGAACAAGAGGAAGTCCACATAAGACCTACTCAAAACTGCTAAATAATCATGAGGGCTTCTTGGTCCTTTGGGGGTTAACTGTACAAACTAATTGCACAAAATCTGTTTGCAAGGCTCTCTAATCCACAGGCTTGAATCCACGATTCCTTATGGACTTTCCAGGAACTTATCACTTTTTACACGCTGCTCTGTATATTTGATTAGTGTTGAAAATCCCTTTATGCGTCTGAAATTGCAGTGTTCCCTTGATATGATGCAGAAATTGTTGAAGATGGAAAAACGGTTAGAGGCAGAGAAAGATACATACAATGCGCTAAAAGAGAAACATATGGCATGTGTCACTGCCCAGCGAAATTACTTCTCCCTTGTTAAGCAGTTCCAGGTAATGCATACATTTTGAATTGTGAATTTGGATGCAGTTTTTCCCTAATAAATAGCACATGACTACCTTGTCCCAGGACTCATATAGCTTGTTCACATTGCAGGAAGAATGCGCTAAAAATGAGAGGTTGCGAGCGACTTTGAAGCTATACGCTGACGTGGATTCTAGCGATATCCCTATACCAACCCTTGTGTCTCCCCATGAACATGACTCCAACTCTTTTGTGCCCCCTCTTTGATGCTCCGAGCAGATTCTTTTGTAACTCTATTTGTTCCGCTCCATTTTACACAGAAATTCACGTCTGTTGAATAGAAAATTGCTTCTTGTATTGTACCAGTATTTCTGAATTTTCAGGCTTGATAGATACTAGGAAGCCCCTTCAATCGTTCATTATATCTTCTGTAGCATGTTGGCTCTGTAATCACTATGCATGTACAGTGACCACGTGGATTGACTGTAGATTCCGCTTCATACCTTCAGGTCAATTTCAGGATATGTTTAATACAGATCAGTAGTTGGAGGAATCTAGTGTTGGAGGTGGTAAAGTCTGAACGTTTGAACATGAGATTCAGAATCTATGCCTGCATTGACCACATGTTTCTGGTTAGTAACTCTAAATCTTGATAAGTAATTGATAAGTTACTTCTAGAAAGGGTGGTTGAGGGAACAGGAGTGATTATAGCAGAGTTCAACCCCTTAACCCCTAACTGCCCAAGCAGGCGTTTTTGGCCTGATGTACAGATTTCATCCGTATTTTCTCATCCGTCATGCACTTTTTGTGGTGTGATTTTTTTACTGAATTTTTTATGGGAAGTTAACTTCATGTATGTGTGATCCGATCGAAAAGGAAATAATTTTTGAAAAAATTATGCCTCATTTTGTGTCGTAGTGTTTCACCGAAAATCTTGAAGATTTTGGTCTAAAAGTGTTCATGAAAAAAAAAACTATTAAAATCAAGCATCCAAAAAATCTCCAAAAATCACTACACCTAAAGTACTACATTATAACCCATCACAACAAATTTCATCCACATATTGCCAATATCTTATTCGTAATTGAATTACAAAGTAATTTTTTATTTTATGTTTCAAAATTTATAAAAAAATATTAGTGATAGTAGTCATAGATCTAACTGTATAGATAGAATCTAAAATTAAAAATGTATAACTTTTATTCATACATCAAGTTCTAAATATTCATATTAATTGCATTTTATAATGCATCTTTGCAAAACTGCCTAAACTGGACATAGGTGAGGACGTTTAGGGGTTAACCCCTAAATGCCTAAAGCCCTCTTCAAATTCAGCAGTTTTGCAAAGATGGATTACAAAATGCAACCTAGAGGGATATTTTGAACTTGATATATGAATAAAAGTTGTACATTATGAATTTTAGATTCTATCCATACGGTTACATCTATGATTGCTATTACCAATAATTTTGTATAAAATTTGAAACGTGAAATTCAAAATTATTTTGTAATTCAATTACGAATAAGATATTGACAATCTACAGATGAAATTCTTTGTGATTGGTTGAAATGTAATACTCTAGGGTAGACGACCTGTTTTCGATCAGGCCCCCAATCACGCAGTATAGGGCGACCTATTTTTGTGAATCAGCCTCCATTATTTTCAAATTCATTCGTAAACGGTGACGGAAACATGTTTCTTCTTAATATGGAATGGTTGGCGCCGAGAATGGAAACTTGTTACCGAGTTAGTATGATATCATGTGTTTTCGAAATCTAGTTTTACAGTTCTTGGAAATAGGTCAGCCTATATTGCGAGAACGGGTTGGAGAGAATCTTCACTTTGAAAATTCGTAGTAAATTCAATATTGCCCCAAAATTTGTTAAAAAATATGTGACCTTCTTTAAATCTATTTCCCTACACTGCAAAATTATTTGCCTATTTGTTACTCCACCGGAAGTATGCTGAATTGCTTAAGGTGATCGGAAACAGGTCGTCTACCCTAAGTGTAGTGATTTTTGGAGATTTTTTGGTTGCTTAATTTTATGAGTTGACTTTTTTTTTACCACTTTTACACTGAAATCTTCAAAATTTTGGGTGAATCACTACAACATGAAATGAGGCATAAAAATTTCACAAATCATCTCCTTTCTAATCGGATCACATATGCATGAAGCTAACTTCCCATAGAATCTACAGTAAAAATTCCACACTGCAAAAATAGCATGACGGATGAGAATCTACGGATGAAATCTATACATCGTCCAAAAAATGGACGCTTAGGCAGTTAGGGGTTAAGGACCAAGGCTGATTTTTCAAGTTCGGTCAACTTAGTGTGGAATGAGTTTTGATCTTGAATTTTTGAGATTTGTTGTGGGTGATTCCACTCTTTGTAACGAAGATGGGATGGTGATTTGTATGTGTTAGTGATGTATAGATTGAAAGATACAAAGGTGAAAAATCCAAGTGTGGGCATTTCTTGAAATTTTGTATACAATGAGCTATGCATTTAAATTTTTGCACACAATGAGTTAGCACCCCCATACACAACTGCCTAATCCATTTTACCAAATCTAAGACTAAATTTTGCATTTTGGGCCTTTTCAGAAAGTTTCAAACTCGGACAGGGGGCCAAAAAAAAGGTGCAAACAACTTTGTAGCTTATAATCTTACTATTGAAGAATTTTGAATGATTGAAAATTTGTAAGTGTTAACCCTTAAACGTACCACTCCTTTGTAGGAAAGTCAAACTACACAATTTAGCCGTCAAGATTTATCAAAATATATTTTGTAATATTTTTCATGCATGGAATTGAATGTTTCTTATCAGTCTTGAAATTTTCAGATTTTTTTGATTTAATATGGCCTTTTTAACAAATTTTTAAGTCAAATACTTCAAAAAATATTTTTTATTACAAAAAAGCTTTAAAAAATTAATATTTTTTTGGGAGCAGGTACAAATTACAATGGAGAATCACATGATATGTTTTCCATAGAAATTTTTTATTTAAATTTTGAAATTCGAAAGGTGAACATCCTATGTAGTGTGATTCAAACCTTGAGCTACAAAGCTTGCACAAGCAATAAAATACTCAATAATTGGAATTTTTAAGATTTGAAAAGTGGAGTTCAAACTAGACTTAATAAACTTCATTTTCTTAGTTGGGTGTATTAGCAACAAAAGTCGTCTTCAAGATCAAAATTGGGTTTGACCAACAAACGTCCAGAAATTGGATGCCTGGACGTTTAGGGGTTAATAAATTCAAGTTGGTTGAAATATCCTATGGTCCAATTGGTCAAAAAGGTTTTAGATCGAGAACTATTTGCCTTTTTCTTTGAGAAAGGGGTGCTTTTAGGCAACCTTTGGAGTGTTTGGAGAGAAACATAGTCGTGATTTTGGAAGGGTTAACCCTTTAGTGCCCAGGGTGGTTTTGGAGAAACCACAGTTACTCTCTCTGTTGAAATTAGGGATATTATTAATAGTATCCAACTGTATGAATGTAAACATAGCTTAATGAAACAAGTGTCGATTAAATCTTGGTTAAATCGGACTGTTGGATTGGGAGATTATAGTATGTCTTTGAACCGTATAATGCACACTCAAAAATGAGATTTTGGGGGGTGTGTGACTTCAAGGTTAAATAGAATTTGGGTTAAATTTTCAAAAATAAAAGTGAAGATGTTCAACAATGACCTGTGTCAACACCTCTTCATTGCAATTTTTCATGTCAAGAACAAACTCATACATAATTATTGTGAATTTTATAAGTGAGAGTGACTTATCCATGTACGGTTTAGGATAAAATTGATACGTTAAAATAAGAAAGGAGTTGGTACATTGATCAAGATCAAACTACATACACTAATGGAACATGAATAAGAGAACACAATCCAAAAAAAATACAAGATAACACTTTTGCAAACACAAGAAATACCACATAGTATGTGTGTTGTATTTGTAAGTATTTGCTGTATTTTGAGGTATTTGCAATATTTTGGTGTTTTGTACATAGGTATTTGGATAGCTAAGAAAGTCAGATTCCAAATTTTCTTTTTGCATCATTTGCAAAATCAAAAGTTACACATCTGAACTTCAGACACCGAACTGAGATGGTTCACAGATTTTCCAGCATTTCATTTTCTAGTGATCTAGTGACCACTTAGTAGTTACCTGGGCACTAAAGGTTAAAAATTACACAACAATGCATCTTTTTGAACTTAGGTATGATTCCTTCAAACATCTTTTTTGATACTCTGCTTTCTGAAACTCATGTTTGCAAACTTTTTATTCAATCAATCATGGGGGAAAAATAAATACATGAACTTGTAGATAGTAATTTTATTGAGATATTATGTGTGAGAACATACATGTTTCAAAAAGATTCCTTCCAATACAATGTTTAAATAAGAGAGATTTTTTTTTTCAAAGTTTGCCTCTATATTTGATCAGTTTTGTAACTCCAAGAAGAGAATCACTCAATATTTTGTCCACATTCCTTTTGCTCCTAGCACAGTTGTAATTCGGGGTGGCATGTTTTCTACAAGCCTTCTGCAATCATCTGAAGTAATAGAATAGAAATATTCTACCACACGATCACACAATTCAATCATTCCACTTATTGGATGCTCATATCAATTTTATCATCGTTTGAGAATTTTCCATAAATGTTCTATGGGATTCAAATCGGGCGATTGAGCAAGCCAAGGTAGAAGAGTGAAACGTTGTTGTGAAAACCACTTTTAAAACATCTTAGTGGTATAAATGCGAGCATTGTCTTGTTGGAAAATTACAAGACAAGGGTCTTAGTCAAACTTTTGAATTGTCCTATCGACATTTTGCTTTAAAAATTCCCGGTAACGATGTTGGTTTATGTGGCCCTCTACTTTGCATACCAATCCACATCCATGAATGCATATATTTCCCCAAATCATAATTCCCCTACCTCCATGTTATACTATTTGAGTAACAGTTTGCGATGAACACTCCTTCAGATCATGTGTCCAATATCAAGACATTCTATCTAAACAAAATTGGTTGATTTTGGACTCATTTGAGAAGATTACAGGACTCCAATCATCTACTGTTCAGTTTTGGTGGAATGTTGCAAATTCTAAACGTGCCTTGACATTTTTGCTAGAAAGATGCGACTTCTTCTTCACTTATACACCTAAACCACCTCTACAAAGTGCAGGCATTGCAGTTTGAGCACCCACTTCTACCCCACAGCCTTTATGGACTCGTCTTGTTGCATCTACAACATTACTTAATCTTCCCCTAGTCATTTCTAGTACACATGATCATTCCATCATTCTCGTCATTAATCGTGGCCTACCTCCACGTGCACGATCCGCATTGGGAAGATGTGTTTGTTGAAGGTTATGCACCCTTCCTACACTAACATGCAAAGTTCTTGAAATTTCTCCATGCGGACACCCTTTTTGAAGCATAGAAACTACATTCTCTTGTTATTGTCTAGTTAGTGTTTTCACCATCTTCTCTTCTAGAAAAAAAGACCTGCACAATGGAGATACTTGTACGCACAGATGCAAGACAACTAGTAGTGTAAAGCTCTAAAAGTACAAGTTGAAGTTCTATGCATCATATGCAAACTCATTCTGTAACCATGCGGTTACAAAACTGATCAAATAAGGAGAGATGAGTGTTGGGCTTTCAAATGTACACATGTATGCATTGCCATGTGTATGACCTACTAGAATTGGTAATTAATGTCAAATAGAAGCTCATGTGACTATAATTAATGACCTCACACTTGTCAATTTTCACATATAGGTGTTCAAATTTCAGACTTAGAAACATTTGATCACTTTTGGAAGGCATGTAGTAAGTATGACCTTTAACCACTAAAGGTCCTCACCTTTGTTCAGATTGGGTAGTTTTGCAAAGATGCATTATAAAATGCAATTAAGAGGGATATTTTGAACTTGATGTATGAATAAAAGTTGTACATAATGAATTTTAGATTTTATTCATATAAATAGATCTGCAATTGCTATCACAAATATTTTTCTAGAAAATTTGAAACTTAAACTTCAAAATTATTTTGTAATTCGATTACGAATAAGATATTGGCAATCTGTGGATGAAATTTATTGTGATGGGTTGAAATGTAATACTCTAAGTGTAGTGATTTTTGGAGATTTTTTGGTTGCTTAATTTTATGAGTTGACTTTTTCAAGAGCACTTTTAGACTAAAATCTTCGAATTTTTTGGTGAAACACTGCAGCATGAAATGAGCCATAAAAGTTTCACAAATCATCCCCTTTCTAATCGGATCACACATGCATGAAGCTAACTTCCCATAAATAATTCAATAAAAATTTCACACTGCAAAAAGTGCATGACGGATGAGAATCCATTGCCACTAAGGCTATAATCCAAGAAAACTAATCACAAATCTAAGTATTACAAAAAGAAATTAAAAAAAAGAAAAAAAAGAAAAAAAAACCGTTGGTTAGGGATAAGGTAGAAGCACCAATAAATGGTGAATAAACCCAAAACCATTGTGTAAACTTATTTATAATGATTAACAATGAAATCAATGTGAATGTGTAGAAAATTTTGTCAACTAATCAACTTCTTGTACTATTACCTATATTAATCAATTTCAATAAGCAATTTGGGCTAGTTTATGAAACCATATGTTCACACATATTTGGAATAGTCTATAGTAGTTATCGGTTTTGAGTGATGATTAAATATTCACTTTGAAAATTTTCATTTTTTAGAATAAAATGATGGAAAAATTGTATTCTTCATGATTTGTGTTTCCCTATGAAGGAAAAGTATTGTTCGTCTTCTACTCCTACGCACGTAGGTTAGAGAAAACTTAAGTTATGGGTTACTACTTTTGCACGCGATTATTGACTTTAGAATGGCGTTGGGCCTGATTTAGAAAGTCCCCCGAAACCGCTTTAAATCCTGACGTCCTGATCTCCACCGTTGGATTGATCTAACGGCGTGCAGGACTTCCGGACCATGGATGGCAACCAACGGAAATGCCAACGGTTTTCGACGATGAAAGTCTCTCACGTGGAAAGCGCCCGCGGGCAACGTCGCTCCATCATCCTGCCGAGCTCTTGTTCATTCTTCTTCATCGTCCGCCGCTTCGATGCTGTTATTCCCCACCAGATTCAGTTGTTGTTCTAGAGTGCGTGCATCCTACGCGCAACCCAGCTATTCCTTCTTACTTTACCGTTTTCAAACTAGACAACCCCACAGACACTCTGTCTTCACACCTCATTGCTTCGCCCTCCGTCGGGGCATGCCACCATCTGCGGGTTCGGTTTCTCCGAGAGATTTATCACTGTCAATTACTTGAGCGGGTTCGGTTTCTCCAAGAGATTTTGTTTCCGAGGCCGTCGGTTGCACCGTTTGGTTTTTTTTTTTCTTTTTTTTCTTTTTTTTTTCCGTCATTGAGATTCCATTAGAACAGAGCACCCTCACTAGGCGAGCGGAGCAGATAGCAAATTCTGCGGCGCCGGCGTTCATTTCAACGCAAACCCTGGTTGGGGTTGTTGCAATTTTGGAGTTCCCGTGACGGAGACTCTGTTTTTAGGTTGCTCAGAGTATTAGGGTTTTTGACATCACCGTGAGGGAATGCTATCTAGCGGGGAATTATTGAATTGAAGAGGTTTGTTTTATTAGGTTTTGGAGAGAGATTTATTGAGGAGAATACGTAGCGGAGGTGTTGAGTTGAGATTAGAATCAGAGGGAGGAGAGGGGTTGGAATAGCCCTAGGGATTTGGAGGAGTTCGTTCGTGGTGTCGTGAGTTTTTTATGCCAAAGCGAAAAGCGAGCATGGCCGCATCCTCGGCGAAGCGACGGGTGAAAGCTTCGGCACCTCCAGCGGAGGACATAACCCTGAACACGTCGAAGCTGTCGATAGCAGCGGACTCGGAATCAAACGACGAGTATCGCCCCCTGGGGACGTTGTGGAAGGAGGCGTTTCCCGTGGGCACGGAGTGGGACCAGTATGACAAAGTGTACGAGATCAACTGGGATTTCACCAACCTGGAGAAGGAGTTTGAGGAAGGAGGCAAGCTCTACGGCAAGCGCGTCTACCTCTTCGGCTGCACGGAGCCTCAGCTCGTGCACTTCACGGAGAATTCGCGTGTGATTCACATCCCTGCCGTTGTGGCCGTGACTTCCCCGTTTCCGCCCTCGGACAAGATCGGGATCAAGTCCGTGCAACGCGAGGAGGAGCTCATTGTGCCCATGAAGGAGATGAAGATGGACTGGGTGCCTTTCATCCCGCCCGATGTGCGTGACTGGAGCGCCGTGGAACGCGTGAAAACGAAGATTTTCACGTTGAAGTGCACGCAACGAAGGGCGGCTCTGAAGCAGTTGAAGCAGGAGAGGATAAAGAAGTACGAATATTGCTTGCCGTATATCTACTCCCCTTTGAAGGAAGATGAAACTGTTGATGAAACCGTCGTGAACATCATGTATCCTTTTGACGATGAGGCTCAACCCCCGGTGGTTTGCGAGTTCGACTGGCAGTTTGATGAGTTCGAGGAGTTTGTGGACAACTTGGTGACAGAGGAGGAGCTGCCTGTTGCTGAAAGGGAGAAATTCATGGCGCATTTAAAGCAGATGGTGGGCGATGCGAGGAAAAAAGTGCGCGAGGCGAAGCAAGCAAGGAAGAAGGCCCTGGAGGACATGAGCAAGGAGTCCATGGAAGGGTTCCAGAATATGAAGTTCTTCAAGTTTTACCCCGTCAAGAGCGAGAAGTACCCTGACATTTCGGAGATGAAGAGTGCTTTTATCAACAGGTACTATGGAAGGGCTACGGAGGTCTTGTAAACCCCAGTTTTTTTGCATTTGCATCATTGGTTTGTGTTGGGACATAGCCTGTTATGTGGGGTTTTACCCCATCAAGAGTGCCGAGATTTCGGAGATGCAGAGTTCTTTTTATGAACAGGTACTATGGAAGTTCTTGTAAACTTAGTTTTTTTCTGTTGCATTTGCATCATCATAGAGTTCTATTGGTTTCGTGTTGGGAGCCTGTTATGTGGCTTGGAAAAGCTTTCCTGCCAATGCATGGATATGCTTTCTGATCAGGTGCACTCCTGTCTCACTCCATCTCGGAGTGTTGGCGTTGTGCGATTGAGTTTCGTAACATTTGTATTTGCGGAGTTCACATATGGGTGAGCAATCCCAAAGGTGATCTGTGGACATTCTAGGTAGTTAGTATGTAGCCTATATGAGGAAGTAGACAGTCAAGTTTTGGAGAGATCATGGAAAAACAACCTTCAAAATGCTCACTTGCAACCCGCTCTGGGCCAATTTATTCTTTGTAACACCGTTTACTGTTTAAGCAAACCTATTTGAATCCGGAATTTTACTTTGATCTCATGCTCAAGTCTTTCTGCTTGCATCTAATAGTATCTTTGAATAGTAGAGTTTGGAGTCTTACAATGACACAATTTTTGTTTTGAAAATGTGCTGCTGCATGTGCTCAGTCATTTTCTTTACTTAAAGAACCACCAGGCACAATTGCATTCACGGGTGTGATGGAATGTAAGCTGGAGTGTAAACCATAATTGAAAGTGAGTCCATCCTTCTACCAAGTGTTGCAATTTTGTTTAGTTATTTGCATAAGATAAGCTGCTCGATTTTGTGGCCCTACCAATTTAAAGCAATTGAGACTTTTTCTCACTTATGGTGTCCTTGTACAGTTCATTCTTGTCATAGCTACTTGATGAAGTGGCTTACCCTAAACAAAACAAAACGTAATATCATAACATTCTTACACCATAACATTCTTGAAGGATATGGAAAATTCCTTTTGAATTCAAGAAAGTTTCACAAATCCCGAAGGGAATGTTCCTCCAAAGGTTATGGTGGCTCAAACTTTTTGGTTCAAGGAAAAGATGATTCCTTCTCTATGGTTATAAGCATGAAGCACCTAATTGTGCCACTCACCTAATTATGATAGGTTGAAGTCAATAAATCATGGATCACAATGTTCAAGATAACGTGTCACGATTAGCGGTGCTTCTACTTTAAGTTATTCTTGGATTTAGAAACACATACAAAATCACCTCAATTTGTGTTTTTTAAATAATTATTTCAATGATTTTAAACAAGATTTAACAAAATTTTATGTTGCATTTTGTTAAAGAATGTTAAAAAATCTATTACAAAAAACTTAAACTAGGGTGGTTTTGTACTATTGAAAGGATTTGACAATTGCTTAACCCCTAAAAGCCCGAGGGGTATTGGACAAAACATAGATGTGTTATAATATGTGCCTTCTATATGTTTGATGAAGTTTGGTTCAATAGACAAAATGTAGAGTATCATCTCTACAAATTATTTGTACGGTCAAACTTCCAAAAATAACTTAAGATCAATTTTTAATGAATTTAAAAGCATTAACCTTTGAATTTTTTTATAAATTATAATTTTCAATTTTAGAGTTCAAAATTTAGTATGATTGGTTAAAGTTGGGCTATCTATTGTAAACTTCAAAAAAGCAAAAGAAATGATGGAGGGATCATTATTACTTTCCCCAAATAGCAAATTTTATAACACTAAGACAATGTTGAGGTGATCTACTTTGAAAAATTCTCCCGGGTGGAGTTTAACTCGAATTGCCATAATTCAAATTGGGTTGGAAAGTAGTCTTGATGTAGTATTTTAATTTTTTTAAATTTTTTTTTCAATAAAATATTTTTTTGTTCCGGGCAACCTGTTAGATTCGGGCAGGGACCAGAAAATGGTCGTTTGAGCGCTTAGGGGTTAACCCCTAAATGACAGAGGGGGTAAGGGCAAAACCTAGATGTGTTATAAAATGTCACTTTTGCAACTTTGATGAAGTTTAGTCCAAAAGAAAAAATGAGAAGTATGATGTTTGGTCAAACTTTCAAAAAATGTTTTAGATACTCATTTAATGAATTTAGAAGCATTTATCGTTGAATATTCACAAAAATTACAGATTTTATTTTTAGAACTTGAAATTTGGTATGATTGGTTAAAAATAAACATTCTATTCTAAAATAGTGGATGGAAAAATTTCCAAAGGAGAGACATCGTTACTTTCCAGAAATAGTAAGTTTTATGACACGAAAATAATGTTGAGGTGTTTGTCTTTGAAAAATTCTCCTTAGTGGAGTTTAACTCGGTTTGACAGGATTCAATTTAGGTTGGAAAGTAGACTTGATTTTCTATTTGAAAATGTTTTTTTATTTTTTATAATTTTTTTATTTTTCATCTTGGGCAACCCGTAAAAAAGGGCAACAACCATAAAATGGTCGTTTGGTCTTAACCCCTAAACGTCCCAGCGTCCAGTTTCTGGACGATGAACAAATTCCAACTCACACTACACTCCTATTACTTCATGGATGAAACTCATTCAATTTTTTGAAAATACTTTATGAAGTTATTGTCCTATCTAACGGTTGGATTTGGTGTTACTAGCGTACATATTATTTTTAATTACAAATGTGGAAGTATGTCAAGCAGTTGACCAAGCCAAAATTGCATTGACTTTAGTTCAAAAGTGAGCTTGCTAAAATGAGGTCATAAATTGAAGTAACACAAAATTTTCAAAAAATCACCATTTCAAGAGTATCTCATTTCAAATCCATTCCAACAAATTTCACTCAAAAAATATCAATATTTGTTTGTAATCAAATTTAGAAGGAAATTATAATTATAAATTTGAAATTTTATAATAAAATATCAGTGATGGCGTTGGTGAATCTAACCGTACAGATGGAACCTAAAATTCAATATCTACAATTTTCATTTGTATAAAAATTCCGAAATATTCCTCTAAATAGCATTTTATAATGATTTTTCTCAAACTGTCAATTCTGGGGATACCCTGGGACGTTTAGGGGTTAAAGGTTAAATCAACAATAATACAAAGTGGACAAGTAGAAATAGGCCATGCACAACCCTCAATGTCAAAATTGTCAATGCCAAAATTGTCAATGCCCTTAATAGTGGTTGATATTTCATTGAATTAACACCTACAATTGCAAATCAAAATGACGTTAATAGTGGTTGATATTTCATTGAATCAAAACCTTCAATTGCATTCATTTTCCTATATAATTTATTGGTCAATTTGGATACTATCTTTACCAATTTTAAATGGTTCTAAATGTCAAAAAGGCTGCTCTTCACATTCATTTATGCCAACCTAGCACTTGTTGTGTTCAATTCCATAATTTAATCTCCCACAATTAAAAACGTACAATTTCTTAATTGAAATTCTCTAGTAACTTTTTCTCACACTTTTGCTTGATTCATTTTTAATTGTGTTTCTTATACTTGGTTATTTTTTTATTTTGTTAACTTTAGGTTTTCTTACAACATGACCTTGGTTAACCCCTAAATGCCTAGAGCCCTCTCCAAATTCGGCAGTTTTGCAAAGATGCATTATAAAATGCAACTTAGAGGGATATTTTGAACTTGACATATGAATAAAAGTTGTACATTATGAATTTTAGATTCTATCCATACGGTTAGATCTATGATTGCTATTACCAATAATTTTGTATAAAATTTGAAACGTGAAATTCAAAATTATTTTGTAATTCAATTACGAATAAGATATTGACAATCTACGGATGAATTTTTTTGTGATTGGTTGAAATGTAATACTCTAAGTGTAGTGATTTTTGGAGATTTTTTGGTTGCTTGATTATATGAGTTGACTTTTTTTAGAGCACTTTTACACTGAAATCTTCATTATTTTGGGTGAATCACTACAACATGAAATGAGGCATAAAAATTTCACAAATCATCCCCTTTCTAATCAGATCACATATGCATGAAGCTAACTTCCCATAGAATCTACAGTAAAAATTCCACACTGCTAAAAGTGCATGGCGGATGAAAAATTATGGATGAAATCTGTACATCGTCCAAAAAATGGACGCTTAGGCAGTTAGGGGTAAAATCCCTATGTTAGATCCCCTGGTTGGATCTCAAAGGATAGTGCAATAAAACAACCTTCAATATGTGATCACCGGTTTGAGTTGTGTGACCATGTGGAGAAGGTAGATTCGGCACTTAGAACACACAATTCGCTATTTACGCACTTGGCCATATAATCATGCACTTGGCCCCCGGGCGCACTAAAAATTCAAATCCCAAAAAATTGCAAAAAAAATTAGGCAATTTTTTTTTCCCAGCAATTCCCTTCTAATAAGGATAAATTGCAAATTCATGGAGATTTTCGACGGGGGATTTCCTTTAAAGAATTTGTATTTGCATTTTCTATATGTCAAATTTTTGTCCTATACGCAACAAAATTATCCTGTGATATTCATTCTGCACATACTATGCGATAGGTACGAAAGTGGGAATTCTGAATCCCTTATTTGTGCACGCATCTTACATAATCATACAAGCACATTGTATGCATTTAGATATGGGCTACAAACATACACATAAGATTTAATTATTCTTTGTATTATATAAAAATCGTGTACTCGTTCACGTTTTATAATAATAGTACACACTTTTCCCTTCAATACCTCGACATCTAATACAGAAAACCATATACTGTATAACATATACAATTCTATTCTAGTAAGCATCTAGCTCGTTCTGCATCCTCTCGTCATCCATGCCTTCCACCTGTAATGCAATATATTCAAGTATGTGTGGCTTTGCTTCATTGGGAATAGTTACTTGGTTCTCAGTTCGAACTCCTTGTATAGAAATGAACTTCACCTTTAAATGTCCACTTCTCGTTCTTGCTGGTACATCTCTCCATGAAAATATAGCAGCTTCTTTGTCCACCCAACCATGTCTCTCACCAGATGGCTCCCAAGATGCTTCCATGCAGTTCCTGTATCGTTGTGGCTCAGAACCTGCTTCATCCGTCACACCTCGCCTCATAATAGGCCAATACCATATCACCTTCACTTTCATTGCCCATTTGCCTTGTCCAAATTCCACCACCTTCCCCACATAGAATGGTACTCCAGCCCTTACTACTTTCCGCTCTACTGTTAAAGCCACGAACTGTCCAATCTCCAAGTCCCTCGCTGGATTGAAAACTGGAAACGGATCATCTGTTGCCTCCAGGGTAGCTGTAGATGATGCTTGGCCCACGACTTCCGTCCCTGTTCTTCTAGGCGTTCTCGTTACCGCTGCAGTAGATGGTCTGCCCTTTCGAGGTCCGAAGTACCCTCGAGGCTCTGGGTTCGGCACTCGAATCCATCGTCATCCGTATCTCTGTTCACCACATTTGCAATCCGTACTCAGTATAACAAACATTTATAATAGCTTATCGATAACGCTGCTATTAACTACGATCTATATATAAAGTACAATTGTTTTGTTATGTTTTGTTATGTTTTGTTTGTTTGAAACGGTAAGAACTCTTAATCCGAGTGTCCCCGGGCTTGACCCCAGGCCCCATGCGGTCTTAGCGATGTCCCTCGGGGCCCAAATGCTAATTTAGTCCACTTGAGGGCCCCAAACAGGGCCCCCAAGTGTTCTAGGAGCCCCTGTGGGGCCCCCGGGGTTGACCTATAGCGACATGCGCTTCTAGCGGTGCCCCTCGGGGCCCAAATGGCAATTCAGCCCACTAGGGGGCCCCAAACAGGGTCCCCAAGTGTTCTAGGAGCCCTCGTGGTTGACCCCTAGCCCCATGCGGTCCTAGCGGTGCCCCTCGGGGCCCAAATGCAAATTCAGCCCACTTAGGGGCCCCCAACCGGGGCCCCCAAGTGTTCTAGGAGCTCTGGTGGGGCCCCCGGAGTTGACCCCTAGCCCCATGCGGTCCTAGCGGTGCCCCTCGGGGCCCAAATGCAAAATCAGCCCACAACTTCTACTTAAAAATTTGTTAAATTTGTTAAAATGAATTCATCCATTCCAACAACTTCTACTTAAAAATTTGTCAATATGTTGCTTACAATCAATTTTATAAGGAATTTAGAGTTCTCACCTTTAAAGTTTAGAATAAAATATTGGAGATAGCATTGGTTAACCTCACCATACGGATGGAATATTCAATTCAAAATCTAAAACTATCATTCATACATCAATCGTAAAATATTATTCCATATAGTACTTTATGATGACTTTCCTCAAATTGTCAAATCTGGAGACACCTTTGTACGTTTAGGAGTTTAAAATGAGCCCACTAGGGGGCCCCAAATAGAAACCCAACTGTTCCTAGGGCTCGTATGGGGCCCCCGTCGAAGTACACTTGCAATTTGCTAGAGTACAGGCCGCTGTTGATGACAACATGAATTAAATGCTAATGCAATGGTTTAGGTATAAAGTCTTACCGGGAAGTCCTGGATTCGTTGTAGAAAGCTCCTACACCCCGCTGATCAGTACTCCACTAGTGCTGAATAAATCCTCCCATATATATACCTTTCACAAATCAAAAGGAAATGGAATAGACTGTTAATTCAATAACAACGATGATTTTTTCTGTAGATTTTATGAGATAATAGCTTCACGCAAGTTTGAACCGATGAGAAATAGGATGATTTCTGAAATTATTATGCCTCATTTCATGTTCTAGTTATTCATCAAAAACTTCTAAGATCTTAGTTGAAAATGAATCAAAACTGCACTCGAAGAAGTCACCTTATACAATTATGCAACCAAAAGATCTCCACAAATTCCTACACTTAGAGATATACATTTCAACCTATCACAACATATTTCATCAATATCCTATTTGTAATGGAACTAAATAGATGCTTGAAATTTATTTTAAAGATTATCATAAAAAAAAAACAAAAAAAAACAAAAGAACAAACAGAAAGAAACAAACAAATAATGCAAAGAAAAAAACAAAAAAATTAAACCAAAAACAGGAAAAACCAAAAAAAAAAAAAAAAAACACAAATTTAAAAAAAAATATAAGCAAAAAAACAAAAAAAAAAAAAAACACCAAAAACAGAAAAAAGCCAAAAAAAAAAAGACCAAAAAAAACAAAAAACCACAAAAACAAAAAAACAAAAAAACAAAAAAACAAAAAAAACAAGAACAAAAGAACAAAAAGAAAGAAACAAACAAAGAATGAAAAGAAAAACACAAAAAAACAAAAATACAAAAATTCAGAAAAAAAAAAACCAAAAAAACCAAAAAACATAAAAACATAAAAACATAAAAACATAAAAACATAAAAACATCAAAAACAAAAAAAAACCAAAAAACAAAAAACCACAAAAACAAAAAAACAAAAAAAACAAAACAAAAAAAACCAAAAAAACACAAAAATACCAAAGACTAAAACAAAAAACAAAAAAACCAAAAAGAAAGAAAAAAAAAAAAAATGGAAGAAAACCAAAACCCAAAAAACAAAAAAACCGTAATAAACAAAAAAAACAGAACAGTAAAAAAAAAAACAGAACATTAAAAAAAAAAAACAGAACAGTAAAAAGAAAACAGAACAGTAAAAAAAAACAGAACAGTACAAAAATAAAAAATAAAAAATAAAAAACGGCACCGGCCGGGCCCGCCAGCTGGGCCGACCAGCTGGGGCCGACCAGCTGGGGCCGACCAGCTGGCCCGCTCCAAGGGCGGCCAGCCCATTGGGCTGGCTTCCCTTGGAGACACACACAAATAGAAGAGGGTGCGCGGCCGCGCAACCTCTTTGCCCATTTTTTGGCTCAGGCAAGTTTCTCTCTCCAGCCCTCCGTCCCTCTTCCACATTCTCCTTTCTCTATAACATCAGATTGCGTTCAATTTTTCTCAAAAAACTTCAAAAAAACCCACTATTTCACTTAAGCTCTCTAACACATACCATGGTCAGCTCTCCATCGTTGTAATGAGAAGAATGAAGGGTTCTTCTTATATATATGAAGAACAACTCACGAAAGCACTTCATTTAAAAAATTCACTCTTTCTCAACTAATTTTCTGTTCATGTTCGTTTCGATTCGTGACAGGAATTTGGAAGGGAACATTAATTCGTTAGTGGGGAGTTCCATCTGCAGAGTCTAAGAGCTTCAACCACGAATTCAAGACTTTGAGGTAAACGTTTCTCCCTAAACCATTCTTTTATCGATCAATTAATGCGCTGAATAGGCATCTAGACCCGAGGGGCACTGCTAGGATCGCATAGTGCTAGGGGTCAACCCCGGGGGCTCCACGGGAGTTCCTAGAACACTCGGGGGCCCCGTTTGGGGCCCCCAAGTGGGCTGATTTTGCATTTGGGCCCCGAGGGGCACCGCTAGGACCGCAAGGGCATTGGGGTCGACCCCGGGGGCCCCACGAGGACTCCTAGAATACTTGGGGGCCCCGTTTGGGGCCCTGAAGTGGGCTGATTTTGCATTTGGGCCCCGAGGGGCACCGCTAGGTCCGCATGGGCCTAGGGGTCGACCCCGGGGGCCCCTTGGGGACTCCTAGAATACTCGGGGGCCCCGTTTGGGGCCCCCAAGTGGGCTGATTTTGCATTTGGGCCCCGAGGGGCACCGCTAGGACCGCAAGGGCATTGGGGTCGACCTCACGTAACATGGAGGTGTTGCCACGATTAGGACTGGATGCGGGTGGATCTGAGGTGTTGCCAACACCAGGAGTAGTTGTGGATATTGATTCCACCCCACGTCCGTTTCATTGGGCCCTACCAGACCGAGATATGACACTTGCAGCGGACGGATTCTACTATGACGTTGATGGAGTCAGATACATGCGTCACGGGATTGGAGGGCAGTATATGTTTGAGCAGGCGGCGTCTATCATGGAGGAAGCGTCGCCTATGCACCGGGTGTCATCTCCGATGGTCAATGCTATGGTGGCTCTAGCTTTGGAATATACAGATCCCGAGACCCCTTCAGATGTTCGTGCGAGGTTGGAGGAGCAGCGTGTAGCTAGTGAGGAGGGTCGGGACAACGGAACACAGTCATCTGAGAGGATTCCGGAGACCCAGTTCCCCTTCGAGTAGTAGCTTTTTTAGACAGTGTGGATTAGTGCTATTGGTTGCACTTTAGATGGCCGACTTGTACTTCTTTATCATATGTATTTTTTATTTATATATATATATATATATATATATATTTATATGTGGATACATGGATATGTGGAGTAATGATGTCGTTGTACGAAAATGTATTGCGGATTGTATGTGATTGTAATACGAGGGGAATGGGGAAAATGCGGTTGAAAGATAGTAAAATGTTGGATATTTATTGCACTTTTGAAGGGGTTTTATGAAAGACACTTTGAAAAATTAAAAAAATGTATGAAATTCACATATTTATTATTGAAAATCCGTAATATATTTGATTAATTGCAATGCACTGCACTTTTCACCATAGACAAAAATCACACCCTTTTCAAAAAAAAAAATTTGATTTCTGAAATTTTTGGCACAATGGGGCCCCGAAATGACCGCACTTGGCCAAGTGCGTAAATAGCGAATTGCGTGTTTTAGGTGTTGAAATAATTTAAAGTTTAGGATTTGTACAATTTGGCATGTGGAATTAGATTTTCTGAAATTTGGAATTGTTTGTATGAAAATTGTAAAGTGTTGGTTTCTTTATAAAAAAAAAAACAATTAAGGTTGAAAACTTCTCCATGTTTTTGGAGCATATTTTCAAAATTTGCAAAAAATCCTATAAAATTTCCTTTTGTATAGAATACTCTCCAGCAAAATATAACCAAAGAAACTAAAACACATGTAAGGTTACTACACCATGGTACGATGCACCATTTCGGTGACCAAAAGAATGTGCATGGAATGCACATTCTGCATTTTTGTCGAAATCTCTCTTTTTCAAAACATATTAAAACTCATTGGTGATAATTTCTACTAACTTTTTTGACAAGTGGTGAGATTGATGTATATAAAATCTAAAGATACATTTTATTTTTTCTAAAGGCTTTTTATTAAGAAATATTAATTTTGAAAGTACCCTTTTAAGCAAAAATACTATGAACATGATGAAAGTTCAATGATGAATATTGGGCATGATTTCTAATTTTTTTTTACAAATTCAACTCAAAACCAATGTGTAATAACTTATATAGATTACTATAATTATTTTAAATTTATCCAAATCATCTTTTACATGCTTACGGGCATGCTTAAAATGCCTAAATGCTAAAAGATGTCTAGATTAAGTAAAACTGCAATTAAAAGTGCACATCGCCATGTGCATTGCATTTCTTTTTATTTTAAAGGGGGGAAACATACCCACCCCCCTCTTAAATTCGCAGTACATTTTTATGTAATGTACATTTCAAGTAATGTACATTCAATTTTGGCACTTTATAGGTAAAATATGACTACTTTCTTCAAATGTAATTTTTTTAGCATGTGCAGTTTTTATACGGCATGTGCACTTTTAACGAAACAAATGTTAATATAGAAATATTCATAAACCCAAAATTGCGGAAAGAAGTACAATGAGTGAAATTCTATATGCACAAGAAGTTTGAAGTTTAAATTCCAAAAATAGCATTACAAACGGCGTGCATTTATTAAAAGAAGTGCATTTTGACTGCATCAAAATGCACATGGTTCTTTAATCTAGCAACTTATTTATAAAAATTGAACATCATATTTGTATTTTTAAGGTATAGATATCACTTGCTTTTCATAGTCCTATAAGTTTTTTTCCATTCAATAATCTTATATTGAGCTTGAAAGGTCAAAACAAGGTCAAAACTACAAACGTGACTGGAAAAGAGGGACACAATAGTGTACAACTACTCCTCTACCATGTTCAATATAATTACTATTGTTAATAGAAATAGAATTTTCCTATTTTTTCACTTGGTAAAGTGCACTCATTTTGGGACCTAATTGTGCTAAAAAACATTATTAGAAAAATTTGAAAAAAAACAACGGTTTTCATCTTTGTTGAAATGTGAAGTGTATTGCAATAAAACATGAATATTTCAAATTTTTCATAACAATTTTTAAAATTTCATTCATTTTTATCGAAAAGCCTTGAAAACGGGACATAGACCAAAGGAAAAGGTGCGTTGGGGTTGTTGCAACATAGGGGAGATGCGAGGGCTGATGGAGTAGAATGTGAGAAGGAAAAGAAGTACAGTAAAGATTTTAAAATTTTAAAATTTTCTTTTTCTTTTTTGTTTGTCCTAGGGGGTGGAGGGTGCGCAACCACAAGGTCAAAGTCTTGCTCTAACTTGGCCAAGGCCGTGAGAGAGGGTGCACGGCCGCACACCCTCCACCCCCTAGGGCAATTTATTATTTATTATATTATATTTTTTATAATGTTTGCCCTATAGTGGAGAGTGTGTGACCACAAGGTCAAGGCCTTGCTCTAGCTTGGCCGCACTCTACACCCCGTAGCCAAAAATAATAATAAATTATCATTGTTTTTAAATTTTTTTTAAAATCCGTGCGCTTAGGGAGTGGAGGGTGCATGGCGGTACACCCTCCATCCCCGGCCAACGGGGTGGAGGGTGCGGTGAAGCCAGAGCAAAGCCTTGACCTTGTGGCCACGCACCCTCCACTATAGGGCAAAAAAATTTAAAATTTAAAATTTAAAAAAAATTTAAAAAATTTAAAAATTGTCCTAGGGGGTGGAGGGTGTGCGGCCACACTCTGATGACCCCGGCCAAGCCAGAGCAAGGCTTTGACCTTGTGGCCGCTCACAATCCACCCTAGGGCAATAAAACAAAAAATTAAATTAAATTAAATTAAATTAAATTAAATTAAATTAAATAAAAATTATGAGTAAAAAAAGAAGTAAGAGGCTTGGCTGGGCCTAGCCAAATAGGAATCGCATGTCGCAACTTGGGAGTTGCATGTTTGGGAGTCGCGTGTTGCAAGTACTGCCCAACAATAGTTCTTCATCACCTCCCCCCAAAAAATTGATTCTTCATTTTCTTATGAATTGTTTCAAAATTGATTTCTCGAGGGAGATATGTTGCATATAGAATCAAATTATGAAATATCCTAAATGCAAGTAATGGTTTTTTTAAAAGAATGAGACTCGACAATTTGCAAGAATTTGCAACATATCCTTTTTGCAACCAAAGTTGTGGGAAAAAAATTGGTCAAAATTTTCATGCAATTTCTACCAGATTGAATTTTTAATGCGTCCAGAAGTCAAATGCATGATTATATGGCCGAGTGCACAAATAGGGAATTGCGTGTTATAGATGAATTATAGAGGTTCTAATCACTCAAAAATACATATTATAAAACATTCATTTTTAATCTCATTTGCTTGCTCATTTGACACGTTCGTTCAAATTATCAATTTAGATTTTTCATTCAATTTTAAAATTAAAGATTCAATTGATTCAAAGTAAAGGATTTGACAAAGACTTTAATATAAACCAAAGTAAAAGATTTGGTAAAAGATCATATAATATTATAACCAAAGTAAAAGACATTGTATATTATAACCAAAGTAAAAGACATTCAATATTATAACCAAAGTAAAAGATCCATTAACCAAACAAAAGTAAAAGACATTGGAATCTACTATATAAGTGTTGTAATTTAAAAATGAAAGAACATTAATGGCCTCACTAAAAATCAGTTATGATTAATGTAAACAATTAAAAAAATTCTAAATCTTATCTCATTATTGATTTTTTTTCTGACATTTGATAAATATCATTTAGAGATTTGCTATAGTTTTTAATTTCAAAATTAAACTGTTATAAATTTATTTTTGTAAAAAGGGCAATAGTAGTGTATCAACTATCAAATAACATGGCTAATATAGGTGCTAATATGGCCTATAAGCCTATGTATGATGATGTAAAAAACCATTATGATTTTGAAACGGAACTTGGAAGTGGTTCCGGAGGAGTTGCTACTTTATGCTATGACAAGATAACAAAAAAGCAATATGCATGTAAGAGCATAGAAAAAGAATTCACAAGCACGTTCACAGGTCAAAAACATTTAATAAATAAAAAACATTTGGAGAATGAAGTAGCTATTATAAATCATTTGGAAACAAAATTTCGAAATGGTCATCCAAACTTAATTAAAATATTTCAAGTTTTTGAAGACGACAAAGCCATACATTTGATCATGGAATTGTGTAAAGGTGGGTCCTTGAGTAATTATATCCAAAAATATGGATCGGTTACAGAGGCGGATGCAGCCAATATCATGTGTGGAATCATGGGTGCAATTCAAGCTTGTCATAAAGCAAAGATAATACACCGAGATGTACAACTTAACAATGTTTTATTTCTTGAAGATCCTAAAAAAAGCTTGAAGATTAAACTCATTGATTATGGATTGTCAGCTTTTTTTGAATCATCAGTTATAAGCATATTTAAAAATATTTTAGGAACACCAAACAAATACGGAATAGAATATGATATTTGGGGTGCTGGCATTATATTATTTGTTTTATTATTTGAAAGAGACCCCACTTTTACAGACAATCAATTAGATCTCCCAGAATGCGCAAACGTAAATAAAAATAATACACAATTATCATTGTATGGAAGGCAAGTATTATGTCATATGCTCCGTTACAACCCAAAAGAAAGGATGACTGCAACACAATTTTTTCAACATCCATGGATTACAAAGATTCATAATCAAGATAAAGTCTCACATGTATATTGTCCAAAACTAGACAATTGCCAAATAATGTAGGTAGAAAAAAATATTAATAAGTTTCAAATTCTAAACTTAGGATTATTTATCCATATATTTTAAACATGATTGTTACTCTTGTAATTTTAAACACTCTCAATTTTTCATTCTTTTTATAACAAAAATCTTCAAAATCCATTCGCCTCTGAAATGTTTTTGTAAGCCCTTAATGGATATCCACACACTTTGATATTAGGCAAATTTTCAAAATTGATGCTATTTTAGAATGTCAGCTTTGAAATGTAAATGGAATTTGTTTGGCTATATTATATAGTACATTTTAAAATAGTAACTTGTTTCTATGATATTTGACTGTTATATTCTAGATGAAAATTATAATTTAGAAATAAGTAAAAATTAGTAGTTATTTTAGAGGATATTAACAAAAGCTCTTTTATAAAAATCTTTGGGGACATCACTTAATCCCTAAAAGACCAAGAATCCCAAAAGCCCAATTGAGTCGAATGTTCTTTTAGTAATTTTGCATAGGTCATGTGTGGACTACTTTTTATTCCGATTTTTTGTTTTTAAAAACTCATGCAATGTTTTTTATTGATTTCAATGATACAAAACAGTTGGTCTCATCTGAATTATATTTTTCACAATATGAATTAATGAACTTATCATTTTAAAATCATGAATCCTTGGTCCTTTAGGAATAAAATAACATTATGATATCAGTGCAAACAAAGAAGAATTTCTTGGAGGCTATAGATAACATGTATTTTTTTAAAGTATCTTAAAATTTAAAATTTCATATATATATATATATATATATATATATAATTCTTCAAATGAAAATTTAAACCTTTATTATAGCAAAGAATTAAAAATATATTTGAAATAAATAAAATCACCCTCTCTTTGTTTGCATATAGTTTTTGAATACAAAAGTAGTAATTCTCCCAATTCAATATCACTATACTGCTAGATAGATGGATAGATGGATAGATGGGGCGATAGGTGGGGTGATAGATGGGGCGATAGATGGGGCGATAGATGGGGCGATAGATGGGGCGATAGATGGGTCGGTAGATGGGTCGATAAATGGATCGATAGATAGATAAATGGATAGATAGATAGATGGGGAATTTAAGCTACGTAGTTTGTACCAAAAGAAATGTTTTGAACATGGAGATACTTACATTTGAAAATAATAAACAGTTCAATTTTTTCCCAGTTTTTGGTCGTTCTTAACATTCCTTACACATTTTTTCCATTTTAATTCATTCTAACTAACAATTATTTCTCAAATCGAGGAAGAGAATTCCTAATCTTAGTATCCTTCAATCCAACTTTTGATTTGAAAATAATTTATTTTTAATAGCCTTTAATTAGAAAATTTGTAAAATTAGTTTTGATGTTTTAAATGTGAATATTTTCTCAGTAAAAATTTATTTTTTGTACAAAAAATCAGTAGCTTAATCTTCATTTTGTGAGCATTCCGAGCATATAAAAGATTATAGAATTTGGGACAAAATGAGCGTAATATGAGTCAATTATTTTTGAGAATGAATCCTTTTGAGCCGAATATATATATATAAGTAATCATTATTGTAATCCGCTTTACCTTAGAGATGTTGTTCTTTTGGGCATGTTTTATCACGGACCAAGAAGTCGTTCTGCACGCTTTTAAAATTTGTGATTGGCCCTTGAACTCATCCCGGGACGAGTTCGGTTTACATCAGCCCAAAAAAAAAAGGAAATGACTATGGGATTTGAGATTCCCAAAAGGTCCATATGGCGGCAACATTATCCATTTTCTCGTCCACTTTCAATGTTCCCAAGCTTTGTGGCGAGAGAGGCAAAAGTTGTTCTCTCGCCGCAAAACCCGAAGACCATGTCAATAATATTTTCTTAAAGCCAAAAAATCAAAAGTGTTGGAATAATCCAAAAAATTTAGGGTGGCATAATGTGGCCATTCTAATCTCAAATTTGTTGAAATGTTTGCATTTGGAGTTGTAGTTTGGGAGATTTAGGCGCTCAAAAATTTGAAACAATGCAAAATTCAAAACATTTAAGCTTTTTAAAATAAATTTTTTTAGCCCACCCTCTTTTTGGTGCATGGTCACTCCACATGGTCCAAGTTTGGTTTACACCTAGTGAGAGGGGTCCAAGGGCATTAAAAATTGCATTTTTTAAAGTGTGAGCATGGAAGTGGGACCAAGAGCCATAACCATGGAAAAAATCCCATTTTCGTTGATCACGGCTCTTGGTCCATGATGTAACAAGCCCTTAGGCTTTACAAATATGTTGATGGGCATATTTCTACATGGGTTTTGTTGGCACTTACAAAAGAGACTATGATTGTGATTCCAAAATTGATTGCATGATGTGCCCACAACCCATCGGAGATAAATTAATTAAGCTCAGTGCAAGAGGAGGCAAGTGTCGGGTAGATGGAGAGGTGCTTGTCCATTTTTTGGAAATTAAAGGATACAATATCCAGCCGTTGGGGTCATTATGTCGTGTTGAAGTGTTATTTTCTTTTCAAAAAATTGTTTTTCAAAATATGCCAAATTGGGTGAAAGCATGATAAACTGAACCACTTGCAATTTCTATTAGGAAGCAACAATGCAAGGTCCAAAAATCCATTAAATTTTTATTTTTTCTGAAGCTTTTTTGTTGATAAAATTAAAGATACGATGTTTAACAAAGACTCACAAAAACAAATTCAAAATTCATCCTCAATAAGTATTTATGTGTGTTTTAGTAAAGTTAAAGTGGTTAAAATTGAAAAAGTAGTTCCAACCAAATTAAAAAGTAGATATAATACAAGTTGAAATTGAATTTAATATTTTTTTTTCAATTTTTTTCCCTTGGAGCCCTCAAATGCACAATGAACTTAAAGAACATATAATTTATATTAATATAGAACTTGATTCAATTATCAAATTTGCTCTTGGAATTTTATTCAAACACCTATTTTAAAACTTTACTTTTAGTAACCAATTTTTAATATTTTAATTTGGAACTTTGGATTTGAGTACCTAATTGGACAATAGAAAGCGCAACCAAATTAGAACTTAAATATAAGACTTTTTAGTGGTAATTTATGGCCTTCGACCAAGAAAATTGACTTTATTGGTTCACTTTACTGTGTTTTCGTCCAATTATGCAGATATTTTTCAAGATTCTCTTTTTAGCCATACAAAATAGAATTTTTTGAAAAAAATAATTTCCTAAAGATTTAGGTTTCTTTTTCTTATAATTATTTTTTGCCAATTGTAAGGACCAACTACGGTGCTCAAAACTCAGATAATAATCAACACTGTATTAGCAATTCATGCATTTGCAAAATTGAAAATGCACTTGTCTTCTGTGCTAACAATGTAGTTGAACATTGCAGTTTGTGTGTGGGGGGATGTAAACTTCTAAGTAAGCAACACTTGGTTGTGTAGAATATGTAGCACTGATTAATGTAAAGTTTCGAAGTGAGTAAAAGACTCTAGGATTACAAATTCTAACACGCACATTAAATGCCTAATAACTTACATAATGACCATGGAGAGTATTATTTTTAAGTAAAAATTTAAATTACAAACGTCATCACATTATCTACACTTACATTATGTCATTTTGAACATGTTTGTGTAGTCTGAGAACTATCAATTCTCTACTCTAATATCTTTCACTTAAAATAAAGTTTCTATACTATGTTCCAAATAGTATTGTGCAAAAAAAGAAATTGTTGATAAATAAGCATCTATATCATTCTCTGACTCTACAAGCTTTCATTGTTCATTTCTTCCAACTACTTTGCTATATACTCTATCACATGCAATTTAGCATGAATTGGAATGTAGATTCTTACTTCCATCATGACGCCATAGATCGAAATATTATTGCTTAATACAAATATAGTCCCAGTTCTTACTGGAACATCGAACATCGCCTCAAGAGAATATAACTACTTCTTTATCAACCCAACCATGTCTTTCACCAGAGGGCTCCGAAATTGCTTCTATCTGGTTTGTATATTATTCTCTATTTGATTCCTATTGTCATTACATTTCTAACTGCATGATGGGCCAACACTACAAAACTTTCATCCTCAAGGCCATTGAGCATTGTTCAAACTCTAGTACCTTGCTTATGTAGAATGGTATTCCGGCACGCACTTCATTGTATTTTATAGTGAACGCTACAAATCGTTCCCGCTTGGATCATGTCCTTTGCTAGATCAAATGGTGGAAAAGAATCCTATGTCCCATCAGTATGCAACGTTGTTGATGTTAAGCATATTCAAACAACACGGTTTGGCGTTCTTCTCACAAACACCATTGATAGTCTTGCCCTGCAAAGACCAAAATAACATCGAGATTTTGGATCATGCATTGTTGTTAAAATTAAATTTGTTATCTATTCATCACGTTTAAATTGTGTTTGCTTTGAAGCACTTCCTCTCTGTGTTTTCAACTAAGTATAGTATCTCTTTGTAGTGAAATTAATTTTTTGAAAAGAAAAATTAATACTAGTATAGGATTCGATCACAGGGAGGTGAGAATGATTTTCCAATACTAATTATATGAATCTGCTCAATTGAAATGAAATTGACGAGTCAAAAACCCAATTCAAACCAATAGTTATAAGGCTGATAATACTTATCAATCATTAGTTGAGTTTTATTCCTCTAGCTTTTCCTATCGGCTTCTTCTTCAATTTCCTTTCCTTTATCCTATCGGTGCTTGAACTCCTCCAATTGTACTCTGGTCAACCAACCAGCATGACCTTCACGATTGGTCTTCTTACTTCATTCACTCCCAGCATTGGTGTAATTCTCAATTGGTGGTTGATTCACCAAATCTGAATTAATATTCTTTCCCAACCACTATATCTCAACAATCCCAATTTATATTTGTACAGTCTTCTTGTTTCTCATTCACCTAACATTCTCTCCAATTGTCTCCACTCCAATTATTTCTCTCAACTAATCCAGTTATTTTATTGTTCACTACACAACTTCAATTCTCCCAATTGTTATCTTCTAGTACACTTCAATGGCACTCCTTTCCATACTACAAACTCCAATTATTTATTTCACATTCTCCCACACTCAACAACAGATTTTCAACACCATTGGAAATACACTCACACTTGTACTCACACATTCAATTTTTATTTCCAATTCTTAACACTTCGATGTTCACACATTCCAATCACAATTCACAGTTGATACACATCTCAATCGATACACTCATAGCAAAGTCAACAGAATTAAACACACTCAATTGGAAATACACAAAATTATTCTTTCTTATTACACATCAACACACATACACAATTGGTTTTTACTTCCAATCCCAGAAGGAGCATCCTGCTCACACGCAAGGAAAAACTGAAAATTCCAATTGTCATTCTTTTCTTAAGTACCCATCGGTCACAAATGTTACTCCCTAACTGTTAAAAGCCTATTGGAATCTAAATAACGTCCAGATTGTAAACCTATTGGTACTTTACCCTATTTACATTGTAAAATCATAAACCAATTGATAAAAAGTTCAATCTACACTGCAAACTAATCAATTGGCCTAAACAAGAAATTAAAATAATTCCACACTCTTCCATACTCTTCCACACTCTTCCACATCTTTGAAATACTACATGAGCCACTTTACCTCATCGATGGCTTGCAAGTTTTTTTCTACATTTTGTAATCTACTCATACACCTCTCTTTACATGCAATAAAATGACATCAACTCCTTTTCATTTGCAGTGAAGACCTCTGCTAATTCAAGCGCATATGATGTACTCGACAATGAACATAACTGAAGCGCAATAAAGTGAACACAGAAAGTGCAAATTTTGGCCTAAAAAAGTGTTTTTCAAATGAGTTTGTTTTTACCTTCTTTGTTGATTTCTTTTAGCTTATAGTATCTTTTGAAGTCCTTTAAAAACTCACTTGTTTAGCTTGTAAAGAACATGTTTAACTTGCTCAAATCTTTTTAAAGTAGAAATTTCTAGTGTAAATATCAAAATTCAAACTATCAAAAATCTTAATTTATTTATGCAACGCACTTTAAAATCTAAGTTTATAAAATCATTAAAATAAAATAAAAAGTACCCAAAAGTGAGTTTGAAAAATCAATGTTTTAAACCATTCAAACCATAATTTTTTTAAATTACGTAACAAAAACTTGACAGGATTCATCACGCAACACTATCCCTCATTACAAAGGACATTGAAGACTAACAAGATCATTATCATGTAAATTCGCTCCCGTTTTAGTGGAAAGATGGGAATCTATGGTTTACTATGATATACTTCGATGCCATTAAAACTCTAATAGTTGTATGGTCACTCCTTGGACTAAAAAGACATCTCTACAATGACTATGCATGTTAGGAACATAAGTATAAACAACCAAACCAACCAATCAACAAAAAAAAATTAAATCAATCAATCAATCAATCAAAAATCACTTCATTTTTTGGTGTTTTGGTAGTGTTTTTGAGCATCCCACTTTTGTGCTACATTTTATTGTTCTTGCCTACAACTGTATTCTGTTCCCAACCCCAATTCCATTTCCTCAAAACCATCCCTTCCGGTCCCTTTCCAGCTCCAAATCCAAATACATTGGTGAGTCATATTCTTGTTTTTGGATCATAATAAGGCATCCCACACAAAGACAGTTGAAAGAGTAGTTATAAGTATAAACTCAAATTAATTGTTTGTATGTTTATATCTTTCTTTCTTTCTCACTTTCTTTCTCTCTTTTTCTTTTTTCTTCTTTCAAGCTTTTCAGCATTTCTAATTTCAAAAATCCTTCAAGGGTCGGAATTAGGTCCCTCTACTTTAGGAGTAGATAAGGAGGCTGGGAGGGAGGCAAGGGAAGCAAGTGGGCAGCTCGCAAAATACAATACACATGGGCCGAAGCAATTCCCGAATGGAGGTGGGCAGCCAGCAAAAAGGTGCAAAGAAGTGCCCATATATGCGGAGTCTAAACGTCCAAACAAAAAACCAGACATTTTCCACATGCTTTATGACATAATTTATGCGAATCCTTCAGCCTTGTTTTAGCCTCTACTTGTTTTCACCAATGAAGACTCATGGTCGTTCGTTTCTGAAGCAGAAACAGACAAAACAGAATTCTGATAACTTATCGATAGACGACAGACTCATGCACTGCAATAGAGTCCCACCTACAGACCTACAGCACAATCTGGTCGACTTATTAGGCGGCCAAACACACACACACACAAATCCATTGGTGAGCAATTGAGCACGGACTTTACATGCTCAGCCCTTTTCATTTCTTCAAGGAAATTGTGTCACTGCTTCATTGGTAAGTTTAGAACCCATAATTAATCCTTCCACACATGTGTATTAAACCAAAATATACTGAGCTCTGTGTTGTCCACGGATCCAATACTGCTCCTGGATTATCGACTCCAGAGACTGACTGACTGACTGACTGACAGGACTCCAATAATCGACGCCGTGACCGCCATCCAGACGAACTCCAACGTAGATCAGAAGTCTTAGCTTAGCGGCACCATCCATTCAGCATGAGTCTCAGTTCAGCTCACGTAGAGATTGTGATTGCGGTTGTCTAGGTAGCTATATTGTTACGGATGGATCTCTTGAAATGGCGGTCGACAATTTCCAAGTTAAATATTAGGGGGCGGGGTGTTGTTGTCACGGCGAGTTCCGCCACCAGTACCGAGGTGGTTGCCCCAGGTGGGCGACTGCAGACGTTCCGGGCGTACACAGTGAAGCACTTGGACGAGCTCACGGCGCGGGCGGGGCTGTCCCCGCAGGACCGATTGGCGATCCGCGCGGTGGCCACCGTGCTCCCGTTCCGCACCAACAGCTACGTCGTGGACGAGCTCATCGACTGGTCCGCGGCTCCCGATGACCCCATCTACCGCCTCGTCTTCCCGCACCCCGACATGCTGCCAGCTCACGACGTGAGCCGCATTGCGGACCTGCTGACGCGCGACGCGCCCCAGGCGGAGGTGGAAGCCGCCGCGCGCGCCGTGCGCATGCGACTGAACCCGCACCCTTCCGGCCAGCTGCAGCTCAATATCCCCGAGTCCCTGGAAGGGATTCAACACAAGTACGAGGATACGGCGTTGTTCTTCCCCAAGGAAGGACAGACGTGCCACGCGTATTGCACGTACTGCTTTCGCTGGGCGCAGTTCGTGGGTAACCCCGACCTCAAGATGGCCACGAACGAAATCAGTCGGTTGCGGGAGTATTTGGTCTCGCACCCCAAGATTACTAGCGTTTTGTTCACGGGTGGCGATCCCATGATCCTGAGCGCTTCCGTGCTGCGCCGCTACCTGGAGCCGCTCTTGGGGTTGGACCAACTGGAATCGATTCGGATCGGAACGAAGTCGCTCGCGTACTGGCCGCAGAAATTCGTGACGGATCCTGACGCGGAAGCGATGCTGGGGTTGTTTGCGCAAGTGGTGTCGTCCGAGAAGAGCCTGGCGTTTATGGCGCACTTCAGCCACCCGCGCGAGATGGAGACGCCCATGGTGCGCGAGGCTATCCGTCGCATCCGCGACACTGGCGCCGTGATTCGCACGCAGGCGCCGCTCATTCGCACCATCAACGACCATCCCCAGGTGTGCGCATAGATCCAATACCCTGTGAAATTCATGAAGGAGCAGGTAGATACTGTACATTTTGTAAACTCTGCATGTAACTTAGTCACAGTAGAAAATTCGTTGACTTTCCAACTTCCATCATGTAACTCTGTATGTAACCTAATCGCAGTAGAAAACTCGTTGACTTTCCAACTTCCATCATGTAAACACTATATGTAACTTAGTCACAGTAGAAACTCGTTGATTTTCTAAGTTCCATCCTCCCTAGGAATCTAGGGTTCTCTTGCACTTAATCCGTACTCTTTTGGCATAAGAAGTGGAGGACCGTTAGGTGGCAAGCGCTAGTACACTAATTCATTCTTCGTGGAAATTAATTCCATTACGCGTCTCATTTGCAATTCTCTCTGAGTGTTACTTTCTCCACCAATCGTCAAAACTAGACATTTGTCCAGTTGACCTGCTCCGATGAGAAGGTGAGGTTTAAGGGGAAGTGTGAGACTCAAAGAGAAAATTAATGCATCAGTCATATTCCCCTAAAGAACCAACTACGCTGGTGCCAAATTTTTTCACCTCAACTCACAAATGATGCATTGGATTTCATTAAAAATGTAGGGTGATGGATATTGACCTTGGACTGCACTGCAGAGCCCTACACACAGTAAATTCTCATTACATGATAATGGCATTTGCAGTGTTCCTCCGATATATTTCACCAAGCCCTGTTGCATTGTTTTTCACCCTACCGTGACTTTCCGAAGTAAATCGATCACGCTGGAGCTTCTGCCTAGTGTTTGACAAGTCTCAAGTATCACATCAACTGTACTGACAGTACTAGCTGTGCCATTGGTTCAACGCGTGCAGGTGTGGGCATCGATGTGGCGGACACAGCATCGGCTGGGCATGATCCCGTACTACATGTTCGTGGAGCGCGACACAGGGCCGCAGGACTACTTCGCGGTGCCGCTGGCGCGCGCGTACGAGATCTTCCGGGAGGCGTACAGCGAGGTGTCCGGGTTGGCACGCACGGTGCGTGGACCGTGCATGTCCGCTACGCCGGGCAAAGTGTGCGTGGACGGGGTGGTGGAAATCGGCGGCCAAAAGCTGTTCGCGTTGCATTTCATCCGGTGCCGCGACCCGCACCTCGTCAACCGCCCCTTCTTCGCCAAATTCGATCCCGCCGCGACCTGGCTCCACGATCTAGAGCCCGCGTTCGGCGCCACGCACTTCGACTTCGAGCTCGCCGGGTTGACTAAAGGATCCACGCCGTCGTCATCCATGAATTAGATCAGTCCCTTGTGGGAATTAGCTAGAATCAGATCTTTTATCTCGGGATTTGAATAAGCAAGGGTGTCGGTGGTGAATGCAGAGTATCAATTGTCTCAGATCGATCGATCGATCGTCAATCCATCGTCCAGCTCAATCCGATTGAAACTCCACGTTACTGAAACGGATCCTCAAGGCCTTTGTAACTCTGCTTCAATCAATACTTTCCAATAGGATCGACCTTGAAGCCATCGAACAAAAGTAACACTTATTGAATCTCCCTCCCAAACTGCTAGATCAGGCAATGCATTGGGAATGAATATTTGCATGCCGACGAAAGCAAAAGGAGTGCGGCGGGATCCAATCCAAAACCTAAACCGAAATCGTCGAGAGACTCAGATATTCTCATGCGCTCAACAACGGAAATATGCGCATGACGCGAAGCGTCCGTATGAAGTGTAAATACTTAAAGTATCTGCACTTAGTGATTACTCCAGAGTCCAGCCTGCATGTACAACTAGAGAAGGATTTCTCTTCGTTTCGGATTTTACTTGTTCGACTCAAATTGAGATTTCTCTTCTGGCTACCAGTTGGAGGTTATGCATCCACTTGCATTTCAATTCCTGTAGGTTGGAAGGCACCAAGCCATACACTCAATCAAGCTTTCGTCTCATTCTCAAATATTTGGATGACGCGCATGATTTGGCATTTACTGATAGCCATTTCAGGAGCTTTGGACACTTCAGGATCAAGGTTGAGAGATTTGTCACAGAAGTCACTACAAAGGGAATGTACCAGCACTTCAAAGCCACACAACCCTCCCTACATCAACAATTATTTGGTGCCACAACCAATGCTCACGACGAAGAATCTGGTGATCCCAGAATCTGATGATTCCGAATTCTAAAGTAGGAATTGCACATTTTGGTGTACTGTATGTAGAAAAGAAACTCACATGTCAACGTTTGCAATTACCTCGTACGTAGTACATTCATGGATTGCAAAGCAGTGTGCAAGAGGGGGTATTGGACTGGATGCCCACACCTATAGTGGGATGGACGCAAATAGAACAAACTCGATAGCAGAGATTGCAACAACAATTGTCCACCGACCAGGAGCGGCCTAGGCAAGGGAAGGTTAGTTGCTCTCTAAAACTTCCACACCAAAATGCTAATGATCTTTGGTCATTAGCATATAACACAGGGAACCCTCACAGTTTGACTCCGGGGCCAAACATGGGTGGGGTCAAAATGAGGGATTTTTACCCCAGGGCAGTTTTTTTGCCCCCGCGCCTGTCAAAAGCACCATGATTTTATCCCGGTAAAAGTTCCAGAAAGGGAGTCAAAGTTTGAACCCCAACTCCCAATCTGCATTTTCCGTCACAGTGCTAAATGGGGTAAAAATGAGGACAAACTATCCACTTTTTACCCCGGCAAAAATGTCTGGGACCCCTCTAATAATAGTAGCGACTGTGAAGAAGTGAAGCACCAACCTGACGTCAATTCAATGTCCAGCTCAATGCCTTCAATCCAGATTGAAACTCCACGTTAATCACACAGATCCTCAAGGTCTTTGTAACTCTGCTTCAATCAATACTTTCCAATCTGATCGACCATGTAAGGCCTTGAAGGCATCAAACAAAAGCAGCACTTATTGAAGCACAATTACAGGGCATAACATGTAGTTCCCCACCAACATCATTCAGTTAGACTCTGAAAATAGTAACCCACTCACTAGTCACCAGTCACCACACATGGATTGTGCAATCACAATGTGCAATTAAGAAGAGAAGATACACTAGCTTGAGTCGTTTTGAGGTCCATGAACTGGGTTGTTGTATTTCATAATGTGCAATCAACAAGAGAAGATACACTAGCCTGAGTCATTTTGAGGTCCATGAACTGGGTTGTTGTATTCAGTGTCTCCCCCAAATAAATTGTTGACCAACCCATGCACATCCATTTTTCCAGAGTCAGAGAGCTATACAGATGCTGGTGGAGATGCTCTAAGAAACATCTACTTCATGGGACTCTGGTTTAGAAAAAGGTGTACTGGAATTCAAGTGCGGTTAGGATTCTCAACCTTCCGCGAGCTATGAATACTTGTTCTTTGAGAAAGGTGTGTCACTTCACTAGCAGCTGCTTTTGGAATTGGCCTCCGAAGGTAAATCCAAGCGTATCCGATCCAGGACATTGATGTAGTCGCCACCACTGACCAGCTGCATCGGTTTATGGAAAGCACAAACGTCAGTCCGGACAAGCTTTAACCCCTAAAGGACCAATGATACATGGTCTTAAAACGACAAATTCAATCAATAATATTGTGAAAAATACACTTCACATGGTACCAAATCTTATATCACTGGAATCAGTGAAGAATATTGCATTTGTTGATCCAAAAACAAATAAATTTGAACATAAGGAAGTTCGCATAGGACCTCCTCAAAAATGCTAAAAAAAACATGAGGTCCAATTTGGGCTTCTTGGTTAATTTGGCACAGCTGAAGTGATGGTACAACTTGCAGCTGTTGGAATTACATGCACATGTGGAAAAGGAAAGAATTCTAGACACTAGATGAATTCATGACAATATTGACAACGCTTAATGATTACCTAATCTCCTTTCTCATGAAATTACAAAAAACTCACCTCAGAATAGGGACAACAGAGTAGGTGTCCGGAATATCCACAGCTGGCAGCACAAGTGCAGTGCCAATAAGCGCCAATTGCAGCACCATGTTCACCTGCTCCACAAATCATGGCCTTATCACACCAACAAATTTAAGTACTAACAATGCACGCACTCCAGAGCAAGCCACCTATCCCTCTTTTAACAGAGAGAAAACGTGCAATTCATACAAGTAATTGCCATGCCAGTTTGAAATGGCTGAGACAAAATCCTGGGGATGATCACTGACTGCACCGGACCATATCAATAGCGAGGGCAGTATCACGTTGACATATTGATCGTCAGGGAAAAAATAAGGAAATATAACAGAATTGGATTAAAAGCTAAGCACAGTACTGCAGAAAGAAGTCTAGGAAGAACAGGAAAATCAAATACCTTGCTTATGTATAGAGGTTCAACCTTCTCCACACCACCTGCACCAATCTTGAAGAACTCGCCCAAACCTGACCACTGTTGATAAAGACCAGGCATGAGACTTTCGTGACATTTTTATTTCTCAGTCAAAATAATGTAGAAAAAAACAACGCACGGGAAAACTTAGACAACCTACAACTACCTTACTTCTCTAGCCCCTAAGCGTCCACGGTGACCAGAATGGTCACCATGTTTTGTTTTTGACAGTTTTGAGTAGGTCCTAGTTGGACTTCCTCTTGTTCGAATTTATTTGTTTTTAGACCAACACATGCAATGCTCTTCACTAATTCTAGTGATATACATTTTGGTCCCATCTGAATTATATTTTTCACAATATGATCAATTGAATTTGTCATTTTAAAACTGTGAATCCATGGTCCTTTATAAAAGCTGAGAGGAATCACCTTCCAACGGAGTGCGTATGCACGGTACACAAAAGAGCCAACCAAAAGGACACCATCGCGAGCTACAATCAGTGCAACCAAGGCAGCTGCCACGCTAGAGACCCATCAGTATGCAGACCCTCATTGGTTTGGAAAAACTTTGTGCACCTATGTACTCTGTGTCTCTCACTCATCAGCGTCCTGCATACCATGTCAACCTTAGTAGCAAAACATGAACTTGCTATTCTAAAGACCGGAGGGATTATCGATCTCAACTATACTCTCAAAATAGTTCTTGTTTACTGACCAAGACACTGTATTCTCCGGCACTTGTTTAGTGTAAACATGTCATATAGATGCAATAAAAGAAAGCTCACTTACGATGTAAAAGGCCAGAGTACGCCATAGATACAGCAATACAACCAACTAGGACCTGTATTAACATGAATATAAGGTCAGCGCAGATACTCAACTTCTGGTTCAGAAAAAAAGCCAAACAGCTGTCCTTCGCATCTAGAGGTCTTCCAACGAGAAACTAGCATGTTTTGTTAGTTGAAGAGAAATCGAGCACCCTGTTAAAATTCATGCAGAAAGCTCACAGTGTGGAGTATCCAAAGATTTGTTTTACCAATTAATAGTCAAACTAACCTTATCAGCAAGTGGATCAAGGTAAGACCCGAGAACTGAATTAATACCCTGTCGACGCGCCATGTAACCATCAAGCTGCATCATCCATCACCAACTCATAGATGTCAATCTCAATATGATCAAGTGCCTCAGTTTCTTCATTAAGTGGTCAGTTTCTTCATCAAGTGCCTTAAGGGCTTTCAAGATATTAAGGACTTTTAAATGTGGTGATCGTGCGAGGAAAATGAGTGACAAGTTACAAGAGCAACTGATTGCAAGCCTTGTGCAATATGCAATTATAACAGGACTTCATCACAAAGGACCCCCAGATTGACAAAGCTAAAAGGCATTGAACTCATATAATCCTCATGTTGAGTCAATGTTAACTTTTAATGTTAGTGTGATGTTAGCATTAATTCAATATTATGCTAGCAGCTATTAAGTCAACATTACCTTTTCATTAATTTAATATTATCTCAATATTGATCTAATGATCTATTAAATTAATATTAAATTACCATTAATATTAATCTCACATTAAATTACCATTAATAACTTGTGACGGTAATTGGGATCTTTTGAGAGGCTGCAATAGTAAGTTGTAGACTACAGTCAAACTTCTCTTGTTGCATGGGAACGGTGGGGAAAATATGCACATATGGAGAGCAAAGGGTGTGGAAACCCAAACCACTGTTCTGAAATTCATTCACAACTCTCTGAACAGTATTGAGAACTATCATTTTTCAACAACTCTCTGAACATTATTGAGAACTACCATTTTTCAACTCTCGCTTTTCAAAAGAACTCATAAAAAATCAGCCAAACAAATGGTGATCTCTCTTGTTTATTCATTTTATTTCATTGTCAGACATAATTTACAGTATCATTGAAATTGATGGGGACTATTTACTGTAGTTGATCCTCCTGCTTTATGCGCATAAGGAGTAGGTAAATAAAGAATTACAAATATTTATGCAAGTAGAAAATTTGCATTATGAGAGGTTCAAATGTAGATAGAAAACATATCAAGGCAGAAACCCAAACTCTTACCCAATCACTTCCTCCGGCCAGCACTAGTCCAACAAGAGCAGGTTTCACCATACCCTGCGTTATCATCCTGCACCAGCATCTACTTTTATCAAATAATCATCCTCTCATATGGCTGAATCTCTCCAGGGAAATCAACTACAGGCACACATTGGCACTCATTGGCAGTACAGTCTACCCTCCATAATATGACGATATTATTGTTTCAAGTAATACACATGATACAAGTCATTTCTGTGACTAATCCATACCTACCCACCTTGAAGTTAGGGCTTCCCAAACATGTCATAATAGAGAGGGACAACTGTATCTCCTGGACTCTACAGTGCAGGCCTAAATAGCCACAGGCCATCCGTAGTACCCGACGGTATAAAAAGCAGTATCCTGTGCTAAGTCTGATTCCAAGTACATGTAACATTCTCCTTCATTTGGCATATTCCTTAAGAGAGAACTAAGTGATTCTCCAATTAAGGTATGTATACCCAGTGAATTTGTGTTGCTAATTTTAGCCAAATTGCTACATAAAATTTGGGTTGGCTAATTGATACAAAAGATTTTTGAAAACAAAAGAATAATAGCCAGATTTCCTACATGGAGTCAAGATGTGTAGCCTCTTTAACCCTAACCGCCCAACCATGCATATTTTGTATGATGTACGGATTTGAAATCCGTTTTCTCATCCATCATGAACTTTTTGCAGTGTGGATTTTTTACTGAAACTTTTATGGGAAGTTAGTTTCGTGCATGTGTGATCCAATTAGAAAGGGGATGATTTGTGAATTTTTTATGCCTCATTTCATGTTGTAGTGTTCCACCCAAAATTTCAAAAAAATTAGTCTAAAAGTGCTCTTGAAAAAGTCAACTACTAGAATTAAGCAACCAAAAAATCTCCAAAAATCACTACACTTAGAGTATTACATTTCAATCCATCACAACAAATTTCATTATTAGATTGTCAATATCTTATTCGTAATCATATTACAAAAGAGTTTTAAATTTTAAGTTTGAAATTTTATACACAAATATTGGTGATAGCAATCGCAAATCTAACCGTATGGATAGAATCTAAATTTTATAATGTACAAATTTTATTCATTCATCAAGTTGAATATATCCCTCTTAGTTGCATTTTATAATGCATCTTTGGAAAACTGCCAAACCTGAAGAGGGTGAGAATGTTTAGCTCAGTATCACCCAGGTATTGCCTAAGTAGCACCTAGGTAGCACATGTGTATTACCCTGATATTACCTACATATTAATATGAAAAGAGCATCCAAGGAGCCTGGATTGCTCTTCAGTCCATAGAAAAGTTGAAAAAATGCTAAAGTGTCTCCTGACAAAAAACAAAAAATCACTGGTATGTATACCTAAAGAGCCAGCATCCAAAATGCAACTCCTATATGCACTTAAAGGGACTCCACAACTGTCACAAGCCTTCAAAAGTAACCAATGGAGTAGGCATTTCGTGGTATTCTAGAGTCAACACTGAGTTCCCTATGATTTCAGCTTTGAAATTTTATAGAAGTTTTGAAAAAATACAAAACAAACTTGCGCCGTGATTCTCTTCCATTTGCTAATGTATCAATCTAATGTTACCTTAGTTCAATTTCATACAAGCCTAATGGAAAAAGATAGTCTACCTGAAAGAAATCATTTAGTGCAGGCATTCTGGAAACGTACCATGCGAGCAGTGGTCCAGAGAGAAGGCGAGCGATGGAGATAGCGTTCGGCCAATTGACAACCTCTTCCTTGCTCCATCCCGATCCACCAACTCCTTTCAATCCCACGGGAGGACTAGAACTGCATTCATTCTTGTCCTCCTCGGTGATCCGTGCTTTACCATCTCGTCCTCCTTGTGTGGAATATGGAAACCTCCCGAAAACAAACCGGCTCCCTAACAAATAATGCCGCAGAGGAGTTGACAACACATCCTTCGGAGCAACAGGTTTCGAGTCTGGAAAATCAAGTTGATGACGGAGCGATGACAAGGGTCGCGCTCTTGTTGCATTCTGAGACAACGATAAGTAGAGGCGCCACGCAGCCCAATGCGCGCGTTCAGGAATCCTCATGATCCAAAATCAAGGATCAAAATCCATTCACTAAACCCTAAATGCTAAACCCTAAACCCTGCAGACCCGGAAAACACACGGTACTAAAGATTTCCCTCCACACATTACTCGAATTTTCACGTGCCTCTGAGAATCAAACAATTTTAAACCTCCGATTCAAGCTTCAATATCTGCCACTTTCAAACGCGAAAGTACGCCATTCACAGTGATCTCTTCACCAAATTCTACGCAGCTCAAACTACGCACACGCAATTGTACTTTAGGAAAGTCCCGGATCACAGAAATCTCGCCGGCCGGCCGCCTCCCCGGCAATCTGACACAGGTGCAAAACGACAGAGCAAACGTTGAAGAGCACGGCCATAGGCCTCCTTTCTAGAGTGGATGAACAGAAATGCGACGGATGATGATTGGAACTATGACGGAGTGATCCGATTCGATCTGATCTGACCACGTGGCGTGGTGAGGTGGCAAATGGGGTCCCTGACCGGTACACGTGTCAGAGGCTCTGTTGCTGCTGGTACAGAAACACTATGAGTGTAGTCTTCGTTTTTGGATAATTTCCGGATAACGCTGCCATTTCTCTTTGGAGTGTAGTGAGTGAGTGACCCTCCCATACAGTTGGAAGTATATAAAACTTTTTCTTCCATTTAGCTCAGTAATTGATTAACTACTGTCCAGGGTCTTTAGAATGGCCCACGCTATTTGTACTGAATTGTGAATTCATGTCCAATTGGTCAAACCTGGCTGCTATCGTGTAAACAGAAGTTGAAATAAACCATTAAGGAAGCTTCAAGGAAGGTAAGAAAAGAAAAGAGTTTAGGGATATGCATTGAAAAGTTAACTTTCAAAGTGCACTTTCTATTTGTAGTTATAGCTTGGACAGTCATGTAAGTTTTTCAGATACACCCATAAGGTGGAGGCACCAATACCTGTCAGTTTCAGGATTTCAACCTATTTAGAGAGATGGTTTTCAATGATAAAAAAAATTGCGACACATAAAACTTGGGTTTTAATAACCAAGTGCAATTTTTAATTAATTTTGTCAGAATGTATGATTTTGTTCTGAATTTTCAAACTTAATTTGCATAAACCACTATTGATGTTAGTAAGGGAACCAATACTCGTCTTTCATTTTTAGTTCAATCAGTTTGCTAACTTGGCATTCATAATTGATCACCAAACTGCTACAACTAAACTAATGGTTGTGATAATTCGATTGGGAACTCACGAAGTTGAAACAGGTGCTTGCATAGGTGACTGGAATTGGTTTCTTAACAGGTTCTGGAGCTTCTACCTTATGTTACATGAGGCAACCTCAAGAGCCTATACACCCATATGTTACATAAGGCAGCCTCTAGAGTGTAGTAAATTGACTTCATTTTCACATTTGCTATTGAACACGTGTCCTTTACAACACCGTAAAATAAATAGGCCGCAGAAACTCAAAAAAAATCAGAAGAACAATCAAAATGGATTTGCATCAAGCTGTTCAGGTGGTAGTGTTAAGAAAATCGTGGAGTGTGGGGTACCTGTTTCCCACGCAACTGTGACTGTACTAGTGCATGAATCCTCATACTGTAGAGTAATACTAAATTGAGATAGACTGCAAAGGGAAAGGAAGGAAAGAATTGATGGCTAAGAAACAGGACACGATGTGTACATAGTGACCAACTTTCCAACACTGACAGGTACAGTAAAAAAGAAAAGTGCGTACCAGTCATTGTACACGTAGTATTGATTTAAAGTATTCGGAAGAAATGCTAAGTCATGGACGACAGAGAGCCGGTGAATATCAAAACGACTTACGTCCAGAAACACATTTCATTTCGTCAAATTGGAAGGGTCACAAGCCCTCAAAAGATATGAAAAAAACTCAAAAGCAGCCAAGCCGCGATTGTACGGATATGGCTAACCTGCAGACTGGAATCCAATGTACCTCAGCCTTGAGCCTTTGCCAGGCGCTGTGGATAGATTGCTTGCTACTACATTCAACGTTCCACCGGCCATATTCCCCTTTCTTCTCCTAGTGTCTCGGGACAAGCCACCACCAAGCTGTTGTTGCTCTCTGCGAGTGTCTCTGTAGTTTACAACCTGGCAACTGAGTAGCATCTGGCAGAGAAGAATGAAATTGTAGCTATTTACATAAGAATTAGTCTACAGCAACCAGAGACGCCCCCTTTTTTCCTTTTTTCTTCCAGGATGAATTCAACACCCAATTCAGCCAGCCAGCCAGCCAGGATGAATTCATAGCCACCCGTATCTACACCTCACTCAACACAACTCAACTCTACTTCCGCATCAAATCAATCCAAAACTTTGCAGTCCCGCTTGTTGTTCCTGGAAATCACACCACACCAATGGCGTTGTTGCTTGAGCTGATGCTGCTGGTACTGACATGGAACGCAGAGGAGCTTCTGGATGGTTGATCCAGAAGCTTCAGAGTGAGTTGAGAGGGCTCGGGTGCAGATAGTCCCAGGTTTAACTGGGACATCTCCTTCGTCTCATTCACGCCAACGTTCAGAGGCTCTGTTGACAGCTTCGCTGTGGGCCTTAGTACCTTGGAATCCGCAGCGTTCGCAGGCCTGTTGTATCCTCGTGGTAGCATTGACCACAGTGGGATCGGGTAAGGAATGGCCATGGTACTACCGTTGGGTCCAGAGACAGGGATAGTCACTGGTCTTGGTAGAACTGCTCTAGCTGCATCTCCACTGAAGGTAACGGCAGATGTCTCAGGTATTTGCTCTGTAGCTCCTAATGAGACAGGTCCCATGGACATAATAGGTACAGCCATGGAGGATGGGGGCAATAAATAGGGTCTGAAATGCGGGTTGTTTGCATCGTAATAGATCCCCGGGTACATCGAGTTTGGTCCTAAGCTGAGCTGGTGCAGTGGGGCTGACATATCAGGAACAGCCTTGGTTGCTGGTTCTTCCAAAATTGGGGTTGGTCCCTGCAGACGCCAAAGAGGAACACTGAGAATGATCGTACTTCGTAATTCAGTCAAAAATATTCATTCCAAGACTAGTATTGTGATGCACGAACCCTAAGGAAGGTGCCAAGTCCAGAACGAAACCACCTCTTAGGTAAATGCCAACCATGCTTAGAAAGGGGAGACGTACCGCTTCAGAGACAATGTCAAAGAGACTCGATCGCCTCTTCCGCTTGTTCATGTTACTTTGTCTGATAAAATACTTCTGCGCATGACTGGCAACTTGAGTTGGTGTCCTTGTTTGAACGAAGTTTCTAGAGATGCCCCTCCAATCTCCCTTTCCAAGCTTCTGAAGGCCAAGCAAAAATAATCTGTGTTCCTCCTCTGTCCATGGAACACCTGGAATGAACAACCACCAAACTCGTTAGTCTCTAGAATCACCTCGAGAGGTATACCGAAGAAACGCTTCCCCAATGTGCCTCACTTTTAGTTACAGCCTCAAGATCCAAGCTCACGTCACGACTCTTAAATGAATGAGCAGCGACAAACCAAGAGCAAGATGCCTTCGTGAAAGATATTCGACAGTGGTGAGGTTTAGTCGCATGTTACTCTCACATTTCGACAGGCCATTGAGCTCTTAACGGGAGAAATACTCTCTCAAATCAAGAAGGTTTACAATTATAAAATCTAGCCCTTTAAAAGAAAGGACGAATGCAAGCTGCAAAGAATCTCGCACTCCTTTATAGGACATTTAAACTCCCTATCCAAATCAAGTACCACAACTAGCAATTACAGGAATTCACACATAGATGTTTAATGTCCACCCACACTTTCCGATCCCGGCGCTTACAGTCAACAATGATCAAGTAAATACAGTCGGTAAGACGCGTGAACCTCAATCTACCGCTGCCATTAAAAGAGTATAATTTCTTAACTTTTGATAATCTCAACTTCATTGTAATATTAACACATCAGCTGTGCTGAATCACCGAGATTCACAGATTACAAAATAGTATCCTTTTATGATCAATTGGAATCAAAACGAAAGACAGTCTACTCTTCCTTCTCCGTTTCAAATGTACAGATGTAAAGAAACTACTGAATTAAATTCTGGCCTTAAATAATATGTTTATTCAAATATAAGATTCTCGGACTACCGATCTCCCCTAGACGCTTAAATGCATGAAAAACTGTAACAAGGACATACAAAACAAGACACGGAATTCATTAAGGCAACTATGGTTTAGATAAAATAAAATAAAATAAAAAGTTAGCAGAAACGAGAAGAACATACTGACCTTTTTTCCTCTCCCGACTGTTGTTGGATGTCTGCACGAGACCGTCGGAGACGTAGCCATCGCCAGCGGTTCCAGACTCGGAATGACTGGGTGGAGAAGGAGGATTGTTGGGGCTGGCGTAGTGGCTTAGGTTACCCATACTCACACTCTTCCTCATCACCCCATCTGTGAGCCTAACACCAAACAGCCTCACCCCTCGATCAGGGCATGTCCTTGAATTATGACCGTTATGACCACAGTGGGAGCACCCGCGAGCCATCTCAGTCTCTAGGGCGGCCAGCTTGTTTATTTTCTTAATAGAAACACTCGCTGGGCTTGCTATTTGCGGTTCAGAGCACTGAAAAGTTGTTTGACACACAAGAACGGAGGAACGTTGAGAAAAAATAAATAGAATTTGGGAAAACGGACACACCCCCCAACCCAAAAAAAAACCAAAAATCCCCCCTACCGACTCGGAAAATCAACAAAGCTCCTCAAATCACATACTAAAAACTCGATCCAAAGAAACAACAAAAACCTCCGGTTGATTCTCCCCTTCAAACAACGACCACGTCAAACAAGGAAAAAACGTTGACTCTGCAAAAAAACGGTTCACGATGACGAAACCTGTTTGCTTCCTTTCTTCCCACTAACACGAACTCTACTCTCTACCACCACCGATCTCCAACGCGATCGGCGATCCCCTCACAAATAAAATTCCTAATCGTCAAACTCCACAATAAATAACGAACAGCCGCTTCCACAGTATCCGATTATTCTACCACCGATCGCACAGAAAAACTAACAAACTAAAAACCACATCCCCTGTATACAAAAACAAAAAACAGAAACTCGCAAAAGAACGAACAAACAGAAGGCCGGTGTACGTACGAACCAAAACCATAAATATGGCAAAACCTAGCGCCCAAACGAGCTGCGAAAGGCGGCGATCGAGACTTACAGGAGAGAGCAGTAGTAGTAGCAGCAACAGCAAGCAAAGGAAAAATCCTTGAGCAGAGTTGTGGTCCTTATGAAGGCGATGGCGATGGCGTCGTCCGAGTGCTGGACTGCTGCAGGTAAGCAAGGAGCGCAAAAGGGAGCTGCGGAGGGATCTGCGGGAAAGCTGTCTGCGGGGCAAGGCCCTCCTTCCCTTGCCTTCCTTTCCCTTCCTGCCTTTCCTTAGGGCGGGCGGATGAATGGAGGGAGGATGGATGAATGGGTTCATTCGTTGGAGACGAACGGTGAAGGTTTCATCGGGGCTTTCGTTCTCATCTCCCCCACGTGGGAGGGCTTCGTGGGCTGGCTATGCATAGTAAGGTCTTTGCAACTGCTAAACTTGGCACTTTCAGTTGTTTTCTTTGTTTTCTCCTAACCGCCGTGATGCCGCAGACAGGCCCTCTCTTTTTTGGGTGCCTGCCCCCCTGCCCCCCTGCCCCCCTGCCCCTTGACCCTCTTCAATGGAAAAACCACTGAACCCACATCACCAGCCTTGCAGCTTCCCTTGATCAATGTTTTCTTGTTGGGCTGCAATAATCATCATAAGTGTGTCTTTTGCATCAGTGAGCTCTGACTGGCAAATTTAAAGTTGTGTGTTTTTGTTCCCTGTTGGTGGACTTTGGGAGCTTTTCCTACCTTAGAGTAGGCTAAGCTTGAAGGACATTTTCTAATTTAGAAAGAAAGGAGTATTTTTTGAGCTTTTACTAGACGTTATTTACATTCTAGGAATGTGGGTACATGATAATCTTGTCACATAGGATAAAAACATTTCTCCATGATCAGCATTTCATCGTTGAAGTGGATTGAAAACTGAGAAAACTAAATTCGAAGGCCTTGGTATGTTCTTTAAGGGTTAAACCATCAACTTAAGCAATTAGTGTATTTTTAGCATTGATATCTTTGGTGAATTTATTTACTTTCATTTTACATAAGGTTTAACAAATAATGAGAAATTTTCCATAATTTTATTCTCACTATTGAAATTGATACAAATTTTCAATAAAAGTGGAAAGTATACCGCAACTCAATATCAACATATAGGTTCACACTATGTGGTATTAATTTTCACTCATGATGAAACCCAAAATCACCAACTACTTCTTTGCAATGTTTGGCATGCCATTGGTTTGCTTGAATAGTGAAATTGGTGGTTTTGAGTCTACATGAAGAGTTGGAGGAGCTCATGGTTTTAGAGCATTCAACCTTAGTGTTGGCCCAAGTATTATTCATGATTTAGCCATGCTTCTATTTTATTTTATTTATAATAATTTTATGTAATTTAATTCAATTTATGGTGACAAAATTTGGTTAAAATTTCATCACTTTCACAATGTATGTTCAAGAGCTACGAAACAACTTCAATGCACCCCTTCTTGTCAAAAGCTTTTCAATGATACCAAATACCTGGTGAAGGGAGATTTGAACGTAACACACAAAAATAATAATAATAATAATAATAATAATAATAATAATAATGATAATGATAATAATGAAAAACTACCTTCCTTGATAGTAGAATGGCGATGTCACTAAAACATACTTTATCCAATAATTAACAACAAAGAGCATTAGGTGTTAGTGGATGATTTCTTCATGTTAAATTTCTTTTCATTGTCAAGTTGTTCAACATTACGGTTATCACTTCTTCTTAATTCAATTTACGTAAAAACAAAATGCTTTATTTATCAAACCCATTACAATTTTAGGGTCAATTTACATAATGCCCCAAGTTCTACCATTCTTTGAAGTAAAAGTTGATGTAAAATTTCAACTTTTTATAAATTAAAATAACAAATTCATGCATGAAATTTAGATTGTTACAGTGTAAGGTCCAATGAGTCAACTTCTACTTTAGATTGTTATGGTGTAAGGTCCATTTGTGTCAATTTCTAATTATGAATAGATCTTCGTATATCAATTTCAAATGAAGTTGAATTTTCAATCACATTGTTGGCGTAAACTGTGTTGGTTTGGAGTCCCTTTAAAGGGATTTGTCAAATTTCTAGTCGTTGGGACTATTACCTCTTCACACATATTTCATCTAAAAACATTTTCAATATGTGTTCTTTTTTACATATTTTATTTTGTATAATCTTATGTTTGGGAGCCTTTTCATGACTTAAAGACTAATGTCAAAGGCATACCTAGTCTTAAGGCCAGTCTTGTGTAAATGAAAACCTACTTTTTTTGAAAAATGTAGTATTTTTTCAAACTATTTTTATATTTATATTATATTTTTTTATTTTTTAGGTTGAGTCTTATGAACGGAAGTGCTTCAACCATTGACATGAAAATGTTCACTGTAAGCCAAGATAAGGTGTCTGACAACAAAAACGATTCAAGAAATCTAGCAATCTATTTGTAAAAAATATTTCTCAAAAAATTAATTAAATTACTCAACCAAAACAAGCATATGAAGAAAATTCTATTTTCTCATGTTAAGTTTTAATATTTTGCATACAAGGAAGATATTCTATTTTGAAACATGTTTTTTTATTCTCACAAGACACAATTTTTGTTCAAAGCTTCAACACTTTGACAAAGAGCAAGCTAGGATACTAGAGGCTTTGTCTTTATAACATTGCCTCAGGTAGCAACTTACTCAAATTTTCTCACGTCCATTGCTAGCAGAGGCAAATTGCCTTTACTTGGAAAATGAGTTTAAAAAAACTTATGATGTCGTTATTTTCAAGGAAAATGAGGTTAGTAGGAAAGACAACCTTGAAATTCCATGGATGACCATGAATTAAAGGTTTGATTGTTCTAATATACAAGTTTCTATTTATATTAAATACCAAGACCCTTGTTAGTATTTCCAAATACTGATTTTACTTAGAACAATAGTTATTTATATACATGTTCATTTTATTTTTATGTTGAAGGATTGAGTATGTAGATATTAATTTGAAATAATTTAGTTTTTAAGTAACTTTATGTACTCTTCTAAAAAAAAATTTAAAAATTACCTCATAATGTTACTAAAACATAATTTACCCATTATTTAACAACAACAAGTATTGGGTGTTAGTGAATAATTTGTTCATGTTAAATTTTTTTTTATTGTGAAGTCTTTCAACATTATGGTTATCACTTCTTTTTGACTCAATTTACACCCAAAAAAATGTTTTAATTATCAAACCCATTACAATCTTAGGGACAATTTAGACATTGCCTCAAGTTCCAATTTAGACATTGTCCCAAATTTCAATTTTGCGTGACAATTTCAATGTCAAATTGTTCTAACTTGGCAATTGAGTTGATTATTCAACTCAATTTGAATTTGAAATAAGTTGACTACTATAGGCAGACCTCACTTGTGATATTTTCATTTGTAATAATATAAGATGTTTCCTAAAATTACGGAAAGATAAACATTCTTTCATTTTTTTACAACTATATATATAGGTGAAGTGTGGCCTTTAAGGGAAAACCAACATTTGTGTCATTTGAACCCGGGGAAGTCATTGTCAAAAATTTAGATAACACGAGAGAACAAATATAGGGTGTCTTTTATTCATTTGAAAAATAAAATAAAAATAATATAGGGTTTATTTTGACCAATTTGAGAATATTCCTATAATATACCCTAAAATATATTATAAATAGTATAATATTCCAATTATTTCATAGCCCCCTATTAAATACCCTTTGTTCGCTCATGTATACCAAAATTTACACTAAGTGACTTTCCCGAGCACTTGAACAATCATACAAACTTGTAATCATAAACATGCACAAATCTTCACATGCCAACTTGAAGTGAAGTTGATTGTCAAAGGCTTCTAAGAGCATTGTCATCATTCCTAGTATGTGACAAGCCAATGGATGCTTGGAGCGGCCATAATCCTCATACGAGCAAGATTATTGCCTTCACACAAGTAGACTATTGCCCTCACACGAGCAAATTGTTGCTCCTCCAACGAGTAAATGAAGCTCGACCCTTTCAAAAAGAAGTCCAAACAACGGCAAAATGGCGTGGCTCAATGTGACTCACCAAACATGATCAACCGCAATCTTTGACTATAGCATGGCAAAACTGCAACCACAATCGCTAGTAGAGAAGGAGAAGGCAAACAAGAAGGTTAGAAGAATGTAAGCTTGGCGAGTTTAGTTTAGAGTCAAAGGTGGAGAATGAGTAACCTATGAGCCCAAGGGCCAGTAAAACAACCCTCCGAACTGTTCTTTGGAGAATCAATTTAATGGCTATAGGTGTTGATGTTTTAAGCTTCTAATTAAAAAAACGTTTAGTGATTGTAGAACCAAGAGTCATGTCAATTAAAAAATGTATCAATTTGCATTCATGAAAAAATCCTTACATGTCAATTTGAAGTGAAGTTGATTCTTCAAGGTTCATTCGTAAAGAACCCTAGCCATTGAAAAATTAGTTGTGTCACTCAAGCAATTGACCGTGTCAATTTCTAATCATGAGTAGAACGTCTCTGTATATTAATTTCAAGTGAAGTTGAATGTTTAATCACATTGCCGACATAAATTGTGTTGGTTTGGAGTCCCCTAAAAAAGATTTGTCAAATTTATAGTTGTTAAGACTACCGGTATTACCTCTTTACACTCATTCCATTTTAAAATATTTTCAATGTGTGTTATTTATGTATTTTGTTTTGTATAGTTTTATGTTTGGAAGCCTTTTCATGAATATAGAGACTTGTATCAAGCACATGCTAAGTCTTAAAATAAGGAAGTCTTATTAAAACGACACCCTGAAAGCCTAATGAATGTAGCATCTTTCAAACTATTCTATATATGTTTTATTGTATTTGTATTAATTTTAGGTAGAGTCTTGTGCAAGAAGTCTTTTCAATAGTGACATGACATGTTACTATATGCCAAAGTAAAGTGACTTAAAACAAAAACAAATCAAGAATCCTAACAATCTATTTCTAGGCATTTATTAGTCAAATGATGCAACATAGTACACAACCAAAACAAACATACGAAGAAGATTCTATTTTCTCATGTTATTTTTCATATTCCTTGTACAAAAAAGATACTATATTTTGAAATGTGTTTTTTTTAAATTCTCTCAAGACTTGATTTTAGTTCAAAGTTTAACACTTCGACAAGGAGCATCTACGCTACTAAAGTTTTGTTCTTCTTACATTTACTTGAGTAGCAACTTGCTCAAACTTCCTCACATCCACCAAAGATGTAGTTTTTGTCAATACAACATTTCCTTCCACTCCAAAGGCATATACTGTATGTGGCCGTTAGAGTTGACATCTCATGCCCAATAATTTATTTATTTGTACTGAAACATATGCCAGATTAAGAAAAACATTCTTCAAGATTCTCTTTTTCACCATACAAAATAGATTTTTTTTTTGAAAAAATATTTTCTTAACAGTTAGGCTTCTCTTCTTATAATTACTTTTTGTGAATCCTAACGACGACGACATATAGTGTCATATACCGGTAGTCGTTTCAAAGTGAGTATTAACTTTTGACTTCAAACTTGGTGGAATTATGGATCAATGAGGATTTAAAAATGAGTAGGGATTGAGGCTCTATAATGGACCTGATTTATTTACTTATTTTGAATTTTTGAATTTTTGAAGAAAAAAAAAATCCCCAACTCTAAATCCCCCTTTGACTTTAATGCAAGAGGACAGAAACTGCTCCCTATTTTTTGCATGTAGGGGCCCACCTTAAAAAATGACCCCCTCTTTCAAGGGTTTAAAATTCCCGAGGGGGTCCTCTTAGATTACTTTGAGGTCATAGGTTCCAAGTTTGCCAAAAAAAAACCGTGGGGTGCCCAAAATGGAAATTTCAGCAAATGGGGTCCATGGATGAATAGTGTTTGCATTAACATCAAGGGGGATTTAGAGAAGGGGAAAAGAATTGACACAATATTGATTGTGCTTATCAGATAGTCAGTTAGTAGTCAGTTAGCCACATGGGTTTCATGAATTAATTTGGCTTGATGAAGGTATCATCACAAAAATTGATCCTTCCACACTTGATGGAGTCCGCCTTGTAGGTGCACACCAAATAGATAATGGATCCTTCTGGATTAGGAACCTCCACACGGTAAAAACCAGTACTAAGTTATACAAATTACGAGCGAGCGAGCGAGCACTCCACCCGCATGATTGAACCGCTAAATCATGAGCTTAGTACAGTCTGCAGTTGTGCCAGCTTCTAACTAGCTACATTCAACCTTTACCTTACCTCCAATTAATGGGTACAAAAGGTGGCATTGCTGAGGGAGTTGCCCATGCATGTGGTGCCCAATTCCACGCATGCACAGTGATTTTGCCACCTTTTCTACTAATGAGCTACAACTTCACCGTCCATATATCTAAACTAAGTTACTGCACTGTAGCAATTGCTCCTTATCTCCTCCTAGAATCGTCATCTCATGGAACAGAATATGGTAGTACATAGCCAGGCCGGATAAATATACAAGATAGATATGCTCAGAACATCATGTAAACTCCTCATCCTCAAACTTATCTGTTCTGCTCAAGTTTGGGTGCCCACACACCCCATGTGAGCAATTAGAGAAAAAAATAATATATATACATATATCTCCCTGCCGCTGCAGTCTATCATCAATCCATATGGTACCGCCCCGCCAGCCAATCCCGTAACTTTGGTGGTACAACACAAGAAAATTGAAGACCTGACGGAGGGAACTTGTTCTAAAACAATTTGTAATATGGTAAGGTGAGTTTTGTGCCCCCCCCCCCCCCCCCGAAGCAAGGGTAAAGTGGACATACCCTTTACCACCCAATAACCAACTCCGTTCTCATGGATACATTCTAGAACACAAATGTGCAGTAGGGTAAAATTGTTAAATGGATGGTAATGGCTATTTCTACTTTAGAATTTGCTATCTATGTCCATGTGGTCTATTTAGTAAAATTATTTTCAACAGATTCAACATATTGTTTCTAGATACACATCTCATTTAGAAAACAACTATTAAAATATGCCTACATTGTTGAACAAAAAAATAACAATTTTGTTGACAAGTGTACAAAAAGATGTATAAAAGAGGGAATAAGCTTGAATTATTATAGTGATTTGGGTTGGAAGTGAATAGCAAAAACATTATTCACTTCCAAGATTGTGAAAGTTTTTTGATATGTGAACCTTTAGACTAGAGCTATTGAAGATCAAAAGTTAAATGCTCGTGTGAAGATCTCCAAAGTAACCACACTTAATTGTGATCTTACACAAAAGCGCTCTTTATAGATTCATGCTAAACCCCTAAGCTCCCAAGAGACCATTTTTTGGTCGCTCCCATTTTTAACATGTTGCCTGGAACAAAAAAAAAATCGAAAATGAAAAAAAAAAAAAAATAGTGCATCAAGTCTACTTTCCAACACCATTTGAATTATGCCAATCTAAGTTAAACTCCACCGGGGGTGAATTTTTCAAAGTGGATCACCTCAACATTGTCTTAGTGTTATAAAATTTGCTATTACGGAGAAAGTAATGATGTTTCCTCCATCATTTCTTTTTTGCTTTTTTGAAGTTTACAATAGTTAAACCAATTTTAACTAATCATGTATTATTTGAAATGTTTTTAGATTGAGTCAATAATAAAATAAAACATTTATAGGAATAATTTTATATATGATAAATTGAAGAGGAAGTGGTTACTAGGGTTGTAACAAATTTTTACAAATGACTTTTAAAGAACTCACATGTATCTACTTTATACATACAAAGGATAAAAGAATTCAACAAACTACTTCGAAGTATAAAATTTTGAACAAATACCTTTTGGAAGATCTTGAATCTTGGTTATTGGTTATTGGTTCAATTTGTTAATGGACCTCGCTATTGCTCAAACAATCAACTTCATTTCAAACCTGCTCGCAATTATAAGTAAACACGATTAACCCCTAAAGGACCGGAGTGTTTTTCCTCCAAAAACACTCCAATGCTGCCATTTTTACTCCCCCATGCAAAAAATCCAAAACAATGTTATTTTTTACCTTCTAACCGTAAGATTTTGTGCTAAACTATTTGAAAAACATACACAACAAATTTTGTTGATTTTGACCGCACGGATTGCAAGATAATTGTGTTTGATGGAAAAAAACACCCCAAAAAAACACATGCCCGAAAATTTCAGATGCGTTTGACCATGGCTACATCAAAAAGACCTCACTACCGAAACCTGTCGCACTTCACTTTCACATTCTATATGATGTTACTTAGTTGTGTACCAATTTTCGTTGCGTTTGGAGATGTTTAGGATGTTGAAGAACACCTTGCACTTGTTGGGGGTTTAGAAGTTCAGAAAAGACTATATGTTTTTGGAATTGCAATATTTTTTACTTTCTTTATTTAAAATACGAATCCGGGCGGTGAAACACAAGTACGTTCCACCCTCTATAGAATGGCAAAAAAAAAATTTGAAAAAAAAAAAATCTCCAAGTTTTAGAAGACATGTAGCACATTTTCTAAGAATTTTGGGGGTTAGGGGGGAAATAAAGGGTGGAGGAAGGGAATTGAAGTGCCAACCCATTCCAATGTTCATGACCCCACTAACTCTCAAGGTGTATTGGTACGTGGCAGTCCCTCATTGGACGATTTTTGTTTTTGTTTTTTTATTTTTTTATTTTTTTTATTTTTTAAATAATTTTTTAATTATAAACTTGAAGTTTTAGTTTAAAATAATATTTTTTTAATTTTAAATAATATTTTTTATTTATATAAAAAATTAAAATTAAAAAATAATATTTTTCAAATTTTTTAATTAGTTTTGAAAATGGAGTGGTCTTCTGCCCCCCACAGTCCACCCCATTTTTCACACGCCGCCCATTTTGTTGCCCCCCCCTAAAATTCAACTATTTCTCTACTGCCCCGCTGCCCTTTCTCCCGAAAAAAACACATTTCCCCTCATAACTTTCACATACGGTGTCGGAATTCAAAAAAAAAAGAATCCCCATTTTTGTGGCACATTGGGGAATCTACTATTAAATTTCCTTCAAAATTTGATTAAAAATGTGTTCACCGGAACCTACCCGATTCTCTAAATGTCCTAGTTAGGACACTTGGTCCTTTAGGGGTTAATTGACCGCGACGCACAATTTCTAATTCTTCAATAATAAGTCTTTAATCCCTGAAAGCCTAAGGGGTATTGGACAAAACATAGATGTGTTATAATATGTGCCTTCCATATATTTGATGAAGTTTGGTTCAATAGACAAAATGTAGGACATCATCTCTACAAATTATTTGTATGGTCAAATTTCCAAAAATAACTTTAGATCCTCATTTAATGAATTTAAAAGCATTAACCTTTGAAAATTTGTATAAATTATAATTTTCACTTTTAAAGTTTAAAATTTAGCATAATTGGTTAAAGTTGGTTTATCTATTTTAAAATTCAAAAAATTGAAAGAAATGATGGAGGAAACATCATTACTTTCTCCAAATAGCAAATTTTACGACACTAAGACAATGTTGAGGTGATCCACTTTGAAAATTTCTCCTGGGTGGAGTTTAACTCATATTGACATAATTCAAATTGTGTTGAAAAGTAAACTTGATGCAATATTTGAAAATATTTTTTATTTTTTCAATTTTTTATTTTTTGTTTCAAGTAACCCGTTAGATTCAAGCAACGCCTAGAAAATGATAGTTTGAGCGTTTAGGGGTTAACAAACAACTCCACTTCAAATTGAGTTGAACAATATAACATTCACAAATAGGACATCTAGGTACCCTCTACGATACTATAAAAGAATATTCATTTACAATACCCCTGAAATATTGAATTCAAAGTTGGCAACCTATTGGATGCTGCCACAGAAAGCATGTTAAGAGATAGATGCTTTATTTTATTGATGAGGTTTTGTTTTTATAGGGCCTCAAACTTCTCTACTAAAGAATGTTATGAATATTAAACTCTAGCGGCAAAAGTATGGACCATTTGCGAGCCGAAATTGTCATGTAAAACAAACAAACAAACAACATTTACAATCTCTATTTTAACTAAATTTACTAAAGGTTCTAATTTTTATTCCTTTCATTCATTTTCACTTTTGGGACACCCACGAAAGTTGAGTAACTTACTATGACGTGCATTAATCTAGTAAGGATGTTGAGTTAACCCTCAAAGGACCGACTAAGCCCCACAAACTTGGTTTTCTCAGTTTTCAAACCACTTTGAACAAATGCTTTTATGAATTTCCTTTCATGCACCATCCATCACAAAAATAGTATGTATCTACATTTTTATAATGTAAATCATTTCTATATTTTGAGGTAAAAACTCAAAAATACTCCTATCATTTTAAATTAAGAAAATGGCCTTTAACCCCTAAAGGACCATGCTCATTCCTAAAATTTTATCACTTTCTCGTAATGCTTTCAGAAAGGCAATTGTATCTCTTGATTGGTATTCATGTAGAAAACTTCACCGTTGAAGTTCATAAAGGACTTAGTCATGAGACTGTACATTAATTTTCAGAACAATCTACCGTATATATTACATGATTATAAGGTTTGATCATAAGTTGATTTTTGAAAATTTTGAATAAAACCAACAGGTCATTCATTGCAAACTTTCTCATAAATTTAGAAACCATGATTAGCGTTTGAAAGTTTAGGAGCATACAAAGATGTACTATATCTAGGTGCCCACAAAAAATGGTGTTCTAAAACTAAATACAACAACAATGATTGATTCTCAAAGATTTATGTTTGGGTGAGGTGACTTGTTGGTGACTCGTTGAGCTGGTGTTTGTGATCGTTATTAATTTTTACATTGCAAATTTTTTTTAAAGAATTCAAATATATATTTGGATTATTCCAAAATATTCCAAAATAATATAAAATATGCTGAAAATATTCCAATTATTTTGAAAAGATTCCATTTTAAATATATTTAAACATTTTCCGTAATTATTATATAGTGTTAATGATGCAATAATGGCAAATATTTTACATATTGTATACTTTTTTTTTAACGAATGTGACGTCCAAGTGTGAAAACGCCTTCCAAATCATCAACCGCCCTAACTACTATGTCCCAAGTTCACCTACGTTGACGTTTTAGTTTTTTCCCAATGAATCAATCAACGTAATTGCAAATTTTGAAGTTTTTTTGTGTTCTTCAAACGAACATTTTCAATTCTCTAGTTAACATTGAGTCAAAATTATGAAATCCAAACAAATTATTCAAGTAATGAAATTATTCGTGGACACAATGTGTCCTCCTGGTCCTTTAGGGGTTAAAGGTAAATCAAGGAAGAACGTTGAGTCCAAAAAACGACCTTTTAGATGACGGTTTTCCTTACTACTAATCACTAAATGACATAAGGTAGAAGCACTAGAACCAATTCGAGTCACATATGCAAGCACCCATTTCAACTTCGTGAGTTCCCAATCAAATTATCACAACCATTAGTTGCAACAATTTGGTGATCAATTATGACTGCCAAGTTAGCAAACTAATTGGACTAGAAATGAAAGAAGAGTATTGGTTCCCCTACTAACACCAATAGCCTAGTGGTCCATGCAAATCAAGTTTGAAAAATTCAGAACAAAATCATACATTTAATTAAAAATTGGGCTTGGTTATTAAAACCCAAAGTATTTTTTGCGCCGTAATTTATTTATATTTTAACATTGAAAACCATTGCTCTAAATAGGTCGAAATCCTTAAACTGACAGATATTGATACCTCCACCTGATGCTCAGTAGTATTTTGAATGCTGAGAAGTCCTACTAACTTACTTTATTGGTGCTTGATGAGCATGGTGATAGGCCTGTCCTTTCAGGGTTAATTAGAAGGCGGCTGAAATGGGGGGACGGGAAGCATCCGGGTACAGTTGACGGCCGGGTGGAGCAAGCAACGGAGGACCGCAGCCCGGGCAGGGGGGGCAGGGGGGAAAAAGGAACGGTTCACGTGAGGGGAACGGCGGGGGGAACGTGGGCATGTCAGGGGGCGGGGATTGGGTGCATGACGATGGGGATCCCCATGGCTGGGGAACACGCTAATGGGCACATCACCGATGGGCTCCTTCCTTCCCTGTAGGAAGGACATGTGCGTCCCTGGCTGTAGCCAGTCACCCTCCGCCCTTCCTTTTTCCTCCCCTCCCTTTGAATGAATTCCTGTGTACCGGTACATATCCCAGGTCTATACTATCATAATTATTTCCATCTTTACACACAATTGTACTGCACTGGCCCTTCTGCTTTGGAAAATCTCATCCACCCACTCATCTTGTCCTAAACAATGGACAAGATGGAATATTCCTTTTGTTGCTTTCCAAAACAAGCGGCTAGTCGCCAAGTCTCTTCCCTTATATATACCCTCACTACTAAAAAATCCAAATTTTATGTTGTTTTCGTCGCGTTGATTTGGTTCACTTTTCTGTTATTTTTTGATTTGAACAAAAACGCGATCAAATCAACAGAAAATTGAACCAAATCAACGCAACCGAAACAACGAAAAATTTGAATTTTTTAGTAGTGCCTATATTTATTTTTACGACTTGTTTATACTGTTCAGCCATGTTACTCCTTGAAAATGAAGCGTTTTTGTAGTCTCTCCCCTTGTAGGCACTAATAGGAAAGGTGGTGCTCCCAAGGGAGATGCCCACGCAAATCCACTGTGCATACATGGAATGGGGTACCATATGCCTCGGCAACTCCCTCAGCAATGCCACCTTTTCTACTAGTGAGGGTTGAAACAACAAATCCAAAAACTAACCTCCAAATAATCATATCGGTAACACATATCATGGGTTCTAATATCATAAACTCTACTTATCGAGAGAGGCATCAAGTATTACAGTCCGAGAGCTTAATTTTGTTTTATGGATCGATGATTGTTTGATGAATGAATGTACATCGTTACTATAGATAGTGGTGTATAAGTCTAGAGGTTGATTAAAGTTAAAGCCAACTTCTATGGGTTTGAGAAATTGCCCATGGAAGTAGGCAAGAGGAGGGGGAAAAGTAGTACTATGTTATGTTTCATACCCGGCCATGAAGTGGTGCACACTTCTTTGAACTTGCATATGTGACATTTTGATTGGTTAGGGAGAAGTTGCTATAAAGACGAGGGGTTTGAGAACCTTCTATACTTCATAACAACTAGTCTCTAGTAAAAAAAATTCTTCTTAAAAGCTCACTTGAAATGTAGAACTTGGTCCCCTAATTTAATAAAAAAAATTGTTTTTTTTAATGAGAAACTTCACCCATGGAAGTTGCCGGTTAGACACCTCCAAATAAATGACAAGTGCCATGAAATAAGATTGATTCAATATGATGGCTTGTGTACCATGAGCAATTAAGAATTTAACTAACCATTGTGTTTTAAAATAGTGAACATGTGTTATGATTGTTGAACCCGTGTCCCGAGATCAAGGGATGAAATACGATGATGATTATTGAACCCATGTCTTGAGAGTAAGGAAAGAAACATGGTGTTGATAGTTACATGTGTCATGAGAGCAAGCAACGAAATACAATGATTATTAGGTCCCTATCCCAAAAGTGATGAATGAATCATTTGAGGTACCACATAGAGAGTTTGGGTTGACCTTTCCAACCAGGTTGAGAATTTTCGACCCAACCGAGGACTATACATTGACTTCCGATTGAAAATTGGATTTAGTTGAACGGTAGGGGAAGGCATCGTTCAAACTAACAAGGTAAAATTTTAATCAAAGAATGGGAGACCACGATTGAAAATATTTCTCTAGAGGACCATGGTTGAAAGTTTATATAGATGGTTGAAATTACTCTCTTTGTGCATCCCAATATTGAAACCATTTTCAACCCAAAGTACGTAAATTTTTCAACGCAACCCATGGGTGGTTCCTTCCCATAATTATGACTTTTTAGAGCCCATGTCTTAATTGGAAGGGATGAATATGATTAGGGCTTTTGGACACTTCCTATCACAACCTTTTCAAAACGATGTCCGAGTACCATAGTAAACAAGGGGGCGGACTATGGGGTGACATTCCGGTCCTTCTAAGAGACAAGGTAGGGAAATCAAGAGGTATCCCGAACGAACAATACGTGATAGTGTTTTGTGTGAGGCTAAGATGGAGGCGCGCTATACATGGTTAGAAACTTTGTAAGAGCACACACCCAAAGGTTTCAAAGATCTCATAAATCAGAGTTGTTAGTGAAAAGTTAATGGATCTTTGAAGTTGGCAATGTCTAGGAATTTATAAATTGGAATTGGGGTGCGACTCAAGGTTCCCAATGACACCTTCAATAAAGTGGCAGCATGGTATATGTTGTTGGAAAGTTAAAGAAAAGACCTCTCCAAATTGCTAAGGATCACAAGGAGAAAACAAGGGCTTAGAAGTTTTGGCCCAACAAAGGAGGCATTACAAAGAATTTGGGATATTCAAAAGGTTGTGAGTTCTAATCAAATTCTCATGCAAAAAAAAAATTTAATTTTTTTAAAATAATCCAATATGACATGACTGGGCTTTGGCCATGTCAGATTGGATTTTTTAATTTATATATATATAAAAGTTATATGCATGAGAACTGGATTAGAACTTGCAATCCTTTGAAGACCCCAAATTTCTTTTTAATGGAGAGAAAATCGGAAGCGCCACTCCTAGAGACCCAAATATTTGGGATGCCATAACTTCTTTGATACATGGTTAGAATGAAAAAAATGAATACAACCATCGTCATCTACTTGAAGAATAAATCTAAAAAATGGGCTTGCACTTGACATTTGAGTTAGCAGTTATGTCAGTTGGAAGTTCGAGGATTCCTTAAAGGGCAATTTCTAAACTATAGCGAGGAAGTGGATGGTCTTCTAAAACAAAAGTTTGTATTGGAAGTGTCATAGACTAAGAGGATGGAGAGGCTTATCTAAGACTGCAAAAAGTACTACGAGGAAGGGTGGTCCCCTCTTCACTCTCGATGGTGCCAAGGTGAGTTACAATGGCTCTTGAGGGGTGAAGCTAGTGTCGGGGCCTCACTCCCACACCTTTTGCCATAGGCGAGGTGTTTGGTTGCACTTGTTGACATCGGTTAGGAGATGTTATGCTCCATATTAGGCCACTCTTGTAATGTCCCAAATCGTGAGTCTTGAAGTGAGATTACTAAGGGTATGGTGGGAAATTGGGCATGGACTAAAGGTTGTTAGTGCGGTCACCATGCATTTGGACATTTGTAGAGGATTAGTCCCCATGTAATCAAATGACATGATCAATTTTTTTTTTAGGTGTTAAGTGTGAGAGTGACAGGGTATTGACACCCGAGACAAGTATCAAAACTAGTATTGTGGGTGCGTGGCGTATGCGGTGTTAGCAAGTCATATTCGTTACCACTAAGGAAGTGAAGTGCCATTTATATACACAAATTAAACTTCATTAGTATAGAAGGGGAATGACATGGCCAAACACTTATCTCTATTTGAAAGGAATAAATATGATTATTACTTACAAACACATACCATGGTTGAATGGATTAAACATGATTATTACTTTGAACTCATACCTTGGTTAAAAAGGTTGAAAACACAATTATGACTTATTAAACTTGTGTTCTTTTGGAAATAAATGAAACACGTCAATGACTTTTGAACATGTGTGTTGATTGAAAGGAATAAAACTTGGATATGATGATTGAACTCCTACCTTGATCTGGTTAGACGGAATGAAATAAGGGAGAGAAGACCCATTTGGGTTGTGAACTCTTAACCCTTAAACGTCAAAGTAAGCCCCATGGGCTTATTTATGAGAGAATAATGAAGAAAAAAGTAGATTTTCTCAACCAAATCAAGCGAGGATTGGTGCGTTGGAAAGCTACTAAAAAAGCGATCTAGATTCCAAATTTGCGCCTCATTTGAGAGATTGTGGAATCGTTGGTAAACAATCAAAGTTATCAAATTGAACAGGTTTTGAGGTTGGGGCAGCTGAGGTGCCGCAGTGCTACAATGCTGGCCAGCAGTGTCCAGCAAAACCGTTTTTGCATTTTTTTTGTTTTTTTTTCCCCTCCGAAAATTTAGATGCCTTCCGGGCTGTCCCGCCCAGGCCCTCTTGACGTTTAAGGGTTAAAATAAACACCAAATGGCAAGAAACGCCCGGAGGCAAACAAACGCCCAAAGGCTGAAGGCTCGAGGGCAAGGGAGAAAGCACCTAGAAGGTTGGGAGGAAAACGCCAAGAGCCAGAGAGAGCCAGAGAGAGCCAGAAAGAACGCCAAAGGTAAGAGTGAGCAAGGGACTGGAAAAAGAACCCGGGAAACAAGACGCCGAGAGGGCATAGGTAATCGACGGAATGAAATAAGATTGTAACTATTGAACATAAGCATCGATTCAAAGAATAATGACGGATTCTTCAAGATTGTGTGTCGGAGTTAGAGAAGCTTAGTGCTGATGTCATTAAGTAATTTTGCTTTGACTCTGGGTGTAATTGGCTGGGCTAATAGAGTTAACCAAAAAGAAGGACAAACTGATGTTATGTAAGGTGAATAGAAAGCGAGTCAAGGGCAACCAAGTTGACTGGCACAATTGCCAGAGAATCCCAAATAGAATACATGTTGAACTAGTTTTGCCGTCAAAAAGATTGCAAAACTAGTTCTAAGAGGAGTTTGGTGTCAGATGCATGCGTTGGTTGACTAATGGCTTGCAAGCTTCTTTCCTAACCATCTACCTTTTCCGTCGGCTACAAATTTTACTTATTATAGGATTACAAAGTCCAAGGAAAAGTGGAGTTTTCAATATGAGTTTTCACTTTTGGCTACACTCATGGAGAGCATACACTTCCATTCCCTGGAATTTTGGGGGTCAAAACTGAGGTTTTGATTTCGGTTAACTCAAACATGTCAGATTTTTCAATCTCTGCAAGGTAAATTTTTTTCACTTGTGTAATAAAAAAAGAAGAAGGAAAGAAGGGGATACAAATTAAGCATCTCGTTTGTGCCAGAGGATGGAAATGTGCAAGTCACACCACCGAAACACTTACTTATTAATGCCCAATTTAGAGCAACTGCCATGACAGTCACATGAGGTCTGCCTGGTGAAGACGGAGCTGATTCCACTCATGAAATTTGGAATTAAAGTGCCCTCAAAGCTGGAGACCTACTAAATCCAAAGTCAAAAATGGAACCCAAGTTGCGTTAAGTAACGTAGGGCACAGACCCAGTGTCTAAATCAGGGCATTGTTTTTTTGGGCGGAATATAACCAGATTGTACCAGAAAAAAATTCGAAAATACTAAAATAATCTGACTAAGAAATGGCCAAAAACCATGAAGTTCTTTGTCCAAGAAACTTCAAATTAAAAATATATCTTGGATGAAATCGCTGAACTTTAGATATAAATGAATACAAAATTCTATGTGATATCTTCTAATGGGATATTTTCTACGCAATAGAGAAATTCGCAAAGTCCCTTGCTCACCCACCTTGACTTGCACTACCCATCCTGCAATCTCTTTAACCCAAGCTCAAGAGAGAAGATGCTGGGTGTGCCGGGTTAGGATTGGAAGCCTATGAGGCTCATCAAGGTGCAAGGTTCAAACCTTGGCGGCGGTATATTTCAGTCATGTGGTCCACCTTTGAACAGAACTCCGGCGCCTTCCCCGGTGGCACGCCTTGACGCATGACCAAACCCAGTCACTTAAGTTTTTACTTTCCGCTAATACATCTCATACTCTTTTTTTAATTTTTGTCACCTGACACACCTTCTTTTTTAGGTATTCCAGTCAAAATATTGTCTAACACAACACCGAAATCCAGATTTTTGATGCCTTAGAGCATCCACACCCATGTCCTCTCAGAGTTTGTCACATGCAATAACTAGATAAAAAATGCTAAGGGCCCTTCAAAAATACCTCTTGACCCTCAATCCTAGCGTGTTAAAAAATGGCCCTTCAAATCTAAGTTTAGTTGACTATATTCGACATTTTACTTGTGATTGGTCCATTGACTATTTGATGTGCACTTTTGGTGTTTGAGGGGCGTTCAAGGGTGGGGGAGTGTAAGTTCAAGGGCTCTTCAAACGTAGATGAATAATTTAGTGAGTCAACTTTAGCGTGCATGGGTGCGGATGCTCTTACGAATATCTCTAAATGTTGAAATACTGAGCACCACTATAACATTTTCTATCGCCCCACTTTAGCACTTCATGAAAAAAATTGAAAAAGGCCTTGGTCTAAATCCACAAATAATAATATAGATATATTCTAGTAACTGTAGAGATGAGCACAAGAGGAGAAATCACCAGGTGTTTGTAGCCGAATAGAAAGAGGAATATGTGAGAGGGCTAAATTAGTAGGGCCGGGGCTAAAGTGGCAGGGGAAAATGGAGCCAATAATGCATGGGGCCAGTCTGCAGGGGATATGCACGGAGGGGAACGAATATTGGGCCAATGGGAGAGTGGAACCGGAGGGTGGAGAGCAATTCATGGGAGCTGGGGCTAATTGGGGCTTCCACTTAGCCGCTGTGGATCATCTCACTGTCACAGCCAGGTGCTCAGATTTATCATATTTGTATGTGAGATCAATGGCTATTTTCAATCACATTGTGCCTGATTCTGTGTGAAAAAAAAATATGCCCCTTCTTATGACCCGGCAATCGTCCTCATCCGTTAGTTAGTAGTTGCTCACTGACTTCATGGAACCCATCTATCCATCTCAGATAACCGACAGTTTTACTCTTTCCCTGTCTCCGTGGCATAACCCGTTGTTGTTGACTTTTCAACGCCCACGTGGCGCCATCCCATTGGCAACTTGTTACCGGTTGCAACTCATAACCTTTTCCTCCTTGCAACTTGCATGATCATGAAGATCAAGGGTTGTAATTGAAAAGTGAACAACCGGCTATGTATGATAACCTACTGCGGCGAGTCGGTTATTTAATACATAAATGACTTCCAATAACCAACCCTATTACCGTCTCTTCAAGGGCTTGTTCACACTACGGCCCCTTGATTGAGCGGACCTTGGCGAACAACTCCTCTTAGGACAGAGAATCAATTGGGTGAAAGGCACTAGAAGACAAGAAATGAGGTCTCAAGAACCACCCATACTCCACCTATTTCGGTAGAAATGAAAAAACATACTCCTAGATTCTTCTTAGTTCATTCATTTTAGTGGAGTTTCCACCTTTTTGGGGACTGACTACTTATACATGGAAGCCAGGCCTTAGAACCAAGTTTCATGGATTTGAGAAGTCGTCCATCGAAGTAGGCAAGAAGAGGGGGGAAGTGGAACTTGGGTTTGTCTCGTACCCGCCGTGATGTTGTGCACGTTCCATGGACTTCACTACATAAACAAATTTGATTGGTCATGGAGAAGTTACCATAAAGTCTTGGGCTTGAGAACCCTCCATACTTTATGACAACTTCTCCATTTTTTTTTTCCTTCTCAAAATCTCACTTGAAATGTCGAACTTGGTCCCCTTAAGTTCCTAAAAACTTGTCTTTTAGTGAGATACTTCACCCATAGAACTTGGCCCTTAGAAGCACTTTGTATGAGGGTCCGGGTCTAAGACCACCAATTTTTAAATTATAGGGTCAGTTTAGACTACAGCAGAGAAGTCCACTGGTCAAGAATTTTAGAAAAATGGAGCAAATAGATTAGAGAAAATTTTGTTCTTCAGTGGTTGGGGTTTACACCACAACCAAGACTTTTCCGAAGAAGAACTTCAAGCATGGATGAAAAAATTGCCCGGGAAAGTCACTGTCAAAAATTTAGAATCCATGAGAGAACAAATATAGGGTGTCTTTTATTCATTTGAGATAAAAAAAATTATAATTTTTTAGAAGTAATATAAAGTGTTTTAAAACCAATTTGGGAATATTTTATGAATATTCTTAGAATATACCACAAATACACCTTAAATTACTATAAATAGTATAATATTCCAATTATTTCATAGCCCCCTATTAAATACCCTTTGTTCATTCATGTATACCAAAATTTACACTAAGTGACTTCCCCGAGAAAAATGGCATGGCCGCCAATGTGGCAATACATTTTGTAGGAGAAGTTCTCCGAAGGTCAAGTTCATTGGGCAACCTCAAAGCTTCAGACAAAAAACTTGGCCTCCAAAGAACTCCAACTTGATTAAAGTACTATTTTGTGGGCACTCTAAATTTGCCATGTCTAGTATAAAGAGAAAAAGTGATCTTAGACTGAACCCCCTTCTATTAAAATGCTTTTCAAAAATTCATAACATCTTGAATTGAGGTGAAATTTTAACCACACAAACTAGACTAGTATACGCAACTTTCCCTATAATTTTTTTTTTATTGAAAACAAACACCCTATGAAGGAGAAACAAGCCGCCAAAGTTCATTGAAGTTGGCCAGGGAACTTTTGTTCGTGAAGTTGTCTGAAAGACTTCTTCAGTTGGTGGTTACACTACAATCGGCCAAGACTTCTTAACCCTTAAGCGTCCACACTACATTTACTAGGTCAAATCTCATTAATTTCTCACATTTTAAAATATATTATATTTTATGGTATTTCTCATATAAGTTATTGTCGAACCAGTTTACCCTGAATTTTTTCCCATAATTTATATAGATAAAAATAAAATTTATGAGATTTTTCAAAGCTTTTTTGTTGCAAAAATCATAGTAATTCTAAAAATGCTTAAAATAGTATAATTTTAAAAGGAAAAAACGTAAATAAAAGTGATGAACAACATGTGTAGGTGGCACTCCTCTTGAGCTTACATAAAAAGAAATTCAATAGAAAAACTTTTCTGCAGTGTATATTGGAATTTTAGGGTTTTGAACTTTAAAGTGTTGTAAAAGCTGCAATTTTGAAAAATATTCAAAAAAATATGACACTTGCCAAAATGAAATCTTTAAATTAATCGACACACATGTGTTGAACCTGCTATTTGGGCAACCAACTTTTTTTGGTTTTCCGTTGGTAGAGCAACATGCACCTTGGACTATAGCCAAATGAGAGAAAATTTGGATAGAATCATTCATATTTGTATGTGTTCATTCATAAAATTATGAACTTTCTTCCGAATACTAGCAATTTTAGAATGTTTTTGAGAGGACTTTGACGATTTCATCCAATATTTAGCCCAGGTAAGATTTTGACAAAAATTCACCAAAATTTATTTGGATGTATATGGGTTCGGTAATGTCATGGCTAAAGCGTTAGGCTAAGTTATTGTATATAAGGTGGATGACTCAATAACTGACATGTACTATAAACCAACAATATCCCCAACAGGTGTTCATTGAAAGCTTCTAATTCTACACCAGTACTAGATTTGTGTGAAAAGCTTAAAGCATTGGTTTATGGGTCATCCACTATACTTCACACAAGTGAATTTCTCTAAATCCCTCACCCCCCCCGCCCCCCCCCGACGTTAATGCAAGAGGACAAAAACTGCCTCCTATTTTGAACATGTAGGGGCCCACCTTAAAAAATAACCCCCTCTTCCAAGGGTTTTAAATTCCCGAGAGGATCCCCCTAGACCAAATTTGGACCATAGACCCCAAATTTGCAAAAAAAATTGTCAAAAATGACCCTAGGGTGCCCAAAATGGAAATTTCAGAAAATGGGGCCCATGGGTGAACAGTGCTTGCATTAACGTCCGGCAGCTTTAGAGTCGGGGCACACAAGTGACTCAATATGTCAAACAGCCAATCCTCAATTCAGCTTACACCAAAAGGAGAGACACTGCCATGTGATTGCCTCATCATCTCATTGGAATGCTCACTCAGGTGATGGTCAGGAATAAAGTGGAAGTAATAAGGTACACTAAACCCGATTACCACCTAGGTGGAGGCCATGAGCATCCCAAAAATGCTCTATGATCATTCAAGATCAACCTATAGTTGATAGAGAAGGTAATTACCTTAAATCACCTCATTTACATCTAATTGCACCCATTTACACCCAAGGAATCTATTTGATTGTCCATGCTAATTTGCTTTCTTCATTGTCTTAATTGCTTAATTATCACTTTGTGATCTCATTTTCATTCATTGAAGTAGTTCCATTTACACCCAATTCTACCTATCACTTATTGTAGTTAGTGTTCACTTGAAGTGAAATGGAATTGAGTCAAACGCAGGGTGGGATTGGAGGTCAATGACATGATACGGAATTGAATCTTGAACGGTTATAGGTATGTCTACGTTAACCCTTGACCCTTTAACGTCCATATCCACCACCAATTTCAAAGATGTCCTATAACATGTTTGATGAATCACAAAATGAAGTTGGTATATGAAGAAAAGTTGTAAATCCCAATGTGTAGTTCTCATTTGTATATTTGGATTTATCATATTTTATTAATATTATTTAATTATTTTTGCAAGGTTTTATTTTGAAATTCAATTAAATATCCCAAATTAACCCAAAAAAATATTTTAAAAGGTTTTAAAATTTTAGAATAATATGCACTATGAGATGGTATAATTTTCATTATTTGATTCTACTTATTTTGGAAAATCATTATTAAGGTCTCACTTTTTGAACTAATAATGAAACTTGAACATAGTCAAACCAGTTGTGTTGTTTTTCAAAAAATCACAATATCTTATTTTGAAGATCCATACTGTACAAATGGTAGTTGATTAGCACAAGAACCAAAGAAAATTTGGATGGATGAAAAACTGTACGGGATGTAGTCAAGAGAAGGCTTACAATTTGATCATCGTCCATTATATGGACGCAACCGCGTCAAAGGGTTAACCGAATGAATTAAGGTCACTATGGACCCAAAGTGTTTTTTGAATGACAACCAATATCCATTCCAAGTAGGAAATGAATCATTTTCATTCGTTTTTTTTTGTTGTACATGGGTTTTGATTGTCCTTGCTATCTCTCAAAGTTTATTTAGGTAATTTTGGATTTCTTACAAGGTCTCAAAAATTTAGTGTAAAGGAATCACCACAAAGTGTATTTTGAATTCCTTTGTTTGTTTGTATTTTTTTTCCAAAACTTAACCAAGGCCTACAAGATGATCTCTATTGCATTTTAGCCCTATTGGCAAAAGCACCCAAAGCTTGACATTGACTAAAATTCTTTATTCTTATTTTTAATTTAATTTTCTTTTCTTTAATTTTTTTAAAAGTTGAGCACTTATTACTATCAATGGAGTTATAATTTCTCTTAATTTTAGAAACACAAACGATTTTCATTTGCTATAATGTTTTTTAATATGATTTACCTTCATGATAAGAAATATTAGAGATTTTACGTACGTTATCTAATTGATAAGAGATTTCTCAACAACCACTTCACAAATTATTATAATTTCAAAAAAATTACCAAAATTTATGAAAAGCAATGACTTATAGATAACGTGCGCCTTCATATATTAATATTATAATGTTGAATTCTTTTATAAATTTAAAGTACAAAATTAAGTGCAACTGCAAAACTTGATTTCCCAATTGTAGGCCTGCTTTATTGAGTTAACCTTTAAATAATTTAAATGCCCTTTGCAACCACTCACTTTTGGATGTATTTTTTATTTATTGTGTTTTATTTTTATTGTATCAAGTATTGTATCCAAATACACCACCATAAACAAATGTGACGTAGTATATAAGCATAGGACATATTAGAATTCATTGCTATATTTTAGGATATGATGCGGATTGTACAAACAAATGTACAATCATGTATAATAGTTGGTCCAATACAAAAATGAAAGTTGAAAAGTTTTAGAAATTACTATTTTTATAATATTATTTTAAAAATAGAAGCTTGATAGATATTATTCATGTTGAAATTGAAAATTCCAAAAATAATAATCACTTGGCACATTAATGCCAGGCCAACTATTAACTTATGGTATGTAGAGCCCATGGGACGTTTAGTTAGATTAGTGTACTATAATCTAATTATTCTTGGAGTGAAGTCAAGATGAAAGTAGATTATCGTAAGTAGAGGGTTTGATTGGCACATCTATGCCAAATACTCCTTCCGTCCCATACTACTTGGTACTTTTGGAATTTTTTTTGGTTTTTAATTAAATGATATTAATTCCCAAATGTACAGAGGACACGAACTACTTGGAATAATAAAGATTAACCCTTAAAGGTCCCTTTAGGATAGTAGATACATTGGCGTATATTTGGCATTTGTTGTAGGTAGAAAGTTCCAAATTGAGACTCCAATAGCTCATTAAAACCATGTTGACATGAATTTTAACTTCACTTTTGATCTTAAACCCATAGGAGTTGAAGAACCATTCCAAATACAATGAAATATTGTATAGTCTAAACGGGCTCTCTAAACCTTTAAGGGCTAACCTAGGTTTGTTAAAATCCTCTCAATATGTACTTGAAGATAGAATGTTTATTTGGCTCATTTAATGAAAGAACAAGCAACATATTGAGGGTCAAAATTGGCTTCCTCAAAAGCAAGATAGTAAAACATGTTTGAATTTCAACCCTCAATATTTTTTACGAGTTTTCACCAAAGAATAATAAAATAACACGCTATCTTGTAGTATATCTTGAGAAGATTTCAAAGAGCTTAAAGTTCATTTGCTAACTTCAAACAATTTGTGTGCTATGAGCAATGTTCTATTTGAATAATCTTATAAGCCTTCACATCTATTACCTGTTGCGACTTAAGGAATGTTCACTTGGTCTGAGACTTTACACACACGTAGTACATTGGATACAAAAACTAGTAGATAAGGTTTTGAAAAGTACAATTTGGTAGATACAACACTAGTAGAAAAGGTGGCACTGCCAAGGCAGATGATCAAGCAAGTAGTGCCCAATTCCATGCATGCATAGTGATTTTACCTGGGCGTCTCCCTAGGGAGCGCCACTTTTTCTACTAGTGCAATGTAATTCACATAATTATATTCCTCAAGCATAACATTCAGTAGCCTTCATGTCCTATGCCTTTCCTTCATGCACTGTGCTCATCACCTTGAGCCTCCACCTGTCTACTTAACTACTGATGAAGTATTATATGGGTGTGGAATATTCCACACCATCTATTGTAGAGCAAAGGCAGAGTCAATGCATGCTACTGAATGTTACGAGAGTCTGTTTTTCATCATAATTTTTTTTCTTTTTGAAAAAACAAGTTCGTACAAATCTCGGAATTTTTTTACTGCCAAACCTGCCCTCGACTTTCAGTTTAGATCACGTGGTATATGTGGTGCCTTTGAAATCATGTTGGGCCTTGCAGTCCAAAAGCGTGGCTGGGGATGTAAGAGTCCAAAGCCCACGCACATCATTCACTTACAGGCCACGTGCCACGGTGAACCTCGATCATTGTGTTTTTGGCAGGGCCTCAGATCGAACTTCTGTGACCCACCTGAAAATAGTGTAACATATCCATGCCCCAAATGCAATTGAACATGGAAACATCTTAAAAAATAGTTATGATATCTACCGTATGGGTATTCTCATGGTACTAGCAGCGTCTATTTGGCCTCAAAATCAAGTACTACTTTCTGAAGCAGTGAATGTGGTGAAACATGTAGTGTAAAAAAGTCTTTAATTAGAATAACATTTTCAATTACATCTAATTATGATATTCATCTTTCAAAATTTATTTTTCAAAATTGCCATCTTTGATGCATTAAATTTGATTTGTAAAAACCTTGTTTGCTGTAAAAAAAAATGAGATCCTTAAGGCTTTTACCCTTACCACACTATTTATGGTATATAAATTCCATGTTTCACTAAATCACTATAAGTACATGTGTCTTAAAAAAAACCCCTTTATATGAGTTTTATAATCCCGCACATTTTTCCATTATTAGGTTTTAAAGGCCTATTAAATATCATGGAATGAAAGGATTCTAATTTCAAAATATAAAGTTCTTTGTAATTATTCAACATCTAGTCACATGAGACTACTTACAAATTTGAATAATGAAGTTCTAATTATTTGTGATCCTTTTTATGCTACATTTAGTTAAAACATTGCATCGTATTTTCTACTAATGCGGTCGTAGCGGGGCACTAGCTCAAAAATAGATGAGCCAAAAATATAATTGTGTGGATAGATCCCTAATACACCTAAACCTTCAAAATCTCATGCATCCATTATGTATGAAAAATTAATTAGAATTTTCCAAAGTCCATTTTCTTCAGAAATCCATCACTTTGGGCTACTTTCTCCTAGAGCCCCTACCGTGAGAACACCTGTATAGCCTCTATAGTTGCCATGACAATGTTGGCCAAATACAAATTTTAGCTATGTTATGTCATTTTTGAAAAAATAAAAATAAAAAATTGAAATTGAATACTTCTATGGTATAGGTTCAAATCATGTGAAACTTTTATTCTGCATATTTCTTCTTTCTTGATGGACATTTTACCTACATCATTTGCCCCATAGTTGAACATATTTATGGTCCAATGAAATTAAGATAAACAAATAATGTAAACAAATTTGAATCAATAAAAGTGTTTAAAAAGTTGAAGTAAGTTGTGGTTTGTAATCCCTCTTTGGCCCACAATGAGTATATTTCAATTTTCTTTTCTAAATTGCATGTGAATGTTTGTGTTCTTTTTTTGAAAAAACAACAACCTGTAGTTGAATGCAATTTATTAACATTGAGCTTGCTTCTTTCTTAAATTGAAGTTGGTCTCACCTTTACAAATCTAAGTCTAAGTAAGAGTTTTGTTTTATTTTATTTATTGATTTTTCTGCACCTCAATGTAAAGTAGTTATTTTTATTGATTGCATTATGTCCAAGTCAAACACTTGAACAATGCCATCAATTTATGTGCATGTGAGATTAAAGGGTTTGACATGACATGACAAGAATTGAACATCATTAGTGAATTAGAATATGGCGCAATGTGTAATGAAACATGTAAAAGACAACTTGACATACACATAGATAGTGACAAGAATGGTTTTTAAATCATTACACATATTAAAAGTTTTCAGAAAATAATTGAAAAACCGGAATTGTTCATTGAAATTTGAACATGTTGTACACATGACACATTGTGTAAAATTTAGATTTACTCCTATTTAAAATTGAATAAAATTTTGATTATAAAATCCAACTTTTGGCATAATTTAGAAGACCCTTTAGTAGGTATAATATAAATTCTTTAAGGAATCATATGTTAGAAATTCTATGATTTTTCCAACATTTTATTGAATAAGATGCGATTGTGAAAAATACGATCCCAATTTTTTTCTATTTTTTTTTTATTGATACGAAAGAAACATTTTATTCCAGTGTGAATCATCACAAAATTTTCCAAAAGAAATTGGACTCCAAAAATCACTCCAAAATCTTTGCATGGAAGCAGAGAAAATGAAAAAGAAAAGAAAAGAAAAGAAAAAACCTTGGATGTATAAGTACTATCTGAGTTACACATGAGTACTGAAAAACATGCTCTTCGAGTACTGGAAACGTGCTCTCTTCGTTCACAATGTGATGTTTGTAATCTGTTGTTGTGCAATGGAAATAAAACATCCATTTGTTTCCAAAAAAACAAAATTAAAAAATTAAAAAAACAAACAACACAAAAAAACATGCTCTTCAAGGTTTATTGGACTGTAGCTGCTTTACTAACGTACTCGGCCGTCAGCGGCATCTTACACCGATTTTTTAAAAAAGAAAATGTCCAATTTTGTGAATATTTTTCAAGATTTTTTTTTACAGTACAAATTAGATTTTTTTTTTACCATACAAAATAGATTTTTTTTGCCGATCCCCATGGCTGGGTCCAGTGGTATTTGAAAATCAAGTTTTGAAGGCCAATGCGGATCAGTTTGAGGAGACAAACACAAAGCCAGCCAACTCCCAAAAATGTGAATATTCCCAGCATCACTAACTTATAAGCTTGGTTTCCAATGCAGAATTGAGATTAGAGTTATCCCTCAATCAGGCTGCAATCAGGATCAGGAATTGACCAGTTTTTGCGTTACCCACCAGTATGTGTATATATATTTTTGAATCAAATGAATGTTTATTCCATTGATAGAGGAACAAACAAGCGGCTAGTCGCGAAGTCTCTGCCTTAGTATTTATCCCAGATTTACTTTTACGGCTTCATTTTACTGTCCAAGCGAGTAACTCCGGGTGACTCCTCAAAAACGAAGCGTTTCCGTAGTCTCTCCCCTGGTGGGCAGAGACAACAAACACAGAACCAAAAGGGAAATGAGTTATCCGAAAATAGAATTAGTCCATGAGCAAAGTTCAAGTGGAGTTCTCTTCTTATAATTACAATATTTGACAATTGTTGTTCATGAATAGTTCTTATGGTTGGGTCTCTTGGCTTGGGGGTAGTTGTAGGAACTCTCCTTTAGCATTGGGGAGGTCATGAGTTCCACACCCCATGGTGGTGTAAGGTGAGTTTAAGGTTTCATTTCACTTTGAGACAATCTTTTCGGTTAACTTTGATATAGGGTTCTTCTTTTAACTTGAAAATATAGCCAAAAAACAACAATATTTTTAGAAAGTGCTAAATATGAACAAAAAACACAATTTTTTATAAACTACAATTCTTTTTTGACTCCTTTTCATCCATTTCAACCAACTTACCATCCATGAATGATAGTTTCATCCAAATTTAGATGAAAGTGTTTCACTAATGCCACTTTTTGAAAAGTGAAAAATTGCAAAAAGAAATCCATGGGGAGAGGGTTTTGTTTCCCCGACTCTAAATCCCCCCCCCCTCGACATTAATGCAAGCACTATTCACCCATGGACCCCATTTACTGAAATTTCCATTTTTGGCACCCTAGGGTCTTTTTTTGGCAATTTTTTTTACAATTTTGTAGCCTACGGCCCAAATAAGTCTAGGGGGACCCTCTCGGGAATTTTAAACCTTTGGAAGGAGGGGTTATTTTTTAAGGTGGGCCCCTACATGCACAAAATAGGCCGCAATTTTTGTCCTCTTGCATTAACGTCGAGGGGGGGATTTAGAGTCAAGGATTTTGTTTGGCCAAAAAGAGGGAGCTGTTAGACTAACAACTATTCATGGCAATAGAGCATCTTTCAAGGAGGTTTCTAATAATGAACAGGGGCCGGTAAAACTCTTTGAACGTATGGTAACGTTATAGAACAATGTTATCAATTGCCCTAGAGAAGTTAGATTAGATAGAGAGCTGGCTTTGATTATGGACCCAGATAGATAGAAACTCTAGACCTCTAACAAGGCCGACATGAATAAAGTGTATGTTTGTAATGGACAAAGGGCCATTGGTGCAAATCATAGACCCACTGAAATATTTGTTATCCCAAACATCAATGGTATCTGGGAATTAGTTCATGTAACTTCCATTTACACGTTTGGCTTGCAATAAAATCCCTTCATTTGTTTTGAAAAAAAGAAAGGAAAAATAATATTGTAGTTCCTAGCAGCTTGGGCAGCTTTTTGCCGAATAATTAATTAAAGTGTAAATTTCTTTCAGGCAATACGAAAAATAATATATCAGAATCGGGAAATAACATATAAAAAATAATATTAAAATGATTGACCTTTTAATATATATATTTATTTATTTGGGCAAACTAGGTCAATAATTTCCCAAAAATTCAGGCACCCTTTTAAAAATTCATATTCTGACCAAGCTGCTAGAAAGCTACGGTATACTATACTACTTTCATGCAAAAGGAATTTAGTGGCCACACTCTTTTATCAATTTAGGGTTGCTCCATAAATTAAGGTACATCAACCTACTACCACCATGGTCTAATTTTGCCTTCATGTTTTGGTGGTGTACTTTTCAAACCAAAAATGTCTATCCTCGATATACGAAGGCGGGATTGGTAACATAGTGGTAATAGGTTGGTGTACCTTAATGTTGTCCCTAAATTGGTGGAACCAATGTATTCTATAGAATTTATAGGGATCACAAATTTTGAAGGGACAACAACGATTGTTAATTTATCACCATAATGTAGCATCTCAAATAGTGTAACGACACACACACACACACACACACAAATATATATATATATATATATATATATATATATATATATATATATATATATATATATATATATATATAGTGTGAACCACATAAGTAAAATGAAGAGTGTAATTAGCCACTATGAAAATATTGTTGCCAATTTGTCATATCTTGGAAAATTTTACAAGATGGAGTTAAAAGCATTTATTGATATTTATATTTTAATGGGTTGAAAATATATTCTAATGCAATAAAGACAAACCTTGACACGGCTCGTGCTCCAAAAATTAGGTTGGACCAAAACGGAAAGCCAACTCTCTTTCCTCAGACTTTGTTAGAGCTTTCTTCCTTCTTCACCCTTACTATATCAATATATTTGATTCAAGCTAGCTTTCAAATTCTTGTGGCCTCTACAGTCATGTAAGATGTCCCTTATTACATTGATTTTGAAGAAACGTCCCTTATTTTCATGATGAAAAATCTTTAAAAGGAGGGAATTAGGTCCTTCTGCCTTCATTAGTAGAAAAGGTGGCACTACCGAGAGAGGTGCCCATGCAAATATTGCCCAGTTCAGGCATGCCCACAACACTTGCATGGGCACCTCCCTCGACAATGCCACCTTTTCTACTACTGGTAATGCTTGTCACACTGCAAGCGGTTCTGTAATTGTGCACACAATTCCCAATGTGAATGTGAAAAGATTGTGTATCTCCCGAATTTGAGCATAAGAGCCCAGCGGTGGACTATTCCCTGGTTTTGAGCATTTTATCCACCCTGTGAGAAAACCAAGGCAGATAAGCTCCAACATCCCGGGCCATAAAATTCAACTTCATCCTTAGGGCGAGTCCCCATGGGCCACCCGTGCCCACTCTCTGCAGAAAGAATAAACCAATTTTAGCTCCTGCTTTGGATTAGAGGACGGGTGCTAGAGCGATAGGACGGGCTTGGCACTTCCTCAAACCAAGGCCGCTGTCTTTTAGAGACCCGCTCTCACTTTTATTAGAGAAGAATCAGAGAAGGTTGAACAGTGAACCGGTTGTCTATTATCTGCAAGAGCGGGGACGGGCGGCCCATGGGGAGAGGCTCTTAGATATGAATCATGTCTGTGGGTCTATTTCAATAGAGCCGGGCAAGATTACTTTGCACTAGAGTTATCCGAAAACAGAACTGGTTTTTTATTTTAATAATAATATAATAATAATAATAATTATTATTATTTTAAAAAATTTGACACAAATAAAGGAACCTCTTTACTGCATAGAGAGAGAATAACATACAAACTTGTCTCGCCAAGATCGGTGAGACCGGTAGACACCTAGACCTCGCTAATCGAGCTAAACCTAGGACCACTAATGTGCCAGTAAGGTTGAATGCCATCCCACTTGCGAAACAATCTCTTTTTACACCAAAGGGAAACAAAATTGGTTTTCAAGCGGAGTTCAAGTGGAGTTCTCTTCCTATGATTATAATTTCTCACACTCATTGTTCATGGATAGTTTCTATGGTCAGGGCTCTTGGCTTGGGGGAACGTATGGAAACTCTCTTGTAGCACCATTGGGGAGGTCACGAGTTCCACACCCCATAGTGGTGCAAGGTCTTACCATGGACTAGTTTTGCAGTTTTTTTGAACTCAAAACGAGTCTAAGGTGAGTTTAAGGTTTCTTTCCACTTTGAGACACTCTTTTTGGTTAATTCTATTGTTAGCTTACCAATGCAACTTTTTTCACGCCCAGGTCACACATGCTTGGTACTGATGAAGTAATAATTTCATTTTAATTTGGGTAAACCGGGGGACAAGAAAACAAGCTCAAGGTTACATGTTGTGTTTTCCGACTAAATATAACCTTTTCATTGGTTAACCATTTAGTGCCTAGCAAACCATGTCAAAAATGCAAATAACAGAAAATCGGTGGAGGATTGGATTTTGAATTGTGAAGTTTAGATTTAGAGATTTATATAATACACATCTCCTAGAAAAAGAAATTTTCAATTTGGTGTTCTGCAACTATCCAAATACCTATGAACAAAACGCAAAATACTACAAATACTTGAAAATATAGTAAATACTTACAAATACAACACATGTAATATGCGGTATTTCTTGTGTTTTGGAAGTTTTTTTTTTTTTTTTTTTTTTTTTTTTTTTTGGGGATTGTGTTCTCTTGTTCACGTTCTATTAGTGTATGTATTCTGATCTTGATCAATGTACCAACTCCTTTCTTATTTTAACGTATAAATTTTGTCCTAAACCGTACATGGATAAGTCACTCTCACTTATAAAATTCACAATAATTATGTGTGAGTCTGTTCTTGACATGAAAGATTGCAATAGAGAGGTATTGACATAGGGCATTGTTGAACCTCTTCACTTTCATTTTAGAAATTTAACCCAAATTTTATTTAACTTTGAAGTCACACACCCTCCAAAATCTCATTTTTGAGTGTACATTATATGGTTCAAAGACATACTATGATCTTCCAATCCCACGATTGGATGATTCTCTAATTTTCACATAACGGTGTCTCTCATAAGTAGTTGCACACCTCAAAAACCGTCACAACTAATTGATATTTTAGAATCTTTCAACAAAATTTGGACTTGTAGCAATACATATAGGATAATGTGTGTACACTTTGTTTCAAAATTTTCCAATCATATTAGGACCTATAATTAACTGATTAAAGTTTGATGCAAAATAAATAAATTATATGCCTGCATGATTAAAAAATAAATTAATAGGAAGAATGTTCATTGCTTCTAAATCATATGCTAAAAATGTCATGAATTTTGGAGCTTTATTGAGGAAGATCTTACTACGCGAAATTTGGTCCAATTTTTTTACTTTTTCAATATTTAGACTCTATGATCCAAAAAAATCTTTAAAACTTACAAATGTATGTAAATTAAATATTTAATATTCTTTTGGATTTTTTTGAATTTTAGGGTCAAATTTTTGAAAAGGTAAGTATTTGGTGCTAGATTTCATGTTGCAAGATCTGCCTCAATAAAGCTCCAAAATTCATGAAATTTTTAGCATATGATCTAAAAGCAATGAACATTCTTCCTATCAAAGAATTTTTTAAATCATGCAATTTATAAAAATTATGTTTTGCATCAAAATTTTGATCAGTAAATGATAGGTTTTGATATGATTGGAAAAAAAATTGAAACCAAGTGTACACACATTATCTTAATATATGTACTACAACATGTCCAAATTTTATTGAAAATATTTAAACTATCAGTTAGTTATGATGATTTTTGAGGTGTGCAACTAATTATTAGAAACACTATATATACATCTCATACACACCGTAGGAAAATTGAACTTGAGCATTGTTAAATTGAAGAGTGCAGATATATACATCTCATACTCACTGGGAAAACTGAAAAGGATATTATTTAGTATAGAATGAGTGACTAGAAAGGTAATTTCACCCTATAGGGTGATGAAAAAGTGGGGTACAAATTTTAACATGTGTGTATATAAATATCTTTCTCACGTTGAGATGTTTATAGGATGGGGGAAAATGTAAGCTTCAAAGAACAAGCAAGGGGGTGTTTGAGCTTAGCTCGTTTTCTTGTAACAAGTTCAATTCTTCATTGGTGTGGGGTAATTTTGACTATTGGCACTGTTAAAATTAAAGAAGGTGTATGTAGCTTTTGTATGAAAAAATGATCAATGGAATCGTACGGTTTTTGAAAAAATGCCACTGTTGAAAAGATTGATGGAATTCGTTTGAGGTATTTTGTACATATGCTGAAATTTGATTGTTCAAAAGTGCTCCAAAAATTCCGAATATTTTACCATGCCTAGAGATCATTTATGATCCACATGTAAAATTCTTTTACGTAATTTGGAGGTTTGAGGAGGAAGATATGAGGGTCTGAAGTGACACCTAGATAGCCTCTTTGTAGCTCAAAAATCACCAAAAATTACACACTTTATGAAATCTTAATCAAGAAGTACCCACGGGTTCAGCTCTCAAAAAGAACGAGGGTCTCTTTGTTGCTCACCCTACATTTCATGACCCAACAACTCAAATTTCTTCACTTTCTATTTCGAGAATCCCCATAGGGGGCTTATGGTTCTTTAGGAATTAAGAAGAGTTTCCATGGCTGCATCATACTATTAGAGTGATACGTTTCTGAGTACATTTCAACCATCGTACTTATACACTGCTAGAAGAAACACATTGAAACCAATTGGATGCTTTTGTGATCCCTCCCCATAAACTCCCACACACCCATTCTCCCGGGTACGCAACTCTCGTATTATATGCCCCTAATTATAATCACTTGTATTGCATTTTAGTTCAATCTCAAGTGATATAACTTGTTTTAATGTAAGAAACTCTTGTAGCCCTTCTAACAAGGAATCTAAAAATGTAATTATATAGAGGAACTAAATATTCTTTGAAGACAATTTTAGCATTAAAAACCTAATTATATGAGTTTTTTTAATACATGTAGCATAGGCCAAGCTACCCAACTTTTTGGGCTTTTTAATAAAAATTCAAAATTGTTTTATTATAATAAATCACTGCAAATGACTTTTAATTTTAATTGGAGGAAAATTCTTGTATGGATATTTAATAATTGTACATAGGTGTTTCAATTCTTTATATACAATGTGGAGCTTTTTTTTAATAAGTATGCAACCCAACATTTTCTACATCTCATTTTATTTAATTTGGTCTTCACCTAACTTTTTGATCTGTTTTTTTTTATATAATTTGATATAATTTTTACAAAAGCCAACCTCTAAGCCGTTTTAATGCCGATGCCCTCTTCTTATAATATAGGAGTTGCGTACCTGGGCCCATTCTAGTAGTGATATGAGTATGAGCCCTCTTCCGCACAACCTATCATATCAATATTAACCCCTAAAGGTTCAACCATATATTTTTTGCATGATGTACAAAAGCAAACTTTATTTTCACAATTTTTGTAGTATGGATTTTAAATTCCTATGGGTTTTACAGCAAGTTAGCCTCATGCATGTGTAAACCGATTAGAAAGGGGATAATTTGTGAAACTTTTATGCCTCATTTCATGTGCAGTGATTCACCATAAAATTCTAAGATCTTAGTTCAAAAATGCCCTTGAAGAAATCAATTCATAAAATTGAGCAACCAAAAAAATCTCCAAAAATCACTACACTTAGAGTATTGCATTTCAACGCATTAGAACAAATTTCATCCACAGTTTGTCAATATTTTATTTGTAATCAAATTACAAAAGAATTTCGAATTTTAAAGTTTCAAATGTTATACAAAATATTGGTGATAGCAATATTAGATCCAACCATATGAATAGATTCTAAAATTTATAATGTACAACTTTTGTTCATACATCAATTCCAAAATATCCCTCCTAGTTGCATTTTATAATGCATCTTTGCAGTTCTCCAAATCTAGTTGATTTTTGCTAAGTATTGACTAAGTAAGCATAGAGATCATTTGTGAAACATTCTAAAAAGTCTATAAATTGTTTGAGAGATAGGTAACACCCAATGTGCATTTTTAAATTCTCCATGGGAACTTTTACATGAGAAAACCAACTTGTGAATGGATCAGAGCAGGTTTGTCTTACTCGACCATTAGACAAAGTGTCGAACACATCGTCAAAATTGTGGCTAGTAGACCTCCCATATGTTAGACATGCATATTTTAAAAATATACATGAAATATTCTAGGATATTATAGGATATTTTGAATATTTTGTCCAAGTTGTTTGATATATTTTACACTTGTCTTTAGGCAGCCGCCATCAAATGTTTGATGCAACGTCAATGCGGAAAAAAGTGTTAGACATGAAAATCCTTGACAATCATACAACTAAGGGCGTGAACAATGTAGATAGCTTACAGCATGCGCACCCTAGGCTTGTATCCACCCTTGGCTCTAAAAATTGGATGTAATATCCTTGTATTTAATGATATTTTTGCAAGACAAATGAAAGACCCACGCTTTTTGGACCAAATATAGTGATGTTTCTATAGTCCCTCTATAGCTAATTCAAAAAACGGCTATGTATCTTACATTGATAGACAATAATAATTATCCATGTATAGTGATTGTGATTGATTCACGCACTACACAGAGGGTGATTATAGCGGTTCAAGGTGTGGTGAAGATAGCTTCTGACACCAAATCTTGGATGTCATTATTCTGCAGTGGGGTGAATTGAAGGGAGAAGGGTGCGCCGGTGCGCATGCTCTTAATGTGTACATTTGGCATCTCTTGGACCCCTTACCAAAACCAAACTTTAAGGCTTCTCCACCAGGATATTGGGGAGGCTCTGACACATAGTCAAAGGAATGAAAAGCATGTATTTTTGGCCTTCTTTGGAGTGTGTTTGGAGAGGGCATGTACAAAATGTATTAGAGAATAGACGTTGAGAGGGGGTTCTAGGGATGAATGTGGTCCCCATGGAGAGCGACGCTAGCCGCTACCCACGTGGAGCACATTCTTTTCTAGGACCATCTGACTAGTGTCCATTCTCGGACGTTATCTGCAGTTACAAAGATTTAAATGAAATCTCTTCATTTGGTCCGTCCTTCTTGTCTTCTCCCCAGGCCACCTGTGGCTGGGATTTGTTCTTTGTTCTTTTGCACTGAAACTTGCTTTCATTTGTTTCAAAAAAAATAAAATAAAAAAATCTCTTCATTTTGTGAAGATTGGAAAGAGATATTTTTGGAACAAACTATTATTTATCTCCTACAATAGTTCTTTGATTTACTTGGAAAAATCTAACTTGTAATACATGCCAAAATTCCCCATAATTATGAACAACGGCAGATATTGGGATATGTAGAGAGCCCTCTCAATGGATTGGGCGGATCGATCCCCTCGCTTGTACCAGAGGTAAAAATCAAAAGATAAGCTTGCCCCGATTTTTGGATAGGGTGGGTTGTCATAGACTAATTTAGGATTGCAAAACCCAATTATAAAATTAAAATTTCGCCAAAAAAAGCATCTAGGTCCTCAAAATTGAAAAGACCAGAAAAATTGACTTATACAAACGAGGGGGGTCAATCCACCCTCCCCCTTTCAACTAAGTTTAGAGGAATTTTTGTTTGAATAATGATGTTACTCCACCTGTTCAGCTTTCACTCCACATGTAATTACTTGTGAGTGGTTCATCATAAGGCCGGGTGTGGGTAGGGGAGTGCAACTTCGAAAGCCTTTGTATTGGATGTAGCCAAGGCCAGTTGCATGTGTCCTGGTGGAGACACTTTTATTGTCTCTGCCCCACTAGGGGAGGGACTACGAAAACGTTTCGTTTTCAAGGAGTTACATGACTGAACAGTACAAACAAGGTGTAAGGTGAGTGGGCCAACAACCGATGCCGACCATAAATTGACTTCTATAATTACTTCATGTATGGCACTCCACTGTGCCAAAAACCAACAATCACTAAAATGGTTTAGTGATTGTTGATTTTGAAGCATTACTTGGAGGCACCTCATTGGTAGGAACTATGTTTATTCAAAGTTATTTATGATCCTTCAAGGCATATTCACTGTCGATTTCAACTCAAGACTATTGTCATAAATAGAAAACCTAAACCTTGGACTTTGAAAATTCATACCTTATCCAATATAACTTCAAAAATTATGATTTAACTTGGGGTAGATTTAGAACCAATTTGCTAATCCATTCTAATTATCACATTGCACCTCAAATTACTGTAAATAGGCGCAGTGCTTAAAGTGTTGGTTTATGGCCCACTCACCTTAACCCTTAAAGGGCTAATGGGATAGTAGATACGTTGGCGTATATTTGACATTTGTCGTAAATAGAAAGTTCTAAATTGAGACCCCAATAGCTCATTAAAATCATGTTGATGTGAATTTTATTTTCACTTTTGATCTTAAACCCATAGGAGGTGTGGAACCATGTCAAATACAATGGAATATTGCTATATAATACTCGTCGGAAAGGGCTCCCTGGACCTTTAAGGGTTAAAAGTAAATCTAAGATAAGTACTAAGGCAGAGACTCGGCGACTAAGGTTGATTGTCCTAAAACCACCAACTTAAGCAATTTGGCCTATTTTTGGTAGTGCTAAATTAGAAAAAAAGATATGACCGCATTCAAAATAGGTTTTGATGAGGATTGTAAAAATTTGCAACATCTAATTCGCATTTGTCAATTTTATACAAAATTCCAAAGTGGAAAGTAACCTCTGACCCATACATCACATACCAATTTCCTAAGTTCACACTTTGTTGTTCCTAAATTCCGTTCATGAGCTAACCCAAAACCACCAACTATTTTTTCGCAATGTTTGGCATGCCATTGGTCTACTTGAATAGTGAAATTGGTGGTTTTGAGTCTCAATTGTGGTGGCTCCAAGAAAGCTCTACATGTCATAATTGGGGGAGGTGGTGGTTTTAGGACATCCTACCTTAGCTGCTTGTTACAAGAGCAAATGTATCGTGAGCATGCATATGCAGACTGCTGTCCTGGAGGCATATTCCTGGACGCAACCTTGGGTCTTTTACTGTCAGATCCCTGAACCAAGATGAATGCAGGCACCCATACTACTCATGGCCCGTTCACACCAGGCTGCGAACACATGTTCGCCACCGCAAACTTCTGTCGCGTAGCGACTGCCGACTTCAACGCGCGGCCCCAACACACGTTCCACCACCGCAATATTTCCTCCCTTCCCCAAACGCGTTGCCGCAGACATGTTCTACCAACGCATCTCCCCACCAATCAACGAGCAAGCATCCTTAAGCTATTTTATTTTTTAATGAATTCCACCACGTTTTTGGGCTGAATCTTGCTCCAAAGTTACTGCCCGAATTGAATAATTATCCTAAATTTTCAAAAATTCATATCTCGCTCGTTATTAAGAATTAGACTACGAGTGATATACCATTGGAATCCTCTCAGAAAACTACACACTCAAAAAATTTCAATTTTGGAAATTGGACCTATATTGAGACCTGAATCCCGCCCCAAAGTTTCGGCCCGAATTGAATCATTATCTCCAAGTTTCAAAAATTCATATCTCGCTCGTTATTAGGAATTAGACTACGAGTGATATACCATTGGAATCCTCTCAGAAAACTACACACTCTAGAATTTTAAATTTTGGAAATTGGACCTATATTGACACCTGAATCTGGCCCCAAAGTTTCGACCCGAATTGAATGATTATCCTAAATTTTCAAAAATTCATATCTCGCTCGTTATTAGGAACGTGGTGGAATTCATTAAAAAATGTGTTCTTTTTGGAAGCACAGTGATTTTTGCGTTGGCCACCGCACGCGTTGGTGTTAGCAGATGTGAACGGCAGCGCGGTGCCTGGATGCGGTGGAGTTGCGGTGCTTCAACGGACGCACGTTCATAGCACAGGTGTGAATGGGCCTTCATCAAACAAGCCAGGTTCAGATCAATGGCAAACAGCCCTGCTCTTTCCTTAACCCTTTACCGCCCAGGGTGGTTCTGGAGAAACCACCTTTTTCTGGGTGATGTTTCTTTAAATCTATCTCTGTTGAAACTAGGGGTACTATTAATAGTATCCAACCGTACGAATGTAAGCATAGCTTAATGAAACAAGTCTCAGTTAAATCTTGGTAAGATCGGACCGTTGGATTGGAAGATTATAGTATATCTTTGAACCGTATAATGCACACTCAAAAATGAGATTTTGGGGGGTGTGTGATTTCAAGGTTAAATAGAATTTGGGTTAAATTTTCAAAAATAAAAGTGAAGATGTTCAGCAATGACTTGTGTCAACACCTCTTCATTGCAATCTTTCATGTCAAGAATAGACTCATACATAATTATTGTGAATTTTATAAGTGAAAGTGACTTATCCATGTACGGTTTAGAACAAAATTTATACGTTCAAATAAGAAAGGAGTTAGTATAGTGATCAAGATCAGACTACATACACTAATGGAACATGAACAAGAGAACACAATCCAAAAAGAAAAACGAGATAACAAACTTCCAATCTCTAGAAATACAACATAGTACATATGCTGTATTTGTAAGTATTTGCTGTATTTTGAGGTATTTGCAGTATTTTGGTGTTTTGTACATAGGTATTTGGATATCTAGGAAAGTCGGATTCCAAATTTTCTTTTTGCATCATCTCCACAATCAAAAGTTACACATCTGAACTTCAGACACTGTACTGAGATGGTTCATAGATTTTCCAGAATTTCATTTTCCAGTGATCTAGTGACCACTTAGTGGTTACCTGGGCGGTAAAGGGTTAAAGTACAAGAAAAAGCTCAAATCCATGCCCTAACCTCTTATCCAAAAGCAAAAAATCTATTCTCGCACACAACATGCAAAGTGTCACAAATTCATGACATGTTCAATGGACACACTCATGCATCCGGAAAGTAGAAGCCAGGGTTCTCAGTATTTAGTCAGCACATTTTCATTTACTATGGCAACCTCCATTGAAACTATACTATAATTGTATAAAGACCGTATGGATTCCAAGCAAATCAATCAATTCAGTAACGTCACACTACAAGTACAAAATTCAATATAGATATTCCATTTATAAATATAAATATATATATATATGAAAATATTGATGTGTATTTATATTAAACGTATATTTAGGACGGAATAGATCTGTATACAAAAAAAATTAGACATATAAATCCTCATATACAAGGGTTTTTTAGAGGGGGTCATGAACGCACATGATTCTCAAATATAATGTAGAGTGCACCTCCCAGGATCAATTCCCAAACATAAAATTGCTTTGTATCGACTTTTGGGTGCATGAAATGCAACTTCTAGGAGATTTACATAATACTGTAGTTTACTACACCAAAGTCACCATATACTGTGGCCTACGGTATTTATGAGAGGCTTTATAAACTATTGTGGTAAAATTCATCTAAACTAGATGAAAATTGTTCAAATTAGATGAGCATTTGTTAGAATGAATGAAAAATTGTTAAGATGGATGAATGTACCCACTCCATTAACCCCTAATTGTCTAACCGATCATATTTGGTCGATCTAAAATTTCAAAGTTTAAAAAAATTTCAGCCCACTTTAAACGTCCGTAACTCCCGGGGAAGTCACTATCAAGAATTTAGATAACTATGAGAGAACAAACATAGGGTGTCTTTTATTCATTTGAGATAAAGATTATAAATTTATAGAAGTAATATAGGGTGTTTTAAAACCAATTTGGGAATATTTGGGAATATTCCTATAATATGTATAGAATATACCCTAACTATACTATAAATAGTAGAATATTCCAATTATTTCATAGCCCCCCATTAAATACCCTTTGTACGCTCATATGTACCCAAAATTTACACTAAGTGACTTCCCCGAGCCATAACTTTTGCAAAAATAACAGTTTTTGAGCGTCATTTTTTTTCCTTTGTAGATATTAGAGTTATTTGTAAAGGCATCCGGTCTTTTGTCCTCCTTTTCTCATGGACCAAAGCTGGTCGTCATCAATCTGACACCACTCCTCCTCACGGTCCCACCCCACTACCCAATTCTTCTCCCTCCCTCCAAATTTTTATGAATAAAAATTTCAATCTATCCAGTGTTCTATTCTGGGTCTACAGTGAGATCATGCCGATCCTGTCCTTTCCAAATTACAGGTCAAAAAGAAGGGTTTTGAGGGACTTTACAAATAACTCTATTAAAACTGAGCAACTTTTCCAAAAAGAAATTCTGAAATTGTTTTTACTGATTTTCCACTAAAGCACTCAAAGTGACAGCATCTCAAATTGTCACAAATTTGAAAATCTGCCTGGAATGGAATCTTTAGGTTTTCTACCAAATAAGATTAGTTCTAACATAAACAAGGTAACCACCATATAAAACCAATGTTTTTGAACTATCATGCTTGATTCCAAGTCAAAATGACTAAACATGTATTTCTTTATCAATTTTCGAAGAAAATTCTTATAAATTGATTATTAAATAATTCATAGCATTTTTCCAAAATTTAACCATATGGATGTTGTCTTCCTGTTGTGCTCTACATATGTTTAAAAATTGAAGCTCATAAAAGTTGAGTAAGATGGACATTATGACACATCTAGCATTTCAAGAAAACCCTTGGGCACTTAGTGTATGGTGATTTCGGTGTAGTAGGTTCGACAGCCTCCTACCTACTATTTAATATTAATCTCTAAAAATAGATTAAGGCAAAAGTGAATATTCTCTTAAATCTATTTTTCCCTTTACAAAAACATTTCCCCAAAATTTTAGGCATCTATTTTTAGAATTGTTTTCCGCCGAACATGCTAGTACGCTACAATAGTTATGGGGTACTTACTTATCGGTTCTGGGTACCTCTACTGTACATTATTTGAACAGATGGCCCGTTCAAACCAAAAAGCTCGAGCACTTGCGTTGCGTTCCTGGAATTCTATAAGGTAAATTTCGAAAATAATGTACAATTTCTTGCGATGTCAGAGCCTAATCTCTTCTTGCTTTTGGCAAACGCATGTGCGTTGGTGGAGCGCAAATTTCTTGTGGCACCCAAAATGCGTTGGAGCAGCTTCTTGCATGCATCACGTTAAAAAATAGTAATTACAGGAGTACAATGTAGATACCAAAAAACTTACTTATGAACGCAAATTCTTTGCTGCACTCGAGTTGGGTGACTGGTGTGAATGGGCCATGATCAATGCGGAAACGTCTTGTGATCATGGACCCAATCCAAGGAATGTTGTGCAAGGAATTCAATGTGGCAGCTGAAGCTGTTGAAATGGGCAGATTGGAAAGCTGCTGAGTGCACAAGAGTTCACCAATACATACACAGTCAATGGCCAGTAATACAAGCTCATTGGTGAGCTTGCATGCCAATTGATACTACTTGACTCTCACCCTTTTTGCATGTACTTTTAGATAACTCCTGTGGTCTTAAAAAACACTTTTAAAAAAAATAAAAAATTCTTAACCTTCGAGTCTGTTGGCGGCTCAATATTGTGTTGTTTCTTTCATTGATCACATGAAAAGTATCCAGTCTCTAAATCTCCCCTTCATGTTAATGCAAGAGGACAAAACCTGCCCCCTACTTTGTGCATGTTTTTCAAATGTTTAAAATTTCCGTGGGGTCCTTCTAGACTAAATTGGGGCTGTAAACCTCAAATTTGCAAAACAAATTGCCAAGAAAAAAACCCTAGGGTGTTCAAAATGGAAATTTCAGAAAATGGGGCCCATGGGTGAATAATGCTTGCATTTACGTCGGAGGGATTTAGAGTCGGGGGAAAAGTATTTGATTGTGAACCACCAACAGTTGAATTAATGTGTCCGGTTGTACGATGGCCGTGAGTGAGTACAGGAGAAGTTCTTGTGCTGCAGCAATAAGTTAGCCATCAGCCTACGGGACGGCCTTCAGACTCTGTTGAATTTGTGCTCCATGAGCAGCTTGTGGGTTGCCACAGGCAAGGACTTTTTTTAGGCATTTAAATGCCAGAAAGCACCAAAAATGATTTGCATGCACCAAGCCTTTTGAAAAAATTTGAAGAAAAAATGGATGAAGGTGCCAAGATGTTCCAATTTTTGAAAATTAATTGGATGAAATTGCCAATTTTTAACGAAAGTCATCCAAATATGTGGACAAAAAGATAGCTCTATTCAAATATAGATGAATATGAAAATATTTGACTACACCATTTTATTTTATGTCACCACTTTAGCATTTCTCCAAAAACCAAAAAAAATAAATCATTGATGACAGGTGCTTTGGGTTGACTTTTTTGCTTTGACTTTGAATGAGAATTGTTGGATTTATTGATGAGGTTTAGGACCTATTTCCATGTGGAACCCAACCAGACATTGACATAACGTTCTTCATACATTGCTGGATTACACCCTTTAGATTGTAGTAGCACTGTAGAGAAACCACTAACACAATAAATCAACTCTCTAACCCTCTTTGCTTGGCCCAACTAAAGTTAGGGAAAACTCTCCGCAATTCCTCCGATCCCTTTACAAATGCTTGAGGTTCGGAGGTGAATAATATTATGGACCGATGGGTTGAATGGCTTCCATGTTAATTTTTAGAACCCAACCTACCATAAATCATGTCGGGTTGCATTACGGGTCTTTGCCACAACTCTCAAACAAAAAACAATTTAGAAGACCCGACATTGATTAAAAATGAAGCCAAATTGCGCCATGTGTCTTAAAGGTGATTTTCAACCAAATCCGTGCATCTTTGCAAAGGTTGTTTAAAGTTAAATGAGCTTTCCAAGCAAGCCTTCGTGGCATGATAATTTTTTTGCACACACATGTCACTAGTAGAAAGGTGTTGTTACTATTCCTAATTGAAGAAATTATGTATGGGTAGGGTGGATGTGGTTACACACAATTTAATTTTATGAGGGGTTTTCTACAATGATCACCTGTAGTTGATGTCAAATTGGATTCCACGTGGAAACAAACCCTTACTCTAGCTTGTGGGCTGCCTTTCAAAAAACTATGCTTGAAAATGACCCTAAACTATCAAGGTGATGGTAGAGATATATCCAAACCAAATGGTGTCGTTGGCGGTTCAATTCCCCGATGTGAAATTGTCTCTCCACTTGATTGAAAAACACTTGCCATGGGTTTTAGAAAGAAAAAAAGGAAAAATAAAAAGAAGACTATGTTTGATGTGTGTAGTGTGATGGAAGTACCTATCATCATCCGTTTAACCCCCTAAAAGATCATTGATTTATTGTTTTAAGATGACAAATTCAATTAATCGTATTGTGAAAAATATATTTCAAATGGGACCAAATTTTAAACCACTAGAATCAATGAAGAACAATGCATTTGTTGATAAAAATAAATAAGTTTGGACAAAAGGAGTTCTACATATGACCTACTCAAAATTGCTCAGAAAAACATGAGACCCAATTTAGGCTTTGTGGTCCCTTAGGAGTTAAGAAAAATGAGTATTTTGGAGAAAATATTAATTGTGACATAATGTTTAGAAATAAATGTAAATCTTTGTAGATTCAAATCCAAGTGAAATCAAATTATTCCAATAAAAATTGTAATTTTTATGAATTTTTGAAGTGTTGTGTCAAGAAAATAGAGAATTGCATTTAGATGGGGGCAATGAGCATCCTCATATTGCTCCAAAAAGTATTCAAAGTCAACTTATAGTTAGTATAGAACTAATTTGAAACCACCCCATTTACACTCGATTCCACCTATTTACATTCAAAGAAGTCACTTGATGGTACATGCTAAATTGCTTCTCTAATTGCCTTAATTGCTTAACCACCTTCTGATTGCATGCTACAACATTTTTATTGTTAGGATTGACATGTTTATATTTTATGTTAAAACTATTAGTGATTTAGTTTCTCTTTTCATCTTGTACTTACTTCTACTTTACAATATTTAAAGAATTAAGATCAAGTTGATTTTTTTGACATTTTTTTTCCAAGATTCTCAACTCAATTCTCCAACAAAATAATCTAACCATAAATTCCACATTGAAAAAAAATTAAGTCAAAAGAATTCAAAGTTTGTTAACCTAGATTGGCAAGGTACAAAAAAAAATTGTTTTTTCACTTCAAAAACTATTATCTCACAATCTACGTGGTAAAAATTTCTAAAATTATTACCACATGTTTTCATACTAATTTTGTACAAGACCCTACTGTTAGATATGGAAAAATTATTTAAATTAAATTTTGTTCAATGCACTAGAAATGACAATTTTGGAGGGTTTTTGGGGTGAAAACACCTTCAAGGTTCAAGAAGCAATTTGACTCGGTGTGACTAAGAAAATATCTTTAAGTATTTACTTGATTATTCTTTTTCAATTTATTCTTTATAGAATGAATGGAATTTCATCTTTGTCAATCAATAAAACTAGCTTTCCTTTGTTTTCGAAGTTCCAAATACTCTTTTAGAAAATATCAAGTGATATTAAAGATTTTGTTCTTAAATTTTTTATAGAAAATACATATGGTTGTATGTGAAGAGTTAACTCTTCATTAGGATTAAAAAGGATGTGCATGTGTATGTGTGACTATAGAAAAACCCTCATGTGTCTAGTTTTCTTTAAGAAGTATTTCTCCTATTATACATTTATATGTATCCCTAGACCTTTTCTATACATTTACATAGCTAAATTTTTATATATTATAAAAAAAAAATTCACTCTACATGTATGATGTACAAGAATATCTCCAATAATATCCCTTTGTACACTCACATATACATGTACATGCTACAAAGAATTCACTATGCAATTAGTTTTAAGGGTACGAGAATCCAAAAAATACAAATTTCAATTTGTAATTTATATAGGATTTTCTCTACAATCAACATGACTTTACCCCGGGGAGTGCACTAAAAGTTAGGATTAGGAATACACGTGAGTGCATTTTAATAGCATACCCCCTACAACACTTGACCTTAAAATAGTTTTTAAATTAAGATTTTTTAGGTGCTAAATCATTACGTATATATCTATCATTTGGTGTAAATTTCAGGACCAAAAGTTTTTAAAATCTTATTAAAAAAATTATAGAAGTTTGAACTAAAAATATGTTTCAAATATGCTTCAAAAATCAATTTAAAAATATTTACAAGTGATTATTTTTTGAAATTTATACAACAAGAACTTTAGATTGTGTTTAACAACTTTAAATTTTTTTAACAAATTTTAAATGAATTTTTAGTACATACATAGGGGGGTCGAAAGTATGCACTCACGTGATTCCTAGTCTTAGCTTTAAGTGCACTCCCCGAGGACTTTACAAAATCTATAGAAGACAAAATCCTTCACTATAAAATGTATGATTCCACTTCTTCTAAGCCATGGGGAGTGCACTCTTTATTAAACCTTCAAATCACGTGCGTTCATGACCCCCTTAAAAATATCCCTTGTACAATTAGAATATTATTATATATGTTCATGTATATATGTATAATGTAAATATACAGCCCTATTTTCAGCCCTAAATATGCTTCCTGTATGTGTACACAATACGAAAGTGTTCAAATTAATCCCCTTGTTGTGCACTCACATGATTCCTCACACATAAAAGAGTGCACCCTTTGGGTACAAAGCTCTCCAATATTTGGTCTCTAATTATTTAGAATTCATTTAAAGTCTAAACTACTATTCATAGCATTGTTACATATAATAGTAGTTTTTTTTAATCGTTGTTCAATGGTTTTGATTTATTTTTTATTATCATATGCAACAAACGTCTATAATATAATTTAATAAGGTCGTCAATAATGAGTTTTTCTTCTATTCCTTTGGTCCACTGTTGTATAGAACTTGAGCCTTACATAGTCATAGTCGATATTGAGTGGATACCGTAGTACCATAGCAGGGTCCCCATCCCGTGAACGAATATTTAATTTTTTTTGAAAAATAAGGTTCGCTCCTCAAAAAATGAATTTCTTGATTTTCGTTTCTAAGAAAAAATTGATTAAAAATAGTCCAAAATAGCTTAGAAATAGCAAAATATTGCTTAAAATAATTTATTCTATTTTCGTTCTTTTGTCCCCATAATTTCCGATTTTAAGAAAAATGAGTTAGGTGAAAATGATAAAACTTGCACTCCCTACTGTTTGCACGTAATATGTTGTAGTACGAAAAAGTAGAAACAAACACCCAGAAAAATACACTAAAAGATTGGGTTCTTTTTGGGGAAGTTTCGAGTTAGTTAGAGTTTTAGATAACTAAGGTCACACATAGGTAAATGATACTCCGTTTAGGAAATAATATGTTAAACATGTTAAAAAGAGATGTTAGTTGTAAAATCCCGTGCACAATTCCATGAGTGAGATCTGTATCTACATTAGTCAATTAGTAAACTTATAAATGCAATCCCATGCAAATGTTGTATCCTATGAATACATTATAAAACACAGTGGGATAGGGTTCTCTCAATGCGCATCACTCATTGGCAATAATCAATCAATGTATAGTGATCATTTAGGCAATAATCTTGTATCATTTGTTTGTAATCAATTATCCTTTTAAAACATATACATTGTGTTCATCATCTTTGTGAAGCAAGTATATATTTTATTAATCCAATCACCAAGGCAATATTCTTATACAGTTATTACAGTAAACACGGACTATGACACTGTTTCCTTCATGGCCATGATCATTATGCAGTCAATTCCATCGAACTACCCATTCAGACTTCAAATATTTTGACACAGTTTCTATTACTCAATAGTTAAATTTCATCAAAGGCAATGGCCTCTGACTTACAAAACCAATTTCAGTGTTCACTCACGACTATAGCCATTATATCAGTCTAATATATCAACTGGCTATTAACATACAATATGCCATTAACTTGCATAAATGACATTTCATTCATCAGTTTGTACAGCCTTGCTATAATTTGCTCAAAGGCAACAATGAAATAATTGACTACGGCTTCATCACTTCCAATGTTCAGTTTGTAGCCTTCAACTTCCTAAAGACAATGCATACAATTGTATTGCTCACAAAAAAATTCTCACTTTAACAGACTCTCGCTATTGTCAATTTCAACATATAGATCATAGCTTTAACAATATTTACTCACATGGAAAATGTCTACAACTAGACTTCACACCAACAATAACCTCACAGATTATGTCTATTATCAATTTGAATCAACACATTGATTTTCACTCAACTGGAATGCACTACTATTTCCACTCTCCATTGTTACTCACAATGGAAAACACAATCATCAACACCCATGACTTAACAAACTTCCAGACTATAGTCATTATTTGCACATGGCAATAGACAAATTACCATGACATAATTTAATAACAATACTCTAACTGCCTTAGCTTGTGTAATTTAATCACAATAACGAACATCACATACACTGATATGCAACCAACATTTATTTAAGAACATAGTCTTGACATTACACTAGCTAAAGACATTCAATCACACATAACAACTTGCACACTCATACAATCAGTTAAGAATATATTTCTTATTACAATCAGATTGTTTCCTTAGTTTATTACCAACATCGAGGACACATATGCAAAGTTCCACTCAACACTTCACCATGATCTCCAAACACTTAAACTGAACCACACTGTTCAAAAAATAACACTCATACAATCCTTCCAATACTACCAACTCCAGATTATAGTGCACACTCTGGCTATAGACAAATTTCACACTTAAGCATTCACACAAATTGTTTTCAACAAAACAAACACTAAGACAATTGCTAATCACTCACACAAAACTCCGATTGAACAAAGGAGTATACAAATATGCTATTTATCGATGAAAAAGAAGAAATGTACACAAAAAGATGATCACTAAAAAGAGTCAGACCACACTTGTGTGCTAAGAAACAAAGACAATGGCCAACCCACTTATACTTTGAAAACTTCCCTTCAAAGACACCTCTTCAACTCCCAAACTGTCTATTGCCGTTCCTGAAAATAACCAACTTAATCATCAATAGCCAACTTTTAGAATCTTTTGATTATTGATGTTCACACCGTACGATATTTCAAAGATAAAATAAAAATGTGAACCCTTTTCACATCAAAACATCAATTTTCACTTAGAAATCAAACTTTTTGGTTCACATATGTATTCAAAAGAAATATATTCTTCTTCTCACTAGTGATTGCCCTCTTTTCCTATTAACTACCTTTCACAACATCTTTCAATTATACTTCCTTGTCAAACAAAGAAATAAGTGTCTTGTTGCTAGAAGTGTGGCTAAAGCTAATGTGGATTCACTTGTATTATTTACATTGAACTTGAACAACATCGGCAAACTCCACATTTGTTGAATTGGTCCAATTCTACACGAAAACATTAATATAAGGCCTATCTTCTTTGTCAAATAGGTTTGGTACATTTTTGTTATAAGTCATTGATGTTAAATGAAGAAACTATCTTCTCCAACTCGTTTTAATTCTACTTTGAAAACAATGCCAATGCAAGAATTGGTGAAACGCACAATTAGTAATTTTTAGTAAGAAGGAATTTTTTTCTTTATAGGGATAGACAAGAGTCTTCTTCTGAGGAACTATCTAGGAAGAGGATAACATAAAAATTCGTACCATTCAATCATCAGTAACCACAAAATCATGGTTTTCTTTTCAATTGTACACTACTCTTTTCTTTTCGACTAATTGTACACTGCTTTTCTTAAACATGAATGAAATTACATTGAACTATTTCATGAGTGTTTGTCCAATCATGTTTTTTTTTTTTTTCAAAGTGTGTCAAATGAATGTTTATTTGTTTTAGTCTTTTGAATGTCAAATTGAAGGTTCATTCCATCATCCATATTGAGGAAAAACCAAAAATTGGTCTCATAAGCACTTTTTGATGACCTACTTTGTAGCAATGAAAAAAAAGCTACTTTAATAAATTAACCCTTAAAGGTCCTTGGGGATAGTAGATACGTTGCTGTATATTTGACATTTGTTGTAAGTAGAAAGTTCCAAATTGAGATCCCAATAGCTTTTAAGACCATGTAGACATGAATTTTAACTTCACTTTTGATATGAAACTCATAGGACGTGTAGAACCATTCCAAATACAATGAAATACAGCCGTATAATACTGGCCGGAATGGCCAATCTGGACCTTTAAGGGTTAAGGTAATAAATTACATATTTGGGTTCATTTTGGTGTACACTATAATGTACAAAAAGAAATTTTCTCAAACAAATGAAAGGAAAGTTGTGAATATGGTGCTAAAAATGAGAAAACCCTTGAGTTAACCCTTTAGAGCCTAGGGTGGTTCGGAAAAATAGAGTTTTTTGGTGAATTTTTTTTCTTAAAAATCAGTTTGTTCAAATTATGGATACTATTAATAGTATTTTAACAGTATAAATGTAAGCATAGCTTAATTAAACAAGTGCTGGTTAAACCTTGGTAAGATTGGACTGTTGGATTAGAAAATTATAGTATGTCTTTGGACCGTACATTGCACACTCAAAAATGAGATTTTGGAGGGTGTGTGACTTTAAAGTTAAATAGAATTTGGGTTAAATTTTCAAAAATGAAAGTGAAGAGGTTCAACAATGAGTCAATGACTCGGGGGGGTCAGTGTGTTAAAAAGTTAAAGATATAGGTGCGAACAACAACTATTTTATAGGGGGGTATTACTTGTTTTTTTGGTTTTTTTTTCACATGCTATCATTATGTAATTTTCTACTTTGGGTTCATAGAAAAGGGGCTTGCATTACTTATAATTCCAAATTACCTATTATTCCATACCCTATAGTACTTTAAAGATGTCCAGTGCCATTTTTGATACCCTATATTACCTCTAAGTCCATTTATAATTTGTTCCCATGTTTTTAAAATACCCTATCATTTGTTCGCACGTATATTGCTACTTCAACATATCACTACACCCCCTGAGGTCAATGACCTATGTTAACACCTCTCCGTTGTGATCTTTCATGTCAAGAACAGACTCACACATAATTATTATGAATTTTATAAGTGATAGTGACTTATCCTTATACGATTTAGGACAGAAAAATTATGCGTTAAAATATGAAAGGAGTTGGTACATTGATCAAGATTGGAATACATATACTAATAGAACATGAACAAGAGAACACAATCCAAAAAAAATAAAACAAGATAACAAACTTCCAAACATAAGAAATACCGCATAGTACATGTGCTGTATTTGTAAGTATTTGCAGTATTTTCATGAATTGTTCATAGGTATTGTGATAGTTACACAATTCCAAATTGAAACTTTCTTTTTCTAGAAGATGTGTATTATATAAATCTCCAACTCTGAACCTCACTATTCAAAATCCAATTGTTCATGGATTTTCCGTTACTTGCGTTTTCGACACAATGTGGTCTCCTGGGTACTAAAAGGTTAAGTGAACGTCATTCACAAAGGATTGTTTTATCATTTTGTTTGGCTCCCACATGGAACATGCCGGTAATTTTTATTTATTTATTGTCTCTGCCCCACCACGGGAGAGACTACAAAACGCTTTGTTTTTAACCCCTAAACGTACCGATCTTTTGAACACAAGTAGATGCTAGCCTCAAAAATAGATATTAGCATGACTCAGATGTATATGAGGTGTACATGAGAGGACCATTGTAGGCATAAAATCTACCCAACAAATTTGACATACTTGCATTTGGAGGCCTCTCCAATATTATCAACATCTCCCCATCACAAGAGATTTACTTTGATTGGTAGAGAATTTAATAGGCTTGCAAAGGTGACTTGGATGAAAGTCATCCGAGATTGTATGAGAAAGTTACAAGGCTTTGAATCCGTTCGTGATCCAGTTTCTGGACGCTAGGACGTTCAGGAGTTAAGGAGTTACATGGCTGAACAGGACAAACAAGGTGAAAAAATAAATCTAGGGTAAATACGAAGGTAGAGACTACATGACTAGCCGCCTGTTTACTTTGGATCACAGTTGACACACATCCACCCTGTCCCATTTTGTTGGGCTTGTGGGAATTGGATTCGAACAAAGGCAATCTGAATCCAATTTTGGATCATGGGGTCCAATTGAGATGCCATGTGCAAAAGGCCCAAAATTTAGGAGCGATTTCATGACAAGTCTAATAAAATGTACAGTAAAATGAGAAAATACATTACAATAGTTGAAAGTCACGGGTTTGAAGTACACTGTATCAAGGGGAGCAGGGCTTCTGTCAGTTGATGCAAACCTGAGGGCCGGCTCACACTATGGCCGTCCAAGTGGAGAGGTCGTGGGAGTTCATGGCCAATTCATGTTGATGGGCCGTTCACACCAAGAAGCTGCCGCACTTACGTTGCGTTCTTGGAAAGCAGTAAGGTAAATTTTAAAAATAACATACAATTTGAACTTGTGTCAAAGCCCTGTCTCATGAGCATTTGTATGGTACAGTCCACTAGAATTCTTGTCCCTGTGCACTCTTTTGAGGATTTTGAGAATTAGTAAAATTCATTTAAGAGAAAAAAAATATATTTATGTGAAATCTAAAGTGGTAGGATGGACCATACCAATAAAAGAGAAAAACAATTTGATCGAAAATTAAATATTTGGCATTATATTTTAATGGAGGATGAAACAAAGGGTAAACTAGTGCATTGTCACAATGCATAATATGCACTTTAAATTCTAAAAGAGAAGGAAAACATAGGGCTGTGGATGGAATTTTGAGCTCTGAATTTTTCCAGTGTTCATATATATGAAGAAAAATATCTTTCAATTTTTTCAATTTTTTTTTGAATTGATTAGAGTTTCAAATTTTAAAATGGGTTATTTTTGGGAGGGATTAATTGTTTTTCTATTTCAATTTTTTTTTGATGAATTTCGTTTTTGAATGTACTTGAAAATGAAGTTTTGCAGGTTGGCTTATTTTTAGATTATTTAATATAGAATCAAACATGAACTATATTTACATTCAAAGTTTGATCATGGTTGTTATACACGCCTTTGCAATTGCATAGCTCGTTTCTGAAAACATGTCTAGTAAATTGCGCATGTTTCACAATCTGCAAAAAGTTGATGATGTAATTTGAAATTTAATCAAGAATCCATGGGAAAATCAGAAAAAACAATTTAACAATGATTTTTTTTTTCTAGTTACCCTTCATCTCCCGTTTTGTACTTACTGCAACATAACTACTTTAATGGGGTCCATTGAGGAAAAAAACATAATATCTCCCGATTAATGAGATCAAAGTTGCTGAAATTCTTACCACATGTTTTCATACTAATTTTTCTACAGTTAAATATGATTTTTTAAATTTTAGCTCAATGAAATAAAGACCCCATTGGTTACGTTGTACATGTGACGTGAATACACAATAATTTGGGGATTTTTGAGACATGGCCAAAGAATATAAGTTTGGTTTGCAACGGTGAACAATCATGCAAGAATGTTCAAAAGCGTATATACAAAAGGTAAAAAATCCTCCCATGACGAGTTGGGGCAACGGATGTCATTCAAAATCCACATAATTGAATGGTGTCCGATCAAAAGTTTTGAAAATTCAAAGCAGAAGAGGACAGGTGTATGATTCTACATCCTTCTTTACGTCATGGTCAGTTTCGACACAAATTAATTAGTTTTTTTAATTTTTTAAATGCCACATGTCATCTTGTGAATGGTTTAGGGATGATGTGGACCTCTCCAAAATCTGACGTGGAGAATCTGACTGCAGCTTCCGGAAGCTTAACTTTTACAGTAAGCAGAGGCTGAGAGGGCATGTGCCAAATTGGATGGCTGCAGCAGGTTTTAAGTTACACTCTGTCCACTCCCATGTGTTGCATGATGAATACAATCAAGCTTGGGGACCTTTTATGACCTTTTTAGTTTTGATCCATCCAACCGTATGTTCGCTTTTATACGCCGGCTCATCATGTGATTTGTTCCGGGGAAACTTTGGATATTGATGATTGGACAAAAGGTAAGGTTCATGCGATGCCACACATAAGCCATAGCCAAGTGCCATGAAAAATAACCTTCCAAATGGATTGCAAGCTTTTTGCACTTTTTGCACTTTTTGCACTTTTAATGCTTTTTACCACGAAATTCCCTTCTGGCAAGGACGGAAAGACAACCCTCCTAATGGATAGCAAGCTTTTTGCACTTTTCTACCTTGAATGGTGAACACGTGCTTATGTTTCTTTTGTCTGCTGAAAGAATAATTTTTTTGGTCCAATATTGACTGCCAAAGTCATAGCCTATTGGGGTTTCGAGAATTCACGTGTTCCATCTTTTGAAGCCTCTGTAACTTCAATTATCATGTGTGAAATGCAAAAGCAAATCAATTTTGATGGGCGGCCTGAATGTCTCTATAATGCAAACTAGACTCATGGCGGACCTAATTGCCGTACCCAATTGTTAAGGTCGGCAGGTCATGCTGAATAATTAATTTGTTTAGAAAACTGCTTTTCAACAAATGTTAAAATTTGTGGATATTTTCTAAGATTCTCCTTTTCACCATAAAATAGTTTCTTGAAGATTTGGGCTTAATTTTTTATAACTATTTTTTGTCGACTTTGACGACTAGGTACGATATGTAAGGGCCACTTTGGATTGTACAAGCTCAAAATTTGAACCAACATCTGGTGCAAATAGGATGAACTACTTAGAGTAATTGATTTCATTTATGACAGCTAACGATGCATTTGAGGTAACAAAGGTCCATCATCCTCAAAGAAGTACACTCTTCCGATTAGTTTAGACATGGAGTCAAGGTCAATTTTTGCCCTTGAGGCCATCAAATCTAGTTTTCGCATTGGTGGATGAGTTGAGACTAGCCTTAACAAGTTTAGATTAGAAATCAAGGGTGTGTAAGATGGCCCTAAGCCAACCAAACGGGTCACCATTTTCAAATTATCCATGTGAAACTATTAATAGAAATTGAACAAATGAAGGCAACGTGACCCCAAGTACACAAAAGTACACTAAATTGGTTGATGTCAAGTTTAAACCAACCTTTAATTCTATTTAGTGCATGATATACTATTTTGTAGCCCTATCACTATTACCATCACAATAGGACATTTGTGAGTTAATGTACCCATTGATGAATTAGTTACTTGTTTAGAATTTTATATTGGCCACTTGTGAGCCACTATTCGCTGAAAAGCTTCATAATGGTGGTTCCAAGGTACTAATTTAACAAAAATAACACATGTAATACACTGATCAAACGTTACATTAAATCAGAGATGACATTAAATAGAATGAAGAGTGTACCTTGAAAGCTTGTTATCTCAAATATTTTTAACATGCCATGTATGCACCACCTACCTCTTCATACTCATTCTTGTTACTGGTACTTGAAGTCAACATCAAACAGAACCGAGTAAAACAATACAAGTGGTTTTTTGCGCCAATCAAGGTGTAGGATTTCCTGTTATCACAAGCTTGTTGTTTCAACCTGTGCTATCTAAAGTAGCCCTAAGAATCAAAGATGAAACTGAATTTGACACAGGTGCACAGAGATGGAGGTTTAGAGCATTCCCACCCATGCACACTAGGACTAACTCTCTGAAATTATTCATCTACATTTGAAGGGCCCTTACACTCACACTTCCCCACCCTTGCACGCCCTTCGCGTATCAAAAGTGCGCATCAAATAGTCAATGGACCAATCACAAGTAGAATGTGAGGATATAGTCAACTAAATAGTGATTTGAAGGCCCAATTTCTAACACGCTAGGATGCAGAGTCAAGAGGCATTTTGGAAGGGCCCTTGGCACTTTTCATCTACTTCTTGAGTGTGAGAGACTCTGGGAGGGCATGGGTGGCCCTGCTCTTAGCTCATTAAAATTATCAGCATCTGACGCAATTGAAAGATTTGCACAGGCAATTGTTTGACTCCACCTTGCAACTTGCCTGCTAAACTTCAAACTCAGGGAATTCTGCTACTCATATTTGTGATGTGATGGCCAAACTTCTGCAGTAAAGATCATTCAACGAGAATACCTGAACCAAAAAATCTCTAACCAGTTCCAGTAAATCAGCATCTGTTCTCCATAGCGACCCTGATAAGTGTGCAGCAAGCGAGAATAGGAGCATGATAGGAAAGGATCTGAGGGACTGAGAATTGTGAACCTGTACAATACTTTACCTACCAACTAACTTGGTCAGAAATGTAAGGGAATACGGGCTACTCAGTGAGAAGGGTATGCCAGAGCTCGTGAGGGGGCGTGGACAGGAGAATGGCTGAAGCATTTTCCCTTGTTTTCCACAGCCCACGCCTCACAGCACTTGCCAACTGTCCAACATACCACTCAGCATGACCATGTATGACCTGGTGATCAACATTATAACACTCTTCACTTTTCCTTCCTTTCTCGTCCTTGATAAGACTTTCCGGCTTGTCACTAAACACACTTACTCTCTTACAGCCATTAAGATGGCGTAATACTGGCCCCACGTCCTTGCCCAAAAATATGCCAGGAAGGATTTCTCTTCCCCAGTCTTTGCTACAAGTTTTTGGTCGCACTGTCTCCGCTGTACAATGTTTACACTTGACAGGGGATGGGGAGCAGCGTTGCAATATGAACCAGTCCTCAGGTTTGTGAGATCCACCTGTACCGTGTGAAACGTGTCTCAAAGCGGCACTATTCTGAACTCCCAAGAAAAGCTGGCTCTCCCAGTTAAGGATCTCTCCCTCCTGATATTGAAACAATTTTTTGTCATCAGTTCGGATATGAATCATACAAATCCGGCTCTTAAGAGGAACATGTCGGGTTGCATGCGAGATTTATGATGTTCAATGGACATATTAATTTCAATCACACCGTGTGATTTTCTCACCAAAGGCAATGCCATCAACTTTGATACACTCAAGTAAAATGCCGCCAGTTCTCTCTAGACAAGCAAGCTTTACACAAATTCACTACCTCGAAGTTTGTCACTGAAGATCCATTATGCCGTCAGTGAGCAATAGATTCACTGAGAGTACGAACAAGCCAAATCATTTCAGTAGAGAACTCACATCCATTGTCAGATCAAAACTGGTCAAGTCAAAAGAAAAAAAGTGTTCCAAAAGTCATCTTGCTGAAAATCAATACGAAACAATGTGATTTCGTCACAAGCTCACCTCTGACTGCTTGTTGAGTATAATCCCTCGAGAACCTCTGCACCTTTCGTGCTGATACAGCAGCACCTGAAACCCAGCTTTTGTTTTCTTACTTGGAAATCACAATGTGGGTGTTAGCATTGCCAGTGTCTCCTCTACTCCATACACTACATATACATGTTGCAATTTTTATGTAAGCTACTATATTCATAAAAGAGCTGTTGTGACATCAATGTTTTTTGTGAAGAAGGTGGAGTACACACCACAGTGCCAAAGTAGTAAGGAGATAGCATGGTTGGAGTCGCCACCAAGAGCGTGCCAGGGTGCAAAGGACTTGAGGAATCCCACCACCTGCTCCCTAGTTTGAAAGTGCTGCAGGGGTCGCTACGACGTGGGTTAGTTTTTTTACCTCGGTAAACTAACCCTTCCCATCGCAGCACTGCTCTCTCCGCCTCTCCTGTTGCATCCAATCAAAAGACTCCTGTCACCCCGTCGCTATGCTACATATGCCTACCGATAGAGTGCTCTTAGAGTGTGCTGTCTTCGGTGGCTTAAATGGCTAACCTAAGGGTATATGAGTTAAATTTGAGGATAGGAAGTCGGTTGAATCTACAATATTATCGCGAGTATACAGTACATAGCACAAGAACTGCCCGTCAAATGCCAGACTTAGCAATCGGTCATTGTCATAGAATTGACGATCACTTCAAAGAATTGTCATCTGTGGTCTTCAAGTCTATAACCAGGAAAGATGTAGAATAAATTCCTAGTGATACCAATAAAATTGATGCTAAATTCACATGAACCCGGCAGTTTACAATCAACAATGAAATGAAGACAGGCTTACTTGCACGTTCTCGAATTACAACCATCCTCCAAAACCTTCATCTGAAGGCTGCATGGCAATACCTCGATAGCCAGTGAGAGACCATTCTCAAAGTCATCGATAAGGGTTTGTAAATTGTGGCCAGCCAGTGCCACATAGCATGCAAGCTAGAAGCAAAAGGAAGTCAGAGCCCAGAACACATTGGTAGGTTCTTACAAGCAGTTGGACATGTAAAAGGGTCTGAACGTGACCAGCTAAACAGTCTATACTTTCTAGGAATCCACATAATCTATATATCCACTTCAATAAAAGCTCAGTGTGCATAGACATGACCCAAACTATGACGACATCAATGACCAACTTAAGTTCATTACTACGGTATCAGTCACAAGATTTCATAAGTCGGTAGAGCAAATAAAATTCTACATGAATTCCTCCCACGCTTGATCAGCCTGATCATTAGATTCCACAAATAAGAATTCGTAGAAGATATTGGTACAGAAACATAAATGAAGCCTCACAACTTGGTCTCCATTACTCATTAATCACACAATGAGTAACTGAGAAGAATTCACAGCTTACCAAGATGATGATAATGCCTGTGACTTCACAAGCATAACTGGTGAAAATTTTCCGCACCCGAAAACCCACCGTAGGTCTTGGTGGGGCTACAGAAAATTTGTGTGTGCACACGGAACATCTGTGAAGGACATGAATAATATAAGACAATTTTTATGATGTAATTACAGATAGAAAAGTTTGTTTCCCTGACATTTCATTGACAAAGAAATCATCTCTTACATAAGCGCTGGACTTAGTAATCCTGGGCCGGTCCTTCTTGATGCCATAACGGATTGTTGCCATCTCTGCAGGCATTTGTAGTGCACGTACGCTTGAGTTCCTGCATCATCAGAAACAGTTGCTCAGATATGCCCAAGTCTGTCAGCAGAAAAAATCAGAGAATAACCCTACAAAAGCTTGCATATATACCGAATACATATCGTAGACACCGATCCACGTTGCAATTAGTTTGTTTCTATTAAAGCACAAATGTAGACCGCAGGAAAATCACTGTGCAAGATGCAAATCTGATAAAAATTTGCGTAACAAATCCCTACTACAAGTAATAGAGCCACATGGTTCGTACTGGCCATTTTCTGCTCTATTCCCAAAGGATATTAGAATTGAACAAAAAAACATGCTAGCTCGTAATGTGCCCTGTGAAGGCAATTTGAAAATCTGTATAACATGCAAAGAAAAGAATAAACTACAGGCACATGGGATGATCACAAACTCATAATATAGATGTCAGAACTTCATAACAAAACTACTAAAACATACTCTGTCCGGAAATAATTGTCCTAGTTTTTGGCATTTTTTTTGGCAATATTTGTCCTATGTTTTATACTTCAAACGTGAGCTCTGCCCACTTCAAAACGGGCGGACAATGAGAGTGACACAAAAACTACATATTACTATTAAATATTGACCATTTTTTGAGTACTGAGACAATTTTTTTTTTAAATAAAAATTAATCACCGACAAAAACTAGGACAGTTATTTCCGGACAGAGGTAGTAAGAACAGGAAGCAAAAACACTGCTGAAACAAACATCGAGCATAGACCTAAAAATGGAAATACTAAATGTGACATGGTTTGGAGGTGGATTGATGAGTAAGTACCGCTGCAGGCACACGGCGAAATTAAACGATCCTCATCTTCCACATCAGTAAATCTTGACACGCTGCCAGGGCTGCTGTTGGCGATTGGAGACGACTCTAGACAAATACGACACGTCTCCTCTCGTTGCGCTTCTGTCATGTTTTTTGAAGCTGAGAGTACTCAGAGTTAACTTCCTCTCTTTAATCAAGAATGCGGATTTTATTGGGTTAGATCCTTGCGTGAATGCCTGATTTCTCAGGCTATTCCTGTATAGAGTGCTCCGTGGGGACTCAAGTCTCGTGTTCGCAATTGATATCAAGCGCGAGTTCGGCCGTTTTGTGCAAGGATTGCTTCAGAGCAAATCCTTGAACAGAACTGTACTGCCAAACACTCCTCCTAGACAAAAGCACCACGTCATTTGCTCCTCGCTGAAACTCTGCAAGTTTGAAAAATCATATCAGCGACTTATTTAGAAAATCGGCTTCGCGATTCAATTGAACACGTAAATGTGGAAGGAAGATAATTAATGGAATTCAGCAATCAAAATAAAAACCTGATTAAACTTCTTCACGATCGTATATATAAGCAATTAAAAACCGTATCACAATCCCTTGGCATCAATCTTTGTTAGGGAAAACAGAGTATTCTCGTTCTCAGCAACAATTTGAACATTTTTCAATCGTTGCATGTGTACTTAAGAACAAAATAAAAATAAAAATAAAATCGAACGGGAATACTCCGTTTTCATGTAATTAAGGCATTTTCAATAAGCCTTTTTTAATGTAGAATGTGGCAATCTCTGGAGAAGAATCACTATGGCAGAACATTCAGGACGGCTCAATCAAAAGTAAGAATTCCTGAAGAAATACTCACTTACACATTTCACGAGAGAAGCGGAATGCATCGGACGCAAAAGCTCCGTGGACATGGATTCCGCAAGCAGGAGCCGAGATTATGTAAGAAATTATTACGACCGATGATAAGGTCCAGGGAATTACAAGCACTTGGTAACCCTAAGCCATGGTGAAGAGACAGCACGAACCGTTTGATGGATGGCCAAGGGGGAGGCATGGACGCAGCGGTTGGCGATGGAGAGAGGCTGCCCGCTTAGTTATGGCCCTTCGTTCTATTACATTGCGTGGAAGAATTTATAGTAGAATTGCGGACTACATAACCAGCAAGGGACTGGACTGTAGTCTTGAGCCGGTTATGGTACATCACCTACGACATAGAATTATCACTTTTTGAATGATGCAATACTTGCCTGGAGAGAAGTGGGAGTAAAAAGTAAGTCAACACTACAAGGAGAAGGTGTCGCTTTTCACTCTTTTGTGAGTTCAATGGCGCCACTTCGCACTCACCTTTGGTTGAATTTGGTGAGTGCGATTCGTCGAGTTGGACAAACATGTACAATAAAAAGCGACAATGAACAGGATCCTACAGAGTGAAAAACAACACCTCTGCTTGTAGTGCAAGAAGTTATGGAAAACAAACCTTGTATGTAGCCACTAATATAGTGACACATCTGTCGCACATTTCCTGGAGTAGGTTATGAATTTCTTATGCGCTCGTTTAAAGCATTTCCACCAATGAATGCTATCCTAAAAATCAAGGTCTTAATTTGACTTGAAAAAAAAAATTGCCATCTAGAATGCTTGAGGTTGGTACTTTGCTTGTAATACCAGCTTGTTTAGCAAAATTTAGGTCTGTTCATTTTATTAGCTAAAGTCACCTGCTTTGAAAAGTGCAACCTCTGGGAAAATTATCCCATTTAGTGCGCCGGGGGGGGGGGGGGGGGGGTGGGGGGGAAGGGGTTTATAGTGTGTGTAAAGGTGATAAAGTGTGGGAAGGGGAAATTAGTAAAGGTGATACTAAATATCAGTATGATGTAAAATTAGCGTGATATGAAGATTTCAGCCACTCAGTAAAAATTTCAACCCTCAATTTTGAGATTTGGCAAAATAGTGTGTGCTTCAGGAATTAGTACCACACACTAAATGGGATAATCAGTGTAGTTTGGATACTTGGCCCAATACATTTGCTTCCCAATAAGTATGCCTAAGAGGGGTTAAGTGCACATAGCTCTAAAGGGTTGGTCATTCGAGGGGGATAAGTGCACAATCATAGCATTGAAGAGTTATTCAAAGGAATAAATGCACATGGTATGGAGGCTTAGAACACGCGCACCCTTCTTCCTTCAATTCACCCCATTGAAGAATAATTACATTCAATATTTGGTGTCAAAAGCTATCCTCTCCACACCCTTGAACTACTATAATCACCCTCTATATAGTGCGTGAACCAATCAATTGTCCATCAATCTAGGATACCAAACCCTTCCTTGAATTAGGTGTAGAGGGACTAGAAGTATCATTGTATTTGGCCTAAAACGCATGGCTCTCTCGCCTACCTTGCAAAAATTGCATGAAGTACAAAGATATTACATTCAATTTCTAGAGTCAAAAGTGGATACAGACATAGGGTGCATATGCTCTTATTCGAGGAAGTGCACATGACTCTGCAAGGTTACCCAAGGAAGTAAATGCATATGGCTCTGCACGGTTATCTAAGGGAATAAGTGGGCATAGCTCTACAAGGTTACATGGGATTAATGGCCTCCTAGACTCCCAATAAACATACACATCTTAGGCCAGGCCTCCATGTATCGTTGGTGGGTACTGCAAAGCTAGAAGCTACCAATTCACCACCTAAATGGGTGGACCCAAGAGTTTGTATTCCCTTCTTGCCAAAATGGGTGGAGCATGGGTGCTTCTTGAGACCTCATTTCTTGTCTTCTAGCGGCTTTCAGCTGCCCGATCTTCACATGGAAGCCTGCCCTTATTGAGTAATCAGTATACACTCCTAAGGTGAGAGTGTGCACAGGTCGTGGGCATGTGCTGGGTTAGCTCCGGCCTTGATGAGATGTGTCAAGCTTCTGGGGAGATGGTGGGAGGTGCAGATGGAGCTCCTCACCAATGGAAACTCATCGTATTGTCATTTTCTTTAAAATGGCAAATAAATTCGAGAAACTGGCACTTTTTCAGATGCTTATTTCATCTCAAAAAAACTAAAGGTAGTAAAGGCCTATGAAAAAACTACAGTGAAATTAGAATATGTAATTTAGGAACTCCGATGCTTTGGTTTTTTAGGGGAGTTGAGCTCCGAGCCTTCTTAAGTGTTTTCCCTCTGTCGCTTCTTTTTTTTGCCAGGAAGAAAGGTCTGGGAAACTACATTAGCCAATGGCTTTGTAATAAAGTTTATTGTCTCTGCCCCACAAGGGGAGAGACTACGAAAACACTTTGTTTTCAGGAGTTACACAACTGGACAGTAAAAACAAGCCGTAATCTGGGGTAAATACTAAGGGAGAGACTACGCAACTAGCCGCTTGTTACAAATACATTTGCCACTACAGTTGTCAACCGATATAGTCCAATCAAGATCAACCCAGCTGTCCCAATGCTTGACCCCAAGATGAAAGATTAACTTAAAGCCTCACCTTGTAAACCATCTGCCCTCACACAGCTTATCATACATGAATCTGAGCATTCTCATAAGCAAAAAACACATGATGCAAACACTTCCCCTGGTGACTCCCACAAAACTATTTGATACTGGATTTGGTATACAAAACAGCAGCTCTTGACTTGGAGCTGAGGTTACTAACGAGGATAAGCTTGTCAGGCAAGGTTTAGGAATGGCTTTGGTGCAGGGGTTTCTATGATTTCTAAACTAACTATGTATGTATATTTGGCAATGGATGAGAAGAGCCTACCTCCTCTCAAAGCTGAGTTTGCTTTGATTCAGCTGCACAAGTTCAGCCTCGATCTCAAAATCTGCAGCAATAGAGTCCGCAGATGCACTGCGACGGTGGCCTTTGAACCTCGCAATGATGCCAAACGTGAAGACGGCGAAGAAAACCACAGCAATGACATGGCAATTGAATGCGAAGTTCATGAGGGCCACAGCCCGGACGTTGGCAGCCTGGTTGGCGTCACAACGGGTGGTGCTCAAGAAGGTGAAGTCGCCCGGCCCACCCATGGCAGGCGAGTACTCGCAGCCGATCGGGATGTAGTTGTCGGAGTAGAGCGAGAGCGCCATTTGGAACTGCCACGAGCCTTGCAAGATGAGAGACAGGCATAACACCAAGTTGACAAGGAAAGCCCGTGGTCGAATCACCAACAAACCTGCAACATCCACACAACACACAAGCTTCAGCTTTATGCGAAATGAACTCTTCCTGTGAAACCCTAAACCCTGAATAGCCTTTGCTGTCGATGTCACATCCTTGTGCATACCGAGGCCTCGTCCGCACCAACCAAGAACTGCCAATGAGCTAGTTGCACGTTAACTAACCTACTGTTTGCCTGCACTTGCAAGGTAACTAACCCCAAAAGGACCAAGGATTCATGTTTTTAAAATGACAAACTCGATCAATCGTATTGTCAAATATGACTCAAATGCGACCGAATTTTTTATCATCGGAATCAGTGAAGATGATGTTTCAGATGGGACCGAATTTTTATCACTGGAATCAGTGAAGATGTTGGTCAAAAAAAATGAACTAAAGGAAGTCCTCCTAGCTGCTCAAAAATGCTAAGGCCCCACCCGCAGCAAGCAAATAAGAAGTAGCTAACAGATGTTAAGAGAGGTTCGCTTACAATGTGAGAAATTAGCTAATTGATTGAGTAGTGAGAATTAGCTAGAATGTCTTGTGCGCGAAGATTTTGGAGTCAAGTAGCCACTTCTCCATTCATGGAGAAGTAAGAACCGGTTAAGGAGAGTTAAGGACAATCAAAGAGAAGTATAGGAAAGTAACTTATGTTTAGCTACTTCTTACTTGCTTGGTGCAGGCGGGACCTAAAAAAAACATGGTCCTTTAGGGGTTAATGGAGAGTTAGGATTTCAAGTTAGCTAAATGCGTTGATGTGGGCAGATTTAACACTTCAAGCCATTTGTATAGACACACGCACTGGTTCAAAATCAGGTGGAAACGAATGCAAACTCATTACAAGTTAGTTAGCAGGAAGAAGCACCAACTTGCTAATTGACACAACTTAGGCAGTGCGGCCATTTAGTAACTAATGAATTGGCCCTGGGCCGCGTAATCTTATGCAATTAGTTATAGCAAATGCTATGAAGGAACTTACACATATGTCTGATTACTTGGGGTAGAATTTGTACCTGAGGAAACAGCGGATGCAGCTGCGGTATACGCAAGCAAGTTGCTACATTGGCGCTCGAAATCCGACCTCTGGCTGGCACTGTGAGTAATGGACAGCCACTGCAAGCCAAATGCAAGGCTGGCAAAAAGAAAGGAGCCCTCGGTAGGGAAGGGAAGAAACGCGGTGGCATCGCTCACGAGCACAGTCAATGCAAACAGCCAGAACATGAAGAGAATGGTGACATGCTCGAATCCCATGATGCTGCTGGTGGGCATGCCGCCGTCGCGTTGCGGTTGGAAGTGAGCGGAGATCCCGAGGTCGTAGAAGATGGCCAAGGGGAGGATGAACAGCAAACCGTAGAGCTCCAGGTGCTTGTATTTCAACGGTAGCAACCCCACCGGGTACCATGCGCGCGCTGTGTACTCTCGCGGCGATTTCACGTACGTTGCGAAGAAGCAGAACAAATGCCACACGCCGAGTGACAGGAAAATTATCCCTTGCAAGATGTGGCCCCCTTGGCTCACCATTTTGAATCCCCTGCCACACCTTGAAATTCGTCATGCTTTGTCACAAGTATCAAATCTATTGCTGGTCGCCAGTTTCTACCACAATCAAGACTAGATTCAGAGCTTGACTGGAAAGTTAGGGTTACCTGTAAATGTCGCAACAGCAGAACCTACCTAAACTCACAATACTTGGAGAATTCTCGCTCAAATTCAACAGAAAGTCCCGTAGATTGATGCCTTTCGATCAGCTGCGTTTCAATCATGAAAAAAACCCTAAAAATCTACTAAAAGCCCTAACAATAGATTTGTTACAAGTATCAAATCTATTGCTGGTAGCCATTTTCTACCACTGAAATGACTAGATTCAGAGCTTGGCTGGAAAGTTAGGGTTACCTGTAAATGTCGCAACCGCAGAAGTACTCCAACTCACGATACTTGGAGATTTCTCGGTCAAATTCAACAGAAAGTCCCGTAGATTGATGCCTTTCGATCAGCTGCGTTTCAATCATGAAAAAGCCCTAAAAATCTACGAAACGAAAACATGAAGAGCTAGGATATTCCAATACGCTCTTGGATCTGCAGACGAGTGGAAACCCTAAACACAATCTGTCAAATGGATGCTTGAATCGTAGGCCAGAATGTCAGTTCGCATTCAAGGTTGAAGGTCACGTTCATAGGCTCCTTCGATCCGCGGAGACACACTCTAGACCTTTGTCACGGTAATGGAAACAGGAACTGTGGAAAGAAATATGAGTAAGGTAAGGGGTACAGTTGCCGGCAGTTTAAGCATTTCAACCTACATGGAGCGCTGATTTTCAATGATACAAAATCATGTATAAACTTTGGGTTTAATAACAAGCTCAATTTTTAATTTATTTTTTTACAATGTATGATTTTGTTATAAATTTTCAAACTTAATATGCATAGACCACTATTGATGTTAGTAGGTGTATCAATGATTGTTAGCAATCTGATTGGACTAGGTGTATCAATTATGAATACCAAGTTAGTTCAATCAGATTGCTAACTTGGTATTCATAATTAATGCTTGTGATAACTAGATTGGGAACTTCTGAAGTTGAAACAGGTGCTTTTATAGGTGACCACAATTGGTACCTAACAGTTTCTAGTGCTTCTACCTTAGTTTGTTAGTTGATACACTTTGCCTTCGTTTTTTTTAATGCACATGATTCACTTACAGTACGGCCGGTTCACATTATGGCCATTTGGTTGAGCAAATCTTGGACAATTACATTTAACCCTTCAGTATTTAGACTACATTTACCTGGTCAAATCTCATCAATTTCTTACATTTTTAAAAATATGGTATTTTTTTGGTATTTATTTTGAAGCTAGTTTACACTGATATTTCATAATTATTTAAATAAAAATGAATTTTATAATATTTTTCAAAGTTATTTTTCTTGTAATAGTCATAGTAATTACTAATATGCCTAAAATAGTATGAAATTTTAAGGAAGAATGTAAATAATAGTGATGAACAAAGTGTAGCTGGCATGCTTCTCAAGCTTACATAACAAGAAATTCGATTGAACTTTTTTATGCCTTGCATATTGGAATTTTAGGGTTCTGAGCTTTAAATTGCTTTAAAAAAACGCAAATTTTAATAATTTTGAAGAATAGTGAATTGGACTAGAAAGTACAAGATAGCTCCCACACTTTCTTAGTTGGGACCATTTTCATTTGAAATTAGAAACTAGGTGAAAATCATTGATTGACTGAAGAACGATCCAAACATGGCCCCACAGGGCTCCTTGCACACTTAACCCCTAAAAGCCCGAGGGGTATTGGACAAAACATAGATGTGTTATAAAATGTGCCTTCCATATGTTTGATGAAGTTTGGTTCACTAGACAAACTGTAGGGCATCATCTCTACAAATTATCCGTACGGTCAAACTTCCAAAAATAACTTTAGATCATTTTTTAATGAATTTAAAAGCATTAACCTTTGAAAATTTGTATGAATTCTAATTTTCACTTTTAAAGTTTAAAATTTAGCATGATTGGTTAAATTTGGTTTGTCTATTGTAAACTTCAAAAAAGCAAAAGAATGATGGACGGAACATCATTACTTTCAGTAAAGTCACTCAGTAAAGAGATAAAACAGAACTTGGATAATATAATATGCTTTTATCCATGATTTTTCATCCGTCAATGACATTTGGGGAAGTCAATGACGGATGAAAAATCATGGATGAAATTTGTACATCGTCCAAAAAATGAATGCTCGCGCAGTTAAGGGGTAATGTAAGAATAGAGGTAAATATTGAATTTTGAAACAAACATAAATTTTATTACTTGGATTATAAATTTTAAAGCAAATCTTCATATTTTGACAATTAGTACAGCATGCGCTAAGAGCATGCGCACCCTATGCTTGTATCCACCCTTGACTCAAGAATTTGGATGTAGTATCATTGTATTTAATGTTTTTTTTGTTTGTTTTGAAGGCAAGTGAGAGAGCCGTACTTTTGGGATGATATATAGTGATGTTTTTATAGTCCCTCTATAGCTAAATAGGAAGGATTTGATATCCTAGATTGATGAACAGTAATGATTACCCATGTATAGTGATTGTGATTGGTTCTCGCACTATATAGAGGGTGATTATATCGGTTAAAGGGTTTGGTGAAATTGTTAGAGTCTGACACCAAATCTTCAATACCAATATACTACAATGAGGTTAATTGAAGGGAGAAGGGTGAGCATAATCTAATTATACTATTTAGTGAAGTAGGTTTTAGAGTAGCTACTTCTACACTTAACCCTTAACCGCCCAACCATGCATATTTTGCATGATGTACAGAATTGAAATCCGTTTTCTCATCCATCATGCACTTTTTGCATGAAACTTTTATAGGAAGTTGGCTTCGTGGATGTGTGATCCGATTGGAAAGGAGATGATTTGTGAAATCTTTATTCCTCATTTCATGCTGTAGTGTTCCACCCAAAATTTCGAAGATTCTAGTCTAAAAGTGCTCTTGAAAAATTCAACTCATAAAATTAAGCAACCAAAAAATCTCCAAAAATCACTACACTTAGAGTATTAAGTTTCAATCCATCACAACAAATTTCATTATTAAATTGTCAATATCTTATTCGGGATCATATTACAAAAGAGTTTGAAATTTTGAGTTTGAAATTTTATACACAAATATAGGTGATAGAAATTGCAAATCTAACCGTATGGATAAAATCTAAAATTCATAATGTACAACCTTTATTCATTCATCAAATTGAAGATATCCCTCTTAGTTGCATTTAATAATGCGTTTTTGAAAATCTGCCAAATCTGAAGAAGGTGAGAACCTTTAGGGGTTAAAGGTTTTTATCCTTGGATATAACTTGCTATGTGGCACGCTTTCATCCTTCAACGGTTCTTTCAATATTAAAAACTATCACCCAAATTAAGAAAATGGATAACAATTTTCAACTTTAAAAAATCATTTTCACCCGTTATGATTTCAAACTAGAAATGGTCTAAACTCATTGTCATGCTCTATAAGTTCAAATCACCAACAATCAAGACCATCTTCATAATTTATCAATTTTTGGGTGCCAACCATCAAAACTCATCAACTAGCAATTGTGTTTTATGATTTTAGACTACCAAAAGTCAAAACTCCAAACTCATCTTCATTATTTCTAATGGAGGCTACCAACTACCACATTTCATTCTAATGATTTGTTATGTGTCCACTTTCATCTTCATTATTTGTACTTGGAGGCTACCGACTACATACCACATTTCATTCTCACGATTTGTTATTGGATACTCATCTTCATGCTTTCAATGATGAAAACTCTCCTTCCTCTAATTAGGAAATTGAAAGAAAATGAAACCTCAAAGTACTCACCACATTTGTTCCTTCCTATTGATCCTCCCATAGCAACATTGGAAGACTCAACATGTAGCATTTTCCCACTAAAACATAGAAGCACTCAACATACACTATTTTGCCTCCAATACCCACTCCTCTTGATAACTTGATTGGGTTGCTTTGCTTTCTCAAGTGGACTTCCCTCGTACGTTGCCAATTCCTGCATCAGCCTTTTGAACCAATTAGACAAAATTATCCACAATGTTTAGTACTGAGTGTACATAATAACTTAAGGGTTGTACGGGGAACATCCCCATTTCAATTGGGGTGTGACCTATTACAAACAACTAACACTATTATATTACAATTATAACACTGATATCGTCAAGCTTCATTGCATGGCCATGCAAAATTCTCGACACAATTCCCTTTCGTTGGCGTTTCATCGTAGAATGTCGGAGATGGTTCTCGCATTCATTTCTAGGGGCAGCAATGTCTTCTTCCGCGATGTAGAAGCTTGTGTTACAACAGAATTGGACAGACGATGGACGAGCAAGTGGTCTTGAAAGGAAAGAGCGAACTCAAGCAATGCTCAAGTAAAAGTGAAGAGGACTCTTGCAACCCTCTGCCATTTACTGATCGACAAAAGAAGCTTCGGTAGTTTGAAATTGTGCATGACTTTGGAATTCCATTCCGCCGAGACTTCTCTTAATGTCAATCCATGTATTGTTTCCGATCCATGCCTCGGTAAGGGAGCACCTCGTGGAGATGAAACTTCCCCAGCTACCGAGATGAGATGCATGAGAGCAAACCTGGATTTTTAGAGTCCGAGAACCGAGGCTTTGCCCAAAGCCTTTATAAGAGCAATTTCTTCATTCTTGTTTCTCTATTCTTGATTGCATTCCGATCCTCTCAGTGCTTTGCTTTAGTTGTTGCCTTCGTATATGTGGAGTGAATAGTTTGCCTCTCGAATTGCATTAGCCACGGATTGAAGGTGCCTTTCTCCTTCAAGGTCACTTGCACCAACGTACTATTAATTCGATTAGAGCAGGTTTACATCGGTCTTCTCCAAAAAGCAGGTTTGCATACGATACATGCTACTTTTATCTTGCGCTTGCTACTAAGACCTAGCATTCCCTAGTACGTGGGTCTATGCCATTGCAGTACTGCCGCACGCACCCTACAATGCCCCATTGCGAGTTGTTTTAACGGGCTTTTACATTTCTTGTGACGTGCAGATACAGTATGTCCACCATGGACGTGATCATGACTGACAGATCTGAACAGCATATTCATTCAGAACACGACTTACACCATGTGATGGACCTGGTGCTTTGGACGAGTATTCCCACCCTCACGGCCCGCGAGATCGCACAACGCAGTACGGTGAGCAAATCGTGGGCAGCGTGGGCATCGGAACACAAACATTTCATCGTACAGGCCCGGCAACGCGACGTCACCCGCGACTGGTACTTCCCACTCTTGGCCAAGAATCTCACCAATCAACAACTGATCCCGCCGCGCTCATGGTCATGGACTGGAATCTGGCATACAACGGCAGATCACTCGGCCGACACGGTCCACTCCCTTCCTCCCCTCGTCCATCAGTGGACCCATTTGAGCCGCCCTCGCAGTGACATCATTGCCTGCTCATGTGGCCTACTCCTCATCAAGCTCCACACCGACTTCTCCTACGGGTTCTGGCAGCCTCTTTTGGTTTGCAATCCTTTTACGAAAGAATGCAGGGAGCTTCCAGAAGCTACGAATATCTTGGCGTCGTCTATTTGGTTTTATGGCCGCGTCCAAGCACAAATGGTAGTGGACGACGAGTCAAACTCCTACAAAGTCATTCTCCTTTTCCCCTTTTGTGTTTGTGTGTACGAATCGACGTCGAACAAATGGACATGTAAGGCATTTCTTCAGCGTGGTCCGTGGGGGAACCGGTCGCCTCCTGTCCGAGCTTGGAACTACGTTTGTGCAAGCGCATGGGCCGGTGGGCGTCTCTATGTAGCAGACACACACTTAGCCAGACCGATCGTCGACATGCCGGACCCGAGGACATACTCAATTCATGTTCATGTTGGGTACTTGAGAATCTTTGAGATCGAGGTTGAAACTGGCACGTGGATAGAGTTACGATTTCCTCTTGAGAAATGGTATATGAACTTCCCGCACGTCGGGAATCGAACTCCTCGGTTCCGTAAGAACCTCGGTCCTCTCAGCCACAAATTCGATAGAGGGATCCTCAAGTACTTGAATCTGGTGGAGTGCATGGGTGACTTGTACGCGATCATTCCGGCACGGCTCGACGAAATCCTGCAAGATCAACGAGCAAATGGTCGTCATGACGATTGTGAATCTTGTTTGCAATTGCAGAGGCTGAAGTATATCAACAAGGGCGTGGAATTAATGCCCCTGATGTTCCATATCTTTCAAATTCAGCAGGGAGCCATCGTGTCACATAGACAACTACGCATGGAAATCCCTCAGGCCAGGAAGGATATTCGGTTTCGCAGACAGTATTTGTTGCGGTTGACGACCCAAGATTATCAACCGTTGAAGAATTGGTTCAGTTGCACGACAGTGGGAAGCGTGTTGTGGGTGGCGGTGGAGCATGACTACGTGTTGCAATATGATGTTGTGTCGAGGGAATCCAAGACACACATCATCACTGTGAACCAGGATGACGATCATCTGGGATTCACGTATAGGCCCAGTTTGCATATGAAGCCCTAATGAACACGGTTGTCATGAACTTGACGTCGTAATACATTGATTGTCTAATTTGACATGGGTTAACTACATTGTACATATTGAATAAAATCAGCTTGAGTATCAAGAATATTTTGGAATATTTTGGAATATTTAAATATTTAATGGGTGTACTCATGTGACGTATTTGATGTGATGTTTGACACTTTGTTTAGTGGTCGAGTAAGACATTCTTTGTGAATCATGAATTCATAACAGGGGGACTAGAGCTTGGGACTCTTGTTTTGCAAAAAGGAAAAAAGTTTTGAGTTGGACCTATTGAAAACACAGTGTGAGGACTAATATTTTGGTACGTGAACGACGTTGAACCCAATTTATAAAGTGTGGGAGAAGTCTTGTAGGAGAATGTGACACCCCTAATGAAATGTGGTATGCTTGGGTCCATCCTAGTGGCCATGTGAATATGTGATGTTGCATGTCTAGTGAGTCTTGATATATAGCTTTGTTGCAATTTAGTCTTTGTATTAGTTGAAATGGCAAATTTTGTAGAAATTAGCACTTTTGGAGGCACCCACACAAAACTTGATTATTGTATTTTTTGCGACTTTCCTTCCACTATATTATTCAACTATCATTATAATGGTTTTTAAGTTATTAGAACTTCTTTTATTTTCATATTTATTTGATGTGCATATTAGTAGCCAAAGTAGACATTCCAAAGTTTATTTCATTTAGTAAGTGAACAACCAATTCACTTTTGTCACGATTTGTTTTACAAGTATGATTCTATATCATTAAGTATTAAATTATTAATAAAAGTTAAATAAAATTCACATGGGGTGGCATAATAAGAAAGTGTACATCAACATCTAATGTTTTGATAACTTTGAGTCAATAAGTGAATGTCTTAAAAGGAAACAACGATTGAATTTCTTTTAAGTGAACCACGATTGTTGAAATCAATGCAAAGAATTTGGCCTCCCTTGGTTTAATTAGGTTGATTGAAAATTCAAACCATTTTGGTTGTGATCATCTGGGCGGACGACCAAGACCTCCCTACTGCAATAAATGGGTGAAGTTGAAGGACTCGGTTAGTAACATGAGCGCTCAAACGATAATGATGGTCCTACTTTTGAAGAGGTGAGGACCATATGAATAGATTATAATGGCGTTTGGCTTTTGCATTACCGCAATTTAAAACTTCAAGGAAATGACAATTTTTCTCTTGAATCCTAGATTATAACTATTTGTGTTTACTAGTGACGAGAACAATCACTTACATCCTTATAGTTCGTGTGAAGGGTTTTCTAGATTCACAAGAGATAGCAACCATCATTCTTGAATTCTACAAGAAGTTGTTGCATTTTCTATAACAATTACTATAGTTGACTTAAAGGCTCAATATATTTCTTTAGACTGGGATGGCGTAGAAGATCAAGTTATTGGACTACCTGTTGACAACTGATGTAGTGAACGTTGCAATTTGTCGTTTTCGGTTTGTACTATGTAAAGTATTCATGTCATCTACTTTAGTGTATTAGATATATATATATATATATATATATATATATATATATATATATATATATATTGCATTGAGATCAATTCTTATAGAGATTTATCTTTTATCTCTAATATTTGTTTCATGTTCTCCTTCTTCCATGACTTGATCTTACTAGTTTCTATTCGTCATGTGTTGATTGCATCTTTAATCATGCAACATCTTCCGGCTACTATCATTTCTTGTATGGCCTACTCGCGGACATATTTTGCGTCTTTCTACAATCAATTATATCATAAACAATTTTTGTCTTCCTACAATAGATTATGTTGTAAATATGCAATTTTATTTTATTTTTATTTTATTTTCCTTATCTTTATTTTATGTTTATCATTTCAATTATTTTTTCTTTAATCTGTTCTTTTATCTTACTTTTTTCCTGGTTTCTTTCTTGTTTTCTTCTTGCTTTCCGTCATGTGTTCCTTCTTGTCTTCCATTTTTTCTTCATTCTTTTCTTTTCTTATTTTTTCTTCTTGTGGCAGCCGTGGACTTCATACGCGCCCCAAGGAAGAAGAAAAAAAACTAAAATTAGAAGTAAAAAAAAAAAAAAACTAGAGTTGGGAAAAATATATTTGTACACAAAGGCATTTAGGCATATAAATCCTCGTCTGCAAGGGGGTTTTTAGAGGGGGTCATGAACGCACGTGATTCTCAAACATAATGTACAGTGCACCCTGGCATATAAGTAAGGTAGTTGAAACGGCTCCGAATAATATGCGACGAACAAAAACGTAACTTGATTGCTTTTCAGTGATATTCTAGTATACCCTCTTCGTGGTAAGTTTTGGTTGCTTCAATAACTATGCTTCTGCCGAGATTGGGAGTAACTCAACTCTCCCAACCCGTGGTCCGGTTCATTTTCTACATGTACGTATGTCTCATATTCGATTGTTCTCTACCTACATTTGTTGAAACAGTTACCCGTAAGTAGAGGGTAGGGTCGGCAAGAACAAAGTACTTTGAAAATTAGCATCCAAATTCTTTTGGCTGTTATGAATTGGATTTGGCTAGTATTGTTAAAATGTAGCAAAAATTATCACTCTTTATTTTTAATTAAAAAAAAACTGGATCATGAAATGTTGTTGTTGGGAAAGAAAGAGTTAGACTTGTAATGAAATTTCATTCAAGTCACTCCCAAACCATATTGAATAACGACCCGTAAGACCATATAAATTAGGGCTCCATTTCTCTCTGCACTATCAATGATGAAATATCAATTGTATACATGGTGTTAATGACTATTTAAAAATAAATAAAAACTAAAAATCATGATTATAAATATGATTTACCACTTTATAAATTGGCGCTTCCAGGGTTTCTTTTTGCAAATGAAAGGTCATGAAATTGAAAATAAGTGAAAGCTTAGGTTACTCCACAAAAAAGGTTTTCAAAGACAAAATGGAACAATCATGGGAAGACCATTCAAGGATGTGAAAGGTTCGGTTACATCATAAAAAGGTTACACCCTACCTTAGAACTGTGTTCACTGATGGCTCGCCGGCTCGCTTACACATCTTATAAGCGATAAGAATCCACAAGTGGAACCTATAGTCATCATCAAAAAAGGCCATATTCGTTATAATGAGACAATGCACTTGTCGCACTTGTCGACCATTCGGAATTTTTGCACTTGGGGGTATGACAATGCACTTGTCGCCCGTCGAACAAAAATGAACCTTTTCTGAAGTTGCAGGGGGTTTAATTTTGGTACTCGTGGGTTTTAGGATCAGGAATTGACAAACAGTTAAAGTGGGAATTTTGGAGGTTTTGACTTACTTCAATCATGCAAATTTGGTCACACATGCATTAAATGTTACATTGGTGCTTCATTTACTACAATACAATGTCTTAAGGGACAACATTCATCCTCGCTACCCATTTACCTTGTCCAAACTCCAAAACCCCCACATAGAACAATAAATTTAGTATACCTGGCACAGACATAGTAGTCCCAAAATTCATGGAATACAAATAGCATTCCCTCATTACTTAGAAAAAAGATCCAAATGAAGATAATGTTCGGGTCTAATTTTCAAAAGCGTGCTCCTCTTGTACAACACATTGCGCTACACTTTGGTATTATACTATGTACATTCTAATACTATATTTATTTCCTTGTTGATAAGTTAAAAAACTAAAAAGATAGGATACCAAAATAAATTAGAAAATAAACAAATGTTTTAAGAAAAGGAAGAAAAAAGTTTAGAAGAGAAGAGAGAAATTTATATTTAAATTATTTATTTGGTAAAAATTGAAATTTTGAAAAAAACCTAGCAACCACAAATTATTTTACTGAAAAACAAATACCCAGCCTAGGTTAGGCAAGGGCCAAGCCTTGACTACCCAAGGGCCACGGCCTTGGGTGGCCAAGAGCCATAGCCATGGCTAGCCCTTGTCAACTCCGCGGGGTTGACAGGCGCGTCCTTTCTGAGGGCGCGCCAAACTATGAAATGGCTTTTTTAAAAGCCCGTTCTAGGTCTTCGTAGTATTTAAAATCCACCCATCTTATATTCCTCTCATTTCACATTTTACCTCTCAAAGGTAATGCTCTCACTACGTTCTTTTTTTCAAATGACACTAGTTAGGGTTGTAAAGCTTAATATATAGGCATTCAAGGATGTATAGGTGATATTCTTTGCACCAAAAAAACTTTAAAATGCATATTTATGATGATTTTAACCTTGTGTTCATTAATTCTTTGTAGACGTGTTTGATTGGAGCAAACATCGTGACGAATAACAAGTTGAGGTAAACATTATTTTTAGAAATTCATTTATTTTCGAAAACGTGTCATTCATATGTAGTTTTCACCTTGAATCATTTGGCCTTACTTTCAATTACACGCATTTATTTACAATCACATTTTGAAAATAGATAGATAGAAACTCCGGTCCTCCGTTTCGAGGCCGGCGTGAATAAAGTGTCCGTTCATAATGTCAATGATACAGTGCCCTCACATTTTGAACATCTAATTTGGATCGAACAAATACGCATCAACTGTTGAGTTTAGCATATTTAGTGCTAGGAACTCAAATTTCTAAAAAATTCTCAAATTCAAAAGACAAACTCTACGTTAGGGCCCCTAGAGCTTAAAGGCAACCAATTTTTATATTGGGTGTCAATAATTTCTCTCTAAAGCTTCTAAATATAGCATAATATACCATGTATGATGAAATTTGATGTAAATTTCTGCAATTCTAAAGAAAAAAACACGTTAGAGCCTTTTGAGGCTTGGGGCATCCAAATTTCACGTTGGGTTTTGAGATTTATGGTCAAAAGCTGCTAAATTTAGCAGGTTTTGTCATACATGCTCAAATTTGATGTAGATTTCTGCAATTTGAATGATAAACACCATGTAAGGATCCCTAGAGGTTAGGAGCACCCAAAATTGATGTTGTGTTCCGAGATTTGTAGACAAAAGCTACTAAATTTAGCTGATTTTCTCATACATGTTCAAATTCAATGTAGATTTCCGCAATTCGAATGACAAACACCATGTAAGGGTCCCTAGAGGTTAGGAGCACCCAAAGTTGATGTTGAGTTCCAAGATTTATAAACAAAAGCTTCTAAATTTTGTATATTATTTAATCCAATGACAGATGAAAAATCATGGATGAGATTCATGGATGAAGTCAATGACATCCCCAAATAGCAAATTTTGTAACACTAAGGCAATGTTGAGGTGATCTAGTTTGAAAAATTCTCCCGGGTGGAGTTTGACTCGGATTGACATAATTCAAATTGGGTTGGAAAATAGACTTGATGTAGTATTTTGAAATATTTTTTATTTTTCTAAAAAATACTTTTTTATTTCGGGCAGCCCGTTAGATTTGGGCTGCGACTAGAAAATGGTCGTTTGGGCATTTAGGGTTTAAAAGTTAAAATTGGTTAAACCCAGGGTCTCTATATAAAAGGTGGAAACCTAAGATGACCTTCTTTTTTTCCACAACCAGTGACTTCTTTTTTTTTTCTTTTCTAGCACAAGTCTATAGAGAGTTCTCATGTGTGATGTCATCTTTGGTGGTTACCACCGCACCTTGGATTTAAGAGGACAATGTAGTAGTTCATTTAAATATAATAAACATAGCTTTTGGTCGATCCTAGTGTGAATGTCTAAATGAAAAGTTCACCAGATGTCACACTATGATGAGCCAATGCCCATATTTTTGTTAAACTATGAATATTTTCATGAAAAATTTTGAATTTCTTACTTGATTAAGATATAGGTGGTCATTCTTGTCCTGCTTCCAATTTTTTACTGAGTGAACAACTTTTTGGCACTAAAGGTGCTATGTAGGTATTTTTAAGCAAAACCAGTTTTTGGCCGTTAACCTCTAGTGTGAAGGTCAAAAGGTTGAATTTCTGATTTTTACTAATCAAATTGATGAAATGCTTTTGTTCTCTCAACAATTGAACATAGTGTAAAGCGGCCCTTAGACCGTGTAAAGGAAAATAGACTGACATATTACTCTAAGGAGAGCACTCATATAGTGACCCTTAAATGTAAAACCAAACCCCACATGCTTGGTTTGGAGGGAATAAAGGAGAAATCTTCAACTCTAATCAATTGTTTTAGAAATGGAAGAAACATCATGTAGCACTTTTATGTTTAGATGAGATATTAATGCCCCAATTGATGCGATCTTTTGCATCGTTATATTCACTAAATCCTCAAACAATCCTAGATGTCCTTACATTTGAAGATTTGTAACGATTTGTGGTATTATAAAAAGAACGATTGGAAGGATAATTTGATATTGATGTGGAAATAAGAATTTTGGATTAATTACATCTAAAACTCAATGTAATGTAATTAATTACCATAGTACCTAAGTAGTTTTGACAATAATTAAATTATTTTCAAAAAATTTAAATTTTTTGGAAATCACAATTATATATATATATATATATGGAAAAACAAGAATACAAAGGAATATTCCATATTTTGGAAAAATCAACGTCTATTTTTAGAAATTAATCAATTTTTCAACATAAAAGTATTGAAGTTGCAATAGTACTACAGTAGTAACCCAATGATCATCTATAGAGTACAATCTATTGGTACCCTAGATAGAGGACAACGTCAACACATTTTTGTTAAATATTTAATTTATTTTTAAAAAGAAGGTTTGACAAATGGAATATTCTTCAATATTTTCTTTTTCTAAATGAGTAAAATTTCAAACAAATTGACATTTCTTTTTTGAACCAACCATGCCCTCCTCCTAAGATATTCTTCAGTGAGACTGATTGAATTTTCACTCTCTTTTGATATCATCATTTTCAGTCAATAACACCATATTCATTATAGTGGGAAAATTCCATGATTTTGGGAAAATACAGTTTAGGTCGAGTCGACCTAAATTGTACCCACTGAGTGGATACTTCACTGAAACTGGACAAAACAACCAATCGTCGAAATTTTCAAATGGTCATAACTTACTCAAATTTTGTCCAAATTGGACATATGAGGTGTTTTTTAACATCTACTTTTTTTGTAGATGTCAAATAACACCTTATATGCTCAATTTGGACAAAATTTGAGTAAGTTATGGCCATTCGAAAATTTCGATGATTGGTTGTTTTGTCCAATTTCAGTGAAGTGCCCAATCTACGAGTACAATTTAAGTCAACTCCACCTAAACTGTCATTAAATTGGAAGACTGGAAATCTCCCAAAATAACGAATATGGTGTTCAATAAAGTATCCTAATCAAGACAATAAAATTTAGATTTGCATTAGTGGATTAAATTGATAGGTTGAGCTTTCAAAGGTGTCACAAAAGAGAGAAATTTAATCACAAGAGTTACAAAATTTTAGTTTGTGAATTGCATAACATGTTCAATTAGACAACTTTCCTCAAATAAATTTCAATGTTGCAATTCAATTGCAAACATCATTAATATTTGATAATAGAATGGTTTATGATTGAAAATACAATATAGTTTTACTTTTAAAACCCTATATCAATACCTCAAATTTTGAAAAGAGTCTCTTATGATTAATTTCCTAATAGTAAGTATGCTTGCATTTTTATTATAAAACTGGATCATTTTAGGTTTTAAACTCCTGGATGTATTAGATTATTAATAGCAAGATGTGACTATGATTGCAATGCAAATTATAATGTCAATATTAGACTCAATTTTGTCCAAATAGGATTGACTTCCACAAATTGAGTGCTAAATTGTTGTATGAATTTATTTTTAATTGAAATCATATTCACATTTAAAAAATTATTTACATTTTATATTTGACATATCATGATAATAAAGGACTTGTAATTATAAATGCAAATCTTTTATCATCCTTTATTATCATGGTATGCAAATCTTTAGTATTATGACATGTCAATCTTTTATTACTATTTTAAGTTAAATTATTTATACAAAATTCTTGTGCAAACATGGAAGTGCATTTAACATGTTCTTTTTGCATAGTAGCACAATAAAGGAAGAGAATATCGTTACGGATAGCAAACCACAGCAATGGAGAAACACCATCATCACCATCGCAAAGATGATGGCAGAAGAAATGTCATAACAACACATAAGTCCAACAAGGGAGAAGATCAATTGAGCTTGTGGGATCCTCTTGCATGTGACCCCTTTGATGCTTTTGGGGCACTCTAGCAAGGACCCATGTCGCTCTTCTCGAGTTTTTGCACACCGGGGTCTCGTGTGGATTGGAAAGAAACAACTGACAATCACATCTTCAAAGCAGATCTACCTGGTAACATAATTTTTATGTGATAAGCACTTGCAATAAAGTAATTAAACCACCCGATTTGTACCACTATGTATCAATATCTTACATTTAAACTTTTGGTATGTACACCACATACTAGTGCATAGTGGTAAAAATAGGGTGACTTCCAAATTGTAGCACAAATCCAAACTGTGGCACAAACAGAATGATTTTTGAATTGTGGCACAAACAAGATGACTTCTAAATTGTGGCAAAAATTGGATGGTTTACTTTACATGGTGTGTTTTGCAAAATAATCTACATAAGAGAAAATTTGTTAGAATTATGCATCCCATCGAAAGTGATGGTAAGCCTATAGACTTAATCCCAATTTTTCAAGAAAACATATTGTTGCTATTTGATGAGTATAGTAACAGGCCCACGTGCAGGCCCATTCTTTTAGGGTTAATTTGAATGCCTTGGGCTCCAAAATTTTGATTATGACATAATTTGAATTTGTAACAAATGTCAAACTATCAATAATAGATACTATTTTATGGCGATTTCACAATTTCATTAAAATTTTGCTACAAAAATAAAGAAACCTCTTATAATCTATGACCGCATATATGATCAAAGTAGGAAATTTCCTAACACCTATGATTCTATATTTAAAAACTAGATTAGACTTCCAAAAATATGATAGAAGGGATATAATTCTAAAAATAAAAGGTTTTTTTATCAATATAAAGATGGGTGTTGTACAAAGCTCTTATAAAATAATTTGTAGTGTGCTTAATATGTCATTTAAAAACCATGAATCCTTGGTCCTTGAAATGAGGGGTCATTGAAAGTGGCCGACTTGTTTGCAAACATTTTCAGGTCTCACGAAGGAAGACGTGAAAGTAACAGTGGAAGATGGAAACATGTTGCAAATAATGGGTCAGAGGCGGGCAGACACGGACGATGGAGGGACATGGCATCGCGTAGAGCGCAATCCCAACAACGCATTTATGAGACGGTTCCAGCTTCCGGGCGATGCCCATGTGGATACCATGAAAATCAAGGTGGAAAATGGTGTTCTTACCATATATGTTCCCAAAGATAAGAACCACAAGGCTCCTCCCCGGATCTCCAAACAAATCCCGGTCCAATGGGAGTAAGTTCGTGTTTGTTCGAGGTACCATAGTACATAATCGGCTTCGGCACTAATTATATTATTTTAATAAGGGCTGAAATTTTGAATTTGTTTTTTTCACTTTTTTTTCAAATTTAAAGAAGAAACTTTCCAAAAAGTACAAATGATGAATCTATTTTTAGAAAAAAATAATTAAATATTCGGCATCCTATTGTTGAATCCAATCATGTACTACAATATATTAATTAATTGCACCCAACACCAATAAAAATTCTTCTCCGCATTGATTCATCTTGACACCATCAGAATTGAGTTCTTTTGAAAAACTGTGACAATGAAAATAAATTCAGTTCAATGAGAATGTCATTCAACATTGGACTCTCTCCATACCTTGTTGGACCACACCCTCTACATTGTAGCAACATTGTAGAGAAACTACTAATAAAATAATTCAACCCTTCAACGCTCTTTGCTTGGCCCGGCTAAAGTTAAAGAAAATTCTTTGCGATTCCTCCAATCCCATGATAGATGCTTGAGATTCGGAGGTGAATAATAGCGAGACTGAAGAATGTCATCTCAATTCCATCACAATCATTAGAAGAAATATGGGATTGTAGAAGGCCCCCAGTCCTTTGGAAAGTTGCAAAAGGAGGGGCAACAACCAAAAAAACATGAAAAATATACCCCCTGGCCCGTTGCAATGCTAGCCGGTGCTGCTATTATGTGTGTTCTTTTCAATATTATTATTAATATAAAAAATCAAAAACTAAGTGTAGCGCCTGATGATGGCGCCTCAAAGTACTTCAATTTTTATTTTATTTTCTTGTATCAGGCCCCGTCGGTGCAGGTGCCAGCAAGCGCTATGGCGGGCCCGGTTGGGGGCCTTTCTCTTGTTTTTTTGGTTTTTTCTATTGTTTTTTTTTTTCTTTTCTTCATGATATTGATTTCATTATAGCATTGTTTGTGAATTTAGACATTGCAACTCATGGTTGGCCATGCTTATGGGCACGATGGGCAATAAAGTGGGCATTTTGAGGGCCTCTTGCAAGCCCATATTTCCTTTAACCCCTAAAAGCCCGAGGGGTATTGGACAAAACATAGATGTGTTATAATATGTGCCTTCCATATGTTTGATGAAGTTTGGTTCAATAGACAAAATGTAGAGTATCATCTCTACAAATTATCCATACAGTCAAAATTCCAAAAATAACTTTAGATCATTTTTTAATGAATTTAAAAGCATTAACCTTTGAAAATTTGTATAAATTATAATTTTCAATTTTAGAGTTCAAAATTTAGTATGATTGGTTAAAGTTGGGCTATCTATGTAAACTTCAAAAAAGAAAAAGAAATGATGGAGGGATCATCATTATTTTCCCCAAATAGCAAATTTTATAACACTAAGACAATGTTGAGATGATTTACTTTGAAAAATTCTCCCAGGTGGAGTTTAACTCGGATTGCCATAATTCAAATTGGGTTGGAAAGTAGACTTGATGTAGTATTTTAAAAAAAATTCTATTTTTTCAAAAAAATATTTTTAAGTTCCGGGCAGCCCGTTAAATTTGGGCAGCGACCAGAAAATGGTCGTTTGAGCGCTTAGGGGATAATGTTGGTGACTATAAAACACTACAACAAGATTTCACTAACAATTGTTGTTGTATGTCGGTAATAAATACTATCATCGTTTCACACCGACGGCATTTCATGTGCATACATATTTGGTTGTCAGGGTCGGCAAAAATTAATTATAAAAAGAGAAGTCTAAATCTTTAGAATCTCCAAAGTGCCATAAAAATTACAATTCTGATATTTTTTGAGAATTTCAAAGTGGACTAGAAACTAGATTGTAAAATATACAAATTCTTAGTTGGTCACTTTTTTATTTGAAATCAAAATCAAGGTAAAAATTAGTGGTTGACTGAAAAACGACCCAAAACAGATTAAATAGCATGGTCGTTAAAAGATTAAATGGATGGTAATAGGTACTTTCACCTTATTACAAAAATGAAACATTTACTGCAAAGTTGTTTAAAAACAGTCTATATGGTAGGTTAATTTACTGTGTAGAGTTTCACTTTGGAGAGGGCAATGCCATCCAAGGAGGTAGTGCTGGATCGAGGAGACGCATGCAGAGTTGGACAACAAACTGTCGCATCCTAAAAAAAATAGATTAATATCATGACTCGATGAGCCTCGTATCAAATATTAAATTGATAAGAACAGATACTACACATGATCTTAACCAAAAGGCAAAGAAAGGTATAGATAGATAGAAACACCGACCCAAAAGAAAGGGCCGGCGTGAATAAAGTGTCCGTTCGTAATGTCAAGGACCCTATGCCCACCGGACAAAGGGACATTGGATGAAAGAAAGGTATACTTCAAACCTCTTTAATCTTTAAGTTTTCAAGAGACCATTTTTTGGTTGTTGCCCATTTTCCCAAGCTGCCATGTCCAAAGAGATAACTTTTTTTCAAAATAAAAATATGATGTCATAGTTAAACGGGTCTTCTTTTTAGTGCAATTGGAATTATGCCTATACAATCAAAACTCCACTTAGGTTAATTTTTCAAAGTGAAACACCTCAATATTGAAATCAGCTTCAACGCTTCGAGTAGGCTTACCAAAAATCTAAGCCAATGAGATTCATTGGGCACCTCAAAGGAACTTTTGTCCAACTCACATGGATTGCATGCTATGAGTTGTGGGCTCTTCCAATTGGCCAAAAGTTGAGGGATAGTCCAATTTGGCCAAAATCTCTTGCTTTTCTTCATCCCTCCACCCATTACAAGGTCTCTGAAAAAATGCTAATGAATTGAACATCTTGTCAAATTGAGTCATGCATCTTGTCAACTACCTCATCTTGATGATGGTAAAAAATGGCACATCATTTCAATTATTTTTTTGGTTTGATAGCCCATCAACTGAGCAAAGTTGCCCGATTTTTTTAGGCCCTAAAATTTCAAAATCTCAACTTCATTTGCTATAATCTTGACATCCGTATAATCAAATGTTTTGAAAATTTGAGGGATGGTTTATAAGGCCTAGGAGTACAAGATCCTGCGGTTGCATTAAAGGAAAAACGGAGCTTCGAGAAGCCCTCAAAATGCCCACTTTTTTGGTTATGGTGCTCATGAGCATGGCCAATAACATGCTGCCATGTTTGAACTCACAGATTGTGCCAACATGCCATTGATATCATGCAAAAACCAAAAAAATAAAGCAAAAATGAGCCCCAACCAAGTTTGGCACTTCAAAAAAATTGTTTTTTTTAATTTAAAAAATTAACTAATTAAAAAAACTACACCTCTGACGAGTCCGGGGGTGTTTATTTCCATATTTTTTGTTTCTTTTTTTGCTACCCCTATTTTTGCTACTTTCCAAATGCATTAGGACCTTCTACAACCCCATTTTTCCTTTAATGGAATGTGAAAAAAAGGTTTTGAAAACCACTAAGAGATCATCAACGAAATTAACCAAAATGAGGCAATTTTGGGTGGGGGACCCCCCTCAGGCGTTTAGGGGTTAAAGAAAGAGCACCCAATTTTGACAATGTACCCAATTCCGATAATTTCTAAACACAATAGTTATCCTAATTATCAGTAGTTATTCTAGACAATCTAGGTAGACCATAGATAGCTTATCATTTTGGTCAACAAACAATAAAGGCTCTATGATGTGCTTAGATTTGCGTTCTAAAATGAATGTCGTGTCTAAAAATTATCGGAATTATTGGAATTGGGAGCTCCTACCTTACTTGTCCTTATTGTAGCCACACTCTATCTAGTCCTTAACCCTTAAATGTCGGGCCTATGACTGTGGAATCAAATTGTACCTGTCACACTCAATTTTTCCACTATAAGTAAGATAAAATCCAAATTTATATTTTTAGTAGATGAAGCCATGTGTCTACTACAAACCATGATTTTTTCACAAGTTTTGGTGAAAATTTGAAATTACTATGAATTTTTGAAGTGATTGTAAAGAAAATTCATATCAATTACAAAATGTACTCAAAAATTCCAATTTTTTTACCAAAGGTGTAAATTACAATGAAGAACATTACAGGAAATTAAAATCATCCGTGTATCCAAATTTAGATTTTTTTTCCTACGCCATGGTAATACATGTCGAACTTGTAACTCCAATAAAAACACTCAATTTGCACAGTTTTTCAAAAATTCAAAGTGGAGTAGAAACTAAACTCGGTAAGCTTCATTTTGTTGGTCAAGCTCAAATGCAATAGAATTCATTTTCATGGCCTAAATTTAGTATAAGTAGAATAAACAAAAAAAATCCAAAATACACTACACGGTGAACCGTTTTTATGACTCTTTTTGTAGTTGGGACCCCATATAAAATTCAAAATAGCTTGAATGATCTCAATTTAACTTGAAGAGGTGGCATGACCAACGAAAATCCTTCACAAAAAAATTGGATGAAAATCGTCCATGTAGCAGTTGGAATTCATAAGCCAATTTTTGACCTCCCAGGCGTTTAGGGGTTAACCACACGAGTAGAGCAGGTGGTTAGAAGTGACCTAGATCATCCCAATGACCCTCTGTTCGGTGCGCAATGGGTCATTGACATTACGAACGGACACTTTATTCACGCCGGCCCCAAAAGGGAACCGGAGTTTCTATCTATCTATCTGACTTAGATCACAATAACGGCCAAAGTGACCAGTGAGAATCGTAATCGAAACATTGTGAGCTAGGGAACCAAGTCTTGATTGATGCTCTTAATTCCAACACTCAATGAACAAATTAATAGCCTGTTGAATGCATGGAGATGGGCGTACAAGATCTGTTCGAATTTCAACTGCCCGAAGTAGGCTGCTGAGCTCAAGTACAAAGCTCATTTCATTATGAACATTGTATTTTGAAATGAATATGATGATACATAATCGTTATATAAGTTCAAATAAGAACTCTTCATGCATCGATAACAATTAGATTATTTTCTAGCACAACTTGTACATGCTTTCAAACCGCAGATTGTACTATTTTCAAATTGAACAGTACCCACCAACAAGTTTACGTTCACAGCAGTCATTCTACAGAAACAAGGCACATATCGTCAATTTCAAATTGCCACCATTTGCTCAAAAATGATCCAATTCACAAACCGCAAAGTGTGTTGGAGAGATAATGAAATCTACTTTACTAATGTATTAGGCATTTACAAAAAAACTTATAGATTTCAATGTAAATATAGCATTTTTTGACAAACTATCTACCATCTACAACTACCACCATTAGCTTTGATTACAGCCTTCATACGGTGAGGCATGCTAGCAAGGAGAACTTCAATCATCTCTAAAGACACCTCTTCCCATGCTCTATGAATGGTGTTGACTAATTCTTCTTTGTTTTGAGGTAGCTCTTCCTTTTGGATAGTATCTTGCAAGACCATTTTTCAAGACCATCTTTCAAGCTATCCAAGACCATTTGAATTGAGAACTGGAGCATCAACACTTACAATTTGAGTGAATTCTTTTCTTCCAGTTGTTGTTATGCCCACCAAAATCCTAAAGAAGCAATGAATCCTTCCAATTCTACTATTTGTGCAAAGTTGCGAGCTCAAGAAACAAAACCACTAGAATTGCAACTACTCACCAAAAACACACACAATGTATCCACAAGCTACCACATTGCTTGAACGAAGTATGTTTTTTATTGAAAGGTTGTTGGAGATTCATGAAGCTCAAACTCACAAAAATCTGAAGTGTGTTGGCTCAATAAAAATGGATGTTGTCTTCACAGTGTAGGAGCTACAAACACAACTTGGAGTGCAATTAATGCAATCTGATTTTTCTTAGACACATGGCTCAAATTTGCATACTAATGACATCTAGAATTTAGTTAACTTGTTTCTAAACAAACATGAGGCAGTTTCATAAAGTTTGGAGTTGGAACTTGGGAGATAAGATTTTTCAAAGTTGCACTTTTTTTTCACTTGGCACTTGAAGTTCGAAAATTTGAACGTAAACTTGTTGGTGGGTACTGTACTTTGGAGACTTAGAAATGGTCCAATATACAAATTATTTCAAAAATACAAGCCCGCTCCTGTCAAACTGAGGAGATTTAAGAGAATGTCACAAAATCCAAATCCCTGTGTCCTCATTTCACAATCCAGCCATGTAGTGATGCAATCATGCAAAAATAATGTATTCACCACCACAACAAAGACAAAGGCACCGAAGTGATTGGCATCACACCCTCTGCGACTTCCATTCCTCATTGATCTTTGCCCATGCCAACATGTACGGACAAAAACGGTGTACAATGTCACCCACCCCACTCTCTACCTACTTCAGAGGGATGAACCGCGAAGAGTGGGTAGCTCCGATACCGGGCCTACCGTGCTTCACAGGCTTGTACGAGATGGAAAACTCCGCCAAGTAGTGTCCAATCATCTCGGGCTGCAAACAACCAAGTGCAAAATTAGACACCCGTTCCAAGCTACTACAACACAGTCCTCGCTGTTTCAACACCGGTGCCCACTGAAAACACCATAAGCTTTCAAACAAATGTCAGAGTTCCCAACAAGTCCAGAAAGGCATCGAATTCCAGTACCTTGATCTCAACCTGGTTGAAGGTCTTGCCGTTGTACACACCGATGACGCTGCCGATCATCTCTGGAACGATGATCATATTGCGCAGGTGAGTCCTCACAGGCTCCGGCTTCTCGCCAGCTGGTGCCTCACGCTTCTGCAATATTCAAGAACCGAGGTTCAGAACGAAGAAGACTGACACTGTAAGAAAAGAAGCCAAAGCACAGACATATCACTCGCATATTATCCTTCCTCATCACAGGGCCAAAACGATATTAGGCACGGATGATCATACCGCTTTGCGAAGCTTCTTGATCAAAGCCATGGGCTTGCGCTTCAACCCACGCTGGAACCTGCAAAAAGGACAATCAACAAGGTCTTGTTCAACTATTCAAAAAGATGCACAAGAGAATACACTAAAAGACTGTAGATAATTGCTCCGACGACACCATGAAAATTAGCTTCGAGGAAATTTTTCTACAGGGGCAGTGCGAGATTAAGGTAAACCCGTAATTCTAAATTACTTACTATGAGCCATAATAAACCTCTTCCAAGACAGGAATGAGAATCAACAGGCACCGTGTTTAACGTCTAGGATAGATCGATTTGCGAGCCTGCAGCCAATTGACATCTTCCACCGGAAAATGATTGCACGTCGCAAACCCTAAACCCTTCCTTAGGAGACACACTAAACCTTATATCTGCTGCCGGTTCTGATCCCGGGCTTCACGTTCACCACAAACGAATTCCAAAAATAATCTCCAAAGTAACGCTAACGCTGTTTCATGCGAGTGATTTTAGGGTTTGGTGTGCGAACCTGCGGCGTGCGCGAGCGTGGAAAAGCTCAACGAGCTCATCAGAGCTCATGTCAAGGAGCGCATCGAGATCGACTCCGCGGAAGGTGAACTTCTTGAACGTCCTCTTCTTGGGTTGCTGAATCTCGACATCCGCAGCGGGGTCCGCCTGCGTACGCAAAAACACGATTCATGAGACCAAACGCAATTACGACAAGGGCGGTTTTGCAGAAAGGGAAAGGAAACGAGAGCGGGCTTGATACCATGGTGGAGGGAGAAGAGATTCGGGTCGCGGAAGGTCGGAGCAACAGCGGCAACGGAGAGCAACGTCGACCCAAACTGGAGGGCGAAAGAGGAAGCTTGAAACCCTAGTCGGAGCTTTACTACGGAGCACAACGACGGACAGACCCAGTTAGGGTTTGGTGAATGACAATGAATGGATGATAAATTCATAATTCTGTTACGGGATGAACTCTGTTAATTGGAAGTAGCCTGCATAGATAGATAGATAGATATGAACTCCGGTCCTCTTTCGAGGCCGGCGTGAATAAAGTGTCTGTTTGTCTTGACAATGAGCCAGTGCCCACCGGACAGAGGTCCATTGGTACAAGACTACTCTCCTCTTTCGAGAAGTAGCCTGCATACCAAGGTCGTCTTCAAAGTATTTGAGTTCTATGACTTCAATATTAATTGGTAGATGTTGAGTCCACCGGTAATATAAATTCAATATTGAATTCATCACTAATCCATATACAATCAAGATGTTAACCAATTCGTCACTAATCAATATTGAAATTATAATTATCGAAATTATATTGATTTCATCGTATGAGAAACAATAGTATAAAATTCATATATTTTTAAATAATTATGAATTTCAATGTTGATTACAACATCATCTCAATACTACATTTGTGTAAAAATAGAATCGATATTGAACTTCATGTTCGAGAACTGAATATTGGAATTAAGGACTAGGGCTTTCTTGATGTAGCTTATTGTAATTATGAAACTGGACACTCGACGTATGAATTATTTTAGTGATTTAGTAATTATTGATTTTAGATTGAAAGGCTTTTAAATGAAAAATTTGTTATCTATTCAAACACTTTGTTTATTAAGATTGAATTTATTTTTATACTACATTAACTTTTTATGCGATTGTTTCAACAACAACTACATGATATAAGGCTAAGTTCCTAAATAGGATAATTGTCATGTACCAAAATCAATAAGGCGCTACAACATAATTGTGATAAGACTCAATTTTACAATACAATAATCAATGAATAGTATTGCATGTATTGAATTGTGTAACAAAGAATAAAAAATTAAAAACAATGTGCATATGACTAATTTAAAATTGTTGGAAAGACATAATGTATAATTCAAGTTTCTTGATCCTTTAGAATCTAATTTTAGTGGCAACCTTTGAGTTGAAGTTGATTTTGGAGGATTTAATGTTAATGCTTCATAGAAATTATGTTTCATTATGCAAACATAAAGCGGTTTTATTGTAGTTTGATGAAATAAGTATAACATGAGTAAATCATAAAGCTTTGGTAAAGCAATGGTGTGTTTTAATTAGAAAAGCCTAAAAAAGAGCATATTCTCCACAACATTTCTATGTTCTTTTTTTTAACCACATTCACTCGATGTGTGGAATGCGCCCAAAAAGACGAAGATATCACAAATTCCCTCCTGCATAAAAAAAAGATATTTATTTCTTATTGTTATACGAAAAGATAGCAAATGGATAAAGATTACCTAATGTTGAAAGAGTATACAAACTAATGAATAACTAAGCACGATTATAAATAAATAAATAAATAGTTTTCAAATATATAAATTCAAATATATATATATATATATATATATATATATATTAATTTTTTTAAATAATAATAAAAATGAATAGCATATTTTCTACATTTTTCAAAATTGAAGAATATGGATGACGGGAATCAAATCCGGACTATATAAATGTAATACAATGTCCTTCAACAACCAACCTAGGAACCATGACTTGGCGACCACCAACAAAACAAATCCCAAATTATGCCCCTGCAGGATTTAAACCACCCGTCTAAAGTTACCGTTTGTTACTAATACTTGTTACTAATACTTGTTACTAGTCACCAAGTGTCTATTCTCAAAAGGTCAAAGTAGTCTTGCACCAATGGCCCTTTGTCCGGTGGACACTGGCTCATTGTCAAGACAAACAGATACTTTATTTACGCCGGCCTTGACAAGAGGTCTGGAGTTTCTATCTATAAAGAATATGGATGAATACTTACTTTTGCTAATATAATAAAAACTAAAATAAGCAAATGTACAATTGTTGTGATGAATCTATGTATACAAATTATTATTCCCCATTTTTTACCTTTAACCCCTAAAGGTCCCTAGCTTTTTTGGGCTTAAAATCATCATCGCTTTTGATGTGTTATAGGTCTAAATGTAAGTGAGGTATAGAAATCTCAACCGCACAATCTTGTAACATACATGTTGTAGATCATGTGGATCAATTTTGGGGTCATTTGACCATATAGATTGCAAGACCATAGTGTTTTAGTGCTAAAAAAGGATGCTGAAATTTTCCTAGCAACACAGTTAGAGGTGAAATTCGTTTTCAAAATTACTCAAATGAAAAAACGTTGAACTAAAAAGTTGTTCAAAATCATCATATAAACACATTAGTACCAAAAAAGCCTCATGAAAAAAATTTAATGTGCCCTAAAATGGCCTTGCAATGTCAAAAAGTAGCCCGAAAAGTGACCCATTTGAACCAAAAAGCAAAAAGTGTCCAAACTAGACCCGTGCACTAAAATGACTCCCAAACATTCATAACAACATGGATTGACCTGAAAATTTTACCATGATAACTAGACTTCAAGGGGAATTCAACCCAAAAGTGTTATTGAAAACGGACTTAGGATGAAGGAGATACAAGCCCCCGAAGTTACTGCCATCAAAATTCACAGAACTGTCCAAAAAAAAAACATACCTACTTTCAAATGATCACCAAAATTTCAATTCATCTCGGATTGATCTGAAATTTTTACCACACATTCCATACATCATTCGGGGAGTTTTTTCAAAATTTCAGCAAAATCGGACACGTTTTGCAAAAGTTACAGCTCTTCGAAGGTGACTGTACCCCCAAAAACGTCCATAATATGGACGCCGGGACGCTTAGGGGTTAAGAACGAAAAAGATGACTATTTGAGGTGAAGCAAAGAAACTCTAAAGGACAAAAAAAATTGTCAAATGTATTCTTGTCGTATATGATGTATGAGTCATTCAACAATGTCATGATGGTCACAATAATAATTGACAAGAGATTCAAAAAAACAAAACTAAGTAGGGGAATGGCTTGATATGGGTACCACTTTTATGTGTCTCATACAGTGTGACTTATGTCTAACTCATTTTATGTGTGCTAGAAATTCCGTTTTTAACACCATATATATAGTTGCAGCCATGGTGTCTATAACACCCTCTAATTTTTGTGATTTTTCAATGTCTTTTTCTTATCAAAAAGATATTTCTCGAAAATCACACAATTTTTGAAGGGGGTACCCATATCAAGCCATTACCCAATACGATAAGTGGTATTAACTTTGCTCCATCGTTGTAAGAGTTCTTTTGAAATGGACAAAACCATAATGAAAATGGTGTCGTCATATAGGCATTTAGTCATCCAAACATAATTGATATCTCACATGGCTTGATTCAACAAGCGTAAAGTTTTAAGAATAACTTTCAATCTTTAACCAATCTCATAGCTTTACCTATAATATTAGACTTAAAATGTAAAATACAAGTGAAATTATTTTAAATCTACAAAACATTATTACATTGGGTATTAACTTCGTTACACTAAAATTAAAGACATAATTTATTTTGATAATTTGTAGTCATCAACCAAGGATATTAATATTATTGCAAAACTCAACATTACTTTGTGGACTTTTTTATATCATTACTATATAAATTGGTTGAAATAGTAAAAACAACCATGTTAATGACTTGCAAAAATAAAAATAAAACACAATATTATGTGTCACAATGAGTTACTACAAGAAGAATTCAACATTCTAATTATTGATTATTGTTTTTCAAAATTTCTTAGTTTACAACTTAACCTGTGGCATTTGTATAGACAACCTTTCATTATTGCAAGCTTCACGGGTCCAAAAGTTTGGGGCACAAGACAAGATATTAACTTAACAATTTCTAAATTTTGATAACAATCCTTGCATGGGTGAAGTAGCTTTACTTATCTTGTCCCATTACGCTAAGTAAAAACAAACAATATAATGCTAAAAATACATCCAAAACTTTTTTATGAATCAAAAGTCGAAAAAAAAACTATAACCCTGAGGTGATAAGAAATAAAAAAATAAGAAATAAATATGCTAGGGAACTTTGTATGAATGTTGGAAGGCAAAAATAAACAATCTTCAACCTTTTAGATCTTCGGGGTATACACAAATGAGAGAATGTTCACAAAATTATTAAACCCTGCCTACACCAAGCAAATAAGAAAAAGTAGCTACAGTGACTCACTAAAGTCTTTGGACACATGAATATCAACATAATTTGAAAAAAAATCATGTATGCAAACCACCTGTTCAAATTTGATGAAGAATTAATTATAATCAACACTACGTGTACTTTTATACAAACGAGTTTGAAAATTAGTAACGTGTCGTGTCACAGATGGCAATTGTTTGATGAAACAAGTATCAAGTTATTATAATTGTTGCTTTGGCACTGTCTCTCTCCGTACGAGATCCGAATGTGCATTTAGTGAGCGCTGTTTCTTTCATGTCTACTTAGTGAGTGTTTGTCAAATACACAAACACCTTGAAAAAAACTATTGAACACCAACATTCATCAGTCATAGCATTCTGTAGTAAGGGGTATACTATGAAAAGGATCTCAGACCAATTATCTATCCCTAGAAGTACTGTAGGCTTGATTTGCAAACGATACCAAGGTAATGACATTATAAGAGATCTACCAAGATCCGAGACGCCTCACCAATTGACTGAAAGAGGTGATAGACATGTTATGAGGTTGCTCAACATGCTAGGAAGTGGCATTGCTTCAGGTATAGATAGATTTAAGTGTACAAATGGCTTTCGAGTTCACGACGAAATTGTGCAGATGACACTAGTAGAAAACATGGTCGAAAAGAACCGCAGCCAAAATCGGCTGCGGTTCTTTTGACCACCCTGATCTGCAGTTGCTTAGCGACTGTAGATTTTTCTTTTTTGATTTACGACTGAAATTTTAGGAATTTCAAGGTGTGTAACATATCATTGGAAAGGTCTTGAAGATACCTTTCCAACGGTATATTACACGCCCCTAAATGATTAAAATTGTAGTCGCAAATCTAAAAAACAAATCTGCAGTCGTTTAGCGACTGCAGATCAAGGTGGTCAAAAGAACCGCAACCGATTTTGGTTGCGGTTCTTTTCGACCATGTTTTCTACTAGTGTGAGCTTGAGGAGGTAAGGGTTTACTGCACGAGTGAAGTACAAAAAGCTATTGTTGACAAAAGTGCATTGGTGAAAGTGGTTTAAGTGGAGGAAGATTGCAAAGATATGGGGAATAGAGAATTGGACAAAGGTGGTTTGGAGTGATGAATCAAAATTCAATGTCTTTCGTTCAGATGGTTGCCAATGGTGTTGGAAAGAGAAAGGGGAGTCCTTCAGCGATGCACACGTGCAAAGAACGGTGAAGTACAGCGGAGGAAGCGTCATAGTGTGGGATTGCATGTCGTGGGAGGGAGTTGGCAATTTGTGATTCATCAAAGGTATCATGGATAAAAATGTCTATCTTGAAATTTTGTAAGAGGAATTGCTTGAAACCTTTGCAATTCAGGACCTTAACATGTCCAATGTTGTCTTTTAGGAAGACAACAATCCTAAACATACTTCCCGCATGATACAATAATGACTTTTAGATCAGACTTTCAAGGTGATGCGATGGTCTTCTCAGTCTTTGGACCTCAACCATATTGAACATCTATAGAATGAAATGGATCGGCGTTTGCGGAATTTGGATGCATTACTTATGAGCAATACAGACATGTGGGAGAAGATTTCACGCTTTTGGCAAGAAATTGACGTTGAATTTGTAAGAAAATTCATCTTGGTGATGTTAGAGCGTGTGCATGATGTTGTGAATGCCAAGGGTGGATATACTCGTTGGTAGAGACTATTTAAATGGAGAGGAGGATTTTTTAAATGATGTACAACTTGAATTTTTCTTTTAGGGTTTTGTTCTTATTATGATTTTATATGCATTTTGTAGTCAACAAAAGAAGATGGACAACGTTTGTGCAATCCTTAATTACAATCTCATTGTCATTAAAGTATTTTGCTTCAATTGTGTATGCATTATGTGTTTGGAGGTTAGGGTTTCTACTTTGCAAAAACAAAGCATTTGGATGTCTATGTGGAAGGTGCTACCAACTATTTGATGAACATGGTGTACATGTCAAGGAACTTTAATGAGTCGCAGTAACAAATGTTAAGAGCAGTTAGCTTAAAATGTGCATGCATATACCAAATAAGAGCAGTTAGGTAACAATATTTAGCTAACTCATGCCTGCATTTACTAGTTGAGAGCAATTAGCTAATTGATCGAGTATTAAGAGTTAACTAGAATGTCTTCTAATTGAAGATTTTGGAATCAATTCATGAAGTACAGGAAAGTAGCACTTGTTTAGCTACTTCTTCTTACTTGCTTGGTGTGGGTGGAGCCTTACAAAGTTAGTCTACAAACCATAATCTTAGAGTAGGCTTGTACTCTTATGTACTAACTTAGTAACTAAAATCTATGCACGTAGATAGATGTCAGCCTCGAATACAAGAATTCCCAAAAGGCAACTACCGAGAATCTTCAGTCTTGACCCTCTCTTCCACTAATTGACTCATCTTCACACAAACATTCCAAAATTTAGGGTTAGGGTTAAGGCCCAGCGAAGGGCTCTGTTGTCTCTCTCTTTTCAGCTTGCTGCGTTTGCTCAAGCCCCGCGAGCTTTCACTCGCCACCATGGTGCACGTTGCCTCCTTCCGGAATTGTAAGTATCTTGCTCTCCTTCACCCAAGCACGGCTCCTCCCTTTTCTTTCTTTGCGGGCATTTCAGTTTCCCAGCAATGCAATCGATCGTTTTAGGGTTTCATGCAGAGAGTGGGGACGATGATTCATCCTTTTGTGTCTATGATGATTCGAGGCGTGAAAATTTCAGGGTTGATCACGTGAGAGTATTGTGTTGCTGACGCGATCACTGTGCAGATGGGAAGACGTTCAAGAAGCCGCGCAGGCCGTTCGAGAAGGAACGCCTGGATGCGGAGCTGAAGCTGGTCGGAGAGTATGGTCTCCGCAACAAGCGCGAGCTCTGGAGGGTGCAGTACGCCCTGAGCCGTATCCGCAACAATGCTCGTATGCTGCTCACCTTGGACGAGAAGAACACCCGTCGTATCTTCGAGGGCGAGGCTCTGCTGCGACGCATGAACCGGTACGGTCTTCTGGACGAGAGCCAGAGCAAGCTGGATTACGTGCTGGCTCTGACGGTGGAGAATTTCTTGGAGCGACGGCTGCAGACTCTGGTGTTCAAGTCTGGGATGGCCAAGTCCATCCACCACGCTCGCGTCCTGATCAAGCAACGCCACATTAGGTCAGGAGATGTTGGATGAAATCAGTGATGTTATCATGCGGATTCAGGAAGCATTTAACCCCTAAGCGTCCACTGAGTATTTTTGTAGTGTAGGAAAATTGGACCCCCTGCTGCAAATCATCTGTTTGTGTGAAAATGACTTCAGTTTGACACGATCGACACTGTTGATCTTGTAGTATAGAACAAGAGCTTTAAAATGATGTATTGCAATCAGAAAACCGAGGTAAAATGAGAAAATGCCACCGTTGCAAAGTTTAGTGATGCAGATGGCCGTATTGGGCGTTTTAGACGCTTAGGGGTTAATTTTTTTGTTTTCTCCTGGTTGAGGAGTGGGCATCGGGTGGAACATGAGGGCCTGTGGTAGTCGATGAGCAGAGAATGGAGTGGTTAGGGTTTTAGCAGCCATGGTTGTATAAATATTAAGATGATCATGTCAGTTTGATGTTGATGTCTACAGAGATTGAAGTCAGAGCTCATTACTTCACTGTGAAAATGGTTTAGACGTAGTGCCGTGTTGATTTGGTGACAGAAGTGAAGGGGAGAGCGAGTTGCATGGTAGGGTTTTGGTGCTGCGGTTCTGAAGAATGTTGTGTTGGAATTGCAGGGTGGGCAAGCAAATTGTGAATGTTGCATCATTCATGGTGAAGGTGGAAAGTCAGAAGCACATTGACTTCGCTCTTTCGAGTCCACTTGGCGGTGGCAGACCAGGAAGAGTGAAGCGCAAGAACATGAAGGCTGCGTCGAAGAAGGCGTCGGGTGGGGATGACGAGGAGGAAGAGGACGACGATTAGACGGTGTGTAGCAACGAAGGGCATGTTGGGGTGTTTTTTGCGAGGGACAAAAAGGATTAAGAAAAGCACTGAAATACTCCTTGTGGATAATTTTGCATTTGAGTCTTAATGCGGGTTGAGTCTTATGCTTTGTGGCGTGTTGGACTTCTTTGTGCCTGAAGGTCAGCAATCCATTAAATCGTATCTGAATTCTATGCCTGTTTGTCTTATAATGTAAGATGTAAGCAATTCATATTGATTCTGTTTCACCTGCTTACAAGAGCTGCTCTGCTTCTTGGAATAGGTTGTCTGTTAGAACTGTGTTTAAGAAGAAAGTGAGAACAAGACTATTGGAAAGAGCGTTGCATCTATGTGGAGCAGAGGATTAATTTGCTGAGGATGTGGGAGGTACATCTTTAGACAGTGTAATGGTGTTGAGTTGAACGTGATTTCAACTAATTTTGGGCATATTCATGGAGACCGGCGTGACTGAAGGAGAGATTTATGATGAGGAACTCAGCATCTGGGTGGTTTCTCCATTACCAACTGGCCCCTTAACCCCTAAATGCCTAGAGCCCTCTCCAAATTCGGCAGTTTTGCAAAGATGCATTATAAAATGCAACTTAGAGGGATATTTTGAATTTGATATATGAATAAAAGTTGTACGTTATGAATTTTAGATTCTATCCATACGGTTAGATCTATGATTGCTATTACCAATAATTTTGTATAAAATTTGAAACGTGAAATTCAAAATTATTTTATAATTCAATTACGAATAAGATATTGACAATCTACGGATAAATTTTTTTGTGATTGGTTGAAATGTAATACTCTAAGTGTACACTAAATAGTGTATTTAGTGTGAGATAATTATAAGATTTGAAAATGTTATAGATTTTTACTCTCGACAAAATTTTTTACCAAAGACATTGATTCCAATATTATTGAAAGATCCCCATCTTGACCAATATAGAGGGTAAAAAAATTGGTCAACAATAAAAACTTACAACATGTTTATGTAAATTAATGTATCTCACACTAAATATACTATTTAGAGTAGTGATTTTTGGAGATTTTTTGGTTGCTTAATTTTATGAGTTGACTTCTTTTAGAGCACTTTTACACTGAAATCTACAAAATTTTGGGTGAATCACTACAACATGAAATGAGGCATAAAAATTTCACAAATCATCCCCTTTCTAATCGGATCACATATGCCTGAAGCTAACTTCCCATAGAATCTACAGTAAAAATTCCACATTGCAAAAAGCGCATGACGGATGAGAAATTATGGATGAAATTTGTACATCGTCCAAAAAATGGACGCTTAGGCAGTTAGGGGTTAAACAGACACCTCGTTTTGCACCCAGAACCATTTACTTTTGGATTTGAAGACGTGAAGATATGATTTGAAGTCATCCATATGTACAATATGCAATGGTTTTGGATGATTGGTATAATTTTGTTATAATTGGAGGTTATTTATTGATTTTTGAGTTTGAATGTTGAACGTGGTTTTTCACAATTTTGGAATTTATGGCAAGTGGTTAAATTTTTTGGTCACAATTGGAAATATCATACACCGCAGGTATAGGTACATCTGTGCCGTATATTCATTTAAAGAAAAAAATGGATTAGACATAGAATATTCATGAATATTCTTTAAGATTCATTTTTTCACAGCATAATAGTGCAATGGGAGCAAACACGCTTTTGCAGTGGGACCACAAGCAAGTTACAATTAGAAACTAAGTTTACGTGGCAGTGACAAGAGTTATCTGTAAAGTCACCTTAAGTTTGAAAATTTACCATGAATTTTGCTTTAACCCCTAAGCGTCCCTAACTTTTTTGGGTTTAAAAATGTCATTGCTTTTGAAGTGTTGTAAGTTTAAATGTAAGTGAGGTAGAGAAATCTCAACTGTATAATTTGGTAGTGTACGTGTTGTTGATAACGTGAATCAAATTTGGAGTCATTTGGCCACATAGATTGCAAGATCTTAATGTTTTAGAGTTGAAATTCTACTTCTAAACCTACTCAAATGAAAAAACTTTAAATTGTAAAGTGGTACAAAATCATCATATAAACACATTGGTACCAAAAACACTCATGAAAAACTTTGATGTGTCTTTAACCCCGAACTGCCTAAGCGTCCATTTTTTGGACGATGTACAAATTTCATCCATAATTTCTCATCCGTCATGCACTTTTAGCAGTGTGGAATTTTTACTGTAGATTCTATGGGAAGTTAGCTTCATGCATATGCGATCCGATTAGAAAGGGGATGATTTGTGAATTTTTTATGCCTCATTTCATGTTGTAGTGATTCACCCAAAATTTCAAAGATTTCAGTGTAAAAGTGCTCTTAAAAAAGTCAACTCATAAAATTAAGCAACCAAAAAATCTCCAAAAATCACTACACTTAGAGTATTACATTTCAACCAATCACAAAAATTTCATCCGTAGATTGTCAATATCTTATTCGTAATTGAATTACAAAATAATTTTGAATTTCACGTTTCAAATTTTATATAGAATTATTGGTAATAGCAATCATAGATCTAACCGCATGGATAGAATCTAAAATTCATAATGTACAACTTTTATTCATATATCAAGTTCAAAATATCCCTCTAAGTTGCATTTTATAATGCATCTTTGCAAAACTGCCGAATTTGGAGAGGACTCTAGGCATTTAGGGGTTAAATGGTCTTACAATGTCAAAAAATGGCCCAAGTTTTACAAAGCAAAAATTGTTCAAAACTAGACCTCTTTGTACTAAAACGCTAGCCAAATCTTCACAACACCTTGGATTGAAGCAAGATTTTTACTGCAAAAACTAGACTTAATTTGGAATCCAACACAACAATTTTCATTGAATTCCCATATTAGATGAGGAGAAACGGCTCTTCGAAGTTTCACTCATCTAATGTTACAAAAAATGACATTCGGCGTGCTCAGGGTTTGCCCCTAAGAGTCCAACCGTTCAGAAAGTGAACAATGTATAGAAATGAAGTTGTTTTTCTCATCTGCCATTGACTTTTGGCAGAGTGAATTTTTTACTAAAGATTTTATGGGAAGTTACCTTCATGCGTGTGTGATCCAATTAGAAAGGGGATGATTTGTGAAAATTTTATACCTCATTGCATGTTGTAGTGATTCACCAAAAATTTCGAAGATTTTAGTCTAAACATGCTCTTGAAAAAGTCAACTCATAAAATTAAGCAACCAACAAATCTTCAAAAATCACTACACTTAGAGTATTAAATTTCAACCCATCACAACAAATTTCATTCACAGATTGTCTATATCTTATTTGTGATCAATTTACAAAAGAATTTTGAATTTCAAGTTTCAAATTTTATAAAAAAATACTGGTGATTGCAATCACAAATCTAACCATATAGAGAGGATCCAAAATTCATGATGTACAAGTTCTATACATACATCAAGTTCAAAATATGCCTCTTAGTTGCATTTTATAATGCATTTTTGCAAAATTGCCCAATCTAGAAAGGAGTGTGGACGTTCAAGGGTTAATATACTTTTATTTGTTCATTCCAAATAGTTAAAAGGTATGGAGGATCTTGGTGGTCTATCATTATTAGGTGCGTAAGAGCAAGGCCACCCATGCCCTCAGAGAGTCTCTCACACTCCAGAAGTAGATGAAAAGTGCCAAGGGCCCTTTCAAAATACCTCTTGACTCTCGATCCTAGCGTGTTAGAAATTGGGCCTTCAAATCACTATTTAGTTGACTATATCCTCCCATTCTACTTGTGATTGGTCCATTGATTATTTGATGCGCACTTTTGATACGTGAAGGGCGTGCAAGGGTGGGGGAGTGTGAGTGCAAGGGCCCTTCAAATATAGATGAATAATTTCAGAGAGTTAGTCCTAGCGTGCATGGGTAGGAATGCTCTAAGAGCTTGGTGGTCTTCAAACTCATGGAAAACTTTTTTGGGCTCCTTTTTTATGACAAAGAGAAAGTGATATACACAATGCTTTGAACAAACCCATTTCAATAGGTGAGAGCATATATGGTCATATGTAGTATGTGCATCATGATGTAACTAAGTAAATGTATACTAAAAACTCAAGTTATATTAAAAGAATTGAATGTAGTAAATTTGAAAGGCTTGCAAATGGAGATGGAATAGGCCGTGTGAGCTAATTGTTCCTTAAACTTTTACATTTGATTCTTCAATAATTCAAAAGCTTTTGTCAAAGACTCGAGGTCAAAGAATCTTCACATTGCATTGAACAGCACAGTAAGCACATACTTTCGGATATTGATAACATTCAAAAACATCGAGGACAATATTAGTTAAGACTACACCAAAACTGTAATCCACAGTTAATTCATCTTAAACTATTAAACAAACATTTTAATTGGAGGAGAGCAATGTCAAACATATTCAAGAGTAACGTACATATAGCACACAAATTATATTTTTAAAAGGTATCAGCAAATTTACAAGACTTCAAGTTGCTGCAATTGTGACAAGTCAGAGATATAATATCTCACAATTGAGATTGTTCGCAGACAAATATGTGCATTCAAAGGCATTACAAGTAGATCAATAATTGTGAGGGGTCTAAAATATGTGTAAGTAGGAATAATACATGTGATTGAAGTATAAAATTTGACATGAAATTGGTACCACAATGTAGCTGACTTTAGTGAACTAGTATTCATTAAAACTACATGAAATAGTTAAGAATTGACTATAACTTTCTTTTTAGACTCAATTTTTTAAATAAACAACTGTATGTATTCACATCATTGCCTTTTAAATGACTGGGACACAGCGTATTTGCCTTAATGGGATTAACATTTTTGCCACAAAAAATCTCAATACCAATGTGCCTATAATGAAGAAATTTTTCATAGCTAAATTGGTGACCAATTAAATTCAAACTCTTGTATTTATTTTAGGTTAAGACATAAATTGAAATAGGTTATCATATGATTAGTTCACTAAAACTATCATTAGGAGAAAAATGGGGTCCCAAAGGGGCCCTCTAAGACAGCCCGTGTTAGGTGAACCGGCTGCCCATACACCCCTCTCCTTGTAAACCCATTGGTGAAGGTCACTGCCTGCTGACAGCGTCAGGAGCCGCAGTGTTGGCAGCATCGATTGGCGCAACCCACGGAACTGCACTGTTGGCAACCACAGTGGCACCATTGGTGCCCTTGTCAAAAGTGCACGGTTTTGCCTAAATTTTTCAACACGTGCCAAAGGCGAGGGCCCCTTTGTAACTACAGATTTCTCCTAATGAGACAAACCACTAGAGTGATTACAATGGCATTATTTCCATTTTATACTTACAATCATTTCACATTTGTGGAATTATGTATTTCAACAAGACGCTAATTGGATATGTTGATTTGACTTGCAAAATAAAGATAGAGATTTCTTTTTATTGTTGGAAATCTTATATTCCTTATTCTTCATTGAAGGCAAGTCTTGTATGTCAATTGTAGTTATCTTTTATCAACACATCCAATGTTCTCTATTGATTCTACTGGTATATTATTTAGCCTCATCTACATTGTATTTTTCACAATTTAATCTGAAGGGATTTTTGGTCCAAAATCGTATTGAAAAAAAAAAAAAAACTACTTCTCAAAAGAACTCCAATGGTTTCAAAAATGTGGATGTCCATCTATTCAAAATCATGACTTTTGTTGAATTCTATATCGTTTAAATGTACACAATGATGTTGGTGAGTTCATCTTACAAGATTTGACAAGAGTCCAACACACAATATGAGTTCCTTTGATGACCTCAAAAGTACAGAAAAATTTGGCGATGTACAACCTGATGAGCAAGATTGTTGAAGGAAAGACAATGTTGGATAAACTAAATTGTATTTATTAGAGCGAGATTGTTATTAGCAAACACAATTGAGAATTCTATTACCAACAAACTTATACTTCATGGCTGCTACAACCCTTCACGGAGACAAGGTCACATTCTCACTCAAAAGCAAAAGTTTGTTGCAGAAGCTCATGCAAAAACTCGCACTCTGACAGCCCTAATGCAACATTCATTAAATTGACAATTTCCCAATGAGATGCACAAGTGGTCATCCTTTCAAAACCAGGATTGATGTAGATTGTAAATTATCAAACATGCCCAAAATTTTACCACAGTAACAACTTAACTGCCACTTAATGAATATTCCCATATACACGAATAATCCCATATGCACCACTAAAAGAGCAACTCAGAAATGTAGTGAGAGCCATGCCATTGTGAGCACCTGCTTCCACGTAACGATTGAAAAAGAAATCAAAGGTACAAAATATACATAAAAGAGAAACTCCAGAGGCATAACATTCTTGAGCTTACTTGGTTTGATCCCGTTTCTACAATGTTAATGGGTGATGGCCTGATATGGGTACCCCTCCAAAAATAGTGTGATTTTCAAGAAATATCTTTTTGGTGAGATAAAAACATTAAAAATTTACAAAAATTAGAGGGTATTATAGACACCATGGCTGCAACTGTATACATGGTGTTAAAGACGGAATTTTTAGCACACATAAAATGAGATAGACATAAGTCACACTATGTGAGATGCGTAAAAGCGGTACCCATATCAGGCCATATTGTAGTCTAGACATTACGATGTATCTACAATGTGGCTCCTCACAAGCCTCATGATTACACCACAACTAGGTCGTCAAAAACATCGCAACTGTAACATTCTTCAGGTGCTATCTAAACCACCATGCTCAAGAGGCCTTTCAATTCTGGAAGAGCCCTAACTTTCATTATGTCATTCATAATGTACATGCAAGTCAACTTCAAACAATTTTCAAGTCATGAGCAATAAGAAGTTTCCTAATCTAGTCATGCATGAGAACACGGGCGGTTTGGAGATTCCTCAGAGAATGAAGTGCTAGAAATGCTACAGAACGTTCTGGCCAGGAAGCATCAAAAATAAAACTTCTATCAGAAAGTTAACCAAGGAAAATAAAACAATCGATAACCTCACATCTCATCACCCAATTTCTATGCCACTCCCTCTGTCCGCAAATGATTGTCCTAGGTTTTGGAATAATTTTTTCTTTTGCAATATTTGTCCTATGATTTATACTTCAAACGTAAGCCCTGTCCAAGTGCTTCAAACAGGTAGACAATGAGAGTAGCACAAAAACTACATAGACCATTTTTCAAGTACTGAGACGAATTTTATCGGAAAAAAAACGTTAAGCTAAAACACGCTAAAAATTAGGACAGTTATTTCCAGACAGAGGGAGTACAAATTATGCACAACACAGGAACTGAATGCACTCAACTAACCTGCAAAATGAGCCCCAATGCCAGAGATCAAGTCTTATTGAATGATCAATGTTATACAGGGTTGATTCAACCCTTGAATTTCAAGTCATAACACAGGGTTCTCATATGGTTCCTTGTGTTGATTCCCCTGTGAGTGTCACTTTCCCCTCTGAGCATCAGAACTCGACACATGTTAAAACTTTCCTTCTAAAGTAAATGACTAAGCTTTAGCAGGTGATTTTGTACACTGACATGTCAAAACTCAAAATCACAGGGAAAAGTGACACTCACGGGGAATCAAAACACGGAACCATATGAGCTCCCTGTACAATGAAGATCGGCACTTACTAGCTAGCGGTAAGTAAGTTTCCTGGTGACATGGCCGGAGCTTCGTAAGGACTAAAAATGTTATGTTAAAACACGCCAAAAAATAGAACAGTTATTTCCGGACAGAGGGAGTACAAATTATGCATGACACGTCCAGGAACGGAATGCACTCAACTAACCTGCAAAATGAGCCCCACTGCCAGAGATCAAGTCTTATTGAATGAATTCGGCAATGTTGTACAGGGTTGATCAATTCAACCCTTGAATTTCAAGTCACAATGAAGATCAATCGGCACTGACTAGCTAGTGGTAAGTAAGTTTACTTAGTTTCCTGGCGACATGGCCGGAGCTTGGTAAGGAGACTCGTATCCTGGCGCCATGGAGGGGCCGTCGTAGTACATGGGCGCCATAACGGGGGAGATCGCGGGTCCGCGGACGTAGGGAGGCGGGGCGGTGACAAACGGCGGCGTGGCGGACGCACCCAAATTGAAGCAGCCCTGGTAGCAGTAGGATTCGTTCGTGGCCGGGTCGATCAACTTCATCAGCGTGTAGTAGATGTACGGTCGGAGATCACTAGCCGGATTGGCGGTTTCGTTCGTGAGCGCCGCGCGCAGCGTCGCCTGGCACCCCGCCGTGACGGCGTCCGCGTACAGCGAGTTCGAGAATCCATACCACGCACAAGCCACGGCCGCTCCGTCTAATGTCAGCGTGGGCACAGGCCCGTACTCCGTCGTGGGCTGGTCCGGGAAATTTGCAGGTCGCGGCAGCCCGTCTTCCAGCGTCGCGGCCACCCCGATGACAATGCAGGCGCACAACAGGAACGTAATCGCCACTCTCGTCATGATGTCTCACTCCTGCACAATCTTGAATCACAATCACAGCCATTCACGCATATGAAATGACTACCTGACAAGATTCTTAGACAATCTCAATCTTGACAGCATTAATCTCACCGATTTTTGCTACTTCATACAACCTAATCCCAATTCAACCGGGCAGCAGTGTCGAAAACTCTCACCTGAAACTCTGAACCAGCAGAAATGGAACCCGCACAATCTCGATCTTCCCTGCCACACTGAACCCAGTTCGATCAACCTGGCCTTCTGCAGGCCCTGCTGCGTCGAAACCTGAACCTCTGAACCTGCAGAAACGGAAGGCGCGGAGTTTACATAGAGCTCTTCGGCGGTTCATCTTGCAGCAGCTACTATCTCGCTCGGCTGCGTTCTCCTCTGGCGCCAAATGCGTAGTTGACTGACAAAGTATTTACATGGGCTTAACTTAGAAACTTCACAGAAGCTTGTATTAGTTTAATGAATAATTTTATTTTATTTTGAATTCGAAAAAAATACTATTTTACTCGTGTATACACCGGGGAAAGGGAGTCGGTATGATCGACACACTGTAACTGCTACTACAGTTCGGTTTCATCAGATCTAGAACCGCAGTACGCGGCACATAGTTGAAAAAGGCAGGGCCTAGTCAACATGCAGGGAGACCGTGGAGGGAAGGTTAGAAATAGACGCGCCTCGTGTTCACGGAGTGCCCAACTGTGGACGGACGAAGAAGCCACAATGCTCGGCGTCGGAACTCTCGTTCATGACATTCCTCTGGCACGCGCAGGCACCCTCTCCGGATTTTCATTGTCTAGACGTACGTTTCAGTAACCTACCCCAGAATGTTACTTTCCTAGTGATTGTTCTGTAGCGGAGTTACTGTAGCGAGGTTTCTTCGGCAGCCTGGGACGATGAGTTCGACGGAAGCTCAGAAATAGACGAGCCTCGTGTTCACGGAGTGCCCAACTTCGTCCGTCCATAGTTGCCACAGTGCTCGGCGCAGGAACTCTCGTTCATGACATTCCTCTGGCACCTTCCCCGGTTTCTCTTCAGTGTCTAAACATTTACGTTATTTCAGTCACCTACTCCACGCAGATTGTTACTAGTTTCTAGTGATCGTTCTGTAACGGAGACACTGTAGCGAGGTTTCTTCGGCAGCCTGGGTGGGTCGATGAGTACGTTCGACTGTGGAGTAAGTTACATGGATGATGCAGGTGCTTTGTAGTTGGTGTTCCGGCCTAAAATCCAGCGTGTAGCGGTGGTCTGTGAGGGAAAGTCGGCGCCGAGATAGCAAGTGACAGGCACCTCCGTTGTCGTCGTGGAAATCTTTGATGAGCACATTCAGTTCCACTGCCACGAGTTCATCAACTGCGTGGATGGGTTGCCTGCCTGGTTGTCTCATCAAGCTTCGTTACCAGGACGGACATAAGGTAACTATACCTAAGGGCCTCTTTACACTAGAGGCAAGAAGCCATGAGGAGAGAAATTTCAGCCAATGAGAAATTGGTCTTCTCGGTTTCTAGGCCTCCCATTGGCTGAAATTTCTCTCCTCACGGCTTCTCGCCTCTAGTGTACAGAGGCCCTTGAAGCATCCCCCTTACTAACCGAGCCTATTTACACATATAAAATATAAAATATTTTTGGTGGGTCCTAATAGCAAGTTCAAGAGGATTCCAACGCATTTTAGCATGCATTATTTGGACACCGTATGAATAAGTTATGAACTTCCAAAGTGCTGACTATAGGTTGACCATAAAGCAACCCTAAACTGTGATGTTCAGATTGTGCACATTCTCATCAATAGTAGGGTGCCAGAATCTACTTATTATAGAATATTGAGCCAGGGACGATTTAAGGAAAAGGTTGCTTTTAGATATCGTTATCTTAAGGTTCTTTAACCCTCGTAAGTTGTACCTAGTAATAAGAATCGTTGCACAAGAATCACTGTAGCAAATTCTAGAATATTGGATATGCCACGTAATTCTTTACCTAAAGAATGATGGTAGAGAGTTGGAAGTCCACAGTAGCCCCGCCTCAAGAATCACATGTTTTGAATTTTTTTATCTTTCATGCAGTGAGAGTAAAATGATGAACCCTTGCAAGTTTGGGTTAAAGAACCTTATGGATGTAGGCATCTTTCTACATGCTTCTAGAAAGACCTGTCACTTGCTCAAGGGTTACCTACGAGGCTAAAATAGTGTCAAAAGGAACTTGTTGAAAGTTGTGAGATGGCATGTGAAGAATGAAACTCAATGTTACTACTTTAGTACAGTAGAAGCACCCATAACCGAGAATACACCTCAAACCAATGTGTTGACCCTAAAATTGGGCCCAACCCTTTTCACCAAGGTTTGAACCCAACGCAACCAACAATTTTTACATTGAAACTGACAAGATCTTACACAAGCCCAACTTCAAGAATTGGGTCCACCAATAATAGAAGACCAATTTGTGGGCTTGGGTCTATTTACACATTTCAATTATATATATACAGTGATGGACAAAACTGAGTTTTGATTTGAAACTTTTCCATTCAAACAACCATACCAAGAGCATCAATGGGCAAAGTCCAAAAGTGAATATGCAAAAGTTGTAGTGTGCGACATATAACACATTAATACGGAAGTTTGATGATATTGAACACAAAAAAAACAAGTTGTTCAATTGGTTGATTGAGTATGTACATCATGAACTCTAGGCTTTGAACAAAAAATTTAGACCAAAAAACTGCATCATACAACTCTAAGATATAAATTGAATGCATTGGCCTATTCAACAACTATTTCAAATGCAAGGGCATTAAAATGTAACAATGGTTCATGTTGCAACCTATGCTCTCTATACAATGGCCAATGCAGTCCTATGCTCTCAATTCCAAAAAAAAATTCACATATCGTGAGAACCAACATCATTTGCATGTTTGTCAAATTGTGAATATTTTAAATTCTATAAATATCAACCTCCTTCAATTTTCGTGTACAACAATCTAAAATGATGTATACCAACATGCCAAGGCACAAAAAGTTTTTTTGAAGCTCTAAGAAAACATTGACAAAATTTAAAGTAGTTCCGAATGATATCGTACAAAACCGAGTTTTAGACATGGCTAACTTTGAAATTCATTTTCTTTCAAATCACGCTAAAAATTAATTATCAGTATGGTCAGACTTTCAAAAAATGTTTTAGATACTCATTTAATGAATTTAGAAGCATTGATTGTTTAATATTCAACAAAATTACAAATTTTATTTTTAGAATTTGAAATTTGGTATGATTGATTAAAATTAGACATTTTATTCTAAAATTCAAAAAATGCAATTTTTTCAAAAGAGAGAACACCATTAGTTTCCCATTTATAACACTAGGACAATATTGACAGAGGTCTTTGTATTTGAAAATTCTCCTCAATGAAGTTTAACTCAAATTGGGGTGATTCAAATTGGGTTGGAAAGTAGACTTGATTTCCTATTTGATTATTATTATTATTATTATTATTATTATTATTATTATTATTATTATTATTATTAGCCTTTATAATTTTTTTAGTCTTGGGCAACCCATAAAAAAGGGCAGCGACGATAAAATGGTCGTACGGTCACTTTAGGGGTTAACCGATGAGCTCCCAAGAGACCATTTTTTGATCGTTGCCCATTTTTCCCGGCTACTCAGGCCCAAGACATTACATTTTTTTCAAAACAAAAAGTATGATGTGATAAGTCAATGAGTCTTCTTTCCAATGCAAGCGGAATTATTTCCATCAATCAAAACTCCACTTAGGGGAATTTTTCAAAGTGAAACACCTCAATGTTGAAAGACAACTTCAACACTTCGGTCAGGCTTACTAAAAAAATCTAAGCTAATGAGATTCATTGGGCATCCCAAAGGCACTTTTGTCTAGCCCACATGGGTTGTATGCTATAAATTGTGGATTCATCCAATTAGAGGAGAATTGAAGGGATAATCTAACTAGGGCTCCGCTCCTCTCCGCACCACTAGTGACGAAGTGAAAGGCCATAAAATTCAATAAAATGTGAAAGGCTAGGTTACTTCACATAAATGGTCTATGGTGGCGGAATGAAAAAGTCATGGGACCATCCAAGGATGTGAAAGGCTAGGTAACATCATAGAAAGACCATCCAAGGAGACCATAGAAAGACCATAGAAAGACCATCCAAGGAGACCATCCAAGGAGACCATAGAAAGACCATAGAAAGACCATCCAAGGAGACCATCCAAGGATGTGAAAGGCTAGGTAACATCATAGAAAACCTTGTCCTAGAACTATTGACTGCTAGCTCGGTGCTCGCGGGCTCACTTACAAACTCTACAACCGTCGGAAAGCGACAAATGGAACCTGTAATCGTCAATACCATTTTCCTAAACCAACTCCTACCAACGGTTGTCTCTGGAATTTAGCCAAAATCTCTTGCTTTCTTTCAATACCCCACCCATTACAAGGTCTCTAAGAAAATGCTAATGCATTGAACATCTTATCAAATTGTAGCATGCATCTTGTTAACTACCTCATCTTGAGGATGGTAAAAAATGTCACATCATTTCAGCTTTTTTTTTTTGGGTTTTGAGAGCCCATCAAAGCAATGTTGTCCAAATTTTTCAGGGCCTGAAATTTCAAAATCTCAACTTCATTTGCTATAATCTTGACATCCGTACGGTCAAATGTTTTGAAATTTTTAGGGATGGTTTATAAAGCCTAGGAGTACAAGATCCTACGGTTGGAATTTTAAAAAATGGTTTTAGAAAGCATTCAGAGATCATCAGCGAAAATCTTCAAAAATCTCTAAAATGAGGCAGTTTTGGGTGGGGGACCCCCTCGAGCGTTTAGGGGTTAAGGGTTAACTCCTAAAAGGACTAAGAAGTTCGAATTGGACTTATGTTTGTCTTCAACAATTTTGAATGGATCCTATGTAAAATTATTTTTGTTCAATTTTTTTTTTTTTTGAACCAACCCATACAATGTCTTTCATGTACTCTATTGATATAAAATTTTGTCCCATTTGAATTATATTTTTCACCATAGGGATAGTTGATTTTGTGATTTTAAAATCATGAATCCATGGTCCTTTAGAGATGAACCCTCCTCTGCCTAAATACACTCAAAATTCTCTTATATCGCTCATTTGGTAACCAACCTACATCAGTTCAGAACTTGACAAGTGGAAAAGTGTCCAATCACAAGTGTTAGAGTGCGAGTTTACTTCCTATGCGGTTCCTGCATGTTGCCTCCGCAATCCACGAGACTCTTGCCAAAACAATTGCCTTCCTCTTGCAAATTGAAATTGCAGGACTCTACTACTACCCTTTAAAGAGAGTAGGGCCACGTCCTTACTCGAATAAAAGCTTGTCACAAAATTTTGTTCCAGAAGTGCGCGCAGGAGCTCGAACAAATGACACCCCCCCTCCTCTATTAGCAAATATTCTCTACAAATAGAGACTGGAATATGATATTCGACATTCAAGGCAATACAAACTACAAAGATGTACTTCCTTAACTCCTAAAGGACCAACCATCCATATTTTGGATGGTTTTTGGTCAAAGGCCCACTATTATTCAAGTGTTTTGGTCGTGTTGCACTTGGTGTTTGCATAGGAATACCATTTGTATTATGTGAATTTTGGAACTAACCGTGTCATTGCCACGTAAACTTAGTTTCCAATTGTAATTAGGTGTGGTCCCATTGCAAAAGGGTGTTGGCTCCCATTGCTCTATCATGCTAAGAGCATCCACACTCATGCACGCTAAAAATTAATTGTCAGTATGGTCAGACTTTCAAATCACATTTTTTGAAAGTCTGACCATACTGATAATTGAGTTTTTCTTCAAACTTCCGTAGTAATGTGTTATATGTCGCACACTACAACTTTTGCATATTCACTTTTGGACTTTGCCCATTGACGCTCTTGGTATGGTTGTTTGAATGAAAAAGTTTCAAATCAATACTCACTTTTGTCCATCACTATATACATATATATACGTTTATTTATTTTTGTATAAAAACATTTTTTTACAAAGAATTTAAGGGCTGGAATTTCCAAAGAATTTATACAATGGGCCCAACTCTTGGACCCAATGCCTTATACTAGGGAAAAATGGGCTCCATTCTAATTTTATTATATTAAGTACTTTAGGCCGGTCCTAAGGCTAATATAGACTAAAATATTGATGAATTGGGCCCAAGAACAAATGAACGAGCCAGACTCCCTAGTGTAAAACAACCCTTATGTGTGAAGACAATGGTTTATTGGTTTGAGGAGTTTACATTTGTCCACATCGTGCTCAAATTTGCAAAATAACAATATCATTTTCTAATTCATAGTAGTATGTATTTAACCCCTAAACATACCAAGGTGTCCCTGGAAGTGACGATTTGAGAAAAATCATCATAAAGTACTTTTAGAAGAATATTTTGGAACTGATGTACAAATGAAATTTCTAGATTTTGAATTTTAGATTCCATCCATACAGTTCCATTCACCAATACTATCATTAATATTTAATTATAAAATTTGAAAGTTAAAATTTAGAATTCTTTCTAAATTTGATTACAAACAAAATCTTAATATTTTTTGAGTAAAATGTGTTGGAACGAATTTGAAATGAGATACTCTTAAACCTTGGGGAAGTCACTTAGTATGAATTTTGGGATATATGAGCGAACATAGGGTATTTAATGGGGGGCTATGAAATAATTGTACTATTTCTAGTATATTTAGGGTACATGCTTGATATTTTCTAAGAATATTCTCAAATTAGTTTAAAACACCCTATATTACTTTTAAAATTATAATATTTTTATCTCAAATGAATAAAATACACCCTATTTTTGTTCTCTCATGGTTATCTAAAATTTTGACAATGACTTCCCTGGATCTTAAATGTGGTGATTCTTTGAAATTTTTGTGTTCCTTAAATCTATGACCTCATTTTTGCAAGGCCACTTTTGAACTGCAATCAATGCAATTTTGGCTTGGTCACCAACTTGACATACTTCTACATTTGTATTTTTAGAAAAATACGTACTTATGTATTACTAAATCCAACCATTAGATAGAAAAACAACTTGGTGAAGTATCTCAAATTGGATGACTTTCATCCAAACATTGATGAGAACATAGGATGAATTTGAATCTATTAGTCATTTAGAAACTAAACGCTGTGACATTTAGGGGTTAAAGATATCCTCCTTTTTTCTCTAGACACATGATCAGAGAATCCATAGGCCATCAAATCCCTAGTCCATCAAGGGAACTTTCGCCCCTTCAATTTTGAATGAAAAATGGTACTTCCTCTGTCTTGCAAAAAGACCATGACATCAACTTAAATTTTGTTCCAAAATAAAACCATGATTTCCAATTGTACTCATTCACCGCCGACAAATAATCTTCGCGCATGCTTAACAATTGCTTTAAGGCATTGCAAACAATCTAGCACCTTAATCCATGGATTTTGATCATGCTAATCATGGGATTTGATCATACTGATCATGGATTATTGTCATGGATTATGGTCATGTATACACTTTCTGGTAGTCAAAATACTCCCTTTGTACTCAATTAATCCATAGATTTGCATCACAGTCAACATACTCCCTCTGTAATATTTGGATTAAGCTTAATCCATAAATTTCAGCAAACACAACACTTAATCCATGGATTTCAGTGAAAACAAGATCTTTTTGTGGGACAGAGTAATGACTAACAATGACGTTTTATTCATCAAGTACAGAAATCCGTCACAATCACTGTGTTGGACATATACTCATAATATGTTCTAATGTACTCTCTCTGTTCCAAAATAAAAGCCCGTGGGAACAATGCTTCCAGTTCTGGAAGGTGCATTCTATTTTGGACAGAGGAAGTACTACAGTTGTGCATTAGAATATGACAACAAGGTGGAGAACATGAAAATTTTGCAGACGAAGTGCAAGATTCACTTCTTCAATAAAACATTGTCCAATAATCTTGCTAAACCGTTTACGTGATCCAGAGCTGAGTAATAAATCAAGAATCTTAGAACCTTGAATTGATGCCAACATAACGTTTTGTACGTTTCAGTTCATACCGGCATCAACTTCCTCAAGTATGAGATCATCAACGATGTCAAGGTGAGGAACTTACTGCAGGGGATATAGGAGGGAGAAGTTCGGTGTTTCGCTCCATAATACTACATGTGAAAGCCTGGAGAAAACAAAGATCAACGGTGATATCACTCTGCACCTTTAATCCGTATAACCTAGGCAACAACAAAATCATTACATTAAGCAGTGTTTCAAGAACCTAATCCTGGAAAACACATCAAAAGTGCACCACAGTCCAACTAGCAGTGATATGCGTTATTAACCTGATTGCCTTAATCGAGCATTCCTATGCACGTTCAAATGGATACAAATGTACCAAGTAAATTTCATGACTGCGAAAACCCAGAACTGAACTCAAGACCAGGTTTCATTATGACAAATGCAGAGGAACTAAATTGTTACATAGGAATTTAGGACCTCACTGATTTTTAAGGATTTTCGTGCGACATTTGATATTTCATGGGTTCGTATATTTTTTGCATGGATTTCGCGCTAATTCTGCACTGAATTTGCACGGCTTCTACATTCACTCTTTTAGTTGTCTAACAAAGTGCAGAATCCATGCGGAATTAGCATGAAATCCGTGCAAAATCCGTGCAAAAAATATACAAACCCATGAAATATCGAATGTCGCACGAAAACCGTTAAAAATCAATGAGGTCCTAAATTCCTAATGTACTTGCCACAACATATCGGCGCCACCAGTCAATGCTTGATTTCTAAAGTACCCGCTAAAGTACTAAGAGTGAGGTACTTTAGGAGAGTTTTTTCTGGATGTAAGAAAGCTCCATACCCGTTTCTGTGCAGATGATGCCTTGATATCCCTAGGTGAAAGTGGTTCAGAAGAGGATGTTTTTGCGACGTTGTCCGCCTCGGAAAACTTAACCTGCCTTTGTTCATTGGTTCTGGCAGCGGGAAAATCAACACTTGGCTTCTGCCTTGGGCTTAGAGTTCCTAGTCCCCTGGCTTGGACTTGGCTCTGCAAAATGCTGCTCTGAAATTCCTGCCCTCCAACCTCTGACAAGCGCATTGCGCTTCTGTTGAGGAATGTATTTCACAGGGGTCTCAAACATTTTTGCCGGGGTAAAAAGTGGATGGTTTGGCCCCATTTTTTACCCCATTTAGCACTGTGTCCAAAAGTGTAGATTGGGAGTCGGGGGTCAAAATTTGACTCCCTTTCTAGAACCTTTACCGGGGTAAAACATGATTCACCAGGGTAAAACCATGGTACTTTTGATGGGCATGGGGAAAAAAAAACTACCTTGGAGTAAAAATCCCTCATTTTTACCCCCACCCCAAGTTTGGCCCCGGGGTCAAACTGTGAGGGTTCCCTGTGTTTGCTGTTGTTCTATCATCTCCTTGCTATCTTCATCTTCTTCATCTACATCATCTTCATCTTCAGTCTTGTCCGAGTCATCAAGACGTGATCTCCTAAACGCTGCCCGAAAATCAGTCTGTGTCTCCTCTGAATCGTCAGCTTCCTCCTGGTCCTCAGCCATCTCTAACTTAATTCACCAAGTCCAGCCATGATTTGAGCATGTTCATCATCACTGTCCATTTCCTTGTCATCTGCAAAAGATTCAGCAACAATCCCAAAAGCTTCAGATGACTTGATTCTCAACCAGCAATGACACACCATTGCAAGGTAGTAAGTAATGAATAATTCTTGGAAAGACATCATACGTGATAGAGCTCCTTTTGAAAATGATCGCCAATATTAGTGTAAGAATTGGCACCGTGTATAATAATGGTATTTGCCATGTCATCACATAGGGATCACCCTGCAGCCACATAGGAATCCATCTATGAGACTAAAAGCGACCAAATCAATTGTTGGCATTTCATCATCGTTTGCTAAATTCTTTTCCGAATTGGGTACATTCAAATAGATTCTAAACTTGTTGTTTCTAGAAAACATAGGGTTAAATACTTCAAAAAGGAAATGAGACCAAGAAAAAACAAAACAAGCATATAGCAAGGCATTCGACGCTGTACCGCAGCCTCAACAGCCGTTTCCTTCGCAAAGGAGGCCTCAGCGTCGAGGTCCTTCATTCGCTCGAGATTTCAGCGGCTTGCTTGGCAGACCTCTCAGCATAGTAGCCCTCTCGCAGCAGGACCTGAGCTATGGCCAACACCATGCACATCCAACTACTCACTTTTATATTCACTTCATGGCCATTCACTTAACCCCCAAGCGTATAAAACGCCCAATATGGCCATCTGCATCACTGAACTTTACAACGGTGGCATTTTCTCATTTTACCTCGGTTTTCTGATTGCAATACATCATTTTAAAGCCCTTCTATCGTGACAAGATCAACTGTGTCGATCGTGTCAAACTGAAGTCATTTTCACACAAACAGATGATTTGCAGCAGGGGCTCCAATTTTCCTACACTGCACAAAATACACAGTGGACGCTTAGGGGTTCAGCTCCCAGTCCAAAGAACTGTAACCAGTTCTTGCGTCCATCAAACCCCTAAAGGACCAAGAAGCCCAAACTGTGCCTTGTGCCTCGTGTTTGTTTTAGTCATATGAGGACTTACTTTTGTTCATTTTTGGACCAGCACATGTAATGCTCTTTCCTCATTCTGGTGGTATGAAATTCAACTCCACCTGAATTATAGATTGTTCGCAATCAAATTGTTCATATTAAAACCATGAATAAATGCACCTGAAGAACCTAGAAGATGTAACGTACGACACAAAATATCGAAAACTATGGCTTTTCCATCAATTCAGTGGTTTGGGGCATGCATTATTCATGAGACAAGAGATTCAGATTCCATACCAGGAACTCATTTGTGTGAATCAGACGTCCTGGCATAAATGCTGCCTTTCCGAACGGTACCTACACTCCGGCAACCATTTAGACGGTCAACAGTGCAGCAAAACTAAAACACAGGTCATTATTAAAATCCTCAGTCTGGTAGAACTAAAGTATTAGAGCATCTTCAATGCAACACGGTAAAGCTCACTGCAAACCAAAACCTATCTTCTGACTGACCTAAAATTAGAAACTGAAATTACCATAATTAGAAGCGCAGTTAATATTACAGAAATTACACTTGAAGAAAAAAAAATTGTGAAATTGGGACGTAGGTGAAATGTCCCATTGAAAACAACACATTTTCAAAATTTAGAGTGAGTGCACCAAATCTTGCTTTAAAATGGAAAGATCCTCCCACACTCCCTCTAAATTTCAGAAATATAGAGGGAGTAAGGGAGGATCTTTCCATTTTAAAGCAAAATTAACCACACTCCCTCTAAATTTTGAAAATGTGGTGTTTTCAATGAGGGATTTCACCTACATCAAATTTTTACAATTTTTTTTTCTTGAGAAATATCTCACGTTTATTTAGATGCGCTTCTAATGATGGTAATTTTACTCTCTAATTTTAGGTCAGTCAAAAGATAGGTTTTGGTTTGCAGTGAGCTTTACCGTGTTGCATTGAAGATGCTCTTACATCATTATAACAGATTAAAGAAAACCATGACTAGATTGTAATGTGAATCAGAGTTGTAAAGAAAGCAATAACAATAGTACCGTAATTCTGTAAGAAACGAGGTCTGGGAGGTTGAGGAGAAGCTCGGTTAAGCTCGAGTAATCATTCTAGAACGTAAATCTAAGCACACCATAGAGCCCTTATTGTTTGTTGACCAAAATGATAAGCTATCTATAGTCTGCCTAAATTTAGGTTTTAAAATGACTACCGTGTCTAGAAATTATCGGAATTGGGTACAATATTGGTTTTGGGTGCTCCTACCTTAAGGACTGATTCTCAACACTAAACCCTTGAAGGGTTTAATGCTTCTCGGGCTTACATAAATAGAAATAAGATTGAATACTTTTTATGCAATGTATATTGGAATATTAGGGTTGTGAGCTTTAAAGTGCTCTAAAATACGCAATTCTAACAATTTTCAAGAACTATAAATTGGACTAGAAAGTAGAAGATAGCTCCCACACTTTCTTAATTGGAACCGTTTTCATTTGAAATTAGGAACTAGGTGAAAATCACCATTTGACTGAAAAATGATCAAACATGGCCCCACGGGGCTCCTTGTGCGCTTAGTTAACCCCTAATTGCCTAAGCGTCCATTTTTTGGACGATGTACAGATTTCATCCATAATTTCTCATCCGTCATGCATTTTTTGCAGTGTGGAATTTTTACTGTAGATTCTATGGGAAGTTAGCTTCATGCATATGTGATCCGATTAGAAAGGAGATGATTTGTGAAATTTTTATGCCTCATTTCATGTTGTAGTGATTCACCCAAAATTTTGAAGATTTCAGTGTAAAAGTGGTAAAAAATAAATAAACTCATAAAATTAAGAAACCAAAAAATCTCCAAAAATCACTACACTTAGAGTATTAAATTTCAACCAATCACAAAGAATTTCATCTGTAGATTGTCAATATCGTATTCGTAATTGAATTACAAAATAATTTTGAATTTCACGTTTCAAATTTTATACAAAATTATTGGTAATAGCAACCATAGATCTAACCGTATGGATAGAATCTAAAATTCATAACGTACAACTTTTATTCATATATCAAGTTCAAAATATCCCTCTAGGTTGCATTTTATAATCCATCTTTGCAAAATTGCCGAATTTGAAGAGGGCTTTAGGCATTTAGGGGTTAAAGGTTAAAAGCTACATTTTAAACATTGTTTTCATTAATCTAACACCTAAACACCCAAAGGAGGTCCCCCACCTAAAATTGCCTCATTTTGAACATTTACGTTGATGATCTTTGATTGCTTTGCAAAACCCTTTTTCACATTTCAACTGTAGGATCGTGTACTTCTAAGCCTTATAAACCATCCTTCAAAATTTCAAAGCATTTGATCACAAGGTTGCCAAGATAATAGCAAATGAAGTTGAAATTTTAAAATTGCAGGCCCTAAAAAATCCGGACAGCCTTGCTTTGATAGACTCTCAAACCCAAAAGAAAAAATTGAAATGATGTGCCGCTTTTGACCATCCTCAAGGTGAAATAGTTAACAAGATGCATGACTCTATTTGACAAGATGTTCAATTCATTAGCATTTTTTCAGAGACCTTGTAATGGATAGGGGCCGGGTATGAAGGGAAGTACGAGATTTTGGCTAAATTCAATGATTATCCCTTCAACTCTCCTCCAATTGAATGAGCCCATAACTCATGACATACAACCCATGTGGGTTGGAATCAGCTTCCTTTGAGGTGCCCAATGAATCTCATTGGCTTAAGTTTTTTGGCAAACCTACCCGAAGTGTTGAAAGTGCCTTTCAACATTGAAGTGTTTCACTTTGAAAAATTCCCCTAAATGGAGTTTTGATTGAATGTACATTATTCCAATTAGGTCGGAAAGAAGACTCGTTTACCTATGACATCGTATTGTTTTTTTGAAAAAAAGTTATTTTCTTGGGCCTGGGTAGCCCAAGAAAATGGACAGCGACCACAAAATGGTCTCTTGGGAACTTAGGGATTAAATGAACATACAATGTAAAAAGTATACGTGGCAAATAGTTATGATTATAATTTTGAATTGTGTATTTCATGGAATGGGCAATTGCCAATCCTCTAATTCTGCAGTTTTTGAAGTTAACGCTTTGAATTGAAGTGGATTGACAATCATCAACTTCTTTGTTGTGAAATTTTGCAAAACTAATTCTAAATTGCAAAATGGATGTGCATATTGCACGTCTAGTTTTAATGAAAGCAATATTTAAAATATTGAATAACACAAATTTTGTTCAAAGTCGTTCTTTGTGTACAATGAGGTAGATTGAGAGTCTAAGTTTTTTAATCAATCCGTTGCAAAAATGAAATCTTAATTTGGACCACCCTAAATTTACAAATAATCATTCCTCTTTCTGTCCCGCAAAAAGACCATGATATCAACTTAAATTATGTTTCAAAATAAAACCATGATTTCTAATTGTATTCAATCATTGCCGGAAATTAAGCTTCTCGAACACTTGACAAGTCCTTCAAGGCATTGCGAACAATGTTGGCAGCTTAACCCCTAATTGCCTAGAGCCCTCTCCAAATTCGGCAGTTTTGCAAAGATGCATTATAAAATGCAACCGAGAGGGATATTTTGAACTTGATATATGAATAAAAGTTGTACATTATGAATTTTAGATTCTATCCATACGGTTAGATCTATGGTTGCTATTACCAATAATTTTGTATAAAATTTGAAACGTGAAATTCAAAATTATTTTGTAATTCAATTACGAATAAGATATTGACAATCTACGGATGAAATTTTTTGTGATTGGTTGAAATTTAATACTCTAAGTGTAGTGATTTTTGGAGATTTTTTGGTTGCTTAATTTTATGAGTTGACTTTTTTTAGAGCACTTTTACACTGAAATCTTCAAAATTTTGGGTGAATCACTACAACATGAAACGAGGCACAAAAAAATTGCAAATCATCCCCTTTCTAATCAGATCACATATGCATAAAGCTAACTTCCCATAGAATCTACAGTAAGAATTCCACACTACAAAAAGTGCATGACGGATGAGAAATTTTGGATGAAATCTGTACATCGTCCAAAAAATGGACGCTTAGGCAGTTAGAGGTTAACCCCTAAACGCTCAAACGACCATTTTATGATTGCTGCCCGAATCTAATGGGCTGCCCGGAACAAAAAAAAAATTGAGAAAACATATATATTTTAATATACTAAATCAAGTATACTTTCCAACGCAATGTGAATTATGTCAATCTGAGTTAAACTCCATCTGGGAGAATTTTTCAAAGTGGATCACCTCAACATTGTCTTAGTGTTATAAAATTTGCTATTTGGGGAAAGTAATGATGTTCCTTCCATCATTTCTTTTGATTTTTTGAAGTTTACAATAAATAAACCAATTTTAATCAATCATGCTAAATTTTAAACTCTAAAAGTGAAAACCATAATTTATACAAATTTTCAAAGATTAATGCTTTTAATTTCATTAAAAAAAAATCTAAATCTATTTTTGGAAGTTTGACCGTACCTATAATTTGTAGAGATGATGCCCTACATTTCGTTTATTGAACCAAACTTCATCAACCATATGGAAGGCATATATTATATATAACAAATCTAAAATACAGATACGATTCAAAATTCAAAATTATATACAACTTTTGTTTCCACGTTGACTTCAAATTATTCCTCCAAAATTGTATTTGATAATGAATTATTACAAATCTCAAAAATGAAGAAATGAGTAGGATTCTTTAGTAATTTAAGTACCTTGGATGATAAATGACTTCTAAATGCATTAAACATATGATGATTATTGAATCAAATTTATATACAATATAACACCCAATTCGCCAATTTTGCACTTGGCCATATAATCATGCACTTGGCTACCACGTGCATTAAAAAATTTGTTTGAATTTTTTTCTAAAAAACAATGATTTTTGTCATTTTACAATCCCTTACATTGTAAAAAAATGATTATTTAATTTATTTTGTATCCTTATCTTTACCTTTTATTTTATCTTTATCTTTATCTTATATTTTCTTTTATTTTATCTTGTATTTTTTGCTTGTCTTCTTTCTTGTCTTCCTCTTGTCTTCCTTCTTCTTTTTCTTCTGGTCTTCCTTTTTCTTTTCTTCACCTTGCCATTTCTGGAGTTTAAACGTTAAGAAATTTAAAAAAAAAAAAAAACTAAAATCATGGAGCAGCCGATGGCTGAATCCAATACAGGCCAAAAATAAAATAAAATAAAATAAAAAATTATATATATATATATATAATTTTTTTTGACTTCCGGATTTTCCGGACAGAGAGGGTCCGCGCGCACGGACCCTACTCTAATTTTGACCTCCTTCCCTCCCCTTTCTCTCCCTCCTCCCCTTTCCTTCTTTTTCCCCTTTTTCCTATATAAACCCTCCCTCACTCTCTTTCCCTCACTCTCCCTCTCTCCTCCCTCTTCCTCCTTTATATTGAGGAGAAGGGAGAAGGGAGAGAGGGAGAAGGACAAGAGAGGAAAAGGGGAGGAAGGAGAGTGTGAGGGAGTGAGAGTGAGGGAGGGTTTATATAGGGGAGAAGGGGGAGTGAGAGTGAGGGAGGGTTTATATAGGGGAGAAGGGGGAGTGAGGGAGGGTCAAAATTAGAGTAGGGTTCGCGCGCGCGGACTGTCTCTGTCCGGAAAATCCGGAAGTCAAAAAAAAAAAAAAAAAAAAAAAAAAAAACCAAAAAATAATAATAATAATAAATTTTGGCCTGTATTGGATTCAGCCATCAGCTGCTCCTTGATTTTAGTTATTTTATTTTATTTTCTTAACGTTTAAGCTCCAAAAATGGCAAGACGAAGAAAAAAAAAAGGAAGACAAGAAGAAAAAGAAGAAAGAAGACAAGCAAAAAATACAAGATAAAATAAAAGAAAATATAAGATAAAGATAAAGATACAAAATAAATTAAATAATTGTTTCTTTACTACGTAGGGATTGTAGAAAGACACAAATCGCTGTTTTTTAGAAAAAGATTCAAACAATTTTTTTTAAAGCCAAATTTGCTCTGAAATGAGTGCACTTAGCCAAGTGCAAAATTAGGGAATTGGGTGTTATATGAGAAATTCTCAAAGAATTTGCAATTACAAATTGTGCAATTAGAGAGAATTGAATGTAGTACATTACAAAAGTATAAAAATTTAACAAAAAAATGAAATTAATCCATACATTTGACCATTGCATTTGTGAAAATGACACATATGAGTACAAAAAAAAACCACCCTGCTACAACCCACATTGGTAAAGTAACTTGTGAACCTTCCAAACGGTTCACAAACTACGGTAAAGTATTCACCGTAATATTTGTTGATTTCTCTACATTTCCAATATTTATTCTATGTATTTTCTTAGATTTGGATTATTGGTGATATTTTAGTAGAATATTTAGTATGTGGTTAGAGTTTTACCTTGAGATTGATTTATTGTGTGATTTGTGTGAATTTGTAGAATTTAGATTAGTTAATTGTCGCTATTGCAGTTTATTATGTGATTTGGTTTTTGTGATGTGTGATGTTATGTGGTTACTCCCGATGATGTTTAGAATGACCATTTATTTGGTGGTAGAAATTAGAATAATAATTTATTTTGTGGGTAGAATTTAGATCAAGCATGTGTTTTGATTTAGTTGAAATTAGAAGAAATAGTTTATTTGGTGTGTAGAATTTAGAACGAGTAGATGTTTGGATTGTAGAATTTAGGAGAAGTGGTCTGTGTGTGAGTAGAAATTTAGACCTATGGTTATATTTAGAATTATCTAGGGTTATAGGTAGGGTTAAATGGAAGTTAGAGTAGTAGTAGGATTTTGGATGAACGGATGTTTTGACGGATGAATTTTATAGATGAATGTAGTATTGCGACAAATGTTTCTCTGTCTCAAATTAATTTTTTGAGAGTTTTTTTTGTAGTTTTTGGGCTGAGATGGAGTGCTGATCAATTAGCACCAAAAGCTTTAGTTTAGAGAATTTGTTGATGAGGTTTAGGTTTTTAGCGTCAAGAGGAGAAGGAGATAAATACTAGGTGTTTTTTGAAAACATTGGTGTTTGTTGATTTTTGATGTTTTCGGATCTGGAGGAAAAACTTGACGATTGGAGGTGAAATTTGTATTAGCCTTGGTGTACTTGTAGAGATTTTTTTGGTGAGATCGGACGCTTGTGGAAGTTTTGGGTGTGATTGGAAGATTTTTGGTGAGCTTGGAGCGATTTGAGCGTTGGTTGGACTAGTTCTGTTTTGAGGAAGTGTGATTTTGGTTCAAATTGCGTGATCTGGTTGACAGATTGACAAACAGTTTGAGAGGAAGGTCGCAACAACTTGATTAGGCGGCGGCAATTTGAAGGTGATCTGGTGGAGTTGACGGCGTCCATTGCCATCGCTATCACCACTACGACTGCGAATAAGAAGACCAACGTGATCAGCAACGACCTCTAGTCGAGACGAACCATGCTAGGATCAAGACGACAATCGACCGCTATACCGGGATGATCGGGAGCAAAGGCTATAAAACATACACCATCACCATTGTCAAGGCGGAGCGGCAATCCTCATTTGTCTTCTTTTGTATGATAATACAAAGGGAAGACAATGATATCACGAAAGGAGGGTCTTCCCTTCCCTAGTTTTTGGCATTATTTGAGGTGACAATCACCTCAATCCTATCTTGTATGATCCTTGTGATTTGATTTGAAATCAATTGTGATTTTTATTGCAATTCATTGTGATCTTTGCAACTAGTGGTGTTATTTCTTTTTATCTTTCAATTTACAATTGTTTGAATGATTTGTTGTGAGTTTTGTATTTTTGTTTTGATTGTGGTATAAAATATGGTTAAAAATCCCAGTGCATGTTATAGCGCGGAAGCGCTACCGAAATTGCATCGTGATTTGCACAATTTTGTGTGAAGTAGGTTTATTTTGTGATTAGTGGTCAAATTGTACAAAAATTTAGGGTTTTGGGCATGATGCGGAAGCGCTGCTCAAATCCTCATAAAAAAACACAATATACATTCACATCTCCTTTTTTTTTACTTGTATCTTGTTTGTGGGTTATTGAGTAGCATGGTGTGGTATTTTTGTGTATGGTTGGGCGTATTTTGAATGTATGAGCACCAATTGTGTACCTTCATGTGTGTTGCCATTTTGATTCAAGGATCCAATTGACCCATTTATGCACTTAATTCACCTATTTTAACATTGGTGTAGGTACCAAAGTGGCCTAAACCAATTGCGGTTTATTGGTGGAGCATTTTATGATAATTATAGTATTTTAGGTTGTATATGTGCTGCCATTTTATTCGAGAGTGCAATTTACCCCTTTGCAATTTTTACCCATTTTGACCTTGTTTTAGGTACTATAGTTATTTATAACAATTGCGGGTGAATTAATCGAGTATTTCACGTTAATTGAGGATTTTAGGTTTATCTAGTGTGCTGTCATTTTTTGTGAGGGCCCATTTTGGCCCCCTTGTGCACTCCATTAGCCCATTCCGTCATTCTTTTTGACTATGAAATTCCCCTTATTGTTGTATTATTTTGCGATAGATTAGGAGTCCATTGCTTGGAGGTGCCTAGGTTTCTCAAACCCCCCTAAAACCATTTTTTATGACGCACTGACCGCTCATACGGTCAAAGTGCTCATATAACCACACCAACAAAAGTCTTTACATGGATACTATGACAATCTTTGATAATGACACTACAAGCAAACTGGTTGATTCTCACTGTTGTTTGAAACATTCCAGAATTGGTGAGTGCTTTTGGTCACATACGACAGAGAAAAGATTCATTTTCCTTGATTTCAGTCAGTGAATTCAAAGAGTTTGTTTGTAGTGTGAGTACATACAATTGGATTTGAGAATAAACATACCAATAACATCAAAACTTATATCTATTTTAGGTCATTTACCAAAAGCACTTTAAAACCTTATATCTTTTGCATATACGTTCAATTGCATTAGAATCTCCTTATAATTATCGATGACAATTTTAAATAACTTGTCCAATCACAATACACTCTAACACACAATATACTCAATTCTTAAAAGGTAGATCAGAAAGTCACTCAGGAAGGAGAGACTGCCACGTCATCGTCTTCCTCACTGCAATTTAGTATGTCCGAGAATATTAGACTGAGTTGCGCATTTACTGTTCCGTCTTACAAAAAGCGTGTTCACATGGCCGACCGCAGTTGCAGAGGACTTGCCCGCCCGGTCACCATCGCCACCGTCTTTGTAACTCCAACACAGTGAGCCATCCACTGACGCTTGTTCATTGAAAAACATGTGCACCTGCTCTGCTTTTCTTAACTTAACTTCCTCCTCTCACTGCTTCTTCTTCTTATTACCTTCCGTTTCCCGGCTATGGTGCACAAAAATCTCCTGGACTGTGGCTGGTTCTGGCTTTTATTGTGATTCGAGCGGCATTTTACGGGCAACTTAGGGCTAGCTTTTGGTGTGTGGGGATTTTTGTTTTTGGAGCGTGGAGCTGGAAAACCAGGGGAAGGAAGGGGGATGTCGTGGGCGGGACCGGACAACTTTCCTGCGACTTCCCTCGCCGACAATCTCGACAGTGAGTTTCCTGGCGTTTCTTTTGAATTCTACGTAGCATATGGTATTTTGCGGGAAATCGGATGAAATGTGAGTTTAAATTAGGTTTTGTTTATTTTCGTCCGATGATTTGGCAATGTAGCAATATGACATGAGGAATAATTCCGCCATCTGTAGTATTGGATGCGTTGTTATCTGCAGACCTATGGTGTAGATTTGACTATTCAATGGATTTTCGGATATAATCAACAAGCGCAATTAACGAGGCAGTGTTGCGTATCAATTAGGGTATGGTACATGGTGTCGTAAATGTCGAGGGCCGGTTGGTGAGAAATTAGTTATGCGTAGTAACTTCGGAAATGGCGAGAAGTAGTTGGAATCTAGGGTTTTGAGTAGCAAGGGGTGTACCAGTAATTGGTTTGAGCGAACAAGCAGGCGTAAGGCGTAAACTTAACTTGTTTGTTCTGTGAGATTTCTTTCTTCGGAAGGTGTTAGATTCTATCTGTTTTGGTAAGTCATTTTTGAGAAAGTTTTAACAGTTGATAGCTGACTGTCTGTTTGGGGAAGTGTTTATGTTTGAGTATGGTACATGGTGTCGTAAATGTCGAGGGACTGTAGGAGAGAAATTAGGTCTGCGTAGAAACTTAAATGGTCTTGGAAATGGCGATTAGTAGTTGGAATCTAGGGTTTTGAGCAGCAAGGGGTGTACCAGTAATTGGATTGAGTGAACAAGTAGGCGTAGACCTAACTTGTTGTCAAGCTCTGTTCTGTGAAATTTGCTTCTTCGGAAGGTATTAGATTCTATCTGATATTTGTAGGTCAATTAGGGTATGGTACATGGTGTTGTAAATGTCGAATGACCGGTAGGATTATGTGTAGTAACTTTAATGGTCTTGGAAATGGCGATTAGTAGTTGGAATCTAGGGTTTTGAGCAGCAAGGGGTGTACCAGTAATTGGTTTGAGTGAACAAGCAGGCGTAAGGCGTAAACCTAACTTGTTTGTTCTGTGAAATTTGTCTATTCGGAAGATGTTAGATTCTATCTGATATTGGTAGATCATTTTTGTGGGAGTGTTAACAGTTGAAAACTGACTGTCTGTTTGAGGAAGTGTTTATGTATGAAGGATTTCGTTGTAGGTTATCTCTATCTTAGTGCTTATGATGAGTTTGAGATTAGTTTGATCGGAAAGTTGAAAGATACGTGCTTTTAGTTTAGCCATTTCCAAGACCTACTGGCCTTTAGAGGTGCAGGGTGGTTTAATATTTGGCACAGCTTGTTACTGAGTAGCTCGAAGATTGTTTGGGTCTCGGCACATATAGAAGAGTTGTAGTCTAATTGCGTATTGATGTGGCGTTTTTGTATGTAAATGTCTTTCTGGCCACGAATCTTGCATGCGCCTTAATATTATTCTGGTGCGGATCAAAACTTGCAGAGAAGTTGCTAGTGATATTGCGGGATGGAAGGAAAATAATTGGCATACTCCGATCTTTTGATCAATTCGGTACGTATTTCCTACCTACGTATATATAGTGCATTTTTGTGTCCTCTTGTTATAAACACAGGTCATTGTAATGCTCAATCAAGAATCTTCGCCTTTTATCATTCATAAGCTATACGAGTATTGGAGCTATTCTGTAATCATTAACTGCAATCTATACTTTTCATCAAGCACAGAATGGGCCATGCTGATATTTGATGAAACAGCAAATGTAGTGTTGGAGGGAGCACTTGAAAGGATAACGGTCGGAGAGCTATATTGCGATCTTCCTCTGGGCCTGTATATTATCCGTGGAGAAAATGTCGTTCTCATTGGTGAATTGGTAAGCTTTCTTCTGAAGCTCTTTGGCATTTCTTAATATCCTCTTCATGCCTATGGCCAGTCCTAAGGGGCCGGAAAGGTGTGGATTACGCAGACTTTCACCCATCTTTTGCCAAGTAGAATATTGTACGGAAGAATTAGGATGGGTCAGAGATCACAAACAAGTCAACATCGTAAACTTAGAAATATACTTGTACCTATCTAGTTGAAATTGATACTATGAGGTTGCCCGTAGTCATTCTTTTGAGAAATCAGAGACTAGCTTTGAGTCAAGACTGAAAACCAGGGTCGACTTTTTGTTGACTTTTTAATTTAAGGGAGGCTTACGGCTTGTTTGCTTTCTGGTTGGGTGCCACAGGATCTTGAGAGGGAGGAGTTGCCATCCTTTATGGTGCTCGTCACTCCTGCCGAAATCAAGCAGGTAATCAAAATCATGCAGAGTCATTACATTGTTTGATCTATAGAACTGCTTTTGAGTAATTTGACACTTGTACTCAAGAATATTTAGCTATACCGAACAAGTAATGCAACGCGGGCCGACCTGTAACGCAACTCGTGTCCATGTCCTTCGCAATGTTTGAAAATATGAAATTGAACTGGATTGTGATCTACGTTGCTCAAAGGATAGGCCACACAGGGTTCACATCTTTTTTGGGGAAGGGAACTGTATCTTACATTTATCTTCTTGAGTTGTGTGCCTGTGGTGATAACCTCGTACCGGTCATAAAACCTCGTCTTGAATTTTTTAGCCCTGAAATTTTGTTGAAACTGTTACCGCGGCTTAGAAATGTTCTGCTGTTACAGGCACAGAAAGAAGAGAAAGATGCAACAGAGTTGAAGGGTTCGATGAGGAAGCGCATGGAGTTTCTGGATCTTGACTGAGCTATGGAATGATTTGAGGGACATGGAGACCCTAGTTTTCCACCTGTACGGATGGCTACCAATTTCTGTAGCCTCACAAAGCAAACAAAGGGGGGGAACACGCCCCGCCAGTGTGGCGAGTTTAAAGTGTCATGCTGGCCCGCACATTTTATCGCGGATCTGCGTTCCTAGTGGTGTATTCACCACAAAATTTACCCTCTAGGGTGCCCCCATCCTTATTCTAGTTTTCTTGTTCTGTTCTTCTAGTTGTGGACGACTTGGATGTCATCCATGCTCTTGTCAGAGTTTCTTCTGCCCACTATCAGTGAAATATCTATTGTGTCAGCTTCAGTACTTTTCCTGCGCCTATGTGTTGTTATTCTGAAGCCTTCTGCATTCTTAGACTCATTCTGATACACAGCTTCACGTACTGTATTTCCTGTATGTTTTTGTAACGTGTCTGTCCTCACAGGAACTCGAACATGAATCTAGGAACACGCATTGCACTATGATGTACATTTCGACCTTGTAAGGAGGTTCTGGACCTGCTTTTACCAGGCACACTAACTAAACAGTTATCTGAATCACAAGCGCTTCCTTCTTTTAATTGGCTTGTTGGCAACTAACTGCAAATGTATTCACTATTTGTAATATGTGGACACCAGTGTTTGGTTATCCTCTTCAAACGTGAAACAGGTACGTGGTGAACGAATATTGAACCCGCGGCCCAATGTTTTGTTCGACACCGTATTCTGTGCTTTGTAGCGACCTCAGTATCTCTACTTGGAATATGTTATGTAAACAATTTTTTTGTTTGCAACATAGAACTCAAACTGAGAAAGGTAGAAGTTAGCTACAGCTTGTGACTTGATTTTGCACATGCTCACACAGGTTTGTGACACTTTATACCTTGAGATTCATACATGTCTGCCAACCATAACTTTGATTGTGGTTACGGTCAACATGTTTTAGTCCTGCAGTCCTACTTAGACTTCACTGTAGTCAGATCCTCCAATAGTTCTTGCATCAAGTGCTCGTAAATCATCTTGTCGAGTTCTTCCATGACTTCAGCCATTTCAACCCATGTGGAGCCCTGAGATTTTAGATCTCTGTGCAGAATGTTTTGCACTGTTGTGCAGATATCTTCTGAAGCGGGGGAGGGGCAGATTTGCAGGTGGTTCCAGACTCTTTGGACCAGCGCCTGTTCATGCATGGACGGAGCCAGGTTCATTCCTATCTGTGCATATTTTCGTAATTCAAGCTCATGTCTCAACAGTTCTTCTACGAAGTCACAGAGGATACGTTTCTCAACAAGTTTATTGTTGTTTTTTTTGCCCTTAGACGTCCTTTTGAAAGAAATGCTCCCAGTATTCGCAGTCAGTCTGTATGGCGTCGTTAATTGTGTTCGGCTAACAACGTGCTGCAGGAGATTCTTGTCCACCCAACCTCCGTTTGTGATGCCTGAGGCGACTAAGAGATCACGTATGAACTCTCGTTCCTCCTCTCGGCTTTCCAAAACCCTGCCCCGGCGTGTGGACACGATCACGTCATTGTCGTGTGGGAGAAGGATTTCTGGTTTTTTCTCTCTCAATTGATTGCCGTCTTTATTGCAAGCCCAGCCCAGCAACAAATGGTTCCTCTCTGCAGCTGCTTTTGACGCTCTTGTAAGTTCGTGAAGAGTACGCGCTCCCCACTCATTCCAGCGGTGGGCACATTCCAACGCCTCCAATGCATCTGCAAGCTCACATGGAATTCTTTTTGTTAAAAGCTGTACTGATTAGTATTTGTCTGGTCAGTTTGAAACTACGTTCTGTATACGATTTTGGAAGTTCCTTGGATGGTTTCAAATATAACAAAAGTTGGGCCTCCCGTGTTTGCTATCATACCGTAGCTCATCCGGCTTGTGAATCAATGCTACTGCATCACTAGGAAGAGATTACCCTTGCTGTATTGATTAACCCCTAAAAACCCAAGAAACCCAAATTGGATCTCATGTTTTTATTTTGCAGTTTTGAGTAGGTCCTAAGGTAGAAGCACCAACTGTTAGGTACCAATTCCAGTCACCTATGTAAGCACCTGTTGCAACTTCTTGAGTTCCCAATCAAATTATCACAACCATTAGTTGTAGTAGTTTGGTGATCAATTATGAATGCCAAGTTAGTAAACTGATTCGACTAGAAATGAAAAACGAGTATTGGTTCCCCTACTAACATCAATAGTGGTCTATGGAGATTAAGTTTGAAAATTCAGAACAAAATCATACACTGTGACAAAATTGGGCTTGGTTATTAGAGTTATCCTTAAAGTCACCTTGTGTTTGAATAAGATATTGTGAATTTTGCATTAATGTACTCTTATTTGTTCACCCCAAATAGGTAAAAGGTAGGGAAGAGCTTAGTGGTCTCTCATTATTAGGTGTGTAAGAGCTTGGAGGTCTTCAAACTCATGGAAAACTAGTTTAGCCGTCTTTCTTGACGGCTAAACTAGTTTCCCTTGAGTTTAGAGACCACCAAGCTCTTACACACCTAATAATCATAGACCACCAAGCTTTTCCATACTTTTTAACTATTTGGGGTGAATAAATAAGAGTACATTAAAGCAAAATTCATGGTATCTTATTCAAACACAAGGTGACTTTAAGGATAACTCTATTAAACCCAAAGTTTTATGTGCTGCAGTTTTTTATCATTGAAAACCATTGCTCTAAATAGGTTGAAATCCTTAAACTGACAAGTATTGATGCCTTCACCTTATGTGGACTTCTTTTTGTTCAAATTTATTTTCTGTTTGACCAACACATGCAATGTTCTTCACCGGTTTTGGTGATAGAAAATTTGGTCTTATCTGAATTATTACTTTTTCACAATATGATCAAGTGAATTTGTCATTTTAAAACCATGAATCCTTGGTCCTTTAGTGGTGAAAGAATTTCAAATCGTGAAATGACTCATCTTCTCGATGCAATGTAGCTGGAACTCATGGTCAGCTTAAGAGGAGACGCACCGGAATTTGTTGCATACCTTGAAGGATGGCAGTGGTTCTGTTTGCTGTTGCAAGTGGGCTGTCCAGCTGGCTTCCTATTTGATTGCTCGCTCTTGTCGCTCCATTGCAATCTACGTCCTTCTGAAGTTCAACTTTCTTTCCTGGTAAATAGTGACTTGTTGGAGCCTGCGTACTGACACTTATCAGTTTGGTAACTCTTTTCGTGCTACTATTTGAGTTAACCAAAAAGAAGCGCATCTAACCTCCCTTTTTGGTCTACTTCTAACCTCTCTATTGAACTATACTTGGGTTGAATAGTGTCGTGTCATAGATTGTCCCCTTGTGGGTCATGGGCTTGGAGCTTTGGTGGAATGTGTGGGAGTCATAGCAAGGTGTGGAGAATAATGACAGTTGAGTTAACCGAAAACAAAAGAGGTTGCAACAGGAGTCAAACAAAGAGTCTTGTCACTAAAAATAAGATCCACTGTTACATATTCTCAGTGAATAGTAACTTGGTCTCGAATTGAATAGCAACTGAGGGTTAGGGGAACGTGTTCGCAACTGAGGGTCCTGCAGCTAAGATACTGTCAGGTGCTTGTTTTAGAGAATTTAGAAACTCGGCTTAGTCTCAGTTTTGAAGCTTTCTTCAACTCAAAACGAGTCTAACAATAGTTTGAGCTGAGTTTCCTCTTTGGGAGCTTCTTTTCGGTTAACTCTAGTGCCTTGTTTTAGATTGTCTCCCAACTCATCATAGACTAATTTTTGGTCTATTTATATTTTAATATGAACTCAAGAGGAATTCAACACGAGTTTGCCAAAACTTTCCTCTTTGGGCTGACTTTTCGGTTAACTCTATTAAGGCTATGATTGGAGGAGAAGAGTTTTGCTACAGGTTTTGTTGTGAGCCTGAGATATCAACTCAAGTCAACTCAACGGATATCAACTCAACGGTTATGCAGGTCTAGACGTTCTACTCGTAGCGAAGGGCTCTACAAGGCTGACCTGGAGGAGCTTTGATTTTCTAGAATTTGAACGCATAGATTATTTCACTAGTCTCTTCTCATAACAACAAAGCAGAGTCACTAAAGAAGAGCTTGACAAGGTTAGATTGGCCTTTCTTACCTTTGAGCACCTGTTTCTGGATTTCTGAATTCCGTCTTCATTCCTGCTGCTAACCAAGGGCTGGTCAGTTTTGCTGAGAATCACAATGGCCACTGGAGCGTTCACGTCTTGTTCTCTTTTTCTGGACCCGAGCTTTGCATCAAGGGCTCGTTGGGATTTCGCCCCCTCCATAAGACTGTTGCAGTTGAACTGTCTTCTTAACGTCATGAAGGCCGGCCTCGTCTCAAGCTTATTATTGATGGGAGCCTGAGATGATGTGCCTTCGTAAGTATACTGCCGATTTCGAATGTGGAAAAACGTGCTGCTGCATTCTGTTTCGATGGGTGTGAGAGGCTGAGATTTATGGTTGCCTTTGGAACTTCGTCTTAGAGTCTCACAGCCGACTGTCGTTCTCGCTTTAGAAGAACTCGTACTAGTTTCCGTCGTCTCAATACTCTTCCTGAATCTCCTGTATAATCCATATCGTAACTGTTCCGGCTGTCAGTCACTGGCAGGTACACAACGTACACTACAAATGGGCTTATGCTGTTGGGGTAAAGAATACAGAGGATTTTCAGTTTTGAAATTGGGCTATATGACAAGATGTGGAACTGTTATGAAACACAAGTTAAAGTTGGGTTCCAAAACTGTTCGATTTTACAGATTCTTACAAATTCACTTGATTGTCGTGATTTAAACCCTAAAGGACCAAGAAGCCCAAATTGGGCCTTCTTTAGCAGTCTTGAGTAGGTCTTTTGTGGACTTTCCTTGTTCAAAGTTCTTTGTTTCTTGACCAATACATGAATACAATGTTCTTCACTGATGTAAAATTTGGTTCCATCTGAATTCTGTTTTTCACAATGTGATCAATTGAATTAGTCATTTAAAAATGATGAATCTTGGTCCTTTAGGGGTTAAAGGAATGGGCACTGACTGGAGATTAGACAAGAAGCGTACCCGATTTCACTGCTGCTTTGAGAGGCTCGTGGTGGCGATTTGGACGGCCATGAATTCCCAGGTTCGTTTTCCAGGCGCTCCACTTTCCTAGTTGAAGAAGTAGCAGATTTTGCACTGCTATTGCGGGAAAGCTTCGCACTCTCCTGTCCCTGCTGTCTGCTTCGGTCGTTTCTGCTGCCCATATTCTGGTTCCAATATTTTGGAAATGCTTGACACTCGGAATTGACTGGAACGCCATGCCGGTGAAGTTTCGGAAGGTTAGGTGGGATTATGTGTCGTTGATTCAACCGGTCTTGTACCTTTCCGTCATCGGCCTTGTGCATCGATTTCCTTCGGTTGAAACGCATCCATCCCTTGACTTCCGTAGACTGGAAGTACTGCTTGGCTGTTTTTCTGAGATTTTGAAACTGCAGCTGCTCTAGCTGTTGCACTACGTCGCAATAGAGCGCTTCGAGTCTGTTTCTACTGTGTGGAGTCTTGCTATGACCCATCTTTTCCCGGTCCAAATGCTTCAATTCTCCTTCACGAAGTCCCCGTTGTCCCGGAAGCCATATATGTGAGCCTGTCTATGTTACAGGAGTGCCTGAGAATTTAAGTGGGGGACAAAAATTTCGAGCAACATCGACCTTCAAAGCTCTGAAACAGTTGACTCCCGGCATGCAGGTGGGACAACTTCGGAAGCTTCTATTCTGGACCGCGGGGGTTTGAAATTGATGTAACATCCAACACTGACACAAGATCACAGCCATCTGTCAGCAACTCCAAAAACAATCCGCATCAAGCTAGAATGAGCTGTCTATGCTTACAACGAGCAGTGGAGAATACAGAATGAACAGTGGCCTCTAGGAGCCAGGGTTGTTGAATAGAACATAACATTCAGTAGCTTGCAGTGGCCCCATAGGAGAATGTACAGCACATTCCACACCCAACAGGACCCTCATCAGTAGCTAATTGGACAGGTGGAAACCCAAGATGATGAGCAGAGTGCTACGGAATGTTATGAAGCTGCTAGAGGTTAACCGTGCTCCCATACCAGTGGCAGTTACAGCAATGCGTGAGCAGATTGAAGCAGCTGGTGATGGTGTAGACATAGAGTTGCATGCTATAGAGCTTCGCCTGTGACCATATCGGGGAGTCTAGATTATTTTAATCGTCCACGTTGGTACTATAATTTATATGGCTGCGGCTATACTAGCACAGTGACTGCAGCTGCTACTCGATCATTGCAGGAAAACACACTTGTTGTGCAGGTGATACTACAGTGCAACTACTCAATCAGGCATCTCGACGTAGGAAGGTGTGCAACAAACTCGGAGTCACTTCCATGAAGATTCTTCGTGAATAATTCTTCGCCGTTGCTGTCAATCCAACGCACTGGGGTTCTGGACGTGGCTGTCCCATATCCACGGTCTGTCTATCGCACCAGGTACTGTAGTGACGCTCAGGCTCTCCTCCATAATTGTACTCCCTAACGGATCAAACGTAATTGCAGTTGCTTTCCATTGATGGACCTTCAATTAGCAAACTGCACGGTGCTTTTGGCCTCTAGTTTTTTGAAGGGATCCATCTGATATCACTTCGATGTTGTAATCTTCAGGCTTTTGTGTAAGGAAAGCTCCCTGGAGAAATGGGGCTCCAGCGTTTGTCACTGTCAGCATGATATGATCTACACTGGATTTATACAACTTTGGCTTAGACCTGGCTTCATGTGAGAGTAACGTTTCATCTAGAATTTAACGTGTAGAAGCACGACACTTCTTGGGCTGCTGCCATGATTTAAGGAGTTGTCATGTAGGGGCCATTATTTCCGGCCTTGCAATGTGTAATGCGTGGAGCGTAGGTACACAAGTACACGTACAAATTAAACCTCACGGTTCTTGCTGGACGAGAGTATCCTAGCTTGGAGGATCTTCTACTTGCCTTGGCTTCTTCTCGTATCACTACAAGGAGAAGGCGTCGCTTTTCACTTGGTAGGTGAGTCAAAATGGCGTCACCTCGTAGTCACTGCCCAGGCGCTCAAGGCTTGGTGAGTACGATTCGTCACGTAGGACAAGTGTGTACAGTGAACCTCTGACACTGTTCTGAGTGAGAAGCGACGCCTTTGCTAGTAGTAGTGTATGGCAACTTGGTTTTGAATTGCGGTGACATCTACTTTCGTGTTTTGGCTTTGGTTATGGCTATGGGAAAGTGATGCAATTAGATTTACATTTTAACCCTTAAAGGACATGGCTTTCCTGATTCACACCCAAAACTTCTTTTAAACTCTATTTTAAGCATGATTCTCTTTTTAATTTATTTTGGTTCTATTCTAAAGAAGTATAGGTGTTTTAAATAAATTTATTTTTGCATTTAAAAAAGCCCATTTGGTTCCACGGAGTAGAAGTTATGAGCAAGATTCTCCCCAAAAAAGGAGGAAGCCTATGGGACTTATGGTATGTCCTTTAAGGGTTAACAAGCACTAAGGGTAGATCCTACTAGCATTGTCCCTAGAGGTATGGCTAGTCTAACAATAAAATTCCCAATCCATTGATTTTTACCAATTGTGGTGTTGAAACATCTTGAATTCATGTACATCGTTTAGTGTTGAAATAGTGCAAAAATTAGAATCAAAATAGTGTTGAATCAACTATGTTTAATCCTTAAAAGACAAGGGTTTTTCCTCATTTTTGAGCACCATATTCACAACTTTCCTTTCGTTTTTTTGAGAAATTTCTTTTTGTACATTATGAAACAAAATATGTAATTTATTACCTTGATTGATCAAATTAACAAAAAAGAATCATTGTTACAAAGTAGGTCATCAAAAATCTGCTCTTGAGACCATTTTTTGTTGGTTTTTCCTCAATTTGAATGACAAGATGCTTCTAAAATTAAAAATTAGAAATTTAAAAGACCAAAACAAAGAAATGTTTATTTGACACACTTTGAAAAAAAATATGATTGAAGAAACCTCATGGAATTATGCATAATCAATGTTTAGTTGACTTCAGGATGTGTAATTTGTTTGATGTGTATATCTCATTTAATATTGACTATTTTAAGAAATAAACAATTTCAATAGATGGGTTGGGAAATTTTAGAGGAGATGATTTTATTAATTTTCTTGCTAAAAACATCATTTTGGAGCTCAAAATATTCATCATTTTTTGACTCAAAAAATCCTATTAGGGCCTCCTCGTTCATTAACCCCTAACTGCCCAACCGTGCATATTTTGCATGACGTATGGATTTCATCCATGTTTTCTCATCCGTCATGCACTTTTTGCAGTGTGAATTTTTTACTGATTTTTTATGGGAAGTTAGTTTCATGCATGTGTGATCCAATTAGAAAGGGGGTGATTTGGGAAACTTTTATGCCTCATTTCATGTTGCAGTATTTCACCAAAAAAATTGATGGTTTAAGTCTAAAAGTGCTCTTGAAAAAGTCCTCATAAAATTAAGCAACCAAAAAATCTGCAAAAATCAATACACTTAGAGTATTACATTTTAACCCATCACAAAAAACTTCATCCACAAATTTATCAATATCTTATTCATAATCAAATTACAAAATAATTTTGAATTTTAAGTTTCAAATTTTATAGAAAAATATTGGTGATAGCAATCGCAGATCTTATTGTACGAGTAGAATCTAAAATTATAATGTACAACTTTTTTTCATACATCAAGTTCAAAGTATCCCTCTTAGTTGCAGTTAATAATTCATCTTTGCAAAAGCTGCCCAATCTGGACATGGCAAGGACGTTTAGGGGTTAAGCACAATACACAACAATACCATTTTAGCATTCTTTTTATGTTCTATTACCACACTAAATTGTGCAAAAAGAAATATTACAATAATGTTGTATTTAGACCATTAATTTGCATTGTTTCAACATTGAAATGATAGTAACAATATATATAAATTTGCATTGTTTCATCATTGTTTCTACACTACCGTAACCAATGTATAGATAGAAGTTTGTAATGTATGTGTTCATGAATTGAGTAAAAGTGACAAACCCTCTATCTTCAATGAACCCTTAAAAGTCAAACTAAGCCCGTGGGGCTTAGTTTTGTACGAATCTCCAAGAATACTTTTGATGTGGTTTACCATTTTTCGATTGATAAAGGCTAATTTGATTCAAAGAAGAGTGAATTGCGGATTGAGATTCTTTTATATCCCTCAAGAGATTGTTGTTACTTTATAATAAATTGTCGCTACCTTATACCCAATCTTTAGTTGGTTGTTGAAGGGGAAATTATTTTTAGAAAGAGTTAATTTTGACCAAAACTCATTCCATTCTAGCCAAAATATTCATCCATGTTGACATGTTTTCATTCATTTGAATAAATTCTTATTCAAATATGATGACTTCATCTGAAATGTAGATGAAAGTGCTACAATGTTTGTTTCACTGGTGCTACCTGTTCGAAAAATGAAAAATTGCAGAGAAACCCTAAACCCTAAATCCTAGGAAGCATGATGAGAATTAGAGAACATGTGGAAGACATGAGGTGAAATTGTTTCCATAGGAGGAGTCTATGATGGAGGTCATGATTCAATTGCCAAACAAAAAGGGGATCCAATCTTCCAAAGCACATCAGATTCATCAAAAAGAGTTCAAACGTTTTTGGTGATTTGACAGGTCATCATCATGTCCTTTTTCACATGCACTTCCCACATTTTCATGTCATGTGTGAGATTCCAACGGAATGCATGGGTTTCTTGAAATTTCATTGTCACTGTTAGATCATCTTCTACAGTAAGCACCTGTATAATTTTTAATTTTTGAAAATTATTAATTAAAAAATAATAATTTCCCATATATTAGAGAACATCCTTTAATTTTATTCACTTTAATTTTTTAATTTTCCAAATTTATTGCACAGATTGGATTCAAAATTTCAAATTCATCACTAAAGGCTGTCATCCGTTAACATTCAGTAGCCTTCATGCCCACTGCCTTTCCTTCATGCACTCTGCTCATCACCTTGAACCTCCACCTGTCCTCTTAGATACTAATGAAGAACTGGGGTGTGGAATATTCCACACCATCTATTGTAGAGCCAAAGCAAGGACAGTGCATGCTACTGAATGTTATGTCATTTAGGGATTCAATGGATCTTTAGACCATTGTGGCTGTTTATCATATTTGATCACAAAGACATTTCCATGTGAAATGTTGTTTCATTTGAGTTGTTTTTTAATTTTAACTTTGATTTTTATTTTTTCTTTTTGATTTTTCTTTTGGCTTTTAACCCTTAACCCCTAAACGTCCTCACCCCTGTCCAAATTGCACAATTTTGCAAAGATGCATTATAAAATGCAACTAAGAGGGATATTTTGAACTTGATATATGGATAAAAGTTGTACATTATGAATTTTAGATTCTATCCATACGGTTAGATTTGCAATTGCTATCACCAATATTTTTCTATAAAATTTGAAACTTGAAATTCAAAATTATTTTGTAATTTGATTACAAATAAGATATTGACAATTTGTGAATGAAATTTGTTGTGATGGGTTGAAATGCAATACTCTAAGTGTAGTGATTTTTGGAGATTTTTTGGTTGCTTAATTTTATGAGTTGTCTTTTTCAAGAGCACTTTTAGACTAAAATCTTCAAAATTTTGGGTGAAACACTCCAACATGAAATGAGACATAAAGTTTCACAAATCATCAACTTTCTAATCGGATCACATGTGCATGAAGCTAACTTCCTATAGAAAATTTAGTAAAAATTTCACACTGCAAAAAGTGCATGATGGATGAGAAAACGAAGTTCACTTCTGTACATCATGCAAAATATGCATGGTTGGGCAGTTAAGGGTTAAAGGTCCAAAGAGCCCTTTTTGACCAATATTATACACCAATATTCTATTGTATGGTTCCACACCTCCTATGGGTTTAAGATCAAAAGTGAAGTTAAAATTCACATCGACATGATTTGAATGAGCTATTAGAATGGAACTTTCTATTTACAGCAATATCAAATATACGCCAACGTATCTACTATCCCCATCAGCCCTTTAAGGGTTAAGCAAATAATTTTATACTACATCTTTATTTAATTGAAAATAGCTCAATTTTGAATCTTATGGGGGTGCACTTTGTAGTTATATCTATGACTTGTTCCCTGGAATGCAATTTTCTTTTCATCTGCTAAACAAAAGAATTTGATAAAAATTTTAACAAGTTTTTTTATAAAAAAATCCTCGATTTCCTGACCAGAAATACCCTCCAAGAATACGTTGAGTGGTCACCACGCATACGTATAAATACGATATGTATATAAATAAACAGTACCCGTACGTATTAGTGCACTAGGAGCCAAACCCTAACCCTAAAACCCTGTCTTGCTCGATCGCGAGACAGACAGTACTGATCGCAGTTACTGTCGCAGCAGGTCTTCCGTCGCCGAGCTAGCAACAATCGTAGCATCAATGGCAGCGCCCGGTCCGTCGGCCGGTCCGTCGCCGAGTAGCGAGGGGGAAGCGCCGTTGCGTCTGCCATCACCGGACGAGATCCGAGCTCAAGACATCTTCAACAATTGCGCTGTTCGCACCGCCGTCAGTGGCGTCATGGGTACAAAAGCTTCCTGAACTATCCGTAGAATTTCTGCTTACGATCTCTGCAAAAAAGATTTAGTCCAAATCGAAGCAGTGGTGATTCTGTTTCAATCCCTGTATTGATCAGTGCTGCAAAAATTTGCGAGTACAAAATTGAAGCAGTGGTGATTCTGTTTCAATAAGAGGCTGTCCTTTGGAAGGGAGAAGTTTTAGGGTTTTGTGTTTTGGTTATGTGTGGGGTTTACGAGACGCTGATCGCTTGAGGTTTGGACTCATTCAGATTTAGGTTTGAATTGTCATGGAAAAGGTCATGATAATCACGAGTCTGGAATTTTGAGTAGACTTGAAGAGAATCCCGAATTTCACTCGTTTTTTTGTTTCTTTGTTTCTTTGCGCCTGAGGGTCGTTTTTCTAACCTTTCGTGGTTATAAGGCAATTACATCCAAAGAAGTATCCGAGTATGGTTAGACTAAATTGGATACTGTATGAATTTTCGAAGTCCTGACTATTGGTGTACCTAAAATTGGCCCTAGACTAGCATGTTATCGATATCTATTTAGGTGAGGGTTGCAATTAAGTGTACTTATCTTAACCTGAATTTCATTGCAGGTGGTGGAATGGGAATTTTTATGGGAATGTTGTTTGGTGCTCTCGAAACTCCCATGCATGCAGAGACCATGACAGCTCGACAGAACTTCATGCATGCAGCTCGAACTATGAGTACAAAAAGTGTGCAGATGGCCAAGACTTTTTCTGTCATGGGTGCGATATTCGCAGGAACTGAATGTGTTTTCGAGAAGGTATGCTTCAACTAGTTAACTTTTCTTCTATCAATTCTTGGTTTGCAACAATCTGCACTTTGTACTTGGTTAACGTCTTCACTCTATCGTCTCTTCAAATTCCCCTGGTAGTGTTCTTAGAAATGTTAAGTGTCCTGGATCTTATACATACGATCGATCACATAGTCTTGGTAGTTTGGTTCTTTGTCTCTGTATTTGAATCTCGTAGCCCTCTCCTGTTGCTTTCATTGGCACATGGCAAAGGTCCAGAGTCATAACCTCATCTGTCCCTGTGATGTCAGAAAGCCATAGATCTCCAAGCTTCTGATGGTATAGGGTTTAGAGCCAAGTTCTATGGGTTTGAGAAGTTGCCCATAGAAGTAGGCAAGAGGAGGGGAAAAGTGGAACTTGGGTCATGAATTTGTGCACATTCCATGGACTTGCTTGAGGTGAAACATGAACAAATTTGATTGGTTAGGGAGAAGTTGCCATGCAGTCTTGGGCTTGAGAACCTCCATATTGCATGACAACTCCACCACTTTTTTCTCAAAAGCTCACTTGAAATGTGGAACTTGGTCCCCTGAAGTTCCAAAAAACTTGTTTTTTAGTGAGATACATCACCCATGGAACTTGGCTCTTAGTCTGGAGGAGAGGGTTATGTGCGATAGTCATCTCATGGCTTCTGGCTCTCGACCAGATATGTAGTACATATACATCTGAGTAGCATTGTTAGTTTACAGCTTGATTTTGCGAAGTTGATATCCATGATCCTTGTCTGAATTTGGATACTTATTTCTCCTGCAGATGAGGGCAAAACATGACAATACAAACACTGTACTAGCTGGCTGTGCAACAGGAGGAAGCATGTCAGCAAGAGGTTCGTTGTCTTCATTACTTCCCTTGGTACTTGTTTTCTAGTACCACCTCATGATGGTCTGTTTAAAAGCCGGGTGCTGTAACATCGGTCAGTGACGCATTGTTTTCCTGAACCTTTTTCAGTCAATATGGTGGTGTGGGCCTTTCTTGTGTGAAATTCCTTTGTAGTATTTGCAGCTTTGCCTGATTGGTGAATTTTATTTCTGACCAAACCTACCTTACTTGCCTGGTGCAGCTGGACCGCAGGCAGCTTGTCTCGGGTGTGCAGGCTTTGCGGCATTCTCTGTTGCCATTGAGAAGATTTTTGATAGGCATAATTAATTCCATTTTATGAATTTGAATATTTCATCACTGGACAGATTTCTATGCTTTGAGGGTGGTGTCTGCACGTTATCCTGGAAGCACTGAAAGCTTGGACATCAAATTTTGACTCTCTCCAAAGAGTGTATAGAGATTTTTTTTAACCGTTAGTTGCCTTAAGTTAGTCCATAGAGAACACAATTTTTTATTTTATCTCTACTTTTGAATTTTTACGAATTACTTTTAGCCATGTTTGCAGATGCAAATGTATTGCACTCAGTAAAGTAGGTATTTTCTACCGTACTGGTGGAGACACAATGATCTCGACATGTATGAGAAAATTAATGCAAGTCTAAAGAACATTCATATTACTTTATCCATGCACGTAACTCTTTACGTGATGGGGCTGGAAATACTCTAATTACTCTAATGGTGCTGGAAATACTCTAATTACAGGAAAGAAATAGTGAAGCAAATGAGAAACCCATGGCACTTGCCCAGGGCATAAATTTGACAAGCTGTGGTTCGCATAAGGTTCTTTAGCCCTTGCCAGGGTTCACCCTTTTGCTCTCACTGCACGAAAGTTAAAAAATTCAAAACATGTGATTCTTGAGGTGGGGCTACTGTGGACTTCCAACTCTCCATCCTCATTCTTTATCTAAAGAATTATGTGGCACGTTCAATATTCTAGAATCCGCTACAGTGATTCTCGTGCATCAATTCTTATTCCTAGGCACAGCTTGCTAGGGCTAAAGAACCTTATGTGTCTCAAGGCAAAATTATTGTCCGTGAAAAGTAGTTCTTTGAGAATCTTTTCCTATGTGAAAAGAGAAAATGGGCAATCTTCTCAATAAGAAAAGTTTTTTTTTTTTTTTTTTTTTTTTTTTCCCTTCATTTTGTCCTCTTTATGTTTTGTCCAAATTCCAATGATATGTAATTAGGGATTCCTCAGTCGAGACTTAACCCCTAAACGTCACAACATCCAGAAACCGGACGACTAACAGATTCAAACCCATCCTACGTTCTCATCAATGCTTGGATGAAAGTCATCCATTTTTTTGGAGATTCTTCACCAAGTTGTTGTCCTATCTAACGGTTGGATTTAGTCATACTTGATTACATATTAATCTCAAATTACAAATGTAGAAGTATGTCAAGTCATTGACCAAGCCAAAATTGCATTGACTGTAGTTCAAAAGTGGCCTTGCAAAAATGAGGTCATAGATTTAAGAAACACAAAAATTTCAAAGAATCATCACGTTTAAGAGTATCTCATTTCAAATTCATTCCAACAAAATTTACTAAGAATATTAAAATTTTGTTTGTAATCAAATTTAGAAGGAATTTTTAATTTTAACTTTCAAATTTTATAATTAAATATTGGTGATAGTATTAGTGAATCGAACCGTACAGATGGAATCTAAAATTCAAAATCTAGAACTTTCATTTGTATATCAATTCCAAAATATTCTTCTAAATAGTAGTTTATGATGTTTTTTTCTCAAATTATCAATTCCAGGGACACCCCGGTATGTTTAGGGGTTAAGGGCTGAGGCCTTGGCAACCTCTCGGAGTCTCATAGTATTAGACCTCGGTTTAGGGTTGATTTATTGAGCTTGATATCATTGTTCAAAATTCAAAAGATATTTGAACTTAAAACTAATGAGGGAGCAATTTTTTTTGTTGTTAGAGACATTTCGGATAATTTTATTAGTTGGTACAAAATTTTGAAACAAACATTCAAAAAGAATTACAATTTTTATTTTTTTAGAATAGAACCATACTTACATGGAAAACTTTGATTCATATCATTATCATTTGTGATGTGAAAGTTATAAGAATTCTTGATTTATTTATGAAAAAATAAGATTAAAAATTGGTTTTGAAAGGCAAATTTCACAATTTTCAAAAACAAAAAGGTCCCTAGGGTTAACATTGCCACGGTTAGCATTGAGATGTTTCAATTCTATGTTAGAACTATTAGAGATATTTGTAAACATTAGAAAGATTTGAGGTTTGCAAAGGGCCGTGAGAATAGCCAACACTCTCATGCACAAAAATGAATTAAAAAAACAATTAAAAATTAAAATTGATTAAAATTGATTAAAATTTAGAATCAAACCGTTATTAAATAATGATAATGAATTCAGATTTGATGTGGGAAAATTTTGGCCATGTCAAATTTGATTTTTTTAAAACTTCATATTTTAATGTTTTAATAATTTTAAATATTATTTTTGCATGGCATCTTTGGCCAAATTTACAGCCCTTTGGAGGCTTTAAATGTTTGTAAAGGTAAAAGGTGGATACACAGTTTGCTGGCCGGAGTTTGACGCCTTGAAATAGTATTTTCTGTACTTATCAGTCACAAGCCACGAAACACTTGCTTTGGATGAGCATGAGGGTTGGTGTAGGGGCACAATTAGATTCCTTCTTGGGAACTTGAGTGCGGTGTGGGGGAGCTTCTCTTGCATTGGTGCGGTGCAAGTTTCAAGCTAAAAAGCCAATTCTACCTTGTCTTTCTTGTTGAAGAAATGTTTTGCTCGACTTTACGGATAACTCTATTAACAATTAAATTTTTTCCTTTGATCATATACCTATTTTCACTAAAGAATGAAAATCAAGTTTTTTTTTGAGGAATTTTATTATTTTAGATTCCCAATTAAATTCTCCAACATAATAAACGAAAAAAAAAAAATGAATCCAAGAGATTATACATTTCAGTACTTTCATCTAGTAAATCATCTAAAATTTGGCAAGCTCATCAAAAATTTGGCAAACTCATCTTTAATTTTTTCACTTTTTGGGTTGACATTTGGTGAATTCATCCACAGAAAATTAAACGATCATGACGAACGATTTTTGTTGTCATAAAATGCAGGCACATAATGCTAAGTTGACCGGTAAACCCAGGCGTGTCAAGTTAAGAGGGAGGGTTATAACTTATAACCCATAACACTATTCAATGTGAGCCCAATGATGAGCCAAAAAAAAGTACAATGTAGAACATTCAAGAGTATTACTCAGCGTGATGTCTAAAACCTTCTAGTCCACAACTGTGTCCATAAGAAGAATTTACTAATCCATCAAGCGTTCATGCTGTTGCGAATCAAACAACACCATACCAGACTTGTTTTTGAATTTGGTGGCCCTCATAATTACTCTTCCAAGCTACATGTAAACAACAATTTGTGACCTGAAGGTTGAATGCATAAGTTACCTGCACATTAACAACGTGAAAGCATTAAGCATCACATACCTGAAAAAGAACAAAAAAAGAGAGGTTTCTTACTCCCATTCCTAAATCCCAAGAATAGACCGGTCCTCATGAATCAGTTTTTGTCCTGTACTATGGGAGCTCAAATCAACCCCTAAGAGTCCAGAATGGTCACCATGTTTTATTTTTTAACAGTTTTGAGTAGGTCCTATTTGGACTTCCTCTTGTTCGAAATTATTTGTTTTTTGACCAACACATGCAATGATCTTCACTAGTTTTGAATCAATTGAATGTCATTTTAAAACTGTGAATTCAGGGTTAAGCAGGGAAACAGAGTAAACAATTGTAGCACTCTGGATTCATTTCAGTAGTGTCTACATTCAAGTCTACGAATAAAATCATATTCTAATCCTCAAAAAAACCTCACCTGAATATAGCTGAAATCTGTCTTTTAAATGCGCCCAGAACAAGGCACGTACAACTGGTCCTCAAGAGCATGGAGACAATCTTAAAAACAATTTCTCGAACACGAGAATGCACGCCTTGGGCAGGAATTCTCAGAGGGTAACAGGGTATGCCAACAGAGTTGCACCATCGCAACATGGCACAAAAAGCAGCACAGTTGAATGATTTCTTGTAGTAATGGCTCGTTTAGAATCACCTGGGTTTTGGAGCCCAAGCCTGATCAGATATTTGATCACTACACCTTTCTCTTCAATGGCTGTGAGGGAGATCTGTAACATCTCCAAAATCTGAAGATATCTTCATTCTCTGAGCTCGTAAAAAGTAATCTGTTTAGAATTAGCGTGGCTCACAGTAATTGCGCCGAAAATTGTACAGAGACGTGGAATATAATGCCTAACCTTGAGCACCCCAATCCTGAAGCTTTCGGACCAGGTTTGTATAAGTCCGAGGGCTGAGCTTGAGGCCTCGTTTACTCATCTCCTCCAAAAGCTCAAAAGCAGCATCAATTTGACCTGCTCTTCCCAGCGCACTAATCAGGCTCGAGTAAGTGACGATGTCAGGTTTGCCTCCTCGTTCTTTCAGATCCTCAAAAGTGTTGTATGCTTTTTCTACCTTTCCCGCTTTCGCCAGTGCGTCAATGAGAGCGAGGTATGAGCTATTGCCAGGCCAAATACCGCGTTTATTTGCGAACTGGAGCAACTCGTAAGCTTGATTCACTTTGCCCCAACTGCTGAGGATTTCCAAACACTCGTCAAACTTGAGTGAATCGAATGCACAACCACTTTCAATGAGCTCTCTCAAAAGATCGCAGGCATCGTCCAACTCCTCGGATTTCGACAAGCCCGCGAGGACACAGTCGTATGTTGCAGCATCAGGCACAAGCCCACTCTGTTTCATTTCCCGGAAAACAGACCGCGCATCTTGGTACCGACCACCTCTGCTCAGTGAGTTGAGGTATGTGTTGTAAGTGATCACATCGGGTGTGCATCCTTTGCTCCTCATTTCTGCAAACAGTTGGGAAGCATCGTCCACTCGGCCCACCTTCCCAAAGATAGTAATCAGGGAACAGTATGTAAATGGGTCAGGCTGAATGCCAACACTTTCCATCTCCTCAAACAAAATACAAGCACTTTCCACTCTGGCACCTTTTCCCAAGACTGAGATCAAGGTACTGTAGGTCACAACATCCGGAGCACAGCCTTTCCGCTTCATCTGATCGAACAAACGACCTGCATCGTCCAAGCGACCGGCTTTGCCAAGCCCATTTATCAAAGTGTTATAAGTAATGGCATCAGGAAGAATGCCTTCCTTGTCCATTTTCTTCAGCACTTTGCACGCCTCATCCAGTTGGCTGGCTTTGATAAGACCTGTGATCAAACAGCTATAGGTCACCACATCCGGCTTACACGCGTTCCGCTTCATCTCGTCCAAAAGATTGTAAGCTTCAATCAAGTCACCAGTCTTCCCAAACCCAGCAATGAGGGCATTGTATGTGACAACGCCGGGTTTGACATCTCGCTGTTTCATTTCATCCAGAAGCTCCAGGGCGTCATCCACACGACCGACCTTGCAGAGCGCATCCATCAAGGCTGTGTACGTCATAGAGTCAGGCTTCCGGCCTTGCCGTTTCATGTCCACAAACAATTTGTAGGCTTTGCCAGCCTCACCATCTTTGCCTAAGCCTGTGACATGAAATGAAATGAATTGTTAACGTCCACTGAGAGGCCCGTGGCCCAAGGGACTAGCAAACGCGGAAATGAGGACCTCAGTGGCATGCTTTAAAAATTTACTGATTAGCTTGTGACAGTTAGATGTGAAAAATTCTTAAGGTTTTCCATTGTGTTATGTGTAAAAAGATCAAGATGTTTCGCTCTAATGTTATCATAGTAGGGGCAATGAAAGATGAAATGGGATTTGGTTTCGGCCTCACCTGTGATCAGCGAGCTGTACGTCATTACATCTGGCGAGCATCCACGCTGCTCCATCTCCTCAAGAAGCTCCAAAGCTTTTTGTGACCGCCCAGCTTTGCCTAACCCATATATGAGCGAGTTGTATGAGAAAGTGTCAGGGACACACCCTCTGTCCCGCATCTCCTCGAATAGAGTGAATGCCTGATTCAGTCGCCCTCCTTTGCCAAGACTACTAATCAAACAATTGTAGGTTCGAACATCCGGAGCACATCCGTGTTCCCTCATTTCTGTAAGAACCCGAAAGGCGGCATCAAATTGTCCAGCCTTGCCAAGGCAGTCAACTAGAGTGTTATACGTCCACAGATTCGGTTTACAGCTCTTGGCTTGCATTTCAGACATGACCTCCAGCGCAGCTTCCCATTTCCCAGCCCTGCCAAGTCCATTTATAAGACAACTGTATGACACAACATCTGGCGTCCATTTCGCTTCTTTCATCTCCTGAAACACAGCTTGTGCTTCTTCACAATGCCCACCCTTAGCAAGAGCGTTCAAGAGGCTGTTGTATGTAACTACATTCGGTGATGGTTGACCTTTTGACTTCATAGTGTTAAAGATCTTCTTCGCCTCCTCCCATTTTCCTGCCTTCCCAAACATGTCAATCACTGCATTGTACGCAACCACGTTCGGACTGAAGCCCCTGCGAATCATCTCCTCCAGAAAAAAAGCTGAAACACCAGCCTGCTTCTTTGAGTTTCGAAACCCATGAATTAGTAAACTGTAGGTGTATGCAGTGGGACTGCGGTTCAGGGCTAACATCCGTCGGTAAATCCGCACCGCTGTGTGGCGGTAGCCACCTTGAAGAAGCAACTCAATAAGAAGGTTGAAAATGTTGGGGTCAGGCTGACATCCCAAAGCCTGTGCAGTTTTGTATAGCTGGAGTGCTACCAAAGGCTGCCCTGCCTTGCCGAAGTTTAATAAGAGGACACGTAAACTTGCCAAGGACAACCTCACTCCTCGCCGTCGCATGTCTGAAAGTAACTCCTGTACAGATCCAAGGCTCTGTATGGAGGCAAGCCTTTGGATCATCATGTTGTATGTGTAGGCGTTGTGTATGTAACCAGGCTGCATCCCGACCCATGAAAAAAACTTGTATGCCGAATCGGGATCCTTTATGCGCCTTAACGAATCTTCCACGAGAAAAGGTGACAGTGCAATGCGAAGACTCCGAAGGGTTTCTCCCGTCCAATCCCCCTGGTCAAGAATTGATACCAATTTCTTAATATGCCCTACATCAAAATACACAGAAGATTGTCTTCTATCAGAACTTCTTAGAAGCAAGTACGTGAAACGCACACAAAACAACATAAGGCCCTAAACCCTAAAACCCTAAACCCTAAATTGCATATGGCCCTGCCCACACCATTGCTAAGGTTCATTACCTTAACAAACCTATTGTGTGCCTGCAATTACAAGGTAACTAATGGGGAGTTAGGCTTTCAAGTTAGCTACTTGCTTGATGTGGACAAATTCAGCACTTCAAACGATTGGTATAGGAACAGTTAGTTTACTTGTCCAAAAATTGGGGGCATTAAGCAACGCTAATTCTACCTCTTCAAAGACAAGTTCGGTCAAGTTGGAGCTACTCTAATGCATACAAGACAGCACAAAGATGTAAATGCAGACGAAAAAAATGGAAATGAATTTTACGGTTTAGGGTTTAGGGTTGATGATAAAAAGCCAATTCTCAGTGTTGGTGAATTACCGAAAGAGGCGTTTGCAGTGACATTATGCAAGGGAACCGATGCAGCAACCTTCGCTCGCGTCACCTGACCATCTCCTTCCCGCTTTTCCTCGGGCTTATCTTCAGAGACAATAAAATCATAAGCATCAATAAATTTCATAGCTGACACATTAGCCGCAGAGGTTGTCCCATAGTGCGGTCTCGATAGAAGCTCCAAGCCGTTGATGAGAGTTCGTCGCGAAGACCTGGACACCAAAGACTGTGCCATCGTCTTCTTCAGTGAACGACAAAGGCCTCATTCATTAATGAATCATCACGGGTGGGATGCGATCGCCTGGAAAAGGAAGAAAAAGAAACACAGAAATCGCATCATTTTGAATGTAGTGAAAAAAACCGTGCAACATTGATCGAATTGTGGTCCACACGAAATTGTGTTGCTGTAAAAGAAATTCTCAAAATTACAAAAGGGAAGAATGGCAGAATCCAATCGGGCAAAAATTTCCCCGAGCAAGTGAGCCACATGCCTGCGGATGTGAAACGCAATCGCCTTTCGTCAAATGCATTGTCGCCTCGCAGATTCCGGTGCTGTGACGGGGGTGTAGCTGCTGCAACAACGCAGACCAGGCAAGGTTCAGGGTTTAGGGTTTAGGCCTCCCATCACTCCTACTACAGTCTGGTAAACATTCTGTTTAGTGTGGTCCATACTAAATAGATATCATTACACTATTTGGGATTTGAGATGATGTCTTGTGGTGTGACTACAGTAGCTGGCTACACTCCTCATTCTATTTAGAGTACAATAGTGTAGATGGAGGGTAGGGTTGGCATTCCAAAAAATGCTGATATTCCTATTTTTGAACCTGATATAAGGTTGGATGTCCTAAAACCACCAACTTAAGAAATATGGCCTCATTTTAACAAGGTTATTTATGAGAAATATTTTTCGGTCATTTGGAAGAAGATTTCTCATAGAATGCACAAATTTTCGCAATTTAATTCCCAATATTCAAATTGATACAAATTTTTGAAGTGAAAAGAACTTCGTGACCCAAATCAAACCTTTACGTTTCCCCATGACCACACTATGTGGTACTAATTTTCACTCATAATTATACCCAAAACCACCAACTACTTCTTCGCAATGCTTGGCATGCCATTGGTTTACTTGAATAGTGAAATTGGTGGTTTTGAGTCTCAATTGTGGTGGCTCCAAGAAAACTCTACATGTCATAATTGGGGAAGGTGGTGGTTTTAGGACATCCAACCTTACCAGTCCAAACCTAAATTTTGCTAAACAAGAGGAGTCTAGTTAGTATCCACGAGCAATATACGAGTCCCTTGAATGCTCTGGCTAGCAAAAAGTCTTCCCAAGTCAAATCAGGACTCCCAATTTTTAACAAGAAATTTGAGGATACTAGTCATTAGTGGGAATGCTCTAAAGTTCAACATATAGAATATTTGAGAATATTTTGAGAGATTTTTTTTTCACCAAAAATTTTCAAAAGAAAAAAATTCAATAAATAATGGAGGCATTTATTTTTAGAGATTGTATTGCCAATCCTAGAGTACACTATTTCGTAACTATAATGCTAATTCAAACATCATGGATTAATGTACCTGATGATGAACACCATTGACTTGTTTTGGATTTTATATTGACCACTTGTAAGTCACTATTCACTACAAAAGCTACATGATGATGGTTCCAAGGTACAAATTTAAACAAGATAACTCATTTATTCTATCATACACTAATGTGACCTTATTGATTCAAAGATGATACTAAATAGAACGAAGTGTGTAGAAATTGTTGTCGTCCCCCCAAATTTTACAATGCTTTCATCAATTTAAAAGCAACATTATTCCAAAGGCAACACTAAATAGAATGAAGAGTGGAGTTTCACATCTACTAAACACCTAGGCTAAACACCAATCTAAAAGTTATTGAAAAGCAACAAAACGTACCCAAGACCGTAAGTCAGTGCAAAAGAAAAAGAAAAACCAATAAATAAATAAATAAAATAAAATAAAATAAAATAAAATCTCCTCTACTCCATAAAATGGTCTTCACTCCTAACCTTGGGATTTCTTCAATTGTTGAATTGAGTGTCACTTAACTCCTAAACGTCCAAATGTCCAAAAAGTGGACGATGTACAGTATCAAACATAGTTTTCTCATCCGTCATTGATTTCTTGCAGTGTGGATTTTTTACTATATATATTATGGGAAGTTAGCTTCATTCATATGCAATTCAATTAGAAAGGGGATTATTTGTGAAATTTTATACCTCATTTCATGTTGTAGTGATTCACCCAAAATTTCAAAGATTTCAATGTAAAAGTGCTCTTAAAAAAGTCAACTCATAAAATTAAGCAACCAAAAAATCTCCAAAAATCACTACACTTAGAGTATTACATTTCAACCAATCACAACAAATTTCATGTACAAATTGTCAATATCTTATTTGTAATCAAATTACAAAAGAAATTCAAATTCCAAATTTCAAATTTTATACAAAATATTGGTGACAGCAACCATAGATCTAACTATATGGATAAGATCTAAAATTTACAATGTACAACTTTTATTCATACATCAAGTGCAAAATGTCCCTTTGGATTGCATTTTATGATGCATCTTCGCAAAACTGCCGAATTTGGATTAGGGTGAGGACGTTTAGGGTCAATTTTGCAAGGGTCTCTTTTGAAATTCACTTAAAGTTCCCAAATTAACAAATTTTTATTAAAAAATTATAACGAATTTGGAATAATATGCACTATGAGATAGTATAATTTCCATTATTTGATTCTACTTATTTTGGAAAATCATTGTTAAGGTCTCACTTTTTGAATTAAAAATGAAACTTGACATATACCAATTTTTCCATTTAAAAAAAATCACAATAGCTAACATTGAAGATCCATACCATACAAATGGTTGTCAACTAACACAAGAACCTAGGAAAATTTGGATGGATGAAAAAATGTACGGGGTGTAGTCAAAAGAAGGCTTACAATCTTTTCATCGTCCATTATATGGATACAAGCGTGTCAAAGGGTTAAAGCTAAATTTAACTTGAAATTTTTGCACAATCATATTAATGTACTCCAAAGAAGAAGGCAAAAGAAGCATCGAAGCTCAATAGAACTTGAAAAACAAACCAAGCGCTTCAATAGATGCCTGTATAAAAAGAAGTTGTTACAACAGAGTGTATCAAAGTATCTCATAACATTCAGTAGCATGCACTGTCTCTGCCTTGGCTCTACAGTAGAATATTCCACATCCAACAGTACTTCATCAGTAGCTAAGTGGACAGGTAGAGGTTCAAGATGATGAGCAAAGTGCATGAAGGAAAGGCAATGGGCATGAAGGCTACTGAATGTTATGCTAATCAAGTCTTCTTCTTGTCACACGATTGATATGACCGAATACAAAAATGCAAGGATAAGAGCACATTCCACATAGCTTGAATTTGTTTGAGACCCTATACCAAGGTCCACAAGACAACACTACAAGGAAACTGGTCGCTTCTCACTACCATTTTGAGCCATTCGAGAGTTGGTGAGTGCTTTTTTGGTCACATAGGACAAAGGTTTCCTTGATTTCAATCTATGAAAAGCGACGGGTTTGCTTGTAGTGCAATGACATGGATTTGGGAACTACATCCTCCATAAAACTAAAGAAGAATAACTGAAAGGACATCTTTGAGTCTATTGGGGTAGTTCTACTAAGAACATTTCCACAAGCCTTTTTTTTATCTTCAAGTTTTTTTGAAAGCTGAGATCCCAGTTTGACTTCAGAAAACTTTCTACTAGCCAAAGTATTCATGGCTGATATTTTGCTTATGGATACCAAGCAGATTCTTCTTGGTTCGCAAACTCGAGGTTGAAGTTGCTAAACGAGATTTAAACCTCAACTGATAGGAATGCTGTTAGTGCGCTAACACAGGGTTAAACTTAGTTATAGTACTCAGAACATGCACATACTTCACATAAGCAAAATGATTCACATAACAACAGCCATCAATCAAAATTTCGGCAACCAGAAACGGGCAGGAGCAGTTTATGGAATGATCCATGCAGATGAGGAACTTCACTCACTCATTCATCTCTAATTTACAATGTTCACAGGTTTGTGCGAATACAACACGATTTATGCTATTTCGTAGGTTCATGTTATATTCACGTCTTACCATATGTTTGATGTAAAAAACAGTGTCATTATAATGTTTACTAAAAATGTATGGTTTATGTACTTTAATAGTATGAATATGATATCTGAAATGCACGACAACCACACTCGTAACGTTATTGATAGGTATTGTTTTTGCATTGATTTAGTACGTAGAATGCATGTAATATGTGCAAATATGACACTACCTCCGTACACACGAAAACAATGCAATAACTAGTGTTTTTTTACGTGGCAAGCCACATTTGAGATTGACTTGGATTGTTGATAAAGAAGAGCGGAAATTAAAGTACACGGATCTACAAGGGCAAATAACTGACGTGGACAGTCAGACGTGGCTGGCAGCGCCGAAGGAGCCTTGGCGGATGGACTGAATGACGAGGTAGCCATTCAAGCCGCCGATGATGACGGCGATGGTCCACGCGCAGATCCTGGCAACCCAACAATTGACAAACCCGCCCATCTTGTCGCGCGAGCTCGTGAAATGCACCAGCGGCACCACGGCGAAGATCAACGTGAACGACAAGATGACTTGACTAAGGACGAGCAATTTCCCAGCTCCGCTGTCGCCGCCAATCGCTGCCACAATCGCTGCCGGCACAATCGCAATGGACCGCGTGATCAAGCGCCGCAGCCACGGCTTGATCCTCATGTTCAGAAACCCTTCCATCACCACTTGGCCAGCCAGCGTACCTGTGATTTCATATTCATTTTTTCAAGGGAGTCCCATCGGTGATTTGAAAATTGAAACTTGAAAAATTGAAAGCATTTTCTGGAGATTTACAATTTGTTTTACTACAAGTACATAGCTTTCTATAGAATCGTTGGCTATATATACCAATGATAAGGGAAGATTATGGCAAAAATTCACTACAGCATACCAATAATGGTGGAGTTTTGACCGCTGGCCAGCAATCCCACGCCAAACAGAATTCTTGCCGCGTTGTCGCCCAGCGCGGGCGCCAGAAGCTTGTACGCGTCGCTGATATTCACCACGTTGCGATTCGCGTTCGGGCCGTAATGAAACGCGGCCGCCGCGAGAATCAGAATGGACGCGTTCACGAAAAACGCCAGCATGAGTGATAGACAAGAATCCCAGGTACCGTACTTCACCGCCATCTTCTTCCCTTCTTTCGTCCGTGGGTACGCGCGCGTTTGAATGATGCTGGAATGGAGAAACAGCGAGTGCGGCATGCACGTCGCGCCGAGAATTCCAATCGCATTGAACAGAATCGCGGGGTTTGTGATGATTTCGGGTTTGGGGTACAGTCCAACTGCCACTTTGATCCATTCGGGTTTCACGGCGATGAGCTCGTAGACGAAGACGCCGGCGATGAGGAGGCAGAGCGTGAACACTACAACCTCCAAGCTTCGGAAACTTCTTGTACCAAACACTAGAATGAACATGGTGTCCACCGCGGTGATGAGTACGCCAGCCCACAGAGGAAGCCCGAACAGGAGGTTCATCGCCACCGCGGACCCGATGACCTCGGCCAAATCCGTTGCGGCTATGGCGATCTCCATCATGACCCAGAGCACATACACGACGGGTTTCGGATACGCGTCGCGGCACGCCTGCGCCAAGTCGCGGTCTGCGACAATGCCGAGCTTCAGAGACATGGACTGGAAGAAGATGGCGGTGAAATTAGAGAGGAGAATGACAGACAGAAGCGTGTAGCCGAACGCCGCGCCGCCGCTGAGATCCGTCGCCCAGTTTCCGGGATCCATGTACGCCACGCTCACCATGAAGCCCAGGCCCGCGAACGCAAACGCCTTCTTGTACCACGCGCCGTCCGCCGGGACTGCAATGGACGAGTTCACTTCTTGCAGGGACGCGACGTCGTTGGGGCGGCGCCACCCGGAAAGGAGAGCCTCCCTCTCCGGAGCCACAGAACTCGCGCTGCCCACGTTGGGCTCCTTCCTTTCGTCGTCCAGTCCCACGACCACCACATGCCCGGGCTCAATGTTGAACGTCTCCCGAGCTGGCGCGAGCACCACCACGTCGCCTGGCGGCGAGCTGCTGCCCGAAGCCCCCGCATTCACATTCTTCGTCATTCCTGCACACAGTCTAAACACGCAACGTCACACAAGACCTGTCAACACCACCCTGATCATTCTAAGAGCAAATCAATCGGAGGCATTGTTGCTAGAAGAAGAAGAACCCCGGTCCTCTTTCAAGACCGGCATGAATAAAGTGTGTTCGACCCACCCATGGTTCAGTGTCCACCGGACAAAGGACCAGTGGTGTAGGACTACTCCCCCTGGCATTGTTGCTACATAAGAGAACATTCGGCTAAAACTTTAGAACTCGCCAAAATTCACTACACAATGTATAATACCTTGATCTTGATAGCAGTAGTGAGTGCGCGTTGATGAAATCGAAAAGTAGTAACCTCCGTCGATCAAAACGCCATGTGGCTGACTCGTGGTTGCGCCCGTGCGTGGCGATGTCAGACAGTAGAGACAGGAAATGGGTTTGCGATCATCAATTCAATTCACGATCTGACCAGCGAGAGACTGCCGGCCTAGCACATGAAAACAGAAAGCGAGTACGTACGTCGAAGTCAGCGGAATCTTGCGCTAGAGAAGATAAGTCGATCACTGACTGGAGTGGCCAATCTGAAAGCCTCCTTTCGAGAGCGGCTGCGAGATGCTCACTCACACCACCTTCCTCGTCACTACAGTGGTGTAAAATCGAGAGTAAAATGTTCTCCAAACAAACATTAGACGGAGCTGTGTCAAAGTTACTGAAGCGCAAGCTGCGCGAGATGAAACTAGAGGATTAGTCTTGGCCTGGACAGTCGGATTGCCGGTAACGGATTGAGTGATCGCAGGGACAAGCAGCCATCGTGCGGCACAACAGGAAATGCGGTGCCAAGTCTTCGCTGTACGATTTACCAGCGGCTCCAGTACGGTCCTCGTTTGTCGATTGCGCGCGACAGGGCCGCGATGCTCGTCTCGTCGGGGTCCGTGCATAAATCTGACCACACTGAAATAGTGTAGTGCAGGGGGGCAGATAATAGTTTTATAAATAAATCCCGAAATTTTGGGAAATTTATTATTTGTATCGTTGAAGAAAAGAATCTTGAAGAATATTTATAAATATTTCATATGTCGATCCTTATCTTTTGTAATAATAATAATAATAAAAAATCGACAATAGAGTTAACCAAAAAGAAGAGAGAATACATGTTAGGTGAGGTGAGTCTGACCCGTATCTAAGGCAGCCAAGCAAACTGGCATGGTTTCCAAAGAATCCAAAATAGAAAAGAGGGTGAACTAGTTTTGCCGTCACAAAGGTGGCGAAATTGAGACTAAGGTGAGTTCATAGAGAGCCACGGCTTGGAAGCGATGTCCCAAATTCAATTTGAGATTAGATGGCTTTGACAACTTGGACTCACTTGCAAAGTTCATATCTAAAATTGAAGTTGGAGGGTGTTGGGTTCACTATTTGCTTTGATTTCGGCTACACTCAAAGATGACATAGACTCTGGTTTCCTGATATTTTAGGGGTCAGATTACCTGTTCCGATTTGGGTTAACTCAAATGTCGTTAAGAGCATCATCACCACTGTGTGTCTGTTTTTCACTTTGGCCGCACCAACGGGTTGTGAAGCCTGTCCTGCTCCTCAGCAGTCCCTACCGCGTTGGCACCAACGGCTAGTTTCTTTCCGGTCCCTTCAAATTTTGGCCCTTATCCAAGATGATAGAGTTTGTAAAATGTTCCTCTAAGCACCAAGTGACCGGATCTCAACTCTTCACTTGACATTTAGCATCTGAGTTTTCGGAGTATGACAAGATGACGCTCTGGATGTGAAGTGGGGCATCACAATAGAGAAATTCGCAAAGTAATTGGGTGAGCAATCCTGCTTTTGATACCCCATCCAGACTTGTGGAGAGAAACGAAAAGTATTGAAGAGTCCTCATATTTCCTCAAATAGCCTAGAAATAGTGAGCTTAGTTGAGGGGGCCAGTACATGAATAGTGAGCTTGGACCAATACGCGAATAGTGAGCTTGGACCTTCACATGTTTGGAATAGCAAGCTTCAGGCAATTCCCATGCAGTCCACATGGTGTTAGTGCCATTTCCATATGAAACTCAGTCACCTAACTTCAGTTTCCGAAAATAAATCTCATGTGACATTTGTTTTTAGATCAAAACATAGTTTATGTTTTTGGGATTCGCCGGGTCTTTACTGCTGACACAGGCCCAGAGACCAGAGTTTCTGCTACTTTACAAATTTCTCTAATATGTAAAATAATTGGCGTAGCTGGCCAAATCCGAGTGGGGCAAGCTAGCTCGCCTTGTCATCTCTTTCCACAAATAGACGCACCATGTTTCAGTACGAAGTCCTAGACTCCTAGAATTTTTATTTTTTATTTTTTTTATTTTTTATTTTTATCATAGTAAGTCAGCTCAAATGGGGCTCACATGTGGGTAGTCTCCAAATTATCCTATATCGATCCCTATTCCCTAACCAAAGTGTCTATTATCGAAGATAAATTTTTGATCCTTTATGTCCCGTTTTAGTTTATCAATAATTGCAATTTTGGAGGGTCTTCGTGCCTCTACCCTATTTTATGAAAATTGATAACACTAATTCCAGATTCAACTATATGCTTCAATTGAGAACCAAGTTGGCCCATGCCAAAGTGCAATACAATAGTTCCAACAACAAAACCGTCCTCACATACATGCGTGCACAGTCTATATTATAGAATACTACTTTGTCCCATAATAAGCTTCATGTACCCTAAATATAGAAGACTTAATTCAAGTGTTGTAGTCCAATGGTGTGGACCCTAAGTCAATAGGAGTAGTGGTTTGAGCAAACAAGAATATTAATGTGGGACAAATTGGAAAAGGCATTGAGGAAGCTAAATATGGGAGTAGTTATCATAAGGTGTTGATGGACTAAAAGGGTTGATGAAAATTTAGTTTTCATTGAGAAAAGATTTAACTTTTCAAAAGGGAATTATTCCAGCCACTCACTCTTTTCCTACTTTCCCACCTGCTTTCCTAGTAGAATCCCAATAATTTATGTATAGTAGGAAGTCCTCACCTGAGGGAATACCACTCAGGGAAATGCCCAGAGCGAGGACTTGCCCGAGGTCAAGGGTTTTTCCTATGCGGTATTTGCAAGGGTGAGGGCTTTTTACTACATAAAACAACGAGGGAATTTCGTTCCACTATTTTCCCTCTCACGAGGGCATTCTGCATTCCACTGTTTCTCCTAAAGGAATTTTGCTCCATGAGCTCCCTCATTTTGTATTGAAGAAAGGAATTTTTTTTCATTTTTCATAAAGTGCCAAAATGGTAATATCCCGGATAATATAAAATGTTATAGTGGTGCTCCATATTTCAACATTCATCCACATATTCAATAGAAAATATCACATATCTATAATTTTGTATAATTTTCATCCACAATCTAACGATTTCATCCAAGATTTTTTTAATTTGAATTTTAATAGCGAAAAACTTCATGGTTTTTGGCCATTTTTTAGCCAGATTATTTTTTTCTAGTGCAATCTGGCGATATTTTGTCCAAAAAAATCCCATGTATTGGAGCAAACCTTCCGAGTGTTTTAAGAGTTGTGGTAAGAGCATCTCCAACTATGCACAATAAAAGCAACTCGCTGAAATTACTCATCTATATTTTAAGAGCCCTTCAACTTAAAGTTTCCCACCCTCAAATGCTCTTCAAACATAAAAAGTGTACATTAAATAGTCAATGAACCAATTACAAGTAGAATGTGGAATATAGCCAACTAAACTTAAATTTGAAGTGTCATCTATCACACACGCTAGGCTAGAGGGTCAAGAGGCTTTCTCAAAGGGCCTTTAGAGCAAGAATCTAACACACTCGCCAAGAGTTGACACACTCCAAAAGTGGATGAAAAATGCTAAGGGCCCTTCCAAAAAGCTTCTTGATCCTCTATAATAACGTGTGTGAAAGATGACACTTCAAATCTAAGTTTAGTTGACTATATCTCACATTCTACTTGTAATTGGTCCATTGACTATTTGATGTACACTATTGATGTTTGAAGAGCATTTGTGGGTGGGGAACTTTACGTTGAAAGGCTCTTCAAACATAGATGAGTAATTTCAGTGTGTCGCTTTTAGCGTGCATGGTTGGAGACAATGTACGGGGAGATCTGACAGTTAATGTAAAAATAAGGTGAATGAAATTGCCAAATTACTGATTAAAACTCATAGCTCTTAGCATTTTTTCATCCGCTTTTGGAGTGTGTCAGACCGTTGGAGAGCCCCATTGAAGATGCTCGAAGCCAAGTATTTGCTTTGAAAACGAGGTCGTAGATGGATAGACTCATTCTTCACTTTCGCTGAAGGCACACCGACTACTATTCCTTCAAACATGCTCATAGGCTAACGTACTAAACCAGGACCTACAGTGCAGTACTGTACAGTACAGTTCACAACCGTAGTATGCACACCATAGCTTTTGAACAGTGCCCGGGAAGTTTTCAGGCATAGTCGGTCAAGATCCTAGTGATTTTAAATCCAACCGGTTACATGTTGACATCTTCCGATTTTGTTTTATTTATTTGAGGTATATTCTATAGATTCCTCTAAAATGATCGATAATTCTCCTGAAGTCTTGAACTTCAACTAGTTATTTATCAAACTCAACTGGTTCATCTGTAATTTATCACCGGTTCTTCCCGGGCGATGCTTTGGACGGGGAGTTTTTTTATTAAAAGGAAATGTGGAATTTTAGAGACAAAGACTGCAAAAATGAAGTTGGCAATAATGGATTCAAAAGAAGAAACAAACAAAGGATTAATATAAAGAGACAAAGGCGACTATGAAAATGTTGTTGAAATCCTTGTTTGTAGATTTTTGTGTTTGTTTTTCTTCTACAAAGATTTTTCTACATTTTTGTTTAATACAATCAACTGCTACTTTACATAAAATTGTGAAAGGTCAGATATATTTTTTGACATGAAACTAGTATCATGTTTGTACCAAATGTGCCCTTATGACGCATTCAATAAGTGTCTACATTGAATAGGGGTTTTAAGGGGACCAAAAAATTGAAGGAACTTATCCTTATAAAAATTACCTTATAGTAAACAAGATGTACAAGATGACTTTGCAGTAATTAAGTATCTTTGTAGCAATATTGACACGAAGGTACTGATACTTAAGGTGCCCTACTACTTAAGTTGCACTGATACTTAATGTGATTAAGTACTTCAGCAGTAATATGCAATAATATATTATTTGAAGGGTCGTGTGTTTTTTATACACCTAGATACAAAAACTGTCCTTTTGTTCCTTTGGACATGCACGACAGAGTATCTGACGTTACATAACACTGGTTCCAGATATGGGATTTGAGATGTTGTGTAACTTTGATTTCAGATGTGGTGATTTACATGTAAGATTTTATATCAAAAATAACATTGAATTGTCAGTTGGCATTCGAGATCTAGCGAAACTCTGGTTGCAGATGTGGCATTTTAGACCCGGCGTAACACTGTCTGATTGTCTAGAGTTGAAGATGTTCGTGAGGGCAGAGCTTCCAGCCGAGGTTGATATGAAACCCCCAAAATTTCTTCCAAAATCACGGAGATGCTTTTTGCATCAAGAGGGCCACACTTGATCTAGGCCATGAGGCCGAGAAAGGTGTGCTCTTCCCTACGAAACCTCGGTGCTATACACTCTCCAATCTGAGTTTGGGCGCCACAAACCATATGGGATATATGTCCAAAGGAATACCTTTTTTTCGAGACATTCCATAACACTGGTTTCAGATCTGGAAAATTTTGACAGTATCGGACGTTACATAACACTGGTTTCAGATATGGGATTTGAGATGTGGTATAACTTTGATTTTAGATCTGGCGATGTATATGTAAGATTTTATATCGAAAATAATACTAAATTGTCAGTTGGCATTCAAGATTTGGCGAAACGCTAGTTGCAGATGTGGCATTTCAGCTGGGGTTCATACAAAACCCCAAGATTTCTTCCAAAATCACGGAGATGCTTTTTGCATCAAAAGGGCCACACTTGATCTGAGCCATGAGGCCGAGAAAGGTGTGCTCTTTCCATCGAACCCTCGGTGCTATATATTCTCCACTGTGAGTTTGAGCGCCACAAACCATATGGGATAACCGGATGGTCTTGCACGACCCTAAACCGGATCTGGAATAACATTGATTTGAGATCTGGCGTACGTGGGTCGTATGTATACGGATTGTATCTGTAGAGAGTACACGTAGAGAGCGTATGGCGTCCGAATACGGGGGAGGGACGTTAGAGTCGAGATTCGGAAAATCCGGATCTTGAATAACATTGATTCTGGATCTAACACTGTAGATGTGGGCTAACACTGCGTCGGGCAGGAATCGAGCGGGCCAGAAAAAATAAAAATTACAGCTCACTGTTTACTCCCCCTCAACGTCAGATGGCGGCTGGGTAAAATGCCGGGACCCGCCTGAACCAAAAATAGGCTCCGGAAAACTAGGCAGTATGACATTTAACCCTTTAGTACCTAGGGTACTGTAGCAGACAGCTCTGGATTTCAGTGGGTTTTTCCACTGTGGTTGAGACTACCAAAAATAGAATGGGTTAAATTAGAAAGTAATTGTACAATTCTATTCTCAACTCGAGAGCACACATTTTATTAAAATTTGAGAATCATCCGATGGTGGGATCGGAAGATTATAGTATGTATTAGAACTGTATAATGCACGCTCAAAAACGAGATTTTGGGGGGGGTGTGTGACTTCAAAGTTAAATAGAATTTGAGGTAAATTTTCAAAAATAAAAGCAAAGAAGTTCAGCTATGCCCTATGTCAACACCTCTCCGTTGCAATCTTTCATATCAAAAATAGACTCACACATAATTATTGTGAGATTTATAAGTGAAAGTGACTTGTCCATGTACGGTTTAGGACAAAATTTTATACGTTGAAAATTGACAGGAGTGGGTACATTAGTCAAGATCGGATTACACACACTAATGGAAGATGAAGAAGAGAACACAATCCAAAAAAATAAAACAAGATAACAAACTTCCAAACACAAGAAATACTACACAATACATATGTTGTATTTGTAAGTATTTACTGTATTTTCAAGTATTTGCAGTATTTTTGCGTTCTGTTGATAGGTATTTTGATAGTTGTACAATTCCAAATTGAAAATTTCTTTTTCTGGAAGGTGCGTAATGTATGTGCGCAAATCTGAACTTCAAAACTGAAGTTCCAATTCTTCACGGATTCTCTGCTATTTGCATTTCGAACGGTGCAGTGACCATAATGTGGTCAGCTGGGCACTAAAGGGTTAAGCTTCTCTGAGACAATGCATGCTACTGAATGTTATGTGCCCCATTTGTCCTGATTGAAGACTGCGTCATTCTGTGCTATCCAAAGTGACCAAAGGGTGGATACTTTACAATTTTCCTCCCTATGTAGCAGGTGAGACACTGTCCTTGTACGGTAAACAGTACAATGTAGTACTGACACGCAACAGGCAAATTAAAAAACATTCTGAGATTGTTGATTAACTGATTATACATTCTTTTAGTAGGCTCTGTACTAACAAATCACAATACAAAATGCAACGCAAGCTTTTAATATGTTGAGGTGAGGATTGGCACTGACAGAGCATTGCAGAATCTCAGGGCAGCAACAACCGCCGGGAGTATCAATTACATCACACACTTTTGTCACAAATCTGAACAATGACTTCCCCTACGTAAGGAAAAGTTAAGTTGTCATGATAGACCAGGTTCATTGTCACCAAACTGAGCATCTGTGGCTCCGGGCCAAAAAGACAAGGACATAATGTGGAAACCTAGCAGTGAACAGGTACAAGTTGAACACAACAGTTCTGAGTCTCAGCCAGAGAAAGATCAACAAACTAGGAAGCAGACCCATACAGATAGATAGAAACTCTGGTCCTCTTTCGAGGCCGGCGTGAATAAAGTGTCTGTTCATCTTGACAATGAATCAGTGCCCACCGGACAGCAAGCTATTGGTGCAAGACTGGAAGCAAACCCACATTCCACGTGTTGAGACCCCGGCTTGCTCCCTTCCAAATGAGAGTTATCACACTGCTACATTTCAAATAAATTACACTCAACCCTCTAATGATAATGCCTCATGGATACCAGTACAAATGGAAGACGAAGAATAACTGTGGCCATGAAGGACCATCGCGAATGAAGAGTCTGTTGGGGGAAGGATACAAATGGACTTCTAAATGGACTTCTAAATGGACTTCTAAATGGACTTCTAAATGGACTTCTAAATGGACTTCTTCATGTGATCACAACTTCACATGTGTGCTGAGATATGTACACAGCATGACATATTATTTGGTTAGACAACGTGTACAACACATGTCCCATATGTCATTGAAGAGAGTTGAGTGTACATTTGAACAAAAAACCGTAATGTTTCAAAGACAAAAGAGGAAAAGAATGTGCACCGGCCGGGAATCGAACCCGGGTCTGTACCGTGGCAGGGTACTATTCTACCACTAGACCACCGGTGCGGGCGTTGACTGCAGGGTACCTCCTTGACCTCTCCAGGAGAGCATCCAGCCCAGAAGTCAACACTGCGGATGTGCTTAAGCTGAAGCAAACTTTGTATATTCATTTGACGACGGGGGTGGAATCTCGCAGAAAAGTACATTACCATGATGTCAGGTGTAACGAGTTTCAGGGTTAACCTTGGATTCATGGTTTTAAATGACCAATTCAATTGATCGTATTGTGAAAATCGTAATTCAAATGGCCGCAGTTTTCATATCACCACAACCAATCAAGAACATTGCATCTGTTGAATCCGAAAAGTTAATAAAACTGAAAAAGAAAAAGGTCCCATGTGACCTACTCAAAATTGGATGTTCTGGCATATTTTGGATTTTTGTAGTATGAGCTTCATGACTGTACAATTCATGTGACCAACATGTTGCACTTTCTCTACTTGAACTGCTTCAAATGAAGTTCTCACGGAGTGATATCCCACCGAAGCTCACACATGAAAAAACCCTCGACCTTCGATGCATATGCATCTACCAACCGGGAAGAAATATTGTTCTACTTATTTGCAGACACGTCACACCGCATGACGAGCTGATGATGATTCTCTCTAACTTCCTCACCATTGTCTACAATCAAAAGAACAAAATCCCGGTTTGCAAAGATATTTTCTGTGCATGGATGTGAATAAGCTTGTATTTTGCTTTCGGAGTAATTCAATTCCTTCAAGTCAGATTCGCTGCTCTCTCATTCGTACTCCCAAATAGCATATATAGGTTTGCAACCCAAGTAGCTGAATCGATAAAGCACAAACAGGTGGTCCTTGGCCATGGAGTAGGCTTTTTCATCAGCTTCGTCAAACAAGGTATAATCCGGGGTATTATCTCTCAGATCAAATAGCGTTTTTGTTGTGCAATCAAAAACGTATAGGACACCGGAACCTCTGAGCAATGTCTTGTCCATTCCATGGACAAAATTGAAGTCGATAATGCTCCATTTGCTACTTTGGAGCTGTAACAATGCGCAACAAGGGCTGCTTCAATCTTTTCACACATCACCAAGATCACCCTGTAACATTGTGTGTCATCTTCCACAACAATGACGATTTCAAGGTCATCATCAAGAGGAGGAAGGGTTTTAGTGCGGCCAAAATATGTAGTTCCAGGTTGGGTTCGTCGTTTTTTTTTTTTTTTTTTTGGCATTCCGTAAATTCTAGTCGTCATTAAAATGCAATAAAAAACAATTCTCAAAATATGAATTATAGGAATATGAAAAACTTTTGATAGAAATTATTTTGAAACAAAATTTTCATAGCATTTGGATCCAAATGTGTGTACAAAAAGGTGCGTTGTTACACCTTAGATGTGTAGAGAGGTTTTAAATGATTCCAAGAATATTCCAATATTTCAAAAGATTTCAAAAGATTCCATATTTAATATATTTAAACATTTTCCGTAATTATTGGATATAAATAATGATGTAGTAATGGCAAGTGCTTTACATATTGTACGTTTGCCTTTTGTGCAAAATCGTCGCCCTATCGTGAAAACACCCTTAACGGATTACATACTAGAATGGGAAAGGAGACTTTCACATTCCAAGAGGTGACAGAATATTTCCTTGGAACAAAGCAAACTAGTCCTCCATCACAAGCGCACATTGAGTTTCGATACCAAGAGCAGCCGTAATCATACTAGTCGTGAGTTTCAAGACGAGTTAAAGGTAGAGTAGCTAATTCAGCAAACGACCACTCTTTGACTTTGGTTTTAGAGCGTCCCACCTTAGAAGCCCAAAGAGTTGAGGTTGATTCTCTGCGCAGGCTTCTCTGCAACTGGAGGATTTACAAGCTTTGTTCCAATCCTTGGAATACTCACAAATCTTACTAATGCAAGACAACGGTAGTCTTGCAAGCACCAGTTCCACCACCTCATGGGGTAACTTCCGCCATAACCACCTCTCCAGTAGCTCTGGATGATGCTCAGGCACACACATGTTTGCACGTCACTTGCCTCTTCCATGCAGCTCTTTCCACCATTCTCAAATCATACGTGTTTTTACTAGGAGGCGAATTGTCAACTAAACAAGAATGCTGATTTGCAACCATTAGGTCTTGGAAGAAAGCATGATAGTTAGCTCCACTACACTCCTGCATTACAAGCAGCAATTTCTGTACTTCTGGTACCAACTTGATATCAACCTTCATATCTAACACTAACTTTTCCACCATCTCCTTCAAGGCACCAACAACAACGCAAAGATGATCCACGTTGGCGCTCATTTGAGGTTCATCAAAGCTACAATTAACAATCTCCAAAGCCTTTCCCGCATTCTGAAACTCCTCCAGACTGTTGATCAACCCACTCATTAAACCACAGAACGCCTGGCTGATTGTTAACAAAGCTCTACCATCTAGCTTTGTCCAAGTATCATCCATTGCATGACGGGCCACGGAATCAGAAGTCCCTTGCATGGTGGAAGATTTATAAGCCATGGACAAACACCACCATAAAGCCAACAAAACCCTAAACCCTAAACCTTAAACCCTGGCTCCAAAAAAATGAAGTTTAGACCCAGAGGAAAAGATGAAACAATATACAAAAGTATGGACGAGTAAAAGGTGGCAGGGTTTTCGTGACATGTAGTTGTGAGCTCTTAAAAACTCCATCACATGAGATCTTCGCTTCCTCTCCCTCTCCCCTCTCACTAAACAATGATAAATGTCAAATCTTGAAATGATCACGGGCACTAACACCTGCTTTAGTGTATGACCACCAGATCCTAATATAATCAAGGTGCATTTAGGCACGTGGCATTTCACATTTGGTTGTCGATGCCATGGCTTCCAAATTTTCAAAAAACTTGTATTGCAAATAAAATGACAATAAAATAATTTAGCACTGTTAGGATAAGCAAACTCCTAAAATCCCACACATCCTCCATATAATTCTCACAAGATTAAATTCTTTCGTACTAAGTTCTTTTCAAGGCTTTTTCTTATCTGTGACGTGTGCCATCACTAAGAATTAAATAGAAAAAGTTCTCAATTAAAAATTACATCAATTGTAGTAATTGTTAAGAATATAAAATAAAGGATATTCATGTATATTTGATTGGATACCAATGCTTTCATTCTTGAACTTAAGTTGTAAAAAGAACTATGCCAAAGAAGATGTCAAAGAATCGAAACAACTTCAATATCTTGATTCTTCCTTACTTTAGAAATTGGACCTAAGGTGCTCACAATTAACTCCTTTAAAGAATGTTATGTCCATATGGACAATTCTTTGACATTGAAATCGGGGATAGAAATAGGAATTGCAAAGATGGTTACATCGCTACACCAAAATGATTTAGTTCGGTCTATCATAAGGACATGCTATTTGACATCAATTGTAGTGGTAGCATTGTACCATTTGTGATGTGTAGTGGCATTGCTAGATCGGGCATACTAATTTTCTTGTTCGCCATGCTAAGTAACCATTTTGTTCCTCCCAAAACTTACAAAATTTACAAAATTTACAAAAATTCTTCCAACTCTCTTGGCTTACACCAAAACACCATAGCAATGGGCTCCATGACAATCTGCAAAAGGGTAGTGATCAGGGGCAATGACAGCTTCCGTGGTAATTATGAAGGGTGATGACGATTGGGGACCTCTGAACTTCAACTCCACAAAGTATGCACCAAATCCCTCCTGCAAAAAAAAGTGAGTTGCTTCAGAAAAAAAAAATGGAAATGAACCAAATCAAGTAACTTCTAAGAGATTCCACTTGAATCACTTCAAAACAGCTTTACTAGCATCTCTCGTCTCCAGAGCTTCATCATGGTTTTTAGTAAAATTAGGCTGTTTCAGACAACATCATATGATACAAAACGAGACCTCCATGTAATCACTGTGACCAGAGTTTCTTATGAAGGCATTTAAAGGTATCAAAATTCAAGAATGTCAACCATTGGTTACAAAAATATAGATGATGAAGCGAGATAGTAGAAAAATAGGATGAAAATAAATTCTATGTCCAAAATAAGGAGGAATGTATCAATATTCAGCTTCATCATAATATTTTATATTGCTACCCTAGCTTTTTCCAAAATATGGGAAAAAAAAACACCATTGGAAAACCTATCATGGAAAAGTTGCTGACTCTAATTTTACTGAAAACCCTGTTGTTGCCCTTGCTACTCAAATTCACAGATGGGTTGAGCTCACACCTTTGGCAAGGCCGCGGTGTCGGCACACGAGTAAGTTGCATTATTAAATGCGCTGAATGCATTAGTACAAAGCCTGTGAGGACTGAAGAGAATCGGTTGGAAACACATTCCAGCCACAATAATACTAGAACTGAGAAAACACAATCATTCAAATGTTAGAACGGCGAAAAAATCTCAGTGAATTCACTGGGAATCATCCAGTGGTAGCAGCACCCCATTCTGATAGTTAGAGCATGCGCACCCTACGCCTGCATGAGCCCTTGACTCTGGAAACTAGATGAAATATGCTTGTATTTAATGTTGTTTTTGCAAGGCACGGAAATATGAGCCATATAGTGACGTCTCTATAGTCCATCTATAGCTAATTCAAGGAAAGGCTCGGTATCCTAGATTGATGGACAATACTGATTACCCATGTGTAGTGACTATGATTGGTTCACGCCCTATATAGAGGGTGATTATAGTAGTTCAAGGGTGGGGAGACAATAGCTTGTGACATCAAACCTTGGATGTGACTATAGTGAACTGAAGGGAGAAGGATGTGCTGATGTTCTTACCAACCAATGTTGTACTGGTATTACACAATTCTTAGTGAAATGAATGAATTAGAGTTCTTATGAGAAGTATTGGACCTCAATTAAACAGGTATTTAGAATGCACCAGAGTCCAAGATTTCATTGTAGAAAGATGCCATACCCTATTTACCAATACGACCATGAAAAAGAATTTGCTTACCAATTTCCAAAGTCTGCAGTAAGCCAACGAAAATCCCGTCTCCCGCTGCTGGGAATGGAATGGGCGTACCACAGGGTCGCTTTTTGTGGTTGCTCAGAGGCACTCACAACAAAGTTTCCAGTAGCTCTATCAAAGGTCCACCAACACCTGGGCCGAGAAGAATGTTTCATGTTCAATGCACCACCAGCATGTTTAATGCTCTGTCTGTCCACTGCTATACTTAAGTGGAAGGCTTCCGTAGCTGCCAAGAGCTGCACTCACAGCACACCATTAACCCTAAGCTAAAGATAGAAAAATCCTACTTTGGAAGCTAATACTCAATTATGGTGACTTTCAAAACATATTTCTATCTATCGTTCCAAAATGTAGGACATGCTTTCTTCTTTCTGTTGATAAGGTAGAAATACGGAAAATCGTGAGAACACCACGAATCGGACTTCTATTGAACAGAGACATTTCCGAGAATGTCTGACAATTGTGATGATTCTAGGTGCAAGGTGTGATAATTTTTGAAACTGAGTTAATTAAGGAATTGGATAGGCACGGTTCATGGGTAGAATGGCCTATCGGTTGTAAGTGATTCCTTGCACGAAATTGTTTATCAAAATACTTGGTTTTAGGAAACGGTTTTAGGATTTGACAAACTTTTCACTTTGAAAATTTGTGTAGAATTATCTACAGGGAATAAAAAAACATGGAATCAGATTGCCTCTTCATGATTTTTCGTTCTATCTTTGAAAAATAAGGTAGAAACACTATTGCCAACATTGTTTTTATTGCTACCAAAATGTACTTAAATGTGTTCATGCAAGACTTCTTATTTTCTCGGTTTATTGTATTTCTACCTTACATTATGTTAACTTCCTAAACGAATTATTTCATATAAAAGCGGCTACTTTTGGCCATTGGGCACATCCCTGCCTTATCAAGTGGAGTTCTTTCAACTCGTGTCTGTGAATGCTCACATTATTACTCTAGGGACTGTTGATTTCAACCTTCAAAGTGCACAACCTTACTGAAGTCTTAACTCAGCTGACACCGTTCACTTGCAAACGAAGGAGATACATGTGCTTTTTTACCTTGGGTAAGCCGGTGGTGAGACTGTTCACAGTTGGCCAAAATCAAGTGGTGCTTCTCACCTTCTAATTCGTTCCAGAAAAACATGCTGCAAAAGCCAGCACAGACGATGTGAGCGTTACATTTATGACATCTCAACGTACAAATTTGGAAGTCTATTGAAACAATAGGCTTTGCTATATAACATTGTTTTAATGCAAAGGACAACGTTGAAACTATGACAAAATATATATATATATATATATATATATATATATATATATATATATATATATATATGATGTCAATTGGATGTTTTTCAATATTGTTTTTGGTATTGAAATGATGCCTAAATGACGATATACAATGAAGCTTGTTACAACAACGTTTCAATAGCCTTCCAAATTTGAAATGTATGGGCATATCCTTCAAGATTTTAACCACCCACCAAAGTGTATTACCCAACCAATCCAAAGATAGTCCTCTTTCACATGCCATGGATTTCCAAGGGCATTCCACACTGCCGAACAACACTAATCTGGGGAGACAATAGGCCAGTATATGGAAAAGTACAAGACTGAAAGAAAGCTACAGGTACACTAATTGTATTGATTCATGAGGGAAATTAGAAAGAATAAGAGAGCAATGGATTTTCGAGGTACCTGTCATCAATCAGGAAAAACTCATCATTTGAAGAGGTGATGATAAGCTTTGGCATGGTGAGTCGACGGATATGTACGTAAGGGTCCACAATTGCCTGTAAAAAGTCCACGTTATGTCATGTGGGGTGAAAAAAATTATCAACAAAATGACTAGTCTGAAAAAGGTCGACAAAATGAGGTATACGCACTCACCATGAGTTTGTCAAACTCAGTTGTGTCGAGTTTGGCGGTCACATTCAATGAATAGTAAGGCTCAAAGGGGACTGGCCAGCCGCCTAGTGAACGATAAAAGTGATGCAGATTCTTCACAGAGCTCAGCAAATCCATGACCATGGGCACAATTCCCACAACACGCTGTTCACAAATCCAAGCAGCCACTACAATTTATGTCAACGTTTGGTTATCTATCACAAGCTGAACGGCAACACCTACCGGTTACTCAAGTTTACCCTCGATTCAACTGAGCAATACTAGCCCCTAAAGGACCAAGGATTCATGGTTTTAACATGTCAAATTCAATTGATCATACTGTGAAAAACATAATTTAGATGAGACCCAATTTTATATCACCAGAATCAGTGAAGAATATTGCATGTGTTGGTCAAAAAAATATAAAAAATAGAACAGAACGAAGTCCACATAGGACCTACTGTACAATGTCCATTCCGAAACAACAGGAACACACTTGAGAGACATGAAAAAGAAGCTCCGAAGTAAAAAATAATCTCAATCCTCAATAGATCATGATTAATTGAAGACCAAGCCGCCGCTTAAATAAACATCAAGCACTAGTAGAAAACCCACCCACAGAGGTGTTCTAGAAAACAGTACAATTGACAAGGGAACTGCCTTAAAATGGCATTATAATTGGCAGCCAAGTATTGTACCTCATCTACAGCACCTGTTAACCAAGTCGCCCAGCCCCGTTTACTGGCACCTCCAACAACAAACGACTCCACCTGTGCATTGCGAGTTAGGGATTAACATTACGACAATACTTATGACATCTTAAAAAACAGAGAAAATTCATGAAAGTTGCTAGAAGTCTCGTATTCCACAAGTACTCAAATTATTGACAATGATTCCTTTCACAACACAAACTTGTGAATACAACAGACAACATCAGTGACCTAAGACTCTGTATACAGGTTAGGGTTTAGGGTTTACGCCCAAAACCACAATATCAAGCACAAGGTCACTGGAAAAGTTTCAACAGGAGAGCTGTTGTGTACAGCAATATTTTTTGTATTTCAAAAGTTTAACCCAATCACTACAAAGTAAATGTGGAAATTGAATGAAAAAAATATAGAGAGCAACCTGCAGCTTCAGCTCCGTGGAAGCATAGGCTTGTACAGTGTCCAAAGCACGAACGGTGGCCTTGGTCATGGGAATGTGGGCAGGCCATTCCACCCTCCTGGTATCCTCAAAAAAATGTGCCCACGTGTCTGTGCAAACGTGGCATTTACTAAGGCACAACCAATCGAGGCTTGTGAAATGACATGAATAACAGAAAAATAGGATAAAATATGATAACCGGTTTTCAGTCACTAGTTCAAACCACCCCAGTTTAGAATGGATTTTGCAACACTCTTTAACAGAAATTTTGCAAATCCTGCTAAGTAACCATCCCAGAAAACATAAACTGAGATGGTTTTGTACTAATGAGTGTTACAAAATGGAGTGTATGAGAATGTACCAGAGGTAAACATTTCAGGGGGCTCCTAGGTGTACACATTATCATGATTTAAGGTAGGGACACCCAAAGCTTTAACCCCTAAAGGCCCGGGACTTTTTTCATGAAAAAGATCATTGCTTTCGAAGTGCCATAGGTATACATTGAAGTCATATGGAAAATTCAATTGTACAATCTTATAGTAGACTTGTTGTAGATGATGTGGATCAAGTTTAGACTCATAAAGCTTCATGGATTGGAAGATCATACATGCGATAATGTCGTCCTCGGATCTCAGAGCTTGCAGTTTGTCGCTCCAAAAGCGCAAGGGCTGATTTGGAACCTGAAACACGACCGCTGCCAATGTCCGTGTCTTCACTGCCAATCTGAGATTGGACCCCCAAAAACAACGATCACGCCATACAACCTACTAACAGACATTTCTCGGTTTTAAAATGACTAATTCGATTAATCATATTGTGCGGATGAGGATAAATTTTATATCACCAGAATCAATGAAGAACATCGCATGTATTGGTCAAAAATAAACAAAGTCAAACCAAAGAAAGTCCTCATATGACCCACTCAAAAATGCTAAAAAATAAAATGACGCGCTAAACTCTTCACACTCCTGTGAACTAGAGCTGGGACTCACACAGCACGATCACACCATACAACCTACTAAACCCTCAAAGGATACAGCTTTCCTGGTTTTAAAATGACTAATTTGATTAATCATATTGTGCGGATGAGGATAAATTTTATATCACCAGAATCAATGAAGAACATCGCATGTATTGGTCAAAAAAGGAAATGAAATCAAACAAAAGAAAGTCCTTATATGAACCACTCAAAAGTGCTAAAAGAAACAAAAATGACACAATCCTGTGAAGTAGAGAGCTGGGACTCACGCAGCCGCAAGGAGCACGAGCTTGTCGGTCGCCTTTGGGAGATCACCGGCGTTGCTCCCTCCGCCGATGAGCAGAAACGCGGTCTCGTAGGCAACCTTCTTCGGTGTCTGTTTCACAATCACCACATTCGTAGTATGACTTACTCTTTCCCCCCAACTTCATTTCCCATTAATTAGTTGGAAGGAACAAGAGTTTCGCAAAAAACATTTTAAAATGGGATTGATTCTCACTGCCTCTTATTACTTTGTGGTGCATACATTATCTTCATATGCGTTCAACTCTACCTAACTAAAGAGTTTACTACTCCATACATTTCTTTAAATACATATCATGTGGATACAAGAAGTGAAGTGGATAGACATTTTCCTATTTACACCTTTGAAGCATTGGAATTTCCTCCCACCTGGAGGGTATAAGAAGTTCATTCCTTTATTTCACACAGAGAACCTTGTCCAATTCACTGGGAAGTAAACATTATTGCCAAACTTTTGTTTATAGCAAGTTTTGCAAGTGGTTGATCAATTTAGCAAGGGATTACCAATAATTTACCACCCATTACTACCTGATAATATCCTTGTGTCACTTGCTCGAGGCTTCAATGCAAGGTGGTAAATAGAAGGGATGCATGCTGACCATGTTGACCTGTACTTTTTGTTTTATAATAAAGTGGACGAGGTACCACATTAATTAATTAATGCATCACGCATCACAATTCGTTCTTGGAATTCAATTCAGGAACTCTCACCACAATGACGAGATGGTGCGTCCACACAGAGCGGTCCACGTCCTCGTCCGACAGCCACGCTTGGCTCGTCATGTTGAGCACCACGCCGTCCCACGGGCCCGTCACGAAGCGCCCCTTCAGCCGCGCCCCTGTGTCGTGCCATCTGTCAAATCAAGTCGAGCAAATTAACCCCTAATAAAAACTCATTTGGTTCAACGAAGTAGAAGTTATGAGCAAGATTCTCCCCCCCAAAAAATAAGTCTATAGGGTTTAGTATATCTTTTAACCCCTAAGCGTCTAAAATGCTCAATATGGTCATCTGCATCACATACACAAGGAACCCTGACCATATTACCAGGCAGTGATGGGTACAAGAATGGTGGTAAATTCTTGGTAATCACTTACTAAATTGAACAACCACTTGCAAAACTTGCTATAAACAGCAGTTTGGGAGTAATGTTTACTTCCTAGTGAATTGGGCAAGGTTCCTTGTGTGAACTTTGCAACGGTGACATTTTCTCATTTTACCTCAGTTTTCTGATTGCAATACATCATTTTAAAGCTCTTGTTCTATACTATAAGATCAAGAGCGTTCGATCGTGTCAACTGAAGTCATTTTCACACAAACAGATGATTTACAGTAAGGGGTTCCAATTTTCTTACACTACAGAAAATACACAGGGTTAAATCAGGTCATGTGTAAAATCAATCAAAGAATTAGGGTTCGTGAGTGTGTGTGTTTACTCACCTGTAATGGGCGTCCGGCTTGGAGACGTAGTCGTCCAAAGGATTAGAACCCACAAAGGAGAAGAATGGTAGCAGCAACAAAACGGAGAAGAGGTTGAAGCATCTTGTTCGAATTTGAAGCTCCATTGAAAAGGATTGATTCAGAAAAACAACAAACGATTGGACTCTCGGATTGGACTGGGAATCAATTGCTGCGTTGTGGATTGATACATCCCATCTTACACAGCTTTGAGGAGTTTGAGCACGCAGGAGCAAAGTGTGGTACTACGCGGAGTCGGTGAAGGTGCTCCCCGCCCTCACACCGACAGAATGGCGATGGATGAATGAAGAATGTGTATTTCATCCGTTACCCCGCCATTGTCTCCTATGCCAGAAATTTAGACAAAAGGGGTTGTCCCACATCCTCGGAGAATGGAGAATGGGAGAATGGAGAATGGAGAATGAGGAAAAAGAGGAGCCAATAGGATAGTTTCTCCATGGAGAAGGTGTGACACCTCTTTTGTGGTTTGTGGAGATTGAGAATGGAGAATAGAGGTTGTTAATTGGTTACTCATCCTCCAAGCATGGGCCATTCTCCATTCTCCATTCTCCGAGAATCATTCTTCACCCGTGGAGGAAAAGAATGGAGATTCTCCAATCTCCGAGAATGGGCCCTCCGCCATTCAAGGAGAGCGTGCCACGTCCCCATTCTCCATTCTCTGAGAATAGGAAGAAAGAGGTGTGACACCCCCTAAAGTTAACCCCCCTAAACGTCCCAACGTCCAGAAACTGGATCACGAACTGATTAAAAGCCTTGTAACTTTCTCATACAATCTTGGATGACTTTCATCCAAGTCACCTTTGTAAGACTATTAAATTCTCTACCAATTACAATAAATCTCTTGTTAATAATATTGGAGAGGCCTCCAAGTGCAAATATGTCAAATTTGTTGGGTAGATTTTATGCTTGCAATGGTCATCTCATGTACACTTCATGTACAGTCAGGTCCAATATGCTTACGAATTCCCCTCTGCAGGAATTTTTTTTAGAAACTTTGAACGATGCGTGTGTACTCAAAAATGATTCGATTTGGAAACCGTAAAGTGCGTTGCAATCACATTGGAGTGTACTGCCATGTCATTACAAATTTACACATATATTAGTGAAAATCACACAACAAGTTAAAAATATTATATACACTATCTATCATTGAGTGCTCTCACCCTTTGCTTCAATTACAGTGTCCATTCTAGCAAGTATATTTGAAATGAGCGTTTGAAATTGTTTTTGAGATACTTGAGCCTATACTTTTTGAATGGTTTGTATCATTTTATCTGTCTCCTTTGTAATTTCTTCTTTTGTAATGGTGTAGGGGCTTTCACGGGTTTTGACAAAAGTCCATTTGTTATCATTCCTCCAACTAATCAATGAGTAGTTGATTTTGTGGAACTTATTTATGAAAATACATTGATGGACTTTTATTTTATGCATGATAGACCTATATAACTCACATTGATGGAGGATGGTGCTCCAGTACACCGTAGTAGGTACTCTAATGATTGGAGACAAGCCCATGGAATCAAAAAGATTACGAAGGAGACAGATGAAATGAAACAAATCATTCAACAAGTATAGGCTCGAGTATCTCAAAAACAATTTCAAACGCTCATTTCAAATATGCTTGCTAAAATGAACAGTGTAATTAAAGCAAAGGGTGAGAACACTGAATGGTAGATAGTGTATATAAGATTTTTAACTTGTTGTATGATTTTCACTAATACATGTGTAAATTTGTAATGACATTATAGTACACTTCAATGTGATTGCAACGCACTTTACGGTTTCCAAATTGGATCATTTTTGAGTACACACGCATCATTCAAAGTTTCTAAAAAACATTCTTGCATAGGGAAATTCGTAAGCATATTGGACCTGACTGTACATATGAGCCATACTAATATCTATTTTTGAGGCTAGCATCTACTTGTGTTCAAAAGGTTGATACATTTAAGGGTTAAGAAAAAACAAAAAATTGAAAAACCCCAGTAGCACTCTTAAACAAAGTTACCTGTTACGGAATATATGTTTTTAGAGTTATCCACAAAGTCCTTTGCATGTTTGAGTAAGAATTTTGCTTTAATATGCTCTTATTTGTTCACTTCAAATAGTTAAAAGGTATGGAAGAGCTTGGTGGTCTCTCAATTAGAACCTTTATTAACCCTTCAACACGCATGCATTCATGTAATGGACAATGAACAAATTGTAAGCCTTCTCTTGACTACATCCCGTACAATTTTTCATCCATCCAAAATTTCTTTGGTTCTTGTGCTTGTTGACTACCACTTGTACAATATGGATCTTCAAAATAAGATGTGATTTATTTTTAAAATGAAAAAATTGGTTTATGTCAGGTTTTATTTTTTAATTCAAAAAGTAAGACTTTAACAATGATTTTCCAAAATAAGTAGAATCAAATAATGGAAATTATACCATCTCATAGTGCATATTATTCCAAATTCGTTATAAATTCGTCCAAGTGTCCTGTTGTAATCGATATCCCATAGTGAATTAGCCTTCATCTACTTGCAAGTTCTTTGGGTTGCTCAGTATATTCCCAGTTGTTGTAACCCAGTTTACTTGCTTGCAAATTTTTCAAATCAAGCCTTAAAATATGGACAAAGTAACATTAGAGCATAGCCTCATTACAAGAAATAACATAACATGCCAAGTTACATGAGTGGTGAGGGGTTTTGTTCCCATAATGAGGCCCTCTACTTCCACATTACCCAACAGAACTTCAATCATATTCAATCATGCTCAATCAAGGGTCTAAAAAGAAACCCTAAAAAAGGACAAAATTATTGAAACATGTAATCATGCTCTCCTCACCTAATGCTGGATTGCCACTGAGTTCTATTGCCAAATGCCAACACATAATCCATCAGAACCAATAGTTCCTAACACGAGAATCGTGCCAAAAGATAAAACAAGAACCTTGCGAACAATGTTGAAACCGTATCTTTGTCTCTCCAGAACAAACAAGAGCATGACAAGCCCCAGAAAATGCAACAGTGAATATGCACTCTAGGGTTTAGGCATGTAGAATACCTTGAATACAATTGATTGGCTCTATATAAAGAAGCAGAGGAATAGTCCTTTATCAAACTAGACATACCTTCGTGATATAGATGTCCACAACGTAGTTTATTCCTTGATAGCCACTACTGTAGAGAAAGTTGAAACAGAATACATGATCGATACAAAGTAAGAAGGTATATTACACACACGAGAAGGACGTAGATGTTGCACCAAACCGTCTTATTATACACATCCATTACCTTATTTGCAAAGCATTAGATGCCAGGCCTGGAAAAAGTAGGGCAAAATGGAATTATTTTACACTTCGGCGAGCTGCCTTAATTGCACCTGTCAATCCCTTGAACATACTTGCAGGGCGTACACAATAGGGCTGGAAGACTTGAAAGAGGGCGGTTGCATCAACCATCAGCTGCTGCGTACCACTTCTGGAATACCATCCGCTCGATGGGAGTAACGTACTCACAAATACTTCATCCAATTTCATCATCAGGTTCCAACAAAATTCTGTGAAGTCCTCTTCCTGCAAGGAGTCGCTTAGTACTTTTAAGTCCTGCTGAAGCATGAAGAGTGCCTCCACAAAGGCACTGGACACACTGCTAGGTTTATCGACAGAAGTAATCTTCTCGTCCACAAGAGCACCAGATAAATCGTGTCTCCCTGAAATGCCTGCAGCATATACAGTCCACATTACTAGTGACCTGGGAAGATGGACTGTGATACTCTTCATGTCACAAAACTATTAATGCATTGAACTATAATACACCCACCCTGTTGCAGAGGAACTGACATGGCAGAGTCACGTTACCGATAGTTACATACCACTCTTGGTCAAAAATCACGAAGTCTTCCCAGAATAGTGGATAGCATATTCGTCCCAAAAAACGATATAGCAAGAAGACGCAGGAAAAAGACGAATAATACTCACCATCAACTGAATCAGGTCTATCAGTAAGCCAAAATGCCATGCTGTCACCATAACTCTTGCAACACCTTTCAAACTTCCCTGTGAAGACGGATACAAGATTGGTAATCCGATCTTCTCTAAAGCCAGCATAGAGGGCAATCACGTCATCAAAAATAGTGCCCTCAAGACCAGAAATTCCAATGTCTTTTGAATCTTCACCATCCAAATCAAACTCAACACCGTATTCAATATTTTGGCATATATCTTCCAAGCGAAGCTCCAAAAAGAAATAATCCTCAGACCATTCCTGCAAAACATTTGAATGTTACTCAACTACAAATTTTCAATAAATCAACCTACCAACAATCTTAGTGATAGCCATTCTACAGCTCTTAATGTGGAAGTGGTAATATCGTTCTAGGATTGCTCCTCTCAAGAATGGCAAGGGGAAGGGATTCCATGTATTGCTTTAGACCAAGCCTTCTCATGCAAATCCCTAACTTTAAATACAATATGATAAACTCTACATATAGACTTAAGGTCGAAATGTAGTACCTGCAGTTTATATTCACAATGACGTGCAGCATTTATACATATAGCAAATTTACGGAAATCCATGTCTGTGGTACGACCTGCAAAGCCCCCAATCTGATCGCATCTCCAAAGGAGCTCATCGTGATACTTTTCAGCAATGGGGATAGCTCCCTTTCGGACAAAGGCCAGACGAAGCTTGACTTCAGGTAGTGTACGACATCTATCAATAACAGACCACATGGCTGCCAAAACCAGTGTCACTCCAGAAGGAATCCCCTTCTCAAACATTGTCCGGTTGCTACCTTTCACAAGCCAAGCCTCTTCAGTCTCTAAGACCACCATCAGCTTCGCCCATGCGTCTGTATACTCAATATGAGCCCACACATCAAGCCAATGAGGTCGTTCGGCAAATACGTGAACCACACCAAGTCCTTTCTTCGACTTCTCAATGATTCCATACTGCACGATGGTATCAACACCTGACCTGAACTGAACAATACCAGTATCCTGCACTAGTAGGGAATTCATTTTCGTGTCAAATGCCAGAATTTGATCAAGAGTGTGTAGCCATAGAGAAGTGGCTGGTCTTGAAGCGTCAGATCTTTCCTCCACATCTTCAGCTAAACCAGGAAACACAGAAGACTTGAGAAAGTTCTGAACCATCAATGAGAAGCATAACACCCACTCCTCTTTCGCATTATAGCCCGTAAGACCAGCATCACTAATCACTGGTTGCAGCAACACATCGACTGTATCCACAAACTCTTGACACATGCTGTGTGCTAGCGCACACACAAGCTCGGGCTTCTGAACCCATTTCTTGAAATGATACACTGCCTGGGAAGCGAACGGGCTAACAAGCTCTTCCATTGCCCAAAGGGGTTCATAAACAAGAGATACGTTTGCATTGAAATCCCATCTTTTTGAAAAATCTTTCTTTAGTCGTTCAGAAGCTCGTTTCTGCTGTAGCGCTTGCAACACTGACAAGACTCGGAAGTAAAGTTTGAATCTGCAAGAAGAAAGTCAAATAGAGCTGTAAGAACCTATGGCTTTTAGACTAAACGCAGAAAGAAATAGTCAAGGCAATCGGACATCAAGTTCAGGTATCCTTGAACTAGATACCAACAACAACGGGAGGACGAAATGTACATATTGGGATTGCCATAATCCTTGGAAATTGGAGATAATTCTTGCAATCATTTACATAGGCTAAACGACGATGTAACGTGTCATAGACCCTCAGCATTGGCACGTAACCGAAGATTCTGTTAACCCCTAAGCGTCTAAAACGCCCAATATAGCCATCTACATCACTGATTTTTGCAACGGTGGCATTTTCTCAATTTACCTCGGTTTTCTGATTGCAATACATCATTTTAAAGCTCGTGTTCTATACTACAAGATCAACAGTGTCGATCGTGTCAAACTGAAGTCCTTTTCACACAAAATTTTCCTACACTACATAAAATACACAGTGGACGTTTAGGGGTTAATCAATGTCACGCAAATTACCTGGACAAAGTCGAATCAGAGGCCTCGAGAAGCGGGTTCGACCGCTGAGAATCGTCTCTAAACTCGCGGTCGCCCAAGGTGAGAGGAGGAGGCCAGCCCATGGATTGCAGAAACTCGCTGAATTCAGCAACAGTGGCGGAACGAATGGTGGAAGCGGCGCGATCAACCCGCAATTCCACAGCCCGCACAAGTTGTCCCGGTTCAATTCTCTCCACCGTCTCCGCGACAGACAGAGCTTCCAACAAATTCTCGCCACTGCCACCGCCGGGCACTCCCCCAATCTTGAACCGCCGCTCGGAAAATTCCTTGGCGATACCGGCCACGGCATCTTCCAAGTCCCCGACCAACATCTCAACGTGCAAAACGCGCTCCACGTACCCCCGGCAAACCTCGACTCTCACGAACTCGTCCACAACCGCAGCGAGCTCTTGCACGGATTCCGTCGGCTTCTTCTTCGAGGAGGATTCCGCCTTGTCAATGAGCTGCCCGAGAAAATCCACGATCCTGCTCGCGTCCGCGGCTCCGTGCGCGATCCGATCGAGCACCAGCGTCCGAAGCTGCCGCGGTTTGTCAAGCGCATCCGTGTAGTCATGGTGCACGGCAGGAAGAAGGTCGCCAGCTCGGTCTAAGTCCGCGGCAGTGCGAAATTGCGCGGCCAGTCGCTCAATCGCTGCAGGCGAGAGATCCGCCGGGCGACGAACGGGCTGCGCCATGGCCGAAGCAATCAACAAACCCTAACCATGAAAACTACGAAAGATGAATTCGGAGGTCGTTAACATGTAAGCAGGAGAGCTGGTGCTATGGAACTGTTGTCAATGCTCAAGAGAAGAGAAGTAGTGCACGCATTTGAAACCCTAACCCTAAAAAACTGTGAAATGATCGTGGTGAAGATGCGAGCTGGAGCAATGGCGTGTGCAAGCGAAAATTATTATGTCATGGATTTGCAAGCAGCGACGGATCACTCAACGTAATCACTCAACGTGGATCGGCCAAGGGGAGCTCCGATCATAGTGGGAAACATTCATAGCCGGAAGTGATCTTGATCGCCTCATACGAATCCATGCAGCTCCATCATCGTCATCCCGCAGACCAGAAATCCCTGCAAGGCAACATAACATTCTTTAGCTACTGCTGCAGCACATCTTTTGCTTGTGCAGAGAATCAGCATATGGACAGGGAATTGATGATGTGGAACATGTAGAAACTATTAAAAAAATAGGAGTTTGTTGAGCTGCTAAGCCATCATTAACTAGAGATGGCTTTTATTCTTCAGAAGATTATGATTCCTGCAATGATTCTGACTTGCGATGTTGATTCTCAAGGGTGCACAATGGGGTTCTTAAAGAATGTTAAGAATGTAATAGGAGTGTTCATGGTGCCACTGGTTGCTTCACTTCAGTTGTTGCCCTCCTCTTCTTGTCCAAATGAAAAAGGTGAGAAAAAAAATGAAAATGGGTCCCCTCGTTCAAGGTGGCAGGAGAAGAGGGGCTCTTATCTTGATGAGTTTCAAGTGACTTAAAGATAGGAGACCCTCATCTTGTGCCACCTCACCTTGAGGCTTAAAAATATGGAAGGATCCATTTTCCTCTTTTTCTTAAACTTTAAATTATGGGGCACTAGATGGAGGCACCAATTGAGCTTTCAATGAGTTGGGCGACCTTCAGTGAATATTTCTAGTGCTTGTTTTTATCATCATTGTCATCCTGCCTCTACATAGATTTCTCCGCGGCCTCGCCCGCCTGACCCGACTCCAACATTCTTTAAATCCTTTTACAAGGTTAGTCAACAATAATATATGCACAATTTAATACATGCTATAACACTAACTACTTTCACCTCTCAAATTCTCCACATTCAGAGATTGTCATTCTTCTTGTATCGATTTTCATACTAAAACTATAGCCCTATTCCTCAAAATAGACACCACATTCTCTCAAGAGTATTTTTTGAGATACGGGTAAGGCTTGCACCTTCAAAATCCACAAAAAATATATATTGGAAACCATAAATCGTACAAAATAAGCATAAATTGTTACCTAAAAACCACTAGTTGTAACCTTGAAACCATAATGTTTACACAAGAATCCAATAGTTTTTGGAATGAAATCCTAAGCAAACCAAAAAAAAATTGGAAGCTAAAATTGTAATCCAAAATCCCTTCAAAACATGACACTAATGTCCAAAAAATAACCTAAACCCCTACATTAAGTCCAAAACCCAATTGTCCAAATAAATAGAACCCAATCTATTCAAAAAAATTATAATCCTAAATTGTGACCCTAAATCCTTTAAATCTTGAAAACATTACCTTAGCATCCAAAAATTACTATGAATCTTGGATTGTAAAAAAGAAATGTAGATAAATGTTGATATCTTACCATCGAAGAATATGATGATGGCTAAAACCCTAGAACGGGTCTAATTTTCCTACACTGCAGAAAATACACAATGGACACTTAGAAGTTCACCACCTCTACCTACTTCGATTTTTTTGTATATGAACACTTGACGGACCATCAGTGAAGATCATATTCCTTAGTTAAGACAGCAACACCTTCCCTTTGTTCAAAAAGAGTAATTTTGGCCCGAAGGACCAACGTGAATGAAGAGTCTATTGGAGAAAGTACTACCAGGACAAAGATGGCGCATGCTCTTCTTCATGCCCTCTTTCAAGGGTAGATTCTATAATCACCCCTTTGTCTACATTCCCATGGCCTTGGCCATATTGTCATTGGTTGTGTGAAGTCCCAAATGAAGCCCAAATTCATTATTGTACATTACATGAGCCTTATCTTTGAAGGTCCCTACGAATCCCTTGCAAACTCACTCAAGTACAATAATTTATTCTATTAATGAGTGTGATTCATTCTTCAAAGACACATTATTTGCAATATATTTAAATTAGTGCAAGTTGAAATATTTATCACATTGTACTAATTCTTTTTATCAAATTAAAAAAATTTGTTTTTTTGACCTTTCAGGGCCGCTTTACATTAGGAGTTGGGTCCAAACTGATGTGCAAATGGGCTGAAATCGTCGCTTCTTATTGGTTGAAAGCCATTCTTTGAGCCCAACCCCTTTACACTAGGAGTCGAGCCCAATGCGACCAAAACATTTTTTATATTAAAATCAACAAGCTCGTACACGGACCTAACTCAATTCATTAGGTCTACCAAATATGGAGTCCCAAACTTTGGGCTTGGGCTCGAGTGCACATTTTATTAAAAACTATAATCTTATTATATTATATTCTTATTAGATTGAGTGTTTGAGGTCATGACTAAAACTAATATAGTATGGTCTAATTTTTTTTGTTGCATTGGGCCTAAGAACGACGGGAACTGTAAAGCAGTCTTCAATGTTTTATATATACCATAGTACCATAGTTGGGCCGCCACCCCACGAACGAATATTTAATAATATTTGAAAAAGAAGGTTCGTCTCTCAAACAATGAATTTCTTGGTTTTTGTTTTTGAGCAAAAAAATGATTAAAAATGGTCCAAAATGGCCTTAAATAGCTTAGAAATAGAAAAATATAGCGAAAAAAGTATATTCTATTTTCATTTTTCGTCCTCATAATTTCCGTTTCTTTACGTTTTTTATTCTTTGGTGACCCAGCTATGGTACTAAGGCAGAATTGAAAGATAAATTCACTTCAGTTTGGTTTTTCACATTGGTGGGCCCCGTGAGGGGCAGTCCAAAAAAATGGGTATGCCGGTGAGTGTACCCAGCGCACGGTATTCTTTAGTAAAAGGCGAAAGAATAGTTCGCTCTGTGCTGGGCACCCGACTGAGTGTGCATTAGAGTAGTAGTGTGCTGGCACTTATACACTCCAAGTGTAAATGGATACAGCAATGCATATGGGATAAATAAATTACCCTTTTGGTCTCTTACATGATGTATATTGCCCTCTCTAGCCTGGTGTGTCTCTCTCCATCCCAACTTGCACATATATTCCATCACCTTCAGCTTGTGCAATGGCATTATCACTTCCAGGCTGACACAACATTCAAACTGAATTGGCCTCCAGTTCAACTAGATCCAACTTATCTCAAGACCTTGCAATATGTGCATATTTTGTGGCAGTAACATCATCTATTTGGAGGCTCCTCAGGTCAATGCGGTAGCTTCGCCATCTCATACTTTGTTTGAGCAAAATCATAAGGTAACTACACCTAAAAGAGAGCATTTATCTTAAAGCGCCCGTATCTAATGCAATGTGACATTTCTCGGCTGAACTGTCACACTGCAATAAATACGGACGCTTTAAGGTATAGTTACCTCAGTATTAATGCTATGCTGAAATGCAACACCATTTCAGTGCACTCAGGTATACAGAATCTGAGGGCCTCCGAGAAACATTTCCACACGAAGGTGACTCCAATTTAGTAGGGGCCGCCGCGCGTACACGAGCCCCTGCAGCCACAAATTATGAAGTGTATGCCTCCCGTAGGAAGATACTAGTCACCTGGCCCGTAGGGCAATGGGGCATATCTAGTCTCACGAGACCAATATCGGTGTAATTGACACTGTTCAATCAATAGCAATACAATATGTTAGAAATTGATGATATTAAATTTTAACAAAAAGCGAATTAACGTCATGTATGTTACTTTTCAAGTGCCTTTTAGTTTTCCATTCTCGCTATTAAGATAATATAGTGTAGCGTATCAAAGAAGGGAAAATCACTGAGGCGGGAACAGCCCTTGAACAAGATGACTCAAAGTCAGTACAGCCATAGAATCCTAACATGCAACATGTTTTATTGAATAGAAACAAAATACAGATATTTGATTACCATCTGGCATCAAACATGTCTTGTAAATATAGATTGCCATACAGAACCAACAACCATCATCAAAATCCACACGAACCTTAATCCAAAAAGCAGTACACTTTTACAAAAATGTTTCAAAACTGTGCATTGTAAATCTTGTACCTAGTACTTGCTATGGACAGCTATGGAACAATGGATATGCACATTCAGCAAATATCACATTCTGAAACTTTAAGATTCAAATTTTCCTACACCAACAAACGTCAGTAAACCTCGTCTTCAGTGTGTCGAGACAAATTCCTCGCTATAGTCCCACAACTTTGCTGCCAGCTCAGGATTCTTTGCGTCTGCAGAGACAGACGGATTTACGTTGCTGTCTTTGAAGTACTCTCCAGAGATCCCATTCACCTGAGGGCTTGAGGCAAGATAACATGTGGTTGAAGCTCCCTGTTGTCCATGGAAACGTTTTTAGTATTTTAATCCAAACAGCATCAAGACTTCCACGGCAATTCACAGTTACTTCCTCTGTCCGGAAATAATTGTCCTAGTTTTTGGCTTTTTCTTTTCTTTTCTTTTTTCAACATTTGTCCTATGTTTTATACTTCAAACGTGAGCCCTGTCCACTTCAAATGGGGCGGACAATGAGAGTGACACAAAAACTACATACTTCTATTAAAGATAGACCAATTTTCGAGTACTGAGATTGTTGTTTTTTTTTTAAAACGTCAAATTAAAACACACCAAAAAGTAGGACAGTTATTTCCGGCCAGAGTATACTTCAAGCACCCATTACAAGCTCATTACAAGCTCGAACCTTCCAGCACAGCCATTTGTTCAGTTTCCAGCAGACATGAAACGTTAAATTACAGCTGCAAGAATGACGTGGACTAGTACCTGGGGTACCGTTTTCAAAGCGAACTTGACGACGGACAACGCTGCTCCTGCAAAGACAAACGTAAAATACAAGTAGTTTAAATAAGTAAATCGATTAAATCGTAATACCAGCTTGTCAAATTACCTTAGCAATACAAATTGACTGAAATATGTTAACTCTAGCTTTGGGCATACACATCCATTTTCAAGAGAGACGGCAAGCTGCTTTAGGGCGTGGTTATGAATACCAAGTATCTTAACCCCTAAAGGACCAAGAAGCCCAAATTTTAGCAGTTTTGAGTGGACTTCCTTTTGTTCAAATTTATATATTTTTTAATTAACACATGCAATGTTTTTCACTGATTCCAGTGGTATAAAATTTGGTCCCATCCAAATTATAAATTCCACAATATGATTGCTTAAATTTGTCAGTTTGAGACCATGAAACCTTGGTCATTTAGGGTTTAAGATTCGTAATATTAGATAATAATATCCAACTAGGTCTTCGAACGATTCAATGATTGAAGGCATTACCACTAAATATAACGCTCTGTCCCTTTCCAAAGTTTGTGGAAATAACACCAGGATGGAGCGCATTAGCTGTCACATTCGCTCCCTCTGCCTGCATCAGATCAAAATACGCATAATTATTGGCAGACCCTGGAATTCAAAGAAAGCTAGTCACCTGTATCACTTGCTTGCCTTCGACGTACAGACTAAACTTGTGTCGTGAGATTCAGTATCTTAATCTTATGAAAAGAGTTATTCAGCATCTCAGAGGTAGGAAATACCTTCAGTCGCTTTGCAAGCTCCTTTGCATGCAGAATATTAGCTAATTTGGACTGTCCGTAAGCCATGTTTGACTGATACCTGCTCATGTCAAGAGACTTCAAAAGCTAAGCAACCAACAAAGCGTATCTATATATTTATTACAGACACATACAGAATTCCATAGTTTTCGAAAATAGAAACAACGAAATTTTCCAAAGAGCCTGATATCTAAAACATAGGATGCATTTAAAGTAATCTCTATCCCCAAAACAGACTCGATCTGACTTGAGATGAACAAGATAACTCTGCATGCACTTTAATGAATTTCTTAATGCCCTTGAACCACAAAATCCACTACCGTATTTGCTCAATCCATTACCTTGTTGGGTCATTCAGCTTGTCAAAGACAACCCCTCCCTTGTAAGCATACTTGTGAGCCTCTGATGCAACATTCACAACTCGACCTTCTATTCCAGTCTCCTTAGCGGTAGTTTTCAAATTGTCAAGTAGTAGTTTCGTCAGAAGGAACGTGCCTGCAACCATACGCACAACAAACATTGGTCATTATACAAAAGAAAAAAAGAAAAAAATAGCAACAAAAATATACAACCATATAATGTTAAAGTACAACCATATCATAACAAAAATTGGTCATTAGAAACAAATGAATCCCAGAAAAAGAAGAGACGGCGGAGAGTCTTGAGTGCACTCACCGATGTGATTCGTGGCAAAAACCTTCTCAAGTCCGTCTGCTGACAGCTCAAACTTTCCTGACATGTAACCTGCATTGTTTCTATATAGTGCAGCTCGCACAAAAGCAGATTAGATTCCATTCTAATGAGAGCATCGACACAGTATGATCCAATATCAATAAACGTAATAAGTGCATCATATCATTGTAACTCCATGTGATTTTCTGAGAGCCTCTGATAACGAAGTAGGGTCAAGATACCATACATGAGAACATTGAGGGGGAGTTTTCGAGATTTGAAATCTTCGGCGAATTGCCTCACTGAAGCCAAAGATGCGAGGTCAAGCTTCATGACATCCACTCGTGCCTTGGGCGTTTCCACTGTAATTTCTGACTTTACTTTCTCTCCGGTCTCCATGTTGCGTATGGCCATAATTATGTGAGCCCCTCTCTTTGCTAACACTCTCGCTGTCTCCTTTCCAAGACCTGAGGTTGCTCCTGTACAAAAGAATTAACACACCAGTGATATACGTGTTAACCTAAGCGTCATCGTTCTTAGCCTGCTAAGACTAGGTACTGTCTTTTACCGTTCATGACTCGAAAATCTTCTAACAGAAAAAAAACTTGGGTCCTGAAAAGGCACTATTCTACGAGATCTCCAAATCTCAGAATAAAAGCAACCGTGCGTGTTTTCTTCTTCGAACTCATTTAACCCCTGAAGGAACAAGAAGAAGCCCAAATTGGGCCTCATGTTTTTTTTAGCAGTTTTGAGTAGGTCCTATGTGGACTTCTTTTTGTTCAAATTCATTTGTTGTTTGACCAACACATGCAATGTTCTTCACTGATTCCAGTGAAATAAAATTTGGTCCTATAGTGTTCATGATATGATCAGTTGAATTTGTCATTTTAAAACCATGAATCCTTGGTCCTTTAGGGGTTAAGCAGGCCGCTTAGCATACTGATACCACTCAGAAGGTGTGCGACCCTCTTTTGGCACACCACACGTCTAGGTATGAGAAATTCACCACTTATGACGATGGTCTTGGAACTGAGGTCAATCCCAGCAGTGACATCTTCAGCAGTAGATTTCGATCCAAAGCCACTTGGGCCAGCACTTCCTGTCAGATACTTCCACATTGTTCGTCACCGTTATTCTCCTCCAACCTCCCTGCCACAACGACGAGAAAATCGATAAGTGGTAAAAGAGGATCACTCTAACAGTAAACCTCACATCACAGGCACCATAATAATATTTTAACTCAGAAACACCGTTCACTTGTGTTTCAGTGATTACTAGTGTACCATTTGATTACATTCGTGTTCTGTTTGAGAAAAAACTCCGTCGGTACATCACTGTTTCAGCCTCGTGGTGCAAACCAGACAACGAATCCCTCTGAGAAATTCGCAGGCCAATGTCACCTGAAAACTCGGCTTACAAGTCACAAGTCACGAAATGCATCCGACTGTCGTACTGCTCCTTCACGTATTTTGGTAATCATTTCTTACGACCTATTGCTCAGAGTAACTAACAGAAACCTCTGTTTAATTCCATTTTGTAATTGCAATTTTCAATTGCCTTTTTCTCCATTCTATTTCTTAAGACACTGTTCTAAAGTAGTAATGTTGAACTGGTATGGCATCTTTCCACAGTGAACCCAACCTTGCACATTGGTTCATTCTAAATATCCGTTTGAGATCCACTACACTAAATAGGCTATTTAGTGACCGGTGAGAACTGATGTCTTTTATCACAATTCGTTCAAAACTGAAGAGAAATAGAGTCCCTACACTACATAGGAGTTTGCCACTTGTCATTCCCACTCCCACTCATTGAGAGTGCCATGTTCCTTCCAAGTGATGAGAGTGACATGAGGTGGCATGTCATTATAAAGTTGCCATATGTCATTATAGAACACCTACAACCATTTTTTCTCTTACAAGGAGACTATATCTCCCTAAAATTAAATAGTGTCCGGGTTAAGAAATAATGTCCCTGACACTAAATAGCCCATTTAGTGTACTTCTCATAATGAACCGTGTAATAGCAGTACAACACTGGTAAGTACACATACAAACGTTCAAAAAAATCCTGAACTAGAAATCAGAGAATAAACCGGTATTGCCCAAAAAGCACAATGGAGGAGATGGACGAGGGGAGCTTCAGGAGAGAATTGAAAGCGGAGTAGGTGGAAATGAAGCCAGAGAGCAATGAGGAGAAGGAAGCGGGCAATGAGCGGAGAGCTTGCACTAAACTGGACAGTCACGTACCTGAAAAGCGGGTCCGGAGTAACAGCGATGGACGCACTGATGAATGCAGTGAGTGGGCGGGCGGGCGGGCGGGCGGGCGGGCGAAGAGAGATTGATGTAGAGAAGCAAGCAATGAAGCAAGCGGGTCCAGGGATTGCAAGCGAGCGAGCGTGTGGTGCGAGAGGGTGATGAGTGATGAGAGGACGGTGACACCGGAGGAGCAAGGTCGGTGAGCCTCGCAAGGCACGCAGGCAGGCAGGCAGGCTGGAAAGGACACGAAAGGAAGTAAAGGGAAGAGTGAGGCGGGTGAGGACAGGTGGACCCGCCATTTCTGTCCCTTTCACTTGAGTTGGCACTTTTCGCATGCCCTTTCCAACCAATCACCTACTTTCGCCCCGTAAGTGCCTCCATGCGTAAAAGATGTTGTACACTCAGGCCCAGTTTTGGGCTCGTTCATATATATATATATATATATATATATATATATATACTTACTAGTGAGACCTGTGCCGTTGAGCACATTACAGAAAGAAGGAACGCAGATGAAGGACAACCACTTGTTTTTGAGCTTGGGTTGTCTCCTCGACAGATTCCAGCGCGGAACGATCGAGTGAGACAAACCAAGCTGTATTGTATTGTATTATATATATATATATATAAAGAACTCCGGCCTTTGGGGAGACCGGCGTGAATGAAGTGTTGTTCATCCTACCATTGATTCAATGCCCACAGGACAATGAATCTGGGGGGCTGGTTCACACTATGGCCGTCCCAATCGAGAGGTCTATCCCATGACTAGTTTGTGGTATTTAGTGCAATATGCTACCATCCATGCAAAAGTTCAGCTACTTTTGCTACCCAAGTATGTAGAAGAAGAAAAGGAAAGATAAAATTATTCTTACAAAATATATTTGGAGAGTTCTTATTGGTTGCCAAGTACTTATGAAGCCTTAATTGGTTGATATTGATGCTACCTCCAAAGTGAATGATATAGCAAATTGTAAAATTTGTCAAATATTTTGCTAATGACTATTTTTACCTACAATGTACTAGTAGCACAAGAATTTTTTTGGGTAGAAATCCAGTTAATTTAAGCTAGTTTTGGGATCATTCGTCTTCACGGGGAAAGCACTTTCAAAAAACTACAAATGGCGTGCAAAAAAATATAGGGTGCATATAAATCTTTGCAGGTAATTTTTATAAATGAAATTCATTAATATAGGATGCTCAAAATTGATTACAAGAATTAAAATGAGAATATTCTTTAAATAATATTAATTAATAATAATAAATAATTACTTTCCTTTTTAAGATACCTTTAAATACTCTGTTATCGCAAGTGGTACCTAAAAAATACATAGAGTGACTTCCTTGAGGACGTCTTGGGAGTTCATTGCCAAAGGAAGTTGAAAACCCAAAAGTTTGGGCTTGAAATATAGAATAAAATATAGAAATTGGAGCCTTCAGCCGTTCATAGTGTGAAGCCTCTAAAGGCCAAGCCTTTGGCCACGAACTCCCACGGCCTCTCGACTTGAACGACTACAGTGTGAAGCCTTCAAAAGTCAAGTTCAAAGTCCAAGCCTTTGGCCAAAATAGTGTGAAGTCCCACTTTGAAAGTCCAAAGGCCAAGCACCATTTTGGAAGTTCAAAGTTCAAAACCCCATTTTTTTTCCTTTTTCTTTTTCAGTAATGTAAACCCAAGGCATCTTATAACAAGTTTATAGGCCAATTATAGATTTTAGACGGGCATGGGACAATTTCTTGGTCCGTAGTCTAAACTAACCCCATGTCTTAAAATTGTAGACTCTGCAATAAATACCAATTTATCAGGGGTGTCAAAGTGTGAATATTTGTCTTAACTTTTGCGCGCTTCTGCAACAAGCTTTAACGGCGAGCTTTCGAGCAAGGATGTCGAGCAATGGCAGAACCCCACAATCTCAATTCACAAGAAGAAGGCTACTACATTGGTGAGTGTCGCCATTTTGGATTGCAGGAAATAACACGTAGGAACTGCATAAGAGGGTGGTTTGCTGGAAGTTACATGTATGAACTGTGCAAGAGAGTCTCGCCTCATAAGCTTGCACTTTGATACCCCCTATTGTTCAAATTTTTTAAAGCATACAATAATTTGCATGTTCAAATTTGATAACTTTTATAGGTCAAGTCTAAAAATGATTTGTTGTACGATCTAGATGAATTTTCAAATTATGCCAAAGCAATAGTTGACTGAATCTAAAAATGGTTCGTTTGTTCAATTTTGATGAATTTTCAACTCTTACCAAATTGACAGCAGGTTAGGACGGCTTTCCATGAAGAACTTGAACCTTCATGGTGATGTTAACCATAATTACTTGCTTGACAGAACATGGCTTAAATTAATTGAGTGCTTTGGAAGTTGTAACATATTGAGTTGTCAAGTGTTTATAGCATATGTCAAAACTTCTGAATAAAGTTTCCAAGCTTCCGGTCTTGTTTTCTCAACTTTGCAAGACTGCAAGTCAATTCGCAACCTGCACCTGCACCTCATTTATTCTCTACCTTGTAAACATGTTAGGAGGTACCCACATGACATCACCATGCAGGTTCAGGCTCTCCATGGAAAGCTGTCCTTAGAGGTTAGGCTTGCAAACAAGCCCATGATGGGAGAAAGGGTTTGCAAAATACATAACCAGAGTCTTCAAATACCGTGTATTAGACCACACATACAGTATTCAGCAGATTGATGCACCTGTTTTTGAAATAGAATCGGAGATCAATAAATAGCCCAAAGAGTAGGCTGTTGTTACAAAGTCAACTACTTGACTAGCATGCCACGCTACAGAAGATATATGTTGAATACTGAAGTGCAAAATTATCTGAAGAACTGCTTGGTACTAAAACTCTACTGCTAAATCATTTCTACTACGAGAAGCCTCATGGTCAGCAGTCTGCACATGTTTACTGTTCACACTGTCCACTAAACCTAATGAGGAATCGGAGGTATATCATTCACGAACTTTTTGTGTCCCTGCTCCCCTCTCTGTTTGTAAAAGAGAACCGCATAAAGATTTGAAACATCTCAGTAATGTCATACTCTACAGATGCAACTATCTATGATTGCCATGGATCATTCTCCGTGATAACCTCTGAAGCCTCCACAACCTCGGATGGAGTTTCGGATGAGGAATCGTCGTCCTTCGATTGTTCCTCCTTTCCTGCGCTTGCTACCTTCTCTTCCCCTGCAGCACTGCTCTTTCCAGCCAAGGCCAGACCCATCATCTCATACACACGTGCTCCAAATTCAGCTGGATTCTCCGGCTGCACATCACAAACCCGAATTATAGTAAGAAGTCGGGCAACTTGTTCAAGGCACACGTATTGTATGTGGGACAAGGAGATGAAACAAAAGCTGCTGAAGAACTGATATTTATGGAACTCATCGACTGATAAAAAGACAATTGATTGAACGGAGATTTGACTAAGTAGTAGCACATAAGGTACATGAAGAAATACAAGGAATGCTTACCGTGAAACCACTAGATAGCAGTGCAGTCTCGTACAGAAGGCTAGCCATTCCCTGAGCACGTGAACTCCTTGGAGTATCTTTGCAAGCAACCTGTAGAATAAGAGTGAAATCAATACAAGTTCGCTGCCTTCCTTACCAATTACGACAATTATGACACTGTTCAAAAAAACATAAAGTAAAATGAGCAACAAACTAATGATACATCGATAGAAATACAATTAGAGTCCTATAGGAGGGAAAGATTAACATACATTTAAGTCCTGAATGATGGGATGGTTAGGGTTAATTTCAAGAATGCGACGTCCACGCATGAACTCCATTTGTGAATTATCACCCAAAGTTTGCGCCTTCATGATTCTGAAATGAGGCATAAGACCACAGGAAATATCAGATACGTAGTCATTTGCATCCTGCGTTGAAACACCTACAGCATGCAATGCACAACTACCTCGCACGACATTTCGTTAAATCGGATAGAAAGAACCATACAATGTTTTTCCTTGATGTTTGAAGCCAAGTTTCATCGATCCAGGACAGAATATCAGCAGAATGAATTTCCGTACCTCTCCATATTAGCAGACCATCCAAACTTTCCAGAAACCAGCACACACGGCGAGGAGCTGATTCGCTTGGAAACTGTAACCTTGGCGACCTTGTCCCCAAGGTTTTGCTTCATCCAATCGCACAATAACCTGTACTCCTTTTCGGTCTCCTTCTCTTTGTCCTCGTCGACATCACCTGGATCCCCCAAAAGATCCACCCTTAAAAGTAAGTACGGCAGGAAAAGAATCCAGTGAACTCAATATCATTGTATTACGGAATTTTTTAATTGAAATACGTGAAATAGAAAATATTAGCAATGATAAGATAATAGTCCCTTACCCAATTCAAGATCTTCTTTGCTGATGTCTACAAATTTCTTGTCCTTGTATGACTGCAAGTTGGTAATAGCAACTTCGTCGATGGGTTCCACCAAGAATAGAACCTGAAAAATATTCCAATGTACAGGAGTGCATCACCTTAGACCGTTACTTGATATCTCAAAAGCATGATAATTGATATCTCAACAATCTTGTTAAACGATATCTCAACAGACATATTGCCAGAGTTGACCAACAATCTACCTCCATGTCTCGTTGAACAAGCTCTTCTAAGAAAGGTGCACTTTTGGCGCTCTTGAGTGAATCAGCAGCCAAGTAATAAATCGCTTTCTGATCTTCCTTCATGCCTGCGACATACTGGTCAAGGCTGATCAACTCCTCTTTCTTGCTTGAGTTGAATCTAAGGAGTGGCGCTAATCTCTTGTGATTTGCGGTGTCCTCGATGCAACCTAGTTTCATGTTCTTTCCAAAACTTGTCCAAAACTGCTTGTAATCCTGATACAGCAAAAGAATCGTACGTCTTCAATACAACCAAACACACCAGAAGTGAAAAAAGTTTACGTATTTGGAGCAGTTTATACATTTAGGGAAGAAGACATCCCCTACAAGATGCTATTGTTTATCAGAGAGATCATGTGCATAAAACATACTAGATGCATCCACACATAATAGCATACCTCCTTATTTTCCCGATTGGAAATTTCTTCAACCATGTCAAAAGTCTTCCTAACTAGTCGCTTCTTCATAATGCGAACCTGCACACAGATTTTTGTGTTCAGAATTTTGAGTAAATGGAAGAAAACAGGATGGCTGCAAGCAAAATTATGTATACTGAATCTCCTATGGCAATCGCTGTGCATGATATTGCTCACCTAGGTAATGTCACATAATCAATTCATTCTTCTTCGTGAATTTTTCTAAAATCTAACACGACTTTAGCACTTCAAAAACTATTGCCCGAAAATCATCTAAATCTGACTAATTTGTTGTCATGACCTGGACAAGCACAGGAGAAGCTTAGACTTACAATCCGGCTCTCTTGCAGAATCTCACGGGACACGTTTAGAGGCAAATCGTTGGAATCCACAACACCCTTTACAAATCCCAAGTACCGAGGAAACTGCCATACCATTCCAAAATATTAGCACCAACAAGTAATACAATATCAAGGAAATAATATGGACAAGCACACCCTTCGTTGATTCATATAAACTGCCAACTACGGAAACAGACATATCATTTCAAAGAACCAAAGACAAAGAATTAACATCAAGCCTCTTTGCTAGTACTACTAAGAAAAGAAAATTCCACAGTAAGCCTCGATAACGTACCAATTCTCCATCAAACTCATCTGAGATAAAAACCCTCTTCACGTACAACCGAATGTTCTTTGTTTTCCCACTCAGCATGTCCTCGGAGTTAAAGGGGGCCATTCCTGGAATGAATAATAAACTCTTGAACTCGATTTCTCCCTGCCACCATAGTCGACAAAATTTATGAGCTAGATGTTCACAAACTTCAAATGAGAATGACGCAAGCACGAACCTCAAAAAAGGGAAAATTCTACCTAAAGTACCTCATTTTCAAAAAAGGAGAACCCAATCTAAAGTATCCACTAGAATTTCAGTGTAACACAGAGCATCTGAACAAGTTCTACGCATTCCACATACCTCAGTGCTGAAGTGAGTATACGCCTGAGGGTCGATAAATTCCTTAAACGTGCTCTTGTAAAAAGTGTTGTAATCTTCCTTAGATACTTCCTTTGAATTACGCAACTGCATCGCATGGACAAATTCTAACGTGAGCGTTACAACACATAGATTCAGAAGAGAGCATTTAAAAGCCAATTGTTCATAGCATTTCAATAATCAATCTGATGATGACCTACAAGGAAAATAGCCCTAATTACTGCAAACAAACTTCATCACACTTACCCATATAGGCTTTGTTTCATTGACAAGCTCCCAGTCCCAGTACTTCTCAGTGATAGTCTTCTTTTTCTTCTCCTAAGCACAGACGCACCAATAATTTCAACAAAGAAAGAGCAAGCCAAATGGATTGGTTACAAAGCTATTCTTAGGTCTCAAAAGGATCCCACAAAGCTCCATAAAGATACACGCTCATTCCAGGAGGTTAGCAACAGGTAAATGATACCGTACATCTTGATCCCAGAACCAGGTGACTTCGTGACTTCATCTACGTTCACTACGTACGAACTATCCAAGGGGCATATTCGAGGGAAGACTACCGTACTGTAACTTAAATCATGCGACAAAATACATTTAAATCGTCTTGAAATGAAGTATTGCCAATACGAATCCTATAGTAGGATAAGGGGCTGCAACAAACCTTTGGCTCATCTTCCTCAGTAGACTCCTCACTCTCCTCCACTTCCTCCTCTACCTGCAGAACGAAATGAGAAAACGCAATACAGTGACATAATAGTGGAATCAAATCAATCCTAATAATTCATATCAAGGTCCTGTAAACATGGAAATGAACACATGTGGATGCAATTCCCATTACCCGGACCTCATGAGAACATCCCTGTGATTGCGACATAGCAGATGGATGTACCTCTTTTTCACGAGACTTCTCCTGCCATGTGTATATGGGAAAGGAGATGAACTGAGAGTAGTTTTTAACAAGATTCTCAATTCTGATGGCATCAGCATATTCGAACTTCTCATCTTCCTGCAAGTCCCATACACTCCATCAGTGCCATAGATTTGCAAATATCTATCTGCAATTTCGTTTTACATACAAGACAGTCTATTCTTCCCATACTATTGCAATACCGCCAACGATTTCCCCCCCCGCCCCCCTCCCCAGAAAAATTCTACTTCAAAAGTTGGTAATTAGAAAAACAGGAAAAAGATCTTCAAATGATCACCTTCAAGTAAAGTGTAATGACAGTTCCGCGGGGAACTAATTTCTCAGGATCCGTCTCCTCCCGGATAGTGTATGAACTGTTATCAGCCTCGCCTTCCCAGACATATTGCTTATCAGATTTAGCGCTCTTGGATGATACAGAAACCTTGTTAGCCACCAAAAATGCAGAGTAGAAACCCACACCAAACTGTCCAATCAGATTGTTGTCAGAAGAACTGTTATCTTTGCTTTCCTGCACAGACATAGTGATATTTTAGATCCAAAATTTGGATGTAACAATAATCCGGAAATAAATAAATAAACAAATTAATTAATACGAACCAACGCCCCACTTACCCGACTCAATTCACTGCGGTTAAAGTGTAAGTTAAAAAGCTCTGACTCACCTTCATTGCCTTCAAAAACTTAGCAGTTCCACTCTGAGCAATTGTACCCAAACTTTCAACCAGCTCTTCCCGGGTCATGCCAACTCCGGTATCACTGTAAAAACGACAGAAAATTCAACAAGATACGTCATCAATATGGTAGAAATTGCACAGATTCCAGTATATTTCCGCAAGTACCAAACTCCACTCTAACTACGTTATTGGTTCCTCCCGCCTTCAATTACCAATCAGTGTGAACAAAACATTCAGCGAGTATGCAAAGCGCAAGTGCATGCACTCACATGAGAGTAATAGTGCCGGCTTCCTTGTCGGCCTTGATGCGGATCTCCAAATTGGGATTAGACTCCATAAGTGTAGGGTCTGTCACGCTGAGGAACCGCAACTTGTCCAAAGCATCACTCGCATTACTGCATTAAAACCCAGACCATCGACAATTTTCAAATTTCGGCAACACAGTAACTCAAGATACTCGATCTCTTCGCTAAACAGACAGACACTCGATAGATGAGATTAAACCTGTATCCCACATTTGAAGCTTCAGACCATATTTGTCCAAGACGACAACTGCAAGGTAAGAACACTGAAGCCCTGAAGTTCGATAAGGATCTACATTCAAAGTAGTTCCCTGTGTAATTGAGAAAAGTCGAATTTCACGACCTGAGTCATCGATGTCTTATCGATTGAAATACCTGACAAGCTCTCGAAGAAAAACTTCTTTGTGGCTGTAGAGGCTGTTTACAATAAGATCCATCAGCCGGCTAACCTGCACAAAATGATTTGAAAAACTCGGGTAAGCAGAGAACACATCAAATTGATCCCTCAATCGTCAACACCAAGCTAATCTTGAAAGCTCATTGAGGACTATCTGTAATTCACCCTCACTCTACTACTACTCATCCAGTAGATAGTGCAGAAATTATAATTCTTAGGATCATATTACTGTTGAAGCGCAGCTTCTAGGTGTCCTGCATTGGGTAATGGGCGCCATTACTGAAGTCTAAAACCCTCATTGTTAAGGTCCATAAAATCTTATATGAATCGGTGAATCAAAGAAATAGAGAAGTCAAAGAAACTGTATTCGGAGTGTTATTAGATTATTCAATAAGTTTCCCATTTCTGTCAAGCAATAACAACATTACGATTAGGAAAAAAGTAAAGCATTTAGATACCCAGCATAGAATTTTTTTGAAGTCGGTCTAACGTTCCAGAATCTGAACTTTAAAATCACTCTCCTAACAGCAATACGAAAAGAACGTTTACCTCAGCTTGGTACTCATACTTCTCCACGGGAGTTTCCTTCTCAGCAACTGATGCTTCGCATCTTATACCAGTGCGACCAGCAACAGAACCGCTGGTTGTCTTAGGTACGAAGAAAACATTGAATCCATTCGTTCTTCCAGAAATAGAAGCGGAAGACCTCAAAACAGTCTTCTGACTAGGCAAGAACGAGGTCCTTCTCTGGAAAACACTCCCACTTGCAGGTGAGGTCGAACTCTGCTCAGACCCAAAGAAACATCAAGTCAGTGGAAGCTCGTTCAGCACAGCTTTTACAAGAATTTCATAGCGAACGACGCTGACATTTATATTTGCTAACTTCCGCAGGGATTCTGTCAGTCTGCTACAGATAATTTTCTCGGAACTTTCAAAACGTAGTAGAAGTTATCCACCTCTCAGTGAATCCAAAATTGCTGATAGAGTGTAAAGTAACTCATTAAAACCAGAAGCTTGTTTGACGAGATTTTCAGGAGGCAATCCAGGTCCTGATTGAATTGGACTCATGACCTAAATTCTAATGAGAATATTTCAATTCACCAATTATTAAGCCAAAAGTAACCTAAATTTATTTTTCAACATCGTTCACACTTCACGAAATGACGGACAACATACAACAAATGCTACACTATGACCTCAAAAATTACATTGTCCCAGGGCAGGTTCAACACATGCTTGTCAAATAGCTATTGTAGTTGAAAGATTCCATAAAACAATTACATACATCCTAAAATCTTCACTACAGAAGTCAATTTATTCAACGAATTTTATTCAAAAAGAGTCAACAATTTCAAGAATAATATAATTAGTATTGAACCTCCCCAGACTACAGTCCTAACACCGAAATGGCGAACAACAATTGGCTCAGAAGTCAAATTTCCTCACTCCGAATCACTGTACTCTTACCCCCGAAAACGAAATATTCTCATTCTCCGGCTACTAATTCAGTAACAATTCGAACTTCGAATGCGCACTTACAGCTTAAGAACAGAGTATTTATACTGCATTTTTTTTAAGGCAAGCAAAAGACGCAGTTAAAAATTTACGAGAACGAAGATATTCCGTTTTCCAGCGAACAAACACGAGACAACAATGCAGGGGCCTTTAAACTCACCGTCTTAGAAGAGGCGCTCCCGGAAGTAGCAGGAAGCGGGGCAATAGCAGCGGCAAGACCTCGAACAGCGGCGAACGAAGCCATAGCTACCCCTCCACAGTAGCAACAGCGTCCTCCTCAAAGCCTCCGTAAAACCCTAACAAAAAAACTTGGTACGAAAAATATCTGCTCTCAAGCAACCTTGACTCTCCAAATTCGGCACTCGCTGGGATGACGAAGAGGAGCAGAAGAGAATCGAAAGAAGGAAAAAAATTAGGTGCAATCTGGTACACAATTGCGAGAGGCAAAAATAGGCCTACTACGAAGCTTGCAGAGCTTGCAGAGTTCTAGAAAACTCCATCAACTGTCAAGGACGATGATGTCCGTGAGCGGATAAACCTTGAACCCCGGCGCGGGCCGGGTGTTGCACGGGCCCCGTGATTTCTCTAGAGCCTTCTCTGGATGGCGTTCCAGAGCCACACAAATTCTTGATGTATTCAAAATGTAGACTCAACCATATATAGAAACTCCGAACCTCTTTCGAGGCCGGCGTGAATAAAGTGTTTGTTCGTAATGACAATGAGTCAGTGCACACCGGATAAAAGTGCACACCGGATAAAAGGTCAGTAGGTTCAACCATCTTTAAGAGCACAACATACTACATAGCATAATAGAGCAATGGAAGGCAACATCCTTCTACAATGGAAGCATAGTCTAATTACAACTAGAAATTAAGTTTACGTGGCAATGACACGGTAGTCCCAAAATTCATGGAATACAAATGGTATTCCTTCATTACTTAAAAAAGTGGATCAAAATGAAGATCCTCTTTCAATCCAGTTTTCAAAAGGGTGCTCCATTGCACTGTTCTATTATGCTATGTAGAGCAATAGGAGCAAACACCCTTTTCCAATGAGACCACAATCTAGTTATGATTAGAAACTAAGTTTATATGGCAATTACAAGGAATTTTCACAATTTATGGAATACAAGTAGCATTTATACATCACTTAGAAGTGAATATTTTCCTTGAGATTCTCTTTGAAAAGGGTGCTCCCTTCTTATGCTCTATCATGCTATGAGCCAAGTTCCATGGATGAATTATCTCACTAAAAGACATGTTTTAGGGACTCAAGACCTCGGGGGAGTCATTGCGTAAAATGTAGAAACTACGTGAGAACAAAACTAAGGTGCTCTTCATTCATAAGAGGTAAAATTTATATTTGTTTTTTAATTACCATAGCTACAATGTATTATAGGATATCCAAATAGAAATAATGTAGAGGAGGAAATAATATCAGTATTTATTTTTCAAGTAAATATATTTTATCATGGAGAAAATGGAGTAAAGGAGGATTTGGACGAAAACCCCTTCTATTTTCATTCATTGTAATGAAGTATGTAGAAATACAACCCGAGATTACATTCCATGCGATTTTAGGGTTTAGGCTAGCCTCGATGAGGGAACTCCACCGGCGTGGTCTCTGGCATTGTTTTGTGAGAGTTCGGCTATGTCCGTTGAATTGTTTGTTTTGATTAGCCTTATTTTGTCTTCAATGCAAATTGTCTTGAATGTTGAGTCTTTGTGTACAAGTTAGCCATGTCTTGAATGTCTTGATTAGTCCACTCTTGCACTTGTTACTCATTATGACAGTAAATCAAATACTAATTGTATACTGCATAAGCAAATTTGATGTCATTTATTGGTGGTAAATGAAATTTTATAATAAAACTAGGATATAGTTTATCCCATTGAATTTGTAAATATAAGTACTGTAGGGTAGTTGAAAATGAAGGGATTTAGATTTTTTTGTACTTATAGGGTACTTTTAAAATTCAAAAATCTGGTAAATAGCCTATATTTATAGTAAAATATGGCTTGTTTGCACGTGGTCCCTATGTCCCATACTAGGCGACCTCCCCGGGCTCAAGACCAAAGTTCACATTTTAAGTGAGCTTTGGAAAAAAAAAATGGTGGAGAAGTTGTCATGAGGTATGGAGGGTTTCAAGCCCAAGACTTCATGCCAACTTCTCCCTAACCAATCAAATTTGTTCAATTTTCACCTCAAGCAAGTCCATGGAACATGCACAACTTCATGGTTGGGTATGAGACAAACCCAAGTTCTACTTTTCCCCTCCTCTTGTCTACTTTTATGGACAACCTCTCAAACCTAAGGAACTTGGCTCTAATTGCACACCCTTCCCTCTACAATGGTGTCGCGTCAATAAAAGGAGGTGGGGTCTGAGGGCCATGAACTTTGGTCCAGTTAAACATTCTTCACAATATTCAACAACTCGTTGTTGAATATTAGTCTTTTGGGCTTTGACATTACCATATATACAACTCTGCATGCAATGAGCTGTGATTACTACTTTAGGAAATCAATGATTCTAGATAGAACGTCAAATGTAAAAATAAAATCCTAGAATAAATTGATAGTCATCTAAGCTATAAAATTGAGCTCAAGGGTGATGAAAGGCTCTCTTTGATTGGAGTCTATCATCTATGGTTGGGTGGTTGAGTTCTCGTTATGCTCTTAGATTTCATATATATATAATGCATTTTAAATGGTAGTAGCGTACCCTTATAACCGATGTATTTTTTCTTTTTTTGAATTATAAAAGTTCAATAAAAGCTTTTATAACCATAAACATTAATTAATACCTCCCTCATCACAGGCTGTAATTGCACGATCCTTGTTCATCATGACCTTCTCTAAAATGACCTTCTAGAATACTTTACACTTAAGCTAATACACATTCAAACTATGTTATAGTGAAAAAATTGAAATTTCAGGTGGTTTAAAGATTAAAAAAAAATGATATGGTATATACATCTAATTGGTTAAATTTAACATGTCACATTATGAAAGCATATTAAAGTACATTTGGAAGCCCGTTTTGTCTCTTAGAAGTGGTGCGATTAGATAAAGTTGATTGTCACTTAGGTGTTGGGTTTAAATTCAATAAATTGAAAGTGTCACATTGCTTTTTTTATTTATTTAATGTGGAGATTTGTCACAATAATAACATTTTTATTTTTATTGAATTCAAATCTCTTCAACATGTTACAACTTATGTAAACGTATTTTAATAGATTTTGTATTGTTATAGTAATATACCATTACATGTAAGAGTGATATTAAAAAATAGTTTGGGGTCACAATCGTCTAGATGGTGGTTTAAAATCAAGTTCATACTTATTGAATTTCTTAAATTTACAATCTTATGTAATTTATTGTCATTTAGTAGAGTGGCTAAGCTAATACCAGTATCATGTGTGTGAATTCCTGAGGATTTGGTGAGGATTTGGTGAGAAGTTAGAGGGAAAATGATTGATCTAATTAAAAAAATTGAATGAATTGTTACAATTTTAAAATATTTAATTGTTGATTTGGGATTTGTATAGTACGAGGAATAATTTTTGGACAAAACGCATTAATTTTCATTGTTCTTTAGAATTTCTAAAACACCTCTCATTATATTGTGACCTTTACTTATGAAAAAGTAATTGTATATAGTGGCTAATAAAGTGAAGTATGTTTGAAGATTGTTTCATTGAAAAATTCATATCATATTCATGTGTGAACAAATTTCAAAATTATGAATGTAGTACGGTATACAATATATTGGACAATGTGGGAAAATTTGCAACCCAACATCAATTATTGTTTGCAATAATTGGATTTCAAAGTTGCCCACTCCAAATATTTCAACTTTTGTAGCCATTTTAGATATCACTCAAAACAAATTCTATTGTATGTGTTTTCAAGCTGCCATCATATTAGTTCTTTTAATATGTGGGTGAAAGCACGAAAAAATGTACCACCTCTAACTCCTATGACCATTCAACAATGCAGGGTTCAAAAATACATTATAAATTTGAATTTTGTAAAAAAATAAATAACAATAAAATAAAACACCTATTTTTTTATAAATTCTACCAAAAAATTTGAGAAAATGATCTTCAATAAGTAGTTATATAATTTTTATTGACGTAGAAGTGGCCAAAATTGAAAAAGTAGTTACATACAATCAACAAAGTTGATATAAAACAAGTAAAATGTATATCAAAACATATTTTTTCTACTTTCTTTTTGGACAAGGACCTCAATTCTATCATTATCTCAAAGGTCATAAAAATTATATTTATGTTGAGTGTATTTAAGGCCATCAATTTTGCAACCGAGATTGAATTTAGGCATTCATTTTCAAACACTACTTTTTGTAAACTTTTTTGAAGATTTTGTTCTAAAAATGTGGGTTCAAGTACCTATAAGAACTCTAGAGGGCTTCATGAAATTAAAACCAAAATACAATATATTTTGATATAAATTTATGGCCTTTGACCAAAACAATTATAATTTTAGTATAGCACACTAACTTTTTGGTACAGTTTTTCGTGCTTTCACCATGTTGATGCACACTATTTAAATCTCATCTTCACTGAAATTTTTAAATGAACATGTATATATGGAATAAATGAATAGAATAAAACAAAATGTAAAATGTTGATTTGAATAGCATTTAACCCCTAAGCGTCCCTAGCTTTTTCGGGCTTAAAAACATCATTGCTTTTGATGTGTTATAGATCTAAATGTAAGTGAAGTATAAAAATCTCAACCGTACAATCTTGTAGTATAGATCGTGTAAATGCCTCGACTCTAAATCCCCCCTTGACGTTAATGCAAGAGGACAAAACGTTTCACCTATTTTGTGCATGTAGGGGTCCACCTTAAAAAATAACCCCCTCTTCCAAGGATTTAAAATTCCTGAGGGGATCGGGTAGAAGCACCAATTTATGAGCCAACCCCGCATCCTAATGTCCCGCCTTATGTAGTCTATAATAGAATCGTTAATGGTATATTCTAGTATTTAATCATCCAAATTAGTCTTTAATAGCATATTCTAGTGCCTAATCATCCAAATTAGTCCTTAATGGCACATTCTAATGCTTAATCGTCCAAATTTGTCCTTAATCGGTCCTTAACCCCTAACTGCCTAAGCGTCCATTTTTTGGACGATGTACAGATTTCATCCGTAGATTCTCATCCGTCATGCATTTTTTGCAGTGTGAAATTTTTACTGTAGATTCTATGGCAAGTTAGCTTCATGCATATGTGATCCGATTAGAAAGGAGATGATTTGTGAAAATTTTATGCCTCATTTCATGTTGTAGTGATTCACCCAAAATTTTGAAGATTTCAGTGTAAAAGTGGTAAGAAAAAAGTCAACTCATAAATTTAAGCAACCAAAAAATCTCCAAAAATCACTACACTTAGAGTGTTACATTTCAACCAATCACAATGAATTTCATCCGTAGATTGTCAATATCTTATTCGTAATTGAATTACAAAATAATTTTGAATTTCACATTTCAAATTTTATACAAAATTATTGGTAATAGCAATCATAGATCTAACCGTATGGATAGAATCTAAAATTCATAACGTACAACTTTTATTTATATATCAAGTTCAAAATATCCCTCTAGGTTGCATTTTATAATCCATCTTTGCAAAACTGCCGAATTTGAAGAGGGCTTTAGGCATTTAGGGGTTAATTCATCCAAATAAGTAGTGGTTACAAATACAATTTTGTCCTTTTGACATTCACTATCTTCATGTGATGCTTACATTTTTACCTCCATTTTATGAAAATAATATGACACATTATTGTATAATTACATATTTGCATAAAAAAATGCGAAAAAAAGACCCTAGGATTTCCAAAATGGAAATTTCAAAAAATGGGGCCTATGGGTGAATAATGCTTGCATTTATGTTGAGGGGGGGATCTAGAGTCGGGATTGTAGATGATGTGGATCAAATTTGGAGTCATTTGGCCACATAGATTACAAAATCATAATGTTTTAGTGTTAGAAAAGGATGCTGAATTTTTTCTAGCAATACATTAGTGATGAAATTTGTTTTTAAATATACTCAAATGAAAAACTTTAAAATATAAAGTGGTTCAAAATCATCATCTAAACACATTGGTACCAAAAAAATCTCATGAAAAAATTGGTGTACCCTATAGTGGCCTTGCAATTTCAAAAAGTAGCCCGAAAAGTGACCTGTTTGACCCAAAAAGCAAAAAAAAAAAAAAAAAAAAAAAACCCAAAATAGACCTGTGCACTAAAATGACTCCCAAACATTCAGAACAACATGGATTGACATGAAAAAGTTGATCATGACAACTAGACTTCAAGGAGAATCTAACCTAACTATTTCATTTTATTTTATTGAAAACGGACATTGGATGAAGAAAATACAAGCCCCCAAAGTTGCAGCCATCAAAATGCACAAAAATTGTCCAAAATATGATCCCTATTTTCAAATGATTCCCAAAAATGCAATACATCTTGGATTGATTTGAAATTTTTACAACTCAAACTAAACATCGGGGAGGGGGGAGGGAAGGGGGGTTTAATTTCATTGAAATTAAACATTGTATGCAAAGTTACAGCTCTTCGAAGTGAAAGTAATTAAAAAAATGTCCGAAATATGGACGCAAGGACGATTAGGGGTTAAAGATTTTTGATTAAACTGAAAATGGAACTTTATTGATGATCACAAATGCATTATCAAGTGCAAACAAGATTTTTGTGGCATCCAATTTTTATATTTTTAGAAATATGTGATATTGAATAAACATCAAAAATTTGGAAAATGATTTTGAAAAGTTGAAAGAGCTTTCAACCTTCATGTGTTAGTGTAATATATTATAGGATTGAAAAATTGAGGTTTTTTATTCACAAATATAATAATACAAAATGGATGAAATCTATCAAAACTTTGACCTAAAATACATGTATTAGGTGAAAGTCCCTATTCAACAATTTCTATCTTGTAAAAAAAATAAGATACAAAATAATATTACAAATATTTAATGTAAATTTGATCCATTTTGGTACAAACGAATTCGTCATGAAAAACCTCAATTTATGAACTAGTATTCAGTATACTAGTACACAAAGGTTAAAAGTTCTTTCAATTTTTATTTTTATTTTCCAAACTTTTGATATTTATTCATTATCACATCTATCTTTAAAACTATACAAAATGAATGCAACAACAATCCAATTGCAACCTATAGATTATTTGTCATAATCAAATAAATTTTTTATCCTCGTGTGAACCATCGAGACGGTCCACGCTTGCAATAAACCTTTACCGTGAGGTTTTGGGATTTTTTTTCTCCTATTTCTTTATCTAAATGCAGTGATTTAGTTGATTAGACTTTTTCGTGTCTTGCAAGTACGTTCCATTTGGTTTTGTTTGCCTTTTTGTGGTTCCTAATTTTCTGAGTAATTTTAGCTGACTAGCGTTGTTTGACCATTTAATTGTGGATTTTTAAGCGTTTGCACTATTTTGCCTATTATTTTAGGAGGAGTATTTTTTAGGACATCTTTGTGAAATTTGGACTCTACTCTACGAGTAAAGTCCAACTGCTAATTTTTAGGAGGAAAAAACTCCCGGTTAACTGGGAAAAAGCATGGTAAACTAAACCATTGAATTACATCATGAAGATTCAATAATACAAGGTTAAAAAATGCATATTAAATTTAAATTATTTTACAAGAATGTAAGAGATATGTTGTTTTAAAAAGTCAAACAAAAAATATTGAAAAATAAATCTTTAATGAATTTATATATGTTTATACAATTTGATTTTTTTTTAAAAAGAAGGCAGTCTACAATCACATAAGTTTGAAAACAATAGAGTACAAGAACATTAAATTGTTTTTTTTCAATTTCTTTTTGTCTACCCTCAACATCATTACAAAATTCAAAAATATTAAAATAATAATTAAGTTGAAATACTTCAGGTCATGAAATTTACGTTTAAAACCACTTTTATACAAATTTTTCAAGCACTACTTTTAGTAAATTCTTTAGTAGATTTTCTTTTGAAACTTTGGATTTAAGTATATATAACAACAATAGAGGGCGCCATGAAAATAATAAAAAATAAAAGAAAATTTTGTACATTTTAAATAGCCTTTGATAAAAACATTCGGATTTGAGTATAGCGGCGGATCTTTTTGGTCAAAAATACTATGCCTTCACCCAACTAGGTGTTTAGAATAGTCTTGGTAAATTTGAGTCCATGAATGAATGTGGCCGTGGCGGATGAAGTGGGATGAGGGAGTTATCCTCATCTTTCTGTCACGTAGGTAGTCTCTGGCTCCCTCTCTGTTCTTCCCATTGGTGTGTGAGAGTTTTTGAATCTAGATCAGGGAGAAGTATTGTTAGGAGGATTTTTGGATCAGTGAGAGTTGGTAGAGTAGGAATTTTGGTGTGCTTGATTCGGGATTGTGAGGGGAAGAAGGGCGCGACTACTGCGACGAGAATCACGACCATCGTAAAGGGGATTACGACCACAGCGAGTCACGGTGGCGGCGGTCAACCAATACGAGTCGAGGGATCCAGTGAACTAGAGCGAGTGTGGGGCGTACTGCAGGCTTGAGGGTCCGATTGGGGTCGTGGCAATACGGGGAGAATCACGGCGCCTGAACCAGGAGATACGCATGATGGAGCACATGGCGCAACATCAACGCGGAGGCGCGGCGATCAAGACCAGAAACGGCGACGGGGAGATCGCCACGGAGGTAGCGACTTCAGCAGATCGGAGTGGCAGCGGCGATTCGAGCACCAGGGTGCGGCATCGAAGGCGATCATGGAGACGGTTTCTTGGAGCAGAGGCAACTCCAGCAGCGGCCAACGGAAAAGCTGAAGGCGAGGCAGATCGAGTCGCGGCGAATGGCGAACCAAGGGTCCGGAGTGCGCGCTAGGAATGGGGATCACGACGATCATGCGAGGTGCGGTGATTGGCGAGTCAGGGTCCGGAGTACACAGCAGGGCTGTAGCGGAGGTTTCGAGGCATCACAACAGCGCAGCGTGACAGGCTGCGAGCAAGAAGGTCGTGACGGGTAATGCGCTGGAGCGGAAGGCACACGAGTTGCGACTGACCACGACACCAGCAGATGATCAACCAGACAGAGACTACGATCGGCCGCCATCGCGAGGCCGCTAGCGAAAAATTCCCATGCCTCCTCACAGCGTGCTATTACAGAGGTGCAACGTGACAATATGGAGGGAGGCTTCCACCACCTCTTCCCCTCTCCAAATTTGGTACTTGTTAGGCTTTTTGATGTTTACTTGACTTATTAGAATGATTAGAAAGAATGTGTATAAGTTTTAAGCGGTAATTTTAGTTGCCTTTGTTGGTGTGGTGCCTTGAGTTTTTCCACGTTTTTGTTGGTAAATTGTGTTTGAATTGTGCTTTTTTGGATACATTGTGTAGTAGTGTTGGAATTTTGGCCCGGTGTGTGGTATAGCGCGGAAGCCTTGCCCAATTTTCACCGGGCCAAATTCGTGATTGGAAAGGGAAAAAAGGGTCACAGATTAGGGTTATTGGGCACGGCGCGGAATCGTTGCCCAAAAAATTCCCAATTCTCCTTTACATTCCATGAGTTCAGTGGTACAATTGCAAATAGTGGATTTGTGGGACTTGGTGCTCAATATAATCCCAAATTGTGGAATTTTGGTGCCCATTTTGAGTCACATTAGCATGCTGTAATTTTTGGATTAGTGTGAGTTTTGGGCATTTGAAGGTGTCAATCGTCCAATTCAAGCCCACTTTTGAGTACTAAAGTACTTAGGGAGAATTGAGATGAATTGGGGCAATTCCCACACTTTTCAGGCCAATTTCTAGGTGATTTTGTGTGCTGTAATTTAAGTGGAGGATCAATTTCCCTCCACTTAGTCAACTCTATTGCCAAAATCAACCCCATTTTGGAGTACATAGTACCCATGGGAGTTTGGAATGAAATTGAGGCATTTTAGTATTTTTTATGTTCAATTTTAAATAAATTTATGTGCTGCCATTTTGGATAGAGGTGCAATTTCCCTCTATCTAACTATTCTTACCACTAAAACTAACTTCACTTTTGAGTATGTAGTACTTATGAGTAAGTGGTGTGGATTTGAGGTCATTTTGGTGTCTTTGGGAAGTTTTTGGCTTGGGTTTTTGTGCTGCCATTGCGGGTTGGAAGTGAATTTTCACCCATTTGCCCTCATTTGTGCTCCATTTGGCTCCCATTAGTGGTACTAGGATTGTATGAGGTTTTTAGTATCGTTTTATGGTGTATGGTGCTTCTAAGACCTCGATTTGTCGTCCCTTTGTGTGCTGCCATTTTTTGCACACCTCCCAAATTGTCCAATTTTGCATCATTTTCCCATTATTGTATTTGATCGACTCATCTCACCTACCTTAACTAAAGGAGTCCATTGCTTGGCATTAATTTACCCCACCCCTCGGCCGGCTATATGATGCGTTGACCGGGCAACCGGTCAAAGTACTCATACCTCAATTCTATCAAAAATCTTGAAATTATATTTTAAAAAACATTTTTTTGCATTTTACTGTTTTTATTATTAACATATGTATTTTTCTTTTACAATTTTGATGAGAATGAGTTTTAAATGATGTATATCATCATGTCAAAAAATACAAACATCATAGTGGCGTGGAAATACATACATTAGTATTTGTTAACTTTTGAGTGTTTTCCAAACTGAATATTTGGGGTGGACAACTTTGAAGTAAATTAGGATTATTATACTTATTCAACAAACAAACTAGGATTAAGGTGGATGATGGTCTAGTGTTTGTTGTTTTGGTCATGTTGAAGCATGCCTCATGAGTGTCAATTTCAAAGTTTCTTCCATGGTCTTTGAAATTTGTGGATTGTTCTCTTTGTATCTTTTGAGTATCCCGTGTGAAAAAAGGATATTTAAAAGCACTCTAAAAAATAAAAAATAATACTCACTATAATTAAAAATATTTAAAGAAAATTCTTATTTTATTCCAATAATTAATTTGGAGCATCTTATATAACGTGATTCATTTATAAAAATCATCTTTAATTTTTCAAAACGTCGATTTGCTCTTCTTTACATTTTTTATTTCTATATTTCTACAACATTGACGCAAAGAATGTCTCCAAATACATTGTATAGCACTTGATTAACCCTTAAATGCCCACAACCCTCTCCACATTGGGCAGTTTTGCAAAGATGTATTATAAAATGCAACTAAGAGGGATATTTTGAACTTGATGAATGAATAAAAGTTATACATTATGAATTTTAGATTTTATCCATGCGGTTAGATATATGATTGCTATCACAAATATTTTGTATAAATTTTGAAACTTAAAATTCAAAATTATTTTGTAATTCGATTACGAACAACATATTGACAATTTGTAAATGAAATTTGTTATGATGGGTTGAAATGTAATACTCTAAGTGTTGTGATTTTTGGAGATTTTTTGGTTGCTTAATTCTATAACTTGGCTTTTTCAAGAGCACTTTTGAACACTTTTGAACTAAGGTTTTAGAAATTTTGGGTGAATCACTATATGAATTGAGGCATTGAGGCATAAAAATTTCACAAATCATCCCCATTCTAATCGGATCACACATGTATGAAGTTAACTTCCTATAAAATCTATGGTAAAACATCCACACTACTAAAAGTGCATGACGGATGAGAAAAATTGGATGAAATCTATACATCGTCCAAAAAATGGACGCCTGGGCAGTTAGAGGTTAGATTTGAATATTTCCGGGCCTTGCAAGCTTTTGTCCACAAGTTCATCTAAATGTTTCCCTTCTTACAATTTTTTGATTGTGTTTGTTTCAATTTTGTTTTGAAAGACTTTATTTTAAAGTTATAAATATGCATAAAAAGATTAAAAAACGTTCTAATTTTGCCAAATTGGGATCCCAATTTCGGAAAACAAGAATATGTTGTTTTCATGTAATGAATCATAAGAAAGAGACTGAGAAAGAGATGTCCCATAGCGCTAGTACTTGTCCAAAAGTCCTGCACCTCCCTTGTAGATTTTAGGTTACTAATTGCAGCAATGTGGAAGTTGACGAGTGCCAGAGTTCCAAACAACGCATCAATGTTTTCAAAAAGTTGTTGCATCACATCCAACCATTGGAAGAGGTTATGCAGTTGTTGCAAGAAAGCCATACTAATTTTGGTGCATTGTGATATTATATTAGGGAGTCCGAAATTTTGCAAGTCAAATATTGCAAAAAAATTGTTATACATTATTAAAGCGCATTTACTCTACTCTAAGAAAAGGCATGGATGATATGACTACAATGTGTTGGAAATGGATCCACCATTATATGAAGTTGATGCTATATGCTAGTCAATTATAATCAAACAAATGTTTGTTGTTTTAGAAGTCTTAGTAACTATACCAAAAGACGCAAGTTTTGAGTCATGAATGCCCAAGTGTGATTGAACAATCCTCATGTGAGTCTTGTCAAACCACATTAGTTAAGGGTCGTTAAAGATATTGTATTTTCAATACAACAATATGCCACGAATAAGATTTCTTCACCAAACAATGGCTATGGCTCCCAAACACTAGCTATGGCTATGGTTGTGTTTTTTTTGAAGTTGCACTATAATTGTACTAATAATTGTACGGGGGCTAACAAGATTCTAACTTGAACCTATATTTCTTGCATCAAAACTAGTATTTCCGCACATGTGGTAATACACTGTTGTGAAACCTTCAGCAACGCAAAATCTATTAGGGAGATTGTCATTGAATAGCTTTGTAGAAGTTCGTGAGGTTAAATTATGATGACCAAATTAGCTTGCAACTTTATTCACTCGCCTTTCTTATAAAATATTTTAGTGTAACTCATGACAATTATGCTATCTTTAAGTATTTCCATGAATGTTTTATTTTAAGATCCCAACCTTTGAATTATGAGGATGTGAAAGGGAACATTGATGATGTGTCCATGTCAGTTGAAAAGAGTAGTTGACTAGGTAGGGTATATGAACTTGTATCTAAAGTCGTTGGGATCTCATGAGTGCCAACCGTGTCTCTTGGCCTATGTCTCTTCCCCTTCCACTCTACATCCTTTTACTAGGTTACTGTTGAGGGTTCGAAGTGACCGAGAATTTCTTCTCATGTTATGATTTATTAAGTTCACTAGCACCATTAACATCCAAGCCAATTTTTTTAGTAGAATATGAGGTTTATATTCTGCTATTTTTTACATGGTATCTTGCATTAGTATGAATCCTTGCAAATACTCTCAATGACTATTTGATGCAAGTGAAAATCCCAAATTTGTATAACCCTTGACTTTGAATAATGTACTAAATTCTTGAACATTGTAACACAAAACTCCGGGTACACATCATATTAAACTTAATTCTAGACATTTCTTCATGATTTTGTTGTAAGATGATATGTACAAACAACTGCCTTCAATTCGGTCACATTTATTACAAAAAGCTTTGGAAGGTTCGCCATCTTGATTATTATTTTGCACATATGTTGAAAGGAGATGTGATCATATGATGCAACGTATAAGCTTAGGTGATAAGTATTTTACCAATGACATTTAATTGTGACCAGCTTGGTCACATGAGGAAATTAAACATGAAAGATATAAAAAATTATATAACAACGACCAAATAGTTTAGTTGTTAAAGAGAAAAAAATCATGTTCAGCTATACCTTTTTTATAAATTATCTACCGTTCTCTAAACAAAGTGGGGGAATTGATGCGGTGATTCTAGTGAACATTTTTCAAAGAGTTTTGTGGTACATACTACCCAAATGGTGTGCTACTAGGTACAAGTTAAATATTTGGTTTTTTCTATAATTATTGTAGTATACGTGGAAAAATTAATCATCAAAAACGTTGAATATTCTCCACCAATTTGAATTCAAACCAACGTAGAACGTCTTAATCTTAGATTTTTCACAAACTATCATATGACAACATAAAATGCTTCGTCGGTCATATAGAATCCCTTATGTGGTCCAGACACATTCTTTGCATGAATTCTATATTGGAAGTGCTATCTCTTCTTGAAAAATTTCATAACATGCCTAGAGTGTTTATTCCCGAGTTGAACATCAATTTTGTGTACAAATTATGATAAAACTTTGAGCTCATGCTAAGAAATTGAATTAGATGGAGTGTCAACAACTGTTGAAAAAGAGCATAACAAATGAAAGGGTCGTAAATTAGAACTTAGCTTTAGTCTGGAATCTTGAAGATGTCATCAAAGTGATTTCTCAATGAAAAGGTTCTTCACGCATTTAGAAGCATTTCCACAATGATTGTAACCCTATATAGAAACAATCACGTTTAAGGTAAAATGCTTTCCAAGCTAAGACTAAAAGTGTAGACTGTAAAAAGTTGAACTACTATCATAGATTTTTTTTGCTTTATTTGCATCCTTGTAGAAAGAAACCCATTGTAATGGTACATTATGTACGATCATTTTCTGTGCCAATTTAAGTTTTTGTCAAGAAAGTAATATATTCTTTGAACACAACATCTTACTAAACCTTTTGATGGTGTTTTGCTTAAATAGAGGGTTAGACACATTTTAATATGGATACTCTGGTGAAAGAAATTGGCCATTTTGGATCTCAATTAGTCAAGAATGTATTAATTTGACCTGGATAAGTTGTTGAGGATTGAATTACCCCTTCAATGGCCTAGTGACACAAGAACTAAGGTCAATGTTGCATGACGCCGATAAATTATATAAGGTGTTTCTTCACTTAGTTTTGAAAAGAGATATTACTTCTTGCACACAATGAATGACAAAAAAAATTAAGGTCCTTTGACTAATCAAGATCTGGACAAATGAAGGACTCTAAAACAACAAGAACTTCATATTTGCCAGTAGCCCATTTTTACGGCAAATTACTGTAGCTAAGACTATGGCATAATAAATTAATATCCCATTCAACTTTTTTAGATCTACATGGCATTGTTGGACTTTTATAAATTTCAACAAAGATTAAGTATGAAGTTTGAAAGGTCCTATTAAAAGCATGATGTGGAAACCATCTCAAGATGTAAAAGGTGGAATTGGACCAAATGATAGTAAATATCACGATAGACCAACACAGAGGCGGAGATGGGATGCCTTTTCCAATCCAAAGTTACTACCCTCTCATTTTGAATATTCGCCGCCGCGGTCATCACGTTGGGACGCTAGCACTCAAGTCCCCTCCGAGTGCAAACTTCAACAACGTTTTGCAGCATGTGTGGAATATAATAGTTCATCATCGTCGAGACCCATACGCTGGGACGTAAGCACTCAAGTTCCTTCTGAGTCAAAGATACGTTCTTCTCATAACACGGAGTATGTTCCTTCACGACCATCACGAATTGCAGGTGGCAATGGATGTAATTGTTGCCCTTGTCCTCTTCCCCTTGAGAGACCGGTTGAATCTTGTTTACCTGGCTTGCACCAAAAATATGTGGACGTCTACGATTCAAAAAAATGTATAGAAGGCCACCTTCCCGCTGGATATCGAAGTTTTGTAGAACATGATGACCTTTACCTACCTCCATCCCGACCCCTCAGTCCAGCTTCAATAGACCACGATGACCTATATTTGCCTCTCAAAACATGCGATGAATATTCGCCTCGTTGCCCTTGTCCTTGTGACTTGCGGATATGTGATACCGATTCTACTTATGGAGATATCTATTTGCCACCTTCAAGACCTTGTACCCTTGCTTTCCCCAAAGATCCTTGTGGATACCCGCCTCCCTATCCACCTCCTTGCAACCCCTGCAATCCTTGTTCCCCACCTCCTTCTAAACCTTGCCCTCCACCATCATGCCCTCCGCCTTCCCGGCCAAATTCATGTGGATCCACAATACAATGTTCCTGCTCACCCTACATAAAGAAGCTGGCTCCTTGTCCTGCACCACCTTCGAATGACTGCAGCTGCCCACCTTACATCAAGAAGCTACCTGGTTGTTCTTCTTCTCCACCACCTTCGAATGACTGCAGCTGCCCACCTTACATCAAAAATCTACCTGGTTGTTCTTCTTCTCCATCTTGTTCTCCACCACCTTCTCCTCCTCTTTCTCCTAATTGTAGTCGCTCTCGTCTAGTCCAGCAATGTAGTTCAGTCTATATAGATGAGGTTCCTTCTCCTCCTGTGGGAAACCGTTATATTGCGTGTCAAGAATGTCTATGTCACAAGGATATTAGTACACGAAGCCTTTGTCCTACGCCAAAAAAACTTAGTCCATGTCGTGACTGTGTTTGTCATCTAGGTGCTAGGAGTCCGTCCCAAGGGGGAACTGGATGTCCACCAAAAGGTACTCATACCCGATGTCAAGCTGGATTTCAAACACCTAGCAAGCCTCGTCTCAAACTCCACTTAAACCAAAGCCAATGTTTGGAGTGTAAGTCACCTTATAGTTGTAAAGGGCCTTCCAATTGCAATCTACAATATATTGTGGAGACGCCATTGTCACCTAATCTAGCGAGGTCCAGATCTCCTTCGCCGGGTCTAAAGTCCAGGTCTCCCATGCGCAGTGGCAATTGCTCTGCAGCATTGCCTGCAATGAGCTCAAGATGTCAAAGCAGTGATTGTCATAAGAACCAAGGAAATTGTTCAAGACCACCTAAGGTTAGCCCAAAGCTTTTTGAAGATCCGTGTTGCTCTCCATGCAGATTAGTAACACCTTGTCGACCCCTATTGGCTGCAGAGATGCTGAGTGGAATGGAAGCATGTTCAAGTCAAGCAAAAGCCTCCAACAAAAGCCCTTCTTCTTGTATGGATCCACGATGTGCAACATGTGAATGTCACAAGCCAAAATGTCCTCCATCACCACCACCTTGTAGACTTGCTCCGCCCTCTCCACCATATTCACCTTCTAGTAATCGACCACCACCAAATTCTTCTTGTAGATCGCCGCCCCCTTCTTGTTCACCATATAGGCCTGTTAGGCCATCTTGTTCAAGCTTTGATGATGATATTCACAACCCCAACTTCAAGAGTTTTCAATCAACAAGCCCAAGATGTAAAGATTGTGATTGTCACAAACCAAAGAATTGCAAGCTCTCCACGCAAATTTGTAAATTTTGTCGAGGGGCTGGTTGGTGCTATTGTGAACACCATACGACTCAGCAGCTCCTAATAGATTGTTCTGAGCAGTCCACATCGCAGCATGACAACTGTGTAGAGGTGGAAGAAACTGTTGTTTCTCAAGCTTCAGGTGTATCACCTGAGAGTACTTATCAAATGGGCTCTGAATTTTCAACCAGAAGTTCCAAAGTTGACTTTGATTCACCATGTGATGAAGACATTGAGCCAACAGCTAGGAGATTGGATAAAGATATGCTGCTCCAGCCCAATATAACTCAACTTTGTTGTTGTGGAAAGTGCGAGTATACCAAACCTCAATTTCCTGTAAAAATTGAGTGTCCTTTTTGCAAACACACGCATTCGTGTTGTTGTGGAATGTGCAGTTGCCCAATCCCAAGTTGTTCTAGTAAGACACCACTTCTACATGATGGCCCTACACCACGTTTGTCTCTCAACAGCAGTGGAGCTTCCACTGGACGAATCAATTCTTTGTTGCTTTATAGATCAAAATCTGGAACGCAAGCACCCAGAAAGAAGTTGGGGTTCACTTCACCAGAAAAATCTTCTACCAAGCCATTTTCAACCTCCAACTCACAGCTTTCAAGTGCGAGGTTATGCTACTCCAGTCCAAAATCGCGAATGAAATTAAACGTGCAACAATCTCCTACACGAAGGTAGCAAGCGTCATCTCAACATTTATGCTACAGTTTGATGTCAAATTAAGTCTCTCAACCACCAAGTTTATAAGTGTTTTCTTGGTGCCTTGACTTATCGACAAATGTTGGGCATGGAAGTTATTTCATTTTTATTTTAGTTATTTCCACTATGAGGCACACAAGTTCAAATTTTTTTCAAGTTTTGGGGTCCAATATATTGATTTAAAGATTCCTTGCACACTATATGGCAGGTCTATATGAAAGTGTTATATTCTTAATATATTGAACGTACATAAGATATACTTTTGTGTCCTTATATACGATAGGCCTTATGTAGAACCCTAATTTTCATTCAATTATACATATTATATAATAAGTCATATCTGTAATACACAAATTTTACATGAATAATTTGTGTTCTAGGAGGTCTGAGAAGGCACACAACTTGTAAATTGTGTCCAAGAAATTTTCAAGGGAATTTTCTTCTATATTTAATAAGGATTTTATCCTTATACACGCATTGCATATTGGTTTCATATGATAGCTATAATTAATTTTGGTTCAATATACATAACTTTAAACTTTTAAGTGAAGCAATATTATCAAATGTGTCATGTACAAAGGTTAGATTTTGACGTCTCTATGATTCTACAACCTTTATACTTTTGACTAATTTCTTGAGCTTCTATGTTCGTTTACCTCCACTATTGTGTACATTTGTAATATAGTGTTTGTCGTTCTTGGCAAAAAAATTAACTGGTTTATACTATATTCTACAGTGTGGAGAATTTGTCTTGTTTAGAATTTTTGTAAAATGGATATATAACTTCACATTCAAATATGGAATTGCATCAAGTCTCTCATCTTTAAGTGAAATATGTTGAATTGAAAATTGTAAAAAAAAGCAAAATTTCTACAAATTATGGTTGAAAATGATTGATTTGTTCATTAACGCATACCATATGGACAACATAGACTAATTGATTTTATTTTTTTAAATTTCGAAGTTATAGAGTTTGTGAAGAATGTGATGTGTAAGGTTTCCTTGCAATACAAATTGTATATTAAATGCATTAGAGTAGTAAGGTCTTACCTACGAAGTGTACACATTGATGACTTTCACATCTTTCTTCCAACTGTTTGTACAACCCACTTAGCAGTAATTATGTATCAAATTGTATCACAATTGAGGCATTCAAACTTAGACGTTGTTTGTATATTGTACCTACGGTTGATGGAAAATAATCTTTAATATAGATGCTAAAGTTTTAAAAGTCAGTTTTGTACATGCCAAGCAAAAAGTATTGGGAGAATATTTAAATTTTGGCATTTGTCAAAAAATAATAATTCTTAGCAAAAAGTGTTGACACTATCTACCCTATTCCTTTGGATATGGCAATAATGGTATGTTGTAGATCAATCATGTTGTGTGCTAAAAAACTATCATTGCAAAACACGCATCGCCAATTCATGATTGTAGACTATTCCATTGAGTGATTCAGTACTAGAAAGTTTACCAAATGGTTCTTGAGCCACCTTTGCATTTTTATGCAGATGATAATCAAAGGCACATTTATACCTTCTACAAAGGCCACTTAGGTAGAAGTACACATTACCATCCCTTCTACCTTAGTTTATATATTAGTAGTGTACATTTGTGCTATAGAATGTACAGTACATCACTAGTATATGTAAGTGGAATTGAGATCGAACTAGTATCAAATATATTCACCTTATATGTGTAGCCCACTTCTTGATAGTTGCTATCATTGAAACCAATAATTGATATAATTAACATTCATCATTAACATGGCATTTATTGTCAATAAGTATTAACACTCTGAACTAAATTGACTTTAACATTGTAGAGTATTCAATAAATCTAGTAGAATTTTAACTTAAACTATCTAAATAACGATTTTGACAAACAAGATTTTATTTGAAATACAACGAGAAATTTGAAAAAAATGTTTATTTGGTGAAAGTAGGGCCGGGCGTTTGTATGGTACGGTCCACTAACTCCTCTTGGTGCAGTAACTACATGTTGGTGCACATTTGTGCACTTTGAGCATTTTGTCTAAAAAGCTAACTTTCAAATCAATTTGAAAATTATGTAGCTACAATTCAATGAAAAATGAGTGAACCAACTTCTAGATTTATGTACATATTATTCAAAAAATAAAATCTTAGAATGTTAAAATGATTTTATGTTGAAGATTATGAGTATCAAATTCCCATTTAAATAACAATTTTACCAATTTATGATCAAACTTTGAATGTAAATATAATTCATATTTGACTCTATATTTTAAAATCTAAAAATATGACAGCTTGCATAATTTTATTCTCAAGTACATTCAAAAAAGAAATTCATCAAAAAAGTCTTTTAAAATAGAGAAACAATTCATCCCTCTCAAAAATAACACATTTTAAAATTTGAAACTTTAATCAATTAATTTTTTTGAAAACATTGGAAGATATTATTCTTCACATATTTGAACACTGGAAAAATTCATAGCTCAAAATTCCATCCACAACCCTCTGTTCTCCTTCTCTTTTAAAATTTAGAGTGTATATTATGCACTGTGACAATGCACTAGTTTACCCTTTGTTTCATCCTCCATTAAAATATAATGCTGAATTTTTAATTCTTTATCAAGTTTTTTTAATTTTTTTTAATCAGTATGGTCCATCTTACCACTTTAAATTTTACAAAAATATTTTCCTCTCTCTGAAATGAATTTTTCAAATTCTCAAAATTCTCAAAAGAGTGTACAAAGACAAGAATTCTAGTGGACCGTATCATACAAAATGTCTAGGCATTTTACTAATTCTTTTACTACATCAATGTATTAAAGTGAATTTCATGTAGTAAAGTGTAACATGTAAGAATTTGTTTCTTTACTACATGTTCATTTAATAAACTAAGTAAGGTATGTACATCCACAATCAGCTTAGTCCAAAAACCGTTCATCTTAAATTTTTATCTTGAATGAAGATGTTTTCTCATGAAAACATACATTATCCAAACATACATTATGGTAGCAAGTACCTCCAAATTTATTGTTTGTGAGAATTTTAGTTACTCAATGAATTTTCCGTATTTATAAATACATCATACAAGTTTATTTAAATACCAAAAGCTTAGTAAATCTCTAAAATTGTCTGAGAATCTTACCCTTAAAGCTACAAATTTAGCACTTTGGTTGTTTGACCTAAACACTTTTGATTGATTGGCACTTTTAGTCTTTGGATACTCCAACATCAAAGCTAAACGATACACTTACAGATGTACGAATAACAGAAACCAAGTTAGAAGACGAATTAAACTACAATTATTACATTAATTTGGTTAACTCGGTATCGCCACAGAGAAGTTGGTGGATGCTATGTTAAAAGTTGATCCAATAGTTCTGGAGTTTACAATTAGAATAGAAAAAAGTTTCTTCAATGCCAAATATAAAAGACAAATTAATGATAGTGGCAAGCTATATTCAATTGTAAAGTAGAATTTCAATATGCATAATTTTACTGAACTTATTAGAGAAGAATGTATTGATTGACATATGTCCAAAAACCTCTTTAGAAGTTCTAACATCAACCTTTGTTAATTGTATTGACAATTAAAACAAGAATTTTGCAATGATATAAAGCTTCTAAATAGACATACTAGGATAATAGGATCAAGAAGAGACATGAAAACAATTGCTCGATAAGGCTCACTTTACCTTTTCTTGAGTATTTGACTATTTGTAAGAAGCAGCTAGATTGTAAAAGAATAAAATCATATGTTAATCTTTGTTACAATATTTGATCCTAATTTTTCTCTTAACCATTATTTAGTGTATTTTAGGCATATTTTATTTTCATGTAATAAATGCTTCTACAAAATAATATATGCTTTCATTTGAAAAGGTTGGAAGCCTCAATGAAGCTTTTATTTTAAAAGCCCCAATAACTTCTTCAAAACATAACCAAATTAAGTAAATTACACTTAAACTTATAAAAAATACGCAAAAAAATTTCCAAAATATTTTTTTTTGCCTTTTGACTATCAATTTTTTTGTAAGATGTGAACATTTGAAGTACCTTGCTCTAACCTTATTTCATTATTTTTTTAAATGATTTAAAAATTTCATGTTCAATATAGAACCAAATGTTTTGAGTTGGGTTTCCAATTGAATATTTTTTGAAACAAAAATTCCACAAAATAATACTTAACATTCAATCCTCAAATTTATGCATGCTATGAGTGATTTAAGATTTATCTTTAACGCTTAAACGTCAAAGTAAGCCCCATGGGCTTATATATGAGAGAATAATGAAGAAAAAAGTGGATTTTCTCAACCAAATCAAGCGAGGATTGGTGCATTGGAAAGCTACTAAAAAAACGATTTAGATTCCAAATTTGCGCCTCATTTGGGAGATTGTGGAATCATTGGCAAGCAATCAAAGTTATCAAAATGGACAGGAGTTGAGGTTGAGCAGCTGAGGTCGTTCTTTGAAAAGTGCCGCCGTGCTACAGTGTTGGCCATTAGAGCCGTTTTTTCATTTTTTTCGTTTTTCGTTTTTTGTTTTTCCGAAAATTTAGATGCCTTCCGGGCTGCCCCGCCCAGGCCCTCTTGACGTTTAAGGGTTAAAATAGTGGTGGTGGTGGTGGTGGTGGTGATGGATAGGTGGATAGGTGGATAGGTGGATAAGTAGATTGGTGGTGGTGGTGATAGTGGTGGTAACATGAGACTTGAAGTTTATATGCAACCAAGAGTTGCCACTTGCCACCTCTCCGTAGACCCTTGTCTCCCTAGTTTATGAAGTGAAAGGTAATTGTAGTCTGAAATGACAACCCATTTTACTCAACTACGGCATACTAGAGCCTCATGTCTTAACAAATTAAGAGCTATAAAATAATGCACATGTTTTTTCCTTAATCAATTATAGAGTTGTAGACAAGGAATGCACTCTACATTATGTTTAAAAATCACTTGTGTTCATGACCTCCTCTAAAAACCCCTTGCATACAAGGATTTTTATATGTCCAAAAACATTTGTATATAGATCTATTCCATCCTAAATATATGTTTAATGTAAGTATACGTCAATATTTCTACCTCTAAAGGGTGTTTTCATGCTAGGGCGTCCAAAATGTGTAGTGTGACATCTCATAACAAGCGAAATGTGGCGGTAAACATTTTCTATTGGTCATTGAAATTAGTGTTTTGGCAAAAAGTTAACTACAGTGAAAAGGTATTCTAGAATTATATGTATATTAATAATTTAAAAAATAATATAAAATATTATTTGGACCAAAATGTAATACATTGCATTCGGTGACGTTGTAGTATAAATACTTTATTGCCTTAATTGATACATTTTGTTGAAAATATAGTGATGGCAATAATTTTCGTCAATTCCTATAACATACAGGTATCGTATTCAAAAAAGATTCCAAACGATTCTATAAGCAAGGTGGATATTAGAGGTATATGATGACAAATTTTTTCCTTTACATTAAACGCCCTTTAAAATAGCCAATTCCCCCCCAAAAAAATTATGAGCTTGGTTGACTAATTAAATCGGAGCCTGTGGTGTGGTTGGAATATGCATTCGACGTCGTTTGCAAGCGGATTAAATGACATTTGTAGGAATATTCCAAAAGATTCTAAGAATATTTCAAAATAATATAAAATATTCCAAAGATTCTAAAATATTCCATTTTTACTATATTAAAATGTTTTTGGTATTTTCCTTATTTATTATATTACGTCGTTAATGCAAATGCTTTACAACATTAGAAATTATTTTTGTTGAGAACTATGACACCCCAACATGAAATCACCCTAAACATGTCTATTGTATGTATACTTCGTACGGCAATGTTCAAATTAATACCCCTTTTGTGCACTTACATATACTTTCACAAATTTAACATAGTGCACCCCAAGGAATTGTAGATTTCAAGTGGTGAATTTTTTAATTTATTAATTTTAGCAAATTTATTGTACAAAGAAATTATTGAGTCTTTTTGTTATAATAATCGAGGTAACCTTTAACCCCTAAATGCCCAAGACTTTTGGATATAACTTAGATGTACTATAAGATGTGGCTCCTAAAATCTTTTAAGTTTTAACTTCAAAGAAAAATTGTTGATTACGGGACATATGCATAACAAAGTTTGAAAAAATAGAATTGAATGACTTTTAATCGAATATACAATTTTTGACATTAAAAAATCACCAAAATTACATTTTTAGTACTTTAAACTTGAAATTCATTATGATTGACTAAAATCATAATGTTTCAAAAGTGATGAAATTGTTCAGCTTCTCGTAGAGGTGTTTTAAGATCTTTTCAGAAGTCATTAAAAGACGTGTTAATAGGTAATAATCTTAATTTTTTTATTCAATGTTGTTGATTATACTATTATGGCCAAACATTCCAAACTTCATAAAATGATAAGTTATTTTGTATTTTTAATATAATTATGAAGATAAGATCTGCAAAAATAGAATTTAAACGCATTTTAACATAGATACTTGATCAAACATTATTAATGTCATTTTGGAGAAGGTACTTCTAAAAAATTACAATCGGTGTGCAAAAATATATAGGGCGCAAAAAGAATCTTTGAAGGTAATTTTTATAAATGAATTACGTTAATGTAGGATGTTCAAATTTATTACAAGAATAAAATGAGGATATTCTTGAAATATTACTAATTATGGTAAGATTTACTTTTATTTTTTAGGTTACTTTTAAATACCCTATTATTGTAGATGGTACCTAAAAAATACATAGAATGACTTCCCTAAGGATGTCATCTAAGTTTCATCATCTAACACACGTTTCGTTAAATCCGGACTACCAAACGGAAAAGTGATGGAAGGTGCTACCCTTCTCAATAGAGATAGGTCCTCAATTTTCCTACAATGCTCTTATTCCACGAGAGCACTATAGAAAAATTAGGGACCTAACTCTATTGATAAGAGGAACAGTCCCCAGCACTTATCCAGTCTAGTAGTTTAGTTTTAACGATATGTGTGTTTAATCTACAACTTTCATTTATATGACAACTTCAAAAAATGAATTTTGAATACTTTTTATAGTAAATTTTCATAGCTGCCGGATATAGACATTGAAGTGTAAAGACACTCAAAATGTGTTTTAAAATGAAATTTTTGTGATTTAATGAATTGAAACAAGACTTTACGAAGTTAACTTTGTCTTTATGCCAAATCGAAAATTAAAAATTAAAAAAAATTAAGTTTGGACAAGTATTTTTAACCCCAAAATTTAGAGTAACCAAATATGGTCGCCCAGGCACTTAATCCCTAAATGTCTAGAGCCCTCTCAAAATTCGGCAGTTTTGCAAAAATACATTGTAAAATGCAACTTAGAGGGATATTTTGAACTTTATGTATAAATAAAAGTTGTACATTATGAATTTTAAATTCTATCCATACGGTTAGATCTATGATTGCTATCACTAATATTTTGTGTAAAATTTGAAACTCAAAATTCAAAATTCTTTTGTAATTCGACTAAGAATAAGATATTAACAATTTGTGGATGAAATTTGTTGTGATTGGTTGAAATGTAATACTCTAAGTGTAGATATTTTTGGAGATTTTTTGATTGCTTAATTTTTTGAGTTGTCTTTTTTAAAAACACTTGTATTGATTGAAATCATCGAAAGTTTGGGTGAATCACTACAACATGAAATGAGGTATAATTTTTTTTACAAATCATCCCTTTTCTAATCAGATCACACATGCATGAAGCTAACTTCCCATAAAATCTATAGTAAAAAATCCACACTGCAAAAAGTGCATGACGGATGAGAAAACATTGATGATATCTATACATCGTTCAAAAAATGGAAGCTCAGGGAGTTAAGGGTTAACCCCTAAAAGCCCGAGGGGTATTGCACAAAACATAGATGTGTTATAATATGTGCCTTCCATATGTTTGATGAAGTTTGGTTGAATAGACAAAATGTAGAGTGTCATCTCTACAAATTACCTGTTTGGTCAAATTTTCAAAAATAACTTTAGATATTTTTTTAATGAATTTAAAAGCATTAATCTATGAAAATATGTATAAATTATAATTATCATTTTTAGAGTTTAAGATTTAGCATGATTGATTAAAGTTGGTTTATCTATCGTTAACTTCAAAAAATCAAATGAAACGATGGACAAAACATCGTTACTTTCCCCAAATAGCAAATTTTAGAACACTAAGACAATGTTGAGGTGATCCACTTTGAAAAATTCTCCCGGGTGGAATTTAACTTGGATTGACATAATTCAGATTGCGTTAGAAAGTAAACTTAATGTAGTATTTTTAAATATATTTTTATTTTTTCAAAAACATATATATATATATATATATATATATATATATATATATATATATATATATATATATATATATATATATATATATATATATTTTCAAGCAACTCGTTAGATTTGGGCAGCGATTAGAAAATGATCGTTTTTGAGCATTTAGGGGTTAAAGAAGTGATGTTTTTTTTCCTACAAAGGACATTGGTTACATTTTGGATGAAACATTTCTATAACTACTTCAATATTTGCATAGAAAAATTTAATTTTAGTTTTTATACTCAATCATCTTTTTATCTTTTTGAAGCTGCTATTTACTATTTACACCTTTAACCTACTACAAACTCCTTAGCACCATTTTATATTCCAAAAGAAGTTGGGTGCTAAAAAAAGGTTGAATAATTCAATTGAAGAGAGAAAGTTTGGTGATGTAAAAAAACAAGTTAGATGTTATATTCATCATATCTACATTTTAAAGGACCTATTGAGTGCACATCAAACTACTAACTAGTTACTTTGTCCTTTTCTTTATACATTTAAAGTCGTATGATACCACCATTGAAATCTAGTATCATTGTGCCAAAATTAGTGAAGATCACTGAATGTGTTGGTTAGAAAACAAATAAATTTGAACAAGAAGATGTTCAGATAGGACCTACTCAAAACTATTAAGAAAAACATGGAACCCAATTTGGGATTCTTGGTTCTTTAGGGTTAAAAAACCATCAACAAAAAGAAGATAGGCCTCTCGACAAGCACCGTGCATACTCTCTACAAGGAATCTCACACCTTTTGATGGGTGAATTCTCAAAACTATTAAAGAGTGTTAACTCTATAAAACAACCTAGTGTAATATAAGAAATCGAAAACAAGGAGAGTCATAGACAACTTTGTCAAGTAACACCCATGTCTGCATCTTGTTAACTCTTAATCATCACAACATGCTCCTCAGTCTGGCTTTTCAGTGTATTTTGGAAATGTATGACATTGAAAGGTTAAGAGCACTTCCAACAACAGTAAGGTAGAAGCACCCAATTCTGACAGTGTATCCAATGCCGGTAATTTCTAAACACAATAGTCATTCTAGAACGTAAATTTAGGTAGATCATAAATAGGTTATCATTTTTGTTAACAAACAATAAAGGCTATATGATGTGTTTAGATTTGCGTTCTAAAATGAATGTTGTGTCTATAATTATCGGCATTGGGTACACTATCGGAAATGGGTGCTCCTACCTTGTCTCTAGCTTCTGGAAAAATGAATGTGGATCGGTTGGTCAACATTAATTTGGAGGGAGACATTGAATACGATAACCTTCAAAATGAGTCAAGCTAGTATCTCTTCTCTTCTTAATTGCACATCATGATTGCCCAATCCATGCGTGTTGACTTACGAGTGACTTAATTACTATTTTCAAAGTCCAATTGAGTGACGTTGGTGGGGAACTACATGGTATGCCCTATCAATTTTGGATGACCTGCATAGTGCAATTCAGAGTTGCTGGTGGAGATACTCTAAGAGCTTGAAGGATGAATCATACTCTATGTCACCCAGATGCCATTAATGAAAGTACAGGCTGACAAGAAAACTAGATTAATGCATGGAGCTAGTGAATGGCCAACTGATTAAACTTAAGAATGGAGGTTCCGAAGAACTCTGGGGGCTAACCTATGCACATTCATTTTTCCAGAGTCAGAGAGCTATCTATCTAGAGCTATCCAAAGTGCTAGTGAAGATGTCCTAACATCCTTGTCTGAATCTTATACCTTGGATTAACCCTTAATCATCACACCATGCTCCTCATGCTGACTTTTTCAATGTATTTTGGAAATGTGTGACGATCAAAGATTAATCATATCCTCCACTCACATTAGTAGAAGACCCGTCGTTTTTCATTCCCCATTTTGATTGAACAGTGAATAGTGGTTGAATATTTATCTTCTTGTGACCAAAACCACTCACCAGCACTGACATAGCCCATGTGCCTGGCGCGGTTTCATTCCTTTTTCATTTATAGTAAGTGAAAAACGACACATTTCCTGCTAGTGTCAAATGCCATTAATCGGAACGCACAGGCTAGCTTCCAAGAAATCTGGATCAATGCATGGAGTAGATGGCCAACTAAGAGCAGCTCCAGCGGCCAGTCCTTGAATCTCAGAATTCTCTTCAGAGTTTTTCCGGGACCTTGAACCCACTCACCTGAATCTCAAGTGCTTTTCCTGAATACTGGATGAAATTATTCAGTGATCATCTAAAGTTCAGGGTCAGGAAGCACCGCTGGAGATGCTCTAACAGACTGGTGAATCATACTCTACACTCACTCAGATGTCATTAATGAAAAATCAGTTTTCTTGTTAGGATTCATAGTTTTAAAATGACAAATTCAATCAATCATATTGAGGAAAATATGATTCAGATAGGTACAGATTTTATATCTCTGGAATCAGCGAAGAAGATTGCACGTGTTGATCCAAAGGCAAATAAATTTGAATTAAAGGAACTGTTAACATAGGACGTATTCAAAACTGCAATAAAAAAGACCCAAACCCTAAACCCTTGGTCCTGTCGGGGTTAAAGACTGGACAGGCAGAGGAGGTTCTTGAAGAGCTCCGTGGGGGCGGAGAAGAAAACGGCGTGGTCGCCATTCGGCATACACAACAGCTTCTCCGGTGGATTGGCTGCGATCATAAAGTCCTGATCCTGCGGAGGCACGCCTTTGTCCTTCCCTGTTCGGATGTAGAACCTCCTCACCTTGCCGTACTTGGCTGCCGTCAGTGGCAGCACTTGCGTTCCTGGCGCATACGGCGTGTCCGTCATCAACACTTTCGCCAGGTTCACATACTGAAACAAAACAGAACAAAACTCGTGAGAAGAAGTTACAGAATAGAATTGAATAAAAACGTCACGTTTCGAAGAAGAACCACCCGTGTATTATAACATGTATGAGGAAAAACATGGAATCAAATAGAATAAAATATTACGTTCAGAAGAACAGTTAATTCAAAACATGAAAACAGAATAGAATAAAAATTCACGTTTCGAACTGGACAGTGTATTAGAACATGCGGAGACGGAAACGTCATATTGAGAAGAACAGTGTACTAAAACATGCGAAAGTCTAAGGGAATAATAATATAGATTAACCCTTTAACGTCCGGATTCAACACTGTTTTCAAAGAGTCGTTATAAAATGTTTGATGAAAAACAAAAATGGAGTTGATGTACAAAGCTAAGTTGTACATGTCAATGTGAAGATCACATTTGTAATGAACTTAACATAAATCAATTGTGTTGTTTTTCAAAAATTTACAATACCTTATTTTGAAGATCCATACTGTACAAATGATAGTCGACTAGCACAAGAACCAAGAGAAATTTGGATGGATGAAAAATTGTAGAGGATGTAGTAAAGAGAAAGGTTGCAATCTGTTCGTCGTCCATTATATGAACGCAGGCGCGTCAAAGGGTTAAAATGTCATGTTTAGAAGAACTTAACAGTGCATGAAAACAAAATTATATATGTCAATTTCGATATGTTGGCAAGTCAGCATGCATGCCAAAATTGTGACACTCGACTTCACAAAGCTCTAAAAACTAGGATTCATGTAGATTCAGATTTTGACAAGATGCTCGTCTTTAAAAAAGTGCCTATATATTGAATATCTCCCAGTATAAAAATAAAATGTTACAGTACTGTTCTATTGCACTCAACCTTGCTTCGGGCTTCCAAAAGCATTCTTATAAAATAATGCTCACAAGTTCTTAGCGTGTAAGAGATGATTGATAGACCGTTTTGTGGATATGTAAAGTGTCTTTAAGAAGTGTGTCGACGTAATGAGTTAGAAAACCTGAGTGTTCAAAAATCGCAACATTTTCAGTAACTCTGATTGAAATTGAAATGGATCAAGAAGTTGATTGCATTACCCGTTTCGGTGTCTCGCTCATGTAAAATTGCTGAAGGGTGTTCTTGTTGAGGGTAGCAGATGTGGGAGTTGCAGACCCGTTTGCAAAGTTGAGTGTCAAGTAACCCGCCTCCAGCAAGGCAGGGAAAGTCTGCACATATGATTTATATTTCAATTCGTCGATGAGCAAGCTTCAAAATTATGTAGCACTGACATATTAAAGAGGCTTCTATTGCTCAAGAGCAGATCCTTACCGTGTTAGGGAAACCTCCAAACATGCTTTGGTTGTACGAGGGCGTGACTGCTGAAAGATAGATGGCTTTCGAGACTTTGTCAGGGAAGATCTCGGATGCGTAAGCGATGGATCCTCCCCCAAGACTGTGACCCACTAGAATCACCTGTTAAACAAATCATTTAATTAGTCTCATTTTAAGCAGGATTCTCCTGTCCGACCACGTCGAACACGACTTCGAAGACACACTCAGTCTTGACAAACCCTAAAAGTCTGTCGAACAAGCATATACTTCGATATATTTGGAACATTCTAGAATATTCTAGGAATATTTCATCCAAGTAGTCTAACATACTCGACAACTGTCTGATCCGACACCCGACATCGAACATGACGAACATTGGAGAAAAAGTATCGAACAATACAACCCTGAATTTGAGAGATTCTAATATAGGAAACTGATTCCTGATGATCTCTCGATTATCATACAAAGGCCGCATTTACGTAGATGAGTTGATGGAGAGTCAGGCTTACTTGTCCAGACGTGTTGGCTATGGCATCGAGCAGTGGCTGCGTGTACTGCTCAACAGTGATAACATTATCAGCTACGGCTTTGTTGATCCCGTGAGAACTCAGGTCCACTGCAGTTGCATTGAACCCGAAGTGCTCCATCAACGTGATCACTTCGTACCAAAACCAGGCTCCTCCTCCCATACCGTGCACAAGTATGAAATGCTGAGGTGCATAGCTTGTCACCTGCGCAATTAAGTTAAGGGAACATTAATTCAGCAGAGTAAATTATTGATGGAAACTGTCAACCAATGTTGCTAGCTTGCCACGGTAATGTTCACTCAGATACTCCACTGGGGAAATCCAAAGTGTCCAGAGGTGCAATTTGTCCAAATTCCAGAGATGAACCATGAATACAGGGCAGATTCCATTGAGAACCATGAATACGGGGCAGATTCTATTGAGAACGATGGAATTTGACGATGGAATTTGGACCAAAGTTCATCTCTGGACACTTTGGATTTCCCCAGTGCTCTTGAAGCAGCCTTCAAAAACTAGTGAACATAAGCCTCTACGCCTCGATACAAATGAGTGTACTAATCTTCAGTTTCATCAGCTAGACTGGTGATGTAACAATACCTAGCAGATTCAGCTGTCAAGAATATGTTCACAACGATCCTTTAACAAAGAGAAGCGAGGTTGACTTTCTATTCGAAATTAAACCTGGAGTTGACTTCTAGCTGGGACGTGAAGAGCAAATAACTTACATCGGAGTTACAGTTGCGGTTGTCGCATTGAACAGTCGCCATTGTCATTTGAAGGCACAGCATCAAGGCTAGTATTGCCAGACTCCATCTTTGGATGTAGATAGTGAATCGAGCCATTTTCAGTTACGCTAGCTCCTAATACCCAATTCCACACTCCACAGTAGTAATTATATTTCCTATGAGGATTAATGAAATCAAGAAATTAAAGATCGATACCAACTGAGTTCATCATAAGGGTACTACTATACCTCTAGTACCTCCTCAACGTTCGCGTCAACGTTGAATTGAGAACAAGAGGATCGATAACCTGGCCAGTTTGAATTCATTACACTACCTCAATGAAAATCACGCACCAGAGAAGCTCTACCTGAGTTGAATGAAGTGCTCAGAGATCTAGGTATGACACTCTCCAGTAGTCAGAAAGTTAAGCAGAAGACAGTACGCTCATAGTTCAAGGAATACATATATAAACCAAGGTCGACTTCGAGATCTAGAATTCTGAATCACCTAAAAACTTGTGCACACTCCGACGGAAACAAGCGGTATAAGTAGTGATGATACTAAGCACCGCCACAGATCGATCATGCCAATAACAAACATGCATGAATCCGATTATCTCTGGAGTAATCCATGTTCGCAAGTGGAGATTTTGATACCAAAGTTCAACCATGTGTCAACTGCCCGGTCAACATCGATTACAAAGTGCAACGTGCTAGCTTGGGACCGTAAGTTAACTGGCTGTAGTTACAAACACAAGGAACCTTGTCCAATTCACTGGGAAGTAAACATTACTGCCAAACTGCTGTTTATAGCAAGTTTTGCAAGTGGTTGTTAAGTTTCGCAAGTGATTACCAAGAATTTACCATCACTATTGTACCCATTACTGGTAATATGGTCAGGGTTCCTTGTGAATAATTTACCGGCACATGACCGTGTGTCGCCACTGGGCAGGTGATGGTGGCCTTTGGTTGTGATGAAAAGCTTAAGCTCTTTTGCATCGGCCCAGGATTTATTTAGCAAAATCCAACGAAAGGTATGACAAAAAAGGTGATCGAAGTTAGCCACCAGTGGGAGGTGGATATTTATACAGACAGGTGTTTATTATTATGATTATTTTATACGATGACTACTAAGAAGAGAGATTCCTCGATCGAACACTTGCCTGCAAACCCCACGCACGCAGAAAGAGATATGACAAACACTGAATGACTAGGCAAACTCACTAGCTACTGCCTAGCAGCCGAGCTTCTTAATAATGCCCGGATATAGTCACTGTAAGTTTCTCCATTTAGCAACTGCTTTGAAATTGGATTCTTGGAAAGTGACAGTGTTCATTATTCAGCTCCATCTACCGTGGCAAATATGCATTTAATTTGTTCTCTATAAGCAACCGCCAACCTCCACTAACTTGGGGCTGAATTACATATGAAGTACTAGTAGAAAAGGTGGCAGTGCTGAGGGAGATGCTCAGGCAAGTGGTGCCCAATTCCACACATGCACAGTGATTTTGCCTGGGCACACTAGAAGAAAAGAAGGACTTGTTCACTCAGCGTGGAGTGGGATTCTGAGTGAATTTGGCCACATTTGAGTGAATTTGGTCACATCTGAGTGAACATGCTCAATGTACAAGTCCCTCTTTTCTTCTAGTGGCATCTCCCTGTGTAGCGCCACCTTTTTTACTAGTGAGTCCGAGCCGTTTTCATGTGTAAGAGGGCTCAAATCCTCATCTCACATTGGTTCAATTCCTGAAATCGGCTCCAACCCCTTTACACCAAGACTAGAGGCACATTTTTGGAAACCAATTTTTTAATTAAAAATGACAAGGTGAGACACAGCCAGGCCAACTCAAAGACTTGGCTACATCGAAAATGGAAGGCCAATTCGTGGCCTTGAAGCTATTTTCAAATTTCAATAAAAACCAATTTTTTCGTCAAAAATTACTTTTTTCCAAAAATTAACACCCTTGGATTGTTTTCAAATCTGAACAAATATTTTTGGTCTTTTCCGTTCCCTTCAACTCTTTGGCCTTAACGCCATTAGACATGGTAGAAGTGGTCTCCGTTATATTCTTATTATATTGAATATTTGAGACCATCTTTAAAGTTAATATGCGTTTAAAATTTGGTTGAATCGGCTCCAAGAAAAACCGACCTCGACTTCATATGTAAAGCGGCCCTTAGCTCAAGCATGGTCACATGGTCACTGGTCATTTCAAAGAAAAATAATAATAATGCACGGTGATTCTCCTCAATTCAGTGTCGACTTTAATCCTTTAACGTCTCGATTCAACACTGTTTTAAAAAATTCATTATAAAATGTTTGATGAAAACAAAAATGGAGTTGATGTACAAAGAAAAGTTGTAAATGTCAACGTGAAGATCAAATCTGTACGGTTGGACTCATCATATTCTTTATTAATAAATTTTAAATGAATTTTGCGAGGTCTTCTCTTGAAATTCAATCAAAAATCCAAAAATAACACAATTTTTTTTTAAAATAACTTAAATTGAAACTGGAATAACATGAGTATGGTACGGTTTCCAGTATGTGATTCTACTTATTTTGGAAAATCATGTTTAAGGTCTCACTTTTTGAACTAAGAATGAAACTTGACATAAATCAATTATGTTGTTTTAAAAGAAAATCAATATCTTATTTTGAAGATCCATACTGTACAAATGATAGTCAACTAACACAAGAACCAAGAAAAATTGGATGAATGAAAACTGTCTATGTATGTAGTCAGTAGAATAGTTTGGATCTGTTCATCGTCCACTACGTGGATGCAGGCGCCTCAATAGGTTAATTAATTAAAAAAAAAATCACAAATGAAACCAAACTCCCACTGCGAGAGAAAAGAGTACAATGCGAAGCCAAAGAGGGATCCAAAAACCCCAGCCACGCCAAAGAATGAAAGTAACTAGCAGGGACCAGAGTGCCGATTGAAAGTTAATACAAAGCCAAAAGGTCTGGTCACGGCAATTCAAAAGCTAGGCTGTAAAGAATTCAGCCACTTATTCATCGATCCAGGTTCCTTTGATTTTGTGTCTGTTGTGGCCACTCATCGATCGCTTGATTTGTTTTTTCCGAGAAAAAGGAGAAACCAAGCAAGCTGTAAAGATGAAAGAGATCTAGGGAGGACCGTGTCGTCATTCACAAGGCCGCCGGCGGTGGCCTCGGAGGCTTGCACGAGGGGGCTACCCAAGCTACTGTATATTTATAACACTACCTAGGTGATGATTGTTGTTTTTACTAACGTAATGTATAGCTGCACCGGACAAGTACCGTAGACAGGATATGGTCATATTCGTTAAAATGGCATCATGTTTCAGTGTACAAAATCAGGGCTGGTAAACTGTATATACAGTAGGTTTCAGGTTTCAGACAGGCTTCTGGAGAATTGAAATCTCACCATGATAACGAACATGACGATGGACTCTCCATTGCAAGGTAAATTCGACATTGATAGAAAGTACACCGCGAACGACAACGAATAGAGCTAGGGTCTAGCTAGACTTTTTGGTTTGATTAACACACGAAGAGCCTGGAACGCCATATTGGTTAAATTGGCCAATCCCTGTTATTACAAGTTACAGGTTACACTAGAAAATAACAGGGATTGGACAATTTAATCAATGTGGCGTTCTGGCTTTCTAGCTAGTTGTAAGTTACTGGGAATCTGGGATCATATTGCACCATCTGATATCGACTTGAATTGGCTCATTCCATGGGATACACTCTGTATCTGAACCATTATCGATACCCCGAATGCTAATTGATCGAACGGCTCCCTCGACTGGTAGAGATACCAATAAAGCCTGAACTGTATGATCCAATCAAGTTAGATAATTATATTCCATGCAATTATGCATGCATGTATCCACTAACACAGTCGTCATCATGGTTTCTGACGTCGTCTCCAATTCAAGAGCGAGTGCACTTGCAATCATCATAATTAATATTCCTGGAATCTTGCATGCTCGAGGTTGATCGATGCTGATGCATGAGGTCGACTATGGAGTGCAGGAATCTGGCGGAGAGTGCAATGCATCTATAAAATTCATGGTGCTACCTAAGTTACAGTAGTCTGATCGCCTCTTGCACGCATGCATGCATCCAGCGGGTTTTTTCAGGGACGTACAAATCATGAAGTACAGATCAAAGCAGTATGTGGTTGATTCATTTTTACTTTGGAAGTGGTTTTAGGGTTTTCAATAATGTACTCACCGGATCTGGCAACCCTAAATATCAGTACCATGGAGAGTATGATGCAGAATTCTCGTAATCAAGCGGATCGTTTTTGAAGCTAGCTTATAATTCTTTCAAGAATATATCGTGAAGATGCAGATACCAATCAAACCATATAATCACTTATTCTTTCCATGTCATCATTAATATGCTCATTACAACATGAAATTTTCTAAAGGGGTATTCGTCCGTTAAACCAAACCGAACACGAGCTTGAAGTCAACCCTAATCAAGTCACGAGCACAACAGTACAGATCATAGATATATACGGTAACTTATCCTTGGCAATAGTTACTCGAGGCAATTCATAATCAAGTCTCAGTACGTGGACTGAAGATCGAATATATGGGAAGAATATGAACCAATTATTGCAATCTGGCTACTGGGCGGTCGATCTACAGTGTGGCAATTAATCCATCTTGTCCGTCACTCGATGAAGATTGTGGAAATAAGCTTATATGGAGCGTGGCTAAAAATCATTAGAACTGCAATGATAATACAAGATGCCCGTTCCGCTAATTTGGCGCTGGTACCGCCACATAGGTTACGTTGTGCCTTGAATGCCCAGCTAACTTAGCTTGGCCCTGTATGAGAGTGTGCTCCTAGCCGCCAGTGCTGTAATGGAAGTTAGTGTTGACCTTCGATTAAAAAGTGCATGGCCCATGTGTGCATTTGATGCCATTGTTCCTCCTCTCATTTCCAAGTGCACTCCTCCAGAATAGCTGACTGGTAACTTGGCCTCCCCTGACCCAGTTTAGGGCTTTCATGCATGAATTAATGTCTTTGAGCATCCGCACCCTGCAACTGAAAGCAGGAGATTCTCTGAAAACTGAATGAGAGAGTCACGGAATATGAGGACGATATAGTGATAGGGAATGGCCTGATATGGGTACCACTTTTACGAGTTTCACATAGTGTGACTTATGTCTAACTCATTTTAGGTGTGCTAGAAATTCCATCTTCAACACCATGTATATAGTTGCAGCCATGGTGTCTATAACACCCTCTAATTTTCGTAATTTTCCAATGTTCTTTCTAACCAAAAAAGATATTTCTCGAAAATCACACTATTTTTGGAAGGGTATCCATATCAAGCCATCATCTTGATATCTGAATAAGTCCTTGCTCTATAGTTAGCTAATTTAAGGAAGGGCTCGATATCTAAAATTGATGGACAGTAATGATTATCATATCCATGTATAGTGATTGAATTGTGATTGGTTCACGGACTATATAGAGGGATACATAGTGGTTCAAGGGCGTGAAGACGATAGTTTGTGATACCATATTTTGGATGTGGTGATAGTGATCAAGGGATGAATTGAAGGAAGAAGAGTGCGGATGCTCTTAGCCAGTGTTGTACTGGTATTACACGGTTCTCGATGAAATGAATTAGAGTCATTATGAAATGTAGTGGACTTCAATTGGATATTTAGAATGAACCATTCTTCAAGGTTTCACTATAAAAAGATGCCATGATACCATATTACCAATCCAACTATAGGGCCTAACTAACCAAAAAATGATCACTTTCAAAGTGTTTTGTTGAACGAGTTGAGATTTGCACGGAGTTTGGTTTTGGTGTTAACGGAACAGATTTTTTACTCTCAAAATGCATTCATTCCAAAATAAAACAAATCATTTGGGCCTTGGGAGGTGCTTTGAATATGGTAAAATACAGTTGAGAATACTAAAGAAATGTATAATATAGTGTGAAAGAATAGAGCACATTTGTTTCTTGTGGTCATTGCAACAAGGTTAATTTCAAGTGTTGCCTTGTTGTTGGAAAGATGAACTACGTGTCAATCTCCCATTGTGAAGTTTAGCTCTAGATAATAAAGGAATCTAGATACTCCAAAGTAGCGAATAATGTAGTTTACAAATTTGCTTGTCTATGGTGAAGGCAAATATTATCTTTTTTTTTTAATGTAGAGGTAGGCGTGATAGTAATCTTTCATAACTATGTCCCAATGTGTGATAGTCGATTATAGACAGTCTATTTTATATTGTACAAAATAGAAAACTTCTATGTCTTCTTAATAATTTATAATTTGGGAAAAAATAATAATTTAGGAATTGAATTGTATGACATGCATCAGTTGGCCAACAATTTTCTAGGTCTGGAGCCTCAGAATGCATAAAGGTGGTAGGTGAATTTTAACACTTTATTGAATAAGCTTTTTATATCTTTCAAAAAAATTGATGCTTGCGTTTAACAACATTGCAATGCTGAATTATTTTCTTCATTAAAAATCATAAATTGTATTGATACTCCACCTTCAAACCCGTCATAGTCAACTTTTGCCCATTAAAGGAAAGGCAAAAAAACATTTCAATGAACTTGCCAAAAACACCAATAGCCCAAAACAGGGCAATTCAAATGAAAGGCACAAGGACCCATCAAATTTGAATACTGATAGCAAGTGGATATCCACAAACAAACACCAATGATATGTATATATGAGCCAGTCTGTCCAGGGTTACTCTTCTCATTGTTGTTGCAGCAGCTGATTTGTCATTTGCTTTTATTATTAAAATTACTGCAAACCAAAAGTTGGCGCAATGAAAGGAACATAGATCTGGATTGATACTTGTATACTGCTTATTCAGACAGGACATGAACATGATGGTTGACTTAACCCAAACATTGAATATTAATGTTGATTCATGAGTATGTTATGCCCAAACTGCTATACACCTGTTTTTTTGACACACTTTTGGAAATTTGTGTGACCAGCCAATGCTCATGTGATCATACTCTTGAAGTCTCTATGGCTTATACTGTATATTTACCCTATTCTAGAATTGGAGAAGACTATCTTTGGGTGCCGCCAATGATTCAGGTATGTATTAGATGCATACCCACTACAAGGAGAAGGCATCGCTTTTCACTCCTTTCTGTGAGTCAAATGGCGCCACTTCGCACTCACCAATTTTTCGGCTGGATTTGGTGAGTGCGATTCTTCACGTAAGACAAGCGTGTACAGTGAAAAGTGGCATCAGGATCCTCCAGAGTGAGAAACGATGGTCTGTATTCATAGCACTACAAGGAAATTGGTCGCTTCTCATTGCTATTTTGAGCCATTCCAAAGTTGGTGAGTGCTTTGGGTCACATAGGACTGTAAGGGTTTCCTTGATTGGAGTCAGTGAAAAGCTATGAATGGGTTTGCTTGTAGTGTAGAAAGAAGTAGGTGCCGATTGTCTCCCCTGGAATGAATGTGATTGACATGTATGATTTAAGAAACACTTTGCCAACTAGTGCAAGAGCAAACTGTCAGTGCAAGTTGGCAGTGGCAGTAGCCCAAAAACCATGCATTAAGCAATTGTTGTAACTTTGAAGAATTGACTAGAACAAGGCATTGTTATAACTTTGTTCATGTATGTTGAAGTTCTGAAGCAGTGCTTGGACCAAGAAGACTGCTTTCACTGGTAGCAGACCTGTCGTTTTTTATTCCCCACTTCGTGCGAACAGTGAACAGTGGCCAAATATTATGCTTATATTTCTGTCTTCTTGTGACCAAAACCACTCACCAGCATTGACACAACCCATGTGCCTGGCGCGATTTCACCAGCATTGACACAACCCATGTGCCTGGCGCGATTTCATTCTTTTTTCATTTATAAGAAGTGAAAAACGACACATTTCCTACTAGTGCTTACAACAGTTCATCAGCACTTGCATTGTGGAGAGTGGATAGGAACGTACCGACTGCCCTGTTGAATACCTCGAAAGTGCAAAGGTACGTTCTTCCCTGGCTCCCAGAATCTACTTGTTGACTACATGTTTCCAAATTCTCCCAGGGAGATACCTATGCGATTTTCTCACAAAGAATTTTCTGTGAGCAGTACAAAAATCTTGACGCGGCATTTCCAATGAGTGGTCATTACGCCGGGGGAGTCCCCCACTAACCTGGGCGTGCCCCTTGCTCGTCAGACTCCTCCCTCCATGCACCATGGCACTCCCAGGTTGTGAATCAAATTTTCATGTAGGGTTTGCGCTCCTTAAAACACTATAAGAAAACTTGGTAAGAAAACTAAACAAGTTTGTAATGTGCATGTATGGTGTGCGCTCTGTAAAAGACAGTTATAAGAAAACTTGGTTAAAAAAACTACACAAGTTTGTCATGTCCAGGTTTTAAGTTTTTTAGACCTCCCATGATTGCAGATGTAAGACATGCGCTTCCAACGGTATATTATACGCCTCCTAATTCCAAAAATTGCACTTGCAGTGAGCAAAATTAATGTAAATTTGCAAATTATGTATTACATCTGCAGTTCAAGGTGGTCTCAAAAATTGCACATGACAAACTTGTGCAGTTTTCTTTTACCAAGTTTTCTTATAGTGAAATGTATGCAAAGTGTGGGAGCAAACAGGGCACAAGAAATGCTTGGCCTGTCGTAATGTCGATTCCTGGAACGTGATAATTGAAGCGAGTTCACATGTATACCAAAGGCAGCAGTATTGATGATCAATGCCAGACTGGTAAGGACAAGTTAGGGCTGTGATGTTTGATGGACTTGCACAACATGGGTATGAGAGTGAAGGGTATGAACTATTTTTTCTCCAAATGAAGCATATGTGAGTACTTACACTGAATGCATGTGCACCAGCAGATGCTTTGAAGGAGGTTTAATTATAGCTACATACGCCCATGATGCAGTATTTGCATGAGTCAGATGTGCATGTGGGCAATGCGCTTAATATTCACGTGGTTGCAAAGATCGAGTACAAGTGTTTGAATAGTACAAGTGTTTGAAATGTATGCAACAAGAAGGCAGGCCTCAAACCAGATGCAATCACATAATTATACGAGCATCCAGTAACGGATACTTGGAAATAACTGCCATTTTCTGTTGGCCAAAAATGAAGGACGTGAGAATTAATTTAGGGCACACACCCCTAATCTTTTAGCCAGGGTTGTTTTGAGTCGTAAGTTCTAGTACGGTCATTTTGAAGCATTTCTTGATAGTTACATAGCGCTTGAATCGGAACATGTTTGAGTTATTATGAGGCTTTTTTCCATTTTTTTTTTGCTCTTTGTTTCTACAAAGTAGCTAGGAGGTGCTCACCTGGATTTCCCCACGAAATGCAAAATGGCCATGTATGGCTATTATTTCCTGGAAATCAGCATTCTGTGCAAGCACATGGGCTTAATTCGGAGTGTGCGATCGAGGAGGTTTACAGCCTTGCTCTTGAAAGCAGAGCCGGAGTCAGATGTAGGTGTGGGTCACGTGCGCAAAGTATTGATGATGCACACCAAGTACTTTTTGACAGTCTAATGGAGGAACGTGATTTGGACTGTGACAATTGACCATAGGCTTGCGCAACACAGACCGTGTCACGGACCGGCCGAGGTCTTCAGGAAATTGCATTGATTGGGCTGCCTCTCATTTGTGGCCGTGTTATAGTCATGTAGGCCATTGTCGAGTCTTTCTGGCTAGCACTAGTAGCATACCTGTCGTTTTTCATTCCCATGAAAGGGGGAACAATGGCTGAATATGTGGATATTTCTGTCATCTTGTGACCAAAACCACTCACCAACACTAGCATAGCCCAACTGCTTGGCGCAGATTCATTCCTTTTTCAATTATAGTAAGTGAGAAACGACACATTTCCTACTTGTGTAGGTTGCAACATATATGATGCTACTACTACTGTGGTGCATTGTCACTGCATTGTGGATCTTCATGGGTGAGCTGGACGTACACTTGGAGGAAGCAACTTAATTAGCTTGTCATTGATAACATGCTACGGTAGTTGAGCCTGAGCCTTTCTCAGTGCTTGTAGATCTTCTGATAATGTGGGGTTGGGTGAACTTGCAGCTAAAGAGTCGTATGTGAAGTTAGAACCAAACGTACGATGCCTCTTTGTATGTTCTCTTCAACACCTCATTAATAGCAGACTTGTCGTTTTTCATTCCCCACTTCGTGGAAACAGTGGACAGTGGCTAAATATTATGCTTATATTTCTGTCTTCTTGTGATCAAAACCATTCATCAACATTGACACAACCCATGTGTTTGGCGCAGTTTCATTCCTTTTTCATTTATAATAAGCGAAAAACGACACATTTCCTACTAGTGTCTGTGCTTCAGCTGACAAGTGGGAGGAAGTGTCATTGGTGTGCGTAGTTGCTAAGGAATTGGGGCATACGTAGCTACATTGAAGTTGATAACAAGATCCATATCTTTGTTTTTGGGGTAGATCTCACCAAGAATTAAGCCAGGAGATCAATATGCTGAGCTTGATTAGCTGAAATTGACTGAAACAAAATCAGGGATGAAGGCCACACTCTTTAGACGTGTCATCTTTGATTTGATTTAAGGAGTAGTTAATCTATGATAGAGTAAATTATTATGAGTTTGTTTTTTTAAATTTGTATCAAAGTGGAATCACCATCTTGAAGCTTTGAATAAACAGTAGCTCAGAAGTGGCGAACACGAAATTCAAAGCAAGTAAATGGTGTTCATCGATAGGTATGTCACTAATTCATGTAGTGATAGTGATGGGGTTACAAAGTAGTGTATCATACACTAAATAGAATGAAACGTGTACCTCCATGATACCCAACTTGTGTTGCATAATATTATTGATGAGAAGAATAAAGAACTAATTGTACGTCTGCTGTCATAGTGAGAAGTTGGCTAAAGTGCATATGAACTTATCTGTATACTTAGTAATAAACTATCAACCTAATAATATGCTATCAATTGCATACTTCTTAAAGATATAGTTTATTTTCAATGTGAGATTGCATTTGCTTTCATCACTTTGAAGATGGTGTGTGTAAGTTCTTGTAAAGATTGCTGGTGCCAACTTTCACATTATTTCCCAAGGACAGTACATGCATGTGAGGCACAGGTATGACTTGTATAAACCTTTGATGATCCTTGATGTATGCAGGGATTAGATTACCTCATCCATAGTTGACTGTTAGGTTATAAGTGGTTGGTAAGCTGTATTTGATTTTATCGTTGCCTTATCCACAAGCTAAGAGAATGTTCATACTTGGAGTAAAGAGTGATGTTAACTTAGTCATGGTTTTAGGAATGAATTTAGATACATCTTTGGACAATATAGGGGACTATTATATTTGGTTTTCCAACATAACATTATATAGCAACCCCACTATTCACCCTTGGGAATCAGCATCGCAGGCCAAAATCGTTGCAGGAATTGTAATCTTTTGGAGAATCAAAGCCATCTTTAGCTTGGCAGCTCAACCAAATTTCTTGTTTTTTAGTAGTTTCACTAGTAGAAAACATGGTCGAAAAGAACCGCAGCCAAAATCGGCTGAGGTTCTTTTGACCACCATGATCTGCAGTCGCTTAGTGACTGCAGATTTTTCTTTTTTGATTTACGATTGCAATTTTAGGATTTTTAGGGCGTGTAATATACCGTTGGAAAGGTCTTGAAAATACCTTTCTAACGGTATATTACACGCCCCTAAATGATTAAAATTGCAGTCGCAAATCTAAAAAAACAACTCTGCAGTCGTTTAGCGACTGCAGATCAGGGTGGTCAAAAGAACCGCAGCCGATTTTGGTTGCGGTTCTTTTCGACCATGTTTTCTACTAGTGTTTCTACATGTTTCACATCATTGATTTCATGTTCAGAAGCTGATTCTCTGCACAAGCAAAAGGATATGTTGCAGTACTAGCAAAAGAATGTTGTGAAGACCATTGTTAACACTAAGTGCAAACATATCATAAGTGCAACATATAAAATGTTCATTTGTTGGCTTTGGACGTAAGTGGAGGCATTGTATCAACACAAACTAAATCAATGTGAAGTGAAGAACAATATACGTTGTCACTCAAAAACTCAATCCTAACACAAAACGAACTACGCAACAACGTTCACTACGAAATAACAACTAATGCCATTACAAAAGGGACAGAGCCACACTCTTGTTCAGCGGCAGGTACAGTGGCTATGGAGCTAGCTGAGGACGGCTTTCCATCGAGAGCCTGAACCTGCATGGTGACGTCATGTGGGTACCTCCTAACATGTTTAGAAGGTAGGAAGAATAAATGAGGTGCAAGTTGGGAATTGACTTCCAGTCTTGCAAAGTGGAGAAAACAAGACCAGAAGCTTGTAAACTTCATCCAGAAGTTCTGACGTATACTATAAACACTTGACAACTCAATATGTTAAAACCTCCAAAGCACTCAATTAATTTAACCCAAAAGCATGTTTAGGCAAGCAAGTAATTGTGGGTGACATCACCATGAAGGTTCAGGCTCTCCATGGAAAGCCGTCCTGAGATCCTCCGCGAGTGATGAAAAACAGAACTAAATCATTCATGCTAGTACCTGAACTTTGGACATGTCAGTCAATGCAGATTCAGCGAGTGTGATCCTGTTATTGGGAAAGTTTCTGACGGTTGAAATATCCTCATCGAGCATTCATTGGGCGAGGCTACAAAGGCACTATTATGGCTTCTTCAGAGGATTTCCAACATGCGTGCCAGTATTGCTAGTACTCCCTAAAACATTCAAGCTCTATTGTCGCTTTAGTTAGCTTCCTGCAACAATCGTGAGGATGCCGCTACTCCACGCATTTCACCACCTGAAATGGGGAAAAGGCGGGGAACTTTTGTCCCATTCATTTGGGCAATGGCACGATATGGGTATCACTTCCTGGACTCTTCGTACTTTAGAAAAATGTCCTTCTGAACATGAAAAAAAATTAATTAATTACATGGTGTTATGGAAGCCATGTTGGTACACTACAATCATGTGCTATATACATTAGAAAAGTTGGGCCAAACTATTTTGGTGCCATTTTGACACCAAAGACCGCATACAGGTCATTTTAGTGTCATTTTATCCATACTAGGTTGGTATGGAAGTTGGCACCAAATTATTTTAATTGCATTTCAATGCACTATCATGGCACCATGCTCACATGCCTTGAAATTCCTGATGTAGGTCAAATTCGAAAGTTGAATTTTTCCTAATTTAACATATTCAGCACCTAGTCACATTGTAGTAGTGAAAAAAAATGTATTTAAGGTTTTCTAATAATAAAAATAGTCTTGCACTTTATTAACCCTTTAACCCCTAAACGCTCAAACGACCATTTTTTGGTCATTGCCCGAATCTAACGGGCTGCTCGGAACCAAAAAAATGTGTTTTTGAAAAAATAAAAAATATTTTAAAATACTAAGTCAAGTCTACTTTCCAACGCAATTTCAATTATGTCAATCCGAGTAAAACTCCACCCATGAGAATTTTTCAAAAAGGATCACCTCAACATTGTCTTACTGTTATAAAATTTTCTATTTGGGGAAAGTAATTATGATGTTCTTTCCATCATTTCTTTTTCTTCTTTGATGTTTATAATAAATAAACCAACTTTAACCAATCATGCTATATTTTAAACTCTAAAAGTTAAAATGATAATTTATACAAATTTTCAAAGGTTAATGCTTTTAAATTCATTAGAAAAAAAATCTAAAGTTATTTTTGGAAGTTTGACTGTACATATAATTTGTCCAATACCCCTTGGGCTTTTAGGAGTTAACGTCCCCATTCAATATTGTTTTCAAAGATTTGTTATAAAATGTTTGATGAAAAACAAAAATGGAGTTGATGTTCAAAGCTAAGTTGAAAATGTCAATGTGATGATCACATTTGTATGGTTGAATTCATCATTTATTTTTTTAATATTTTTTAATTAATTTTTCAAGGTTTTTTTCTTTAAAATTCAATAAAATTTCCCAAATTAACACAAAAAGAATTTAAAATATTGTAATAAAGTTGGAATAACATGCACTACAAGATGGTATGGTTTTCGTTAAAATTAAACATAGACATGACTCAAACATTCTTTTAGCTAAATTTCATGTTTATAAATGACTTCGCTATAAATTAGTATTCCGGATTGTTCCTTTTGCTTCAAATCTGAAAGTAGGACAGTTCCAGATTTGAGAACAACAAAATTAAAAGGCATATCAAAATTGTTCAATTTTTCTTACTCAATAGTATTTTGGATGGAGTATTATAATAACTTTCTCATGAATTTGTTATCAATTTCATGTAAATTGAAAATGTATGATTTCTAGCACACATTAAATGAGTTTAAAAAATGACATTGTTTTGGTGAGACAATCCTTTTTGGAATCCATATTGTGCCATTGCCCCATTGTGACCAACACCACTGGCAGACCCGTTTTAGCCAATTGTGACGTCCTTCCACTGCTTTATAAGGTGAAAAATGACACCATGAACATTCTACTAGTGCAATCACATTACTTATGACACACAGAACTCTTTTATGTCACGCTTGTGGCAACCAATGTACAATGGCCTCGAATAAGTCTTGCAACCCCACTTTCAAACCTCACACGAAAACATTTATCACACTCACTACGACGGTTCGCTGAACATGAAATTTTGCATGTACCACCGCTTGGACATAAAGCATTTTTGGGCCAAATTTGGTACCTTAAAAATGCATGGTTTATGAAATAATGTTAATTTGCTAACTTTTAGGCCTCTGTTAAAAAAAATCATATATAGTACCCAATAGCTGCCAAGGATCCAAATTTTTGGTAGAAAGTAGAAGTCGCAATGAGGAACAATATGGTGTTATAAAAAATAATGGTATTCCTAGGTATTTTTGTGTCCACATGCAATTCAAAATTTTAAAAAGAAGGCTAAATTTTAGTTTAATTATATTATAAAGTAATTTTCTACTTTTGTCCCTTTTTTTGTAACACCATGTTGTCATAGTAAGGAATAACATGGTGTCACAAAAAGATGAGAAAAAAAGGTCAATTACTTTATTCTGTAATCAAACAAAAATTTGGTATTATTTTTAAAATTTTGAATCGCATGTGGACACAAAAATACCTAGGAATACCAGTATTTTTTATAACACTATATTGTTCCTCATTGCGACTTCTACCCTCTACCAAAAACTTGGATCCTTGGCAGCTATTGGGTACCATATATGATTTTTTTTTTAACAGAGGCCTAAAAGTTAGCAAATTAGCATTATTTTATAAGCCGTGCCTTTTTAAGGTACCAAATTTGGCCCAAAAATGATTTATGTCCAAGCGGTGGTACATGCAAAATTTCATGTTCAGCAAACCGTCATAGTGAGTGTGATAAATGTTTTAGTGTGAGGTTTGAAAGTGGGGTTGCAAGACTTATTGGAGGCCATTGTACATCACTTCAAAACATAACATGTGAAGATTAGAGCATATATTAGAGCTATATTAGAGCATCCTCAACGGGGCCTCTAAAAGGGCCCGGTATATAAAAAAAATCTTTTAATATACAAGGAATTAGACCATAGTCTTTTTTTTATCATAGAAGCGCATTCAAAAATGCATAGTGAATGTACAAGAAAATTTGGATTTGGACATTGTGTGATTTAAACACATCCCATCAAATGTGTGTTCATTTAGAGGGGCCTTCAAAAAAAGGCTAAAGAGGGCCATTTAAGCCCAAAACACGGCAAAACATTTGTTGTACCCTTGGCTCTCTAAAAAAACCACACTAGCTTTGAAGAGCCCTTTATTTTTATTTTTAAAGTTAGCTAATTTTTAAAGGGGTGTATCTTGTTCATCCAATGTCCAAATCAAAAAAAGAATTGGGTCTATTATATTTAATTTTAAAATATGATTTAATAATAGTAATTAAACTTTCTAATTCTATCTACATTAAAAGATATATTTGTTTAGAGGCCCCATTGACGATGCTCTAATTGCAGAAGCTCACGCAAAAACAATTGCACTTTGACACTCCCTATTGCTCTTATCATGGTGTTGTCAAATTTCATGCACTCTAAGGTAACTATATCTAAAAGCGACCTTTTCCTTAAATCGTCCCTAGCTCAATCTTCGATAATAAGTAGATTCTGACACCCTACTATTAATGAGAATGTGCACAATCTGAACATCAAAGTTTAGGGTCGCTTTATGGTCAACCTATAGTCAGTACTTTGGAAATTCACAACTTATTCATATGGTGTCTAAATAATGCATGATAAAGTGCGTTGAAATCCTCTTGAACTTGCTATTAAGACCTACCAAAAATATTTTATGTTTTATGTGTGTAAATAGGCTCAGTTGGTAAGGGGGATGCTATAAGGTATAGTTTACCTTAGCCGGGCTCCAAGAAGCAAACCTAACATGTTGCGCAGAGAGCATCCAGCAGGTCAGGTCAGCTGAGGAGCTCGTGCAGCCAGCCATTACGGAAAATGAACCCATCGTGGTGGGAATCTTGACAGCTGTGCATATGTGGGGGTAGTACAAAATAGACAGCTTTTTTCCATGTATGGGCAAATGTAAGAAAAGGTCATTGATAGCAATTTTATGATCAATACTTCTCTAGTGTCCTCCCATCCCTTGGCGATGGTGATAAGATTTAATCAGCCAAATGAATGTCTTCTAGAGCTTCTCCATGTATTGATTTTGCGTCACGGCGTTTGTTAATTTCCTATCTAGTACACTCAACTCAACTTTCTGAAGTTGAGTTGACACACTCTGTAATTGCATGTTTCTAGAACCAGATTCTCTCTTACACGTGACACTTTGTAATTGATTACTCCTAAAACCAGAGCTATTTCTCTTCTGTTTTATCTGTAACTTATGGCACACTATGATTGAACATTTCTCTATTGATATTTTTTCTCTCTTACAAGTTGTGATAGACTATGATTGTACATTCCTAGAACCAATGACATTTCTCTTTTCTCTTTTCTCTCTTGCACATTCCTTACCTTAGAGTACATTGTGTCACGACTCTATTGTCATTGTGTACACTCTTGCACATTCCTAAGAGTACATCGTGCGAATCTTTTGTCATTCTGTTCACACTAGTAGAAATGGTGGTCTTTGAGCACGAAGGAATTACAGTGTCATAGCATGGTGTCCAAGGTCCATATTGGCACTTGATTGGTGCCTTGGGCATCACGCTCTGACAATACTCAATGGTGCCCAAAGACTGCTTTTCTATGAGTGACATTTCTCTGTCCTGCACATTCCTAAGAGTACATCTTGCGAATCTTATGTCATATTGTATACACATGTATCTGATTGGACAACTTCCACATGTTAAGATGTGCCATGGACGTGGCAGGAGCCTATTTGTGTCCCAAAGGCAGTGCAATCAGAGAGGATTGAGTGCACGTCTGTTGCATTCCTGCATTTTGAGTTGTAATAAGATGATGACTCCTGGAATCGGTTCTTGTGCCATACGACATGCTTGCCAGACAGCTCTACAGACTGAAGTCCCTTCTGAGTGTCCACTCTATGGGTCGCTTTACACACGAAGTCAAGGTCATTTTGATGTGCAATCTTGAGGGTTCAAATCCTCACTCTCATTATTGATCAATCTAAATCCCAAAATCAGCCCCAACCTCTTTACATCAAGATTTGAGGCCAAAATTTCGAAACCAATTTTAAAATTAAAAACGATAAGGTCTAACACAATCCCAAGTTCTTGAAGAATTGGCTGAAAATGGAAGGTCAATTCCTGGACCTGCGACCATTTCCAAATTTCAATTCTTTTTTAAACTATTTTTTTGGGTTTAAAATACTTTTTTCTAGTAATCAACACCCTTAGATTGTTTGTAAATTTGAATAGCCTTTTTTGGTCTCTTCTTCTCTTCAACTCTTTGGCCCCAACGCCATTAGACATGGGAGAAATGGCCTCCATTATAATCTTATTACATTGAGTACTTGAGGCCAACCTTAACCCTTTAACGTCCCCATTCAACACTGTTTGATGAAAAACAAAATTGGAGTTGATGTTCACAACAAAGTTGTAAATGTCAATGTGATGATCACATTTGTACCGTTGGATTCATCATATTTCTTATTAATATTTTTTAATTAATTTTGCAAGGTTTTCTCTTGAAGATCAATTAAAAATCCCAAATTAGGACAAAAAAATTAGAAAATATTGTAATGAAATTGGAATAACATGCACTACAAGATGGTATGGTTTCCATTCTTTGATTCGATATATTTTGGAAAATCGTGTTTAAGGTCTCACTTTTTGAACTAAGAATGAAACTTGACATAAATCAATTGTGTTGTTTTTCAAAAATTCACAATATCTTATTTTGAAGATCCATACTATACAAATGATAGTCAACTAGCACAAGAACCAAGAGAAATTTGGGTGGATGAAAATTTTCCATGTATGTAGTCAAGAGAATAGTTTGAATCTGTTCATGGTCCACATGCGTTTCAAAGGGTTAATCCCCAAATGCCCACAACCCTCTCCAAATTGGGCAGTTTTGCAAAGATGCATTTATTAAATGCAATTAGGAGGGATATTTTGAACTTGATGTATAAATAAAAGTTGTACAATATGAATTTTAGATTCTATCCATGCGGTAAGATCTATGATTGCTATTGCCAATATTTTTGTATAAATTTTGAAACTTAAAATTCAAATTCTTTTTGTAATTCAGTTACAAACAACACATTGACAATTTATAAATGAAATTTGTTATGATGGGTTGAAATGTAATACTTTGAGTGTTGTGATTTTTTGGTTGCTTAATTCTATGAGTTGACTTTTTCAAGAGCACTTTTGAACTATTTTGAACTAAGGTTTTAGAAATTTTGGGTGAATCACTACAATATGAAATGAGGCATAAAAATTTCACAAATCATCTCCATTCTAATCGGATCACACATACATGAAGCTAACTTCCCATAAAATCTATAGTAAAAAATTCACACTACAAAAAGTGCATGACGGATGAGAAGAGTTGAATGAATCTGTACATCGTCCGAAAAATGGACGCCTAAGCAATTAGGCATTAAAGCTAATACACGCTCAAATTTGGTGAAATCGACCCCAAGAAAAAACAGCCTCAACTTCATATGTAAAGCCGCCCTCAAGACCAGTTTCCACTTGGAGTTGAGTTCATGAAATCTAGCTCTCATCTTGGTAAAGGAGTGGCTTTTAAGGCGTGACCCCTTTTTGTAGAAGAGATTATAAATGAAGACCGAGTCATGTCCATTTTTTTTATTCATAAATTTTTTTACTGTTATAATCCAATGATTTGGTGTGTAAGATAGCCCCAATTGGTTCTATTTTCATAGAATTTATATTTTTCAATCTAATTTTTAATGTTCTTGTAAATTTAATGCTTCACAATGGACTTTTGAACATTTTAAAAATTGGTGATAAATGAAATTTGTTGGATTTTTGTTGATTCGGTCACAATTTTCTTACAATGCCTAAACCAACAACAATCAGACAAACTTTTTTGCTACCTAACCGAAAGTTTGAAAATCAGTGAAAACGGTCATTACAGTGCACAGAACAACAGAATGTTGCTGATTTTTTTGTTGATTTGGTCGCCATTTTCTAATAATGCTTCCGCTCTATCGTTTCCCCCTCAATTTTCACAACACTCTCTCCATGAATTTCAAATTGTCCCATTGTCACATTCCAACGCTGCCTTTACTAATATCTCTACTCGAATAAGCCGCATTTGCAAAACTATAAACTATCAAAAATTGTGTATGAAAATCGTGCGCAAATATAAACTATCTAAAGATATGCTCAGGTCGCCCTCCTAAACTTTACTCGTGTATGTGTTCACAGAGAAACCCCATTACTGTTGTGTAGGCCCTCTGTGATACCGTGACAACTCAACCAGAATCCTAAACTGTCTAGGCCGGTAAACATCCTTTGTAACTATGAATGCACGCACATGGAATGGGAACATTAGAATAAGTATAAGAGTTGGGGCATTGCGCAGAATATGTAAAAAGCGTACTTCTTGTAGGCAAAATTTATGTGTCTTTGCTCGAAATTTTTTCTATCCATAGTATCTTAGTTCCCATCTTTGTAGACATTGTTGTAGAATGAAGTTTTTGCAAATACAGAGTCCAGCTACCCTGAAATCGGTTTGTATTCCAAATCGTAGGCCATTTTGGCCTAGTTAATCTTAAAGGGGATAAAGAAAAGTCCTTGAGATTCTTCACTCTACAATGAAAATGGCGAGTGGGTTCAAGCCCGAAAAAACTCTGAAACATAATTTTGATTTCTATTCAAATTCATGGACTGACCGTTCCAGCTGCTCTAAATACAGGCCCTCCAAATATGATATTACAGTATGTAATAGTGTATATTTATAACATTTTAAAACAATAGGGTTCTAGACCCCCTATTGCTTGGATCGAATTTTACAAATACAATAATTTTTCTTGGAACTATTGTGAGAGGGGACATTTGGCATTGTATGAGGGAATTTAGTAAAAATCGAAAAAGGAAAACTTACTTAACCCCTAAGTGCCTACAGATCTCTCTAGATTTGGAGAATTCAAAAGATGCATTATAAGATGCAACTAAGAGGGATATTTTGAATTTGATGTATGAATAAGAGTTGTACATTATGAATTTTAGATTCTATCCATATGGTTTGATCTATGATTGCAATCACCAATACTTTTGTATAAAAATTGAAATTTGAAACTCTAAATTCTTATGTAATTTGATTACAAATAAGATATTGACAATATGTGGATGAAATTTGTTGTGATGGTTTGAAATGTAATACTCTAAATGTAATGGTTTATGGAGATTTTTTGGTTGCTTAATTATGAATTAATTTTTTCAAGAGCTCTTTTGATTTGTTTTGAACTTAGATCTTAGAAAATTTTGGTGAATCACTGCAACATGACATGAGGCATAAAAATTTCACAATTCATCCCCTTTTTAATTGGATCACACATGCATGAAGCTATCTTGCCATAGAATTATGTAGTTATTTTTCACTTGCAAAAGACGCATGACAACTGAGAAAACAAAATTCAATTTTGTACGTTAGGCAAAAAATGAGGCCTTAGGCAGTTAGGGGATAAGATGTCATGAAAAGAGCATCCAAGAGTATCCTAGAACATCGGAGAGAATCTTGGAAACTCCAGTATGGATAGAAAGCATAGGTCTTAATATTGGTAATGTAACATACAGCTTGTTTAATCCCTAAAGATCAAAGGCTGCCTTTGGAATTATCGATATGAGAAAAACCATTATAAAGTACTATTTAGAGGAATATTTTGGAACTCATGTACAAGTGAGGGTTGTCGTTTTTTAACTTTAAATTCCATTTGTATGGTTAGATTCACCAACACTATTACCAATATTTTATTATAGAATTTGAAAGTTAAATACTAAAAAACTTCTTCTAAATTAGAGTACAAACAAAATATTAACATTTTGGAGTAAATTTTTTTGGAATGGATTTAAAATGAGATGCTCTTGATGTGGTGATTTTTTTGAAATTTTTGTATTTCTTAAATGATCTGTAACCTAACTTTTGCAAGGTCACTTTTGAACTAAAGTCAATGCAATTTAGGCTTGGTCAAAATTTCACATACTTATATCTTTGTAATTTTAGAAAAACATGTATTCTAGTAACACCAAATCCAACCGTTGAATAGTACAACAATTTGATGAAGTATCTCCAAAAAATGTTTCGTAGTGAAGAGGTTCATGAGGAGGAAGATTTGAAAAAACCACAAATGCTACAAACCCAAAATGGGTTGGTTAAACCTGTAGAGGTTAATCTTTAAAGGTCCCTTGGAGATAGTAAATACGTTGGCGTATATTTGACATTATTTTGTTGTAAGCAGAAAGTTCCAAATTTAAATCCTATTAGCTCATTGAAATATATATCGTAATGAAATTGGAATAATTTGCACTATGAGATGGTATTGTTTCCATTATTTGATTCTACTTATTTTAGGAAATCATGTTTAAGGTCTCACTTTTTGAACTAAGAATGAAACTTGACATAAACCAATTGTGTTGTTTTTCAAAGAATCACAATATCTTATTTTGAAGATCCATACCGTACAAATGATAGTCAACTAGCATAAGAACCAAGAGAAATTTGGATGGATAAAAAATTGTGGTCAAGAGGATGTGGTCAAGAGAAAGGTTGCAATATGTTCGTCGTCCATTACAATATGTCACAAAAATGAGTCTTTTGCTACAAGTTTTTCAATGAGGAAGCAACGTCGTCATTTGAGTGGATAAATTCATTAGTCTTCTTGTTCTTCAAACAATATATACTTTACTTATCCTTCTCAAATACATTTGAAACAACATACAAAACATGTACGGAAGCAACCCATCTTTGAAAATTCTATCAACTAAAAGACTCGGTTATGGACTTCTCTATCTATGCATATTCAAAATCTAGTCCACTTGCCTCTTGCTTGCACAACAACTCGCATTTGGCTTGACATGGTTTTTTACAAGTTACTACACTCCTGAATAGTGAAAGATTTGTAAATTTCCGCCGATAACTCCAGCAAACCTTTTGAAGCAAATGAATAGTGGTTGAGCTTGCATTTTATCATCGCCCAAAGATGTTCAATAGGGTTGAGGTCGGGAGATTGTAGAGACCACTTCAAAAGACCAAACAGTTGCTTTAACAACCACTCTTACACACTCTTTGATGTATACCTTGTATTGTTATCATGTTGAAATATAACCCTCATTGGATTCAAGTGGAGTTTTGTGAGAGTATGGTTCAAGTGGGTTTCCAAGATTTGACGGTACCCATACGATTCATTATTCCTTCTATCTTGCAAAACAAACCTGGCCCAAATGCGGTCAAACATCCCCAAATCATTCAAGAACCTCCACAATGCTTTACAATTTTCCTCATTGTCTGCTCAATAAGACCTCTCTTTTCAACCCAACACCGATATCGTCCATCAAAGCAAAAGCAATTGATAATGGTCTCATATGAGAAGATTATTCTCTTCCAATCATCAATTTTCTAGTAAAGAGGAGATGTCACAAATTCTAATCGAGCTTTGATGTTCTTCTGTGAGAGAAGAGATTTTTTCTTTTTCACACGAGCCACCAAACGTGAAAAATTTAGTGTCCACCATACAGTCTGCACACTAATCTTACTAGTAAATTGTTTCCTAATCACTGTAGTTGCAGTTGCTATAGAGTCTAACCCGCCTACCGTAATTGCTTTTACGCAAGCTCTCTTCATTGAGTCCGACATCAATATGGGTCTGTCTTCAATCAACGTATCAAAATTGGAAAGGCGCCTTTTACAAAAAAATTGCACTGTGGATTGACTAATAATAGTACAGTTGGCTACCTTGCGCATGCTCCAACTCCTTTGGAGCAACACAACCAAATTGTTCTCTCTTATGTTACATCTCATGTTACAAATGAATATAAAAGATTGCAAAGAAGAGCAGTACTAATGCTTGCCTTGAAACACTTACTAGCCAGCACAAATCAATGAATCTCTTCATTACACAGCTAAGATATAGATTGAGGGTTGTAGCTATATGCACATTGAAGTCCATAAGTGAATCTTTTGAAGATTTTTACATAAACTTCAATTTCTCCTCCACATGCCTACATTATGAAGTGCCATCTGTAACTGTAACATGACACCCGGCCTTCTATCACATGAACCTGCCAACGTTGCCCAATTGTCATTAATGCGGGTGACTTTGTTGTTTAAAGATAATCGTTACTCCATAAGACTAAGTTTTGTGACATATTGTATATGGACGCAAGCGCGTCAAAGGGTTAAACTCATAGGAGGTGTAGAACCATTCCAAATATAATAGGATACTACTGTATAATACTACCGTAGCACCATAGTTGGGCCGCCACTCCACAAACAAATATTTAGTATTTTTTGAAAAATAAGGCTCGTTCCTCAAGAAATCAATTTCTTAGTTTACATTTTTGAACAAAAAAATGATTAAAAATGGCCCAAAATAGCTAAGAAATAGCAAAATATGGCTAAAAACAATTTATTCTATTGTCATTTTGGGGTTAGGCTCATAATTTCCAATTTTTTACGTTTTTTTATTTTTCGAATTATTTTTTGGCGACCCAGCTATGGTAAAAGGTAGTTGGAACGGGCTCTTTGGACCTTTAGAGCATTCACACCCATGCACGCTAGATCTAACTCGCTGAAATTATTCATCTACATTTGAAGAGTCCTTGCACGCCTCTCATACATCAAAAGTGCAAATCAAATAGTCAATGAACTAATCACAAGTAGAATGTGGGATAGTCAACTTAATAGTGATATGAAGGGCCATTTCTTAGACCATCTCCACTAACACTCTGAATATCGCTATGGCTACGGAAAAATGGATGAGATTGGGTCGGTGAACAATTTATTTGGCCCATGACATTGGATAAGCCACTAAAAATCAAGGCTCTCAAAATTACTCTTGCTAGTGTATCTCCTCTTCTTAATTGCAGATCATAATTGCACAATCCATGCGTGGTGACTTGTGAGTGGCTCATTTACTATTTTCAAGAGTCTAATTGAGTGATGTTGGTGGGGGAACTACATGGTGAGGTCTGACTTTTGGGATGACCTTTAGAGTGCAATCCAGAGTGCTAGTGGAGATGCTCTTAGAGCATGGTCACCCATGCCCTCCTAGAGTCTTTTACACTCAAGAAGTAGATGAAAAGTGCCAAGGGCGCTTCAAAAATACCTCTTGACTCTCAATCCTAGCGTGTAAGAAACTGCCCTTCAAATCACTATTTAGTTGATTATATCCTCACATTCTTCTTGTGATTGGTCCATTGACTATTTGATGTGCACTTTTGATACGTGAGGGGTGTGCAAGGGTGGGGGAGTGTAAGTGCAAGGGCTCTTCAAATGTAAATGAATAATTTCAGCGAGTTAGTCCTAGCGTGCATGGGTGGGAATGCTCTTAACAGGCTAGGATTGAGAGTCAAGAGGCATTTTTGAAAGGCCCTTGGCACTTTTCATCTACTTCTTGAGTGTGAGAGACTCTGGGAGGGCATGGGTGGCCATGCTCTGAAAAAAGAAAAGAAGATGTACAGGAATACGGAGATACTACTAGTGGGCCTGCCGCCTAAGTGTACACAGTGTATGAAGGAGAATTACAGTAGGCAGGTGTAACTGAAGGAAGATATGATAATAATAAGAAGAGCAGCCACTCATCCCAGATACTCTCACTGCCATTATTTTGCATGGCACCCAGAATATTCCACTCTCAACTCTCACTAGGGCACATCAATATTAAATGATCAGCCACCGGCAACTTACAGCCCGTCCGTCCTTTCTTCTTTTTCTGTCGAATGGGAGCTGCCATTCATTGATTTCAACAGTACCAGGGATGCTTTGGTTTCATTTTTAAATAATTTTTGGGCATACAAACCATTCACAGTAACTTCGTACTAGAGAGCAGGCGCCAAACTGTTGATTCTGCAGCAGCAAGCGGTCCTGGGAGTCACGGCCCATTCACACCAAGCCGCTGCCGCACTTGCATCTGCGTTCTCCAAATGGAGGAAGCCGGTAAAACCCAAAAACAAAATAAAAATTCAAAGCCTTGTTTTTTCTTGCTGTAACTATTAGAGTTAACTGAAAAGAGTGTCTTAAAGTGGAAAGAAACCTTGAAGTCACCTTCATCAGGAACTTCAAGGCATGTGAACATGGTGCCATGATGGTGCATTGAAATGCAATTAACCCTTAAACGTCATAGTAAGCTCCATGGGCTTATTTATGAGAGAATAATGAAGAAAAAAGTGGATTTTCTCAACCAAATCAAGTGAGGATTGGTGCGTTGGAAAGCTACTGAAAAAGCGATCTAGATTCCAAATTTGGGCCTCATTTGGGAGATTGTGGAAACATTGGCAAGCAATCAAAGTTATCAAAATGAGCAGGAGTTGAGGTTGGGGCAACTGAGGTCGTTTTTTGAAAAGTGCCGCAGTGCTACAGTGCTGGCCAGCAGTGGCCAGCAGAGCCGTTTTTTTTCATTTTTTTCGTTTCATTTTCTTTTTTCTTTTTTCTTTTTTCTTTTTTTTTCCCTCCGAAAATTTAGATGCCTTCCGGGCTGCCCCACCTAGGGCCTCTTGACGTTTAAGGGTTAAGATAATTTGGTACCAACCTCCATACCAACCTAGTATGAATAAAATGACACTAAAATTACCTGTATGCGACCTTTGGTGTCAAAATGGCACCAAAATAGTTAGGCCCAACTTTTTTGATGTTAAACTCGTTTTGAGTTCAAAAAGACTGCAAAACTAGTCTATGGTGAGTTGAAGAATAATCTAAAGCAAGCCCCTGCGCCACCACGGGGTGTGGAATTCGTGACCTCCCCAATGCTCAAAGAGAGTTCCCACACGCTCCTCCAAGCCAAGAGCCCTGGCTATGAAAACTATTCATGAACAATGATTATAAGAAAATATAATCATGCAACCAATGTGTTTTTTTTCTCTTGCGATTTTTAGCTTTTGGCAACTACTTCTAAGCAACTGTCAGAAGTTAAAAATCACCAAAAAAAAAAAAAAAAAAAAAAAAAACTTGCGTGCAATTGCATTACAGTGCCGCAAGTAGAGCCATACTCTTTTTTTGCGTTGCGTTCCTTTCTGACATGCGTTAGAGAAAATTCTAATTGCATATTATTTTATATTTCTCAATTGACAACAGATTCCCTCAAAGTTACCTGATGCATGCATGTGGTAGCATTAGTGTATGTGAATGGGCCATGAAGCCCAGAGGGCGAGACCTATGGATGCGTTTTGCAGCAAAATTGGCACTTTGTTGTCCATGTTCTCTAGTGTTAAGAGTAGGGCGTTCTGAACGTGGAAAGGGGGGGGGGGGATTTGGACAAATTGAGAGGTTGAATCATGAAGCCCCCGAATCAATAAGCCATGCTCTTAACCCTTAAGCATTCACACTACATTTACCCGGTCAAACCTCATCAATTTCTCACATTTTAAAATACATTCTATTTTTTAAATATTTTCCTCATATAATTTATTGTTCAACCGGTTTATACTAATTATTTCATAATTATTTAAATTATAATAATTTTTATAAGACTTTTCAAAGTCTTTCTGTTGTAAGAGTCATAGTAATTACAAAAATGTCTAAAATAGTATGAGATCTTTAGGAAAAATGTAAATAATAGTGATGAACAACAAGGTGTAGGTGGCATGCTTCTCGAGCTTATATAATAAGAAATTAAATTGAAAAACGTTTCTTGCAGTGTATATTGGAATTTTAGGGTTTTGAGCTTTAAAGTGTTGTAAGAGACGCAATTTTAATTTTTTTGAAGAACTGTAAATTGGATTAGAAAGTAGAAGATAGCTCTCACACTTTCTTAGTTGGGACCGTTTTCATTTGAAATTAGGAACTAAGTGAAAATCCACGTTTGACTTTAAAACAATCAAACATGGCCCCACGGGGCTCCTTGCACGCTTAAGGGTTAAGTATAAGACAAACATTGCTACATTGCTAATTCAAAGAGACAATTCAGTCTCCAACTTCTTTGGATGCATGAAAACTATTTCTCACCTAAAGGCATGTTTCTATGTGCAACCCAACCCAACATCAACTATAAGTGACCATTAGAGTTATCCGTAAAGTCCTTCAAAGCTTGAAGAAGATACCACGAATTTTGCTTTGTTATGCTATTATTTGTTCACTCCGAATAGTTAAAAGGTGTGGAAGATCTTGGTGGTCTATCATTATTAGGTGTGTAAAAGGTGTGAAAGATCTTGGTGGTCTATCATTATTAGGTGTGTAAGAGGTGTGTAAGAGCTTGGTGGTCTTTAAAAGTTTTTTAGCTCCTTTCTTGGTGCTAAAAAACTTTTGAAGACCACCAAGCTCTTACACACCTCTTACTCACCTAATAAAGATAGACCACTAAGATCTTCCACACCTTTAACTATTTGGAGTGAACAAATAACAATATAATAAAGCAAAATTCTTTAAAAAAATTTCAAATTCAAGGTGACTTTACGGATAACTCTATTGTTGAAAAAACCTCCAAAAATTAAATTGAGTGCAACCAAGTTCATTTTATCCATGCATAATTCCTTCAATTATGAATAGTAACAACACCTTTCTACTAGTGACATGTGTGTGCAAAACAAATATTATACCACTGAGGCTTGCTTGGAAAGCGCGTTGAACTTTACCCCTAAAAGCCTGAGGGATATTGGACCAAACATAGATGTGTTATAATATGTGTCTTCTATATGTTTGATGTAGATTGGTGCAATAGACAAAATTAATGTAGGACATTATCTCTACAAATTATCCATACAGTCAAACTTCCCAAAAAGAATCTAGATATTTTTTTAATGAATTTAAAAGCATTAACTTTTGAAAATTGTATAAATTATAATTTTCACTTTTAGAGTTTAAAATTTAGCACGTTTAGTTAAAATTGGTTTATCTATCGTAAAATTCAAAAAGCAAAAGAAATGATGGAGGGAACATCATTACTTTCTCCAAATAGCAAATTTTATAACACTAAGACAATGTTGAGGTGTGCCACTTTGAAAAATTATCCCGTGCGGAGTTTAACAAGGATTCACATAATTCAAATGTGTTGGAAAGTAGACTTCATTTAGTATTTTTAATTTTTAATATTTTTTTCGAAAAAAACTTATTTTTTTTGTTTCGGACAAACCGTTAAAACAGGCAACAACTAAAAAATGGTCTCTTAGGAATTTAGGGATTAAACAAAATTTGCAATGATGCACGAATTTGGTTGAAAATCACCTTTGAGACACATGGCAAAATTTACTACATTCCCAGTCAATATCAATTCTTCGAAGCCGTCTTTTGTTTGAAAGTTGCACATGGCGAAGACCCGTAATGGAACCCAACATGATTTGTGACGAGATGGATTATAATAATTTGCATAAAAGCCATCCAACCCAACATAGACCAACGGGTTGGGTGGTTTCTATGCAAATTTTTACAACCCATTGGGTCATAAATTAAATTGGGTCATAAATTAAGTCATAAATTATGGGTCTTCACCACAACTCTCAAACAAAAAACAGCTTGGAAGACTTGACATTTTCATGGAAACAAGCCCTAATGAAAGGATAATGCTTAAGGTAGACGATCTGTTTCCGATCAGGCCCCCAATCACGCAGTATAGGGTGACCTATTTCCGTGAATGAGCCTGCATTATTTTCAAATTCATTCGTAAACGGTGACGGAAACATGTTTCTGGGATGTTTCCTCTTGATATGGAATGGTTGGCGCCGAGAATGGAAACTTGTTACCGAGTTAGTATGATATCATGTGTTCTTGATATGAAGTAGCACCAATATCGAAATCTAGTTTTACAGTTCTTGAAAATAGGTTAGCCTATATTGCGAGAATGGGTTGGAGAGAATCTTCACTTTGAAAATTCGTAGTAAATACAATATTGCCACAAAATTTGTTCAAAAATATGTGACCTTCTTCAAATCTATTTCCCTACACTGCAAAATTATTTGCCTATTCGTTACTCCACCGGAAATATGCTGAATTGCTTAAGGTGATCGGAAACAGGTCGTCTACCTTAAAAGCATTTCTACCGCTGGTGGAGACCGCAAGCTCTTGAAATGAGTTTGGTGCACCTCCAAAAATAACCTTCAGGCCTCCAAAACAAATCCACCCACTGTGGAGCTGGTCGTGGTGAACACACGCTCCAAATTTGGCAACTGCCCGCAAAGATTTTGGAGCTCCTTTCAACGTGGTAGTCATACGATAAAGTTTGGATTATTAACCCTTAAACATAAAAAAAAACGCCCCATGAGCTTGTTTATAGCAGTATAATGGAGAAAAGGTGGATTTTTTCAACCAAAATTGAAATGGATTGGTGCTTTGGAAAGGTGATGAAAAACTAAGGCTAAATTTAGTAAATACGCCTAAATTAAACAATTGTGGAACAATCCACAATTAAATGAAGGAATCGTGGGAAGGAAGGAGCTTTGAACGAGCAGCAACTATGCAGAGGGACAACGCATTTTATATTTTAAAAAAGAGCAAAATTGTTAGCCAACACCGCCGACGGCATGCTGGCAATTTATTATTATTATTATTAAATTTTAAATTTTAAATATTTTTGTTTGTTTTTTTTGGTAGAGTTGTGTAGACTTTTGGGAGATGTTGTTCGGGTTGCCCTCCAAGGACCCTCTTGACGTTTAAGGTTAACCCTTTAACATCCTGATTCAACATTGTTTTCAAAGATTCGTTGTAAAATTGAGTTAACCGAAAATAGAAGAGGAGTTGAAGAAGAGTTGAAAAGGAGTTCCCTTTCTATAATCATATTTTCTGACAACCATTATTCATGAATAGTCCCCATGGTCGGGGTTCTTGGCTTGGGCGAGCGGATGGAAACTCTCCTCTAGCATTGGGGAGGTCACGAGTTCCACGCCCAGTGGTGGCGCAGGATCTTGCTTTAAATTATTCTTCAACCCAGTATAGACTAGTTTTGCGGTCTTTTTGAACTGAAAACGAGTTGAAGGTGAGTATGAGGTGAGTTTCCACTTTGAGACACTCTTTTCGGTTAACTCTAATGTTTGATGAAAAACAAAAATGGAGTTGATGTACAAAACAAAGTTGTAAATGTCAATGTGAAGATCATATCTGTACAATTGAATTCATTATGTTCTTTACTAATATTTTTAATTAATTTTGCAAGGTTTTCTCTTGAAATTCAATTAAAAATCCAAAATTAACACAAAAAAAATTAAAAATTAAAAATATATAGTAATGAAATGTTTTTGCACTCTCCTTCGGTGTCAACGATTTTTTCTATTTAGATGACTTCCGGAAAATAGGCTCTAAAGGTCTAACTTTTTGAACTAAAAATGAGACTTGATATAAACCAATTGTTTTGTTTTTTTTCAAAAATTCACAATATCTTATTTTGAAGATCCATATTGTGATAGATGATAGTGAACTAGCACAAGAACAAAGAGAAATTTGGATCGATGAAAAAATATACATAGTGTAGTAAAGAAAAAGGTTGCAATTTGTTTCTCGTTCATTATATGGATGAAGACGCGTCAAAGGATTAATGTTTGATTTGAGTTGACCATGTTATTGAGGGCGTACTAGAAAATAAGCAATGCCCGCGACGTTGGTGTGGCCTTCATAAAAAAGCAGTGGCCGCTTTCATTTAGTTCACGACCTCATTGCCGTTGGATTGCCAGCACGAGCCCAACCAAAGGCCGACGTGGGCCCTCAATAGCCTATGCGTCGGAGATGCTCTTAACGGCAAGAAATGGTATTTGGGACCAAAGTTTCAGTTGTGCCCGCCATCTATAGAAATTTTGGTGCAAACAAATTACTCATTTTGTCCAATCAATAATTAAATAATGGACTTCAAAGTCATCAAGTTCTTTTCATCAAATCTCATTTTAATAAACTGCGTTGGTATTCGCACAAGTACACTAAATAGTGTATTTAGTGTGAGATAATTATAAGATTTGAAAATGTTATAGATTTTTACTCTCGACAAAAACATTTACCAAAGACATTGATTCCAATACTATTGAAAGATCCCCATCTTGACCAATATAGAGGGTAAAAAAATTGGTCAACAGTAAAAACTTACAACATGTTTATGTAAATTAGTGTATCTCACACTAAATACACTATTTAGAGTAGTGTTGTTGGGCTACGTCTTGTTTAACATTCCTCTAAGTTTAAAATGGCCCTCAAATTAATGCTCGGTGGACATATTTGGTCTGAAGCTATTGGGCTTGCTCTAAGAACATACCCAACAACAAGTGCTTTTGAGGGACCAACACCAGGATTTGGTGTAGCTAGATGCACTTATTCCAAAGTCCACCCCAACAACATCCCATTCAATGCCAAAAAATGGTATTTGGGGCCAAAGTTTGAGTCGTCACCACCATCTACATAAGCTTTGGTGCAAGCAAATTACTCATACCAAGCAAGCATCTTTACTCAATCAATAGTTAGATAATGGGCTTGAAGACTATTCACTCGCTCATGCTTCAAGGTCATTCAGTTCTTTCATAAAATCTTCTTTTAATAAGTTACCTTCATGTTTGCACAAGAAGTGTTGTTGGGCTACTTCTTGTTTAACATTTCTCTAAGTTAAAAATGGCCCTCAAATCAATGCTTGGTGGACATATTTGGTCTGTAGCTGCTGGGCTTGCTCTAAGGGCCGGCTTCCATGTATGGGTGGTCGGTCCGCAAACAATGGAAGCTCCACCAAAATGGGTGAACAGAGCAGAATCCAGGAGTACATTTTTCAATTCTACCGAAATGGGTGGAGTATGGGTGGTTCTTGAGACCTCATTTCTTGTCTTGTAGTGCCTTTCACCCAACCGATTCTCACATAGAAGCCTGCCCTAAGCACCCACTTGGTTGACGGAGCATATGGAATAGTTTCCTACTTCTTGATAAGGCTTGCAAGTTGCAGTTCAGGACAGTACAGTACGGTATTGGAATTTGCTGTTCAGAGAGAAGATGAACTCTGGTAACTGAAGTGAACGAAGAGTCTGTTTGTTGGCTCCGTCCCAATAGTGCATATAATATATTTACAAGAAAAATAATACCCTAGTTGTAAGGTGCAAACCTGGGACTATGAAGTATTACAAAGTGAAGTAAGTTATAGGACGTAAGGCACCTTTCTAATGCATTGATTTTTTACACATTTTAGGATGAAGACACTTTACGACTGATAAATCATAATTAATTCTACAAACACCCGAATTTTTAGGTTCAATGTGCGTTGTACAGTACAGTAATTTGTTCTGTTTCTTTTAATTTTCTTTTTTCACAAAAGATCACTGAGAAAAAGCATTTGGACGAAGAAAAAAACAAGCAAGCATTAGGGAACAGTTTTACAGCCCGGTACGTTACCGTGCTCAGAATGATCGATGAATCTAGAATCGAACGGCGGAGATTTGGAACAGACTTCCATGCAGAGTCTAGCAGGCAGTCAGGACAGTGATCCATCCAGTAGTTACGTAGAATTATACGAGCCTCAGCTCACTGGTAGCTTGCAGCAGACGAGTGCAGCGATAAGTTAAATAGTTTTGACGCAAAGCCTGGCAGCCGGTTGGTTTCAGGCAATCACAGAGACTGTCATTGAGCGAACTGGGCTTGGAGTTATTACTATCCATGGCAGCCATGTCTGAATTGAGAAACAAAAGCTGGTGGAGGGCCATAATGAAGCTAAGGCGCTGGTCCCGGCTGTCGGCAGCTAGCTAGCTAGCTAGGCTAGCTGCCTGCTACTAAACCACTCGATCCGGTGAACCAGCGGATTCCTTTTCGTCAGTCTACAGAAAAAAGGAACCAACTTACTGAACTTCATCACGAACGTTCCAGTTTGTGGTTACGTTTCAGAGCGCATCTCCAGAAGACCCTGGAACCTGAACATTTGGATGAAAAGTGAGCATACTGTATATTTCCAGTGTGTCCCTGGAAGTCCCCACTCAATTCCGGACCCTCAAGACAAGACTGGAAGCTAAGTCTAGGTGACTTTTATCTTGAAGTGATAGATAGAAACTCCGGTCCTATTACAGAGGCTAGCGTGAATAGAGTGTCTGTTCGTAATGACCCAATGTCCATTGAACAAAGGACCATTGGAACAAAACTACTCTCCCCTCTTAAAGTGATACAAAGTGGCCGGTAGTATGTGAATGGTTTAGGGTGAGATCTCAATTTTTTTGTCTTCTAGCGGCTTTCACCTGCCCGAAGCTTGTCTTTAGAACCTATTTCTATTGTAGCGGCTCCCAGAGCTAAAGGTCAAGCTACACTACACGCAGAAATCAAAATATATTTTTGAAATGTTCATTCCGTGTACAAATAAGAAAAATTAGGTACAATTACCCTCCAACTCCTCTGTTGGTGCATTTCAACTTTTGCACAATTAGAGCTGGAGGTCCAGAACTAGTGGAAGCCTGGGCCCTTATCCCCGCTATATACTTTTGGTTCAGAGTGCTATTCCGCAGACTTCTGGAGATGCTCTTAGTTTGGAGACCTTTATTTAACCTCCTTTAACCCCTAAATGCCGAAAGATTATTTCTTAAGATGCTAGATGTGTTATAATGTCAATCTTACTAAAAACAGTTAGGGGTTAACTTATTACATTAGAAACAACTACAGTACGTAGGCTCGTCCAGTTCCAGCCAGCTGGGAGCGAGCCGGGGTTTCATTTGCTAGTGCACTAGATCCGCCGGTCAGGCCTGCACCGTATCGATCGCTTCAACTTCTACTTGTAGCCTTTCTGATCCAGGACTTGCGAGCTCAATCGCGGCTACCTGGTGTTTGGTGTGTGAGATGGAGCCGAAACTCTAGGAGTTAGTAGCTTGATTTAAGTGGGCTATGGGCAACTAAATGACTACCTCTGTGATGGGCAGCAAGCAGTGGCCACAGAATGAGACGTCGGGTGAGACAGTCAATCTCGGCGTGGCCGGGGATTGTGAGGTGCCGACGTGCTTGTCGCTGCGAGTGAGCGGTGACGCCGGGCGTTCTAACACAGAATCATCGTCGCCGCCGCAGCAGATGCAAGAGCAGCAGCAGCGCCGAATGGGGCGTGGCCGAATTGAGATTAAGAAGATTGAGAATACCACGAGCCGGCAGGTGACATTCTCCAAGCGCCGTGGCGGCTTGTTGAAGAAAGCACACGAGCTCGCGGTCCTTTGCGATGCCGAAGTGGCGCTCGTCATCTTCTCCAGCACCGGCAAGCTCTTTGAGTATGCCAGCTCAGGCAGGTAAGATCGACAGTTCCTCGTTCTATCATTCGATTCACAGCCCTGCATTCATGTGACAGATTTATCTCTGAGGTTGAGTCAGATCTTTCTCACCTTTTGAGATCCCTGGGCACCAATTCTCGAGGTTCGTTCAGATTCAAAGATCGACCAGTTTTGCTTTCCATCCTAGTCTTGGGCCGACTTGTTTATCGGCTCTTTTATCGACTAGTTTTGGGCCGACTGACGTTAATTCCTGTGGGCCTGATCTGCAACAAACTGTTGGTGAATTCAATGCGAAAATTTTCAGATTTTTGAAGATCTTCAGAATTAGCCCACAGTAGTGTACGTGAGCTCGATCGCGTTAGTTGTGAATGTGGAGCTGAATTTCGAGCAAGTAAGCGAATAGTAGTTATTATGGAAAAAGAATTGGAGATCAGGTGAATTGGGCGTGGAGGGAGGTTTTTAGGGTTTGCAATTAGGGTTTATGCAATTGATTCGATCAATTCTCTGATCAGTTTGGAAATTGTTTTACACTGTGTAGCATGCGGGACATCATTGACCGGTATAAGAAAAGTCCGGACGGCGTGAAGACGGGCACCAGCGCCGATGTAAGTCCTTGCCCTAACACAGGGACCCTGGAGATATTCATACAACTGAGGTGCTTGTGTTTTCGGGGTCCTTGTGTAATATCAGTGCAATCATCCGAGCTTTATTACACTCTGCCCTTGAAAAATGGCTGTGATATAATTTGAATGTATGACAAGTACAGTGGTACAGTCAATGATAGAAACTTTGCATTATATGAATTCCAGAGTTACGTCATATTATTTAAGAGGTCTGAGTGTATCATATCACTGAATCTTCAAAATGCAATTGTTAGCAGTTTATGGGTCGTGAGGTGGTGAAGCTTCAGGAGCAGTTGGAGCAATTGAAAAGCTCTCGAAGGTATTTTCTTGTGATAAGGTCTACCCGTTTTCAATCTTCTGGCTGCACTAGTACGAATTTATGTGTGATTACAGTGCTTCTGCCCTGGAAATAGATCAGAGAATTTAATGCTGTCCCAAGCCGTTTTGATTTGAGGTCTTCGTTCAGCAGTACTGAGATTCTGTGATCTACCCCGTGTGCATTACAGGCACTTGCTTGGTGACGATCTTTCGTTGCTGAAGATGCCTGACCTATTGCAGCTGGAGCAGCAGCTTGATCTGGGTGCTTCACGAGTCAGGGCACGAAAGGCAAGTGACACCGCAATTGTTCAGACTTAGTCAAGTCGACCGTGAATCATCTCAATGTATCGAAGTCCTACATAACTCCTAAATACTCAAATATATTCTAGTAGATGAATGTTTTGGAAAGTGCACTTCATTCAAGCAGCGTAATATATCAATGGTAAGAAGAAAGACTGCTCTACTTGAACCAATGGGATAAATGTTTCTGTTATTTGTTATTCCCTCTGTCCAGAAATAATTGTCCTAGTTTTTGTCCTATGTTTTATACTTCAAACGTGAGCCCTGTCCCCTTCAAATGGGGCGGATAATGAGACTGACACAAAACTTACATACTAGTATTAAAGATGGACCATATTAAAGATGGAGTATTGAGATGGCAAAAATGTTAAGTTGAAAAATGCCGTATACTTCCGGACAGTGGGAGTATGGTTTTTTAAGTTTACCTTACTATCTTGGGTTTGAGCACTTTAGGATTAAATTGCCTGCATGTAATGTGGATGTAATAGCTTTGGAACAGTACGTAGCTCATCCAAATATTAGATGATTTACTGTGGCTATAGTTTCTGATTGCAGAATCAACTTATATTGGAAGAGATCGAGGGCCTACGAAGGAAGGTGAGTACCTGCTCTTGCTATGATCCCCATGTGTCATGTGGTTGACTCAGTTATCCTATGAATTCTCGTAGACCTCTTAGTCTAGTTGTTGCAGATGTTCTAAACTCACGGCTCTTTCCAACACAGGAGCACGAACTGCTGGTTGCAAATGAAGATCTTCGGAAGAAGGTATTTGAATCAAGACTGTTTTTTCGTCTAAATTGCTGAACTCTGTTAATGTTGTGTTCCCACAGCACCAAAGAGTAATGGTTGCCCTGCTTAAATTAGTTCATCTGAGTGAGACTTGTGATAGGTGCAAGACATGTTGTGTAGAGTAAGCCCCACTTGGAGCGTTTAAGCTAACTGGAATAATTAGTCACATTGCCCAAGCAGCGTTAGTGCTAATTCTAGTAACTAATCAACTCGCGCTGGCTTTTCCTTCATTTCCATCTGTGCACTTGGACATGTAAAGTAATTGTACCCATACTAATGATTCGAAATGCTAACCCTATCAAGTAGTGTAACAACACCAAATTCATACAAACATCAAAATTATGAGCACATATTAAATTTGAGAGTATACGCAACGTCAACACTAGAACTCATGTTTGTTTTAGATCATTTATCGGTGCGGTTGTTTACATAGCTTGCAGATGCGCAAGGAATTGCAGATGCAGCAGCAGCTCGAGCTGCGGCGGATCCAGTGCCAGAGAGCCCGAAACGTTTGACGAACGCTCTCACTCGGGATCATATCGGTGGTGTAAGCTCCGCAGCAGCAGCACCTACAGTGTATCCTCATCCCAACCTTCGAGATGCACAAAGATCGCAGACTTCGTTGCAATTAGGGTATGCCGTTTGATGCCATTCATTGCCATTCATCTAGATTCATTCTATTGTATTTTACTAGTTCCTGACGGAGATCGAGAGAGAGTGCAGATATATATCACTTACAGTGAGTGAGGCTTTCACTTGAAAAGCTGCAGGCAGACTGGCTGAGGTGTGTATACGTTTTTTTCTTGTTTTTGGTGCGTGTGTGTTTTGCGCAGAATGTTCTCTTCTGAGTCATACCTCCCAAGCTCCAGCAGATGGCCATCTGAGCAACGGATCCCTGCTGGGCCCGAAGGTACGATGCCTTAACCAACTCAGAAGAAATCTGACGTCATTTCTATACTTAAAATTATCATTCACATTAGTAGAAATTTGGTCCTTTGTGTCGTTTGTACATTTGTGTTTGTGTGACTGAAATGGTCCTTTGTGACTCAACTTGAAAAAAAAGGGTTAATAGTGATGTATGTATGAATGGCTTATGCAATTTCAAAGTGGGAAATTTAGATCACTAGAAGTGACAGTAGACTACCCCATTTCTATTCAAAGACTAGACATCTCTTATATTAAGTACGCAGTGTCACGATACCATGTCACTACCCTGCTTGGTATCCGTCACGATACCATGTCACGAAATCATCCACATTTCAAATCCATGCCTTTCATCCAATTTTTCATCATGTTCTCAAATCGTTCTCCACAGTTACCATGATGTTTCCCAAAGCTTGGCATCACATTCCCTTCATGTTCCCTAGCGTTCTCTAATGTTCCCATCATGTTTCCTAATGTTCCCAAGTTCTCGTTATGTTCCCAAAGTTCCTATGTTCCTTTTGTGTTCCCAATTGATTCCCACGTTCCCAATGCAATGTTGGTGCATTGCAACAGGGTGTTTGCTAGTATAGCTTAGTCATGCTAATGAGTCCAATTGATGAATTGGTAACAGGAAACTGGATCAGGTCTCTAATGGTTTTAGTATCCTCTGCAAAATTGCAGTTAATGTTTTTTTGTTTGTTTTTCTAACTATCGATGTGGCTCATTGCTTCGAATGTGCAGGTTGTGCAGGTGAATCGGCCATGAGGTGGGATCCTCCGCACTGCCACATTCAGAATAGACTCCATGCAAACATTTCACCAAGTGTGAGAATTTAGAAACTGTGACAACAGCCACTCCGAATGACAGGACTTCCCAAGTCCTTCACAAAAGTTGGGTTTATGAGCTCTAGCCCATCATCTTGCTTTTATAATTGTAACGATACACTGTCCGAAATCTGAACCGTTTTTTCATGCAGCTAGAATCACTAATCATGGCTGCAGTATGTATCAATCTGACAACTTTTTTGGTTTAGTAAACGAGACTCATAATTACAGGTTGATAAGCACAGTCATGGGATAGTTCTCTCTCTCTCTATATATAGCTATCTGCTTTTGGCCTTTGTAGTCTCCAAACTACATGCCTTCGCTTCCTAAGTTTTTTATTTAACTGGTTGGTGAACTGAAGAAATTGAGTTATAACAAAAGGTTTTAAGAGTCTATATTATAGGGTTTTCAGGTGTGGAGTGTTGTTGTGTACCGGCTATATTCCTTTTGACTCTTGTTGAAAAAATAAAATAAATAAAATAAAAAATATTATATTTATATATCTGATGTCTCCTTAAGTGAGGAAGTATTAATACTAGCATTGGATTTGTGTCCACTTGCAAACAAAAGTGCTGTTCTACTATTGTTCTAGTTTTTGAAAGATTCAAATTTAGTAGTGATATTTAGCAGCCATGTTGATATGTTAAGCAAGTCTTGTATGCATTAGGAAGTTGTACACTGTCATGTGGACAGTGTCTAGAGTTTCGACATTTCATTCAAAAACAAAAATGGTAAATGCTTGCAAATTTGAATGCCATAAATTTGTGGTTTAGGGTTTAGGGGTTTAGTACCAAAATCATACCAAAATCCAAACTATGTTTTTAATGTGTTTGTGTAATAGTGTAAAATCTGTGAGGAATCTAGGTTTGTGGAATTTGAAGGATGGATAATTGTGGATTCATTCTACATCTCTTAGAAAAGAATAATATATTGCAATCTAAACTTGGGAAGGCCTCCAAATCCCATCATGTGCAGCCCAAATATACCAAAAATCTCCTTTGTATACCATCGTACTTCCTCTGTCCCACCAAAAGACCTTGTTTACATTGAAATCCATGGATTAAATGTTGTTGTCACTGAAATCCATTGATTAAGCTTAATCCTGTGATCAGAGGGATTATGTTGACTGTGATTCAAATCCACGAATTAACCCTTCATCACTGTTTTCAAAGATTCGTTATAAAATATTTGATGAAAACCAAAAATGGAGTTGATGTACAAAGCAAAGTTGTAAATGTCAATGTGAAGATCACATCTGTACGGTTGGATTTATCATATATTTTTAAATATATATTTTTATTAATTTTGCAAGGTTTTCTCTTGAAATTCAATTAAAAATCATGAATTAACGAAATTTATAAAAAAAATATTGTAATGAAATTGGAATAACATGCACTACAAGATGCTATGGTTTCCATTATTTGATTCTACTTATTTTGGAAAATCATCTTCAAGGTCTCACTTTTTGAACTAAGAATGAAACTTGATATAAACCACTTTTGTTGTTTTTCCAAAAATCATAATAACCTATTTTGAAGATCCAAACTGTACAAAGGATAGTCAACTTGCACAAGAACCATAAGAAATTTTGGTGGATGAAAACTGTCCAATTCGAATGGAATTCGAACAGTTTGAATCTGTTTGTCGTCCACTATGTGGACGCAGGCGCCTCAAAGGGTTAAATGAGTATAGAGGGAGTATTTTGATTGCTTGAAAGTGTATAAATGATCAAAATCCATGACAATAATCCATTATCAACATGATAAAATCCCATGGATTAATCAACTAACATTGTTTGCAATGCCATGAGGCACTTGTCAAGCACTCTCGAAACTTAATTGCTGGCAGTGAATGAGTACAATTTGAAATCATGGTTTTATTTTGGGACATAATTTATATCAATATCATGGTCTTTTTGTGGGATGGAGTATAGGATTATGTATTTCTAATTACTTTTGAACATTTTATTTTATTTTATTTCTTTGGAGGGATGTATTCATGGAATGTTATTGCTTTGAAACTTGGTGTCAAATTAAATTTGATTGAATGTATGTATAGGCCAATGTGTGACTTAAAATTGAATTGAATACATATAGAAAATTTTATTTTTTATTTTCAAAATTAAAAAAAAGCTAGAAAAAATCATCAATGTTCATATCAATGTGCATAAGAGGTGTCTTTGGAAAGGTATGGAAGCATAGTTTTTGCGTTTAATATTGATTCAAAAGGTCAAAGCCAATGTGAGTTTTTTTTACAATCATTTCAAGCATAGGGAGTCTATGATAATTTTGCGATTCCAATACACATACAGTTTTAAATACTAGTTATAATTAAAATTGTGCATTGTTGAAAAGAAATTCCCAAGAAAGAATGACCAATCAAGTATAGAGTGAACTTGAACAGTTGGAATTTTTTAATAGCATTCCAAATTATCAAAAACATTGAAGAATCTATAAAACCTCCTAAAATCTAGCTTCTTCCGAAAAACACTTTAAAGTATAAAGGGATAATGCATGTTAATTCTAATAAAGGAATTAACAAGCAATCTTTGAGTCATGGGTCCCTCAATTAGACCCAACATTTAGCAAGCCATACAATCTTTGTGAAAGGGTTAACCCTTAAACGCCCATGTGCACCAAAGTGTCTATTTCCATATCTCACTAGTTCTCAAAGGCATGACCACTGTGGTAAATTTTGGGTCCAATGGGCTTGACCTGACTAAACCTCACCAAAAACATCTCATGAACAACTGATCAGATTGGGGTTGTGTAAGTTGCTACGAGTTCCACAACTGCCGAGTTTTGGCCATGCCAAATGGCAGTTTTGTTCAATTACATCTGCATTCAATATGTCGAAAGCCGCCCATCAAACTTTCTCTGATTGACTGAGAGATTGCTTGTTAAAATTAGTTTGCTTATTGAAAAGAATAGGAGTCAGGCTTCTTCAAGGCTTCTATTCTATCCAAAAATTAAAATAAGAAGAAACCAAATAAAAAAGCCTTAAAATAATTGATACAAGATGTCCATGTTGACCTTTGTAAATAGACTTTTATCCTAGAAAATAGGGAGAAGGTGGAATTTTGATAGGCCAAGTTTTACTCAAAATGTAATCAATTTTAGCGTGGAACCATTCAATCTTGTAGTAATTTATCTTGCATTTTAAAGAGCTTAGGTTTGTTTTTAAATTCTTCACCATTTATAATGAACATTTGAAGAGTCCATATTTTAACCCTAGTGTGTACAACTTTTGTAGTTAAAAGTTGAAAATGGACATTTCTGATTCGTCTTTGAAAATCCTTCAATTTGATATATAACTTAAATATTTTGATCCTACATTGAATTCAAATCACCCAAGAATATAATCCTTACATGCAATGAAGAGCTACTACTTTAGACAAAAAAAAAGCTATGACTATTTAGTAAGTTGGATGTGGATCAAGTTGGAATAGGTAGTTACTCACAAGATTTCTTCTTTAACCACTCAATGGCCAAACATTTGAGTGTTCCAAATCACTTTGCCTCCATGTTGACAAAGCCAACGGGCCTTTTCCAAGCTCTACTTTCTCTCCAATGGACAAGTTTCACTTATTTTAAAGTAGGTCATACATGCCGGTTTAGGCCATCTAGATTTTCTTTTAAAATAGGTTTCTTTATTTTATATTTGTGCTTTGTGATGTTACTAACTTGGCCTATAGCACTCCAACCCATATTCAAATCTCATTTATAGGCAATAAGTCCTAATTTATGTAATTTCCAATAACAAACATACTTCAAATTTAGCAAAATGTTCAATGTACATGTTTACTCATCAAGGCTTTTTAAACAGTCTTAACCCTTAACCACTAACTGCTTAGGCGTCCATTTTTTAGACGATGTATAGATTTCATCCATGTTTTCTCATCTGTCATGCACTTTTTGTAGTGCGGATTTTTTACTATAGATTTTATGGAAAGTTAGCTTCATGCATGTGTGATCCGATTAGAAAGGGGATGATTTGTGAAAATTTTATGCTTCATTTCATGTTGTAGTGATTCACCAAAAATTTCGAAGATTTTAGTCTAAATGTGCTCTTGAAATAATAAACTCATAAAACTAAGCAACCAAAATTTCTCCAAAAATCACTACACTTAGAGTATTACATTTCAACCCATCACAACAAATTTCATACATAGATTGTCAATATCCTATTCATAATTGAATTACAAAATAATTTTGAATTTCAAGTTTCAAATTTTATACAAAAATATTGGTGATAGCAATCGCAAATCAAACTGTATGGATAGAATCTAAAATTCATAATGTACAACTTTTATTCATACATCAAGTTCAAAAATATCCCTCTTAATTGCATTATATAATGCATCTTTGCAAAACTGCAAAATTTGAAAAGGGGTGAGGACATTTAGGGGTTAAAAGGACATGGTAAACCCGAGGGGCTTAGTTTTGAAGGAATAAAGCAAAAATCTCTAGAAATAATCCACCAAAATATGTAAAAAGTGTTTTATTCAAAAGTTAGTGGAATTGCATAGCATGATTCTTTCACAACGTCGATCGAGGCAAACTTTGGGTTGCTACTAGAGCTACTGGAAATCATCAGGGTGGGAGGAGAATGTGCGGGCTGGTTTTTTTCGGATGATAGGGCGCTAAGGGATCGCATGCACTCTACAATTATAGCCAACGCAAGCCAGGGTAGCCGAATTATGTCAAGGTGGCGTCAAGCCAAGGTGTTTCATTCAAAAGGTGTTAGAGCATTCCCACCCATGCACGCTAGGACTAACTCTCTGAAATTATTCATCTACATTTGAAGGGCCCTTGCACTCACACTCCCCCACCCTTGCACGCCCTTCACGTATCAAAAGGGCGCATCAAATAGTCAATGGACCAATCACAAGTAGAATGGGAGGATATAGTCAACTAAATAGTGATTTGAAGGCCCAATTTCTAACACGCTAGGATCGAGAGTCAAGAGGTATTTTGAAAGGGCCCTTGGCACTTTTCATCTACTTTTGGAGTGTGAGAGACTCTCTGAGGGCATGGGTGGCCCTGCTCTTAGAGCAAATTGTGCTCATTGGTAGCAACTGAGCAAATTGTGTTCAATGGTGAATCCGTCAGAGCAAATTTTTGATGCCATAACATTTAGGGCCACTTTACACCTGGAGGCCGGGCCAATTCCCTTTGAGGCCGATTGCATGAAATTTCAACCCCTTTTGGGCTTGAGGCTGGCCTCAACTATCCATTATAATAAGATTATAACGGGGATTAATTTTCCCATATGTAAAGGCCTTGGGGCCAAGAAGCCAGGCCGATTCAATAAATGTAGCAAATCTTAGCCCCTTTCTCTTTTCAAAAGAGCCGTTTAGATTTCCACATAATCCAACAGATCTAGTTCGTTGAAGAAAATCATCTTTTATATTAAAAAGTTTTTTTTTATTTTTTTTTATTGAAATTTGACATTGGCCATGAGGCCAACAATTGGCCCTTCATTTTGGGTGCACCCAATTCAACAAGCTCGGGCCAAGTCGGACCATGCGTTTTTTAAGTACGAAATTCATATCACCAAATCGGCCCAGGCTCTGGGTATAAGGGGGTTGGGGCCGATTTCAGCTTTTTGACCAATCTCAAGTGAGGATTTCAAGCATCTTACACAACGAATTGGTCCGGCCTCTAGGTGTAAAGCGGCCCTTAGTAGCCTTCGTGCCCACTGCTTTAATTTTCCTTCATGCACTTTGCTCATTACCTTGGGCTTCCACCTGTCCATTTAGCTACTGATGAAGTACTATTGGGTGTGGAATATTCCACACCATCTACTGCAGAGCCAAGGCAGAAACAATGCATGCTACTGAATGTTATGACGCTGCAGGGTCAAATTGCGCTACATGGGTGGGCAGCATGTGGAATTTCCAATATTCTTTCGTGTTGGCCCCGTTATACCCCTATGTCCTTTAAGAGTTAATTACGCCTCCATTGGCTCAATGGACTCAAAGATCTATAGTCCATTTACATTGAGTCGCTAAACTAAATCAATGTTTCAGTCATTTTCATTGAAAGAGTTATAGAATGATCATATGTGGATGTGTCCAAATGTGATATGTCTACTTGCCCTTTACGCTATTTCAAGATGTTTTTCATCCATTGAGTGTGAGTGTTAGATGCTGTTTGTGGAGGGCTGCATTCAACTGGAGGATGTCCTTTATAGAGGGTTGAGTGCCCGGGGGGTGCACTCTACATTGTGTTTGAGAATCATGTGTGTTCATGACCCCCTTTAAAAACCCCTTGTATATGAGGGGTTATATGTTTAAAAACCTTTGTATACAAATTAAATTTGTCCTAAATATGTTTATTGTAAGTGTACATCAATATTTTCAACTCTAAATATGTTTATTGTATGTATACATAATACGGGAATGTTCAAATTAATACCCCTTCTGTGCACTCACATATACTTGTACGTATTTAGTACAGTGCACCCTGAGGTTGAGTGTAGAAATACACCACATGAACCAGAACAACAGCTTTTGGTTGCAAAAGATCATTGATCGATGCACCTTCAGTAATAAATGTCAGTGCATGCCTTTCTTTCTTTCTTTTGGAAACTGTCTGACGGTGCTATAATATAACAAAACAAAGAAAAGAAGTTAGTACGTCACGTACTTTTTCTGGCCTCTACTCGATCGTGAGACAAATTCTGCCAAACAACATGATCTCTGGGAGCCTTCAGGAACAATGTTGTTCTATTACACATTCCTGCCATAGAAACTCATGTGTGTCACGTGTGGATCAGGTGCGCCAGATCTAGTGGTTACAGCATTGCCACCCATGAACGTCACATTGACTCGCCATATCTTGTTTGATGGGGTTGACATTTCAAAATTTGAACTGTCCCTCACGTCACTCTCTCTACGCTTGATCACGCCATAAAACTCGTCCTACATAAATAGGTTGATAGATATGAGATTCAATAGGTTGATAGATAAAATAGATTTGGACATGATTGTGGAGTTCAAGAAGCTGCTTAAAGAATGACCTCATGGGACACCAAAATCAAAAAATATCAAAAAAAATCTTCGTAAATTCTCATGTAGCGAATATGTGAAGTGTGCCTGCAGCTGTAAGTTGTGTTGATTATGTAAACATGTGAGACACTATCATGCGTGTTGCACACTACGTCAATTCCTTGGCAATCCCAATGGTGTAAGCAAACAGTCCGTTTGCATCCTTTTGTAGGCTCTAATTTATTTGTTAACCCTTAAACGTCAAAGCAAGCCCCACGGGCTTCTTGTGAAAGAATAATCTAGGAAAAAAGTAGTTTTCCTCAACCAAAACAAGCGAGAATTGGTGCATTGGAAAGCTAAAAAAGCGAGTTAGATTCTTGACTTGCGCCTCATTTGGGAGATTGTGGAATCATCCACAAGCAATCAAAGTAACCGATTTGAACAGGAGTTCAGGTTGGGCAACTGAGGTCGTTTTTAAAAAAGTGCCGTAGTGCAACAATGTTGCAGCAGTGGCTGGCCAGGAGAGCTGTTTTTTGTTTTTTTTCCCAAAAATTTAGATGCCTTCCAGGCTGCCCCGCCCAGGCCCTCTTGAAGTTTAAGGGTTAAATGCTGACAGCAAGCTCTGCTTTATAATCGCATAGTTCTGCTCCATCAACTTACATTGCAGAGAGTAGAGTAAATAGACTTCGTCATGTTTCGTTACTATCTCCATTTCTCATGCAGTGAATTCATATGTGAAATGCGCATCTGATGTGCTGATAATGTAATTAAAACATATGAGAGAGGCCCTATCATGCGTGTTGCACACCACATGATCTTGAATTCCTTGGAAATCACAACATTTGGTGTGAGCAGACGGTCCGTTTGCATCCTTTTGGTAGGCTCTAGTTTATTCTTTAATTTTTTTCTTTGACAATGGCATATCAAATAAGGTCCATGAATGACGTGGCTGCTTGAACTCCATACGCCGACACAAGTAGTTAGGGAAGTCGTGCTCATCCAGTTGGAAAAAACATGCGAACCTTGAAACCATGTCCTGCATGGTGCACGCTTGAGTCCTTGGTTAATTGTCACAACAACACTTAGGTCGGCAAGCCATTTGACTCATTCTTTCTAATTAATAGTTTATAGCATCATTGGAGCTACATAATTGGATAATATATATCATCTGGAGGTTCACAACATTCTGCACTCTGACCAAAATAATGGTTTGGCACAACCGCACAATTGGCCCAGCTGGGTTGCATTCATAAGTCTGTATTTCCCAAGTTGCTTATATATAACCACCTCCGTACACACACTAGTAGAAAAGCCTAATATGAGAGGAAATCTGAGGCCTCTGGAAGTTTGCATGCAATTTATTTAATCATTATTAAAAAAAATCGAATAAAAATCAAATAAAATAATAAAATCTTAAATCTCACGTGGATTTGATGTGGTAGAAGTTCAAATGGTCATGTCAAAAAATTGATTTTTTAATAATTTTTTAATAAATTTAAAATATGTAAATAAATACTTTTTAAAAAATATTTAAGGATTTTTATTTTAAAAAAAAACTAATTTCTTTGCATGAGGTTGAAACGGCTGTCTTTAGAGGCTTCAAATCTCTTCTAATGGTAGTTTGTGAACACCAATGAATAGTATCACAATGTGGTGCCCAAGGCGCATATTGGCACCAAACTAAGATCAATATGAACCTACGGCATCATGCTTTGATACTATAGTTTGGTATCCAAAGGCCTCCCTTTCTACTACACTAAATAGTATATTTAGTGTGAGGCACATTAATTGCGAACATCACTCTAAATATCAAAAAACCTACTTTTGTAAAAACACTAATTGTGAATTCTCACACTATTTATGAAGAATAGTAACATTTTGACATTGTGATCTTTTGAGATATGGATATTTAGTGTGAGTAAGGAATGAAACTTGAGATGAAAGTTTAGATGGAAAAACTGAAATTTTAGAAATGGAATGAATCGAATTGGATGATAACTAAAATTGGATGATAAGTATGATTATCATCCAACACTAATTACCCACAAATTGACAATTAGTGTTAGACAAGGAGTAGGGGTAAGCACATTATTCATCACCTCACACTAAATATACTATTTAGTGTAGTGACTTATTGACGTATTGAATTCTTACGTAAAGGGTGTTAATTGTGATTAGGGGTTATATGTGGACAAAATCCCTGAATAAGGGGAACACTATATATTTCACTATAATGTAGGAGCACCCCTCCCCCTCCTAATGAGGTGCTTGTGCCCGCGCTGACAGTTGGTACCAACAAGTCTGCGGCCCACCTCATGCGTCAACTACTCTACCAGGTCTTGCTTTGCTCCGTTGGCGTGTCTGCTCTCAAAACGGCCTTGATACCACTGCTAGCTAGCCAAACCTGCCTTTGAGAGTGGGTTCACTCCCAACTCCCACTACAATGAGAAGGCGTCGCTTTTTCACTCGGTAGATGAGTCAAATGTCGCCACTTTGCACTCACTGCCTAGGCGCTCAAAACTTGGTGAGTACACTTTGTCATGTAGAACAAATGTGTGCAATGAACTCTGACATTGTTCTGAGTGAGAAGCGACGTTTTTGCTAGTAGTGTCCATAGCTGTTGCCACATGGCAGTATTTGACAATTTGCAGTATGTAATGAGTAGTTGCTGCCACATTTGGCTGTATCTAATGAGTAGTAATACACACTTTGTTTAAATTAGCTTCCTTCTCTCAAAGGATCAGTCTTCATGGGGACATACACCACTTTGTCATATAGACCCCTATAATGAGATGTTCAAATGTTTGAAATAATAAGCCAAAGAGGAAAAGAAGGCTTACACGTTTGTCAAGCTAAAAATAAAAGAGGAATGTGAAAAAACAACGTACCCCAATACTTGGACTTTTCAACTTGGGGGTGCACTCCCTCTTATATTTTGCATATACGTGCGCTCATAACCTATTTTTTGGGGGGCTATTTACCTTGTAAAAAAGATTATATTAAGGTATGGTATTTTCCAAAATAAAGGTAAATGCTTGTATTTTAATACATCCTATCCATAATTATAATTTTTTGGGAGAATCATTTAAAAATACCCTATTTTACTTATACTGCATTTTTTCCTTATACCTCAAGTAACCAATTCTTTTGACTATACCCAATTTTTTTTCTTGGGAGTCCAACTGTTGTCCATTTTTTTCTTACACCGCATTTTTTTCTTCTTACACCCCGTTTTTCCCTCCCAGCATGTAGGTAGAGGACATGAACTCCACATTGGATATGTTGATTCAATAACGTTCAAGTTAGCTAGCCTCCGAAGTCATCCATCCAAGCTTTTTCAACATAAAATGACCTCTTTTCATCTACTAGCACAGACCCTATCCTAGACCCGCTACCCCTAGTAATTGTTTCCACGCTATTTTCTATGTGCTGGATAGATAAAATAAACCATTATATGTGATGGTATTTTACATGTAAACATGTTTCACTATTTTAAAACCCCTTATATTATATGTACGTTTTTTGCAAAATTTATCTACAATGAATATATTAGACCCTATTTTTTATTGCTCGTTGTTTCTACGATTTTCGCCAGTGCCCCCCCCCCCCCCCCCCCCCCCCCCCCCCCAAGCTTTTCAATTACAATGGTCGTTAGGCCAACGTTGTTAATAACAATAATAATAATAATATTATTATCATCATTAATTGGAGCTCCAAGAGGCAAGGAATCAAGGATATCATGTTAGGTATGCAAACAATCTCTAAAGATGGTATAAAGAGTGGTATTAACTCCTAAGTGTCCCTAGTTTTTTTCTTAATTATCATTGCTTTTGAAGTCTTATAGGTCTAAATGTCAATGAGGTATAAAAATCTCAATCATACAATCTTGTAGTATACATGTTGTAGATGATGTGAATCAAATTTGGAGTCATTTGGCCACATAGATTATAAGACCGTAATGTTTTAGTGTTGAAAAAGGATGCTAAAATTTTCCTAGCAACACATCAGAGGTGAAATTTGATTTCTAAACCTACTCAAATGAAACAAATTTGAACTATAAACTGGTTCAAAACCATCATATAAACACATTGGTAGAATTTCTTTTTCAATAAATATCTTTTATATGTCCAAAAATGGCTTTGAAATGGCAAAAAGTAGCCCAAGAAGTGACCCATTAGACCCAAAAAGGAAAAAGTGTCCAAAATAGACTTGTGCACTAAAATGATTCAGACCAAACATTCAGAACAACTTGGATCGACATGAAAAATTTACCATGATAACTAGACTTCAAGGGGATTCTAACCCAACAATTTTTTATTTATTGAAAACGGACACTGAATGAAGAAGAAACAAGCCCCGATGTTGCAGTCATCAAAATGCACTTTGGTGAACCAAAATTAAGACCAAAATAATTCCCCAAAATTAACTGCATCTTGGATTGATCTGAAATTTTTACCACACAAACTACACATTAAGACAAATATTTTTAGAAAATTTCATTAAAATCAGACACTGTATGCAAAAGTTACAGTTTCTTCGAAGATGAAAGTAACCACTGAAAAACGTTCAAAATATGGACGTTAGGACAGTTAGGGTTAAGAGACCCTTAACCCCTAAATGCCTAGAGCCCTCTCCAAATTCGACAATTTTGCAAAGATGCATTGTAAATCATCCCCTTTTTAATCGGTTCATACAGTGGCGGACAAAACTGAGTATTGATTTGAAACTTTTCCATTCAAACAACCATACCATGAGCATCAATGGGCAAAGTCCAAAAGTGAATATACAAAAGTTGTAGTGTGCGACATATAACACATTACTACAGAAGTTTGAAGAAAAACTCAATTGTGATTTGAAAGAAAATGGATTTCAAAGTTAGCCATGTCTAAAACTCAATTTTGTGCGATATAATTTGGAACTACTTTAAATTTTGTCAAATTTTTCTTAGAGCTTCAAAAAAACTTTTTGTGCCTTGGCATGTTGGTATACATTATTTAAGATTGTTGTACACAAAAATTGAAGGAAGTTGATATTTATAGAATTTAAAATATTCACAATTTGACAAACATGCAAATGATGTTGGTTCTCACGATATTTGAATTATTTTTTGGAATTGAAAGCATGGGACTACATTGGCCATTGTATAGAGAGCATAGGTTGCAACATGAACCATTGTTACATCTTAATGCCCTTGCATTTGAAATAGTTGTTGAATAGGCCAATGCATTCAATTTATATATTAGAGCTATATGATGCAGTTTTTTGGTTTAGGTTTTTTGTTCAAAAACTAGAGTTCATTATACCAACATGCCAAGGCATAGAAAGTTTTTTTGAAGCTCTAAGAAAAAATTGACAAAATTTAAAGTAGCTCCAAATTATATCGCACAAAACCGAGTTTTAGACATGGCTAACTTTGAAATCCATTTTCTTCCAAATCACAATTATGTTTTCTTCAAACTTCTGTAGTAATGTGTTATATGTCGCACACTACAACTTTTGTATATTCACTTTTGGACTTTGCCCATTGATACTCATGGTATGGTTATTTGAATGGAAAAGTTTCAAATCGATACTCAGTTTTGTCCGTCACTGTATATGCATGGTTAACTCCCCATAAAATCTACTAACAGTAAAAAAATCCACTCTGCTAAAAGTACATGACGGATGAGAAAACATGAATGAAATCTGTACATCGTCCAAAAAATTAACGCTCAGGCAGTTAAGCCAGACTCTTAAAAAGTGAAAGTGGACATATTTTCAAATCAACCAGTCCAAATACATCGCTTAAGATCGAACTGCCGGCCAAACCCCAAAATCATTCATTAGAATTACATCCACGGCCACACTGAGGAATTGGGAGTGGAAATCATGTAGCCCCAGTTTAGTGAAGAATCTAAAATTACAGCAGTAAGTTAGTTTGACGCAAGAACCGCCCAACTCATTCACAGTGAGCCAGTAACGCAGCTTATATACGTCAAACGACCCCACAACGACGAGTTCAACAAGCAGGCCGCATGCAGGCGGACTTGACAGGTCAATATAATTCCTTAATACAGTTTAGGTTGTAACTCAAGAATTCAGTGCATTTCTTTCAATTCTGCTGACCCCAGCCAGATTCTCCCTACAATCCTCCCTGAAAAGTATCATATATGAAGAGCTAGGAGTTCAACTACCCTTAAAAAACAAATGCACTACTGAAGATGGGATTGTCACACTTATAGAAGAACTTTTTCTTTGACTCATGATCAAGGTTCTATTACTATACATGTATGGAAAATATTTTAAGCTGTAGTACATTTAACCCTCTCCAATTGTATCTCAAGAATCTTTCATGTGGTATTACTGGTATACAAATATGATTACGACTTCTACGTGTTAAAAAGTACATTTAGAAGTCCATAATTTGTCTCTCCCAAGATAGTGCGATTAGAAAGGGTTTAATGTAACAACTGAGAAGGTACTGAAGAAAATGAATGCTCAACTTGCAAGAGCACGGCCACTCTTCAACACAGAGGGTCTTATACAGGGAGGATCTGACTAATAACCAAAATAGATAAGCAATTATACTCTCAGGCTCATAAACATTCTACTTATGATTGGCTCATAAACTATTTGGACACAATTGATGTATGTATGTATGTAGGCGGAGAAATATTAAAAGTTGAAGTGCTCTTCGATTGGAATTTCAACGAGTGTAGATTTGGAGAGCACGGTTAACCATTCTCTAAGTTCCAATTATACAGACTTCCAGAGACAAGGTGATCAATATTACGTCCATATTGAATAAAAAGCAAACAATTGATGCTACAGAGAATGAGATAGACACGCCTGATCATGAGCACAAAACAGGAACTGCAGATTTATTTCTTCACAAACAGAGTCTTTAAAAAAAGGGTCACCCACTTCCTCACAGACTGACAGGATGGTACCAGTCAGGAGTAATCAAGCTAACCTTGTTCGTTTCAACCAATCAGTTCCTAAAGTCTACCACTACAAGTATAAAAACACAAGTGCACTTAGAGATTCATACAAATATCCAGTATTATTGAACTTGCACTAGCTAGCTGCAATGGTACATTAATTTAATGTGGGCAGGAGAAAACATGAGGTACCAGTTTTACACGCCAAGAGATTCTATCTTCTGCTCAAAAGAGAACAGGATCTCATGCCCCTAGAACCACACTCTGGAAAAAACACCCTGCCATGAAATCGCTTCCACTTTCCAATCAACACTAAAAAAGAAAAAAAAAACTGCACTAAAGTAACTGATATTAACCGTAGTTAATTATTAACCGACCTCATTACACGTGGCTGGGTACACTTCGGAATGAACCCAGTGCTTTGAACGGGCGTGCTCTCAATACATATTGGTGGTAAGCGGCAGCCAAAGCAGCTCCTAGAAGTGGACCCACCCAGAAGATCCACTGCACATCATCCAGCAATTCATTTTGTAAAGTAAGTTCAAGGACGTACTGTAACGCACTCAAATATTATTCCAATCGTACTAAAGTGAGAAAGAAAAAAAGGCCCAATCGAGAAAAAGGTTCAGTAAAATAAAAACATAATAGGACATATGCGCATGAATGCATAGCCTTCATTGCCACTTACATGATCATCCCAAGATTTGCTGCGGTTGTAAATCACCGCTGCACCAAAGCTCCGGGCGGGGTTGATGCCCGTTCCCGTGATGGGAATGGTTGCCAGATGCACCATAAACACTGCAAAGCCAATGGGAAGTGGAGCCAACACCTGGAGAAACACAACACAACACGGAGCATAATATAAATAATAAACGTAGGACTTTTCATGTCTTGGTTTTAATTATAATTTTTAACTTTAACTATAATTTTTTAATTAGCTAGTACACGGGCTAAGTAGCTCTTCAGTTGTATTAAAAACTACTTACAGGTAATGCCAGCTAGGCGGTGGATTTCGTCTTATTAATCATGGCACAAGTTTCCAGTACCGAAATGGTCGTTGTGGAATCTGAAGCAACTTGGACTCCAACTTGGACTCCAGCTTGGAGAGATGAGCGAGCACTAAGGAGGCCGGGTCCCGCTCATAATTATGTTGATATATTACAAAGCACGTGCCGAACGTTGCATTTGCATGAATCAGTCTAACTAACCTCGTCGGTACGTTAGAATAGTAAATACTCGTAGTTTTCAGTGAAACTGGTGCAGTTTTAGTTGCCCAACTGAAACCTCAGATGTACACCCGTCCTAACTTTTTGGAGCTCTAGGCACTTGAACGTCACAATTTAGCTCTCTAAACATGAAACTGGGGCAGTTTCATTCGCCAACCGTAACCTCGATAAGCTCTATATCAGTCCTAGTTTTCAGAGCTCTATGCACTTTGAACATCACTATTTTGGTCCTATACAATATGCCATTTTTAAGAAGACTTGTGCAAGTTGGACTGATGAAGCATCTTTCTACAATGAAACCTTGGACAATGGTTCATTCTAAATGCATGCTTGAGGTCCACTACTCATAACGACTCTAATTCATTCCTTTGACTGAGAACCGTGTAAAATACACTGGTTTAGTCGCCCAGACTGAAACCTTAGATCTTTACCAGTCCGAGTTCTCAGAGCTAGAGACACTTGAACCGCTCATTGTTGGCGCACTGATCGAAACAGGCCATTTTTACGAATTAGAATATTCGATGACCATGCATCCTGTTAGCAATTGTTAGTGGAATCATTTCATTTGAATGCGTGCACCAAAATAAAATAAAAGAAGCTCTGATCAATCGAGTGATTGGGGCTAGCTGCCGGTCTAGCTAGCTATAGCCTGCAGGATGAATAGAATGAAGACTGTACCGGCACATGAGAGTCTCGGGCATTGCGCTTGGGATCGGTGGCAGAGAAGACGGTGTAGACGAGAACGAAGGTGCCGATGATCTCCGCGGCCAGGCCCGTGCCCAGGCTGTAGCCGGCCGCCACGGAGTTGGCCCCTCCGCCGTTGTTCATGTAGAACGAATGCTGGAACGCCTTCACGAGGCCGGCACCGCAGATGGCCCCCAAGCACTGCGCCACCATGTACGCCAGCGTTCGCGGCAGCGAGATCTTGCGCGCCAACAGCAACCCGAACGTCACCGCCGGATTAATATGCCCCCCTGCATGCACCCCCACAGTCCTGTAAATACAATCCTCCCATCCTTACTGTGCATGCAGTTCCAGTATTCTCACAGCTACAAATTTATGCTTGCAGCTCCAAATCACCATTCCAGCAACGATTCTGATACTACTGGCTTAACTTTCGAGACAATAACTAACTTCATCTACAACGGAGAACTCGTTATTCAAGCCCACAGCAGGCACGTCTTCACTCTCATATTTGTAGCTCAGTAAACAGCCCTTAATCTATCTCAGGAGAGGATTTCAGTAACACTCACCAATCACCGTTCCAGCAACGATTCTGATACTACTGGGTTAACTTTCGAGACAGTCAGCAAGTGTTATTCTAGGAGTTCGAGTGTTATTAACTAACTTCATCTACAACGGAGAACTCATAACGTACTTCTAGCCCACCGCAGGCACGCCTTCACTGTCATTTTTGTAACGCAGTAAACAGCCCTTACTCTATCTCAGAAGAGGATTTCAGTAATACTCTTCTTATGAATCTTATGAGGATCTCAGTCTAGCTAAATCTTATGAATGCTCCAAATTCCTATTCTCACTACTAGGATCATACTGACTGATTGCTACGTAGGGGAGTACTATATATAACAACGTTACGGTTCCTAAACGTTGCTTGAGTTACTCCACAGTGTACATATGATCTGATATTACTAGCTACTGGTTTAATTTTCGAGACGACAACTACAACGGTGAAAGAAATAACTCTAGCATACAGTTAAGTCTGTGAAATAAATGTAGTTGAATAGGAAGCCATTGTGCCTCCAGAGCCTTAAAATCACAAGCCATTTGAGTCGCAACGAGAGGATTTCAAGTCCAATGACCGACTCATGCATGAGGCTGTGTACGTAGGGCGGCGTCGGTGGAATAATATTGTCAAAGTATTGATTGATATTTGAGGTTTGAAGCGCCAAATTCGAAGTGAACCATGACATAAATTCAAGAGCACTACCTGAGATACCGGCGGTGCAATAGACGAGCACGAAGATCATGCCGCCAAAGGCCCAGGCGATGCCCAGAAGGCCCACGCCTGCACAGCCCGGGTTGTTGCTGGCGCCCACGACGGTGGCGATGGTGATGTACAGGAACAGCAATGTGGCCACGAACTCCGCGATGATGGCTCTGTAGAACGACCATTTCCCGAACTCTGCGGCGTCGATCAGCGGTGCCGGCGGCGGGTCCGTGTAGTCTTTCAGCCGCGGCTTCACGCCCACATCCCCTGTCGCCATCGCTGGTCCCTCCCTCACAATCAACGGTAAGTTACAGTCTGTTCTAGATCGATACAGTGCCTGCAAGTTAAGAAACTCGAGGTAGTGAGTGCGAGAGAGAGAGAGAGACAGTGTAATGAGTCTTAAGAGATGGTGCGTTAAAGGCAGACCTCTGACAGAACTAGAAGGACGGAAAGCAAACTGCAACTGAGCACAGACAGACAGCGAGATTGTTCAGCTTGCTAGACGAGCAGGTGCAGATTAATTTGATGCCTTGACGTCGCTGGTTATATACCAGGACGAGTACGAAGTGCTTATTATATATTCTACTCCATGTAGATTGTAGGTTCAGGGTCTGTATATCATTCTCAAGCTCTGGTAAATCAGTTATTGATTTATTCCACTGCAGGCTCCATAGATTCTGAGGTAGGCCTGCATTAGCCTTGGATTTGATGATTTTAATTGAACTTTTGTGATTTTTCTCCCCCTTGCAATCCTTGCCTATTGTATATAAATCACATTTGACTTATACGGGGAGCCTGGACAAGCCATATCCCGGGTAGATCGATAATATCGACTCTTAGTCTATATCATAGAAGCGACTACTTGGTTACCTGCATTCCCTGCAACTATCTAAGGAGTTAACCCTTAGAGCATGGCCACCCATGGCCACCCATGCCCTCCCAGAGTCTCTCATACTCAAGAACTAGATGAAACGTGCCAACAGCCCTTCAGAAGTGTCTCTTGATCCTCAATCTTAGCGTGTTAAAAAATGATCATTTAAATCACTATTTAGTTGACTATATCCCCACATTCTACTTGTGATTGGTCCATTGACTATTTAATGTGCACTTTTGATGTGTGAGGGGCGTGCAAGGGTGGGGGAGTGTAAGTGCAAGAAGGCCATATTCATTATATTGAGACTTTTCGCCGTTTTATCTCTTTACTAGTAATTTTTTTATAAATAGGTAGCAACATCAATTTTCAGAATTTCATTATAGAATCACTATTTGAGCATTATTATGTTTTGGTTTCACTCACTATTTTGAAAATGAATTTTTGAATAACTAGCATTTCGTCTCAAAATCTGCTAAAAGTCTCAATATAACAAAAATGGCCTTCAAGGGCTTTTCAAATGTAGATGAATAATTTCACTGAGTCAGCTCTAGCGCGCATGGGTATGAATGCTCTTAAAGAACATACTAAATCCTTTGGGCGTAGTTTTGAGGGAATAAAGGAGAAAATTTTAGATTTTCTCAACTATAAATTAAATGGATTGGTGCTTTGGAAAGCTACTAAAAATGCGACACTAGATTCCTTGGTTGCACCTAATTTGGGGAATTGTGGAGCTAATGGTGATCAAAATAGTGCATCGGAGGAGAGGAGGGGGGAGCTTTGGGCAATTGTGGGAGTGGAAGGCAACTAGAGATCATAACCGCTTCGGGATCAAAATGGGTTGTGCAGCCAAAATATTGCGGGATCAAGCAATTAAGTGCATGCGGGGGCCTGGCAAGCTTGGCCATGCTCACATTTTGATTTATTTTTATTTTTTTACAAGCTTGCTAAGAATGCTAGTTTCGCCCTGCATACTTTTATGTATTTTATTTTGTCAGACATATTAGCCTTGCATACTTTTTTATTTTTTGGAAATGGGTGGATACACCAAATCCCTCTAGTGAAAAATGCCCCCCATTTCCTTCCATTTCCTTTAAGGGTTAAAGATAACCTGCCTGCGATTGATGGTCACAGTCACAAAAACCTATGACAATGAACAAAATGACACTACAAGTGTTTTTACCAAGTGGATTTAACAAAACTATCTACATATAGAAGTCGAGCTATCTCTCACGCCATAAAAAGAGAATTCAAGAGTGTTACTAGTGTCAAAATAAAAAAACCCTAAGCGTTACTCAAAAGTAAACTGCCGTGACCGAGCAAACCCTCACAATAAAGGCTCTCTCTAAAAACACTCACAAGACTCGACTTGGCAAAGAATGCCAAACCAAGGAAGCCTCTCCATTTTGTATTCCAAAACTCTAATGGGATGCAATACTAAATGAATGAAAGCCCCCTAAACTAAAGTAGACTACATATAATCTAACATATTCTACAAAATACATTCATCCGACGTGGCTTGGCCCCCTAATATACTAAATCACATCACACACCTATTGTTGCTTGTAGACTGACATTGAGTAGAGACAAGATCTTTTAAGATGGTATCATGGCGCCTCAAAAATGAGAACACTACATGTCTAAAAACCCAAGCATATTCTTCCCTTTTTTTACCTAGTTACTAGTTCTTGGTTATCTTTGTTACTTGGCTACTGGCTACTTTAGTGTTTGCCTTTAAAAGGGTGGAGTAGTCCTACAACACTAGTTCTTTGTCTGGTGAACATTGTACCTCAAAAGAGGACCTGAGTTCCTATCTATCTAATCAAATTTCATATTATATCACTGGAATCGATAAAAAAAAACATTGCATTCATGTGTTGATCAAAAGACAAAGGTTAGTGACTAGGTCTAGTACGAGAATACAGTCACTGTGGACGGTGTGTACATTCTTTGAGTACAAGATTCTAAGAATACGTCCAAAATGGTCCACAAAGGGAAATAAATTCTAATTGCATTGACAAGAATTATAAATATGAACAATGCTATCAAAGGGATGAAGGAGCATATGAATCACCATGGATCCTTCCCATGTGTGGTGTACGAAATATGCTCATGGAGTAGTAATAGTACTGCTTGAGTACAAACAAATCAATTTCTTTAATTTACCTACTGAGATGCTAGTGTTGAATGATCAGTGCTAGGCTTTTTCCAACTCGATCATCACATCATCGGTCTCGATAACTTAGAGACGGAGTCTGTCTGTGTAGTATCATCACTACAAGCAAACCCGTTGCTAGCTTTTCACTGACTGCAATCGAGAAAACCCTTGTCCTATGTGACCAAAAGCACTCACCAGCTCTGGAATGGCTCAAAATAGCAGTGAGAAGCGACCAGTTTCCTTGTTAGGAGTGCATAGAAAGTGTTGATGAAGGTGAGCAGTAATGTTCACGGGTACAATTACTACCATCCAGTCGGTCGCCTTTCATGCCAACTAACTTAACTCAATTGAGTGTAATTTCTGTCACTTCAGTTGTACCACAAAAAGCACACTTCTGCTGCTGCTGCTGCTGCTGTGCAATCCCTTTGCTGTACAAGCAAAATCCTCACTGCTACACTCTGGTATTTGATTCTAGGTTATCCCAAATTCTGTGTGAAACGTGCATGGCTATTTCTTTTTCTTTTTCTTTTCCATTAGCATTTTTTTTTTTCATTTTTTTCATTTTTTATTCGCTGGGGGTGGATTCCAACTTATGGTTCATGGTGAATTTTGCATAATTTTCTTGTAGTTTAGTAGCTTCAATACAAAGTTTGGCTAAAAATTTACATCTCAACTACTTTTTTTTAAGTTGGAAATGTGGATAAATGATTGTATTTTCTTCTTGTACGCTTTGAATGCCATATTCGTTTAATTGGGACTTTCCACCATAGTGAGACTCTTTGAAATCTACAACTGGCATAGATTCATTGGAAAATTGCCCACTGGATCTATACCAATTGTAAATTTCAAAAAGTCCCAATATGGTGTAAAGTCCCAATTAAACGAACACGGCGATTTTGGAGCAAGATGTACTCGATAAAAAAAATTGTTGAAATCTGGAAATGTTTAGTCAAAACGATACCATTGATAAGCTAGAATGCTCTATAATTGGCCATCTTCTTACTATGAACCTCACATTTTGTGTATGTTATATGTATGAGCTCAGAATAAAATCCACGTTGATTGTAGTTTGTATAGCAATATTCATTAAGTTGGTGCCTTTTACAAGTTTTGCACAATTTTGCATATAGCAATTAAACATGTATTACAATTTGTTTGCATAAAATAGAATTCACATTAAAATGCGCCAAAATAATGAATATGAGGTTTTGTTTAAGAATGTGCTTAAGATAGTAAAATTGCTTTCATTCCGATATTGGAATAATTCATTCGAGGGAATACATTTTAAAACAAAAATATAAGCCCGCAATATATGCACTTACTCTTGTTCACTCAAAAGCTTGTGTACATATTAAAGGCATTAAGTTTCATTCTCAAATGTACTCCATGGATACATCTAGCGGAACTAGGTCAATGTTAAGTCACCATAACTTACCGTAATAATTAATTGGTGCAATTCATTTTCAATCTTTGTCATGTCTTTATTTATGTATTACCCTTTTAAATTACAAATACCACACTGATTGTACATATCCAATGCTACAAGTACAAAAACTTGGTTGGTTTTTCTAAATCATATTTGTAAAGAAATAAGTTTCATTCAGAAAAAGATAAATCTATTGAGATTAATGACTTTTGAAATTCACCTCAAAACATGTATTCAAATTATGATAATTTATGTATACAAGACAAAATGAATGACCAAAAAATCCAATCATCAAATGATAAACTTATGTGTAGCTTTCCTAATTGTACTCCAATTCCATATTAATAGCCTAATATCCTTTATAAAACATGCTATACCATAGGTTGATAGCACCTTGGGCACCTTAATGCCCAATAATTAATACAAGTTGGAAAAAAATGTTGGGCCACATAAAAGGGAGGTATTTCTTACATTTGGACAGTTTCAAATTTAATTAAAAAAAATTGGGCACATGTGTCATAGTGTAAATGTTAACCCCTAAACGTACCGACCCTTTGAATAGTAGATACTAGCCTTAATAGTAGATATTAGCATGGCTCAGATGTACATGAGGTGTACATGAGAGGTCCATTGCAAACATGAAATCTACCCAACAAATTTGACATACTTGCATTTGGAGGCCTCTCCAATATTATCAACATCTCAACATCACAAGAGATTAACTTTAATTGGTAAAGAACCTAATAGACTTGCAAATATGACTTGGATGAAAGTCATCCGAGATTGTATGAGAAAGTTACCAAGCTTTGAATCTGTTCGTAATCCAGTTTCTGGACGCTGGGACGTTTAGGGGTTAAAGATGATGAATAACTTGAAAACTTTCATTCATTACTGGCGGCTACTAACCGTCCTCTTTCAATCCTTAATTTGTCTTATTTGTCTAATTTATCTATGATAATTCCAAGTTGTGTGGTTTGGAGGCGCTTTATGAAGTAAAAACTCTCAATAAATTCCATGATTTTCAAAAAATTAAGTTTGGAAATCTTAACATGGCGTTTGTATGGTACGGTCCACCAACTCCTCTTAGTGCACTAACTACGTTTTGGTGCACATTTGTGCACTTTGAGCATTTTGTCTGAAAAGCTGACTTTCAAATCAATTTGAAAATTATGTAGCAATGATTCAATGTAAAATGAGAGAACCAACTTCTAGATTCATGTACATATTATCCAAAAAATAAAATTTAGAATGTTAAAATGATTTTACGTTAAAGATTTTGAGTATCAAAACTCCCATTTTAATGACAGCTTTACCAATTTATAATCAAACTTTGAATGTAAATATAGTTCATGTTTGATTCTACATTAAAAAATCTGAAAATAACCAAACCTACAAAATTTCATTCTCAAGTACATTCAAAAAAGAAATCCATCAAAAAGGTTTTTTAAATAGAGAAACAATTAATCCCTCCCAAAAAAAAACACATTTTGAAATTAAAACTTTAATCAATTCAAAAAAAATTGAAAAAATTGGAAGATATTTTTCTTCACATATTTGGACACTTGAAAATTTCATAGCTCAAAATTCCATCCACAACCCTATGTTCTCTCTTTTGGAATTTAGAGTGCATATTATGCACTATGACAATGCATTAGTTCACGCTTTGTTTCATCCTCCAGTAAAATATAATGCCAAATTTTTAATTTTCTATCATTTTTTTTTTCTCTTTTACTAGTATAGTCCATCCTACCACTTTAGGTTTCACAAAAATATTTTTCTCTCTTTGAAATGGATTTTACAAATTCTTAATATCCTCAAAAGAGTGCATAGGGACAAGAATTCTAGTGGACCAACATACTTTCAAATTAAGATTTCCAAATTCAATTATTGTTTATTGGAGCAAGTATGTGCTAGAATTTCCTAAAAATTTGGGCATGAATTTTAGCAATTGAGTTTTGCCCAAAGTGCTACCAACTTACTAAAGTGTGAGATTATCATTTTGAAACAACTTGCGTAGCCTCTGCCTTAACCCTTTAGTGCCTAGCAAACCACATTATGGTCACTACAATGTCCGAAATGCAAATAGCAGAGAATCCGTGAAGAATTGGAATTTCGGTTTTGAAGTTCAGATTTGCGCACATACATTACGCACCTTCCAGAAAAAGATATTTTCAATTTGGAATTGCACAACTATCAAAATACCTATCAACAGAACGCAAAAATACTGCAAATACTTGAAAATACAGTAAATACTTACAAATACAACATATGTATTGTGTAGTATTTCTTGTGTTTGGAAGTTTGTTATCTTGTTTTATTTTTTTGGATTGTGTTCTCTTCTTCATCTTCCATTAGTGTGTGTAATCCGATCTTGACTAATGTACCCACTCCTGTCAATTTTCAACGTATAAAATTTTGTCCTAAACTGTACATGGACAAGTCACTTTCACTTATAAATCTCACATTAATTATGTGTGAGTCTATTTTTGATATGAAAGATTGCAACGGAGAGGTGTTGACATAGGGCATAGCTGAACTTCTTTGCTTTTATTTTTGAAAATTTACCTCAAATTCTATTTAACTTTGAAGTCACACACCCCCCAAAATCTCGTTTTTGAGCGTGCAGTATACAGTTCAAATACATACTATAATCTTCCGATCCCACCATTGGATGATTCTCAAATTTTAATAAAATGTGTGCTCTCGAGTTGAGAATAGAATTGTACGGTTACTTTCTAATTTAACCCATTCTATTTTTGGTAGTCTCAACCACAGTGGAAAAACCCACTGAAATCCAGAGCTGTCTGCTACAGTACCCTGGGCACTAAAGGGTTAATGTTCACCCCAAAATTTACTTTTATGGCTTGTTTTTATTGTCCAATCGTGAAACTCTTGAAATTGAAACTTTTCATGGTCTCTCCCCTTGTAGAGTAGAGACAACAAAAGGAAGTATATGATGAGAAGAATGTCAACTATTTGAGTTAACCGAAAACAAGACATGAGTTTCAAGGCCCAATATTCATGGGAGTGTTTGTCTACGCTCTTATTGAGTGTAACCGAAATCAAAATTGAAGTTGAAAACTGGAGCTTTTCTTTGGCCTTCGGGGTTGCTCCCATCCCAAAATGGGGAAGATCCGCATGTGGCAAGGAGGGCATGGTCCGTTGACTTGATGTCGAATGCAACTTGTGAGCGAACCCTAAAAACTTGTTTGGCTCGTGAGGTGCTTTTCTACGGGCTCTGACAGCAAACTCACTACAGTCTCTATTTTTGCCGTTTTTGTGACGGCAAAACTAATTCAAGTTGTTTTTTTTTTTTGAATCTATTGAATGCTACCAGTCCACTCGGTTGTCCTTCACTCGGGTCAGACTCACCTCGCCTAAGATGACTTCAGTCTTCTTTTTGATTAACCCAATTACTTCTTCAAATAGTTAAAAATATGTCGAATAAATTATCACGGTAAACATCATGACGGCATGGGAAGTGGAATCACAATCCCTTTTTTGGAAACCTTCACCAGCAATCTATGAGTCAAGGCATCATACTTTTGGTAGAGCATCCTACTTACCACTCAAATGAAAAGATGATGAAACACATAAAGCATAAAAAATAAAAAATAAAAGGGACAGAAATTATTCCATATTGCACATATCATTCATGGTGCAGAAAGTGAATGCAGAAAGTTAATATTTGGTGTCATCATCCTGTCCCCTCCTGAAGGACGCTATCCATGCGCAGCTGGTTCTTACAAATTGCATGTGCCTTACGTGGGCAAAAAAGTGGATCATGGAGTTGTCAAAGTCCTCTCCAAAAAAAATTCTAAAATCGTCAATATTTGGATGAAAGTGCTTTGTAATAGTTAATTTTATGGATGAACATATATGTACGATTGATTCTATTCAATTTTTTTTCCCCTACCTACATGGCTGCATTCCAAGGTGAGTGTCGCTCTACCAACAGAGAAACAATATAATTGTCTGTGTGGAAGGCAAGGTTGATAGAAAATATTACTGAAACTAAATGTCAAATTTTTAGGGCTCATATTTCTAATTTATTTTGTGTTGTACGATCTTGAAGACTACATAGCGTAATAGAGCAATGGGAGCCAACACCCTTTTGCAATGAGACCACAATCTAGTTACAATTAAAAACTAAGTTTACGTGGCAATGACATGGTACTAGTCCCAAACTTCATGGAATACAAACGGCATTTCTTCATTACTTAGAAAAGTGGATCTCGGTGAAGATTCTCTTTCGATCTAGTTTTCAAAAGGGTGCTCCATTGCACTGCTCTATTATGCTATGTAGAGCAATTATTTTATTTGTTGAACCTCATGTTTTTAGAAGTAATTAACTATTTGGCACAAATGTGCGGATCCTGCCATCCACATTCGGTAATCATGTACTAAAGGATACCTTTGTCATTCGGAAATTGTCGTTACTGCTTAGTTAGTGATAGACTTGAACCAAAGCCTGCCGGGAAATGTAAGGGCCACCTGATCTTGTTGTATGGTTGACAGTGACAAATTTTTTGGTTCAAGGCAGGGTCTGCGGAAAATATTTCTTAAAATAGATGCCAAAAATTTTGGGAAATTTTTTTCTTTCAATTTTTCAATTTTTTTTATGGCAAAAAGGGACCTAAGATATTATGCATTATCAATATGGTAGCGACCAAAGGGACCTATTACTATGACTTTCAATTTTTTTTAGTTTTACTTTATTTTATTAAAATAGAATAACCCTAAGAGTCCTCACCCTTTTTCACCGCAGTTTTTGTCAATTTTTTACTGCATTTTTCAAACTCATTTCTTTGAGAGAATAATTAATTATTTTGAAATTTCAACTGTAAGATCTTGTGAGTAGGATCATGCATCGTAAGTAGAATCTTTTTTAAAGTGATTTGGAACCTCTAGCAAGAAGATTACACCATTTGATAAGAACATTTGGGCAAAAAAAACACGGGCAGTTGTGGTTGTTTTGGGTCTTTACCATTGAAAATTTGTGTAATGTTTTTCTTTTCAAAAATCATGGAAATTTTACTTGTGGGGGTTTAGGCCCGGGGTGCATTGTACTAAACTTGTACAAGTATACGTGAGTGCACAGAAGGGGTATTAATTTGGACATTGTTGTATTACATATATATTCAATAAACATATTTAGAGCTAAAAATATTGACACACTTACATTATACATATACTTAGGACAAAATAGAGTTGTATACAAAGATTTTTAGACATATAACCCCTCGTGTACAGGGTTTTGTTAGAAGGGGTCATGAACGTCATGTTAAAAAAAAAAATTGTTAAGCCTACCTTGTATCTCTGATAATAAATGAGTTACATGGATGAGATAAATAAATAAGTGGCCCATCCTCGAAATCCAACAAGACTTGATGGAGTTGATGACGTCAATGTGAATTGACGTGTATTAAGAGGGTATTTGAATGGGGGCTATCACATAATTAGAATATTTGAGGTATATTATAGAATATTCTAAGATTATTGTTGATATATTCTCCAATTATTCCTTACTTGAATTTAAAGCATCCTATATTACATCTAAAATTTTCTAATTAGGTAGAAATTTTACCTTCAGATGAATAAAACACACCTTATATTTTAACGCACGATGTTTACTAATTTCCTAAGTGACCCCCCCAGGTCAAGTTGCATAGTTCGATGAAGATGCACGAGTTTCACGGTTCGATGAAGTTGCACGAGTTCGATGAAGTTGCACGAGTTGCATGGTTTGATGACGTTTTCTTGCACCGGTGGACGGATGCTCTAAGCACCAATGGGGGATGTATATTGGGACTGTAGAAAATTTATACAAGTTCCAAGCATAATCAATGTGGGGAGTTGGGACTTTAGAACACTCTGGAGTGGAGGAAACGTGATATCCCTGTGCCTTTGTACAAAGGACCATCATTTGTCAAAAGAAAAATGTACGTACATTTTGGAGCTTTGCCCATGGGGTGATTCTCGGATGATCACATCGACGCAATATTCACTGTTGTTATGCACCTCCTTTCCATGACACATAAAAAGAAAAAACAAAAAAAAAAATCTACCACCCAAGGTCAACAATTCCAGAACTATTGGCCTTCCCATTTGCCGGTTTCACGGCAAGATTTTGACTCTTATGCTACCATTCCATGTCAATCCCATTTAGGGTTGTCTTACTCGACCACTAGATAAAGTGTCAAACACCACATTGAAGATGTCTAATAGATCTCCCCGACTATCAGACAAGCATATTCTTAGAATTTTAATTAGAATATTTTAAAATATTCGGGAATATTTCATTGAAGTTGTTTATCATATTAGACACTCGATGTCCGACGACTAACTCGACGTCAAGTTGGAAAAAGGTATCACACACTCAGATATGATAACCCATTCAATGAACGGGGAGAACTAACCTCTGGTTACAAATTGACTAATTATCAAAATTGACACCTAACCCATTGAATATCAAAACCTCAAGGCCAAAAATTGATAAATTCTTATTAACCCTTTGACGTGCATATAATGGACAATGAACAGATTGTAAGCCTTCTCATTACTACATGTCGTACAATTTTTCATCCATCCAAATTTCCTAGGTTCTTGTGCGAGTTGACTACCATTTGTACAGTATGAATCTTCAAAATAAGATATTGTGATTTTTTTTTAAATGGCAAAATTGGTTGATGTCAAGTTTCATTCTTAGTTCAAAACGTGAGACCTTAACAATGATTTTCCAAAATAAGTAGAATCAAATTATAGAAATTATACCATCTCATAGTGCATGTTATTCCAAATTCGATATAATTTTTTTAATAAAAATTTGTTAATTTGGGATTTTAAAGTGAATTTCAAAAGAAAACCTTGCAAAATGAATTTAAAAATATTAATTATTTTTTTGATAAATCCAACTGAACAAATGTGATCTACACATTGAGATTTACAACTTTTCTTTATGTATGAACTTCATTTTTGTGATTCATCAAACATTTTATAACACATCTTTGAAATCGATGGTGAATCTGGTCGTTAAAGGGTTAAAAGTGACATGTGTGGTGTCTTAATCTCTAAAGGATCAAAAATTCACACCTTTGAAATGACTAATTTGATTGATCGTATTGTGAAAGACGTATTTCAAATGGGCCCAAATTTTATATTGCCAGAATCAATGAAGAACATTGCATATGTTGGTAAAAACAAATAAAATTGAAAATGTAAAAGTTCCTAATTACATAATCAGCCCAAAAGTGCTAAGAAAAACATGAGGCTCAATTGGGGCTTCTTGGACCTTCAGAGGTTGATTGGTTGGGATCTGTAAAATAGAGATATCAACCGAGCCCATGACCGAATCGAATGCTTTCAAAAAAGGGTGGACTATTGTTGGTTCTTCCCCAAATCCAGTTCCTTTCTGATTTGTGTAGAATAGACCTCCACATTTTTCCAAATGAAAACATAGAGAACAAGTGGCTAGTCGCATAGTCTCTACCTTAGTATATTGTTTAGACATGTAATTCTTTGAAAACAAAGCATTTTCGTAGTCTCTCCCCTGGTAGGGCTGAGACAACAAAATCTCACATTCCATGAAAACTTGTAGGTTTCCCATTCCTGTGGCTTTCAGTTAACCAAGGACTCAAGCGTGCACCATGCGGGACATGGTTTCAAGGTTCGCATGTTTTTTCCAACTGGATGAGCACGACTTCCCTAACTACTTGTGTCGGCGTATGGAGTTCAAGCAGCCACGTCATTCATGGACCTTATTTGATATGCCATTGTCAAAGAAAAAAATTAAAGAATAAACTAGAGCCTACCAAAAGGATGCAAACGGACCGTCTGCTCACACCAAATGTTGTGATTTCCAAGGAATTCAAGATCATGTGGTGTGCAACACGCATGATAGGGCCTCTCTCATATGTTTTAATTACATTATCAGCACATCAGATGCGCATTTCACATATGAATTCGCTGCATGAGAAATGGAGATAGTAACGAAACATGACGAAGTCTATTTACTCTACTCTCTGCAATGTAAGTTGATGGAGCAGAACTATGCGATTATAAAGCAGAGCTTGCTGTCAGCATTTAACCCTTAAACTTCAAGAGGGCCTGAGCGGGGCAGTTCGGAAGGCATCTAAATTTTTGGGAAAAAAAACAAAAAAACGGCTCTCTTGGCCAGCCACTGCTGCAACATTGTTGCACTACAGCACTTTTTTAAAAACGACCTCAACTACCCAACCTGATCTCCTGTTCAAATCGGTTACTTTGATTGCTTGTGGATGATTCCACAATCTCCCAAATGAGGCGCAAGTCAAGAATCTAACTCGCTTTTTTAGCTTTCCAATGCACCAATCCTCGCTTGTTTTGGTTGAGGAAAACTACTTTTTTCCTAGATTATTCTTTCACAAGAAGCCCGTGGGGCTTGCTTTGACGTTTAAGGGTTAATGAGTGTGTTTCCAATATGTTGGCCCTTAACCCTTGAACGGCCCGAGAGCCCTTTGCGGCCATATAATATATTCTGTATTAGTTGGTATTTTATCAAAACAACAATGACCAAATACATTTCAGTACAAAGTAAAATCAATAATCATGATAATATGTATATAACAATATATCACAATTCATGTATTAAATCACAATTGAACAATTATAAGGCTAAATACGGGTCGTAGAGAGGGACCCCAAGGACCTTTTAAGGGTTAATCATCCAAACCACCTTTCACGAGATTGATGAGCCCCTCTAATTTACAGGTGATTTTTTGGACAATTTGAGACAAAATTTTGAAGACCAAAACCAAAAATTGGTCAGGAACAACTGTTACTTTCCTAAATTCACTAGTAGCATACTTGTCGTTTTTCATTCCCACCCGAAAAAGGGAACAATGATTGAATATGCAAATATTTCTATCATCTTGTGACCAAAACCACTCACCAACACTGACACAACCCTTAATCGGGACTCGCCTGGCGCAGTTTCATTTCTTTTTTCAATTACAGTAAGTGAAAAACGACAAATTTCCAACTGGTGATTTATCTTACAGTACACATGATGCACTTTCTGATGGAAAAAAAATCAATACTACGGCTGTGCTTGTCATGCCTAGTCTCTTTCTTCAAATTGTGCAACTAACAGATGCACTTGGCTAACCAACTTGTAAGTACACAACAACCTTCAGCCGGCCTACTACCCATGTACTTTACTTGTATGCTATAGAACAAGTTAGCCTGCACGGAAGGATAAATTTCATAGAACAATTTTATTTCACCTTTGACTCGACAGTGAACACACAAATAGTCAATACTTTCTGCTTCCACTACAAGGAAATTGGTCGCTTCTCACTGCTATTTTGAGCCATTCCAGAGTTGGTGAGTGGTTTTGGTCACATATGACAAGGGTTTTCTTCGATTGCAGTCAATTTTGAGAATTTTGAGAAAATTGATTACAAGAATAAAAATGAGAATAATTGTTCTTGAAATATTACTAATTATAGTGCAAATTACTTTTATTTTATATGGTACTTTTAAATACCCTTTTTTCACACATGATACTTAAAAGATACAAAGAGTGACCTCCCCGAGAACCACATGCATCAAGGGTAGGAAGTTGCATTTGGATCCACTCCCATTGTCTATGACAAGCATGTGAAGAGCTATACTTGGAGATTAGGGTTGCCTTACTCGACCACTAAACAAAGTGTCGAACATGACGTCCAAGACATCTAGTAGACCTCCCCATCTATCAAACAAATATATTCTTAAAATATACCTGAAATATCTTAGAATATTCAAAAATATTTCATCGAAGTTGTCTAACATATTTGACACTCATCTAATTAGACAGCCGACATCAATGACATCTAATACGACGTCAAGTTGAAAAATAGTGTGAGAAATGACAACCGTGTGGGGATCTCTTTCTCAAGACAGACTTCATTTGTGAGCATACTTTTCAGAAATCTATCCATTCAACAAACCACAAGCAAGTCAAGTGTCAAATATTCAGCAGAGAAACGGAGTCTTGTGTCAAAACTTTGTACGGTAGATGAGCCCTTTCCCGTGGTTGAAAGGTGAACCTAAATTCATTTTTAAGATCCTCACTAACACCACATCAAGTGAGAACATACCTTAACCCCTAAATGCTCAAATCTAACGGGCTGCCTGGAACAAAAAATATGTTTTTGAAAAAAAAAAAAAACTAAAAAAAATACTACATCATGTTTACTTTTCAACGCAATTTGAATTATGTCAATCCAAGTTAAACTCCACCTGGGAGAATTTTTCAAGTGGATCACCTCAACATTGTCTTAGTGTTATAAAATTTGCTATTTGGAGAAAGTAATGATGTTCCCTCCATCATTTCTTTTGCTTTTTTGAAGTTTACAATAGATAAACCAAATTTAACCAATCATGCTAAATTTTAAACTCTAAAAGCAAAAATTTATAATTTATACAAATTTTCAAAGGTTAATGCTTTTAAATTCATTAAAAAAATATCTAAAGTTATTTTTGGAAGTTTGACCATACGGATAATTTGTAGAGATGATGCCCTACATTTTGTCCATTGAACCAAACTTCATCAAATATATGGAAGGCACACATTATAATACATCTATGTTTTGTCCCATACTCCTTAGACTTTTAGGGGTTAACCCCTAACTGCCCAACCGTTCATTTTTTGGACAATGTACAGATTTCATCCACGTTTTCTCATCCATCATGCACTTTGTTGCTAGGAATAAAAATACTACAAAATTCTATGGCAAGATAGCTTCATGCATATGTGATCTGATTAGAAAGGGGATGATTTGTGAAAAAATTATGCCTCATTTCATGTTGCAATGATTCACCAAAAAAATTGAAGATTTTAGTCTAAATGTGCTCTTGAAAAAATTAACTCATAAAATTAAGCAACCAAAAAATCTCCAAAAATCACTACACTTAGAGTATTACATTTCAACCCATCACAACAAATCTCATCCATAGATTGTCAATATCTTATTCGTAATTGAATTTCAAAATTTTTGAATTTCAAGTTTCAAAATTTATACAAAAACATTAGTGATAGCAATCGTAGATCTAACCGTATGGATAGAATCTAAAATTTACAATGTACAACTTTTATTCATACCTCAAGTTCAAAATATCCATCTTGGTTGCAATTTAGGATTCATCTTTTCAAACTACCCAAACTGGACAAGGGTGAGGACGTTTAGGGGTTAAAATAAGAAATTGGGCACTGAGATCAATTGTCTCCAGATCTGCAAGCTAGGATTGTTGTTATTTCTCCTTAGAAAGAACAACCAATTGGCCTTGGGACCTTGGCTTGTAGATCCATTTTTACTCCATATTCTATTAAGATCAGAAATCACATGAGGTTTGTACCTAAAATCTCAAAAATTCAGGAACTACAACACCTAGAATCTCAAAAATTACTCCATTTTCAATCAACAATATGTAGAAGTGTGATTTTTTGGAGATAACTATGGAGGGATCACAAGATCAAAAAATATTATCATGTCTGCATATGAATTTTGTATGAAAGGGGTGCACTATGTTAAATCAACCCCAGGGGTGCACTATGTTAAATTTGTGAAAGTATACACGAATGCACAAAAAGGGTATTTAATTTGAACATCACCGTACAAAGTATAGATACAATGGACATATCTAGAGCTGAAAAATATTGACGTATACTTACATTAAACATATATTCAGGACAAAATATATCTATATACAAAGGTTTTTAGACATATAAACCCTCATATACAAGGGACATTTAGAGGGGGTCATGAACACAAGTGATTCTCAAACACAATGTAGAGTGCACCCCGGGAGATCAACATTTGGTCAAGTCATGCTTACACCACCAAGTGCATTAGAAGAAAGGAATTGGTGTTGGTATCAAAGGTCAGTATAGGAGGTCCCTAATGGTTTTAGTATCCTCTACCTTATAATGGCTGCCTACAAAATTTCTATTCGCACATCATGGACTCAATGTCCGTTTGCAGGATCAATGTTGTTTTCAAGGCAACTTGTGATGCAACTTCTAAACTGGTTATAAACTAGATAATGATCAGTCCTGAGCATTATGGTACATAATGTCAAGGTTTTCTACTCAATTAAGAATGTTCAGATTTACATTTTTTGACTACATAATGCTCAAGAACATTATGGTACATAATGTCAAGTTATTCGACTCAACTAAGAATGTCCAAATTTGTACCTTTTGGTTGATTGATCTAAGGGTTAAAAGTGAAAAAGATTATGGATCATAATCCTATTCTGACTAACAGTGACACAGTTGCCACATATATAATGGAATTTACATCAATGGCATAAAATAAACTACAGTACCTGGATATTGTTGAGAGGCTCTAGAGGACGAATCTCGGTGTCGAAGTGCTGAATAATATCACAAGATTCCGGAGCTGCCTCAGTGTTCTCTGGAGGAAGCAATAATAATAAAGAACTACCAGGAGGAACTTGAATTAACTCCGCTTCAGGGATGGTCTCGTGCTCGACTAGATCCTCGGACGATGCCAATGGAACATGATCCATCACTGCATGCCAAAGCGAGCTGAGTGAGAATTTGAGCGCTCACACCTCGAAGTTATTGTAGCAGACCTTCGCTACAATGACATCCTACACACTTGCCACACTGTAGCACACTCTTCACACATTCAAACTGTAAACTACATGCACACTAGAGCACACTCGCCACATTCAAACTGTCTGCATACTGTGGCAAACTCGTCACACATTCAAACTGTAAACTACATGCACACTAGAGCACACTCGCCACACATTCAAACTGTAAACTATATGCACACTAGAGCACACTCGTCACACGTTCAAACTGTCTGCATACTGTAGCACACTCGTCACACATTCAAACTGTATGCACAGTAGAGCACACTCGTCACACATTCAAACTGTCTGCACACTAGGGCACACTCGTCACACATTCAAACTGCGAAAAAATAAAGTTAGAAGCCCAGGTGTTAAGATTGAAGAGGTTTGAGTATTATACCTAATAGATTAGGAGTCTGAACTTGAGAATCAGGCTGCTCTTTGATCTGTTCATGCCAATCTTGGCTAAGAAACTGGGATTCGAATGCTGCAACAGTGTGTAGAACTACACACAGCTAGCCAGCTCCTGTTGATCGGCCTCTGACTCCGATCCAAGACTCCAAAACCAGCCATTTCTCTCATGCGCTGCAAGCATGAAAGTCTTCCCAGCAGCTGCTCATCACATCGGCCACTGTGCACTCTGCTTTCTTCTTTCCCAAGGCCGGACGGCATCATCATTCCGGGTACTAGAGTACTAAAGAACGTTGGGAATCACGACAAGGCTATGTTTATTGCGTCAGAATCGTAAGGAAAACAGTGAAGAAAAATGTTTACAACTCAATGATTGTGTGAAATGCAAACATTGTGATTTTCTTAAACCACAAATGTTTTCATGGCCAATCTCCCCGCAAACCCTAAAAACTTGTAGGACAATTGATGCTCAGTAGCCTTACAAAATGATGAAGTCCGGATTTCGGGAGCCATCCCGTCACACTCTAAACAAATGCTATCAAAATTTGAAAACTCGGAACAAGCAAACTACTTCCCACTCCCAAACCCTAAAACTCAAGAAACTCATTCGGGAAGGTGAAATTACTCACACTCGCATCTGCATTCTAAGGAAAGTTTGTCACATAGCGAAGACTAAAACAAAGAGCAACCTCCGTCCATGGCAATGACAGTCCCAACCTAACGCCCAAGTTGTTGAACAAACCTTGGAAGCTACGAGAGCACAGTGAAAAGCAATCATAACCAGATTTGGGAAAACAATTTGCGGAAAAAACTGAAGGGCGATTACACTAGGGGGGTGTCACACCTCTTTTTTCCCATTCTCAATCTTCATAAAATGCGTACGTGGCACTTTCTCCTTGAATTGTGGAGGACCCATTCTCTGAAGATTAAGAAGTTTCATTCTTCTCCTCGAGAACTGAAGAATGAGCGTGAAACCATGAAGATTGAGAAGTTGTGGAGAAGATTACAGTAACAAATTGTGTCCATTCTCAATCTTCACACGGTGTGAAGGAGAGTCACACCACCTTCTTCATAGAGAATGGTCACGTCTGACTCTACGTTTCTCTCCCAAGGTTCTCAATCTCCAGAGAATCAAACTTCTCGGAAGAGGTGTGAACCCTTATTTGTTCAAGAGCAAAGGAATGTAGAATGTAGAGAGCAAAGGACCATCTCCCTCATAAATAAGAGGAGCCTTGTTGTGAAAAATAACACATAACATTTAGTAGCGTCTGTGACTACTACCTTCCCCCAACATAATGATGCGGAATATTCCACATCATTTCATCCCCAATGAAATGATGTGGAATATTCTACATCACATCAGTAGTTATGGGGGGCACGTGGCATTAAGCAAGAGCAACTAACCATGGTTAACAGTAATCGAAAGCACTCATTTAGTCACAATTCAATAGTGTCCTGTAGTTGTTTATTTGATTCAATAGCCCATTCAATTACAGATCACTGGTCACTCCATTTATAAAGGTAGATGAAACTAAAAATCAACCTTCTCGAAAGCTACTGAATGTTATGCATGTTGAGCCATGGAGGTGGTAAAATATACAAACGGAAATACAACCAAAATGTGTGAATGAGGGTATTAAAGTGCAAGTATTCACTCCAACCTTTTGCCCGCATTTTTGCAACAAGCTTTCAAAGAAAGACATGGCCCATGCCTCCTTAACCTGCGATGGCAAAACCCCACAATTTCAATTCACAAGTAAAAAACAATTGTTTTGATGAGAGTCTCGCAATTGCAAATGTGAATTACAAGATGCACCACATCACAGAGTCAAGTTTAACAAGCTCATAGCCTAGCACCACCTAATGTAATAGAATACATTAGAATACAATAGAGGTTATCAAACCTTTGTCATATAATCCAACTGAAATGACTTCACAAAAGTGTTGAAAAGTAGTATCAAAAGTCAAGATTATCTTAGAAAGTTTGATACCTCTTTATTCTGTCAAGTTTCCAATGAATGTACAACTCAAATCAAGTGAAGTTGGTGATTGGTTGGACTTTGTGAAGCACCAAGGATTATGTCTCCATTCACAAACTTTTCATAATCATCTCAAGGATTGTGTTGCGACTTGCCCAAAGGGTGGGCCAGTAGAGATAAACAAGATTATCGTTCTCATTTTCTTTCTTTTTGATTTTTTGTCCCAGAAGTGTAGTAAGACATAATCTTCTTGTAGGTGAAGGTTTCATCCAAGGTTGATAATCCTAACTAGCAACATTAGGAATTTTTATTTTTAGATCAAGTCTTCTTGTACTTGTGTTGCTTTGGATAACCGATCTAAATGCATTGAACTAGTACGTCATATGAATGTTGTAAAAACTCTTTGAAATTGTTTAGTCATGAAGCTTTGAACCTCTGAAATGATTGTCATGGTACAATACACATGAGGTGTAAGTTGTTGGAAAGCTATTGGAGGCAAGGAACTTTAGAACTCCAAAATAATTGTTGTGGTACACACTCGGAGGGTGCACTCTACATTATTTTTGAGAATCGCGTGCGTTCATGACCCCTTTTAAAAAACCCCTTGTATACGAGAGGTCATATGTCTAAATACCTTTGTATACAGATATATTCCGTTTTAAATATATGTTTAGTGTAAGTATACGTGAAATTTTTTAGTTCTAAATGTGTTTATTGTATGTATACGTAATACAACATTGTTCAAATTAATACCCCTTTTGTACACTCACGTATACTTGTACATGTTTAGTACAGTGCACCCCCCGAGGGTACACATGAGGTGTTGTAAGGTAACTATACCTTAGTATACTATATTCTATCATATCTTCAAATCTGACTTGTCATATTTTCAAGCCTATCCATATCTTCAATTGGTTGTTGTCTTGGGGGTATTTGGAAATTGCAAGAGGGGTGATCAGAGTGAGAGTATTCGCTCCAGTTTTTACAATAGCCGTTGCAACAAGCTTTTGAGGGAGGACATGGCCTATCTCCTTGAAGGTGATCATGGAACCCCACAGTTTCAATTCGCGTGTAGAAAACAACTATTTTGGTGAGAGTCTTGCAATTGTGTGTATAGATTAAAGTAGAAGTATCCATAGTTGATAAATAAGGTTTTGAGCATGAAAATGTTGAAGTTTCATTGATGAGATTCTTTTTTTTCCATAGAGAAACAAAGATATTGTAGAATGGTCATTTTTTTGAATTTTTTTTTCAAAATTATTATTATTATTATTTTATTTTATTTTTAATTTTTAAGTGAAATATTCTTTGAAACCTATGACTAATATATAGGTTCACCTATAACCAACAATAATGAGATCAATTCCCAAACATAATGTTGTTTTGTGTTGGTTGCTCTATATTGGCTTTTGGGTTCATGAAACGCGGCCTCTATGTCTACAGATTAGTTCTGGGGTACTTATCGGCGATAGATACCTTTACCTTGCGAGATGCTAACATGTAGGAATTTTGTCATAGAGTCACTCTTCCAAGCTATGACATCCATAAGAAAAAAATTGAGGCATTCAAGAGGCCCCAATCCTTCAGCAGCAGAAATCAGACTGAAAAAATAAAATAATAATTTAATTTAAATTTTTTTGTCCAATGTAGACAGGCGCCTATCCACGTTGGACAACAATTTTATTTTTATTTTATTTTTACTTTATTTTATTTATTTTTTAAATTATATAATATCATTATTATAAATTTTCAATCTTATTTCTACTGCTAAAGGAGTGAGGGCCTCTTAAAGGCCTCAAATATTTTCTAAGGCGTGATGAGAAGTTCTATGTCTGTAATTTGATCTCCTTGCAGTTGTGTACTGTACAACAACATCTATGCCTAATATTTTTAATATGGACGTGGTGCTTGATGCCAATATGGGCCTTGAACACCATGCTTTAACACTATTCCTTATTGCACAAGTATGGCTTTTCTACCGTACGTGGAAGGCAGGGTCGGCAGAAAATAATTCCCCAAAAAAATGCCGAAAAAAAATAAAAAATTATTAAGTATTTTGTCAAAATCAACAAAAATAAAGTCGACAAAAAGCCGAAAAAAATTAGAATAAAAACATAACACTCAACGAAAATCGTAGACAAAAAAATAAAATAAAACGTTTAGCTATCGGATTTTTTTTAATGTTAGCTATTAATAGCCGATTTCTTAATAATTACTTTTGAAAGTGCCGACCTCCACTGTTTCAACTTTTATTAATTATTCGACATGAAAGTGCCGACCTTGCCTTCCACGTACGGTATTAGTGTTCTCAATAGGGATTTTTGAATGAAAGGTACACAATGCTATTGTAGAAGCATCATTCTTCACTTTGATCAAGTCAAGGCAACTCAAAAATGTTGTCCAACTATTGATATGTACAAGCAACTTTTAAGGCCTTATTCACATGTAAGTCCCATTCCAACCTATTGATATGATGAGCGAAAAACAAGTCATACTAGGCTGACTTAGACATTTAAATGGAAATGTGGGCAGGGACAAGTCTCACATGAAATCAGGTTTTTAACACAATTTTTCCATTTGAAATCGATTGATGAGATTCTGACGTGTATGAAGAAAATTAAATTAGGGGTGAATTGTTTGGTGTCGGAACCTTATCTTCTGAAGAGATATTTTACATTGTGTTTTTTTAATATGTGTTAAGGTAGACGTACCTTAAACCACCACGATACCTAAAACCACCAACTTCTACACCCCTCTTTCATTTCAGGAAGGAAATGTAGGCTTTCATTACATGACTTATGCATCAATTGCTCAAAAGTTAAGTCATGTACCGACAACGTACATTTCCTCCCTAAAATGAAGAAAGGGTGTAGAAGTTGGTGGTTTTAGGTGTCATGGTGGTTTAAGGTACGTCTACCTTATTTCTAACCCCAACTATAAATCCCCTCGACAATAATGCAAGAGGACAAAAACTGCCCCCTATTCTGTGTATGTAGGAGCCCACCTTAAAAAACAACCCTCTCTTCCAAAGGTTTAAAATTCTTGAGGGGGTCCTCCTAGTCTACTTTGGGGCCATAGGTTGCAATTTAGCCAAAAAAATTGCCAAAAAAAGACCCTAGGATGCTCAAAATGGAAATTTCAAAAAATGGGGCTCATTAGTGAATAGTGCTTGCATTAATGTCGAGGGGGGATTTAGAGTCGGGGATTTCTAACTGTTTGACCGTAGGCAAGAGAGTTGCAATAGGACATGCATAACATTCACTAGCCTTCCAAGAGGCTGCCTTTTAGTTTCATCTACCTTTATATATAGAATGACGAGTGATTTGTAATTTAATGGACTATTGAATCAAATAAACAATTACAAAACACTGTTGAGTGTGATTGAGTGAGTGCTTTGGATTACTGTTCACCATGGTTGATTGCTCTTGCTTAATGCCACCTGCCCCCAAAGCTACTGATGTGATGTGGAATATCCCACATCATTTCATTGGGGGGATGAAATGATGTGGGATATTCCACATCATTCTGTTGGGGGAAGGCAGCAGTCACAGAGGCTACTGAATGTTATGTGCATGATCCTAAGGAGGGACAGGTACATTAACTTTTTTTAATCTGGATCATTGGAATGCTTTTCTCTTGTGTCAGTTTAAGATTCATGGAAAGGAAATAATGTTGGAAGTTGGAACCACTGTAAAGCGCCATATGTACTACTGCACTAGTGGAAAAGGAGGCATTGTGAAGGGAGGTGCATGTCCATGTAAGTGCATGTAAGTGCTGCCCAGTTCGACGCATGTTCAGATCATTTGCTAGGGCACCTCCATCGGCAGTGCCTAGTGTTGGCTCTAGAGTCTAGAATTGTAATTGTTTAAAAAACATTGTATCATTGTTATGGGTGAAATTAAAGGTGTTGGTATTGAGGCACTGTTGAATTCACAATTGGGGCACTTATAGCATCCACAGCCCTTAACAATTTTCACTCCATATACAGCCATTTGCTGGTTATGTACAGTACCCACCAACAAGTTTACGTTCACAGCAGTTATTCTTCAGAAACAAGGCACATATCTCCAATTTCAAATTGCCACCATTTGCTCAAAAATGATCCAAATCACAAACCGCAAAGTGCGTTGGAGAGATAATGAAATCTACTTTACTAATATATTGGGCATTTGCAAAAAAACTTATAGATTTATATGTAAATATAGCGGATTTTTTGACAAACTATCTACCATCTACTGCTACCACCATTAGCTTTTATTATAGCCTTCATATGGTGAGACATGCTAGCAAGGAGAACTTCAATCATCTCTAAAGACACCTCTTCCCATGTCCTTTGAATGGTGTTGACTAATTCTTCTTTGTTTTGCGGTAGCTCTTCCTTTTGAATAATATCTTTCAAACTCTTCCTTTTTGACAAACTATCTACCATTTGAATTGAGAATTAGAGCATCAACACTTACAAATTTGAGTGAATTCTTTTCTCCCAGTTGATGTTATGCCCACCAAAATCCTAAAGAAGCAATGAATCCTTCCAATTTTACTATTTGTACAAAGTTGCAAGCTCAAGAAACAAAACCACTAGCATTGCAACTACTCACCAAAAACACTCACACAATGTATCCACAAGCTACCACATTGCTTGAACGAAGTATGTTTTTTGTTGAAAGGTTGTTGGAGATCCATATATGAAGCTCAAACTCACAAAAATCTAAAGTGTGTTGGCTCAAGAAGAATGGATGTTGTCTTCACGGTGTAGGAGCTACAAACACAACTTGGAGTGCAATTAATGCAATCAGATTTTTCTTAGACACATGGCTCAAATTTGCATACTAATGACATCTAGAATGTAGTTAACTTGTTTCTAAACAAACATGTGGCAGTTTCTTGAAGTTTGGAGTGGTAAATTGGGAGATATGATTTTTCAAAGTTGCACTTTTTTTTCACTGGCACTTGGAGTTCGAAAATTTGAACGTAAACTTGTTGGTGGGTACTGTACATGCAAATGTGCCAGCGTGATGCAAGGGCCAAGACAGACATGCCAAACATGGGGGTTGGCATAGGAGGTCAGCGTGACTTAGTTTGAAGGCCATGGCCGTGCCCCAAACAATCAAAAGAAACTGCTCACAATCTAGCTTTTTCAACAATGAATCACCTTGTCATTAATTCTCTTCGTGCTTGCAGGAACAATTTGCAGTATTCCACCCGAGCTATCAATTGAGAGGTGGGAGCTCCAGGCCTTCAGATTCCACTACACTGAATAGCGTATTTAGTGTCCTGGGACACTATTTCTAAACCTGAACACTATTTAATTTTAGGGAGATATACTGATATAGTGTCCTCATGAGCAAAAAAATGAATGTAGTGTTTCAATGACATATGGCAACTTTATAATAAATTTGGCATGCCACCTCATGTTACTCTCATTACTTAAAAAGAACATGACACTTTCAAAGAAAGTAGGAATGACAAGTGGCAAACTCCTATGTAGTGTCAAGGGACACTATTTCTCTTCACCTTTGAACGAATTGTGGTAAAAGACATCAATTCTCCTTGGACACTAAATACGCCTTTTAGTGTACACTAAATTGTGATTTAGTGTTCAGGACACTATTTCTCAACAATCACTATTTTATTTGTTGGAGATATAGTGTCTCTGTGAAAAAATTACTGTAAACTTTAAAATGACGAAAACTTCAAGTAAACCTTTTGGATGTCGTGCTCCCATGACGAATGGAAATTTTATAATAAACAAGGCATGCTAGTTCATGTCACTCTCATCACCTGGAAAGAACATGGCACTCTACGTGGAAGTGGGAATGAGAAGTGACAAACTACGTAGTAGGGACACTATTTTTCCTCACCTTCGAACGAACTTTGGTAAAAGACATCAAGTCTCGGTTGTCTCATTAGACACTAAATCACACTTTTAGTGCACTAAAAAAGTTGTATTTGGACACCAAGCAATAGCGTTAGAGCATGGTGCCCAAGACCGATTGACACCAAGCTACACTTAAATTACCATATATTGTGGGTGGGTGAATGGCATGGGTACATTCACCCATTTGGACAAATTATCATCTATTTGAAAAATTCTTCATCCATTTAAAACAAAATTTCTTCAAATTTGGATGAATTTTCCATAATAATTTGGAAAATAATTATTGGTAAAGCTTCTCGTAAATATTGTGGACTGCACTATATGGTAATTTTAGTGTAGTGTCAATATAGGCCTTAGGCACCATGCATTGACACTATTCCTTAGTGCCCAAAGACCACCTTTTCTACAGTGACTGTCAAAATTGATCAAATGTTTGCAAGCACTTCATTCAATCCTTTTGGACGAAAAATAAACACATGAAATTGGAACTAGTAATTTTATTAACATTCTATGCAATATATAGTACATATTAGAGAAAAGAAGCCTTTGAATTAAAGTTCCACAAAAGACTAAGAAAAATCCAAAGTCCTCCCAAGCATTTGATCAGTTTTTCCAACCCATGAAAGATGATCTCTCAATAATTTGTCCACCTCCCTTTTGTTGCTTTTACAACTGCAATTCTATGTAGCATACTTTCTACAGGTCGAGCCTCCTGCAATCAACTGGAGTAATAGAGTCAAACTTCTACCACACGGTCCTACAATTCTATCAATCCATTTGGAGGGCTCTCATATCGATTGGGTCTCCCTTTGTGAATTGATCAAAGGTATTCCATGGAATTCAAATCAAGCGATTGAGGCATTGAGCACACCAAGGTAGAAGAGTAAAATGTTGTCGTGAGAACCACTCTTGAAGCATCTTCGTTATGTGAATGGAAGCATTGTCTTGTTGGAAGATGATACGAGAAGGGTCTAAGTTGAACTTGGAAATTACCATGTGGACGTTTTCCTTTAGAACGTCACAATCAATCAATAACAAATTTGATTAGCGTGCCCCTCTACTTTGCATTTCAATTCAAGTCCATGAATGCACATACAAACCATAATCCCCCACATCCATGTTTTACTGTTTGATTGATGGTTCGTACCGAAAGCGGCTCCGCCTGTTGTGTCCAACACCAAACCCTTCCATCTGAATTAAAACGGTTGATTTTACTCTTGTTTGAGAAGATAACCCAGTTTCAATCCTCTACGGTCTAGTGTTTATAGACTCTAGCAAACTCTAAACGTGCCTTTACATATTTGGAAGAAAGATGTGGCTTTTTCACCTTTGTCTGCAAACGTAAACCGGCTTTTTGAAGTGCACGCTTGATAATATAAGAGCTCACTCTCATTTCCAATACTTGTTGCGCAGACCTTGTTATATCTGCAGAAGTATCCACTCTTCTCCTGAGCCCCTGACTATTTCTAACACACACCTTTGTTCCTCCGCTCTATTCAACTTTTGAGGTCCACCTCCACGCAGGCATTCTACATAGGAAACATGTACCTAACGAAGGTTATAGACACTTCCCACACTCACATGTAGAGTATTTGCTATCTCTCTGTGTGAACATTCTCTCCGGAGCATTGAAACTACATTATCTTGAGTCTGTCGAGATAATGCTTTGGGCATCTTGAAACGCTGAAGAAGAAGGCCTATTCAATAGCGAGAATTAGTGCACCCAACTATCAGAGACTAGAGAAATCAAAGTTCTCCAAGTGCTAGTGGAAGATCTCTCACAAATATGCGCACATCAATTCATAGGTTTTTGCATTTCATGGGTTGTCAAAAGTGATCAAATGAGAGAGATGACCACTAGCTAGCCATCCATCTGTCCACACAAATGCATTGCCATCTATACAATTAGCTTTTTATTTCAAGAATCTCAGTTTGAAATAGAAGGTGATCAACCTTTGAACTAGAGCATGCTACTTGTCAATTTGCAATCAATGACAATCAGAGTTGTGATTACGCAACATTTGATCAATTTTGACAGTCACTGTACTAGTATTTTGACTGTGGCTTATAGGGGTCTCATATGGATTCCTTGTGTTGATTCCCCTGTGAGTGCCACTTTCCCCTCTGAGCTTCAGAACTCGACACATGTTAAGACTTTCCTTCTACAAATAGATGACTAAGCTTAAGCAGGTGATTTTGTACACATGTCAAAACTCAAAATCACAGAGGAAAAGTGACACTTACGGGGGAATCAACACACACTAGTAGAAAAGGTAGCACTCCCAAGGGACATGCCCAGGCAAAATCACTGTGCATGCGTGGAATTGGGCACTACTTGCCTGGGCATCTCCTTCGGCAATGCCACCTTTTCTACTAGTGACAGGGGAACCATATGAGCTCTCTGTGGCTTTGGATCAATGTTCGGTCTCACTACTACGGATGCCGATGGTGTGTGACGGTGGGGCGAGACTCGCAGCGCTGGCACAAGGCCCCCGCACATCAACCTCAACCGCCGGCTGCAGCCGCGGCACCGGTATAAGCAGCACAATGTTCTCGTTGAAGGATTGATGAGATCCTGCAAGATGCCGCTGCGCTCTCAAATGCTCAAAAACCTTGCAGCCGTTTGCGATCACTGTTCACGGCTATTACAGCCCTGGCTGAGCTTGTAAGACAATATTAAATGCCTTGCCGAAAATAGCGCGCCACTCTTATGCTTCCACATGTATTTTCATCAACTGAGGCTGCAACAGCCACAGTGAGGGTGAGTGGCAGACCATTTTGCCTGCAATTAAAGGGCTGTGGATGCTCTTACAGCACAGGTCAACAAGCCATTGCAACGGTTAGTTTGTCACTGTATACAGTACTGTACATACAGCGTGTGGCCGGTGCACGCAGTCTGATTACTGCACTAACTTTGTCCTGCACTTTGTCCTGCACTATGAACCATTGTTTGGACTAATTAAAAACCAAAAAAAATATATAATTTTCCAGCATTTTGATCGTCAGTGGTGCTTTACAAGGATCCATAGTGCTCATTTTTAACTTGTTCTATGAGACAGTGCACTCACCTTACAGATCGACAACATATATAAAAAAAACACAGGATATGATCTGGATTCAATCAATATGGCTGAGAATAGTGCGCAAGTGACACTTGCTACTCACAAGTGTCAATCCGGGAGCTACTGAAATGATTGATGCAACACACCTCCTTCTCTTAAATTCTTGTAAGAGCAACTCCACCGCTTCAACTGAATATTGAACGTGAAATTAATGGTTTTCAGAGGGACTCGTCTCCACTTAATTCTTCCGAAGCATGCAGTCGCACTGCAGCAACGGATCAACACTCGCCACCACGTACGTTATCGGAGACGTCATCTGCGGTGATATATAGAGCCGATCGACGTACTGCGGTGATCGAGGACTCGTACGTCAACTGTAGACAGCAGGAGCTCGATGTAGCGCGGTCTCGAAAGTGCGGAAGAGTACTGGCGGTCTCGGAGCATTGTAGCGTCCGCCCACGAAGTGCGGAAGGTCGTAGCGCGCGGTGATGCGGTGGACACAGTTGCCGGCGCCTCTCCACCAAAGTAACGGTCACATTCCATATTCAGTTCGCGGTGGAGTTGCTCTAAAGAATGCATGAATATCATAGCACCTTGGATATCCTGATTCTTCCTTGAGCATATGGAACACACATTTCGTTAAAACTGAACTATTAAATTGGAAAAGTGATGGGGAGTGTTGCTCTCTTCAATAGAGATAGGTCCCCAATTTTTCTACACTACTCTGATTCGTGGAATAAGAGTGTTGCAGAAAAATTGGGGACCTATTTCTATTGAGAAGGGCAACAATCCCTATCACTTTTCCAATTTGGTAGTCCAATTTAATGAAATATGATCCAATTTTAACGAAATGTGTGCTATGGGCCCAGAGCTTGAGATGAAAGCTGCAAGTACAGATTTACCATCAAAGGAGATAAGGCTGACCTCCCGAGTCTCGTATTTATCATCCATATCAACTGAGTGGTTCACTGGAGCTCAGTGATCTCAAAACTGGCTAAAATTAGCTGGATTTCTATCCAAAAAATGGGGCTGCTAAATATACAAAGAAAGAAAATGATTTTTTTTTTTAAATGTAGCGAGAATGCTCATCATGTTATAAATATTTAGCAACTTCATGAGGTGATATCTGCGGATATCATCATGGTATCACCTTAACATATCAAGGGTATTGCCGGATATTATAGAGGTATCGTGAGTAGTACATTCACAAGGTAGCAAAAGTACCTACCATTTATGTGGGAGGTAGCACCCTATGCTAAATGTCATAAAATGGTTCTGAGATCACTGCTGGAGCTATATTACTTGCTTTCAAGTTTCAAACCTTGTTCCACAAAGCCTTCATGATGGACTGCACTGTGCAAAGGACTGATGTATGACAACGCATAGTGACAGGTGTTAATCAGATGGCAGGGCGATAATACATGGGTAGTTGATTTAAACTGAGTAAGATGAACCTTTTGAGCTTTAAATGTATTGTATAACAAAGATCGTGCACACATGCACGCCACCAGTGATTTATTTTTTTCAATTTTCCCAGGTAGCCAGCTTTTTCCACAATACTGCCTGTGGTGATACTTGAGACATTGTCATGATCTTATTCTCAGTCCACAACACAAAAACCCAAAAATGTTTATTCTTTGTATATTTTCTATAAAAAGATGTCTATTTTGTAATTATTCCATACTATCTTGTATGTTCTATAGTCAAATTTCACTTCTATGTGCCCATGCTCTGCTGTTTTTGCCTATATCTATGATGGTTTTGCTTCAATTTGGGTTCGGATATCACTATTTGAACTCTCATTATTAGAGAATTCTCTCATTTTAATGAAAACAATGTTTTGGGTGATACTTGGTGTTACCTAGGCAAAATTTGACTACTCATCTAACTTTTCTTAAGTATTTGGCTATTTTTCCTTTCATATTTCAAAATCCTTCATTAAAATTAGCCACTGCATTTCAAGTGTCACAATTGCGTTATTTTTAGCTGAAAAAAATCATTGCATGTCACAACGGTTCTGCTTAGAAAATACTATCTGTGCTATTTCCGGAACAGTGCAATCTAGGACACTACTAGGTTGTTCTGTATAGGAGTTCTACACGACAGTTCCATCGGTGGAACCATCTTTGTTGTGCTTGTATGCAAAGCTTGTATTATATAATATATAGGATAATTTTGTATAAATGTATTGAACTTCAAATTGACCAAAGTCTGTACTCACAAGTCACAAGTGAAATACTAGAATAGAACAATCAACTTACTGACTCAGAACTCTTTTGTATCACCCCTTGATAACCAATGTTTTCAAAAGTATCCATCATCCACCCCGTGGATTGTGTGTTTGAGAATTTAAACCCATGTAGGATGTAATTTAGCCCCTAAACGTCCAACCGTCTAGGAAGTGGACGATGTACAGAATCAAACACAGTTTTCTCATCCGTCATTGACTTTTTGCAGTGTGGACTTTTTACTATATATTTTACGGGAAGTTAACTTCGTGCATTTGTGATCTAATTAAAAAGGGGATGATTTGTGAAAATTTTATGCTTCATTTCATGTTGTAGCGATTCACCCAAAATTTTGAAGATTTCAGAGTAAAAGGGCTCTTAAAAAAGTCAATTCATAAAAATAAGCAACCAAAAAATCTCCAAAAATCGCTACACTTAGAGTATTACATTTCAACCAATCACAACAAATTTCATCCACAAATTGTCAATATCTTATTCGTAATTGAATTACAAAATATTTTTGAATTTCAAGTTTCAATTTTTATACAAAAATATTGGTGACAGCAATCGCAATTCTAACTGTATGAATAGAATCTAAAATTGATAATGTACAACTTTTATTCATACATCAAGTTCAAAATACCCCTCTAGGTTGCATTTTATTATGCATCTTTGCAAAACTGCCGAATTTGGAAAGAAATGAGGACGTTTAGGGGTTAAAAGATAGGTAGGTTGCACTTATAAAGTGGAAAAACCTATTCTCGTCACTTTAAGCGAATTAACATATATGAGTTCAGAACTTGGCATGTAGAAAGTGTCCAATCACATGAGTATATAACAACACATTTTTTTGTAGATACATGAATGTGATAAAAACAAGTTCAAAGTGTATTTTTTTCACAAGATTTTTTTAATGCATTCGAAAATCAAAATCATTAATTTCATTGTTTAAAAAGAATCATAATTTTTCTAAATCCAAACAAAAATATTATGAATTTTTGAAGTTCAACTACGCAATTGAACTAATACATAAGAACTTTATGATTTATGTATTTGCAAGATATACCAGTATTAGAGGGTAGTTTGGAGTTAGAGATAAAAATGGATTTCTCCACCTTACAACAAAAAAATATCATTCAAAATTTATGACTTACTTATTCATGAACTTCCAATCAAGTGTCTAGATGACATTTAAGGTGGCTTTTGATTGAGCGTGTACACCTTCTGAAATTGGATGTTCCAATCTTTTCCATTCATGACATATCCGGAATTGGAAAGTTCAACTTTGCTTTCCCAATGAGACAAACGTGAAATCCAAATCGGAACGTCACCTGTCTGGGCCTACAAATGTGACACGTGAAGAAGCTCCCTATGAATGTGACACGTGAAGACCCCGGGTACGCAACTCCCATATTATATGCCCCTAATTATAATCACTTACATTGCATTTTAGTTCAATTAAAAGTGATATAACTTGTTTTAATGTAAGAAACTCTTGTAGTCCTTCTAACAAGGAATTTAAAAATGTAATTATATACAGGAACCAAATATTCTTTGAAGACAATTTTAGCATTAAAAACCTGATTATATGATTTTTTTAATACATGTAGCATAGGCCAAGCTACCCAAATTTTTGGGCTTTTTAACAAAATTCAAGATTGTTTTATTATAAATAAATCACTGCAAATGACTTTTAATTTTAATTGGAGGCAACTTCTCGTATGAGTTTTTAATAATTATACATGGGTGTTTCAATTCTTTATATACAATGTGGAGCTTTTTTTTAATAAGTATGCAACCCAACATTTTCTACATCTCATTTTATTTAATTTGGTCTTCACCTAACTTTTTTATCTATTTTTTTTTAATATAGTTTGATATAATTTTTACAAAAGCTAAACTCTACGCCGTTTTAATGCCGACGCTCCCTGCATATAATATAGGAGTTGAGTACCCGGGTGAAGACACGATGAGTCGACTTCTCAATGTGGATCATCATTCCTTGTCAACCCAAAAAGAAGCATGGAAAACATCAAAAGGTACAAGGGTGAAAAAATTCCCATGAGTCAAAGTTTACAATCTGAACCTTCGAGTCCCAATGGAACACCGTCCTCACTATGGATGGCATTTTGTAATTAGTATAATTACCAACACTAAATACCATTATTTATTAGTGTGCTGGTGCGAACATGATTTCTCTAAATCCCCGGTGGTCTTGAATGAATGGGGACAAAAGTGCCCCCTATTTTTGTCCGGTTCAGGGCCCACCTTAAAAAACAACCCCCTCCTCCAATGGTTTTTTATTCCCAAAAGAGGTCCCCCTAGGGTAAACTGGGGCCGTAGGCACCATATTTGCAAAAAAAAAATTCCAAAAAAAGCACCGAAGGTGCCCAAAATGGAAATTTCAGAAAAAGGAGGGGTGGATGAATAGTGCCCCGCATTCAAGACCACCGGGGATTTAGAGACGGGGGTGCGAACGCTCAACTCAGTCTCTTGCTTTCATAGACCTGGAGCCTGCAGTGACACCCATGACTCCTATAAATATTTATTATTATTTTTAAGCAATGGAAAAGACAATTTCATTGCAAGGGACAGGTCAGAGATAGACATGATTTCATTTCAGGATGACATCATCATTTAGTAACAGGAAAGGTGAGGTTGAAATGTGATAGCCATGGTTCATATTGGCTGTGAACACTGCATGCACCAAGAGGTCGGGCATTGATGTAAGAGGCTAACAAACTCTACTGACATCATCGGGTTGGCAGATTCGGCCCTCCAATGATTTTGTAAAATTGTCTTCCATGCTAACAGCATCTCCACTATGTGTGTAGGAAAAAAAACAAAAAAAAACACACACAAAAAACTGAATTCCTACTACTAGAAAAGGTGGCAATGTCGAGGGAGATGTTCAGGCAAGTAGTACTCAATTCCAAGCATGCACAATGATTTTTCCTGGGCATGTCTTTGGGGAGCGCCACCTTGTCTACTAGTGTCCTGCAAATAACATATTTTAAGATGCGTTATATGGACACTAGATGTCTGATAAGTTATGAATATTCAAAATATTGAACCACCATATATGATGTAACTATATTTTAATTAGGGACAGTATTCCAGATAAGGTAACTATGCCTTAACCGCTAAAGAACCATGCTTATCCCTAAAATTTTATCATTTTCTCGTGATGCTTTCAAAAAGGCAGTTGTATCTCTTAATTGGTGTTCATGTAAAAAACTTCACCGTTGAAGCTCAAAGAAGACTTAGTTGTGAGACTGTATATCAATTTTTAAAACAATCTACCGTATATATTAAATGATTATAACGTTTGATCATGAGTTTTTTTTTTAAATTTTAAATTGAGCAAAATCAACAAGTCATTCACTGCAAACATTCTCATAAATTCTAGAACCATGATTAGCGTTTGAAATTTCACAATCATACAAAGATGTAATGTATCTTGGTGCTCACAGAAAATAGTGTTCTAAAACTAAATTCTACAACAATGATTGATTCTCAAAGATTTATGTTTAGGTGAAGTGACTTGTTGGTGACTCGTTGAGCCGGTGTTTGTGATTGTTATTAATTGTTATATTGCATAAAATGTGTAAAGATTTCAAAAAAATTGGGATATTCTAAAAATTCCAAAATAATATAAAATATGTAAAAAAATTCCAAAGATTCTAGAAATATTTTATTTTAAATATGTTTAAACATTTTCCGTAATTATTATATAGAATTTATGATGTAGTAATGGCAAATGGTTTATATATTGTACACTTATTTTTGACATATGTGACGCCCTAGTGTGAAAACGCCTTCCAAGTCATCAACCTCCCTAACTACCATATCCCAAGTTCACATGGGTTAACGTTTTAGTTTTTCCCCAGTGAATCAATCAACGTAATTGCAAATCTTGAAGATTTTTGTGTTCTCGTAACGGACATTTACAATTCTCTAGTTAACATGGAGTCAAAATTATGAATTCCAAAAAAGTTATTAAAGTAATGAAATTATTCTTGGACACATGAGTTCACCTAGTTCTTTAGGAGTTAAAGGGAGCATTTACCTTAAAACGTGCGTATTTACTACAATGTGACATTTCATATGTGAAATGTCACACTATAGCAATGTACGGGGAGATCCGGTAGGTAGTGTAAAATCAGCCAAATGGAATTGCCACATTACCGGTTGAAACTCATAGTTTTAGGCTAAAATCTAAATAAAATTTTGTGATACTCGTGTGTTACGTAGGTGAAACATGGGTAATAATCATATGGGTTCTTGTTTAACCCCTAACCGTCCCGACGTCCATATTTTGGACGTTTTTGGGGTAGATTCACCTTTGAAGAGCTGTAACTTTCTCAAAAAGTGTTTGATTTTGATGAAATTTTGGAAAAACAAACCACATGATGTATAATTTTAGTGGAAAAAATCTCAGATCAATCCAAGATGTATTGAACTTCTGGGGATCATTTTAAAGTAGTTGCATTTGTTTTGGATAGTTTTTGTGCATTTTGATGGCTGAAACTTTGGAGGCTTGTATCTCCTTCATCCCATGTTCGTTTTCAATAAAAAAAAATCATTGGGTTGGATTTCCCTTGAAGTTTAGTTATCATGGTAAAAAATTTCATGTCAATCCATGTTGTTTTGAATGTTTGGGAGTCATTTTAGTGCACAGGTCTAGTTTGGACACATTTTGCCTTTTGGGTCAAATCGGTCACTTTTCGGGCTACTTTTTGACATTGCAAGGCCATTTTAGGGCACATTAAATTTTTTTCATGAGGCTTTAACTGTGTTGCTCGGAAAATTTCAACATCCTTTTCTAACACTAAAACACTATGATTTTGTCCCAAAAAAGTTAGGGACGCTCAGGGGTTAAAACCGGTTGCTTTTGTAAAATATTGAATTTTAACTAGTTTCCTTGGAAAATTTCCCGTTTAGTGCAGTGCAGTAGACACGCACGCTTCAAGATAAATACTCCCTTTAAAATATAATTACCTTAGTGGTGATTATTGGTGCACTAACCTTAACCTCTAAACATCCCAAAGATTCTTTCTGAGTATTGCATTTTTTGGGACAAGCATTTGATTGTTGCCATATTTCACTAGACTAACATATTGAAGTACACAAATGTATATGTGTACACAACATGTTTAAGTACATGTCACAAATTACATGAGAAAATTATAATCCTGATTCTACTTTTATATATGTATATGTGTGTGTGGATGGAGACCTATGGGGATCTTTCAGGGTTGATGCTTCCTAAAAGATAAAAGTTGATAAGCACAGTTTCACAGTGACAACTGTTTTAGAGTAAGTTATCTCCTAAATGCCTACAACCCTCTCCAGATTTGGAGAATTGTAAAGATGTATTATTTAATGCAACTAAGAGGGATATTTTGAACTTGATGTGTGAATAAAAGTTTTATATTATGAATTTTAGATTCTATTTATACAATTAAATTTATGATAGCAATCACCAATATTTTTGTATAAAATTTGAAACGTAAAACTCAAAACTCTTTTTTAATTCAAATATGAGTAAGATATTGACAAATTGTGGATGAAATTTGTTGTGATGGGTTGAAATGTAATAATCTAAATGTAGTGATTCTTGGAGATTTTTTGGTTGCTTAATTTTATGAGTTGACTTTTTCAAGAGCACTTTTCATCTATTTTGAACTAAGATCTTAGAAATTTTTGGTGAATCACTAAGGTAGGATGTCCTAAAACCACCACCCCCCAACCCCCCCCCCCCCCCCCCCCCCCCCCCCCCCCAATTATGACATGTAGACCTTTCTTGGGACCACCATAGTTGAGACTCAAAACCACCACAATTGAGACTCAAAACCGCCAATTTCACTATTCAAGTAGACCAATGGCATGCCAAGCATTGCGAAGAAATAGTTGGTGGTTTTGGGAGTGAAAATTAGTACCACATGGTGTAGACATGGGGAATCCTAGAGGTCTAATTTGGGTCACAAAGTTCTTTTCACTTCGAAAATTTGTATCAATTTGAATATTGAAAATTAGATTGCGAAAATTTGTGCATTCCGTGAGAAATCTTCTTCCAAGTAACCGAAAAATATTTCTCATAAATAACCTTGTTAAAATGAGGCCATATTTCTTAAGTTGGTGGTTTTAGGACATCCTACCTTACAACATGAAATGAGGCATAAAAATTTCACAAAGCATCCCCTTTCTAATCGGTTCACACATGCATGAAGCTAACTTCCCATAAAATCTATAGTAAAAATTTCACTCAACAAAAAGTGCATGACGGATGAGAAAACGTGGATGAAACCTGTACATTGTCCAAAAAATGAACGCCTAGGTAGTTAGGGGTTATACCATACTACTATAGCAAGGTCACCACCCTGCGAGTGAATATCTATTATTTTTTGAAAAATAATGTGCACCCCTCAAACAATGAATTTCTTGATTTTTGTTTTTTAGCAAAAAAAATGATCAAAAATGACCCAAAATGGCTTAGAAATATAAACATATAGCCCAAAACAATTTATTCTAGTTTCATTTTTTGTCCTCATAATCCCGATTTTTTATGGTTTTTTTTTTTTTTTTTTTTTTTGGAATTATTTTCACTATCGTTTTTATATCACACCTTTGGTAACCACCATACATAAGCAGAAGTTGGCATGTGGAAGGATTAATCCTATAACTCTTTTATACCACCCCTTCAGTGATCAACACACGAGTTCAGAACTTGACATGTGGAAAGTGCAGACACTAGAAATGTGATATTAGAGAGTGTGATTTCATTACGAGCTCGAAGTGCAACTTAGGTTCGCATGCCATTTTAACGCTTCTCATATACCAAACCGTTAAGGTCTCCTGCATCTTGCCATTGCAATCAGACTTTAAAAAGCAAAGAACTCTGGAAATTGCACCAGTATATTTCAGGTGACACTCACTGCTTCACTCATTCATAGAAATGATAGGATCATATGCCATCACTAGTAGAAAAGGTGGCATTGTCGAGGGAGTTGCCCAAGCATGTGGTGGGCATCTCCCTAGGGAGTGCCACCTTTTCACCTTTTCTACTAGTTCATTGAGTTCACGCAATTGAAACCAATGTAAGTGCCAGCCTTGAATGCCACGTGGTGCAATTTTCACAATCGAATGAATGCCAACTAAGGGGTGCTATTTTTCCTGTCTGTCTCCAATTCAGATAAGCCACTCCATCTCATGACCTCATCAATGCAAGGCAACTCAAACTCGACTTTTATATCCTTGTGCGGAGCTACCATAATAATACCACTTTGGACTGCTCCCTAGTGTACTTTTAGTACTCCTTATTCAAGTGAATTTCACTATAAAAAAATGACAACGAGTATGTGCACCGATCGAGAATTGCCACAACTGCATTCATTTCAAGGGATGATTCTGGGTGCCACATACCACACTCATAAATGCACAATATGCAACAAATTCTCAATGGTTTATGCTAGGTAAACCATTGTTGCACTTAGACAAACAGTGTCTCAAGGAATGAGGAACTTTGGACTACATTCACTTTTCTAAGATCATTCCTAACATCAAGTACGAACATACCTTTACACATAAATTGCATATTGCCAAACAAAAATGGCATCATCCAAAAACTCACAGCAACAATACACCACAATCTCCGTAACCATATCAGAACTAAGCAAATTCAGCGACAGTCACTCGAAATGATAATCAGATGTTCCATAAAAAAGATCTGTGTAATGCAAAAGGCTTTTTGTACAATTGCTGCTTATAGAACTGGAACGACGACGTTACTGCAGACACACAGACGTAACTCTGATCATCGCCATAAATCACCTATCGTTCTACCTTAAATTCTTATTTAACTAAGATAATTTCTGAGCTCCAATGATGGCTTGGCCAGCTGGAGGACATATTAAAATAAAAGGAAAGAAAACCATGACAGTACTAGAATAATGTGATCACACTAATTTTCTGCATTCACCGGCCATGACGATGACGCAGATCATCAACCGTGTACTGACAGACTACAATAAATCCATCCCAAGAAAGATTTAAAAATCAAAAGCAATATTATTGTTCTTCACCATTTCTTGAATCTGGGCAGTGGCGATGGCAGTCGCGAGCTGATGGTCATCCTGGCCGGGCCGCCACTAAGTGTGATCTGTGCCCGTTGCTGTTGCTGTTGTGCGTTGTAGTTCGTCATGTTTTCGAGTTCCCAGAAACCCGCAGCGTCCAATAACCTGCCCTCCGCCCAAGAGGTTTGCTCGGAAAACCAGTAACCCCACTCCACAATGTTGATCAACCACGTGAAGAACAAGCCGATGAGATACGTGTACCACCCCGTCTTCATGGACTGAAAAAACCAGCCTGCAAGAAGAGCCGCAACCAACGAGGTCGCCATGGAGTATTGGAACATGTCTTGCTGCCGCTTCTGCCCTGCGAAATCCTCCGCCATCGCAATTGATGCCAAGAGACAAGCCTCTCTCACTAACTTATTAGATGAAGAATCGCTGCAAAACAAAGTTAACTGGCAATTGATGCCAAGAAACAAAGCCTCTCACTGTATATTAGATGAAGAATCAAAGTCAACTGGCAATTGATAAAAATAGCGACAAAACCCTGGATTCTCGCGATACTCCCAACCACTCTCGACCTACAAACCGTACCGACGGAGCAACGCGATCCCGAAATGAACGGCGTCTTGCTCGTTTGTTTGCTAAAAACAGAGAAAAACACAGAGTGCCTGGTGCAAGGAAGTAACAGAGTGCCTGGAATGAGTGCAATGGTGCGAAGAGAACAAGAAATAAAACTTTGTCAAATGCTGAGTGTTTCGGGAGGGATTTGGTGCGATGATTGAAGGCAATGTGGGACCTGCGTGACATCTGTGGGTGGTCATGTAACTTATGGAAAGGATGAGGGCGCTGGATCATCGCCGCCTGAGTGCCCACCGCCTCAAAAGTCCTGCTACCTCCACGGATCAACACGGTTCTACAACAGCAGGGGAGCAGGCACCCGGAATTCAACACGAATTCTCGGCCTCAATTTCCACGCAGCGCCCTGACACCAGCTGGCTAACCCCTCTATCTTCCTGTTTCGTGGATTTTACTGCATCGCCGTAGATTTCATTCCAGATCTATCAAACCCCTCTATCTTCACATTTCGTAGATATTACTGCGTGGTCGTAGGATCTACGCGAGGGCTACAGGTATTTCCCCGCCACCCTGGCCTGACAATTGAACAAACAACCGCCCGACTCCATCAAAACCGTACCCTACGTCACGGTCCGTATCGACAAAAATCCATTCTGAAAGTGTCACGTGTCATCCTATGATCGGTTCAGGGTGACGTGGACACGTGGAAATCTGACGTGGAACTTCAAGTTCGACACTGGCAGTGAGGGGTGATTTTACACGAAGCTTTGGCTTGTCCCATCATGTCAAAACGTATTAAGCTGGATGGAAAAAAACTGAACACTAAAAATCACTAAACTATTTATTTTTTTAATTAAACAATTAATCTTATTTTTTTAAATAACGGGCGGTACAAGGAATGCTTGTGATTGTTCTTCAGGATTCTCTTTTTCATCACACCAAATATGTTTATTCAAAAAATTTGGCATTATTATTATTTTTAAATTGGCTCATTATGCCTTCAACTTACAATATTTTCTGAAAGAATACATCATAACATGCTTGAGATGCCTTAGTTTGGTTCTTTCACCTCTAAAGGATTGGGTTTATTTTGCTCAAAAAACACTACAATGTTATCATTTCTAATCCCTAAGACACAATTTTTAAAAAAGTTTTTTTTTCACAATCCAAATATAGAAACTTGTCTTTTAACCCCTAAAAGCCCAAGGGGTATTGGACAAAACGTAGATGTGTTATAATATGTGTCTTCCATATGTTTGATGAAGTTTCATTCAATAGACAAAACGTAGGACATCATGTCTACAAATTATCCATACGGTAAAATTTCAAAAAAAAAAGCTTTAAATGTTTGATTCTTTTGATGAATTTAAAAGCATTATCCTTTGAAAATTTCTATAAATTATAACTTTCACTTTTAGAGTTTAAAATTTAGCATGATTGGTTAAAGTTGGTTTATCCATTGTAAAATTCAAAAAAGCAAAAGAAATGATGGAGGGAATACCATTACTTTCTGCAAATAGAAAATTTTATACCACTGATACAATGTTGAGGTGATCCATTTTGAAAATGTCTCCCCGGTGGAGTTTAACCCTTTAGTGCTCAAATAACCACTTTGTGATCTCTGATGTGTCAGAAACGCGAATAACAAAAAATCCGTGAAGAATTGAATTTTGAATTGTGAAGTTCAAATTTGGAGACTTATAATACACATCTTTTAGAAAAATATTTCTTTTCAATTTGGAGTTGTACAACTATCAAAATACCTATTAAAAAAATGCAAAATTATTGCAAATATTTGAAAATACAGTAAATAATTACAAATACAGTACATGTACTATGCGGTATTTCTTGTGTTTGGAAGTTTGTTATCTTGTTTATTTTTTTTGGATTGTGTTCTCTTGTTCATGTTCCATTAGTGTATGTATTCCAATCTTGATGCATGTACCAACTCCTTTCATATTTTAATGTATAAATTTTTGTCCTAAACCGTACATGGATAAGTCGCTCTCACTTATAAAATTCACAATAATTACGTGTGAGTCCGTTCTTGACATGAAAGATTGCAACGGAGAGGTGTTGACATAGGTCATTGCTAAACATCTTCACTTTCATTTTAGAAAATTTAACCCAAATTCTATTTAACTTTGAAGTCACAAACCTTCCAAAATCTCATTTTTGAGTGTGCATTATACGGTTCAAAGACATACTATGATCTTCCAATTCCACCATCGGATGATTCTCTAATTTTGGAAAAATGTCTCCATTCCAATTGAGAATACACTTGTACAGTTAGTTTCTAATTTAATCCATCTTATTTTTGATAGTACCAATCACAGTGGAAAAACCTAGTGAAATTTAGTGAACAGAGCTACAGTACCATGAGCAGTAAAGGGTTAACTTGGATTGACATAATTCAAATTGCATTGGAAAGTAGACTTGATGTAGTACTTTAAAATATTTTCTATTTATGCAAAAACTTAGTTTTTTTTGTTACGGGCAGCCCATTATAAACGGGCAACGACCAAAAAATGGTCACTTGGGAGCTTAGGGGCTAACCCTTAAGTGACCAAATGACCATTTAATGGTCGTTGCCTTTTATCACGGGGTGCCAAGGATGAGATTTTTTTAATAAAAAATAAAACATTTTCAAATAGGAAATCAAGTCTACTTTCCAACACAATTTGAATCATGGTAATCCGAGTTAAGCTCCACCGAAGAAAAAATTTCAAAAACAAACACCTCAACATTGTCCTTGTGTTATAAACTTACTATTTTAGGGAAGTGATAATGTTCTCTCCATTAAAAAAAGTTCCTTTTTAAATTTTAAGATAGAATGTCTGGTTTTAACCAATCATACCAAAATTCAAATTCTAAAAATAAAAGTGTTAATTTTAGTGAATATTCAATGATAAATGCTTCTAAGTTCATTAAATGAGTGTTTAAAATAGATTGTATTCCCACAGAGCTCTTGAAATTCCTCACGTTCACTAAAATCCTCTGAATATTAAACTCAAATTGACATTATAGGAACCTACCTAGTTTTGTAAATGTCCTAGTTAGGCACTTGGTACTTTAGGGGTTAAAGAAACCAAACTATAGAAGTTCAAGAAAGTTATAGAGGGGTATGTTAAAAATATGAGTTGAAAAATCACCACTTCAAACAAAGTTAGTGCATGTGTTGCATAAATTAAGGTGCTCGATTAAACATAAAGATCAAATTCATGGAGCTCAAGCATTTCATAAAGACAAAATTTGTTTCTAGATGCATCTCCATGTATGAAGTTTGGTAATCTTTTAAAAATTGGATTGAAAGGGAATCTTCACTTAAAGTCACTTCTAAGTAATGAAGGAATGTCATTTGTAGTCCATGAATTTTGGGAATTGGGACTACTGTGTCATTGCCACGTAAACTTAGTTTTTAATTGTAACTAGTGGGCTCCCATTGCTCTACCTTGTTATGCTATATTTTCAAACCACAAATCCCATTGGTCCTTTAGGGGTGGAACAGACGGATAGTTCTAGAACGTCCCAACTGGAGTTTGGTGATATTGTGGGGTTTGACTCTTTTGCCTGTACAGGTAGTCATGTCTCACTAACTTGAATGAATTAACCCCTGAACGTCCTCACCTTCTCCACATTTGGCAGTTTTGCAAACAGGCATTATAAAATGCAACTAAGAGGGATATTTTGAACTTGATGCATAAATAAAAGTTATACATTGTGAATTTTAGATTCTATCTATAAAATTTGAAACTAGAATTCAAAATTCTTTTGTAACTCAATTACAAATAAGATATTGACAATCTATGGATGAAATTTGTTGTGATGGGTTGAAATGTAATACTCTAAGTGCAGTGATTTTTGAAGATTTTTTTGTTGCTTGATTTTATGAGTTGACTTTTTCAAGAGCACTTTTACAGTGAAATCATGAATTTTTTTGGTAGAACAATGTGGCATAAAAGGAGGCATAAAATTTTCACAAATCATCCCCTTTCTAATCAAATCACACATACATGAAGCTAACTTCCCATAAAAATTTCAGTAAAAAATCCACACTCCATAAAGTGCATGATGGATGAAATATCGAAGTTCAAATCTGTTCATTGTTCAAAAACTGAGTGGTTGGATGTTTAGGGATTAAATTATGATGTGGACAGTCACTAATTTCACACCAAATCGCTTGCATAGCATAACATTTAGTAGCCTTTAAGAAGGCTGCCTTTTAGTTTCATCCACCTTTATATATGGAGTGACCAGTGATTTGTAATTGAATGGGCTATTGAATCAAATAAACAATTACAAAACACTGTTGAATTGTGATTGAGTGAGTTCTTTCGTTACTATTCACCATGGTTAGTTGCTTTTGCTTAATGCCACCTGCCCCCCATAGCTACTGATGCGATGTGGAATATCCCACATCATTTTGTTGGGGGAAGGCAACAACCACAGAGGCTATTGAATGTTATGTAGGAATATGATTAGAATGTACTAGTAAATACTAGACCACATCGTTATCTTCAGATACATCAATTTATGGGCTCAAGCCTTCAGTTGATACTACCGGTAGGTTGAATGTTATTGAATGCATTGACGTTTCAATGTTCCAGTTGAGCTGGCACCCACCTTGCCTCAAAAAAAATATTATTATTATAAATACTACAATTGTTGGTGTTGGTGCCGGTTGGTGTTGGTAGTGTCACTGTTATTGCTATTTTATTGTGCCCCAATTCGAAATATATGGAATTTTATAACACAACAACAACATTGATTATCCCATGTAGGGAGGGGCAAATGCATGCTATTGTCAACTACTTTCCTTATTGCAATGCACTACTTTCAGGCCTTACTTTCATGGCCTTACTTTCAGGCCTTACTTTCAGGCCTTACTTTCATGCACTACTTTGGACATGAAAATTTAAAATAAACCACCATAATGTAAAACGGGTTGAATTTTTTTGTAGAGTATAGTGTTTTTAGATATGGAGCTAGGAAAAAAAAAAATGAAAATTAAGTGTTATCTATAGATTTAGGGCTACTTAAAAGATGAATTAGTGCACCATCGCATTGCACTATTGTACTACCACAATTTTTAAAGAGAAGGAAAAAAGAGGGTTGTGGATGGAATTTAAAGCTATAATTTGTTTTGGTGTTCAAATATGTGAAGAAGAATATCATTCAATTTTTTGAATTTTTTGAATTTTTTGAATTTATGAATTTTAAAATGTGTTGTTTCTAGTAAAGATGAATTGTTTCTCTATTTAAAAAAACTTTTTTGATGGATTTCTTTTTTGAATGTGCTTGAGAATGAAATTTTGCAGGGATGCTTCTTTTTTAAAAATCAAATATAGAATCAAACATGAACTATATTTACATTCAAAGTTTGATCATAAACTAGTCAAGCTATTATTAGAACGAGAGTTTTGATACTCAAAATCTTCAAAATAAAATCATTTTGACAAGCTAAAATTTTATTTTATGGTTAATATGTACATAAATTTAAAAGTTGATTCACTTCATCTTTTATTGTATCATTGCTACATATTTTTAAAATCGGTTTAAAGTTAGTCTTTTAGACAACATGCACAGTGTGCACACCTAGTGCACAAAGTGAAAACCAAAATTGGAGGCCGATCTAGTAGACCGTATTGTGCACTATCTGGCGGGGTGTGGGTTTATACTACATGTGAGAAATTAGTGAAGGTGATACTAAATATCATTATGATATAAAATTAGCTTGATATGAAGATTTCAGCCACTCATTAAAGATTTCAGCCCTTTTGGTAAAATAGTACGTGCTTGAGGAATTAGTACCAAACGCACTAAATGGGATAATCAGTGTGGATTTTTTATTGTAAATTTGAATATATATATAGGTAAGAATACATTACATAAATAATGTCTATGAGCTTGTTTTGGGTTAGGGTTAAGACATAATATCTTGTCACTTACTTTATGGAAAGCACCCTTGGGGGCTAGTTTGTAACCTTGTTTAGAAGAAATACTTGTAGATGGCATGGAAGACAAACTTTTTCCTTTTAGAAAGTCGGTAGTCATAGAGACTTGGGTTATTCTATTTTAGCTTATGAAAATCGTGTATTCTTGCCAACTTTTCATTTAGCTTACAATGACCAATGTCAGCTTGTTTAGTTTTCTATGTATAAGCCCTTTTTAAAATCAACATACTAATTCAGCTTCTTGTGTGGCCAACACATATTGTGGGATTAGATATCAATGGATGCTTATTTATTGCCTCCTCTTCTAAAAGTCATGGTTGCCATCATTCACATAAGATAACCCCCATCAAACGAGTTTTTATTAAATCTTTATTTATTTTTTGTTTATCACATTGAGATGTCACAAATTCTCAAACCTGCAATTTTGTATAGAATGCATGTGATAGTGTTCAAAAGCACTCGCCAAAAGAAAGGCGCATTGACTCTATTTTGCTCAAAAATTTGGACTAACACGATATTCCATAGGGTGGGAGTTATTGAATTTGAAAATACTTAATATTTTCATAAGTTTATAAAAGTATGAACTATAATAATTATTTTTTATTAAAAAGGAAGTTGGATTTCTTCACAAGTCACTCTACCTTAGTTGTGCTCAACAATAACCATACGAGTATTTAATTAAGCCTAATAAATAGAGAGTGAGCATATCATTAGAAAAAATCTCAAGCCACCAAAGGATAGTGGGTTCACCTAAAATATTAAAATTCCATTTTCACTTTTTTTTCACATCTTTCTTAAGGATTCAAACTTTTCTAATATAAAATAGAGGATACTACTACTTGATGATTTTTCCAATATTGACTCCTTTTAATGTCACCAACTCATTTACTCATGTATTTAGTTTGAATTATTAACAAATGGTTTAAGAGCATGTTTAGCTCTCATGATTGGGAATGTTTGGTAATACCCTTTTCTAGGGCCCGCCATTTTTTAGTCTTCATGATTGAAAACTTTTAGAAATACCCTATTCTAAAACCCTCTAGTTCTCCGCACCCGCATGATCTATTGTTGTAGGATTCATTATAGATTCGGGTGAAAGCACGAAAAAGTGTACCACCTCTAACTATTATGACCATTCAACAATGCATTGTTCAAAAATACATTATAAACTTGAATTCCGTAAAAAATTAAATAACAATAAAATAAAACACCTATAGTTTTATAAAGTCTACCAAAAAAAATTGAGAAAATGATCTTCAATAAGTAGTTATAAATTTTTTATTGACCTAGAAGTGGCCAAAATTGAAAAAGTAGTTACGTACAATGAACAAAGTTGATATAAAACAAGCAAAATGTATATCAAAACATATTTTTTTCTACTTTCTTTTTGGACAAGGACCTCAATTCTATCATTATCTCAAAGGTTATAAAAATTATATTTATGTTGAGTGTATTTAAAGCCATCAATTTTGCAACCGAGATTGGATTTAGGCATTCATTTTCAAACACTACTTTTTGTAAACTTTTTGGAAGATTTTGTTCTGAAAATTTGGATTCAAGTACCTATAAGAACTCTAGAGGGCTTCATGAAATTAAAACCAAAATACAATATATTTTGATATAAATTTATGGCCTTTGACCAAAACAATTATGATTTTAGAATAGCAGACTAACTTTTTGGTACAGTTTTTCGTGCTTTCACCCATTTGAGATATCATTATTGATGGGTAGGGTATCTAAAATCTAGAAAAGGTCTAGATTTTCAATGTTCACAACTATATACATTCCAACACTAGTTCAAACAATGTAATTATGTCAAGCCCAAATTTTGGAGTTGCTGAGGCATTTTGGATCCTTTAAAAACAGAAAAAATAATCGAGTACCTAAAGTTCTCAAGCTTGGTCTTCCAATTCTCAAGAGGATTGGAGATACTCTCAAGTCTCAACATGATTGCTAAATGCCTCTAACCATCCATCTTTGAATGGAAATGGGATTGTCTAATCACTTCATATAGTAGTCTACATTCAACCTTCTCTGATGACATTGCCTTAGGGCTAACAATGAACTTTTAAATGCACTCACATGTGATCATAACTTGGTATGTCAAATGTAGAAGTTGTTCACTCAGATGTCTACATAACATGATAGATTTTGAAGATATACAAAAATGTGTAATTATAGTGTCAATATAGGGTTGAGTGTAGAACCTCCTACTTTGGAATTGCATTAAAAACATCATACATAGTGATTAATAGACATTTTCAATATTCAGCTCTTATATCCAATAATTTTTCTATGACTAAAATTTACACATCTCCTAAAAATCACTTTTATATATAAATATAAAGGCTTCTGTGGCCATATATCTTTGCATACAAGCATGTGATTGGTACCATATTTGATTGTACAACATATTTGAGTACAAAGTCATATCAATTTATGAAATGTTTATATGAACAAATATACGATGTTATACATATGGGCCCTAGGGGATAAAGTGATACAAATAATATCTTCTACCTTAGTGAATGCCATTATAGTTCGCATGAGCAAGTTTTGTTGCATTCCAAATAAATCATAAAAAACCTATAATGATCACAATAATAACCATGATATCCAAATTTCTAAGGCAACCATCTAAGGTAAACAACCCTATTTGTGCCATGTGGCTAAGATACGCTAACCTATTACATTACCACCATGTTTTCAACTTTGTCCTCATATACCAACATTAGACATTTTTGATTTGGAATTTATAACACCAAAACATGAGGGCATAACTGGAAACATGTTGGTTTTTAAGTTGGCGTACTTATTTGTGCCACTTTGTGGTATATTAACCCTTGACGACCAAGGTTGATTTTCAAATTCGGTGAGCTCAGTGTGGAATGAGTTTTCATCCTAAATTTTTGATATTTGTTGTGGTGATTCTACTCTTTGAAACGAAGATGAGATGGTAATTTGCATATTTAGGTGACGTATAGATCAAAAGATACAATCATGCAAAAGTAAAAAAAACCTATATGCAGGCAACTCTTGAAATTTTGCATGCAACAAGCTATGCATATGAACTTTTGCACACAGTGAGCTTACACCCCCACACACACAACTGTCAAATCTGTTTTACCAGTTCTAAGACTGAACTTTGCATTCACTAGTAGAAAGATTTGCGACCAAAACAATAGAAAACTATTGTTCGTACTTGTTGTTTTCGTCACGTTGTTATGGATAAAATTCAACTGAAATATGTTGATTTTTTTTTTGTTGTTTTGGACATATTCAAAAATAATATAATAATATAATAATATAAAATAACTTGTTTTTGGCTGACCAAATATTTTGTTCATAGTTGCCTACCAGGTTTGAACTCGAGACCTTATACCAAAGAGCACTTATCACTAACCACCTAACCACCACTAAATTTCAATATACAATACAATAATTTTTTCTTAATTATTCATTTGCAAGGCAGTGTTTTTTAAACTCAACAAACTTAAGCTGCCATTTTAGCATAGTATATTAACTTTTTTTTTTAAACTTTGAACTACAAAAAGTTAATAAATGAAACTAACTTTCACCTCCAAAAATCCGTTTAAGATTATGAATTTTCCAATATGAATTTATGAACAAAATTCAAAGAGGATGTTGGAAAATGTCAAAGTAGATTTCTCTTCCAACCCTTCTCTGAACTTTATCCATAACTTTTGATAGGAGACTTAAAATCTCAAACAGATTTTTGAAAGTAAGATTTAGCTTCATTTCCCAAGTCTTTATATTTCAAAGGTTTTTGAAAAAAAATATTGTACTATGCCAAAATGGTCGCCAAAGTCTATTGAGTTTAACCCCAAAAGGACCAAGGCTATTTTTTTTTTGGTCAAAACCACTGAAAACTGTCATTTCTATTGCGTTCATCCAAATAATCAAAAAAATATTTTTTGGGGGAATTTAATCATAAGATCTTGTACTTCACTATAGCCGTAGAATTAAGGAAGGTTGTTTGTTTTGTTACGTTAACATCTCTATGACCGTATGTCCACCGGCCGCATTCTTAGTATTATCAGAAAGCTCTCAAGGAGGAGGGGGTGCATGGAATTTGTTTTGTTGCGTTTAGACCTACGGTGTGAAAGTTATAGATTTTTAAACAAATTTTGTCACTAAAATTGAATTAAATTATGAAAATCGAATATGGGGTTTTGTTGTCATTCTTGGCATAGTCAAAAAGCTCTCAACAAGCAGCGGTGCAAGAAAGTTGTTTCATAGTTTTTGGACCTATTGTGTGAAAATTATGGATTTTCAATCGAATTTCGTCACCATACATTGAATTAAATTATGCATAAATTATTCTAAAAAGCATGGAACATGGGGAATGCACAACTATAGGGGAAACACACATGTATATGAAGAGCACAAAAGACGGGGAACACTAGGAGAAATCTGTAGTCACAAAGGGGCCCTTGCCTTTGGCACATGCTGAAAAATTTAGGCAAAACCGTGCACTTTATGCGTTGGCACCAATGGTGCCACCGTGGTTGCCAGCAGTGCAGTTCCGTGGGTCGCGCCAATCGACGCTGCCAACACTGCAGACACTGCCAGCACTGCCAGCACTGCGGCTTCCGACGCTATCAGCGGGCAGCAACCTTCACCAATGGGTTTACAAGGAAAGGCGTGTATGGGCAGCCGGTTCACCTAACACGGGCTGCCTTAGAGGGCCCCTTTGAGACCCCATTTTTCTCCTAATGCATTTGGGCCAATGGTAAAGGACCACACTAGTAGTACATAATGGCACAAATAGGGTGACTTCCTAATCATGGAACAAATAAGGTGATTTACCTTAACTAGTTACACCTCAATGTGAACAATTAACTCCTAAGTGCCCACACCCTTCTTCATATTTGGAAAGTTGCAAAGATGCATTATAAAATGCAACTAAGAGGGATATTTTGAACTTGATGTATAAATAAAAGTTGTACAATATGAATTTTAGGTTCTATCCATACAATTAGATCTGCAATTGCTTAAATTTCAAAATTCTTTCTTATTTGCTTGAATAAAAAAATTATTTGTAATTTGTTTGTTGGGATGGGTTGAAATGTAATACTCTAAGTGTAATGATTTTTGGGATTTTTTGATTGCATAATTTTATGAGTTGATTTTTTCAAGAGCACTTTTGAACTAAGATCTTAGAAACTTTTGGTGAAACACTGCAATATGAAATGAGGCATAATTTTCTCACAAATCCCCTTTCTAATTGGTTCACACATGCATGAAGTTAACTTCCCATAAAATCTATACTAGAAAACCCACACTGCAAAAAGTGCATGACATATGAGAAAACGGAGTTTGATTCTGTACATCATCCAGAAAATGTATGGTTGGATGGTTGGGCGTTTAGGGGTTATAAGGAAAAAAAAAAAAAAGTAAATTCGATAGGTTGCTCAGTTAGCCAATAACGTAATGGAAGAATATTATGACAGTTTGAAGCTCATACTTCCAAGTTACAAGAGTTTAGACATTTAGACCAGGTGATGTAGACACCACCGCAGGCTCTTCTATGTAGCAGGAATGGATTCCTCGTATCTTGATTGTTGAGCAGAGCATCTACAAAGAATCGATAAGAAGAAGTTGAAAACAAAAAGACATTTAGTCACTTTCTTCAGTATGCGCCATATGGGTGCTAACAGGTGGCCTTCTCTCTAACTTCAACCGCAGGTACATAGACAACATGATTCCCATTTGCCGGAAGTCCAATTCCTCCAAGTTCAAAATTGTTTTGCACTTCAACACTTCTGCCTTCTGCCTCCTCTACTGTATCCTTAGCGAAAACGTCCAAAGTTTCCTTGAGTTCAAGCAGTCGTATCTGAACTTCATCCAATTTCACAGTTAAAATGGTATTTGCACAGTTCAAATGTTGGGGTGCCGTGATTTCAGTGGCAGATGCTGGAATTGCTGCACCTGCATTCACACCCTTTGAGCTTGATGCAACCAGATGCGGCCGCTTGGGAGTTACCAAACCTTTTCTGAGAGCTTGATGCCGCTGGTTCTTAAACCATCCATGAACCTGCACATAGGAGCAGAGAGCTTTCAGTAAATCTGAGTCAAACACTAACTTCATGCAGCTTGCAAAGTTGTACCATCACAGACAATCGAAACTCGAGGTAATAAAACCCTCAAGTATATACTTAACAAACTCACCTGTGCAAAGCTCAACCCAAGCTCAGCTGCCAACACTTCCTTCTGAGGCTTTGAGGGCAGTGCATTTACAGCCACAACACGCCGCAATGCCTGCATTCAACACATGATGACTTCAGACGTTGACACAATGCAAGCAAAACCATGTGCCTCGACAATCACCGTTAGTTTCAAATTAAGACTGAAAATTCTCACATGCCTTGAAGGAATGAGAAACTGCAGGGCTATTGAATTGTACTTTCTCAAAACATTAAGTACTAGATAACTGGTCAAGGACCGGGAGGCCTGTGAGGCGATTATCAGACATAACCCTCTCCTCCAGACTAAATCAGGAACGTACGATCTCGGAGATCTACAGCTCTCTAAGAGCAAGGGGGAGGACGACGGTTGTGACTCTAGACCCTCCTCTTTTCCAACCACAATGCACCATGTGGCGATGAAGCAACAGGTGAGGGTTATGAGAAACGGTGCAAGAGCTAAATCCAACTACTGAGTTATATATTCTGAGGTTAGCTTCCACTCTTCCAGTTGTTGCAGAATCAAACGACTCACAATTGTAATCAAACCAAATGTAGTTTGCAGATCACATTGCCAGCCATGATACTCCTGGCACAAACTGTTCAATGCACCAGTCTATGAGGCTTGTGGTTAGGGTATGCAATACCTCAACCGCAGCGTCGGGCAACCGCCTCCACATTCTCTTCTCCCTATCCACTCCAGGACTATCAGCTGCTCCATCAACATGTGACCCAGAGGGAAAATCTCTTGGCACACCATTTGTATCAATCCCTTTAGAAACACCTCCACTAGAGGTTTGCACACCATCAGCATCAACCCGTTTGGAAGCATCTCCGCCGGAAGTTTGCACAGGCTCTGTATCAACCCCTTTAGAAGCATCTCCACCCAGGGTTTTCACAGCCTCTGTATCAACCCCTTTAGAAGCATCTCCACCCGGGGTTTGCACGCCATCTGCATCAACCCCTTTAGAAGTATCTCCATTAGAGACTTGCACATTTCTGCGTCGCACTCTTGGAGGTCTAGGCCGGCTTGGGTCATCAGGAATGGTTCTTCTTCGACGGCGTTTAGGACCAAAATCCTCATCCTCCGAGCTTTCATCGTCATCATCAATGTTGCCAAACATTTCCTTCAGCAAGACGGAGACATTCATCAACAGAAAGCTCAGAAAAAAACGATATTGATAATATAACGAAAAGACGTGAAATATATTTACAACAGAAACATGCCCAAGATCCTAGAAAAACTACATAAATAACAACAAGGCTCCTTAATTTGCCCTCTAAAATACCTGACGTCAGTGTATTCATACAGACCGGTGTAAGTTCCACATTCATATCCAAGAAAGATCTGAGATGGCATATCTAGTCACATATTGAACGCTGATGAGACCCAATAATTCACTACCAAAATTTGGTTGCCGGGTATACTCATCAAATGACGATGGGCTAAGCATGATATGAGCATGCACTTCATTAAGACTTACATCGTGTAGCCTCTTGTAGTCCAAAGCTTGTCGCTGTCTTTTTCCTTCTATCACCAGAGCTTCCTCTTCTGAAGCTGATGGTTGTGCTTGTGAATCCCTACGTCTAGGGCCTAACTTGGGTCCACCGTCCTTAAACTCGTCAAAGAAGGAGACGTCAGAAGCGTCACTGTCTGACGAGTCGGAACTGGCACTTTCTTCCTTGCTGCTGCTGCTCCTACGACGTTTTCCTTTCCTTGCAAGTTTCTTCAAATTGGTTATATTACTTGGCTCCTGTTCATCTTTGTCACTTGAACCAGAAGACTCCTTGTTTTCCCTGAAATCGCTTCCTGAATCACTATCCTCCTCATTCTCACCACCCTCCCTGTCTTCACCACCCTCCCTGCCCTCACCGTCCTCCATGTAATCACTGTCCTCCTCATCCTCGCTGTCCGGCCTATCATCATCTCCACCTTCTTTAATTTCATTTTCCTCTTCACTATTTCCCCGCTTCTCCCCTGCTTCAGGGTCATAATCATCATCTTCCGAGTCTGAGGAAGGCCAGTCACCACCAACTCCCTCTCCAGTTCCACCGCCTGCAGCTACAAGAGCTTCCTTGGAAAAAAAATCCTGCAAGTTGAACGAACAATCAACCCACATTACAGTCTAAGCAATGCATCCGCAAACCAAGGTAAACCACTAATTTTCGTACTCTGAGATTCACTTGACTGAGCTACACCTCTCTTTTTTAAGTAATTCTCCAATCAACAGCCAACGACTTGTGAAAAGCTAGACATCTTACAGCACCATAAACTCCCATTAATGAAGCAGGATTACTAAACATACAGCGCAGTCATCATCATGGCGCTCACCTCCCAGCTATTCTCCACCTCGTAGTTTGTGCCAAATTGTGCGTTAACCAATTCAATGCACTCCATCTTGCATTCACACACAGGACACAACCACCCTTCGTCTCCAGGAGGAACTGCACACATCCCAATTGGAGATTAATATCAGTATAGGCAACATGAAAATATCTTATACAGGATAGCACACACCCTACCTCACTGATGCTGAAAGTGTACCAGGTGAACCAGGTGCCACATTCCTTGGTAACTCCGCAACTTCAAACACGACTCTCTTTTGAAATGAACCCTAAACCCTAATTATGTATATCATCGACATGCTCAAGTTTACGTATAGCATCAGCTCTTACTGTCTTCCGTTTTCAAAGGCGGATCTAGGCAGTACTGATGGAAGCCTCTGTTGCAAGCACCGTCGCACAAGATAATGTCATTCTCAATAAGAGCTTCTTGAGATTTGCACTTGGCACAAAAAATCTGCAACACTCACACCAACACCAAGTATTCAGAGTGGCATTCGGAAACAAACAATTGCTCATACCGTCCAAACCCTAAAACTTCATAAAAGGATACAAAGAGACTGGAGCAACAATGCCAACATACTGTACCTCTTCATGATAAATACGGCCCTCAGCATCAAACAGATTTTCATCAAGAGAACCTTCTAACCCCAAGTCATCCAGTTCATGAACAGCCTCCCGTATGTCCAACTTGGAACGTAGAATCTGCGCCTCGGCACGCTGCAGTTCTCGCTCCGGCCTGATCTTCTCACGACTACAAAACAAACTCCGGTGTGAAAACGACGGACAAAACCAACACAATTGACAACCTAAACGCTATTATTACTAAGCTCCTATTACGAATCTGTTTGAGAGAAAACATAACGAACCTCTGACCCTTCCAGCCCTCGCCCGAGTAGGCGTCCAGCAGGTTCTGGTCGTTGCGCATTTTGATAAGCAAGTACTTGACGCGCCGCTTGATGCGTTCGCGATTGTCGAGCGGCGCGTCGGAGTTGCTCTTCCGTCCTCGCCGTTTTCGTTGCTGCTGCTCCTGCTGCTGCTGTCCCGCCATGTCCGTTTCCGTGGTTTCCGAGGACGGCGTGGCGGAGTCGCCATCGCCAGGGTGTGCCCTAGAATGCGATCGCAGCGTCTTCGGTTCAATGATCACAGGCGGGACGACGATTGTGGCCGCAGTAGCCAGAGGCTGGTCCTCTGCCTCTCCCGTGGGCACCATCCCCTGTTGTCTGTCTCCAACGCACAAACTGATAGGAATTGATCCAAGCAAATTGTATTGTGGCTCACTCACTCACTCCATGGCAGAGCTCCGAAACTGCGCCAAATGCTCCCGGAAATCGTGTGAGCAAGCGTGAAGAGGTGCGATCTGTGGCTGTGCGGGGCTTACGAGGATGCCCTAGCCAGGCAGGGAGTGAGTGAGAGATGATGCGTCGGCAATGGAGATTCGAAATGGCAACAGCGAGCTTTGTTCAGCAATAAATGTAATTGTTAACTTTGTGTAGCATAGCTTTGCTTTGCTTTGCTCTGCTCTGCTCTGCTTGGCTTTCCTTTTCCCTCACCTGGCTGGCTGGGAGGTGCCGGCCTCTCTTCGTCTTCCTCGGTTTCCTCTCATGGATGGATGATCATCCTCTCTGTCCCCAATATCATCCGCCATGGATGATCAACCCCTTCAGTTACTTTTTCTCCTTTTTCTCCTTTTTGTCGTTGTTGCCCACTCTCTTCATTTTGCCCTTTTTGTGCTCCTCAGTTAAGTAGACTTTGCAGAAGTTACTGGACGTTTCTGGACCTTTTGTCCCAGCCCGTTCCCTAGTGTAAAGGACATGGAGGACGATGGGAACGACGAGGGAACGATGTAATCACATAATTTGCCCTTGTGGCAGATTCTGCCTCCAATGGGGGCTTGACATGTGGCAGAATTGGCCTCCATGCCCTTTCAGACAACTAATTGATTTTCTTTTTTATAACCATACAAAGGCATGTCTATCGTCATGTTGACCACACAGCAGTAGTAAAGAAGCGGCTAGTCACGGAGTCTCTACCTTATTATTTACCCCAAATTTACTTTTACGGCTTCTTTTTACTATCTAGGCCCATAACTCCTGATAACTCCTCAAAAGAGAAGTGTTTTCGTAGTCTCTCCCATGGTGGGGCAGAGATAATAAATGTCATCCAACAACAAGAAAATTTCCATTCAACAACTAGGAAAATATCATTCAACAGCCAAAAAAAATGTTATTCAACTAGGAAAATGTTATTTGAAAAGAAACTTGTCATTCAATAGCAAGGAAAGTGTCATTCAACAACAAGGATAATAGACCATAGAAAATAGATTTTATTTTTTTGAAAAAAAAAATCTTAAAAAATTTTGGGCTTCTCTTTTATAATTATTTTTTGCCGACCCTGTCGGTTTGATATGGTAGTTAGGAAAATGTCATTTAATAGTTGGCAAAATGTCATCTATTCTTTAGCCTTGCTGTCGTTATTGGGTTAATTCCTAAATACTCGAGTATCCACCATGTCGATGGTGAATGTTTTGAAAAGTCCAGTTTATTCAATCAATATTTATTAACCCATAAAGAATCAACCCATTTCATGTTAATGACTATTTTCAAATTCCTGTTATTCACAATCAAAAGCATTTTGAGTGTGAGATTTTTTTAGAAAGTAGCTTAGCAAAGTTACTCTTGTGTGCAATAGTCACATATATTGTTACCTTAAAGGAATTGTGAAGATATAAGTATGTGAAAATTTGATTGACTTAAATTTTAATTCAAATGTGCAATTGAAAAAACAAGCTAATAGATTTAAGCAACGGAATTTTTTCAAAACATCATTCCAATGAAATTATTACATTTCAAAACATATCCAACAAAATTCATTAAAAACGATCAATACATTGTTTGTAATCTAAATTTTCAAATTTTCAAATTTTATATCAAAATATTTATGATTGCAATAGTAAATATAATTGTATAGACACAACCTAAAAATTAAAAAATACAACTTTTATTCATACAAAAATTCCAAAATATTCTTCCATGTATTTTATGATGAGTTATTGCGACTAAAAAATCAAGAGACAACGTATATTTTAGGGTTAAATCCCTAAAGAGTCGACATCCACTAAATAAATGATAAATACTTTTGAGAGCTTACCAATGGAGATATATGAAATGGATGAAGCTTGAGATGAAGTTCATTCAAATCATGATTCAAATAATTATGATAAATAACCGCTTTCGTTCACTCTTCAATGATGTGATTACCTTTGTCACTTGATATTTCATGATATTAATTTTTGCAAAGTTCTAAATCAATTCATGTCAAGATAGGAAGTAAAAGAAATCTTGCAGAAATAAAGAATTTGAACCCAAAAATCTTGAGAAGTCAAAATTCTTTCGCTTCAAAAGTTTCAAATCTACATTTTTTTTTGTGCTCTCATAAAGATTAATGAAGTTTTTTAAAAAAGATCGTTTAATATATCAATAGAAAGAAGACAAAATGTTCTAAATGAATTTTAACATTATCTTATTATTTTTGGTTTGATCAATTAGAGATTAACCTATAATTGCCTAAATAGACAAATTAGTCTATTTTTATATCTCTGAGAGTTGATCTTAATCATTAAGAATAATGCAGTTATTACACTCTCCTAGCTATTCCCAAAGCATAGGTTGAAAAAATCAAAATCAAAGTTGAACAAATGTAAAGAACATGAAACACCATAACCTATTAATGTTTATGGAGAAAGTTATAACTAAAGATTAAAAAACTTATAGGTTGATTCAAGCCTCAAAAAGCAAAGGGATTTACTTTCTTTCTTGTATGTACTTGAAAAGAAAAACAAATAATTTAAAGAATTTGGAGCACGTTCCAAATGCATAAATGACACTATTACACTTTGTCATTGTATTGAGTAATATTGTACTCAATAAGCACACTATAAGTAAATTAGGAAACTTTATGCATTTCTTTGTGAATGCAGGACACGCAAAATTTTATGTATATTGACTGACCGTACCATGCATTTGCTCCATAATTGTTTCTAAAATATAAAAGAAAAATCAACACTCAATATCGTATTACCACAAGCCACTAAAATATTGATATTAAATGCATTTTCATTTTTTCAAAATTTGCTATATTTTCCTTAAAATATCTTAATTTTTATTCCTAATGTTTTCTCTTTTTACCCTACTAGTATATACAATCAAGTACAAAAAGTGTAGGTAATTTTACAAACAATAGCCACTTTTTTTTAATGAGAAACTTGGAACCAAATTTGGCCATGTTTACTACACAAGATGCACTACACATACAATTCAATTGTGATATTAACTTGGATATTAAAAACATATATATTTGGATTTATTCTTCATTCAAATTTAAACCCTCGTTTAATCCTTAAACGTCAAAAAAGCCCCACGGGCTTTCTAGAAAGGAATAAATGAGAAAAGGTAGTTTTTCTCAACCAAATCAAGCGAGAATTGGTGCGTTGGAAAGCTACTGAAAAAACGATTTAGATTCTTGATTTGCGCTTCATTTGGGAGCTTGTGGAATCATCCACAAGCAATCAAAGTAGTTGGAGTGAACATGAGTTGAAGTTGGGTAGTACAGGTCGTTTTTGAAAAAGTGCCACAATGCAACAGTGCCGCAACAGTGGCTGGCCAGCAGAGCCGTTTTTTCAAAAAAGATTTTTATTTTTTATTTTTTTATTTATTTTTATTTTTATTTTTATTTTTATTATTTTTTTTTTTTTCCCTCCGAAAATTTAGATGCCTTCCGGGCTGCCTCGCTCAGGCCTTCTTGACGTTTAGGGGTTAAGAAGTTGAAATGTATAGACAAATTTTGTTACTTAAGAGGCATCAAACTCTTCACAAAAAGAATGGAGATCCTCTACAAGATCCATAGCATAATAGAGCAGTGCAATGGAGCACCGTTTTGAAAACTGGATCAAAAGAGAATCTTCACTTAGATCCACTTTTCTAAGTAATGAAGGAATGCCACTTGTATTCTTTGAATTTTGGGACTACCGTGTAATTGCCACGTAAACATAGTTTCTAATCGTAACTAGATTGTGGTCCCACTGCAAAAGAGTGTTGGCTCTCATTCCTCTATTATGCTATGTCACGTGCAAAAGAGATCACAAAAATTTGAAGATTTATTGATTAAAATATGAAAATTGAAGTTTTAGCTCCAAAGTTGTTCTATTTATGAATATTTATGATATATTTATATTCTTTGAGTCAAATTCTTATGTAGTACATATGAATTTTGATAAAAAGAAGAAGAAATATTTTCATCTATTTTTACTTGAATTTCAAACTCTTATTTTAGCTACTTAATTCAAATGAACAAAGTCCATTCTATGCAAGTTCTCCATTGGTATATTTGAAATGTACCATATTGTTCTTCATCATATACTTTACCTTCTACCAAAAAATCAGATTGTAAAAGGTTCTTTTGTATCATTACGACTTCTTAAAAAAATTGTACATCAATGTACTGTACGGGAAGCTACAAAGTTGTCCTAACTCTAAATTATCCCCTCGACGTTAATGCAAGAGGACAAAACCTGCCCCCTATTTTGCGCATGTTGGAGCCCACCTTAAAAAATAACCCCTTCTTCTAAAGGGGTTATTTTTACGTGAGCGACCCCGACACTTTCGACTGACCGGGGTCTCATATTTGCAAAAACAATTGCCAAAAAAGTCCCTAGGGTACCCAAAATGGGAATTTCAAAAAATGGGGCCCACATCAAAAAAGTTGGGCCAGACTATTTTGGTGCCATTTTGACACCAAGGCCACATACAGGTCATTTTAGTGTCATTTTATTCATACTAGGTTGGTATGGAGGTTGGCACCAAATTATCTTAATTGCATTTCAATGCACCATCATGGCACCATATTCACATGCTTTTAAGTTCGTTATGCAAGGGTGAATAGTGCTTGCACAAAGCTTCCGACGACCGTCGAAGGAAGAGAAAATCTGAGCCCCTCGTCTGGAAAGCCGACGAAAAACCAATCGACGACGAAAAAGGAGAACGAAAAGTAAAAGGTTCAACCACAGCAAGCCACAGACAAAGGAGGAGTCCATTTGCGAGGCTCCCCAGCATCGTCGCAGTCATTGCGTCACTCGCTCGCAGGCAGGCAAGCTCCATCGCCATCCAGCTCTCTCGCAGATAAGACGCTTGCACTTACGCTATCAACCGGAACCGAAAAGCACCCCACACTCCGAGTGGCTTGTTTCATCTTCAACCGAAGCAACAAGAGCAGAAACAGGAGCAGCAAGAGCAGAAACAGGAGCAGCAAGAGCAGGAGCAGGGGAGGCACGGGCAGGAAGAATGGCGCTCTGCGTGGACGGAGCCCCCGCACACCAGCTCTGCTCCATGCCCACCGCAGTAGTCCCATCTCACCCAACTCGCCGAACAATCACCTCGCCACGAAGAATTTCCCCCCCTCCTCTAAGTTCTTCTATCGCTTTGGCTAATTCGCTTTGCACGGGTATGTCCCTCTCTTCCTTCCTTCCTTCCTTCCTTCCTTCCTTTCAATTGCGCTCTACGACATTCCCTGTTCAATTTCGTTGTGCGGTTGCTCACTTTTCTTTTCTGTCGATTCTTGAATCTGGGGCAGTATCCAGTGTATGAGAGAACATGTACATTTCTCTCGGGGGCGATGCCTCACTCACTCGTCCCCTTGGCGAATTGTGTCCGGATGTTGTCTGCTCGAGCAATCCACTGTAGAGTCCTTCGTTTTGAAACTAATGGACAATTTTGAAACAAAAGGACTCGTGATAATCATGTTTGTTCCTGTTTATTGTTTATTGTTTATTGTTTCTATTGTTTCTTTTTGGACATGTTTGAAACAAAAGGGCTGTTCGTGATAATGTTTGTTCTAGCAATGCACTGTGAATGCTGCCGCTGTAGAGTCCGTGTGTTTTAATGGACAAGTCTGAAATAAAAGGGCTCGTGATGATGTTTGTTCAATCAACACTGTTGCCGTAGAGTCCATCAAGGGCTCGTGATAATGTTCGTTTGATCAACACATTGTGAATGCTGCTGTAGAGTCACCGTGTTTTTGTTTTTCTGAAACTAATGGACAATTTTGAAGTTACAAAAGGGCTCGTGATAATGTTTGTTCGAGCGAATGCTGCTTTCTGTGTTTTCTTTTCTGAAACAGAAGGGCTCGTGGTAATGTTCGATCAACACATTGTGAATGCTGCTGTAGAGTTCACGTGTGTTGTTTTTTTTTGACAATTTTGAAACAAAAGAGCTCGTGATAATGTTTGTTCGATCAACACACTGTGATTGCTGTTGCTGTAGAGATGACATTAAAATTGAGTCATAGTCAGGTTGGGAGGTGAGCAGGTTGAGGCGTGGCAACAATGGCTTGACGCCGTCGTCCATGAATGCTGCTGTGGCGCCCAGCAAAGAAGCGGCAGGCGTGACAGAGTCCGGCACCTTCAGCCAGACTGACGAGGAGCTTGCGTCGCGAGGACTGTCCTGCCATTCTACTGTTGACGATCTCGACCTCGACCAGCTCAATTCTCTCTTCTCCAAGGTACTTCTCCTACTCCTTATTATCACACTTATTCTAGCACACTCTGTAATGTCCCACACACCTCTACACACCTCTATACTGTCACGTGATTAACCTTAAAAGGACCAAGAAACCCAAATTGGGCCTCATGGTTTTTTTTAGCGGTTTTGAATAGGTCTTACGTAGACTTTCCTTTATTCAAACTTACTTGTCTTTTGATGAACACATGCAATGTTCTTCACTGATTCCAGTGATATAAAATCCGGTCCTATCTGAATTATAATTTTCACAATATGATCAATTGAACTTGTCATTTTAAAACGATGAATCCTTGGTCCTTTACATGTTAATGTAAAAGTGACATTTTGTATACTTGGGGTCAAGCAGGTGGTCTAAAATTCTTTTCCCACTTGTCTAACTTATACTTATCACGATTGTATGCAAATTTTAACAACATTTGATAGTGAGAGTATAAAGTAAAGAGAATTTTGAATTTTGAATATTGAATTTTGAGTATAAAGAATTTTGAACTGGGTACACTCAACATTGCCTTGGGGCTTCTATGTGTTCACAACTGGACGTGTGGAAGTTGTCCAATCAGATTTGTGCACAACATGACAGATTCTGAGGATTGTGAAATTGCAGAATGTCATTAAAGAGGGTTGAGTGTACATCCGTTTTCTAATGCTTAGTTGAGAATAGAGGATGTGACATTAGAGAAGGTGATGTTCAAGAAATCAAACTCCACCTTCATTTGCAACCTCTGTTAATTGTCACAAGCTCAACTTGAGCCTCATTTTTTTATTTTGATTTTCTTTTAGCAGTTTTGATTAGGTCATATGGGGACTTTCATTTGTTCATTTAAAAAGAAAAATAAATTCCACAGGCAACGGTTTTCTAGTGATGTAAAATTTGGCCCATCTGAAATTCTTTTGTAATTCGATTACGAATAAGATATTGACAATCTGTGGATGAAATTTGTTGTGATTGGTTGAAATGTAATACTCTAAGCATAGTGTTTTTGGAGATTTTTTGGTTGCTTAATTTTATAAGTTGACTTTTTCGAGAGCACTTTTGATTCGTTTTGTACTAAGATCTTTGAAATTTTTGGTGAATCACTGCAACATGAAATGAGGCATAAAAATTTCAAAAATCATCCCCTTTCTAATCGGTTCACACATGCATGAAGCTAACTTCCCATGAAATCTATAGTAAAAAATCCACATTGCCAGAAGTGCATGACAGATGAGAAAACATGGATGAAATCTGTACATCGTCCAAAAAATGGACGCTTAGGCAATTAAGGGTTAATGTTGTATTCAATGTGAGCATCAAAAACTACAATCTGGGACGATCTTGATTTAAGAGTAAAATTTAGCATTATGTCCTATAACCTTCTCGAAGGTTAACCATGTGGTATTTCATGGCATGGAGCAGGTCTCGTTTCCACGGCGCGAGAAGCAAAAGCTGTTGTGCGCGCTGCAGAATACGCAAGCCTTGACTTGGGTGCAGGAAACCGAGTCAAAGCGGCTGCTCGGGTTCGCTCGTGCCACCGGCGACAAGGTGTTCCATGCCATTATCTGGGACGTGGTGGTGGATCCCGCATACCAGGGGCTGGGGCTAGGCAAGGTGCTCATGGAGCGCCTCATGGCGGATCTGGTGAAGATGGGCATCAGCAACATTGCCTTGTACGCGGAACCGACCGTCGTCGGCTTCTATCAACCGCTCGGATTTATCGCAGATCCCAATGGCATTCGAGCCATGGCGTATTCACAGCGAAGATAATACCAACATCTGGTGCAATTAGTAGAACTACCCCCAACAGACTCTTCATTCATGTTGGTCTTAGGACCAAACTCATTTTTCTTCAGAGTGAGCATTGGAATGCTCACTCCGAAGAACAGGGTTAGTTGGTGACTCTTCATTTGAGTCTTGTGTAGAATCCCCTTGGGCCTTTACACAACTTTGTGTACAGAACTTTGTCATCTTTGTACAAGAGAGCTTATTCTAGTGAAGATCTGGGTACCTCAACTTAGAGAGTGCTTGTGCATTTAAGGCCGTTTCAATGTCTAAGCTTAATATGCCAACAATGAATGATCTAACTTAGGAATCATTTTTCTATTAGAGGTAAATGAAAATGAAAAATGAATGGAAGTGGAACCATGTTTTTTCCAGGAAGGATTTGTTCTGAATTTTTGGTGTGTTGTCCTTATACTACCTCTGTTCCAAAATAAAAAGCACTTGTGGGATTACAAATACTTGAAATTGATCGGGTGAGCCATGGTGTCATTGGTTAATTAATGCGATGTATAGCGCACTCAATGACGTAAGCTTAGGCACAATACTTTAGGCAAGTGGAATAAGCAAACGATCGTTTAAACTCAATGTCCTCATATAAAAGGCGGAACCCTAAAATGACATCATTTGTTCCTCTCTGGCACGAGTTTACAGGAGCTCTCCTTGAGTGACATTAGAGTTTTTGGTTACCAGAAAACCCTGAGTTTAAATACGGAATATTTTTTTTTGTTCCCACGCGCTTCTTATTTTGAAATGAGGGAGTAGCTTGTAAGTGTGCATGTGTGCATGGAAATATGGAATTCAATCAAATAGTCATGGTCATGGCCTTTCTCTCTCTCTCCTCTCTCTCTTTATGTTGATTTTATAATTAAAACTAGGTTGACTCTTGTCAACGTTTGATACGACAATTCCAGCAATGGAACCATCATGGCGTGTGTGCATGTATGGCTAACATTATACATTAGACTAGATTGGTCCGTGCCGGGCTTCGGCCTAACAGTTGAGCAGCGAAACCATCATGGCATTTATGGGAAGCACACAACTTGTGTTATGTAATAAATTAGGTAAGCTTGTGTTGGACTTCAACACGATAGTTCCAGTTGTGGAATGGTCGTGGAGAGCATACGTGCATGCGTGCAACATTGTCCGTTATGTAATAGATGTTTCTTCTTCTTTTAGGAATCTAATTTTACCAAGTTCAACCACAACTAATTGTTGATTTATTCGAGTCTAAATTAGTTTTTACTTAGTTCTACAATTCTTACAAGTAGCTCTATAACTTGAAATATCATAGAGCCTTGTGACAAGGGACAGTTTATACAAGAGGCTTTTAAAGTCAAATGGTACCTTGCTTTGTGAATCAAGCTACAACACATGTAGAAATGTAAATGATTAAAAACAAGATTTCTTGACTTGATTAAAAACAAGTCAAGAAAATGTAAATGAACCTCACAAGTATGTATACAATATTTAATAATTATGACAATGTTTAGTAACTCAAAAGTCAAAACCTACTTATGGTTTTACTCACTCTATTAGCATAATTTTAAATTTTCATAATTTTTTTATATAGCACCATTTTGATACATTATTACTATGTTAAAATCTATTTTATATTCTATAAAAGACATGTTCACAAAAGGATTTTGAATTGGAATTGAATAAGGACTCAATGTGGTTAGGCACATAATATAATTACACCTAATTAAAACATGGTTCTAATATGGACACTAAGAGAATCTTCAATCACAAGTACATATTGAATTTGAGAATGTATATACCTTTAACATCATAATATGTATATATTGTAGATCATCTAAAAAAACTTTGAACCTTTATAATAATTACTGACATACAATGGGAGGTGCATAGAGAGTTGTGTTGAATTGAGTTTTGGTTGAGTGTTTTCATCCAAACTTAATCCTACCAAGGGCTACATGGGAGGTTGGATTCTGGAATTGGTTTGATTTGAATGGTGGAGGCATTGTTTAATGCAATAGTATAAATTTTAACCAATAAAAGGGAGACTAGTGTTAAGAATTTTTACTAAGAAGGAGACCTTAGTTGAGATTTTTTCGCAGGGGTTGAAATTTCTCTCTCAGTGCGGCCTTCGGTATAAATAAATTTTAACCCAAAAGCCCCTGAAATATTCAACCCAACCCCCACGTGTGACTCTCCCCCCCCCCCAAAAAAAAAGAAAAAAAAAAGAAAAAAAAAAAGTTGCATTAGAATCTCGTTGTAATTATCACAAGATTTTTTTTTTAAATCGGCTAGTTTAACAATAGGAACTGTTTACTAAATTCTTAAAATATTTGAATTAGGTGTAGTTACCTTGAACCCCTAACTGCCCAAGCGACCAATATTGGTCGATTGCTATTTTTGGCGACGCTCTAGGAGCTAGAATTGATATATTTTTTTGAATTATTATTACTTTTTTGAATCAAGAAACAAATTGTTGCAAAAATTGAAAATCGACTGATATGATGCAATAATTGCACAATTATAGGAGAGGTTGTGAAGGCAATTATGTCACAAAGGCACTATCATTCTCCAAAGTTTTGAATTATAAAATGTGCACTACATCCATTCTTTGCGGTTGACATACAAATGAAAGTTGTAGATGATGACTTTTCCATGACATCCATACGGTTGGATTAAGTAATAGTGTCAAAATATGTTCAAATTTTATTTAGATGAATTTATGAATTTTGGAATAATTGACCAAAAGTGCATAATTTTCAACATTGAATCATCCTTTGCATAATGTACAATATTTCAACCTATAAAATTATTTTTGATTGCTTACTATGAGATCTCAAGACACCTCTATTAAACCATAATAAAACTTATATGAACAACTTTATTATTGTTGAAGCACAATGATTTCAATCAAATGAATTACAAGATGAGACTATGAAAATTGTAATTTTAGTGAATTTTCAAAGTTTTTTTCTTGTAAATTCATTTGAAAAATATTTAGGCATTCTATTTCAGATTCAACTATACATATGTCTTCTAATAAAGATAGGTTGGATTGGAATTGGGTTTAGTTGAACGGTGGGGAGAGGCACCGTCCAAACTAAAGGCCGGTTCACACTATGGCAAGAGGTTGTCGTAGTATGAACCCAATTCATATTGAGAGTTCAAAGTCTTGGGTTGAAAATATATAGTACAATATACAAGTTGTTAGATTTTTATTATTTATATTTAAAAAATTGATGGACTCGTAAAACAGAATTGGGTTTCCATTCTTGACTAACCCAACTTTCCCTCGAGAGTCCATTGCATTGGTACCAAAACTCACAAAACATGCTGTCATATAGGTACTTTGGAGGGTGACGGCCTCTGGACTTTAGCCTCTATTGTGAAGCTCGAGAGGCCAATTTCCGACTTTCTTGCAATGTGAATAGTAGAATTTAACGAACTCTCGACAATCGGCCATAGTGTGAACCGTCCCTAATACTGGTAGTGTAAATTTTCAACCAAGTGAAGAGGAAGCCAGGAACTATAATTCAAAATTTGTCTCAAGAGGAAGACCACGATTGGGATTTTTCACAAGGGTTGAAATACTCTTTGTGCGCAACCAAAACATAAAGTTCTTCAAAGCCCCCATATTCACCTCTGAATCTCATTGCGATTATATTAGGGAATAGCATCCAAGTGGAGAATAAGGAATTCCGTCAGCGAACTTAAGTTTAAGAGTGCCTATTAGGAATTTAGGACTCAATGCATTTTAAACGATAATGTGCGACATCCGGTATTTCATAGGTTTGTACATATTTTGCACGGATTTTGCACGGATTCTACACTTTGTTAGATAATGAAAAGAGTGAATGTAGAATCTGTGTGGATTTAGTGCAGAATCAGTGCGGAATCCGTGCGAAAAATGCACGCACCCATGAAATATTGGATATCGCACGGAAGGGTGAAAGCAAGGTAAAGTGGACCACTACATTACACTATGAAGATCCAACAATGCAGGGTTCAAAAATGCATATTAAATTTGAAATTTTTGAATTCTTTTTTTCCAAGAAAGTAGTATATGTATTGTTTTACAAAGTCAAACAATTTTTTGGAAAAAAATATCTTCAAATGAATTTATATATGTCTACACAATTTGAAAAAGTAGTACAAATTGAAAAAGAATTTGGTGACAATCAAGAAAATTTGCAAGAAATAGGCTAAAAGTGCATTAAATTATTTTATTATTTATTTTCTTCTATATAGAGCCCTCAACATCATCATGAACTTCAAGAATATTTTTTTAAAAATCAAATTGAAAATACTTAACGTCATCAAATTTGCGTTTAAAACCAGATTTAGACTTTTTTTTCAAACACTACTTTTAGTAAAAAAAAATTGAAGATATTATTTTGAAACTTTGGATTTAAGTATATAGAACATCAATAAAGGGCTCCATGAAAAAAATAACCAAAACAAAAAATAATTTGGTATAATTTTATAGCCTTTGGCAAAAAAATCGGATTTCAGCATAGCGGCGCAACTTTTTGGTACAAAATACCATGCTTTCACCCGGAAATTGTTGAAAATCAGTGAAGTCCTAAATTCTTGATGATTAAGTGAGTAGAGTTAGGGTGAACACAATTATTTCTAAGGCCGGCCCATGTACAATACTACATGCAGAAAATGGTGTGATCTCCAAAGGGCTTATGATTAACCCCTAAGTGATAGAGGGGGTAAGGGCAAAACCTAGATGTGTTATAAAATGTTACTTCTGCAACTTTGATGAAGTTTGGTCCAAAAAAGAAAATGAGAAGCATGATGTTTCGTAATTATCTGTATGGTCAAAATTTCAAAAACTATTTTAGAAATTCATTGAATGAATTTTGAAGCATTTATCGTTGAATATACACCAAAATTACAAATTTTATATTTAGAATTTGAAATTTGGTATGATTGGTTAAAACTAAACATTCTATTTTAAAATTAAAAAAGAACCAAAATTCAAATGAGAGAACATCATTACTTTCCCGAAATAGAAATTTTTATAACACTAGGACAATGTTGAGGTGTTTGTCTTTAAAAAATTTCTTAATAAACCTCAATATTGCAAATGAAATGCATCAAACAATACTAGAACATGATCTCTACCTTCAATTTCGACAAAAAATCAAAACTCAAAAAATGTGATTTCTTGACCATAGGCAGTCATTGTTGTTTGTGTTGCAACCAAAAAATGGTCGATCGGTCACTTAGGGATTAACTCTTAAGTGACCAAACGACCATTTTATGGTCGCCACCTTTTTATTACAGGATGCCTGGAATGAATTTTTAAAAAGAATTATTGATTGATTTATTTATTTTCATATAGATAATGTATTCTACTTTCCAATCCATTTTGAATCATGTCAATCCGAGTTAAACTCCACCGAGGAGAATTTTTCAAAAACAATCACCTCAACATTGTCCCAATGTTTTAAAACTTACTATTTTGGGAAAGTAATGATGTTCTCTTCTTTGAAAAATTTTCCATCGACCATTTTAGAATAGAATTTATAGTTTTAACCAATCATACCAAATTTCAAATTCTAAAAATAAATTTGTAATTTTGGTGAATATTCAACGATAAATGCTTCTAAATTCTTTTAATGAGTATCAAAAACATTTTTCCAAAGTTTGACTGTATGAATAATTACCAAATGTCATGCTTCTCATTTTCTCTTTTGGACCAAACTTCATTGAAGTTGCAGAAGTAACATTTTATAACACATCTAGGTTTTGCCCTTACCCCCTCTGTCATTTAGATGTTAAACTGTTTTCAATACCTTTTGGACGAGAAAACAGCAACGAACGAAACCACGGCTTCCGTCGACGGAAAAAACTGGATGATAAATAAGGATGATATGCGTTCATCCAGCACAGACGACCCCATTGTCGGCGTTCTGCTTGCTGGCCTGCACGGCATCGCTCGCACCACGTCGCAGCTTGCATCAAATCTCCCAATTTAGTGCAACAATTGCAACCCATCGATGCCGCTACCGTCCACTTCCCAAAAAATGTAATTCAGTGGGGCGCTTTGCACACAAATATTCATGCGCAGCAATCCTTTGCATTGCTTTTAGAGATCACTGCACTGCGCATCTGCCAGGTAGCGTTCTTCATATTCATACTTGTTTGTGGTGGGTAGAGCACGATCTTGTGTTTCGGTTTCTTTTTTGCCACCAGGGTTTTGTGTAGAGCTTCCTCCTCTACAAAAATTGTGTACAAACATACTCATTTTGTGCACAAACGACTGATTGAGATCAAGTTTTTATCACTGTGTATGAATTTCTTATCCAGACCAGTATTGAAGGGATAATAAACAACCACCGTTTTATTTTAAGATGAGTGGTTATAGAGATCATTAGCCGATTCATGCTTGATTGAAGTTGCTAATTGAAGGCCCAGCAGGTGTTAGATGAGTTAGTGTTGGTGACAGAATGGTCACCATGTTTTCTTTAAAAGTTTTGAGTAGGTCCTATTTGGACTTTCTCTTGTTCAAACTTATTTGTTTCTTACCAACACATGCAATGATCTTCACTAGTTCTAGTGATGCAAAATTTGGTCCTATCTGACTTATATTCTTCACAATATGATCAATTGAATTTGTCATTTTAAAACTGTGAATCCTTGGTCCTTTAAGGGTTACTTTATTCTCTTCTACATCGTTCTTGTGGTTTCTTCGCTCAAGGATGGCCTAGATCTAGAATGGTATGGTATCCTCATGCAAGTGGTTTGGTCTTTGTGCAGTGAATTCTTTTGCAGCAGTTGACCACGTGGTTACTGAACTATGGGCAATGCGGAGGTTGAGAATGTGGTGGAAGTTTCGGACTTGGAGTTTGCGTATGGAGGCCAACCGTCCTTCATCAGCAAGTTCTCCCTGAACCTCAAGCAGGGCTCTCGATGCCTCCTCATTGGTGCCAATGGAGCCGGTAAGTGTTTGCTAGATGTTCACGGAGTGCATCTCAAAATCAATATGTACTTGTTGTGCAGGATTTTGGAGTGTTGCATTTAGGTAGGTGTGGATCCTTACACTTGTTTTGATTCTGTCGATGATTCCTGACATTGTAACAAACGCATGGAAAGGTTTTAGGGTTTAGGGTTCAGGGTAGGATGTGAGCTTCGTTCTTTCTGGAGATGTTTGCAAAGTGATGGTTGTGTGATTTTTTAATGGTTGTAAAAATTACTTGAAACTTGTAATTTAAACATTTGTTTTTTCTGATGTCTCCATATGTGCCCTCATGTTTTTGTAGGTAAGACGACGCTTTTAAGAATATTAGCAGGCAAGCACATGGTGGGAGGGAAGAATGTGGTGCGGGTCCTGGGCCGCTCTGCATTTCATGACACTGCGCTCACTTGCTCCGGGCAGTTGGCTTACTTGGGTGGATCATGGAGCCGGACTGTTGGCTGTGCGGTGAGTTTGCTTACACTCTCTCATTTTCCTTCAGTGTTTATTTATTCCATGGACGCCATGTTCTTATGAGTTTGAGTGTGATTTAGGGTTTAGGGTTTAGGTAGTGGAATAGCCTGGATCGATGATTTACTAACGTTTTATGATTGCAGGGCGAAATTCCTTTGCAAGGTGACTTCTCAGCTGAGCATATGATCTTTGGAGGTAAAATTCTGAATCTCTTTTCTAGCGTTTGTGTCTTTGTGATGGAACTAGGTGTTTCATTTTCTGGGCTAGGAAATCCAACATATTAAAGGGTTTCTTCCTGCTCAATCTTAGCTTCAGGGCGCTCTTGAAAGTCCATAAATCACAAACTCCATGGAGTGGAGCGAGTAGTGAGGCCCCTGTAGGGTGTAATAAATTTTCACAAAAGAAGGGTTAATTTCATTGATCTTTGCTTTTATAAATCCTCTATACTTCCGTTATGAGCAAATTCAACTTTAGGAGGTGTTATTAGCAAATCCAACTTTAGGAGGGGCCGCTTAAGAAAAGCATTTATTTCTCGTGCCAACTTGTCCACACCTCCTTACCTAATCATCTGAAGGACAATGAAGTGAGCACGAAAAGTTGCTTATTATGCTCGTATTAAGAGGAAATATCTCATATTGTCACCCTAGTTCAACAAGAGCCATGTAACAAGTCAAAATCCATATTTTCCTCAAATATATTATTCCTACTGAGTCTTCAATACCCTATAGAATGCCGGCCAGGTCCTCTACACTGCTCCTGTCCCCATATTCTGAATGCAAATGGATTTTATTTTCTGACAAAGTGTTAATGATTTTCTGAGAGAATTGCCTGAAGACTTTGAGAAAATTGGTGATGGCAGTGGAGAACGTGGACCCGGCAAGACGAGCACGCTTGATTGAGCTTCTAGACATCGACCTTCGCTGGCGCATGCACAAAGTTTCTGATGGGCAGCGCCGCCGAGTTCAGATTTGCATGGGCTTGCTGCAACCTTTCCAGGTGCCTGTCACCCTTTAATTTCCTCGTTTTAGGTTTAGGGTTTAGGGTTTTAGTGTTTGGGGATATCAAAAGATATGCATTACTTGAGCGCAACCCGGCTTTCTGAAACCACCAATATTCACATAACCTGACTGATGATATGGCAGGTTTTGTTACTTGATGAGATCACCGTGGATCTGGACGTTGTGGCTCGCATGGACTTGCTTTCTTTCTTCGTGGATGAATGTGAAGAGGTAGGTCTTCATCTCATCTTCCATTTCCATTTTTGCCACATGTTACCAACGTGTGTCAATCAATTCTCAGTGGAGCGTAAGCTCGGTTTACAAGCCATTTCAACCTTTAACCCTTAAAAGGCCCTTGGGGTTCCTCTCTACAACCTGTATTTAGCTTTATAATTGCTCAATTGTGGTTTACTATACGAATTGTGATATATTGTTTGATACATATTATCACGATTATCAATTTTTCTTTGTACTGAAAAGTGTTTGGTCATTGTTATTTTGATCAAATACCATCAAATACAGAATATACTATACGGTCACAAAGGGCTTTCGGGCGTTCGAGGGTTAAGAAGTTTAGCAATGTGATTGGTCAAAAGTTGGAGAGTTCTCTTTAAGACTACATAACCATGGAAAAAGAATGACATTAATGTTTACATGGCAACACTGTTTTTATGAGTGATCTTGTTTGTTTGACCATTTGGTGGGGTGCTCCCATATATCATCAACTCACAAAATGGTTACACGGACAAGACCAGTTAGACTATTGATTCTTTAGCCCCTAAGCGTCTAAAACGCCCAATATGGCAACTGAATCACTGAACTTTGCAACGGTGTCATTTTCTCATTTTACCTCGGTTTTCTGATTGCAATACATCATTTTAAAGCTCTTGTTCTATACTACAAGATCAAGAGCGTTCGATCGTGTGAAACTGAAGTCATTTTCACACAAACAGATGCTTTCCAGCAGGAGGTCCAATTTTCCTACACTACAGAAAAGGCATAGTGGACGCGTAGGGATTAATGTCATGTCATCTTGTTCCATGAGCTCCAAAAGGCTATCTCAGAGTTGCTAGGTTTTTGTGGCTACTGCTCAAGGTTGATTTATTTCCTGGAAAATAGTAGTGATGAGGGATGCTCGTGATGCAGAGAGGTGCCACGTTGATCTATGCCACCCACATTTTCGACGGTTTGGAAACGTGGGCCACCGACATAGCCTATGTGGAGGATGGGAAGTTGAAGAGGGCCCAGCCGATCAAGGAGCTCCCGGAATTGTTACCCCCAAGTCAAGCCAAGAACTTGATTCAAGTAGTGGAGCCTTGGCTGAGAACAGAGCGAGAAGAAAGGGAGAAACGAGGCCCAAGCAGTGAAGTGAAACTGGACAGAGTCACACGCCCTGCTGATGTGTCTCCCTTCACATCCAGTCGCCAAATGGCCTACTACAGGTGATGAAGAAAGTAGCCCTTTCTTTCTCTCTGTTAGCATCACTTTCTATAATTCTTTCTGCAGGCACAGAAAGCAGGCACCCTAAACCCTAAACCCTAATTCATGGCTGGACAATAGCTGCACAAGATAGTTTCATTGTTAAGAGGAGTTATGCAGAATGAATGAATTCTTTAGCAAAATGAAGAAGTTGTGGAAGGTGGTAATTCACAGATAGCCAAATGGGTCTGAGGTTGAGCCCATTGCTGGAACCACAGTTGTAGTTTCTAGATCAATTTTTTGTTTAATAACAGAAGGAAGTTTTTTATGTTCTTTACAAAATGCTTTGGGGGTGTCAAGAAAACCAGATCTGCCTTCTTGTCTATGAATTGCTCAGTTTCATTACTAGAGAAGTAACACGGAGGCTCTAAGTTGTTTTGACATACTTTGGTCTCGACTCTTAGTGTAAAGTTCTTAGGACCAATTTTCAGCTCTTCATCATTAGGATTGCTTGATTCTTGAGTTTCCTTGGTCCTGACTCCTAGTGTATAGTGGTCTTCATTACAAGGAGTTGTGGAAAGTGGGCAAATGGATCTGAGGTTGAGTCCGTTGCTGGAACCACAGTTGTTGTTGGAATTAAGTTACTCATGTGGTAATTAAGTTACTCATGAGGGAACTGATAGACCAAGGGTCTATGCCTAAGTTACTCATATGGTAATTAAGTTACTTATGAGGGAACTGATAGACCAAGAGTCTATGACTCCTAATTAGTTAGAACACCAAAGTAATAGTCTAGTTAGTCTGTACATATTCTAAGTATGTAGACAAACGGTACTAGGACTATAAGTGTGGCTTGGTGGGTGGAGGAGATAACATTGTCTATTGGACAAGATCTCACTTCTATGGTTGGGTGGCAAGTCATATAATAAACATTGTTTACCTTTTGTGCACATTATCTTTCTTAATTTAACAGTTGTAAGTTTCTAGATCAATTGTTGCCAAATAAGAGAAGGGCAATTTTTAGTTTATTTTACAAATTACTTTGGGGGTGTTAGATCCGCTTCTTCAGAATCAATTGCTCAATTTTTCGATTGAGGGTAAAGAAGGTGTTGAATTGAGTAACTGCATGTACTGATTGTCTGATTGAAATAAGGCAGCCACTGGACATTTCTATTGTTTGTAGATAATGCTTGTGAGTCACTGGGAACATGTCACTGACCATCACACATTGATAAAGAATCAGAACTTCACAAAACACAATTTCTCACAGTATCGGAAAAGAGAGATGGAACATTGAATCGTGGAAAGATGAATCTCTGTTGAGCTATGTCCACTGCTACATAAGATAGAGCTCCATTGCAATCTTCCGTAATGAAAAAATACTCCCACATACATCGAGCGGTGTGCAATACACTTGGCCAGCTGTAACAGAGATGTATCAACTCATTTTGAAATGCATGTACTGATCAGATTTCCCACTGAGGCACTAAAGGAACTATCTGCACTTCACTCAAATGTGCAAACTGCACTGTTGGTCTTCTAAAGCATCATAGTCAAAGGAACATCCTTTCTCTACACTCCGCCATGTTACAACTTTCACGATTTCCACCGTCATGTGCTGCTGTCATGAAAAGCTTGAAGAATCCAAAGAATTACTCCATATTCCATTCTGTCTACATGGAATGTGTCCCTTCCCAGCAGAGGTAGTAGAGAGATCCAAGTTTTTAACGAAATCCAAGTTGGATCTCGTCAAAAGCTGTACAGCATAGTCACTTTTCACTTTGCACGTTTCCATGTTAGATGGAAAAGATGACCCCAAAGATTAGTTGTTGATAGCGTTGAAGTTAAACCTGGATAACTGCTGAGGAATGGCAGAAATAACAGGACCGTATCTCTGCATCATTGTAATCAGAAAGTAAGAACATCAAACAAAGCATCATTATATTACATCATCAACTCACTGGTATCAAATCATTTCTAGTACTGTACTGAATGAGGTGCACTAGATGCTTTAGTGATTCTTAAATATTGCTTGATAACTAACCTGGACGTTGTCGTAAAGCTCAAACAAAGGAACTGCTAGAAGCTTTAGGTTTTTGGGAACAGCAAAATACTGTCTCTCAGATAGGCACACGACAAACAACTTCTTACATTCCTGCAATCCACAATGCAATTCTTCAGTAAAATCGACTCACCACATTACACAATAGGATCCTGCGACTACATTCAAAAACACAGCCATCATGAGAGATATGAAACTGAGAACCAAACCTTGGGTTTGGTTATGTGGGGAGGTTGATAAGGGTATAACAGCGTCTCAAAATTTGGGCGCCACCACATAGCAGCACATTCTCCTATCTGCATGACCCCATCCAAAACATCAGATAGAGAAGTACGTTACACTAAGGACGTCTCTCAAACATTCCGTAACTCGAAGCACTGAGCTTTTTCAGGGCAAAAGGTAGCTGATAATATGACTTTTAGAGACCTATTCCCGTATCCCAAATCTTGCAGAATTGCTACACATTGAGGTACAGAATGAACAACACTTAAAGTTGGAAACACTGTAGTTGTCATCTACGACAATTCATAAGATACTCCAGAGAAGTCCAAAAATTGTGTTCTTCTCAATTTTGGACTACAAACCTTCCTGTCTATCACCCCCAAATTTTCTCAGAAGCATTTGAAACCTGCATATATGAGCCATTGCTTAAAGTGACGTAAATAGCCCCTCGCTACCTCATCACTTTCTCATAAGTTAATTGAAAACTGTAAACTCATAAACTATTTTCAAAGATATAAACAAGAGAGAAATTATTACTTTACCTGCCACTCGGGTTGTATAGAAGAAGCTGTCGGAGCAAGCTTGCTGGTGAGCTTTCGTTTGAGCCCCTCGATTTCTACACAGATATGCTAACTCATAAGATATTGCATACTCTAGCTTCTGGCGTCAATGTAAATAACGGTACTATTTTAAACACAAAAGCAAGGCATTGTCGCCTACTAAAATAACATATCAACATGTGTACACATGAGAACCACTACACCGTTTATTGACTATGTCCCTTTGGACAGAGACTGCCCGACGATTTACATCAGAGTTCACTTCCTATTGAGGACCTTTTCACGCTGCCCACTTTAGGATGGTTCAAAATATACCTTTTCACACAACACTAGGTAAAAACATCTAAATTCATAAGCGATAATACAACACATACTAACTTACAGTATATAAAGAACATTAGGAAGAGCCTTGCAGTTACACCGCCCTTGTTCTATTTAGTGTCTCCACCTAATACAACAAGTTACTTCAGGCTGTAGCTTTTAATTGGAGACATAATCTTTTCCTAGTTAAGTTTGTAGAGCTAGTAAAAAAAATCCAGTAAAAGGTAAACTTATTTTAGGTTAAGACACTAAATAGAATAAACGGTATACTTACTAGCATTGTATTTCGCGATGGAGACAGATTCAGAAATCAATGCGATACTTGGCCAAATACTCTAGAAACTTAATGCATGCTTTTCAAGAGCGATCTACGCTTGAAGGACAGATTAGCATGAAAGGCTAGCATCTCACCGTTTTCCCCTGTCTTTAAGCGTCCCCCAGGAAGCTTGAAGAAAGTGTTGCCAATTTGCAACAACAAGACATGAGGATGGTTGTGTTCTTGAACCTACAACACCATAAAATAAAATAAAATAAAATGCCAGGTTAATACTGTCGACTATCACAAATTTACCAAAATTCCTAAACTTTTTCAATATCAAGAGACATTCCTTACCAGCAAAATCCCTTCAACGCTTGTCCGCATGCCTTCCTTCATGTAACTGCGTAGCACACAAACAATGCTTACATTCTCTATCAATATTCTTCCGAGTGCCACAAACTTGGGGTTTAGGGTTTTAAAAAACCAAAAAGAAAAAAAGAGGAAGGGCAGCGTACTTTTGCTTCATGCGCGCCAGACGATCAGCAACGGAGGTATCCTTCTCCATCTTGGCTTCCTTGCTGCCAAACGTATAGCTGGAGAGCGGGTACACATTGACCACCGGCCCAGACACCATGGTGGCTTGGAACACCTGAAAGAAAAAAAAATCTGAGAAAAATGGAAACCCTAGAAAAAGAAGAAGGAATGGAGTATAAGGCAGAGCCAGCCTACAGCAGCGATGGTGGAGGGGCAAGTGCAATGAGATTGCACGAGAGTGGCAGCACAACAAGCCCTTCCTTCGACTCACCACTCTTAACCCCTAGCCCCGTAAAAGTAAAAGTAACGGAACGAGTATACTCTACCAACAATATTCACATTAGTACCCATCCCGCCCAGACAAGCAAACTAGTACCGGAGCTGAAAAGAGTGAACACTAAAAAGCATTTGCCTTCCTACAACTACACCAATTAATTAAAAATCTGCGACTCAATGCTAAACATGTCCATGCCCTCACTAATTCATCTGCCAGTTGGTCGAGATTCAGCTTTGATCGTCTTACCGAGCGACGAAACAAACGACAGAGGAAGGAGGCCGCGACAGTTGCGAAGCCTTGCGAGACAAAAGCCTTGCCTTCTTGAGCAATGTACCGAGCATTCCACCCGTCTTTGTTTTACGAGCGACGTCGTGCAGGGCAGGCGAGGAGGAAGCAGAAGGTCGACTATGGGGTCGTCTGCGTTGGATGAATGATTATCATCCTTCGGCATCATCCAGTGTTTTCCGTCGATGGGAAACAGGAGAGCCCTATATCCGTGGTTTCGTTCGTTGCAGTTTTTTCGTCCAAAGGTCTTGTGACGTCGACGAATTGGGGGAGTCGCACTGACGTAGATGTACCCAAAACCGACAACTTAAGGTTTTAAGGGTATGTGTGGAGGCTGTAAAATAGAAGACAAAAAGTTTTTCAGAAGGAAAATAAGGATCATGAAGATTAGTGTAATTTTTGAAAAAAATTCCTAAAAATGAATTATGTGATTTTTAAAAGTCAAAAGTAGTTTTTAACCCAAAACCATTACATAGGTTGCATGTATATCAGTGACATGGAAATCATCAAATCTGTTGGTGAGCAGCCATTGGTGAATATCCATGTGACATTATTGAAACACATACAACAATTTAGTTTGTCATGGTAAATGGAAAAACCTACATAAGGGTTTTGGGTCCATATTTGGGGGAGAGGAAGCAGAACATAGGCGGTTGTTAGATGTCTCCGACTTAAGATTTTGTCTCTCGGTCAACAATTCCACATGCGTTTGTGTCAAAGCCCCAAGCCACTCTAACATGGGTTGTTGCTTTAGAACTTTCAAGCCTTGGGATATTATCAGAGTCCCAAACCACTCTGGCCACTCTACGTGTGTATATGGGAGCGGCGCATGTTCCTATGCATTAGAATAGCATTCTATTAAGGCAACAAGCATTTGACATGGTTCCAAGGGGCCATCAAGTTGGTGCTGCCCCTTTCATCGGTCTACCTTGCCCGGAAGCCTAAATTTTTTTAAAGATTCAATTGGGCTGCCTTCAAAGATGGCCTTGAAATTTAAGGGTTAAATAATTGTTTGTGTCACTCTCATCTTCTAAAAGGAACATCACACTCTCAGTGGAAGTTTACAATGAATGCTAGGACCCACCTTCAAATTCTCTTTGCCTCTCCAAATCACTGTCCTTTTTGAGGGACCAACATCTCCTCCAAACACTACTTTTTCTTCTACAATGAACAAGTTGTCATAATAAATGATATCTTGCTTTTTTTGCTTTTGCACACTAAGAGATTTGTGATTGGTTGAAAGTATATTTAGTGAGTTGCATTGGTGGGGTGAACAAGTAGACCACCCTTTAAGGGCCTCCTTCCATGTATCGGTGGGGGGTTCTGTAAAGTTGGAATCTACCGATGCACTACCGAAATGCTCAGTGAACCCATGAGTATGATTTCCATTCTTACCAAAATGAGTGGACCATCGGTAATTCTCGAGACCTCAGTTCTTGTCTTCTAGTGGTTTACACCTGCCCGATCCTCACATGGAATCCTGCCCTAAAGGTGACACGTACGAATTTGACCGTGATGGCCTAGTTGCCATAGCACCTGGCTCCCCCAACAAACTCTTCATTCAGTTTCTGTCTCTGTTGCACGGCAAGGAGATGATGCTCTGAGCCTGGTGTCGAATTCGAATTTCCACGTCAGATTCTTCGCGAGCCACGTCACCCACAACCAACCACAATCCAACACGTGGCACTTTCTAATACCAGAAAGTAGAGGGGACCCACCACCATGTTAAAAAGAGCGGGGCGGTTGCTTTACACCACGTGGTTGACTTTGAAGAGGGGGGAACCGATTTTTTTTGGGAAGGTGGATTCAAAGCTTTGACCTCCTTGTTGCTCAATTCTGAGTGTACTGTACTCCTGTCCTCCGATCTGTCCGGAAACCGGAACCTTCCCACGCGCCTTAGCTCCCCCTGCTTTCCCTCCGACACCTAAACAAACCTCAGATTCCATCCAGAAAGTTAGAGCCTCGCATCAAACTCCCCCACTTCGAATGTCAACCAACATCGATGCTTTTGGTGGTAGATCGATCAGTAATCTGAGCAGGTATTGTCGAAGTAAGTTAAGTCGATTCAGAACCTTGAGCTTATTAATCCCAATCCGCTTTGTTTCTGGTTAAGTTGCCGCTTTGGTACTTACTAGCTCGCCATTCATTTCAGTCACTAGGGTTTCTACTTTGTGTCTAGAATAGCGTTTTGGTGTAAGATTCCACGCAATAGCCGCCTTGAATCTGGAATTACTGTGAGACTCGTTAATACTTGACGTGATTCCGACGCAACTGAAATCTTAGAGGTTTTTTCCCGCCTGGCTGTTAAAGATTGGGTTCTGACTGGACAGGTCACTTTGTTACAGTTTGGAAATGGCGTCTGTTACAGTTCTCTCTAGCATTTTCTTGGTAATGCATTTGCTTTTGAGAGACCGAACGTGAATGAATCTCGAGTGCAGGTGGTCTCCGAAATCTAGACTTTTTGAGTGCTTGAAATAGCACCTTTTTGACGATTGTGCATTCTGATATTGACGAGGGTTTTAGGCTCCTGGGTTTACCGAAATTATCTCTGAATTCTAGTTTTGAGTGTTGAGCTAGGATGTTGATACAGTCCGGAATATTTGTTATTTGGAGCTCTCTTCAACATTGTTTGCTAAGAATGTCAGCTTTCTGACTAATTTTTGAGTGTTTTTTTTTTGAGCTGTGGCGAGTTTTTTACTTTGAATGCTGAACTAGAGAGAATGGAAACCTCACTGTGAAATTCAATTCCATGTGCAGGGTATGACAATTGGGAGGATCTGAAAAGGGGTTGCCATGGAATACTGTTAGCTTCAGAGCATGGATTAAGGGAAACTGGATTAGTAACATGGTGAGGGAGGGAGCCTGGGATTAGTGGCAATGGCAGGCTCGTTCAGGATGGATTAACTGTAATTTAGACATGATATGTGATAGTTTTGATTCTTCTGGTACAAAATGAAGCTGCAAGTGAACGTGTTGGAGGCTCGCGGTCTGGCAGCTCGGGATGACAATGGCTTGAGTGATCCTTTTGTGCGCTTGCAACTGGGCAGTACAAAGGCCAAATCCGCGACCGTGTACAAGGATTTGAACCCGTCGTGGAACGAGGAGTTTATCTTTAATGTGGATGGATCTGATGACGAGCTTCTTGTCGTGGTGTGGGATGAAGATCGCTTCTCCCGTGATTTCTTAGGACAGGTGAAAATCCCCATTAGTGATGTTTTGACCGCCGAGAAGCAGACCATCGGCAGACAATGGTACACTCTCCAGCGCAGTGAAAAATCCAAGTTCCCAGTCACTGGTGAGTACCAATTACATTTTCCACAATTATATGATCGTTTGAATTTGTCACTTTCAAACTATGACAGTTCCTTGGTGTTACAGAGATCATTAGCTTTCTTGCACTCTTGAAATGGTTGCGAAATGGAGCACTGTTGAATGGAAGAGATCGATGAGTTGCTATGTTATTTAATTTAAATGGAGATCCACAAGTGGCTCTTCTGTTAGAAGATATAGATTTTAGTTTTGAGAATCTTTTTGCCAAACCAATGGAAAACTGCCATTTTAATGAATATTTCGATAATCAGGTGCTGAACCATTTTAGTATGGGTTTTTATTTGCACTAGTGTGTGATGTTTTTTGATAGCCATTTTTTTTGTGTTTGTTTAAATTTCTACAGGCGAGATACTTCTCAGTCTCATTTTGTTTGGAAAGGATGTCTCCAGCGGCCCAAGGCTGCAGAGATGGATTGCAGAGGACCAAGTCGACCGGTCCACTTGGTCTGTGGACGATGGTGCATCCACAGTTTCGCCCACCAGTTCCATGGATATGAGTGACTATTCCACTGACATTCAAACGGATATCAATAACAACTCCGCTCCAAGCCTAAGGGTAAGCAAATTTATTACCCTTTTGCAAACTCGCCGTATTGACACCTCATGCCTAGACTCAGCTTTCTTAACCCCAAGCTACAAACAGAGAACTTCACAGTGATTTCTATTGTAACTTAAACATGTTGAGTGTGCTTTCTTCTTTTTATTGGTGTACACATTTTGTTACTGCATTATTGGTGTACACATTAACCTCTAAAGGACGAAGGATGCATGGTTTTAAAACGAAAAATTCAATTGTGAAAAAGTACAATCTAGATGGGACCATATTTTATATCATCAGAATTAGTAAAGAACATTCCATGTGTTGGTCAAAATTCGAACTTCACATAGAACTGAAAAAAACATAAGGTTCGATTTGGGCTTATTTCAACTTGTTACTGTAGCCATATGGGTTAAACAAGTAGGTGAGGTTAGATCTAAATGGGGTTGCACTCCATTGTATTGGTTTTATGAAGGAGAGAATTAACATTCATGTGTCGTATTGATTTTGATGCCTGCAGGCAACTTGGCCTGGGCCTGGGACTGTATCTCATGAGGACGACTTTGCAAAAGAGCCGAATAGTAATAAGGCTCCCAAGACTTTTGCAGAGAGGTTCACTGCTGCGTTCAACAAGAAGGGTACTAAAGATGGCGCTTCCAAGCATGGTGGATCTGAAGGCTCTTTTACGTCAACTCCCAAATGCAGCGACAGGTAAGTCTTTGTCGCACAATTAATTCAAAAATAGGAGCCCTTTGACTCTTCCGCTATCTACTACAACATTATCTGCACTTTCTTTTGTTCAAATTTCTGGTCAAGCGACACATCATGGAATATTCTTCATCGATTCCAGTGATACAAAAATCTGGTCCCATCGAATCCTTGGTATTTAAATCATGGAAATGGCCACGTGGAAGCATGAGAGGCTGCATGGGATAACAATTGATAACATTGTTTTGATAAGACTTTAAAATTGATTTTTGTTTTTGTTTTGGGCAGTGGCTCGACGGGTTTGATGAGTCCGGACAGATCATTTCCAGAAGCTGGTGAGGATTGCAGTACTGACACGGAGGAGACGGACACTTTGGTAACAACGTTTTTCGACGACGATGGCAAGAGCATGGAGGCTTCTGTGAATGATTTTCCTTCGCCGTTGGCCGGTGGAGTGGTGTTGGATCAAGTGTATGCTGTGAGTGCCAAGTGTCTGAGTGCGTTGCTTCTCAAGCCGGACTCGCCGTTCGTGCACGAGCTTTTGAATGTTCAGAAGACGACGGAATTCTCCGCTGAGCCGTGGCGGAATGGGAAGAATGATAACATTCAGCGTGTTGTTACGTACATGAAAGCTGCTACCAAAATGATCAAGTCCGTCAAAGCCACTGAAAATCAAACGTGTCGGAGGGCGGATGACCGGGGGTTTGTTGTTGATGTTTCTTGTGCTACTCCTGATGTTCCCATGGGAAGCAACTTTCTCGTGGAGCTTCAGGTAATTCTTAACCAAAGATTCATGGGTTTTAAAATGACAAATTTAATTGATCAAAATATAATTCACATGAAACTAGAATGAGTTCAAGAAGAACTTCACATGTGTGGGTTAAAATTTGAACAAAAGGATGTCCACATAGGGCCTACCCAAAAGCGCTGAAAAATAAACATGAGACCCAATTTGGGCTTCTTGATCCTTTTTAGGGTTAAGTACAACTTCAAGTTTGTTAAAAGTGCACGTGATTTTGAAAACTACATATGCACAGAAATGATCAAAAGAGATATTGGAAAAAGGAGTGGATGGATGGAGTGAAGGTCTAATTACCATGTTAGTAGCACTGATGGATGGAGTGAAGGTGGAATCATGAGGAAGATAATAGGAAAGATTTTTAGACTGTCTGATATTGTTTAATAGTTCCTGAAAGAGTCCAAATTTAATACCGTTGTTTTAGTACCATCGAAAAAAACATGACAATGCTCATTTAAAAAAACACAAAATTGTCTTAGTTTTGCATATTGGCGGGACAAGATCTACCCTCAAAAGAGAGAACTTGTAGATTACAAGTTTCGTGGAGGCTCAATTTTCTGCACTCGACAATGATGAAGGGGATGATTGAGAATGGTGCTCGCGCCGGCATTAAGGAGACCTATGAAATTTTCAAAGAGGTTGGTGCACCACACTTTGCTTGATCTTTCTTTAGCTTGCTAATTATGGAATGGTTTTCTCCACAATAGAAGAAAACCAATCAAATGATTTCATGCTAAATCTAATATAAATTGCGTCGAAACTAATACAATGGCAACACAAATTTAACACAAAACCATTGCAGACAATGGTTGGTTTGCTTCTGGTGCCAGATCTTACCTACAATCTTGACCTTTGTGTAAAGTCTCAATGTGGTTGTCATTTTCATATCCTTTTTTTTGTTGTTTGTTTTTTCACGGATGCAATGTATGAATGACGTTGAACATTATTGGTATTGTTTGCATTTATGAGTGTTGCTTAGATCATTCTCTATTGTTCATACTCCCTCTGTCGGGAAAGAATTGTACTAGTTTTTGGCATTTTTTTTCTGCAATATTTGTCCTATGTTTTATGCTTCAAATGTGAGCGGATAATGAGAGTGGCACAATAACTACATGACTGACCATTTTGGGTTCAGGACATGTTTTTAAGCCGCACTTTGATTTTGGTAAAATTGCTCGTGAACTTCGTGTCAAAATTGCGCGTGCGTGCAGGTCTTATCGAAGTACGCGAAGCCTATTTGTGGGGATTCTCAAGGGAAGGAGTTATTAGTGCGGGCCGCGAAGCAGGAAGAAGTGCCGCTGAGTGACTGGGAGTTGGTGAGAGGCTACTTCGGGAAGTGGCATGTGCTGCTGGCCGTGTTGTCGTTGACCATCGTGCTCTTGCACATTTGCTTTGCACCTCCGACGCTGCGAGCCACGCTCATACGCTGGGGCTTCGACCTCCCGGACTCGATCTCCGAGCTCCTCTTCTCCGCCATTGTGGTTTTGCAAGTGGAGAAGGTGGTGAAAATGGTGCAACAGTTCCTCCAAGCACGATACTGGCAGTGTAAGTTCACAACGAATCTCGTACAATTTACACCGTTTTTGCAGACTGACACCGTTCATTCTAGTAGAAATCTTGTCAAATGTGACCTGTGTGACTTGTCTATAGTGACTCAGAATCACAATTTCAGTCTCAACGTAATTTAGTCATTAACGACAAGTCACATTTGACAGGATTTCTACTAGTGTCAGTGTACAATACATTATTTCATAGTCTTGTGAAACCCTAAAAATGTTGATGAACACCGTTGACTCAACTTTGGATCTTGTGTTGCCCACTTGTTGTTTGAATGACTATTCACTCCAAAGCTGATCTTCAAGTATACACTTCAGTAAAAAGAATTCATTTACGTTATGACACACTATTTTGGTTCTTCGTTAAAAGCGAATAAATGGTACCTGAGTTGACAGTTGCCTCAAGAGAACTTAACCTTAGAGTAAGTATTGAACTAAAGATATTTATTAGGTTCGGCACAAGAACTCGGTGTGTGCACAGTTTGCGTTATACAATAGATTCTAAATATGATCTATTCTAAAGAATCTAGGTGTGTTACAATTGGCAAGGTTTATAATGTTACAGAAGGACTACGTTTTGAAATACCTCTTCTAGGGTTTAGCCAATTTAAGGAAATCATTTTTTGGAGGAGGAAATTATTAAATTCCATTATTGATCAGCTTGTGTGTTTTCTTTGCATGATTGGCAGCTGGAGATCATGGGGTGAAGGCTCAAGGTGCTGGATGGCTGATGACTGTGACGTTGATAGATGGAGAAAATTTGAGTCCTACTGAAGAATCCAGTTATGCCAACCCATATGTGGTGTTTACTTGCAGTGGCAAGAGACGCACCAGTTCTGTGAAATTACGAACCCTCAAACCACGTTGGCGTGGTACGTTACTTTATTATTATTCCTCTCTTCATTAAATCACAAGAAAAAACAAAAAACACAAAACATAACTACTTGTTCCACGGTGCAAATGTCTCGTCGTGGGTAAATGTCCCAGGTACCTACCAGCTAGTTCAATTTTCTTTGCCAGTATTTGCAACATTAACCCCTACAAGCTCAAATTCGGTTCATGTTTCTTTTAGTACTTGTGAGTAGGTCTTATGTAAACTTCCTTTTGTGCATATGCATATATATGCATATATATATATATATATATATATATATATATATATATATATATATATATATATATATATATATATATATATATATATAAGTTTATTGATGCAATATTCTTCCGGAAATAACTACAGTCCTATTTTTTGGTGTGTTTTAGCTTAACCCCTAAATGCCTAGAGCCCTCTCTAAATTTGGCAGTTTTGCAAAGATGCATTATAAAATGCAACCTAGAGGGATATTTTGAACTTGATATATGAATAAAGTTGTACATTATGAATTTTAGATTCTATCCATACAGTTAGATCTATGATTGCTATTACCAATATTTTTTTATAAAATTTGAAACGTGATATTCAAAATTATTTTATAATTCAATTACGAATAAGATATTGACAATCTATAGATGAATTTTTTGTGATTGGTTGAAATGTAATACTCTAAGTGTAGTGATTTTTGGAGATTTTTTGGTTGATTAATTTTATGAGTTGACTTTTTTTAGAGCACTTTTCCACTGAAATCTTCAAAATTTTGGGTGAATCACTACAACATGAAATGAGGCATAAAAAATTCACAAATCATCCCCTTTCTAATCGGATCACATATGCTTGAAGCTAACTTCCCATAGAATCTACTGTAAAAATTCCACACTGCAAAAAGTGCATGACGGATGAGAAATTTTGGATGAAATGTGTACATCGTCCAAAAAATGGACGCTTAGGCAGTTAGGGGTTAAAGCTTAAGCCATCTCATGACTTAAAAAATGGTCTATCTTTAATAGTAGTATGTAGTTCTTGTTTCACCCTCATTGTCCGTCCCGTTTGAAGTGGACAGGGTTCATGTTTGAAATATAAAACATAGGACAAATTATATTGCCAAAAACTAGGACAATTATATCTGGACAGAGGGAGTATAAAAAGTTGGAGTCATATTTTTCACAATCCTTGGTTGACCACAATAGGACATAATTTGCACCGTGTTCCAAGTCAATGTCCCTGTTTTCTCCTGTGTTGACTTTTGGGGTCGTACTTAAACTTTTTATTGTTATTATTATTATTAAAATTTTAATAATAAATTTTTATTTAAAAAGCTCACCATATGTATGGGTTGCAACGATGGCAGAAATCTTTGAGTTTGATGCAACAGAGGATCCTCCGTCAACAATGGATGTAGAAGTGTTCGACTACGATGGTCCATTTTCGGACGCGGAGTCTCTGGGTCATGCAGAGATCAATTTCTTGAAGCACAGTCCGGATGATTTGGCCGATTATTGGCTGGACTTGGCTGGGAAAAATGCAAGAACTCATGGCTCCAGGTTGCACCTTCGAGTTTTCTTGACAAATACCAAACAGTCTGATGCTCTGCCTGTCTTCCTTGAGCGTGTGGAGAAGGAGGTCGGCACCAAGGTAATTTCTAGAAGTCCTTTCTTAAATTACTGTTCCATTTTTAGTTTTATTATTCTTACTATTTTTTAATCAAAGTTACATGGAATGTTCTTCACTGATTCTGGTGATATATAATTTGGCTCCATCTGAATTATGTTTTTCACATTGAATTGGTCATTCAAAAGCTTGAGGACTTCTTTGGTCCTTTAGGGGTCAAAACATGCTATGTTCTTCACTGATATGTAAATTGGTTAGACTATCTGATTTTTACTTAAATTCACAATATGATCAATTGAATTGGTCATGTAAAAACCCTGAATCCTTGATTAAGTTCTAGTAGTTAATGTTTGTACATACAGTTGCAGGATATCCTGAAAATGTTGGCAGTTTTTAATGTTATTATTTGTTGTTCTTCTAGACTGATAAGATTTACAACAGCATTGAAAACAGCAAGTTTTTGATTTTAAATCGGTGCTGCATGTTGTTGTGCAGGTGGTGAAGCAGTCTGCTCAGAAGAATGGATCGTTTCAGAAGTTGTTTGCACTTCCAGCTGAAGAGTTCCTCATCAATGACTTTGCATGCGCCATTAAGAAAAAAATCCTTATCCAGGTTCGTCACTTGTGTGCACGTCCACTTTGTTCACAAAATAAATAAATAGACTAATTGGTCTTGGTCCATTTAACCATTTTGTTCAGAGCTGATGATATTTTGAGCACTTCAAAAAAATTGTGAAACAGACAATGCATGTAACTACAAAAAGTGTCACTATGAAAACATCCTGGATGTCATTCTATTGTGCTTCAAGAATCACCGTGGCTTAACAAACAAAGAAAATTCTCCTACTTTTGATCTATCAATTAATTTGCTAACTTCTTTTCAAATACAATTGTTCGTCCGGATAAACATAAACCAACGCTTAATACAAGACATTGTTTTACTGTCGGGGAAATATTCATGTTGTTCAAATATGTTACAATATCTCCAAAAGCTGAAGATATGAAGATTCTCAACTCACAGTAATTGCACGAAAAAGTGTAGTTGAAGAAGAAAAGAGTTTCTAATGGTATCATGTGTTTTTAATTTATTTTTTTGGGGGTGGGGGCGGGATTTTCTTTATTATTATTGCAGGGACGTCTATTTCTGTCACCGAGGATGTTGGGCTTTTACTCAAACCTGTTTGGCATGAAAACCAAGTTCCAGTTCATATGGGAAGACATCGATGAGATTGTCGAGACAGCTGTGAGCATCAACCCCTGTATAGTCATCTTTCTACGGAAGGGGCGAGGTCAAGATGCTCGCAATGGAATGCGAGGCGTTGACCCAAATGGCCGTGTGAAGTTTTACTTTTGTTCCTTTGTCAAGCCCATGACCGCGTTCAGGTACACATTCATCAGTGATTGTTTGTTTTTTTTCATTTTTTCTAGCCCTAGAGGTGCATTTGCTATTTGAAAATTGAAAATTGATAGCAAATTTTGGCTATCGTATACTCAGCATCAAATGTGCCCAAATTTTCTGAGGTAAATAGCACGTCACAATTTCACATTGCCATTTGGCGACATATCTCTCAAGAAAAGGCTGGTACACATATGAGCTCATTTGTCAACCCTTCTTTTTAACCCCTAAAGGACCGCGAAGCTCAAATTAGATCTCAGGATTTTTAGAACTTTTGAGTAGGACTTCCTTCTGTTCCAATTTCTTTGTTTTTTGACCAACTTATGCAATGTTCTTTACTGATTCCAATGATATAAAATTTGGTGGTATCTGAAATATGTTTATTACAATATGATCAATTGAATTTTTGAATTTAAAACCGTGAAGATTTCCTTGGTCTTCCTTTAGGGGTTAATTAGCTGACGTGTTCTAAACAACAATGTGACGATTTTTCGTTGACCAGAACGATCACGGCGTTATGGAATAACAGGAAGCTGAGCCCCGAGCAACAACTGGAGCTCGTGGCCAACGTTGAAGACAAGCTAGACAGACAAGCAGACGACTCAGATTCCTTTACAGGAATGGAAGAAGCCAAAATGTCTCATGTTTGCTCCTTTGACATTCCGCTCACGGTGCGTGCAACATCCATTGCTTTCACATAATCATCACTGAATAATTAGCTTTCACATCATTTTTTTGTGTAAGAGTTTACGGTTTTGTACTCTTTTGAATGTGGTCCTCACTTCACTTCAAAATAGAAATGAAGAATGTATGGCATTTCCTCATGGATCCTGCAATTCATTGCATTCCCTCATGAGTTAGAAAAGAGGATTCCCTTGGGATGCTCTTTGGAAAAGGGTACTCCCTCTCTAGACTGCTCTAGTATGCCATGTAGGACATTGTGTTTCCCGATAATTTTCTCCTAGGAAAGGGAGTCTACCCCCATGGATGTAATATTGAATCTTGAAGGTTGTAAGATGAGTGGGCCAACAACTGATGCCGACCATAAACTGACTTCTATAATTACTTCATGAATGGCACTCCACTATGCCAAAAACCAACAATCACTAAAATAGTTTAGTGATTGTTGACTTCGAAGCATTACTTGGAGGCACCTCATTGGTAGGAACTATGTTTATTCAAGGTTATTTTATGATCCTTCAAGGCATATTCACTGTCGATTTCAACTCAAGTCTACTGTCATAAATAGACAACTTAGACCTCGGACTTGAAAATTCACAACTTATCCAATATAACTTCAAAATTTATGATTTAACTTGGGGTAGATTTAGAATCCATTCTAATTATCACATTGCACCTCAGATTACTGTAAATAGGCGCAGTGCTTAAAGTGTTGGTTTATGGCCCACTCACCTTATACATGGAATGGAATTAATGTTTTTTGACGATAGACTTAATGGTTTACGGTTTTTTCAAGGTTTTTGGTTTTTGGTTTTGGTTTTTGGTTTTGCAGACGGATTGTGTGATGGCATTGTTTGAGGAAGGGGCATTGGAGAAGGTGGTGGCGGAGAAAATGGGGTACATAAATTACACCAGTGCAGTGTGGGAGCGTCTGGACAGCCAACCCGGCGTGCAACGCAGACAGATCAGCTATCAACTCAACAGGCAGATCAGTCAATTTGGAAGCAAAGTGTCTTGCATTCAGCAAAGGACCAGCTTAGACTTGGCCAAGTCTTGTGTTCTCGACGAAGTCCTTACCCTTCATGATGTTCCTTTCGGTGACCACTTTCAGGTAATTCTTCAGTCCCCATTTTCAAGACCATTCCAATGCACTCAAAAATTTATTATTTGGACACCATATGAATAAGTACCAGAGTGAATTCCAACATGCTAAAAGAAACTGCATTATATGGAACCGTACGAAGAAGTTATCAACATTTGAAGTTGTGTACAGGCTTTGACTCTTTAGGTACAAAACACTATCGTAATCATTAGTTAAACATGTACGTGATTTTTGAAAAGTATAAATTTTGATGAAGTGATTTTTGCACCGAAGATAGTGTGGATAGTAGTTTATGTTTTTAGCTTTAATCGTGACCATGTTAGAAGCACAATGCATGGAATAGTAAAGTGGTATAAGGTAGAATTAAGTGGCTTTAAGTGTGCACTTTTAACAAACTAGGAAACTTCAAAACCATATATGGTAGACATGCCAATGACCATACAGTTCCAATGACCGCACAGTTCTAATCATAGTACACATGCCAATGACTGCACACTTTCACCACTCAACTCCAATAGAAATGTAAGGTATTGTCCAATCACCGTATGTCGTGTGGTGAAGGGTTCCATTAAAATCATACCCAATGTGTTTGATGTGCAATAAAAGCTATTGTACAAAACATTTTTGAGTGTGATTTTTCAAGGTGAATTCCAACTTGACAAACCACAATCTTTCAAAATTTTAGACAGTGTAAGTTTCTACATTCTCGTGGGGAAGGATTTGAGTATTGCCTGTGCGGTCATTGGCATGTCTACTATAACTTTTGCATATTTTGTCTAGTTCTTAAGGTAGAGGTACCTAAAACCACCACGAACCTAAAACCACCAACTTCTACACCCTTCCTTCATTTTAGAGAGGAAATGTAAGTTGTCGGTACATGACTTAACTTTTGAGCAATTGATGCATAAGTCATGTAATGAAAGCCTACATTTCCTTCCTGAAATGAAAGAGGGGTGTAGAAGTTGGTGGTTTTAGGTGTCGTGGTGGTTTAACCCCTAAAGGACCATAAGGCCTCCAGGGGGCTTCATGTTTTTTTTAGCAGTTTTGAGTAGGTTTTATGTAGACCTCATTTTGATCAAATTTGTTTGTTTTTTGACCAAAACATGCAATGTTCTTCACTGATTCTGGAGATATAAAATTTGGTCAAAGCCGAATTATATTTTTCACAATATGATCATTTAAATTTGTCATTTTAAAACCATGAATCCTTGGTCCTTTAGGGGTTAAGGTACCTCTACCTTATGTATCTTAGCATTCTAGAAACCTTAGAGAGAGTATTCGAACATGGAACTAATAAGGAAAGCAATTTGGTGTATGAATAATTTTTGGGTAGTACTCTTTTCATTATGTTTTTTTTTGTTTTTCTAATTGGAGCCTCTCTTTCTGAATGCTCGGCAGGTGCAAGTGAGGCGAGACATTGAAACAATATCTACCAATCCACCAAAAAGCTCAGTGAAAGCATCGGTGGGAGTGGCATGGCATAAGAACACGGAGTTTCGGAAGAAGATCACCAAAAATGTACACGACCACATGGCCAAGGAGATTCGGGAGGTGATGAATGTTAGTGTCCGAGAAGTGAAGGCTCTTGTCAAAGACAAGAGATTAGTCAATGGGTCCTAAACCTTTGTTCATAAGGTGTCAATAGGATAGTGTAGAATAGAGTCCATTAGACTTCGAAAGTTCATTGTCTCGTGGACTTTGGTGTGGGATCTTGAACAAATGGACTCTTGATTAATTTATGTTGACCCCAGAAAAGAAAGAAAGAGACTGGAATTTTTCTTCCATAACATTCAGTAGCCTTCATGCCCACTGCCTTTCCTTCATGCACTTTGAGCCTCCACTTGTTCACTTAGCTACTGATGAAATACTGTTGGGTGTGGAATATTCTACACCATCTACTGTAGAGCCAAGGCAGAGTCAGTGCATGCTACTGAATGTTATGTCTGGGGCATGGCTTCGGTGATTAAATGAAGCCAAAAGTGGCTTAGATTTATTTATGAGAGTGAATGGTATTTAGTGCTACCAATCTCAGTGTATGATTCAAGACAATGCAATATATTAGTTGCCTGTGAAGAAAGCTCACCCAGACCTCTTGCGAGGCTGTGTATGTGTTCCTCTTTTTAATCCCCGGATTTCCGGTTTTCAGCTCACCTAGACCTCTTTAATGTCACAGTCTAGGTGTCTTGATTATCAATGGAGTTTTGTAATATTGTGACAATTAATAGTGTTTGCATGTACCGTACCTACCCACAAGTTCATATTCATTCAACTTTTTAGAGAATTGTCTATAAAGATTACAAAATTATAAGCTTTGAGCCTTATTTGGACAAGTTGTTGTGCACAAGGTGAACCGCACATACAATTGAGTTTTGATTTGAAATCTAGTTTTATTTGAAATTCAAACCATCATTTTTTACCCTTAATTCAAACAACTATGAATACACATTTTGTTACTTATGATTTATAAAACTTTCAATGGAAAGAATGCAAATCCTTTGTAGAATCATGTGAAAAAAAATCATGAGTTTTGGGATCATATTTACTAAAATATCAAGGTTTGAAGTTTGAAGTTTAGAAATGTTCAATTTGAATATAAATTTTGTATTTTTTTAATATTTGATCCAAAAATTGTCCAAAGACATAATTTTTCACACTTTAAATGCTTTAATATATTTCAACTAGTGGGACCCGTGCCGTTTATAAGCAATGATCTCAGAACCACTTTATGACATTTAGAAAATTATGCGACCTCCCACATAAATGGTATCTACTTTTGCTATCCAGTGCATACAATACTCATGATATCCGGCAATACCCTCGATATATTAAGGTGATACAATGATGATATCCGCAGATATCACCTCATGTAGTTGCTACATATTTACATCATGATGAGCATTCTCGCTACATTTCAGAAAAAAAATCATTTTCTTTTACTAAAAACACTACAATTTCTACAATTGTAGAAATTTTAGGCCATCTACAATTTTTAGGCCACCTACAATTTCTTTTACTAAAAACACTCAGATAGCTTTCTACAGAGATATCGCTACCAAATAAGCAATGATCTCAGAACCACTTTATGACATTTAGAAAATTATGCGACCTCCCACATAAATGGTATCTACTTTTGCTATCCAGTGCATACAATACTTATGATATCCAGCAATACCCTCGATATATTAAGGTGATACAATGATGATATCCGCAGATATCACCTCATGTAGTTGCTACATATTTATATCATGATGAGCATTCTCGCTACATTTCAGAAAAAATCATTTTCTTTCTTTGTATGTTTAGCAGTCCTATTTTGCTAGTAGAAATCCACCTAATTTTAGCCAGTTTTGAGGTCACTGCATAGAAGTTACTCCCTCTGTCTCATAAGAAGGTTTTCTTTTCTTTTTTCAGGTCACAAATGAAAGGAACCAGTACAACAAGTCAGGCAAAAAAACCTTCTCACCAGAAACATAGAAACCCTACAATACAGAAAGAGAATCCGGACCATAGCCTCAAAATCAAGGAAACCTAATTGGGGTCGTTGAATGTGAACATTCTGGCGATCAATATTTACTCTAGAGTTGGAGCAAAACACGAAAGTTTAGAAGTTGATAACTACACGTACCTTCTTATGAAAAACGGGCTTAATCTGACCTCCGTAACCCGACTGCTTCCTATCATAACGTCTCTGTCCTGCCAAATTCACAATTTCACTACTTTATTACATTGCCAGAAACACTTCATCTACAGGTCAGAAAGTGAGAAACCTAAATCTGGAGAAATTGACTATCTCAGAGATGGACTTACTTGTATAATAGATATAATAGATTCAAAACTAATCTTCCATTGATTGCATAGTACAACGAGAAGGAGAATAGATCACCACCTGTAATGAATAATACTCCAAGAATGTCATATCCACTTACGTTCAGTACGAATGGCGCAATTTTGCACTTCATTTAGGCCAAAATAACCTAAAACCAAATCACTAAGGTTTGAAAGGTGAAAAATTATAGCCAAAATGAGCAATAGCAGCAAAATGCTTGTCCACTCAATCTCACCTCGCTTGAGACCAAGGCCGAAACAGCCTAAAATGAAACCCTAAAGAAACCGACACAGATTACAAAATCAGTATAAAAATGGAGAAGATACATTAGGTTTTTTGCAATGTGAGAAATTACAGCAACAGAGAGCTAACGCAGAAAAATACTCGTCTGTGAGTAGAAGCCTCATTTTTCGCTCACGGCGGATGAATTCACGAGCAACATGATCTCACCTTAAACCAAGACCAGAACAAGCTAAATCGAAACCCTAAATGAACCAAAAAATTCAGCCACTTCGAATTGTTAGGGTTTCGCAATGTATGAAATTCCGAAAACAGAGCTTCAATTGCAACGGCGACGAACAACAATTACCTGGATTTCGCTACGTCCGCAAGCTCTCCTGTTCCAAGAATTTTTGCACGCGTTCCATCATAGCTGCGGCAACTGCATTTTTGGAGCTCCTGGTGGTGCTCGAATTTCGCCAATTCGTCGATCAAGTGGCTCAGCAAGAAAGAAGGAGGATGACAACAGGTCGCTTTGTCTCCTCGCCGGATTCTAGCGCGGAACGGTCGAGTGAGACAAAGTGTCCTGCATTGTATAATAGATTCCATTTTTGTTTTTCATCAAACCTTTTATAACGAATCTTTGAAAGCAATGTTAAATCAGGACGTTAACCCCTAAACGTCACAACGTTCAGTTTCTGGGCAACTAACAGATTCAAATTCACCCCACGTCCTCATCAATGCTTGGATGAAAGCCATCCATTTTTTTGGAGATACCTCACCAAGTTGTTGTCCTATCTAATGGTTGGATTTAGTCATACTTGAGTACAATTTTTTCTAAAATTACAAATGTAGAAGTATGTCAAATCATTGACCAAGCCAAAATTGCATTGACTGTAGTTCAAAACTGGCCTCCTAAAATGAGGTCATAGATTTAAAGAACACAAAAATTTCAAAGAATCACGATGTTTAATCCCTAAACGTCCTCACCCCCCTCCAAATTTGGCAGTTTTGCAAAGATGCATTATAAAATGCAACTAAAAGGGATATTTTGAACTTGTTGTATGAATAAAAGTTGTACATTATGAATTTTAGATTCTATCCATATGGTTAGATCTACAATTGCTATCATGTTGTAGTCACACATGCATGAAGCTAACTTCCCATAAAATCTACCATAAAAATTTCACACTGCAAAAAGATCACCATAGATGATAAAACGGCAAATGATTCTGTACACCAAGCGTTTTCTGCTTGGTTGGGCAGTTAGGGATTAAGAGTATCTCGTTTCAAACTCATTCCAACAAATTTTACTCAAAAAATATTAATTTTTTTGTTTGTAATGGAATTTAGAAGGAATTTTTTAAATTTTAACTTTCAAATTTGATAATTAAATATTGGTGATAGTATTAGTGAATCGAACCGTACAGATGGAATCTAAAATTCAAAATCTACAACTTTCAGTTGTTTATCAATTCCAAAATATTCTTCTAAATAGTAGTTTATGATGATTTTTCTCAATTTGTCAATTCCAGGAAACCCTGGTACGTTTAGGGGTTAAAGGGTTAAGGGATAAGTTATATATCCTAGTGGCACATAGATACATCCTGAAATCTACACAAACAGACACATCCCAAAATCTACATATCCCGACATATCCTAAAATCTACACAAAACAGTAGATGGCCTTTGTCACTCACTCGCAAGTCGTCCCCTGGTTCTGTTGCAGCAGCACCAGCAGTTGCGACGGAGGTCTGGATTTCTGCCCGTCTTGTTCCTCCAGCACAGCCCCGCCTCGGTGCGTCCCTCACAACGCTGTCACTCTTTTCTTTCTCTTTCCAACGAGCCTCTTCTCTCCCAAAACGGTTTCGTCTGCATTCAGATAACCGCGGATGTTTGCTGTCCTGTCTGACATCATTTTGGTTAATTTTTGGCAATCACTTTCTGAGTGATTCAATTGATTGTGGAAAGAATTTCAAGTAATTTTCGCAATGCAATTCTCTCAATTCCGTGTCCGCCTTTTTTTCTTTTTTTTCCTTCATGCTCTTTCTTTCTAGCTCCATCCTGAAGCAGCAGCAATTTTTTTCTGTTTGAAGGTTTTGATACCCCCAGGCACAATGGCGTCTGTCAGAGGAGCTGCTCTGTTTACACTGGGAGCCATGCCCTTGCCATGTCCGCAGAGGTTGTCTCGATGCTCCTCTGTTCGTCTTGCAGACCGCTGCTCTCTCCTCTGGACTGGAGCTAAACCTAATTTGGCGACAAAGCCAGTGTCAAAGGATTGGAGACACAGCGTTGCGCACTCAACGGCCGCCCTAGATACTTCTGTTCACGAGGTACTCGGTTTATAATTCTCTAGAGGAGGATACTCAGTGTAATTTTCCCTCATGATTTGGATTTCATGTACAAGACAAGCAACTTTCTAGAGTAAATCTTGAGTGTGAAATCTCAATAACTGTGTATAGAATGGGCTGAAGGGTAACTGCATTGGTTGAAAGCAGTGATTTCTTTGTTGCTAATTTTAGCCAAATTGCTACAGAAAATTTGGCTAAACTTTGATCCAAAAGATTTTTGAAGAAAAAGAAGGAAATATAGCCAGATTTTTTACATGGAATCAAGATGTGTAGCCTCTTTAAACCTAGGTATCACCCATGTATTGCCTAAGTAGCACCTAGGTAGCACATGTGTATTACCCTGATATTACCTGTATATTAATATGAAAAGTGCATCCAAGGAGCCTGGATTGCTCTTCAAGCCATGGAAAAGTAGCAAAAATGCTAAACTGTCTCCTGACAAAAGTAAACCACTGGTTGAAAGAGCCTCAATTGCTTCCTGTATTTATGTGACTCAAATCTGGATCCTGGTTGTTGAAAATAGTAAATGCTGAGTTGCACAAGTGGCGAAGGATGTACGTTTTCCGCAACCAGGTTCCAGATTTCAGTTACCTAACATAATCGCAATGAGGATACTACTTATCTCACATCCAAGCTTCAAATTTGAATTACCTAGGATAGTGAGGATGATACAATTAATCTTGGATGATCCGATTAAACTTTAGAAACTGAGTGACAAAATAGAAACTAGAAAGGGGCGAGTGGTTATGGACTAGATAACCTTTGAGATGTTTATTGGTCTTAATGTCAAATCCTTTTATGGAAACTTGGACGTCCAGATGTGTACTGTCAAGGCTCACATTGAGCAGAAGGGTTATGAGCTGGTGTCGCATCAAATTACATGCCATGTACATTTTAGAGTTGATAACCGCTCTAAAATTTACATGGTAAGTCATTTGACGCCATACTAGTACAACGGTGGTTATGAGTTCTACTAGCAAACAAGAAAGTGATCTGAAACTTGGACTTATGGTGTATAACCCAGCTCCTCTTCTGCAATGGCTGCCTGCCACCTGTAGATTACAAGGCCTCGTTGAGATTGTGATGAATTTTGTCACAGGTGGTACAGTTAATCTTTTCAAGCTGGCATGTCGATAGCTTATTTAGTTTTCACATTTTGCTTATGTTTTCAACCTTTGTAATTGATACAGTGCTTTGCATTTGGTTAATTTAGCCTTTACATGGGCAGTTTCTTGATGATGGTGCAGATCTGGAAGTGCGTGTGCAAATTCCGGATGGCATGGCGGGAGAGGATAATGCCACTGTGAGTGCCCGTCACGTGCAAGTGGACTCTCAGGATGATGCCCTGTTCATAGCTGTTCGGACTGCAAAAGGACCCCGTATGATTCATTCTACAACTCGCCTCTATGGCCGTGTGAAGTCATCCGAAACTGTCTGGTAAGCCATTTTGAAAGAATGACCGTGATTGCTTGTAACTCTTGGGCACAGAATGTAGATCTTGTACTCGTTGAGAATGTGTTGATTGGGAATCATAACCCTCTCATGTTGCTCTTATTACCACATAGGAGGGTCCAGAGTCACAATCCCCACCCTGTCCAAGATCTTAGTCCTCATTTAGTCTGGAGGAGAGGGTTATTTCTTGACCAGTTATCTAGTACATAATTAATTTAGGGCACGGTTTCTTGAGGAGGCGTATTTCATCTTGAGTTGGATCGACCTGCAGGTACATAGACAATGACGAAATCGTTTTAAGCTTGAAAAAGATGGACAACGATGTGAAATGGCCCTCTTTGGAAGAAGCATGGGCTTCTTTGACCGTAGGAGTATCACAGCTGCTGAAGGGGACTTCTGTGTACATTGTTGGCGGTTCCTCTGAGGTCAATTGGGCTGTTGCAAAGGAGCTTGCTACTGGTCTCGAGTATGTGATTTTGACCATTTTGAGTTTTATTTCAACTTCAGGCCTCTGTTAGATAGATAGTCTCTGAGAAGAGCTCAATGAATTGGACTCTGGGTGCAGGTATGTGCCTCTTCAAACACAGCAGCTACTGCAGGACTACACAACGAAATCACCAGCAGAGTGTAAGTCAACACAGTTACTGACAAACGTTTTTGATTTTCAATTTGTGCGACGTAGTTTATTAAGACCTTGAAAAGGGTTATTCCCTAAAGCGAGACAGGGTTTCTTGGTCTTGATTTAGGACTTCTTTGCTTTCACTGTCTATTGCTCTTGCACGAGTTAAATCCACATACTAAGGCTTATCTTCTCCTCTTGCAGTGGCAGCTGAAGAAGGTGATCAGTCTGTTTCAGAAACTGAGTCTGCAATACTGGATAGCCTTAGCTCGTAAGTCGTTAGCTTGTTAGCTTCTTTGACTTGATTCTAGAGAAGAGATACATAAGTTTTCTTTCAGTGGTGTATAAATGGAAGTTCCTGATGGCTGTGGTTCAATGTAATTCAAATACATTCTGCTACTTATGTGGATTTGGTCTGCCATTTCCCAACTGAGGATTCAAAGTGGTTTGATGCAGGCATGTTCGTTGCGTTGTTGCAACACTAGGTGGCAGCCAAGGTGTGGGTGCTCAATACGGAAACTGGAAGAGCTTACATGCTGGTTTCACTGTCTGGGTCAACCAGACCACTGCTACGGGTAATTCATTCAATCTGTATATTACGTTATTCAAATCTGTTAAATAGCTACAAAGTGGAATTCTTCCTGAAGTTTCCCCAAAAAACATCAATATTTGAAAATGAATTCATTTTGAGATTGTCTGTCTGAAAGAGAGTCATGTCATACATAGTGTGAAATGATCTGTATCTTTAATAAAGGAATATAGATTGAATTGAAATGCCTTCTTCCTTGTTGGATGTCAAATGTGTGAGGTAACCCATAATCAGCACTGACCTAAAATCACTACGCTAAAATCTTAGACAATGGTATGTATTGATTAGGAGGATGTAGACCACCTAAACATGCGTTCAAGCGTTGGTTTAAAATCATCTATCAATAAAACTTTGAAACTTCATAAATTTTGCATCTGGTATCCAAAGAACACATTCTTTGGTGTGTTAGAATCCTTTTCATTTGCTAACAAGAACCTATAATTTTTTAACTAGTCTAATCGGCGTGTAACAGATGAGGGGGCTGCGGAAGAAGAGGCGGCAAAGGCCAAGGAGGGTGGTTCACAAGCGTATGCACAGGCTGATGTTGTTGTTGCCCTTGGAGGCTGGGACGAGAATTCAGCAAAGCCTGCAGCCGAAGGTGCCCTCCGTGCGCTCAAGGTCCTTCTCGAAGCCGACAAGGAGCTGCCAAGTTCGTGTCTTAACTCTTTCAAACTCTCATTCTCGTCTCAAATGCAATCCAATTATTTCGGTTGTTGCATGAGTGGTGTATTAGATGAATATATTTGTAGAATTTGGTCCTTGAATTCCATTCAGTTCCCAAGTAGTTGACCATCCATGTGTCAAACAGTCATAGATTCAAAGTCAATCAGTTCCCAAGTAGTTGACCACAAAGTCAGATTCAGAGTCAATGGTGATTTTTGTCACTTAGTACATTTATCATCCTGCATAGTCAAAGTTCTTTAGGGGTTGTGCAATAGTGAATGTAGGAACTAAGTCTTGGGGGCCAACATCAGGAATTTAGGACCCCATGGATTTTAAACGATTTCCGTGCAACATCCAATATTTCATGGGTTCGTACATTTTTCGTACGGATTCTGCACGGATTTCACGCTAATTCCGCACGGATTCTGCACTTTGTTAGATAACGGAAAGAGTGAATGTAGAATCTGTGCAGATTCAGTACAAAATTAGCGCGAAATTCATGCGAAAAATGCACGCACCCATGAAATATTGGATATCGCACGGAAATCGTTAAAAACCAGTGAGGTCCTAAATTCCTAATGAAATGACTAGAATTTCTTTGTAGGTAATGTTTTTCCTTTGGTGATGGATTGAATTTGAATAATGGAGCCCTTTGTAGAACGTGTTGCACCAAATTGTTTTTGACACCAGAGACATATTAGTGCTCATCCTGATGTTAAGCATTTTGGTATTCATGTATATGCAGGTAAGAAGAGTTTGTATGTTCGACTTGGCTGCCGTGGGGACTGGCCAAATATCATGCCCCCAGGTTGGAATCCTTTTAGCGGCAAGGAGGAAGCTAAAAGTACTGCATATTACTAACTCATTTTTTTATTGAGTTGCTCATCAGATAGGACATGTCAAGCAATGAAGGGATTGTCTGTTTCTTTTGGTCTCTTTAGACGAAGAAAATAGATGGTTTGTGTGCTTACATGGTTGTGGGGCTCTTTATAGAGAAGTGTCCAACTCCATACCTTAGGAGACCCTCAACGAGGGTGAAAGAGTTAAGTTAGGGTGTTTTTCTGAAACAATTTTAGAATATTAGGATGTTAAAATTCTTAAGGTGAGTGTTTTCCTGAAACCTGTTATCTTGTACCAGTGTCATTACAGAAGCTGGGATGTATCAACTTTTTTATTGCTTCACTATTACCTTAGTGCAGAATTGTTTTACATGATGATATTTAATACCATGCTGAATTCTTGATTTAGTCTGGCTGGAGAATTAGTATTGAAAGTTATGTGTCATTCTTGGTTGTCACTTAGTATCAGTAGGGAACACTTAACACTAGAGGCAATGGGCCACCAAGAGAACAGTTTCCAAATCCACCCTATATCAAATTTGGAAAGCTACAAAAAGTAATTACATTCCACATATTTTACATGGATAAAAGGGTTGGTGCTTCTTTGACATAAAAAATGTATTGAAATGATGTTTACTAGGCATGTAATACGTGTAAAAAATTCTTAAGCATAATTTAGAAAAACAAAATTTGATTGAAGTGATTTTTCTAAATGCAACCGCATGCTTAGAAAGATTTGAAAAACAAAAATTAAAATTAACAATTCCCACATGTATTACATGTTTAATTTATGACGTTCTCATTTGTTTTTAAAAATACAAACCCTTCTATCCATGTAGAAAATGTGGAATTTGATTACTTTTTATATCTTTTTAAGTTCGACATGTCCTTGAAAGTAGGCCTAATGGATAGGGTGAAGATTAAATAATGGCTTATGGAAATACTACTTTCATATATAAATAACTTCAATCCTTTAATAAAATGGGGTAAATCAAAGGTCTGTTATTTCAAGACACCACACCGAAACGCACTAGACAAAGGGAGAGAACTACACCCCTTTCTTGCAAACAATGGGCTCTATACTACACTCTCTCAAACGAACTCAAAATATATAATCGTATCTAAAAATAATTTGCATGGTTTTTAAAGAATTTCCAACAACTATAAAATTTGCAAAAGTCCAAGTAATGGTTTTATGCAGAAATTTGCAAAATTCTTGAAGACCTATTTGCATTAAAACTATATTGGATTGGATTAAATTATTTATGTTTCAGTGGTATAAACTACCAAATCACATCCATTTCCAAATCTATGTTCTCAAAAATAGAACTGAATTCCAAGCAATGAAATTGTAGGTGTTTATATTGATTAAAGGACAAATTAAGATTGTTGTAGACATCAAAAAAAATTATAATACACATAGCGAAAATTTATGAGTGAGTTTTAATCACTCTAAATTACTCCTGCTTTTCAATTTATTGCAAAATTGAAAATAAATAATAGCAATGTCAATTGAAATTATTTTTGAATATTTATAGAATTTTAAAATTCTTATTTATTTATTTTAGTCTTTTAAACAGTTACGTTGCTTGATTATGTGTTAAACATTTGAGCTTGATGAACAAATGTTGACATCATTCACTAAATATAGACCTTAAAATACCAATTACAAGTGATAGTTAATTCAACATTACTCATTCGTTGAAGAATGACTTGTGTTAAAATGGATCGCATGGTGCTACAAGTTCTATCATTTCTCGAGGAACATCCCAAGGAATGAATGCTGCATCAGATAGATCAATGAAAAATGAAAGTGCATGAATAATCTTTGGTAAGTTTTTAAGTAAGTAAATGCAATTCATTTCAAGATCAACTCCAAATTTTTTAGCAACAGAAAATATTTTAATGAATGTTTGTTTTGACGGAAAGGCAATTCGTAGTGATGTTCGTCCTGTTAAATCTGATGGTATGGCTTTTGCTGCTGCTAACAAATGACGTGGTTCTCCAGTTAAAATCAATGAATTTCCATGTGGCTGTCCACCAATAAAGTATCCACTTCCTCTTACTTCTTCTACTTTGACTTCTTTGGAAAAAGACTATAAATATACAATAAATAATTATTATAAATAATTCATTGATTATAAGTAACAAATTGCAACCAAAATAGCTTGAAAAAAAGTATTCATAAACTAAAAATTTGATTATTATCATTTAGATGATATATCTACAATAAATATAATTAATAATTTTTTTGAATTTTTCAAAAACGAAGATAATCTGGTATATTTTGAGTTAAGTTAACATCAAACCTTAGCAACAGAAGTTTGCATCATTGGACAAACAAGAAAACCCATGACCATGCGGATGCTAAATGTTTCAGATTCCATAGGCTTGTGAGTCCAACCTTGAATATGTTTGTAAAATTTATAACATTCTTCCACAATCTTTGGTCCAAACACTGTTATAAACCATCCTTTGTCCCGATTCCGATTCACAGACATATTGAACTTTCCATTGCATTTTCACAATTACATTGATAAGTAATTTGACATATTTTTTCAATTTAAAAAAAAACGTTGCATGCGTAAACTTTCATTTATATAAAAAATATATGTCAATCGGTTGCGTATATGTCAATGAATATGAAGTTGTATCAAATCACCTTACGAGGATAATGCCGAAGAACATCAATTCTAGCTTTTGCACCAATCCATTCAGGATGGGGTTTGGTGATTATAAAATGTCGTGCTTCTTCAGCTGTTTTTTGAAATAATTTCATACCAGGTTCAGGGACTCGCAATATAATTACCTATTATAATTATGCATTAGTAAAAATTTATAAGATTTATTATATATTATTTTATCTATTTTGAATGTGTGTGTATATATATATATATAAAAGTTGTTCAACAAATATCATAAAAACATTGCATAAACTACTTTTCAAATTAATCATTAGTGTTAAAAATGTTTTTGATCAAAAAAATTGAAATTGAATTATCATCATTAAATATGTATGTGTGTGTATTTTATTTTTATTTTTATGTTTATGTATCTTATATCGTATGTAAATAAAAGATTTGAAGGCACCTTTACAAGATTATATTCAAAAAACCCTTCCTCTAGAAATTCATATTTTCTACCGACAATGTAGCCAGTATGAAGTGTAAAAGTATAAGGCATACGGTCTACATTTGAACTATATTCAAACGATTGACAAAATTTCTTGAGGGTTCTTAAATCTAACTGCCCAATCTCCTCAAACATTTACAAATAAAGTATTATTTGAATAATAAAATAAATTTTCTTTAATACACAAAAATTTAAAATTTAAAAATAATACAATAACATAGATTATATTTCTTTGAAAAAATACATATATTGTATAAAAAATTGAAGCTTGAATTTAAAAATGGACCTGGACACTCTATCGAATCTGCAATTGTACATAATTCAAGTAAAGCCATTTGATTTATTTCATTCATTAATCCAGCTCGAAGATAAGCAACAAGAGGCATTAAAGTAATGGCTTCAGTGACCTCAGTAAGCAGAAGTTCATTTGCCACTTCAAATACTTCAGGGAGTTCATGACATGGTATATGACATTTCTCTGTATAAAAATATTCCATTACTCCATGAATGCCATTGGCAGTCCATTGGTTCTTGTTCAAAATGTATGTTGGAGGAGGTTAAGGAGGACCAAAATCTGCCTCACTCTCTTTAGGACTAGATGGTAATGTTGATAAAAAATCTGCAAAAAAAGTGTGTTCTTCTTTCACTCTCCCTTCTGCAAGCTCTCCATCACCTTTACCTATATCAAAGTCTTCTTCTTCTAACAAAGGTTCAACCTAAATTATCATCGGAAGATATTAAATTTAAAAATTAAAAGTAGATAATACATAAAGGAGTAATAGAATGGTATTTTAAATTATTTTAAATTACAATAATATAAAATAATTCCTTAAATAAGCTACTTAATAGAAATGGTAAATGATTATGATAAATTTCACATTAGAAAGAATGTTTTTATTATACATTTATACAAAGTGAAAGGACTTTCTAGTTTAAACATGTACAATACTATAATACATGCATAAATCAATATATTTTCTATAATATAATGTATGATTAAAATAATAATAATAAATTTTAATGAAATAAAAAATCTTATTAAAACTCTAATTATTATATATATTTAAATTAATATAAAATTAATAAATATATAAAACCAATACAATGAAATGACAATGCATTATGATTTATAAATTCTTCAGATTTAATTATTATATATTATTACCATAATACTTTTAACAAGTATAATAATTAATTATTACCTTTGAACCAACAAGATTGCCATTTAAGAGACTTTCACGAATTTCACTTCCTTTTTTGAGACTTCCTCTTGACAAACTTCCTCTAACTAGATTTGCATCAAAAGGAGGATCTGGTGGTTCTTCCTCTTGTAATTCACCTCCTACAAGTTTAGCCTCTGCTTCGGTAGCTCGTATTACCTCACCATCTATCAAACTTCCTTTTACAAGAGTATCGCCTTCAATGACTTGAGAAGATTTATTGTCACGTTTTGATAATGTACTCCGACGTGGATTCATAATAGATTCACGCTCTCTGAGCTTTTTCCACCCTGGAGGAGCATAATCTGAGAAACTTATGCGAATTGTGCGTTGATATGGTTCAGATAATTTTCCAACCTCATCTTCTAATTCTTTTATAGATTCTATAGTTTCAGGGGTAAATGGTATACATTTTGCAACAATTTCAGCAAATTTGTCAAATTGTTCTTTCAACTCTGGTGGAAGTTCTATACTTGCCATTCTTGAAACCAATTTGTGACTTTCTTTAACAATATCAAAAGCACCTCTATCTATCTTTTCTTGCAATATTTGTTCATCAGATATAAATATTGGTAATTTTGATGTTGGTAGTAATAAAGCCCTTTTTTTTGCTTCATGAAAAGCAAGAAATGCTTCAGTTACAATCCTAGGTACTACCATTGGTTTTTCAGGATGTTTTAGAGTACACCATGCAAGTGTTGGTTCTACGTCATATTCTGTACTCACACTGCTTTCATCTGAATTTTTGTTTGTGCATGGAAAAAATTCACATAAAATGTTTTAGAAATGGTAATATATAAAATTTATCAAACATATGAAAGACACCAATAATCTACCAAATTATAATATAAGATCAATAACTAATGTTTAGTACATGATTAAATTGAATTAATAAGCATAATTATAAAATATTAATGAAAAACATCTAGTAAAATTAAAAGGCCATATTATTTACTAACCAAATTGTCTTGTCCGCATGAATTGTCTATCCAAAAATTCTCGTGATGTCATATCCCTCATACCAGATTCTAGTAATTCCTCAAAAGCATTGCAGTGTCTACTTAGTACTCGTGAATGGGCTCTAAAAAGCATTTGTTTGTTATCCAAACGACTTTTTTTATACCATATTAAAACATCAGCTGGGCCTTCTAGAAGTTCAGGAGGTTCGTAAGGTTTTCTTATTTTACCTAAACGATTTTTAATAATTTCCACAACATCTTCTTCTTCAGGAGTTTCAATAAACATTTCATCATCATTGTTTTGATCATAAGTAGATTCACGTATTGCATCAGTTCGGCTCATTGTAAGATCAAGATTACGTAGGTCTTCTTGATCTACAGAATGATCAACACTTGGTCCAAATATACTAGGTGTAGGGTTTTCAAAACATTGTTGGCGTTGATGAGGGGGTTTCGTAAATTCTATCATTTCAGGAACTAAACTACCCAATCGTGTCTCTCCAGTTTCTTTATTAATAGATTTTTTATTGAGACACAACTTCATTATTGAATTACCAAGAAAGACTGGACGACCAGTATAAAGTTTACTTTGTTTTTTTTCTTCCGGATCCATTTTATATTCTTCTTATTCTAATATGATATATAATTGGTATATGTGTTAAGTAAAATTTTCCATCACTTGAGTTCAAAATTCTTTTGAACTTGAAATAAGTTAATTGATGCTAATAGCACATAGCACCTAACACAAAACACATAGTGCATAGCATATAGGATAATTAACAAAAATTTACAAATCGTTGGCAATGTGGTTTTAGATCTTGTAAAAGTGTTACATTATAAGACATTTCAATAGCTTTTGAATAATATAATATCTAGTATATACATTCGGATTTGAAAATTATAACCATGAAAATTAAAATTTTAATACAAGATATTTAAAACTACAACATCTATCAAGAATGTTTCATGTATCTCAAAAGTTTATTATTATATAAACTATTTTTAATAATTTATTAAAAAAAATTATAGATCAAAGTAGAATTTTTATATACTTCGAATCAAACATTCAATTATATATGTGGTTTTGTTATAAAACATTTGTTCAAAATTAATGGTATGTACTTTCTGCATTTTTTGACCACATATGATACTTTTGTATTTCTAATTTTATATCATAATTTCTTTTGTCATCTCTTAAAGATTCCATGTATTCTAAAAACAAATTGTAATTTCTTTTTGATGGTTCAATTTTTTTATTTATTGTTTCATTTCTTTTGGATTTATTGACTTCATTGGATTGTTTACAAAGGTGTTGAGATATTTCATCTGCTATTAAAATATTATCCATTTGAAAAACTAAATTCTCCTTATAAACTATGCTTGGTTCTATGATAATTTTATACATTAAAGTAACTGTAAGATGATATTATTTATGCTTATCAGTTATTGTAATGTAAACATTTCATAATTATGATAAAATTCAAAAAAAATGAAATACATGTAAATGAAACATATATAGGACATGAATATAGTTGATATATTTTGAATTTATATTCAAATATTAAGGTTTAAAAACCAAAATCATATCAATGATGATTTTTTTTTTCAAATTTAATAATATGCAATCCATAATAAAATTCTATAAAAAAAAAAGTAATAAAAGCTTTGAATTCTCTAAACTCAAAGTTAAATAAAATGAGGAGATATTTCCAAACTTCTTGATTTTCTTTTTTCTTTTTTCTTTTAAAAATAATATCTTGATGTATAATATGTTACAAATTTTATTAATGCTAGTTGTAGAATACATTATCATTTTATTTAAACCACACAACTTAGTTATGTTTTTTACTCAATTTTAAAGCGGATTGGGAAAAAAATTCAATAGACTTGTTAACATTTCAATAATTATTCACTTGATAATAAAAAATCACAACAATAAAAGAACACCTTTTTAAGATAAATTAGTAAAATTTCATAAAATGTTTAATTTTTCAAAAAATATTTATTCATTTTATACTCATATGAAGGCAACAGATTATAAATTATTTAAAATGTATTAGTGTTATTATAATTTCAAATTATGATCATTAAATCATCGTTATAAACTAGATTAAAATATCAAAACATAAATAGATGGAATTGTTTATTTAACCTACCTTTGAACATAATACAAATGACATATACTTACAAAAGTATCAAAATATGAGTAAATTGTATTCTTTACCTCACATTTGAATGTAACACCAATGCCATGTATTATAAATTTTATAATAATAGGATGATCAACAATTTATTCATAATTATGTATATATTTAAAAAAAATTAAAACACATCATTGTTTTTTTAGATTATACATCAATCAAATATAAATTACAATGTGTGCCCTGGATACAATGCTAATATGGTAACATTCTTGTTTCAAATGTACGTAACCTATTAACTTTGAGGATTAGATTTTAAAATAACTAAATTATCAAAAAACAAAAAATCATAACAAACAATGTATATATACTATTAAAGTCGATTTTATTGAATTAAATGATGAAAATTTGTTAAGTTCATTTGTAATAAAAAAAATCATTGTCGTTTTTAGATTTATAAATCTATTCTAAACATTAAATATTTTACTCTGTTCTCATTTCCTTGATGTTATAAAAATTTGTAATTCAAAATCACTCATTTATATAAATAATAATAATATTGTTTTTAGAGAATTCAAGTAAATATAATGCATGTGGTTTAAGATTCTAATATTGTAATTTTAAGTTCAATATTTTAATTACATAGGATTGAATTTGCACTTTTGGTTCCATTAAAATAAAATTTGATAGCACATGTATATTAGTTATTATATTTAGTGAAAGAAAATAATTTATATTTAATAAATAATTTGAATTTTGGAATTCAAATATTTAGAAAAGACTCTTCTCTCCAGAGTGATTTTTTTCATATAAGAAAGAGGTTGTGTTGAAGGATGGAGATGAAAACATGTGGAAAATATAAAATTTTATAAATCAATTGAATTTCAAACTATTGGAAATAACCATTTTCTTTTCAGTCAAACTCTTGTATTTTTATTGAACAACTGAGATTTGGAAATCTAGGTACAAAAAATCTCGTTACAACACTAATATTTATCATTCTGATGGTCAATACTAAATGTTTGTCGAACATTTTCAATTATTTTAGATACATTTTTTATTTAAGTTTCTCTTTTTACAATGTTGCATTGATGATGTTTTAACAATTTGTTCACATTTAAAAATTCTAACAAGCTTAGGTCATATAAATGAGAAGATTCTTTATCCAGCATTCTGTAACATGAATTTCCATCAATCATTATCTCACATAAATTCACATCCATTCCTTCACCTTAAAACATCTATTTGAGGGCATAAAGTACCAACGCTATAAGGTAGGTCTAGACCAAACAATTCAAACATGGAATATTTGGAATAGCATTGAAGACAATATCCAAAAAACCGTCATTGTTCTCTTCTCAAACATTTACATTGATTATGGTTGATTCAGGCATGATTCACAAAACGTTAGAAGTCTTAAAATCCATTGATGAACTTAACCTTTTTGAATTTTGAAGTTTTAGTTATGAAAAGATATAAAACATTGGTGATAGCAATAGTAGATTTAACCATATGGATATAATCTAAAAATATAGTATACAGCTTTTATTCATGCATAAATGTCAAATTATTCTTTGAAATTACATTTTATAATTAAATTTGACCAATCTTCAATTCTCGAGAACGGTGAGGACCTTTACAAGTTAATAAAATGTCAATGTGAAAGTGTTATCAACCAAATTGTAGTCTTTAATTTTTAATTCTTCTCATTTTTATTTTATTTAGATAAATGAAGTCTTTGAAATTCATTAAATAGGAACCATGGAATGATGGAATCCTATAAGAGTCATTGAATAGTATTAAAACATATGTTATGGTCACATCTTACAAGAATGCTTTAAGAATGCCAATGCATCCCAGTGGTGTGTGCACAAGCAACGTTTTAAACCAATGTGTTTAATTCTTTAAATTTAAATGAGAATTGTTTTTTTAGAAATTGAATAATGCAGATTTGCTTCTTTTTTTGGATGATTAATTAATATGACATATTAAAATTCTCAATGTGAATGCAACAACTATTCAAATTGCACCCTCTTGTTTTTCTATTATTGTTAATGAAGTCTCATACTCTTGATTCTACTAAATCTTCAAATGACATTGAAACAAATATCCTCTGTGTTTTTCCTATCTTTTGTATATATTTAAATGGTGCACTCCAATGTGCCAAAATATGTTGGAGTAGTAAGTATATATGTTCAAGTATTGATAAATTTTTGACTAGTTTCCAAAGCAAAGTTATTAAATTGACTCCATATGGTGTCCAATTATGAAATTCATTTATGTACTAATGACCATACTTTTTGGATTGATTTTTTTTCAAATTGAACAACACATTAGAGTTATCCGTAAAGTTGAGTAAAAAAATTCCACAATAGGAAAGACAAAGCAGAATTGGATTTTTGTTTGAAAGGCAACAAAAACTAGTTTTAGCTCCTTTTTTTTTGACCAATCACAACGCTCTATATTATCTCAAAGATTTGAACCTTGAATTTCCTCAATGCTAGAAAAGTTCTCCAAGCCACACTTGGGTTGCCACCCAACGTGCCCCCACACCAACCCTCATGCTTACTCAAAGCAAGTGTCTGGTTCCTTGTGACTGTCAAGTGCAAAGAATACTATTTCAAGGCTAAGAACTCTGGCCAACAGACATGCCACCCCTCTATACATTATGGTTAACTCTATTATATACCATAACTTTTAGGCTAGTCAAGCACTACACTCTTTTATTTATTTAGTCACTCATTACCTTGGAACCGCCATCAAGAAGTCTCTTAATCAGCAGCCACTAAAACAACAATTGGCCACTTAGTAAGTGGCCAATACAAGATTCAAACCTTAGTAACTTGTGTTCATCAATTATTATATTAATTTTTCATGTTCCTACAATTTCATAGAAGTGCAAAATAGAGTATAATATATTCAATAGAATAGAGGATGTAACATGCATAAATTATTTTTTTCGTAAAATTTATTTTTACAAATCCAAAAATTAGAATATACTCTAAAATTATGAACTTTTCCAAATGCATTTTTATTCTAAATATGTAAAATTTCAAGACTTTCAACATTTTCACATATAATATATTAACTAGGAGCCATTAGTACAAAATACTCTTTGTCGACACTTTTGGGTTAAAAGACATACTTACACATGATTGTTGTGTAACTCTTTCAATGAAAGTTAATAATCCAGATTCATCTTAAATTTCATAACATTCTATAGCAGTTTTAGAACTTCACTATTTACTACAACTATGAGGAAACCCCAAATCATCCATGTCCCCAAGTATGATCAATTTAGGAAGCTTCTTATCACCGATGCTCCCATCCAAGAAAATTTCTTCATCTTCATAAGGTTCTTTAGCAATTGGTTTTCATCCTTTTCAACAGTAGCACTATAAGTGGTTCGATCCCCAATGTAATATTATAGCATTGTCTCACCACCCAATCTTTAGTTTAAAATGACGTGGACTTGCCATGATTCATGTATATGCTAAAGTGATTCGGGAATAGTAGTAAAGTGTTCCAAAAAGTGTCTAAAGAACCTTAAGTTTGGAATGTTCTTAAAATGAAAAGGAGCTGAAATAAAAGAGCTCTATTACAAATAAAAGGTTTGTGACTGCAGAGTGTAGGTGCTATACAAGTCTCTTATAGAATTTTATGTGTGTGAGTCACTAGAGTTATACTTTTAACTCTAAAATCTTGATATATATTTCAACCAGAAATACGGTACTTCATATATTCATTTTCTTTTCTTTCATTCTTTTCTTTTCCTAATAATGAAGACTTGCATTTTATTGCTCCTAAACCCTCTTCAAAGTGGACCTCAAGGAGAATATTCACTCGTCTGAGCGATGTATGAATGCCAATTGTATCCCACAAATTGTGAGATTTTCTTGTGATTGCCATATAAACTTCATTTCTAATCATAATCAGATCGTGGTCCCATTTGAAAAGGGTGTTTTGCTCCTGTTGCTCTAGTATGCTATGATTAATTTCAAAACCATAATTGCATGCTCCTTCCAACTATTTTTACGAATATTCTGTGCAGTAGAGTACATTGCATAAAACTTTTTGTGTTTACAATTCCATTCATCTCATAGTAAGACTATTTGAATGCAGGTGCTACAAAACATGAACACTATTTACAAGTTCGGTAGACACTCAACACAGCACTAATTGAAGCAAATATGGTAATCAAATTTCAGAAGAATGATACAATGTATCACAAGTTCACTTCGTAAACATGAATGGTTTTCATAGTAAGTAGAACAACGAGATGTGTCTTCCACTACCATGATGTACTACAGTCTATAACTTGCTCTATCTGAGAAAATAGAAACAAAAAATGAAAGAAGAGAACTAGTTGCTCAAATGTGTTCAGCTAGTGTCATATACTAGAAAAGGAAGTTCCAAACACTAGCTATCAGCTTAAGACGAACTCAACTGAGATGAAAGCATGAGCATGATTAGAGAACATCCGAACCAGCATATGACCAAAATCTGTCACGGTAGCGAAAGAAATATGAATGTAAATGACTCAAACGACATAAGAGAACTCTAGAAGGGTTCCAAGATAGTTTTACAAGGTGTCAAGCCGGATGCTAACCCCCTTGGGATTCTCGATATCACGAGGATCCGTGAGCTTGATCAGCCACTCGGAATTCAATGTGGGTGTCCGCCATGGAGTGCGTGCAGAAGCAATCATGGGCATGGAAAACACCGAAGATGAAAGAATGCGGTCCTGGCCAAGACCCAGTGTCATCCTTGCAGCAGACTGCACCATTCAAAGCACATGCACCCAATTAGCACACTGAAAATATGATTACGCATTTCGGACATGAGGCTAGCATCACCCTACGAGCATTGCATACTCCATAATGAGCCTGCGTTTTTAAAACCATTACCCTGAGTGGCCAAATGACCAAAAGTAGCTTACAGAATTGAAATAAAACATTTAGGAAGCTTCAAGGGTAGGTAACATGGAACCAATATAACGAAGAAATCATACCCTCCGTTTTTGACCGATAGAAATATGTTTTAGAAGTTACTATAATCAACTATTAGCTTCCAAAGCGGATTTTCTGTTTTTAGCTTGGGCACTTGGGAGTTCAGCAGAGTTCATTCATGCATAATGTAGCCAGAACTCCCCTCTACATTCTCTAAGAAACAACTAGGTTGAAGGTGATAATCACTGGATTTTCCTACATAATTGTACAAAATCGAAGGCCAAGAATCATCTCGGAGAGCAACATCCATGCTTGAACTGAACGATCTGGACCCTCTTACAAAAGAGGAAATACATCATATTCCAACTTTCCATGGCGTCATATTAAGTTTGAGAGAATCTGGTGAGGAAGTATTGTTGAAAAGTAGGGAACTCACTAAACAAAACGGTTCAAGAATAAAGAATCGTACCTTAGCTCGACCTACGACTGCTGCTGCGTCAGTGTACACGTGTTGCGCCAAAGTTCGCCTGGGCTCTCGATGATCAGATAGACTGCCAAAAAAATACACGCAAGTATTCACGACAAACATTAGCTCGTCTTTTACGAAATTATAACTGAAAATCAGTACTTTGAAACTTTGGAACCCAATTCCAGCACTTGGAAAGTAGACACTGATTCAGAATGTACACAAATCTGTTTCTAAGCACTTCGAAATACAATGACATGTACAATAATAGCTTTTACTCGAAGAGTAAACAAGATACACCACAGTTCCCTGAAAACTATACTTCATACGCATGACTCTAGTACAGCCACGTCCAACTCTTGATTAATACATACGATCTGCTCTTCAGCTTCTCAATTTGAGCTCTTGTTGTCAGCTTCCTGTCAACATCACAATATAGTTTTCATAACAAGAAATTGCACCCTAACGCTTCAAATTGACTGTGAACAAAACACTTACGCATCCGAAATAAGTGGCGCAATCTCACTGTCGCTCTCCGCTTTCGAAACAGAACCTGAGGGATCCGCCAAAAAATGGTCAAAATGCAAAGAGGCATTGGAATACCGAGGCCACATAGTGACCAGCACATATATTATGGAAGAAAATACAGCATCAGCACTATTGGTATCTTCCATAACAGGTTCTAATATAGAGGAAAGCTATACTCTCCCACAAGAGCTGTACCACTACGGATAGAATAATTCTTTATGAAACCTGAAAAGGAATTATTCAGACTAGAGAAAAAGAGCATTCGTCCTGATGCGCATTTCAATCATTGTCACTACTAATGAGCAGGGGGCGTTATTCAGCTGCCTTGTTTCCCAGCACGCGGGTCCCTAGGTTAGTCCATAACGGAAGAAGTGGATTGCGGTCTAGGATATCTTCATCAAGGTTATCTAAAAAATTTGAGAGTCTATGGCGCCAAGTAGTGACCCAGTCTATGGCTTCAACGCGCGTCCTCCTTTTCTTTCTTTTATGGCCATTGATGGGGAGCTGAAGATCACCTTTAGAGACTTGGGGAGCCTGAGGAGCGAGGAGCGACATGCCCACAAAGAGAGCCAACACACCAACGCCAAACATTGTAGCTCGGAAATTGTCGAATACCTGCCCACACAATACAATATTAGACGCTAAAAGACTTGCTTTACTTGTTTAGCATTAGACTAAACCAAGTTCCTGGACCCTCACAATGAAATCTGCACCCAAAATTAAAATTGTGGATGGAATTTCGTACAGTGCCTAAGACGACAAAATCAAAACATTCTAGTTGTGCAACTAAATCCTACTTTCAACATTCCGAACATATCAAACGATAGGGATATCTATGTGTATAAAGAATATTAACACAAAGAGCAATTAGAATAATAGCTAAGGCTCACAAACCCGATATTCTTCGAAGTAGATGAAACCGGTGAATATTGAGAAGAAAGTCCACACAATTTGAAGCATGGGCACGATTAAAATAGCATCGAACATCGCCAATCCATCATTAAGTCTGGCCATCTACAAAAGCAAAAAACGTCAGCCTCTCGCACATGAGATTGCAGATACTGTTAAAATGATGAACAGAATTACAAAAAAACAATAGGATTTGTGCATAGTTGCATCTCCCTGCAGCTCTAGATTGCTGAAAGCTCATCGAGGGAAAATATTAAAACCAAACGCCAATGCCCGAAGCTACATTCAAAGCTAAAGACAGATACCGCAAACTGTGTCATTTATACATGTTAGCCGCAAACATGCGTGGTGAGGTCCACGTAAATAGATGACAGCAGCCCAGCTATCCTATGCTACTAGAGCCACTTACCCAGAATGAAGCTGTTCCGGCGAATAAGAAGAAAACAAGATAGGTGAACCAACCATCCAGCTGATTATCGCCCTCCAGCGTTGATCGGAGCAGAACTGACCTGCATATTGCAAAAAATCACGTATCAGTAATCAATTTTCGGTAGAAGATACCACAAACATCAGGGGTCCTTTAACAAGAAGCATTGAAGACCTTCTTGGAATTCAAAGAGTAGAAATTACAGCTAATAACGATGTATATTCCATCAAAAGCATCGCCCTAACTTTTTGCGTGTTTTCTGAAATATGAAGGGGATATGTTTGAGGTTTTCATTTTTCATGATCAATTTTACAAGTATTGGAAGTAAATGAAATATCTAAAAGATCATTTCACTGGGTAGAGAACAACAGCCTTACAAAGACTTTGCAAACAAGACGGAGTGGGAACCAACAGCACCCGAGACAACAGCATATGAATATGGCAGCAACATACGCCATGCACCTACAGGGTCCTCCCCCCGCGATGCAGCGACTTGCCTTCCTCGCCTGTCATGCGCCAGGCAAGAAGATTACCAAAAGTGCCCAAAATCTATCAAGTTTTAACGAGGTTAAAGAAAGATTAACGAGGTTACCATCAACCATCGACATAGTGAGGCTGGAGCAACAAAAGTTCAAAAGTGAATCCAATTACCAACCTGTATATTGTGTGATGCACAGCAACTATGAACAAAAGAACGCCACAATAAATAAGATAAATGTTGCCCTTGTAACTTGCCAAGAGCTCCTCATGCGTGTAAACTGCGAAAAACACGCCACTGAATTGGTTTACAGCAAGGTAACCATACACAACAATCAATCGGAAGTCTAGATTGATGAAAAAAATGTATCAAAGGACAGAGAGCTTACTGATGGACTGGTGATTGCCAAAGGCAACAAGGAAGCCATTCCCCACCATGATAAATAATGTTGCCAAAATAATTCTGCCACTCCAACCAAAATAAAATTATAGGACATGCAATCACGGTCTTAGTTATGGTCACCTGATACAAATTAGGCGGAGATTATCACGTGCTGCATTAACAATTATTAAAACGCCACTAATATCAAGAGTCTTCTATCATACTAAACCCATGACTTGCATCAACAAGATTGAAAAGACTTTCTGATGAGACAACGAGGGTATTCTCCAAAACTAAAGCCAAGATAACTCACCGTTTAGTTACAACCTCATTGAGCATCAGGTAGGCGAAGAAAACATTAGAAACAAATTGTACTGAGCCCAAGGCTGCCAATAATGACTGCAGGCAAAATGAAGCGAGACAGTGAGAAGATTAATCATCAATAAAAAAAAATAACATTAAATAATAGTGAGCATACCAATTCTCAAAAAAACCGAAGTCATGAGGAAACTGGAACTATCAACAACATAGATGGGAATTTATAATACCAAATAAATCTAGGAGATCAAAAACTCTTGAATGACATTACTGCAGCATGGTCTACTACAAGGCATACAAGAACAAAGAGCTAAAAGAGTTACCTGGGCAGCATAGCCAAAAGAGATAAAGTTCAGGATATTTCCAATCGAGAAAACAGCCACACCTGTAGACCAGCATACATTAACTTATAACCAAACAGCAACCTGACAAAGGGGTCATCATTGACAATATCAAATGGACTACCTGTACAATAGTAAGAACTGTATGTGTGCACGATTTCTCGAAACAGGACGGACTTTGGTAAACATCAAGAAACGTACCTATTCGCCATGATTGATATTGCGTTACAGACTTCTTGGTCAATATCTTCTCTTCAATATTATCTGTCTCCGAAAGTGCTTGCCGTTCCCTCTATAATAAATTGTGTAAAAGCAAAAGAACCACTGCTTAGGATTATTTATATTTCAGCTACCAAGTCTTTTACGGTATTTGAGATGGATACCGACTCCGTAATGATACTGCATCCTATATTCAACCTCAATTTGAACAAATCATCACCTCACCTTCCAAAGCTCTGAATAAGAGAAAGAGAATATTTACAACAGTTGGATATCACATGCATATTCAGCGGCCCAAAGGTTAGATATGAAGCAGAATAAATTGACAAAGACTAGAGCAGGTACTAAAACCATAGAGACGATGTGTGTTACCTGGTTGTGTCCAAGCTTGAGTAAGTTCGTCCCAAAATTGATGCTTATGCTGCCTACCACATTGATAGCAGCTCCCGTTACCCATTCACCCATTTTCACAAGTGAGTTTGCGAGCCAGGCTTTTGGCTTTTGGGAGCCACAATGATCCAAGTGAACTAAAATCGATGCTCATGCCCTCAATTACCCACTCAGTTTACTGCTCGTACTCTTCTTCTCTTTCGAAGTAGCTGCTTGCCTGACCTCTTCGAAGTAATCATATCAAGATATTCTCAAACGTGAACATTGCTCTTGTAATCGATGGCTGTAAACGATGATGGCCTCCACTAAGATTAACCCTGGCACATTGTGTAAAGATATAAATGAGACTTTTGACAGCCTGGATGAAGAAGTATGAAGAATAACTTGCGATAACTAGCATTTCCCCTAAATCAGCCCACACCAGTTTCAACCATAGCCCGGTAACTTCAATTTTCAAAGTAATAGTAGAGACTTCCTTATCGAAGCTCAAGTTTCATACGAGAGCACGGCAGGGTCGTTAACATAGTTGATAGATTCTTCAACATAAGAGACACATTCTATTTAAACTCAATTCCAGCTCAAGAGATTAGATGAGTAACAAAGCCAGGGTATGGAATAATCGCAACTGCCATTGACCATCAAGATCACACCTCTTCTCAATTCAGATACCGGCGCTGCATTTTAGCTAATGTAGAAAGCAGATGACACAGCTACGATGCTTAAATTTCTAACGAAAAACGAGACATCTCCAGTACGTGATAATCACGAGCCTCGGCCATCAGTGACTCAGCTCAACCAGGCCACTAAAGTTCATTTTAGAACCATTTCTCCATCATAGACAAGAGTCTGTATCACCAACTCATGACCCTAATGTAATAATCATAATAATCAGAATAATAGTAATAATAGTCATAATAATAATAATAATAATAATCGAGCAATAATGCACTCCGCTGAGCTCCAAACTGTACATCTACAGTGAATTTTTAACTCCCAAAAAGCACAGGTTGGCGGGCTCTTGCCACTTCGAAACACCTACTGTTCTTAAACGAGATCGCGCCTATGCGCTTTGGAAAGCTTCTAGATATATGTACATAAACCAAAATCTTTAAGGTCTATGTCTTAGTTTCTCCGCCCAGGCCCTTTTCCCCGGAGACGAATGCTTGCCAAAAACAAACGGTGGATATCACCTCCTCAGATTCAGCTCTACACTCTCACCATCTTCCTCGGCGACGAATAGAGCACCGGATCTCACCTCCTATAATTCAGCTCTACACTCTCAATTAAAGATCAGGCCGGCTTCAAAAGCTCCTACACTACAGATCTAGAAAAAGCGAAAAGCACAGAGACGGGTTCAACACCTTCAACCGTGTCCGAGGAATCCCTACCGCGTCAATCTCACATGGAAAAGTAGAGATTCAGAAGACACATACCTTCGGAAAAAATTACACCGCGCACCTCTCGCAAGCTCGAATCCCGCCCGAACCCTAACAAACGTCTAAGAGGCGGATTTCTGCTCCCTGGACCACGGCCATCCCTGTAACGAAAATCCTAGGAAATGTCGCACCATCTGACAACCCTTGACACGAAACTAAGGGCGCGCAATGCCCTGTTGTTCCGCGCAAGAGGAAAGGCGTTAGAGAGCTCGAGAGGACGCGGAAAATGGCTCTCTGTGAGCGCACGCTCAACCTCGTCACTTACAGAAAGAAATTGATGCGAGAAATAAGAAAAATAATTTACGATCGGGCCGTGAAGATCGCCAGAATCGTCCCGTCCATCTGCTCTCTCCCTTCTGCATCTAACGCTTCATCCTCGGCGGTCTCCTCTTCGGTGGACCTCTGTGGATGAATGTCGTCTAATTAAAACGTGGTGTAATGTTCATTCATCCGGTGCTCTATTGTTGGTGATGTCTGATTGAAGAGTCGTTGTTTGGGTGAATGATTAAGTTATTTTCACGCTACCCAAAGTCATTTGGGTTTTGATGGCGAAGGACATGTCTTGTCATGGTAAATTGTAAAAAGGTGGGGTAATTGTTGCATGTTGATGATAGAAAGTTTTGAGCGAAGGGTTGTTTACACGGCACTCACTTAGTGCTATTTGGGTTTGATGGTAAAGGATATCATTTTTCAAAGATTTATTATAGAAAATTGTTGAAATGTAAGGTATCCTGATGTCATGAGAACTTAGGACATAATTAATTGTTTTGTGATTGCATGATAATTATCTAAGGTAGATCACAAAAGTGTTTAAACATCTCACCAAGAATGTTTAATTTGTATGTAAGGCATATCATTAAAAAAATGCCTCATTTTAAAACCAAATTCCCAAAGGAATTTTTTTTTGGAATTGAATCATTAATTGTATGTTTAAGTGCCCAATTTTAAACCACCCTCTCAATTTTGGCCTAATCAACGAGTCAATGGATTGTAAATTGTATCAATTCCAAACAGGCCCCGAGTCTTAGTATAAATTGTGCAAATTTTTCATAATTGGGCTAATTTTCTTAAGGTTGTCATTTTAGTGTTGACTGCAACATGTTTCTATAGGTTCTTGAGAACACATATAAGGTAAACGACCATGTTTGGGCCATGTGATTACTTGTACTACTCTATGATCATTATGTATCAATGTCTTACATTTAACATTTTACCATAATTCCATAGTAATATAAATATGATGACTTCAATATTGTGGTACACAAATAGAGGGACTTACCTTATTATCAGTTGTCATGTTATCATTGTTGGCTTGTGAAATCATAAGGTTGTTTAGAGCCTTCCTTGTTCACCTCTAAATGTCATTCACATTTTGCCATCGAATAACATCCAAGTGGAGAATAAGGGATGTTGTTAGAAAACTTAAACATAAAAGTGGATGAGCAGTGTTTGGTGGGCAAACTTATCATATTTTTATAATTTATTATAAGGCGGGCATGGCTACAACACCACATGAGGGAAAGGGTGTGATCTCAAAGAGCTTAATCCTTTAGTGCCTAGGGTATTGTAGCATCAAGCACTGAATTTCAGTAGCTTTTTCCACCGTGGTTGATACTATCAAAAATAGAATGGATTAAATTAGAAAGTAACTGTACAATTGTATTTTTAACTAGAGTGGAGACAATATGCCAAATTTAGATAATCATCCAATGGTGGAATTGCAAGATTATAGTATGTCTTTGAACCGTATAATGCACCCTCAAAAATGAGATTTTGAAGGGTGTATGACTTCAAAGTTAAATAGAATTTGGGTTAAATTTTCAAAAATGAAAGTGAAGAAGTTCAGCAATGAACTATGTTAATACCTCTCCGTTGGAATCTTTCATATCAAGAACAGACTCACGCATAATTACTGTGAATTTCATAACTGAGAGTAATTTATCCAAATATGATTTAGGACAAAGATTTATACGTTAAAAATTGAAAGGAGTTGGTACATTGATCAAGATCGGAATACATGTACTACTTAAACATGAACAAGGGAATACAATCCAAAAAATAAAACAAGATAACAAACTTCCAAACACAATAAATACCGCATATTACATCTGTTGTATTTGTAAGTGTTTATTGTATTTTCAAGTATTTATAGTATTTTGCATTTTGTTCATAGGTACTTTGATAGTTGCACAACTCCAAAGTGAATTCTCTTTTTTTAGAAGATGTGTATTGTAAATCTCCAACTCTGAACCTCACAATTCAAAAGCCAATCTTCACGGATTTTCCGATATTTGCATTTTCGACACTCCAGTGACCATAATGAGGTCAGCTAGGCACTAACGGGTTAAGAACCTTATAATATGGACTATGGAATTACTAATTTCAAAATAGTAGCAATGTTGGATTCTTTAGGACGTCTTTGATCACTGTATTGTTCTGCAAACTGTAAATATTGCAACTTAACCCTTTGACGCGCATGTGTCTATATAATGAACAATTAATAAATTGTAAGCATTCTCTTGAGTACATCTTGTATATATTTTCATCCATCCAAAATTTCATTGGTTCTTGTGCTAGATGACTACCATTTGTGAAGTATGGATCTTCAAAATAATATATTGTGATTATTTTAAAATGAAAATTTTGGTTTATGTCAAGTTTCATTCTTAGTTCAAACAATGAGACCTTAAACATGATTTTCCAAAATAAGTACAATCAAATAATAGTAATTATAACATCTCATAGTGTATATTATTCCAAATTCGTTCTAATTTTTTAATAAAACATTGTTAATTTGAGATTTTAAAATGAATTTCAAATAAAAATCTTGCAAAATTAATTTAAAAATATCAATAAAAGCTATGGTGAAACCAATTGTACAGATGTGATCTACACATTGAGATTTACAGACTTTGCTTTATATATCAACTCCATTTTTGTGATTCAATAAACATTTTACAACACATCTTTGCAATCGGTGCATCATCTGGACATTAAATCGGTGCATCATCTGCATCGTCCTGTGAATAAAAATCTGAAGTGAAAAAATCTGAACTTGTTGCCGGAGTTATTGACTGTCACCAAAAGTGATAGTCAAATTGCAAAGGAGAGTCAAGGAATTGGGTTCACCAACCCATTGATACTCTTTTTGACATATAAAGTTCAACACTATTTTTGAAACTTGATACTAATTTGTTGACAAGAAGGATTTTGCAAATTTTCTTTTGACAATTTCATGTTAAAAATTTGTCGAAAGCAACACGCTTTTTTGGTAGTGATGGATCAAGATGTTTTGCATTTTTAATAAGTAAATAAAGTGTACGTATCTATGTTTGTATGTAAATGTACAAGATGAGACAATAAAAAAAATTGTATTTTACACACGAAACACACTATTTTTACTATCCAATGTATGATATGCATTATATTACCATCTAATGCTTGGGATGCACTATAATTTTTACTATATAGGACACTATATTTACTATCATATATTTAGACACAGTATTTGTACAATCTTACGCATGTTGTGCACTATTTTAATTATCTTATATGCTCTGAACACATGAAATTCACTATATATTATGCACTCGGGGAGGTCACTAGCATGTATCTAGTGTAGCCACGTTCGTTAAGAGAGTATTTTAATGGAAGCTATCACATAAATAGAATATTCGAGGAATATATATGAATATTCTAGGTATATTCTAAATATATTCTCGAATTATTCCTTACTTGAATTTAAAGTGTCCTATATTACATATAAAATTTTATAATTAGGTAGAAATTTTTCCTCCAATGAATAAAAATGACCCTAAAGTTTAACTCACGTGGTTTTCTACTTTTTGCACACTTCCCGAGACTATGCACCTAGTAGTTGTATTTTTTGTTTGTCTATTAATTATATTGTTTGTATAAACTCCTATGATTGCTCGACTTGGAATCTCCACCCTCTCGTATTTTAACTCAAGGTAACTGAAGTCATTTGCTTTGAAATTTTAAATATACATGAGAACATCTTAAAATTCTACATGCCAATGTTTGGTACGTATTAAGCTAGTATAATAGATTGCAGTCTAAAAACATGTTCGACAAAAAATAAATTATATATATATATATATATATATATATATATATATATATATATATATATATATATATATATATATATATTTTTATTTTTATTTTTATTTTTTATTTTTATTTTTTTATTTTTATTTTTATTTTTATTTTTTTATTTTTTTATTTTTTGCTACATGTCACATAAGTATTGGTTGTAACAAAAGAAAGTGGCACCCATACCATTGATACATACATGCACACAAGCAAACACGTCAGGACAAATCTAATGCATGAATTGTCGTGCCGCTATAGCATGGGCAAACTTGGTTTGAATAATGCTACAAATATGTGTTGAAGCTATTCTTGGGGCACGTCAAAACGATTTATTATAGAACTAAACCAATGCAATTAATAGATTACATATTTTTAGATTGAATGACATTGATTATTCAAAATTTTGCATAATTAAATGTGTAACTAAGCTCATCACCTACATAAAAAGTATATGTAAACATGAGAGTAGATCTAATCTATTTGCATCAAAATGAATTTGAATTCTTAAATTTATCTTGAGTTTTAAAAATTGACAATCAATTTGTCAAATAGCGTAGTCCACCCCTAGGTCGAACAAAATATAAAAATTTACTCCATGTTCTATCCAGATAAAAAATTAGAGGAGTTTTGTGCTTAAAAACTCATAAATCTTGGAATTGAGGAGTTTTTGTGCCTAGAATCTCATAAATTACACTATAAATGCGACAAGGTAAGGTGTTAAGTAAAATTTCAGATTTTCCCTGAATCGTTATAAGTTGTTTTAGATGAATTGTTTGCAATGGTTTTTCCGTAGCAATGCCCAATATTTTCAAAATCACCTATAAAGAATGCCTACGTTTTTTTTCAAAATTTTCATACATATACTCCTCAAATTTTGAACACGTTGAAATAATTATTAGGCACTCTTTTGCCCAGCTTGGGGGTAGAGTACGGTACCATTCATGGCCATTTTTGAGATGCTAATAACCCTTAAAACATCCTTTCCTAATTTAGAAAGAAAGGAGTGCTTTTGAGTTTTAACTTCAAAATATAGAAGTAATTTACATTCTAAAAGTGTAGGTACATACTATTCTTATCATGGATGATGCCTAAGAAATTCATAAAAATTTCTCCATTATTAGCAAGTCATGGTCCAAGTAGTTTAAAAATTGAAAAAACCAAGCCTATAGGGATTGGTTGGTCTTGGTTAACACAACAATTCCAAACTAAATAATCAAACCAAAAACAAATGATATTTAAATAATACTTTCCTCTTTTCAATTACCAAAATTGAATTTCCAATAAGACCGTTTAATAAAATAAACCTCCCTATTTGTACCATGCCTCACATTTGTTTAAGATTGTGCAACAAGGCAAGATACAATTTTGTGGGTGGGGGAGCTAGAGTAAATCAGGGGATGAAAATTTTGTGAATTCGGGAGTAAATCCTAGAGAAGGGTGTGGAACACTGAATTAGGAATTTTTGCACTTGACCAAGTGCATTGTCCGATGGCCACGACAGAGCAAAATTTTCACTTTTCTGAAATTTTGCCCCTCTAAAATTTCATATATTCTCATTTTTCGAATAGCAACAACACATTCATTCATATTGAATTTGCCATGAATTAAAAGAAAATTAAACATGATGTGCAATATTTTTTTAGTACAATTTGATAGAAAGTCAAACCAAAACGCTTCTTTCATAAAAGAATGAAGGCATACACTATAAAGTAAATAATATTTGCACTATCCTACTACATCAAAGGGTTCTCCTTTGCATACATTCTCGATCTATATTATTGCTTCACTACAACCTACTCATATGTATAATTATCTTCTTCTCCCAAATGACGATACTTCACTCCCTCGAGGTCATGGTATAATCCATCGACTCCAAACGTCACAGAATGATCTGCCAATATCAATTGAACAAATATAAGTCAAATTTGGACTTTTTTAACCAAAGAACTACATTACCGAATCACTTTTATAATTTTAAAAACCCCATGATGAAATTTCAAGGCCAATTTTCCCTAGAAATCGTAATGTTTTGAATTGCTTTCAAATCGTAGAAATTGGTAGCAAGTTCCTGTGTACATTGCAAAATATGCTAAATTTAATTTCTTTTACTTACAAATCTTCGAAATCAACATGAAATTTGAGCGCCTCTAACCTCTAAGAACCCTAACATGATGTTTGTCTTTCAAAATGCGGAAATTTACATCAAATATGAACATGTATGGAAAAATTTGCTAAATTTAGTAGATTCAGTCTATAAATCTTGAAACCCAACATGAAATTTGGGTGATCCTAACCTTTAGGGGTCCAAACGAATTTTTTGTCTCTTGAATTGCGGAAATCTACATCAAATTTGAGCATTTATAGCGAATTATGCTAAATTTAGCAGCTTTTCACTATAAATCTCAAAACCCAACATGAAATTTTGATGCCCCTAACCTTTAGGGGCCCTAACAATTTTTTTGTCTTTCGAATTACAGAAATCTAAATAAAATTTGAACATTTATGGCAAATTTTGCTAAATTTAGCAACTTTGAACAACAAATCTCAAAACTCCACATGAAATTTGGGTGCCCATAACCTATAGGGGCCCTAACAAATACTTTGTCTTTTGAATTGCAGAAATCTACATCAAATTTGAGCATTCATAGCAAACTATGCTAAATTTAGCAGCTTTTCACTATAAATCTTGGAACCCAACATGAAATTTAGGTGCCCTTAACCTCTAAAGGCCCTAACAAACTTTTTGTTTTTCGAATTGTGGAAATCTACATCAAATTTAAGAAGTTATGGCAAAATCTACTAAATTTAGTAGCTTTTTACTATGAATCTCGGAACCCAACATGAAATTTAGGTGCCCGTAACTTGTAGGGGCCCTAACAAATTTTTTGTTTTTCGAATTGTGGAAATCTACATCAAATTTGAGAAGTTATGGCAAAATCTACTAAATTTAGTAGCTTTTTACTATGAATCTCGGAACCCAACATGAAATTTGGATGCCTGTAACCTGTAGGGGCCCTAACGAATTTTTTGTTTTTGGAATTGTAGAAATCTACATCAAATTTGAGCACTTGTGACGAATTCTTCTAAATTTAGTACCTTTTAACAATAAATCTTGGAACCCAACACGAAATTTGGATGCCCCTATCCTCTAGGAGCCCTAACAAATCTTTTGTCTTTTGAATTGCGGAAATCTACATCAAATTTGAGAAGTTATGGCAAAATCTACTAAATTTAGTAGCTTTTTACTATGAATCTCGGAACCCAACATGAAATTTAGGTGCTTGTAACCTGTAGGGGCCCTAACGAATTTTTTGTTTTTCGAATTGTGGAAATCTACATCAAATTTGAGAAGTTATGGCAAAATCTACTAAATTTAGCAACTTTCGACGGTAAATCTCGTAAGCCAACATGAAATTTAGATGCCTAGAACCTCTAGGCACTCTAACGTAGAGTTTTTCTTTTAAATTGCATAAATTTATGTGAAATTTGAATTCCGAGGTCTAAATATGCTAAATATAGCAGTTGATGTCTACATGTTCGATTCAAATTCGATGTTCAAAATGCGATTATTCAGAACTACGTGTAATCAAAGGTAAGATCAACTGATTCAAGGTGAAAACAACATATGATTAAAACGTTTTTGATAATTTACGGATTTCTCAAAATAATGCTTACCTCAACTTGTTGTGCGTCACGTTGTTCGCTCCAATAAATCACGCCTGAATTTTTTTGAAGAAATCAATATTAAAATCATTGTACATATACTTTTTTTTTTAAAATGGTGAAAAAATATCACTTGTACGTCATACAATGCCTATATATCGAACTTCACAACCCGAACTACTTTCATTTGCAAAGAAAATGAGTAGTGAGAGCAATACCTTTGAAGAGTAATATGTGAAATGTGAGGTTTCAGATGGAAGGGTGGACCTTATATAGTTAAAACAAGTACTTGGTTTTAAAAAGAGACATTTGATCCTTCCGCGCGTCCTTCCAAAGGACGCGCTTGCCAACCCCGCGGAGCTCCGCAGGGTTGGCAAGGCCAGCCGGCCCTTTGGGCTAAGCGGGCCTGGCCCGGCCAACCGGCCAGGCCCAACCCGGCCCGGCCTGCCCACCCACCCCATCCCGCCTGAGCAGCGGACGGGTGGGAGCAGCTGCCTGCAGAGCAGCTGCGGCAGTTGTTTTTATTATTAAACACGCAATTCGCTATTTATGCACTTGGCCAAGTGCATTCATTTCATGAGCAAATCTTGTTTAAAAATTTTTGTGTAAAAAGTTCTATAAAAAACAACGATTTTGTCGTTCTACAATTACTTTCATTATAAACAAACAATTATTTAATTTATTTTTTATTCTTATCTTTATCTTTTCTTTTATCTTTTCTTTTATCTTGTTTCATTTATCTTATTTCTTTCTTGTCTTCAATTTCTTTTCCTTCTTGTCTTCCTTCTTGTCTTCTTTTTTTCCTTCTATTTTGTTTCATTCCTCTTGTGGCAGCCGCAAACCCTTCGCCCACACCAAGGAAGAAAACCAAAAGAAAACCAAAAAAATAAAAAACTTTTTTTTTTGTTTTGTTTAGGGCTCATGAACCCTGAAAATAGAAATTAAAAAAAATAAAAAATTTATGGTTCAGCCGCCGGCGAAGGATGCACAAGAAAAAATAAATAAATAAATAAATAAAAATCTATTTTTAGTCTGATGTGGGCTAGTGGGCACGCGGCCGCGCACCCACTCCCTCATTTCTCCTCTCTTCCTCTCCTTCTTTCCCTCTACCCCTTCCCTCTTCTTCTCTCTCCCCTCTCCTCTCTCCCCTCTTCTCATATATGTAGGGGAGAGGGGGAGGAGGGAGAGAGGGAGAGGAAGAGAGGAGAAAATGAGGGAGTGGGTGCGCAGCCGCGCGGCCGCGCACCCACTAGCCCACAATAGACTAAAAATAAAAATAAAAATAAAATATATATATATATATATATATATATATATATATATATATATATATATATTTTTTATTTTTTTTGTTTTTTTTTGTTTTTTTTTTGTGCATCCTCCACCGTTTAGGGTTCAGCCGCCGGCGGCTGAACCCTAAATTTTAATTTTTTATAAAATTTCTATTTTCAGGGTTCATGAGCCCTAAACGAAAAAAAAGACGAAATCCAAAAAAAATTAAATAAAAAATTATATATATATATATTTGGTTTTTTTTTCTTTGGTGCGAGTGAAGGGTTTGCGGCTGCCACAAGTGGAATGAAACAAAATAGAAGAAAAAAAAGAAGACAAGAAGGAAGACAAGAAGGAAAAGAAAATGAAGACAAGAAAGAAATAAGATAAATGAAACAAGATAAAGAAAAGATAAAAGAAAAGATAAAGATAAAAATAAAAAATAAATTAAATAATTTTTTATTACAATGAAAGTAATTGTAAAACAACAAAAATGGTTGTTTTTTAGGCAATTTTTTAGACAATTTTTTTAATACTTCCGGGGGCCAAGTGCATGATTATATGGCCAAGTGCGTAAATAGCGAATTGCGTGTTATTATTTTTATTTTTTTATTATTATTTTTTTTATTTTTTGTTTAATTTTTTATTAGTATTAGTGTTTTGATTTTTTCTTCTTGTCAAAATAGTTTTATTTTTATTTTTTAATTGCTTTAAAATTAGTTTTTTTAATGTTTAAGTAATTAAAAAAAATTATATTGAACATAAATTTAACGTGAATTTTTAGCATTAAAAAAGTATAAAAATTGTTATGAATTCTCAAAATTGTATGCTTTAAAAAAGTTTTGAATTTTTTTCCCTCTTCTTTTCTCTTCTCTTCTAAATTTTTTTTCTTCTCTTCTAATTTTTTTTCTTCTCTTCTAATTTTGTTATTTTTTTCTCTTCTCTTCTCTCCTCGTCTCTTCTCTTCTAAATCTTTTTACTTCTCTTTGCTTCTAAGTTTTTTTCTTCTCTTATATGTAGTACGCAAGTTGTTTTGAAATTTTGGATTTTTTTGTTTTAAAATATGTTTTGAATTTTTCTCTTCATTCTCTTCTCTTCTCTTCTAATTTTTTTTCTTCTCTTTGCTTCTATTTTTTTCTCTAATCTTCTAATTTTTTTTCTTCTCTTATATCTAGTACACACTTAAAGACGGGTGTCTTAACCATGCACTTTGGAATTTGTTCAGGTCACACAGGATGGATGAAATGTGAAGTGGCGAAGAAAACAAATCTCTTTATGTGAGGTAAGGTAAAACAATTACACCTTCATTGTGTGAAGTAGAATATTAACATTCTATGAGTGTAATTTGTTGGAATGAATTGTAAATGAGGTTCTTTTCACATGGCAAATTTTTGTTTTTTTTTGTTTTATAAATGTATGACTTCATTGTCACAATGCAATTTTTGAACTAGAGTCAATGAAATTAATAGTCTAGAAATTAGACATTGGGACATATAAGGGTCAATGGTAGCAGTTTCTGATCATTAACCCCTAAACATCCAACCAAGTAGAATGTGGACGATGTACAAAACCAAACAGAGATTTCTCATCCTTCATTGATTTTAGCAATGTGGATTTTTTTGTATATATTTTATGGGAAGTTAGCTTCATGCATGTGATCCAATTAGAAAGGGAATGATTTGTGAAAATTGTATGCCTCATTTCATGTTGTAGTGATTCACCCAAAATTTCAAAGATTTCAGTGTGGAAGTGCTCTTAAACTTGTCAATTCTTAAATTTAAGCAACCCAAAAATCTCCAAATGTCACTACACTTAGAGTATTACATTTCAACCAATCACTAAAAAAATTCATGTACAAATTGTGAATATCTTATTTGTAATCAAAGTTCAATAGAATTTTCAATTTTAAATTTCAATTTTTATACAAAAATATTGTTGAGAACAATCATAGGTCTAAACGTATGGATAGAATTAACAATTCATAATGTACAACTGTTATTCATATATCAAGTTCAAAATATCCCTCTTAGTTACATTTTATCTAAATTTTAAATCAAAATTGTAAAAGCGTGTTGAGGTAGGCTTGAGGTGTACCTCAAACCTACCTCAATACGCTTTTACTTTTTTATGTGAATTATATTTTAAAATAAAAGCGTGTTGAGGTAGGCTTGAGGTGTACCTCAAACCTACCTCAACAGGTTTTTATTTTTATTTTTATGTAAACTATATTTAAAAATAAAGCGTGTTGAGGTAAGCTTGAGGTGTACCTCAAACTTACCTCAACAGGTTTTTATTTTATTTTTATGTAAACTATATTTAAAAATAAAGCGTGTTGAGGTAGGCTTGAGGTGTACCTCAAACCTACCTGAACACGCTATTACTTTTTAATTTGATCTACATTTAACCCCTAAACGTCCCAAAGTCCATAAACTGAACGACGAACAGATTCAAAGCCTTGCAGCTTTCTCATACAACCTCGGATGACTTTCATCCAAGTCACTCTTGGAAGCTTATTAAATTCTCTATCAATTACATTAAACATCTTGTGATGGGGAGCTGTTGAAAATATTGGACAAACCTTCAACTACAAGTATGTCAAATTTGTCGAGTAGATTTCATACTTGCAATGGTTCTCTCATGTACACCTCATCTACATTTGAGCCATGCTAATATCTATTTTTGAGGTTAGCATCTACTTATGTTCAAAGGGTTGGTACATTTACAGGTTAATATAACTAGTGAAAGACCGGTATATATACCAACAACTTTAGGTAAAAATATAAACTAATTTAACAATATCTACAAAATCCATTAACCATAAAATCAAACCAACACAACCCATTTTGGAAATATTTCTCTAGAATGGTATTTTGTAATGGTATTTTGGGAGCCATCTGGTGAGGGACACGGATGGGTTGTCAAAGACACGGCTATATTTTCATGGGAAAATGTACCGATAAGAGCAAGGAGTGGGCTTGTACATGAGAACAATGTGCTAGTGCATGGCGAGCTGACGGAGGCAAAGATCAAAATTCCAACAGAAGCAAAACCGCATTTGGTGGAGTATATTGCACTACAATTGGAAGAGATGAACAACGAACGTTTGCAGAATGACCTTGATGCATATTAATAGGTTTAGTATGTCGTATGAGACACATGATACTATGAGTTGTATTACGTAGCAGCGATAGCTGTATAGTATAGCGCAACGTGTATTATTTAGTTGATCGTGCATGAGTGATTTGAATGACTTGATGTTTTGGTAGAAAAATGTCCATAACTTTGTATCCATTTTGACTACCTCCCTTAATACATTGGTTTGGAATAAATGGAGTACCAAATGCACCATTTTAAAATGCATGTGTGACCAAATTTACTTGATTGGAGTAAGTTGAAACCCCCAAAATTCCCACTTTAACACTTCCAAAATTCCCGGCCCGTAAAACCCACGAATACCAAAATTATACCCCCCCGCAGCTTGAAAAAGGTCAATTTCTATTCGACGGGCAACAAGTGCATTGTCATATGGCCAAGTGCAAAAATTCGTAATTCAGTGTCGTGGATGTTCTAATAGTGGCACAAACATGGTGAATTCCAATTTGTGGCACAAATTGGATAGGTTGTGTATAAAGTCCATGTAGTCATGGCATTTCTTCTAGAACTCCAAAGAGGAGCACTTTAGGGCAATCCAAAGTCTCCATCATTGTTAGTTGAAATTTGTTGGCTAAAGTCATACACTTCATTTCCTAAGAAACTGCCAAGGACCAAACCCATATGATAAGTACAAGAGATTAGGGTTAACCGAAAAGTCAGTCCAAAGAGGAAAGTTTTGGCAAACTTGTGTTGAATTCCTCTTGAACTCATATTGAAATATAAATAGATAAAAAACTAGTCTATGACAAGTTGGGAGACAGTCTAAAACAAGGCACTGTCATTATTCTTCATACCTTGTTGTGGCTCCCACACCTTCCACCAAAGCTCCAAGCTCATGGCTCGCAAGGGGACAATCTATGACACAACACTATTCAACCCAAGTATAGTTCAACACAAAGGTTAGAAGTAGAGCAAATAGGGAGGTTAGATGCACTTCTTTTTAGTTAACTCTATTCATAACATTCAGTAGCGTGCACTATTCCTGTCTTGGCTCTACAATAGACCGTATGGAATATTCCACACCCAATAGTTCTCCATTAGTAGCTAAGAGGACAGGTGGAGGCTCGAGCAGAGTGAATGAAGGAAAGGCCGTGGGCATGAAGGCTACTGAATGTTACGTTGACATGAAGCCGGTGCAGGTAGTTTAGAACTTGACGCTATCTGCTTGAGTAAGCAAATCAGTGGGTCATGCAATCTGGGGACAGTAACTTACACAAGGACAACGCTGACACACAAATTGTGCGAGCTAGTAAAAGTCCATAAAGGTTCAGACATGTCAGCAACAACGGACTTCCACAATAATACTCAAATAATGTAGCAGCAAGAATAGTGTAGACGGATGAATGAATCGGATAACAAATAGCGTAGGCGGATGAATAGTGTAGATGGCTCAACTCCTCACCAGAGCTTGAAAAGGATATGATCCCTGCTTCTGAAAGCCCTTTGAAATTCTACCGACAACATAAACCCAGATACTAAAATCACCTGCACCAATAACTTTACAACCTTTTTCTGGCTCCTGAATGTACCTTTTCTAACCTAGTAGATATTCACAGTCGTGAGAAGAGAAGAAAGAGATTAATTAGACACCCTTGTTGTAGAAGACCTGGGTCACAGGCTGGCCAAAACGATTGACCCGGTGATGGAAAGAATCCTCCAGTTTAGCAACGCTTATGGAAGCCTGTTGCTTGAAAATGCCGAAGCAAAGTGGCACACTAATTTGAATGGATGCCCCCACCATGGCCATCAATGTCGGTATTCGCAACGCAGGATGTCTTGCGTAGAACGCCGTCCGTTCCAATCTGCCAGTGACATCAAAGAAACTCCGTTACAGTAGAATTCTATGTGCTCATTTTTACATATTGTGATAAATAACCAACCATGGAGCTCATGACTTGGCGAACACCAAACGAAGAAAAAGAAACCTTATACAACGACCCACCCACGCCTAAAACCCAAGCTTATTCTTTCTTCATTACTTAATTATCAGATTCTTGGTTATTTTGGCTACCCTCAAACGTCTTTCCAAGCTCCTTGGGCTTGATTTTCAAGAAATCTTGCTTCTAGTAAGAGCACTACTCAAATCCTTCTAACCAGACATAGATCATTGGATGCACAACAAGGTGAGGCATTTGATGTGCTTAGTTGCAACAACAAAAAATTTCATGCTTGTTTGCAATGTTGAAGGATAATTTGATTCTTGCCCAAGTTCCCAATTGATTCCTCATGTGCTTGTTTCTTTATTGTGATTGGTCATGCACCTATGCGTGGCTTAAATATATATAATCCATATTCTTTCAGAGATCTTTGGGCTGCCCACTGAAGACCTAAATTGTCGTTTAAGGGTTAATGGTTATTGGTTACTATAGAGTGGGTAGTAGTTTTGCACCATTGATCCTTGTACCATGGGTGGGTCTAACACACTCTTTGTTCACGCCAGCCGTGAAAGAGGACTGGAGTTGTTATCTATTTGAAGAAGCTGAGGGAGTGAGTGGCTTGGATGAATTACCTGTGCATGATGAGCGGTGGAATGACTAATATAGGAGCAGCTGCAAAAATACGTCCTGCAGTGCATGCACTCACAGCACGCACCCCTGCCAGTCTGCTCTGCCCGACTAAATCATTCTTGTCGTCATACACTTTGATGCCTTCTATAAATTCATCTCTGCGTGTAATGCCAAGGTTCAACACGTCTGCTGCTGCCACCGCACAAAAGGGGACCAGCCTGCGTGCTATACCTGCCCTGCATCAACAATGTGGCATCAGCAACGAGTATCTTGGACAATCAGTAAGTAGTAAATTACCGACTCCAAACTGTCTATTAGATTGCACAAGTTGTACCAACTAGGGGTGAGATATAACAAGCTTATTACATTTATGACACCCGTTATGATCATGTAACAAGTGAACAATCCAGAAACCTTGTGATTTCTAACATGGCACATCAGTGCCTCCTCTTCATGACTACACTAAATAGGCTATATAGAGTCTGGGACACTATTTTTCAACACAAACACTATTTGATTTTGGGGAGATATAGTGTCCTTCTAAGAAAAAAAATGGATGTAGTGTTCCAACATGGCATGTCACCTCATGTCACTATCATCACCTGGAAGGAACATGATAATCTCAATGAAAGTGAGAATGACAAGTGACAAACTCCTATGTAGTGAAGGGACACTATTTCTCATCACTTTTGAACGAATTGTGGTAAAAAACATCAATTCTCACTAAACACTAAATAGCCCATTTAATGCGTACACTGTAAAGTTGACATTGAACAAAACAAACTAAAACAAATAAAAATTAATTTTTGCCTCAAGCTTGTTGCTTCAACCTGTGGAATCTAAAGAAGCCCTAAGACATGAAGCAAGCTCGTGGAACAAAATATGACCAATACATTTCACCGAAAAGATGTCAGTCAAGGTGTCTATGTAGAACTCGAACGGTGATTATTTCTATCACATCACGCGTTTCTTCACTTGCCATGATATGGAAGGGTCAGCATAATCATCAGCTTGTTGATGCTATTAAGACTTCCACCAACCCCTTTCAGCAGACTCAGACCGAAGAGAAATGGAAACAGTGTGACAAAGAGAATTGTTCAGGGTTTAGGGCACATAGTTGCTCGAAACATAAGTGTTGTGACGACCTCTGAGGACAATGTGAACCAACTCTTCCTCACATTTTGTTGGCGTTTCTCCATCTCTTCACGACTAAGAAGCTCGTTGAATTGGTCCAATGGACTGACACCATACTTTTGAATCTGATACAACTAATGCACAAGATTTAGGGTTTAGGAGAGTACCAGCGGTTGCCGGGAGGAACTTTGTCGAGGAGAGAATGCAGGCCCACGGCCGCACCAACAGAGCTCGCAGTGGCGCCCACGTACGCCTCGAAGATCTTGCGCACGCTTTCATCATTCGAGGCGTTCCGGTTGGCGTAGTAATGCAAGCAGTTGTAGGTCTGATTGAGCCACTGGGCCGCCACGTTCTGCTTGAGCCCCCGTGCCGAGAGCATCAACGTGTCGCACACGAGGTTGCACGGGATGATGAAGGACAGACGGAGCGGGAGGAAGATCTTCTCGCCCGTGTCCGGATGCACGACCGCGTCCTTGATTTTGCGTGCCGTTTCCAGCTGCTCGGTGGTGGCATCGGCAGCTTCCGGGGATTTGAGAAGCTGTAAGGCTTCGTCCACTTGCGCGTCTGTCAGGAACGCCGTCCTGATGTCCATCATGTTGAAAATCCGCTGCACCCTCGCCCAATACGTGGCTTCGTCCATCCTCGAATCACCACAGCTTCACGGCCAACAAACCCTAAAAACGATATAGACTCTTCTCTACAACAAGGGCTCCCACATCGTCTTGCCGTGAAGGTGATATCCTGTTAAACAGCAATGCAAAAGTTCTGTTTATGTAAAGCCCTTGATAAGGAGGGCTGCCCCAAGTTACAAAATTATTACGTCTAATTACATGAGATTAATCTTCACTGCAACTGAACTAAACAGGAATTCATTCTCCAAATTACAGCTGCATATGATGCTGCTCAGGCGACACCACCCTCTGAAAAGTACATTCTCTCCATAGAACATACTCTGGGTGTTTCCTGAAAAGGATTTTTTCTCCGACTTTTAGCTCCCTATGTCGATCCCTAAGACTCGGATTCCAATGCATGGTTATGTAATGCAGGCCGTGAGAACATGATTGTGAGCAATCTATTCCAAACTCCCTGAACAGAGCATAGAGATGACTAACAAACGCGCCCGGAATTGGCAAAACGTAACTTGGATACCACCATGAAAAAGGCATGAAAAAAAAATCCTTACTTGATAGGAAGTCCTTTCACCAGGCAGTTGAAATTAGGGTTTCCCTGTCTTCTGCATTCAGCACAGATTGTTAAACAACTTCGTCAACGAATCCTACAGATGTAATATCCAAATCGAGGAAATTTAACAAAAAGAGTTTCACAAGCTCGTAAAAAGAATGAACGTTGCCCTCAAACTGGGTATGTACATCGACAGCTTCGAGTGCAAAAAACGCATGAATTCGACCGACATGCAGCAAAGGGACGCACAAGCTGCAATCTAGCTCCAAAGAAAAAAAACCCACAAGCTACTGATAGTACAGGAAATTGAAGCACTCACAAGTAGAAGCGCAAGTTGCAAGCGTGCTAGCTGCGGCATGCTCCGGCACAATTATGCAGGAGACTTGATCGATGCTCCTGCAACTTAGATGGTGCGATGCAATGCATCATGGCCACCAGAGAATGAATGAGGGACTTGAATACTGTAGTGGGATTCCTTTTGAGGATCTGTGTGGAGGAAAAGCTCCGACGGCAAGCACGTGAGATGCTCTCCGCCACCGGATCTCACAAGTTGGATGGAATCAAATCTGTCTGATAACTGATAGTCAGTGGAGTGGACGCATCTTTCTCCTCCATCACGGGATCTAATGACCTTTAATCCTTTCTTACACGAATGTGAAATTGTAAAATCTTCGTCGTCACTAGATGTAACGTGCATCTAGTGATGGCCCATTCAGACCAAGAAGCTCCAGCGCCTCATAATATTCAGTAGCCTTTGTGAGTGCTGCCTTCCCCAACCGAATGATGTGGAATATCCCACATCATTTCATCCCCCAATGAAATGATGTGGGATATTCCACATCACATCAGTAGCTATGGAGGCACGTGGCATTAAGCAAGAGCAATCAACCATGGTGAGCAGTAATTAAAAGCACTCAATCACAATTCAACATTGTTTTGTAATTGTTTATTTGATTCAATAGTCCATTCAATTACAAAACACTGATCACTCCATATATAAAGGTGGATGAAACTAAAAAGCAACCTCTTGGAAGGCTACTGAATGTTATAGTTCCTAGTATGTTGCAAGGTAAATTTTGAAAATAATATACAATTTCTTGCAGTGTCATAGCCTTGTCTCTTCCTGCTTTTGGTCAACGCATGTGCATTGGTGGAGCGCAAATTTCTTGCGGCACCCAATATGCGTTAAAGCAGCTTCTTGCATGCGTCAGGTTAAAAAAATTAATTTTAAAGGAGCACATAGTAGCTACCAAAAACTTACTTATCGAACGCAGATTCTCTGCTGCACTCGTATTGGTGTGAATGGGCCATGAACTTTCATAACCCTACATTTATCATGGCCCATTCACACCAATCACCCAACACAAGTGCGGCAGAGAATCTGCGTTCGTCAAGTAAGTTTTTGGTAGCTACTATGTGCTCCTGTAAAATTTGGTTTTTTAACCCGACACATGCAAGAAGGTGCTCGAACGCATTTTGGGTGCCGCAAGAAATTTGCACTCCACCAGCGCACATGCGTTGGCCTAAAGCAGGAAAAGACAAGGCTCTAACACTGCAAGAAATTGTATATTATTTTTAAACTTTACCTTGCAGCATTCCAGGAGCGCAACGCAAGTGCTAGAGCTTCTTGGTGTGAATGGGTCATCAATGCAGTTATTGTGAATCACGTTAACCACTAAACGTCAAGCCTATGACTCTGGGATCTTGCTTTACCTGTCACACTCAATTTTGGCACTATAAATAAGACAAGAATTCAACTTTATGCTTTTAGTAAATGAAGCCATGTGTCTACTACAGATCATGAACTTTTCATATTTTTTTGGTGAAAATTTGAATTATCATGCTATGATTTTTTGAAGTGATTGTAGTGAAAATTCATATCAATTCATATCAATATGAAAATTCATATCAATATGAAAATTCATATCAATATGAAAATTTATATCAATTACAAAATGTACTCAAAAATTCTAATTTTTTACCAAAGGCGTAAATTACAATGAAGAAAATTTCAGTAAATGAAAATCATCCGTGTATCTAGATTTAGATTTTTTTGGCTACACCAAGGTAATACCCACAACTTGTAACTGCAATAAAACACTCAATTTTTAGAGTTTTTCAAAAAATCAAAGTAGAATAGAAACTAGACTTTGCAAGCATCATTTTGTTAGTTAAGCTCAAATGCAACAGAACTCATTTTCATGGCCTAAATTTAGTTTAACCCCTAAATGACAAAGGCGGTAAGGACAAAACCTAAATGTGTCATAAAATGTTACTCCTACAACTTTGATGAAGTTTGGTTCAAAAGAGAAAATGATAAGCATGATGTTTGGTAATTATTTGTTCCGTCAAACTTTCAAAAAATGTTTTAAACACTCATCTAATGAATTAAGAAGCATTTACCATTTATTATTCACCAAAATTACAAATTTATATTTTTTGAATTTGAAATTTGGTACGACTGGTTAAAACTAGACATTCTATTCTAAAATTTTAAAAAGCAAATATTTCAAAGGAGAGAACATCATTACTTTCCCAAAATAGAAAGTTTTATAACACTAGAACATTGTTGAGGTGTTTGTTTTTGAAAAATTCCTTAGTGAACCTCAATATTGCAAATGAAATGCATCAAACAACATTAGAACATGATCTCTACCCCCAATTTCGACAATAAATCAAAATTTTAAAAAACGTCAATTTCTGACCATGGGCAGTCACTGTTGTCAGTTAAGCTATGACCAGAAAATGGTTGATCAGTCATTTAGGAGTTAAAGCAAAAAAAGCAAAAAAATCCAAAATACACTACACGGTGAACCATCTTTATGACTCTTTTTGTAGTTGGGACCCCATGTAAAATCTAAAAATAGTTATAATGATCTAAATTTAACTTGAAGGGGTGGCATAACCAAGCAAAATCATTCACGTAAAGAATTGGATGGAAAGCATCCACATAGCAATTGGATTTGAATAGTGAGTTCCATTCATAAAGCTAGTTTTGGTCTGGGCGGCATTTAGGGGTTAATTCTAATTCCAATATTTTTTTGGGAGCTCCAAATGTTCAGTTTGATTGTGAAGATATCTTTGGCTTTTTGAGATTTAGGCGATTCGACAATGATCGGTGTCAAGAGAGGATGCTAGATATGGATTCCTAAATTTTGCTTCTTAACCCATAATGGATATATTAAGCCCCAGGGGCTTACGTTTGTATTGGAAGAATCTTGCTTGTAACTTCTACTCCATTGAACCAAACATGGTTTCTTAAATGCTAAACAAACATATTTAGGATCTTTGCTTTTGTAGAACGAAAATAAATTAAAATATGACTGTGCTTAAAATAGATTTTAAAAGAGATTTTGGGTCATCATTTTTGGGTCATTAAAGGAAATCTGAGGCCTCTAGAAGGCTGCAAGTTACTATTCCTAAAAATTAATTCTAAAATAAATTAATAAAAAATTATTATAAATTATTAAAATTTGATATGGATCCGATATGATTGCCTCTTAGCTACGTTAGATTGGATATTAAAAATTTGATATTTTTTAATAATAATATTTTTTAAATTTTTAAATTTTGATAATATTTTTTAAATATTGTTTTTTTATAAAAAAAACAATTTAATATTTCAAATGTTTATTATTAAAATAAAAAATTCAATAAAAAATTAGATCTTGGCACGAGTTCTAAAACGGCCTTATGGAGGCTTCAAATCTTTTCTAATGGTGGGAATTAGGAAACCTATGTCCTTAACCTTTAGGCGTCCATACTATAATTACTTGGTCAAACCTCATCGATTCCTCTCATTTAAAATATATTATATTTTTTTGGTGTTGTTCTCACATAAGGTATTGTTGAATCAATTTACCCTTATTTTATCGTAATTATTTAAATTATAAAAAAAATATAAAAAAATAAATGTTTTTTTCTTTTAAAAATCATAGCAATTACAACCTTAAAACTCTAGCTACTTTTGATGAAGGGTAGTACTTTATGAAAAAAAGGATTTTCACAAAAATCATTCAAGAAAACAAATTTTTTTGAGCTTTGGCATCTTTTCTCTATTTACTACTATCTCCCCCTGTTCCACCTTTTCCTTGTACTGTACAACTTGATGATTTAGTCTTTTGGGGTGTCAAAACTTCAACCTTGATTTTTGTCAAAACCAAATTTTGATCTCGAGTAATTCTTGCCCATAGTAATTGCGTTGGAAAAGTATAAATTTGAACTTTAGTACCATGTAAAGGACAACTAATTTTTCTTTTGTTCGAAGAACGTGGTAGGCTTATTTGTGTAGTTCTTATGTTGATGCAATTGTGTTATAGATTACACGCTAATGTAATACACTCGCCAATTGTTAGATGGTTTCAAGTAAATTTTTTTTAACTGGTCTTCATGTAGGGTAAGCCCCTTCGTTTGGGGCTTACCTCCAATTTGTCCCAACCACTTGACTATTGCATTGTAGCAAGGCCTCATTTTTGGTAAGTCACTCACTTATGGACTTGGAGCATGTTCACCAGTGCGCTAATATCTATATTTTCTGAACATGATATACCGACCCCCCGGGGATGCACTCTACATTATGTTTGAGAACCACGTGCGTTCATGACCCCTTCTGAAAACCTCTTGTATAAGAGAGGTTATATGTCTAAATACCTATGTATACATATATATATTCCGTTTTAAATATATGTTCAATGTAAGTATACGTGAATATTTTTAGTTCTAAATGTGTTTATGGTGTGTATACGTAATACAATAATGTTCAAATTAATACTCCTTCTATGCACTCACGTATACTCATACATGTTTAGTACGAAGCAACCCCCGGGACCAATCCAAACCTAAATTTTGCTAAAGAAGAAGAATCTGGCTGGTATCTACAAGCAATACACCAGCCTCAAATGCTTTGGGTGGCCAAGAGTCTTTTCAAAGTCAAATCAAGACCTTGATTTTTAGCAAGAAATTTGAGAATACCAATCATTGATGGGAATACTCTTATCCTACACGTGTAGAGTGGATAGCCTATGGCCGTCGTTCTTTATCTTTCCAATTGTTCATGATCGAACTGATGGATGAGAGTTGGATGAACAAAATGTTCACAAAAGCGGATGAACGGGAGTGCGGAGAGCCTGAGAGTCACAGAAGGGGATGAACAGGGGAGTCACGTTGTTACACGCTGTAATTGCCGTCCTTTAGAAAGCTGAGGCATATTCTCTCGCACGGTGCGGGAGCAATAATTTTCGGACACCGAGGTTCCCGTTTGCTCCAGCAATCAACTTCGCTCCTTCGCATCATCGCAGTGAGAGCAGCATCTCCCACGTTGTTGTGGCCACTCACAACAGCGCTGTGGAGTCACAATAATGCTCACAGTTTTACACTTTCCTCTGTGAGGGTTTCCAGCCAGGGTTTGTTAGGGTTTTGTGCTCTGGCCAATTTTAGGGCTCGAATCCTGGCGCATTTGCTTGCGCTTTGGCGTCCAACACGAAGAACGCGCCCTTCAGAACCTTCGGATTTCTTGATTCTGGTAAGGTCCTTCGGGTATTTTGCCGATGAAATGTAATGCAGCGATCTTGTGTTTTTGTTCGGTTCGGGTGTGCCTGTTTTAGGACAGGACTCTCGGAGGATCATAGCTTTCGTATTACCTTATTGAGACCAAATTTTGTCGGTTGGAGTAATTGTTATCATTCAGAGCTCGGAAATGGGATAGGTGACGGGTAATGGATAGTTTTTGTTTTTCTGGTTTCTTTTTGTTTTTTCCCTGGAGATGTATTTGTATAGAGTAGATATTGATCCACAAACAGGCTTGGTAGTGTGAGCTGAATAATGTGATTGTAAAGTAACCAACGACATATTAAGCGCTGAGCATCATTTGTATTATTAGAATGGCCAGATTTTTAAATAACTTGTATGTAAAACACAGAGGATTCCGAGAATGCATTATTTGGATAAAAGTTTGACTGGTAGATGACCTAAAGCCGGCAGGAGGAGTTTTGATGTTGTACATTCCGAAAGTCAATTAATTGATTCATTCTGCAAGGTTTTGGGGTGTCGCAATTAGGTACCTCTACCTTAGAGTGAGTGTTACTTGACGTATACGCTGCTACTAATTTGTAGATTTATGTGCTATTCGGAAACGCTCTTTTGGTTCTTACATGTATATGTTCTTTCGTAATCAGAATTAAATGAGGCGTCTGCGACGCGTGGCTTCATCAGCAACTGATTTTTCCGGGGCTGGTTGCCGGAAGCCTCTGTTGGATTGAATGAACATTTAGGTATTGATTACATTTGTAAGTTTTTGTTTCATGATTTTCAAGCACCAGTTGTTTTGAGCATTGATGACTTTCTTGGTATTTGGAAGCTTCTGCCGGTCAGCACTCTCACTTACTGTTGGACAGGATGCCAGATTAATGGTGATGCAATGGACAAGGGGAAGACTAAAACTGACCTTCGAGCTGCTGGCAAAAAGCGGGTACACGCTCTACCTTAATAATACTTGAAGTTCATCGATGCGAATGATGGGAGACGCTCACAGCACTGTTTGCAGTCTGAAGCGGGCTGTCTGTTCTTCAGCCTGGATATAGTACCGTGGTGTCTTTCCGTCCGCGTTCAACGTCTTTACTCAATCTCGATACCATAGTTCACATCGTGGTGTGTGAATTTGATTGGCATGAAATATTCTTGGTTTGATCACTGACGGGGTGCTTATGCATGGATCTATGCACATTTATATTCTTGAATAAATCCCAGCTGGAGGAATTTCGTCAGAAGCGGCAGCAGAAGGGGAGCTCGACCAAACCTAGCAGTAATACTGCTTTAAAAGCTTTGACTGAAAGCGAGCAGAATTCTGGAGAGAATGCTGTTGAGGAAATCTCAAGACGTGATTCTCTTGTTAAAGAGGAGGCACAGAGATCTTTTCCTGAAAAAGATGGAGGTGTTGAGTCGGTTGTGGACCATGTACATGGGGTTACAAAGGCCCTTGAAGAACATCATGGGGTTGATGTCGTTTTTGATACTTCTCCTGCATCCTCTGTGACATCATCCATTCAGAGGTTGAAAGTCCGTGGTCAACTGGCTCCGGAAACCTCAGAACAAGGTATAGAGTCTCCATGTGAGCCCGGAAGTAGGAATGGCAACTTGGAAGACAAAGATCGAGAAGCTGTTTACACAATATTGTGGGAAAATCATGGAACGGATCATTCTCAGCGGAATGAAGAGTGGCAAGAGAGAACATTCGATGGTGGGGCAAGCCTTAATGAAAGGGCAATTGATCAGGGAAATTACTCCAGTTTTCGGGTGGATGACGAGAACTACGGAAGTGAATCAAAAGAGGGCTTAAGTACGCAGAGGAAGTTGAGCGGGAATTCGATTGATGCCGTTGACAAGTTTCAGTCACCTGAGGTGGGTCGCTTGAGTCACGATCATGTTTGTCATCAGCATCTAGAATGCATGCAACCCTTGGTCATTGGGTTTTACATAGTCGCACTGGCCAGATAAATAATGTAATGTATTGTGGTCTTCTTGAGCAAATTGTAATCTCGGTTGTTACAACCAGATGTGATTGGGCTTGGTACATATTCTGATAATGTACTGTGGTGGTGAGCCTTCTGGAAGTTTGTTTCCGGGATGCTGATATTCTTGATGAGGAATGTTTTATTCAGGCGACTTTTACAAAGATATTATGTTAACTTGCCTCGGGTTATGATTGAACTTGCTCAACGTCTTCACATGGTAGGTTTCGATGTTGTATGTGTCCAATTAATCTCTCTGCTTGTTTCTCTCAAATAACAGTACAATTGTTGCAGAGAACAAAGGAGCCTGTGCATGATGCTGGAGCCGAGGAAGGTAGGACAGATGTTTTTCCTGTGGGTCCAGGTTTCAAAGGACACTCATCATTTTCGAATGAGGAAAGTACTGAGGAGAGAATGCTACCTGAGGGGAATGGAAAATTGGTGAAGGAGAAATCTGACATGGCTTCTGAGGTAACATTGTTGCTCCAGAAGCTAGAGCAAATCGTAGAGGAATCTGGAAGGGAGAGAGAATTTCATGAAAATGAGATTAGCTCCTTGAAGTCTCAAGCCAGGGAAAAAGATGAGGCGGTGTCCGCAAGAGATGCTCAGCTGGAAGAGTTGGAAGTTGCCAAAGCACTATCTGAGCAAAAGTTGCGCACTGCTCTGGATAGAACTGAAATGGAGAAAGAGCAGTTACTTCAAGAGTGTATGGATGTAAGATCTCAAGTTGGCAAACTGGCTGAGGAAAGGGACAAGTTTTTGAGCAGTATAGATGTTTATGAGAAGGATTTGGTGGTGTTGAGGGCAGATTCCACTAAACTGGCGATCCAGGTGAGCTTCACAGATTATAAGTTCATTGGACTTGCAATATTGTACTTGTTCTTTGTCTTCAACGAGTGAAAACCATGAACATGATTTTGTCAGGTTCTTATCCTCCTAGTATCCAACTTGGTAAACACTTACAATCTACGTCTTTCTTGTACAAAATTCAGATGAACCATTTATCAGAAGAGAAGAATCAATTGACTACGGAGCTATATGCTGCAAGGGAGCAAGCCACGGCAGCCCTTGAACACGAAGCTCAGCTTCTGCGCACTTTGAGGGGATTAGAAGAAGAAAGAGAGGGTGAAAGAACTCGATTGAAAAATTTGGAAGTGCAGCTTCAAGATATTCTATCGCAGAAGACGCAGTTAGAAGTCAGATTTGGTGAATCGGCTGATGTCTTGGAAGAGCTGAGAGTTGTGAACAAACAACTATCAGATGAATTAGCAGAATCAGAGCGAGAGAGGAACATTTCGAGGGATTCCATTAAGACTTTGGAAGACGAGCAACTGAAGTATCATGCCCTTGTTGAAAATCTAACTCATCGATTGAGTATTTATGAAGAAAAGGAGGCAGCCTCTGAGGCTTTATATATACAGGTGAAAAATTCTGAAGAAGAATGTAAACGCTTGAAGTTAGTAGTCGAGAATCTAGAGATTGACCTCCATTCTCTGGAAGGTGAAAAAGCCGAATTTGGTTCCAAATTTATGGACCTGCAAGTAGAAAAGGAAGAACTCATTACCGAGGTTGAAATTACAAAGAATGAGCTAAAGGTATCGCAGAGCCAACTGGAAGTATCACGAACTCAGGAGTCAGAGATAGTTGAGGAGCTTACAACTGTAAAGCTTGAACTTACCAAGACTCTGGCAGAAAAAACTAAAATTCAGTCGGACGAAGAGGAGTCTAGACGGAAGCTGGAGCATCTTAAGGTCCAATTTGGAAAGCTTGAAATCGAAAGGAGCCATATTGAAGAATATTTGGGGCAAAAATTGCAGCTTATAGAGGAGAATGTCAGGGTCTTGGAGGAACAGAAGGTTGGCCTAGAGGAGCTGCTTGCAGGAGCAAAGCATGATCTGGAACAACTCAACGAGCAAGTAAGGAAACTTGATGCTGAGAAAGCAGTATTAAAAGTGACTTCAGCTATCGCAGTTGAAGCACTTGAACAGCAAGTTCGACGCCTGGGTAGTGAGCGCTCAGAGTTGGAAGAAAGATGCCAAACTTTGAGCGCGGAGCTTCAGCTTTTAAACGAGAAAGTAAGCTCTCTTGTTGCAGAGAAGGTGGGAATGGAGGCAACAGCTGAGATGCTACATCGGAAAGCAACTGTCTTAGAAGATCACAATTCTGAGTTAGACAAACGCTCCAATGTGTTGACTGAAGAAAAACATCGATTGGTCAGCGAGCTTGCAAGTTCTCAACGTGCCTTAGAAACCATACAGGGTGAGAAGGTCCAACTTGAGTCAGAGCTTCGGCTGTTGCAAGAAGAACTGCTAAAGACCAAGGAAGAAAGGGAACAGATTCGGTCGGACTGGGATACCTTTCAGGAGAAATTGAATGGTATTACTTCTGAGAAGGAAGTTGTAGTCAACCAGCTCAAAGAATCCCAGGAGGCCCTGCAGAAAATAAGTGAGGAGAGCGAGAGCGTTGCATCCGAACTTAGTGCAGTGCTGAAGAGATTTGATGAGTCCACAGAATCGAATAATAAGCTCACTGGTGATCTTCAGTCCCTCCGAGATAAGCTTCAAGGAGCTGAGGAAGTGAAAGCTCGTATTGAGATTGAGCTAGAAGAATCACTCTTAAAATTGAATGACAGCATTCAAGACAAAATCTTGCTGAGTAATAAGCTAGACACTCTTCTTCACAGTGTCGAAGTCCTGGAGATTGAAAAGGTTGAGTTCGGATTCCATGTGCAACAGCTCCAAGAAACTGTTAAACAAAAGGATGAGGAAATAAGTACACGTAAAGATGAAAGGAAGCAATATGAGGTCGATAGTTTTGCAAAGTTGGAGGCCGAGGCTGCTAAATCCCGTGAGTTAATTACTGAAATCTGCCAATTGAAAGCTGAGTTACAAATATTGGAGCAACAGTTACTAGAGCAGCGAGATCAGAAGAACTACAAGGCTTCTGATGAACCTAGTTCACCTACTTCAGGCAAGGAAAGTGAGAATATGTCACTGGTGGATTTCGAAAATGGGAGCCCCAGGAGCCATGCTGCAAATGTGAAGCTCGTCAAGAAGTTGGTTGAAGTATTTGAGGGCAAAGTAACCGATGACGTACCAATCCAGAACCAACGTGGTATTGTATCTCCCGTCACACAGTTTTTGATTCAGGTATTACTCCTTGTGTTTTGCTTTATTTTTCATGCTAGCTGTACTTCATGTCCTTCATGTGGAGATCCTACAATTAAGCGTCTTGCTGCAATCGTTACTGTTTTATTGTTAGGCAAAATCACCTTTGTGAAGTTCTTTCTGACGATTGATATGAACTCATCATGTATCTTTACTGTATGGTCTGTATCAGGTTGTTGACTGACATATTGACTGACATATTGATTGCAAGTGCTTGGGGTCGTGTTGTTAAGTACAAACATCCATGCATGTCTGTTGTTTGATAATTGATGGGGGAGTATAATGTGGGGAGAGTGCATTTTTGTGTCTGCTGTTCTATGCTTCACTATGGTTTGAGGCATGGTTTTGTGCCAGATTTGGTTTTCATATGCCTTGCGAAGCATTTACAGACTACTCTTTTCTTAATTGATTTTTAGTATCCTTGGCATAACACAATTCAAGATTTAATTAATTAATTATGTATGTCTACTTGTGTCAATCTCTGTTTGAAATTGTAGGCACAAGCTATGAAGAGGACGACTGATGACTTGCAACGAGATCGAGATACTGCTATGCTGGCAGAAACAAACCTACGTGTAGACTTTGACTCACTAACAAAGAAGTTACATGATGTTAGTGAGGAAAGGTTTAACCTTCAGGCAATTGTTACAGAGCTACAGGAAAAGCTGGCAACTGCACATGCAGATTGCAGCCATTTAAACCAAACCATTGATAATTTGATAAATGGAGATGGAGAGGGGGTAAAATTGGTTGCTGTACTTGAGGCAGACAAGTGTGCCTTGCACGCACAAACTCTTGAGCTTGCAGAGAAACTGAAGGCAGCTGAGGAATCATTACGTTCCATGTCAGAGGACCAAGCTGAGTTGGTTGCGAAAGCTCACAAGTTGGAGGAAGAGCGGGATTTGGCCAGGACAGACCTGCACGTTCTGACAGAGAGCAACAATATTCTTCAAGTAGAGAGGAGTGCTCTCATCTCAGAGAAGGAAGTCTTGAAGACTGAGCTAGAGGTGAAGATGACCAATGAGACAGAAGCGAGAGCAGTGTATGAAGGACATATCAAGGCTTTGACTTCCAGCTTGGCGGAAGCAGATAATCAACTAAATTTATTCAAGAATGAACGTACTGATTTTGAGAAGAAGCTGCTAGGGGTGGTGAATCGAGAATTTCCAGATCGCGAACTGGAGCTATCTGGTACTGTTGAGAGCACGCTTGACTTTTGCTGGTTTCTGGTTGGAGCGATCCTTGAAGGCACCTCAAAGAAACTCGAAGATATGCAGATGACGTTGTCGCATGAAAATTCTGAACTGAATGCGATACTAGCGGAGGAACGATTGCAGCATCAAGCAAGCGTTGTAGATGTTGAGGTTGTTAGAGAGGTGTTACGGCAGGAGAGAGATGGGCTTTTTGAGAAAGTCAAGTCGCTCGAGAGCGAACTAACGCTGCTTCAGGAAGAGCAGGAGCGTGTTTCCCATGAGTATCATGCCTTGTTGGAGCTTGAAGCGAAAGCCAAAGTAGACAGGCAGGAGAAAATTCAGATGCTTGAATCTACTGTTGATGATCTACAACGAGGATCAGAGGAGAGGGAAGCCGAGGAGGCTGAAGCTAGATCTGTGTACGAAAGGGACATGAAGTTGCTGAACTCCAGGTTGCAGAGCATCCAAACCGAGTTAGACAAAGTCAGAGATCTGCACATTCGTTTCGATGAAAAGTTGGAGAGTGCAGCTCGAGTGGTTCTTCCAATCCTTGAAGTCAAGCCAGTTGATTTCGAAGACAACCTTTTCGATTACTCCTGGGCAATTGTGAATTTGATCCTTGAGGAATATTCTAGGAGGCTGCAACATGCCCATGCAGATATGACAGATTTGGAGAGCAGGATGAACTCAGGAAAGGAGGAAGAGATTCGAGTACTGCAGGAGCTGGTGCAACGGATTACAGAAGAGCTTGCCGCAGCAAAAGAGGAAAGAAACGAGGTTTCAGAGAAGGTCAAGGTTCTCGAGGTGGAACGAATGCTGCTTCAGGAAGAGCAAGAGCGTGTGGCCCAAGAGTTGGAGCTTGAAGCGAAAGCCAAAGTAGATAGGCTGGAAAAAATTCAATTGCTTGAATCTACTGTGGATGATCTACAAAGAGGATTAGAGGAGAGGGAAGCCAGGGAGGCTGAAGCTAGATCTGTGTACGAAGGGGACATGGAATTGCTGAACTCTAGGTTGCAGAGCATCCAAGCCGAGTTAGACAAAGTCAGAGATCTGCACATTCGTTTCGATGCAAAGTTGGAAAGTGCAGCTCGAGAGGTTCTTCCAATCATTGAGGTCAAGCCAGTTGATTTCGACGACAACCATTTCGATTACTCCTGGGCAATTGTGAATTTGATCCTTGAGGAATATTCTAGGAGGCTGCAACATGCACATGCAGATATGACGACAGAGTTGGAGAGCAAGGTGAACTCAGGAAAGGAGGAAGAGATTCGAGTACTGCAGGAGCTGGTGCAACGGACTTTAGAAGAGCTTACTGTGGCAAAAGAGGAGAAGGGTGTTGCACAGTCAGAACTTGCGCAATCTGAAAAGAGGTTGGCTAGCACCAAGGAGAGACTCACGCTGGCTATTAATAAAGGGAAGTCAATTGTTGTTCAACGTGATGCTGTGAAAGCAGCTCTGGCTGAAAAGACTGGAGAGCTTCAACGGGTTGCTTCTGAACACAAAGAGGTAGTAAGTCTCTATTGTTTTTTCGATTTGATGCAGGTTCCGCAGTTACTATCTAACTCTGCATATTTCTTATGTTCTATTTGATCACGTTGAGGATAACTTTTCTGTATACTGGGAATTTTGCAGATGATGCAACTTAAGGATATTGCTTTGCAAGAAGCAGAAGCAGGAGCCCTCTCCCTGAAAGTCAAAGCTGATCATGCAGAGATACTAAAAGGACAACTAGTTGAAGCCCATAATACTTCTGAAAGATTAGAGAACTCTCTGTCTGAAACAATGAGTGCTCTGACTGATTTGGAGATTGCAGTTGATAAGATCACCCCTCCAGCAGATCATGTATTGGAAACAAGAGTAGCCAAGCTCGAGTGGGTGGCAGCAACTCTTAAGGACCTACAAATGCGCCTCAGCTACTATGAAAGTAAAGCTGAAAGTCTTGTTACGGATCTTACAATTGTGTCAAATGAGAAGGAGGTTGTTTTGCAGCAGTTGCAGGATGTGTTATTGAACTATAAACAACTTGAGAAAATCACTGATGAAGATGCATCAAGTATAGCGGCCCATAAGTCCGAGATTGAGAATTTGCAAGACCTGATCGCTACGATGGAAGCGGAGGCTTCACAACATATCAAAATGCAGCAAGCTGTTAGTATGGCAATTGAGGTGCTTTACTCCTCAGGACAGGTATATTATATTAATGCAACCTTTTAAATTTTTCTTATGTGGATCACTCTGTTTTATGCAGCTTTAGATGCTTTGTTGCAATTTTGCAAGATTTTTCATATTGGAGAGATTCTGGTGTTCTGGAGCGCTTTAATTGCTGTTAATTCTATTCGACCTGTTTTCACTTAGACAAATAGGACGTGGATGATGTTCCTCGTGATTCTGTGAAATTAAACTGCAAGTAGTACAAATACGTACGCACGTGTTTTTATTTTACACGTTATTTGTTTTGTCAGGGTCATCACCTTTCGCACTGTTTGGTAGTACTGACGTCCTGCTTCTGCGCTCTGCAGGATTCCGAAGTGGATCGTACTCTCTCAAGTTCCAAACTGGATCGTACTCTCTCAAGTTCCGAACTGGGTGCAGCTGTGAGTTTTCATGTCAACAAGTACAAATCTGCTGTGCATGAATCGGATAAGCTCAGGGAAGAGGCCAATTCTCTCAGGGGTGTGATTGAGAAGTTAGAAGAAGAGAAAGCTTTCTTTTCAGATGAAAAACTACAAAGTTTACAGGGAATGCTGCAGACACGAGACATTGAGTTGAGAGACGCGACATCAAAGTTGGAAGGAGCCACTAGAGTCTCTTCTGAGCAAGAGCAAGAGATTAGAGCCTATGTGCAGCAAAATAAAAGACTCAAAGAGGAGCTGATTAAATGCAACGAAGACCTCGGGATGCTAAAATCAAACTTCAATATGGCTGAGAAGAAGATAATAGGCCTGAAGAATGAGTTGTATGAAGTAGTTGATTCTTTCAAGAGCATTCCGGAGGAACGTAATTCACAGGTTGAAGATGGGACATTCTCAATGAACGTAATGGTCACGGAAGTGAACTCGTTAGTAAAGACAATCGTCGAGCAAGCGCATGGAAGGGCGATGGAATTGCAGACAGCGAACGAGAGGGAAATGGCTGCTTTGTTGCTGGAATCAAACACAAATAAGGAACTCCTTACAAAATTTGAACAAGACTTTTTGTACTCCAGGAATGTGGCTCAAGGTATCAACTGGTTGTACAGTCCCTCGCCTCCTCCATCGTCGTTGCTTGATTGGGTCACATGGCTTATTGATGCTCTTCAAGAAGAACACACAAAGTCCGAGCAAGCTTTTCAAGAATTAGAGTCAATGACTAAGACCGTCGATGAGAAGACCCTTGAAGTGCAAAGTCTTCAAGAGAAAAGTGATTTTCTATTCGTTGAGCTCTCTAATCAGCAGAATGAGAAAGAAGCAGTTGCTGAGGAGCTGCGGAGGAAAGATCTTGACCTCCAGATTGTGAAGGGTAAGCTTCAGGAGCTGGCAGAGAACAACCTTGCGCTTGAGTCGGAGGTTGAGTCTGCAAGGAGTATGGATCACGTTGATAATGCCATGATGGCAATTGAAGAATTTATAGTAGATTTTCGCTTGCAAGGAAGACCGTCTTCTACTTCATCCCCAACGGAATGGTTCTCATGGCTTGTTCAAGTCATCCAAGAGGCTAGTCAAGAGTTGAAAACCTTTAGAAGCGCCGCTGCTATACTTGCTGAGGAGGCCAAAAACAAGTATTCAAGTCTTTATGAGGAGCTCTTAAGTCAAAAGGATGACAATGAAAGCCTGCAAAACAAGCTAAGAGAGGTCAATGAGACGTTCAATGTTGAGATAGATTCTCTCAAGGCTGAAATCCAGGTGCTCAAAGACTCGTCAATGGAGATTTCCAACCGTGAATTTGAGTTTTCAGAAGCCAAAAGAGCAGTGACCAACCTTCTGGAGACACTTGCCTTCAAAGACAGAGAATTGTCTGAGCTTCATGACGAAATAGAGGAGCTGTCTCTCAGATGCGCTCAACAGGACTCGAAGCTCCAGGTAAATTGTACAAAAGGGTGTCTCGCAATAGCTTTTATTTTGAAGTTTTGTTTCTTGAATATATCATATACAAGTCGTAATTGCTTGTGTCAGTTTTTGAGTGTATCATCTGAATACGGTAGTGAGTGAAGAAATTATTTATTCACTTTTGATTTAATTCAGTTTTTTCACTTGGATGGGACTTTATTATTTTGAGGGTTCGCTAGAGAGTTGCGGTTTGTAGACACGTGGACACTATATTTCCAGTTCTGAATTTAACTTCTTGGTGTTTGTGTCCTTAGGCTCTGATGGAAGAGCGGGAGAGACTGAGTTCTGAGGTCGTGGAAGGAAAAGCTGAGAGGAATCACCTTCAAACCGAAATGGCGGCGGCTGCAATCGAGAAAAGCAATTTACAGTCGGATATAAATCAACTTGAACAGAAGCTTGTAGTTGTAAGAGAAAAACTCAATCTGGCAATTAATAAGGGCAAAGGGCTCGCAAAACAACGAGATTCCTTGAAGCAATCACTGGCGGCGGAAACAGCCAAGGTTGAAAGTATGGTCTTATCGCATGGGAAAGAAATTCAGTTCAAGGATTCAGAGCTGCTGAAGACGCGAGCTCAGGCAGAAGCCATGGGTACTCGAGTTCAGGGATTGCAAGCTGAAGTTACGTCTCTTCATAAGATAGCTACTGCCTCTCAGCAACGGATGCAAGCAGAGCGTCAAAGATTGGAAAGTACTCTTTCTGGCATTGAGATTTCAGAAGATGTGGTATCCAGCGACCCCATAGAGAAGGTGGAATGGTTGGTTTCGCTGCTTGAAGGCACCCGTAACACTACAAAGTTTCTTGAAGGAGAGTTGGATAGTAGCAGAAATGCTTTGGAGACTCTCAAGACAGTGCTAAGGGATACTGAAGAGAGGCTTCAGTCTGTCACTGTGGAGAGCTTGAAAGCTCAAGAAACAATCTCCTTATCTGTTAAGAAAGCGGAAGAAGCTGAGAGCAGGGCTACTTTTGATCGAGCGCAGTACGAGAATGAGATTGATGATCTTACTAGAGCTTTGAAAGAGGCTGATTTGCGGCAGAAGGCAGCCCGGAGTCAGGTGAAGGAGTTGGAGAAAACTCTAGAAAAACACCAGAATACTATCGATGCATCAGAGGCTGCACGCTCAAAGACTGTCTCAAAATTGACCTTCACTCGTAACAAGCTGAATTTACTCGTACAGGATAGTCAAGAGCTTGTTAGAGAGTGTGAGAACTTGCACAAGAGTCTCCAGGAGCGAGATGCTGAGATTGCAGAGCTGAACCATGAAGTTGATAGACATAAAAACATGATCCATGATATGCAAAGTCAAAGTATGGATGCTGGTTCCGAGTCAAATTTGCAGCTTAGCCATCTTCAGGAGGAACTTGCGAGAACCAATGAAAAGTCCGCAGCCACTGTGAAGGAGTTGCGGGAACTGCAGGTGTCATTACAACAAGTTGTGAAGGAGAAGGATTTGGAATTGGAAGGTGTTCGAAGAAAGATCAATGATATTCTGCTTAAAGGGGAGAATGTACTCTGGATGGAACATAATATCATCAAAGGTGATGGCGGCTTGGGAGATCTGGATGTGCACAGTATGAACGGATGCCAGGATTTTGCTTCGGTTATTACCACCCTGGAACAGAGATTCGATAATCTTGTTGCGGACGCCCAATTGTATAGGAGCAGTAGTGATAAGAAAGAAGCTCAAATACAGAAGTTGAAGAAGGAGCTTCATGACGTCTCTATTGAGAAGACGACACTACAAGCTGGTGTTCAAGCGAAAATCATGGAAGTGGAGAGACTGCGAAGTATCAAAACTAAAGTTGTACCTGCTGAAGATAGTACTTCAGCACAATCTGAGATCGAGGAATTTGTAAGAATTCATTTTGATCACATTCCTTGTAATTTGATATTGTGTGTAATTTCTGTCACTGAATTGAAAGTGGTTTAATGAATTTGTTAATGGGTACCTTAGTTAATCAATCATTTTTTCCTGCTGGTTCAGTCATTTCAAAAAATAGCCTTTTCTCCAACTGGATTTTCTCTCATTTTTTATGCACAGTAGTTCCTTTGCTTCTATTAATGAGGCTGTATCTATTGGGATGTGGAAGGATGACATAGAATGGACGCTTGTTGTGAACCCGATATTTCTTGGTTGACAATAACAAACCCCTTCTTTACAGAATTCCTTTCAGCCTTTTATGTTATGCCATGTCCACATCAATTATTTGGTTGCTTGACTTGCTGCATATATTTATTCTGCTTTTTGACTGTTTCAGGGGACAAGAAGCACCTGGGCTGGTCCAGTCAACCCTGCCACTCCGCACGTGCGGGGTCCACGAAGACAGTCACAGGCAGATATTGCAATTGACATGGATGATGAGAGCAACTCCAATTTGCTCTTAGACATGAATGATAAAGGTTTGTTTTGGCTTAGCACAGTACTCTATTTTAAAATGTCAGATGTGCAGCTAATGGGTAATATAAAGAGATGTTAGTTTGCAGATAATGGCCAGCATTTCATGTGGTTTCTGAGACCGTTTCCAGATTCTTCTCCTAAATGTTGGCATCAATTATAAATTCTTTTGTGTTATATTTTATAGGTCTTCGATTAGGGTATGTCTCATGCGGAAGTGTCCTCATTGTTTCCCTTAATACTTCTGGATTCCTTGGGATATTAATTTGGTCCACATTTCTTGCTTTCAGAGCATGGATTCAGTGCATTGACAAACTCAAGACTAGTACCGAAGGCAACGAGGATCCTGGCTGATAGACTTGATGGATTGTGGTATGTCAAATATTTTTATCCCTTCCCTGGTCAAAATTAATGGTTATGAAGCTGTATTTGCATATTTATAATATCATTGAAATGCTATGGAGATGACTGCACCTAAGCGTGGCACTGGTATCACAGGTTTGCGGGAGGGAGGATACTGACGAGGCAACCTTCAGCAAGGCTTGGCCTTGCGATCTATTGGATATTTTTACATGTCTATATGGCCATGATTTTCTCCAGAGGGATACTGTAATTCAATCTTAATCAACGATGTGTCTCAGTGGACTGAACACATTGTTTGGTTCCTACACCTCGCTGGATATTGCAAAAAGTGTTGGCACCTGATCTGAGGTTAGTGTGAATGCCACTTTGTGAAGACTGTTCACAACCCTCTCCATTTTTGTAGTTTAGCAGCTGTGATACTTGTTGTGCAACCAGTTAGTATTAGCCTTATATTTTCTGTAGGTCTTTTTCATCTGAAATCATCATACGCCCAACGGTTCAATTTCCTTATATGGGAACTGACACTGCTATATTTTGGTGTTTCATGTAGGGATTGGATGCAAGAAAATTTCAACTCGCAGTATGTTGTCAGTGGATGCACAGTACATGGTATTGCTCTAAACATCTTTCTTGGCATCAACTGCAATAAGCTCTTACTCATTTCCCCTCTTGCACATGTGCACTGAATGGCTAATGTTAAATACACCAGGGACTATTGTAGGAGGCCAGCAAACCCGAGTTGCAATTATAAATTATAGGGCTTGTAAAACCTGATGTACTATAAGGGCACTCTGTTCTGAGGCTCAAAAATCCAAAGCAAACATGTTTCAAACTTGTTTTAGGTTACCATTTCTTTGGATCATTTGCATCTTGATAATCAGTTGCCTATTATAGGAACCTTCTCATGGGTAGGCATGAAGAGATCAGAGCAGTATTTGATGCACTCTTCTTTCAGTATTGTAGAGTGATTTTCATCACTTACTGCCGTACTGCATAGATTTATCTTGTTCTTCTATCTTGGTGGTTCATTTCTATTCTTATATTCAAAACCTGCAAGGTTTTATTTTGATAATTTTATTGCAATTACATGTGTTCTGTATGTTTATCACAGATCTTGTACGTGATTCAGAGCATGGTGTTGCCAATGTGTTGTGTGGGAAGCATCTTGATACAGTAATAATCCTCACAGCTTAAGACTCTTCAGTCTACAAATTAACTTGAACTAATACAGTACGTGGTTGGAAACGTTACACGGTGGTGACCTTTTTTAATCTGTAGTATCTTTACTAATGTTTGTGAATGGCAGGGCCAATTGAAGACGCTTGATTGTTCAACTATGCCCTATAGGTGATAGTTATGTGGTGGTGCTTGAGCATATTATTTCTAATATTGGTTCATGACTTCTCCTGTATTTCAAGCTGTGAAAGCCCTTGCATCCTGTTGATCAGATCAAGACTCTTCAGGGACTTATTTGCTCTCACCCATGGCTAAGTTTGTAACCATAAGTGTCTAAATATTTTGACCAAAACGAAGTATGTAACTATATATAATTTTTCACAATGTTTTTCCACTTGAGTTATAACGATCGATTGTGGTGAAGAATTGGAGAATGTCATTTATTTGGTTAAATTACTAAAAATGTAATTTAGATTTTTTATTGGAGCTTAATAGCCAGTCGAGCATGGTGAAAAATAGGATCTTGAAGAATATAGGTAGTTTCAAAATGAATTTTTTCAAATATAATAGTTATTCAGCACTTGAATGCAGTGATTTTTTTTATTTATTTTTGCTAATTTCAGTCATAAAATTTGGTCTGGTGAATGATACAAAGGATTTTTGAATATAAAGAAAGAACAATAGCCAGATTTCCTACACGGAGTCAAGATGTGTAGCCTCTTTAGGTATTACGTTGATATTACCTATGTAGTAATATGATATGGGCATCGAAGGAGCCTAGATTGCTCAAGTCACGGAAAAGCAGCAAAAATGCTAAACTGTTTCCTGACTCAAAAAGATCATTGCTTGAAAATGTTGGACCAACTATTAACCCTTTAGCGCGCCAGTGTCCATATATTGGACGACGAACAGATTAAAGTTGTTTGATTTCCATCCAAAGTGGACAGTTTTCATCCACCAATTTTTTTTCTGGGTTCTTGTTTAAGTTGACTATCCTTTGTATGGTGTGGATCTTCAAAATATGTTATCATGATTTTTGGAAAAATTACACAAATGGTTTATGTCAAGTTTCATTCTTAGTTCAAAAAGTGGGACCTTAGACATGATTTTCCAAAATAAGTAGAATCAAATAATGGAAACCATACCATCACGTAGTGCATGTTAATCCAATTTCATTCCAATATTTTTCAATTTTTTTGTGTTAATTCGGGATTTTTAATTGAATTTCAAGAGAAAACCTTGCAAAATTATTTTAAAATTATTAATAAAAAATATGATACATCTAACCGTACAGATGTGATCTTCACATTGGTATTTACAAATTTTCTTTGTACATCAGCTCCATTTCCGGTTTCCGTCAAACATTTTATAACACTTCTTTAAAAACAGTGTTGAATTGGGACGTTAAAGGGTTAATCTACAATACTGTAAGTGGAAGGTAGGGTAAACTTAAAATATCTCTAAAAATGAATGCAAATTTTCGGTAAATCAGTTTTTCAAAAAAAAAAAAAAAAAAAAAAAAACACATTTTTGTATGGCAAAAAGATAATCTTGAACAATATTATAGAATTTTTTTTTGGTAAACCTTATTTTTAAAAAAAATAAAAATAAAAATCAGCACATAAGTGTTGACCACCTATGGTATATGAATGAGAAAACCAATATCTTAACCCCTAAACGTACCAGGGTGTCCCTGGAATTGACAATTTGAGAAGAATCATCATAAAGTACTATTTAGAAGAATATTTTGGAATTGGTATACAAATGAAAGTTCTAGATTTTGAATTTTAGATTCCATCTGTACAGTTCGATTCACTAATACTATCACCAATATTTAATTATAAAACTTTAAAGTTAAAATTAAATATTCCTTGTAAATTTGATTACAAACAAAATTTTAATATTTTTTGAGTAAAATTTGTTGGAATGAATTTGAAATGAGATACTCTTAAATGTGGTGATTCTTTGAAATTTTTTGTGTTTCTTAACCCTTAAACGACAATTTGGGTCCTGGGTGGCCAGCCCGAAAAGAATCTAAATTTTTTTGAATTTTTTTTTTTTTTTTTTTTTCCAAAAACGGCTCTGCAGTGCACTGCTAACTAGCACTGTAGCACTGCGGCACTGCTGAACTTCAGCTGCCCCAACCTCAAAACTTGTTCAATTTGATAACTTTGATTGCTTACCAACGATTCCACAATCTCTCAAATGAGGCGAAAATTTGGAATCTAGATCGCTTTTTCAGTAGCTTTCCAACGCAACAAGTCTCGCTTGATTTGGTTGAGAAATGAAACTTCTGTCTCCAATATTCCTTTAAACCAAGCCCGTGGGGCTGGGGTTGTCGTTTAAGGGTTAAATCTATGACCTCATTTTTGCAAGACCACTTTTGAACTACAGTCAATGCAATTCTGGCTTGGTCAACGACTTGACATACTTCTACATTTGTAATTTTAGAAAAAGATGTACTCAGGTATGACTAAGTCCAACAATTAAATTGGACAACAACTTGGTGAAGACTCTCCAAAAAAATAGATGACTTTTATCCAACCATTGATGAGAACGTAGGGTGGATTTGAATATGTTAGTCGTTCAAAAATTGGACGCTGTAACGTTTAGGAGTTAATGCCAAAGTACTCCTTGGGACAAAACCATGTATAGTTGTACATTAATGATTTAACACATATAGGAAGTACATACATTGAACTCATGTAGATACAAAAATAGAAGATTACATCTCACATGACCGACTGGGTTGGATTGAATGAGGATTAGAGATGTTCACACCTTTACCCTTTGGGCAACAAGAGTGACACTTAACCCTTTAACGTCCCGATTCAACCTTGATTTTGAAGATGCATTATAAAATGTTTGATGAATAACAAAAATGGAGTTGATGTACAAAGCTAAGTTGTAAATGTCAATGTGAAGATCACATTTGTATGGTTGGATTTATCATATTTCTTATTAATAAGTTGTTATTAAATTTTCAAACTTTTCTTTTGAAATTCAATTAAAATTTCCAAATTAACAAAAAATAAAATAAAAGTGTTGTAATGAATTTGGTAGAGCATGCACTACAAGATGGCATGATTTCCATTCTAAGAAAGAAACTTCACATAAACCAATTTTGTTATTTTTTTATAATCACAATATCTTATTTTGAAGATCCATACCGTACAAATGATAGTCAACTAGCACAAGAACCAAGAGAAATTTGGATGGATGAAAAATTGTACATGATGTAGTCAAGAGAAAGATTACAATCTATTTGTCGTCCATTATATGGACGCAAGTGTGTCAAAGGGTTAAACTATATACTCTTGAAGGACAATTATATAAGTGATCAAATCAAGGCTTCACTAAACGAGGAATATATTAAGCTTACTAAAATTTGCAAGCCCCTTTATGTGCGTCGCAGGAAGTTATTCATAATTTATGAGTTTTTTTTATAATTTTTGTCTTTTTCTTTTCTTTTCTTTTTGAGACAAATGGACATTTTATTCCAATGTGTACAAAACATACATCAATCCAGGGGACAAGCCCCAGCGGGGAATAATTTGTCTGTTCTGGGTATAGATTTGCATGGACCCAATTTTCTACTAATGTACTTAAAATAGATATTTAACTAGCATAGATGAAGGGCAGGGTCACATTTTTCCTAAATACATATTTCTAAAATAAGATTTGGTAAACAAAACATACACAAATATTCGAAAATATTCTCTTTTTCACCATACAAAGGAATCTTAAGAAAACAACAAACTTCGCAATTTTTGGCATTAGTTTTAGAAACATTTCTTTTGTCAAATCTTGTCCACCTATAGTACATAAGATGTACACAATTATAGCACAAGAGCCTAGTTACACCTATTGAAAACATTTAGAAAATTCATGACTCTTATTCATAGTGTTCCTAATAAGGTAGAGGTACCCAGAGCTGATAAGTACCTCATAACTAATTTAGAGACCTCCTAAAAGCTGCATTTCATAGACCCAAAAGCCAAAACAATGTTGGCGAACCAAATGCGTCACCTCGGCAATCATATGGTTCAGCTTTATTGGTCTCATTGTTGGTGGTTATATAGGTGAACACAAATATCAATCATGGGTTTCCAATAACTTTTCATATATATATTTTTTAATATGTTTAATTTTCAAAAAAATTGAAAAAATTACCATTCTGCAATATCTTTGTTTTTCTATGAAAGAAAAATATCTCGTCAGTGAAACTTCAACATTTTGTATGCTAAACACCTTATTTTATTAGTTATAGGTACATTGAATAGGGGTTTTAACGAGACCAAAAAATTAACCGAACATGGAACTCCAATAAAACACTCAATTTTCAAAAAATATTCAAAAATTCAAAATGGAGTAGAAACTAGACTTGGTAAGTTTGGTTTTGTTAGTTCAGCTTGAATGCAGTAGAACTCATTTTCATGGGCGAAATTTAGTGTAAGTAAGAAAAAACAGAAAAATCCAAAATACACTACATGGTGAACCGTTTTTATTACTCTTTTTTGTAGTTGGGACCCCATGTAAAATCCAAAAATAACTTAAATGACCTTAATTTAACTTGAAGAGGTGATATGACAACGAAGAGCCTTCACAAAAGAATTGGATGAAAAAATCTTCATCTACTCTTTGATACATCAATTCACTTTGAATAAGTTACATTCATGTGCCAATATATGGCTACAACAACGTTTAAAGGTTAACCTTCCAGTGAAGAACACGTGCCCCTGCACAATAGTATCCTTCCATGATATGACTTGACCCGTGCCCTTCATCAATTGAACTACAAGTAAACAAGAGTATATAATAGAGTTATCCGAAAACATAAGAGGAGTTCAAGAGGACTTTGTTCTCTATAATTATAATTTCTAACAATCATCGTTCATGAATAGTCTTCATTGTCGGGTCTTTTGGCTTGGAGGAACTTGTGGGAACTCTCCTTTAGCATTGGGGAGGTCACGAGTTCTACGCCCCATGATGGCGCAGGGCCTTGCTTTAGATGATTCTTCAACTCACCATAGACTAGTCTTGCAATCTTTTTGAACTCGAAACGAGTTTAAAGTGAATTTAAGGTTTCATTCCACTTTGAGACACTATTTTCGGTTAACTCTAATAGTTGCTAAATTATTGTGGTCTTAAAATAATGGTAAACAATAATATAGTGTGCAATGTCAATAAATTAGTACTGGTCCCTTTAACCCCTAATCGCCCAACCATGCATATTTTGCATGATGTACGGATTTGAAGTCCGTTTTCTCATCCATCATGCACTTTTTGCAGTGTGAATTTTTTATTGAAACTTTTATAGGAAGTTAGCTCCTTGCATGTGTGATCCGATTAGAAAGGGGATGATTTGTGAAGTTTTTATGCCTCATTTCATGTTGTAGTGTTCCACCCAAAATTTCAAAGTTTTTAGTCTAAAAGTGCTCTTGAAAAAGCCAAGTACTAAAATTAAGCAACCAAAAAATCTCCAAAAATCACTACACTTAGAGTATTACATTTCAACCCATCACAACAAATTTCATTATTAGATTGTCAATATCTTATTCGTAATCATATTACAAAAGAGTGTTAAATTTTAAGTTTGAAATTTAATACACAGATATTGGTGATAGCAATCGCAAATCTAACCGTGTGGATAGAATCTAAAGTTCATAATGTACAACTTTTATTCATTCATCAACTTGAAAATTTCCCTCTTAGTTGCATTTTATAATGCATCTTTGAAAAACTGCCAAATCTGAAGAGGGTGAGAACGTTTAGGGGTTAACCCCTAAAAGCCCGAGAGATATTGGACAAAACATAGATGTGTTATAATATGTGCCTTCCAGATGTTTGATGAAGTTTGGTTCAATAGACAAAATGTAGGACATCATTTCTACAAATTACCCGTACAGTCAAACTACCAAAAATTAACTTAAAATATATTTTTAATGAATTTAAAAGCATTATCCTTTGAAAATTCGTATAAATTAAAATTTTCACTTTTAGAGTTTAAAATCTAGCATGATTGGTTAAAGTTGGTTTATCTATTGTAAACTTTAAAAAAAATAAAAAAATGATGGAGGGAACATCATTACTTTCCCCAAATAGCAAATTTTATAACATCAAGTTGAGGTGATCCACTTTGAAAAATTCCCCCGAGTGGAGTTTAACTCAGATTAACATAATTCAAATTGCGTTGGAAAGTAGACTTGATGAAGTATTTTTTATTTTTATTTTTATTTTTCAAAAACATAATTTTGTTCTAGGGCAGCCCGTTAGATTCGGGGAGCGACCATAAAATGGTTGTTTGAGCGTTTAGGGGTTAAAACTTAAAACCCCTATTCAGTGTACTTGTTCCTTAATAGTGCACCGTAAAGTGCACCGATATCCTCCGTCATTCACCAATAAGCACTTATGAAAGTATATGTATTGTTTGTTTAACAATAGGAAATTATGGGCACATACTATAAGTGCACATGATACCTTATATTGGATCAGGCTACAACGACCCAGCCCTGGCTGCAGTGGGAAATGTGCTGAGTTGGACGCCACGTAGATAGCTGAGCTGGCCGCATTAATGAAGAGGCCCTGATGGTCCGGGGTGACCAAGTCATTACTCATCAGCCGAGTGATAATTGTAGCATTTGCACGGGTGGGTACTGACAGCACACTCTCCCTCATCAATGCGGCGACTCACTTTCTTCACCTGCCCTGGTCAGTCGTGTAATTTTAATCCGGGCAGTCGGTCTGGAACCAGCTAATAAATTTTGTTGGCTCTGACCATAGGGAAGAGGCATTGCAGGAACACCCAATGTACGGAGAGATCCAGCCGTTAGTGTAAAATCAGTTGAATGGAATTGCCAAATTATCGGTTGAAACTCATAGTTTTAGGCTAAAATCCGGATGGAATTTGTGATACTCGGGTGCTACCTAGGTGACACATAGGTAATAACTGGATGGGTTCTTGTTCAAAACCGGTTGCTTTTGAAAAAAAATGGATTTTAACCGGTTCCCTTTGAAAACTCCCCGTTCAGTGGGGACACCCATTTTCTTGGGCTAAATACCACTGTAGCAAAAATATTTTGTCCATGACTTCGCTGAAATGCATTCTCGTCTTTCGCCTGTTCTCTTCCGGTCAAAGCTCCTCGTAGCGTAGCTGCTTGTATTTATGTTGGTAGCATCCAGTGCAGGTGAGGAAGTTTAGTCTCTTTAGCAAAATTATTGCCGTAGATGTGAAGGTTTCTAAAAGTAGATGTGATGGTTTGATAGCCAATTTTGGCGAAATGTTCTAGATTCCTTAATACAATTGTAGGAAATTACTCTATATAATATAAAAGTGACTAATTTCACCATATTGGGAGAAGTCATTTGGCTGAAAAGTAGTGCATGAGTCCTTCAAAAATGAGTAAAAAATTGCATTAGATTTTTAAAAAATAAAAAATTATCATTTTTTTTTTGTTTTTTTAATTTTTTTTTTGTTTGGTAGCCAATTGGCTAAAATTCATACAAAGAAAAATTCATTGTCTATTGGTACTAAGCATTTTTTTACCAACTTTTTCAGTTTTTGAACAATGGCACTACTGAAACAAACATCGTATAACTTTCATCTAGAATTCATTATAATTGAATTGGACATATGTTCAAATGGATGAAAATATGTCAACATAGAAGAATATTATAACAATGAAGAATTGAGTTTTGGATCCAAATTTATCTCTTCTATAAAAAAGTTGTTGTCTAGCTATATTTAGCTAGCTAGAAAAAAGGCTAGTTGGTACAACGAGTGGCATCGTAGAAGACAAACATGTCAAAAGAAAATGGATAGTATAGTATTGTGTTTTCATTCACTATTTTGCACATTCATCCAATATGTTATTTGTATATAGAAAAAATTATCCAAATTTTGTAACTCTTGTATTTCCAAAAGTGATTTTGGAAATTTCATCCACCTTATTTCTCATATATATATATATATATATATATATATATATATATATATATATATATATATATATATATATATATATATATATATATATATGTTTAGAACTTTCTAGTGCTTCTATGGCGAGGTAAATCTCAAGTGGTAATTAGAGGGTGTTAGAGTGTGCGAGTATTTACCCGAGCTTTTGCGCACACTTCTGCAACGAGATTTTGAGTGACGTCGTGGCCCATGCCTCTTTGAAAGGCGGCAACAAAACCCCACAATTTCAATTTGCGAGAGGAAAACAATTGTATTGGTGAGAGTCTTGTGATTATGAGCGTGGATTGTAGAATGCACGGCTAAACGACAAGCGTGGATTGTAGAATGCACTATAAACGTGGACAAAAAATCTTTGTGCATGCTGAAAACCAAGAAACAAACAAAAAAAATTAAACCACCTTCTTTGTCACTTTTGTTTGTTTTGAATCGTTTGTTGTTAACTTCTTTGAGCCTTTTTTTGTCTCTAAACTTCCAAATTACTAGATATTATAGAGTCTCTAGAAGTACAATTCTCACAATAGGGCAAGAACAGAAAAATGTTATTACTTTATCATCGAATCTCGTTGCATTAGAGCTATCCGAAAAGAGAACTCGTACATGAGTCGAGTTCAAATGGAAGTTTTCTCCCTATAATTACAATTTATGACAAATATTGTTCATGAATGATATCGATGGTCGAGTCTATTGGCTTGGAGGAACTTGTAGGAACTCTCTTCTAGTATCGGGGAGGTCACGAGTTCCACACCCCATGGCGTTGCAGGGCCTTGCTTTAGATTACTCTCCAACTCACATTCTTTTAGATTAACTCTATTATTGTCAAGTCTCGTTATAGCATTGTTGAAGAAGAGAAAGAAGAAGAAAGAAAAGTAAAATATCCCTATTAAATAACTTTGTTATTTTTTTTTCTAGGTCCTCATGCTAGGATTGTATACATAAGGTTTTCAGTACCTTGTTGGACCACACCCTTTACATTGTCAAGTATCACTTGCTAATCAAATAATTCAACTCTCCAACCCTCTTCGCTTGGACCAGATGAAGTTTGAGAAAATTCTTTGTGATTCTTTTGATTCCCTGACAAATGCTTGAAATTTGAAGGTGAGTAGTAGGGGGGCTCAAGAACCTTAATCAAGTCAATAATTTGTTCCTGCTAACTTTAGCTCAGTTACTCTAGTTGGATAATTGATACAAAGGATTCTTTGGGAAAAAATGAGAGAATAATATCCAGATTTCATACATGGAGTGAAGATGTGTAGCCTCTTTAAACCTAAGTATCACACAAATAGTTGACTTATCGGAAAACAGAAGAGGAGTTGAAGAAGAATTGAAGAGGAGTTTCCTCTCTATAATTATATTTTTTAACAATCATTGTTCATGAATAGTCCCCATTGTCGGGACTCTTGGCTTGGGAGAGTGTGTGGGAACTCTCCTTTAGCATTGGGGAGGTCACGAGTTCCACACCCCGTGGTGGCGTAGGGTTTTGCTTTAGATTATTCTCCAACTCACCATAAACTAGTTTTGCAGTTTTTTTGAACTCAAAACGAGTCCAATGTGAGTTTCAAGTTTCTTTCCACTCTGAGACACTCTTTTCGATTAACTCTAGTATTCCCTAAATAACACTCAGGTAGTACATGTGTATTAGGGCCGCTTTACACCTGGAGGCCGGGTCAATTCGTTGTGTAAGAGGCCTGAAGTCTTCACTTGTAATTAGTCAAAAGGCTGAAATCAGCCCCAACCCCTTTACACCTAGAGCTCGGGCTAATTTGGTGATATGGATTTTTTACCTAAAAAACGCATGGTCCGACATGGCCCGAGCTTGTTGAATTGGGTGCACCCAAAATAGATGACCAATTCTTGGCCTTGGGGCCAATGTCAAATTTCAATTAAAAAAAAAAACCTTCTAATCTGAAAGATGATTTTCTTCAACGAACTGAATCCCTTGGATTATGTGGAAATATAAACGGCTCTTTTGAAAAGAGAGAGGGGCTAAAATTTGCTACATTTATTGAATCGGCTTGGCTTCTTGACCCCAAGGCCTTTACATATGGAAGAATTGGCCCCCGTTATAATCTTATTCTAATGGGTAATTGAGGCCGACCTCAAACCCAAAAGGGGCTGAAATTTCATGCAATCGGCCTCAAGGAGAATTGGCCCAGCCTCTAGGTGTAAAGCGGCCCTTATATATATGAAAAAGAGCATTCAAGGAGCCTAGATTGCTCATCTTGTAGTCATGAAAAAGTAGCAAAAATGCTAAACTGTCTCCTGACAACAAAAAGAATCCACTGGTACAAGCTGGTATGATTTTATTTTTTCTCTTGACATGGGGCGGCGGGTGAGGCAACTGAAGGGCTCATCAATGTGGATCTGACATTCTCCATGTCAGTTAACTTAGTGAAGGTGGATCTGGCAGAAAGCGAAAAGTTCTCCAGGCCTGGCAAGTGGAACTGCGGAACAGACGATCCACAAATAAGTTCTTCATCCGGCAGACAGGCACCCTTACTATTGACCTATTCCACTCTAGTAACGTATATCAGTGCTCTGGGAAATCATTCAGAACAAGTAGCTACGCTACGAGGAGCTCTGACTGGAATAGAATGGGTGAAGGACAAGAATGCATTTCAGTGGAATCATGGACGGAATATATTTGCTTCAGGGGTATTTAGCCCAAGTAAATGGGTGTCCATGCAATGCCTCTTTCCTATGGTCAGATCCAATAAATATGTTATATTCCTATATTTACTTCAATCATTTATCAACTGAGAGACATCTTTTTGGTATTCCATTTTTAATTTTTAATTTTACTACAAATAGAATATTTTCTCAATTTTAAATTGGGTTTTCTTTTTTGTTCTTGCAAATTCTCATTTCAATGAGCTACTATGGCACTTCAACTACACTAAAATTGTGATTTGGTGTCCAACAAGAATTGATGTCTTTTACAACATTTCGTTCAAAGGTGAAAAGAAACAATGTCCCTACAATACAGTACGGCATAGAAGTTTGTCATTTGCCATTTGAGTGCCATGATCTTTCCAGGTGATGAATGTAACATGAGTTGACATGCCATGTTTATTATAAGGTTGCCATTTGTCATACAGACATTACGTTTAGAAGGTTTACTTGAAGTTTTGATTGTTTCAAATTTTACAATATTTTTATTTTTATTTTTTACATAGACACTATATCTCCAAAAAGTCAAATGGTGCTTGAGTTGAGAAATAATGTCCCGGATACTAAATCACAATTTTAGTGTAGCTAGAATTACACTAAGTCTTGGTTCTTTCCTAAATTTGAACTTTATCAAAAGATGCAGTAGCGAATAGATTATACAGTGGCTGGCAAAAGTGATCAAATGTTTACAAGTCCCAACTTTGAAGGCCATTAGCAGCGAATCAACAGGTGGCATTCTCAGGTTCAAAGTTGAATCACCTTCTATTCAAAGTTGAGATTCTTATAAAGTAAGTTGTACAGATGGTAATGCATTAGTGATGACGGATGGATGGCTACTAGTCATCTTGCTCATGCGATCAGTTTTGATAACCCATAAAATGCAAGAGCCTGTGAACTAATGAACACAAATTTGTGAGAGGTCTTCCACTGGTACTTGCTGAACTTTGCATTATCTAATCTTTGATAGTTGTGTGCACAATTATCACTATGTCCTGTATAGGCCTTCCTCTTCAATGCTCCAAGATGTCCAAAGCATTACTTCGAGAGACCCATGATAATGTAGTTTCCATGCTCCGAAGAAGATGTTCACATATAGAGATAGCAAATATTTTGCATGTGAGTGTGGGAAGTGTCCATAACCTTTGTCAGGTACATGTTTCCAATGTAGAACACTCGCGTGGAGGAAGAATTCAAAAGCTGAATAGAGCACAAGAGCGAAGGTGTGTTAGAAACTGATGATCCGGGGAAGAGTGGGTATTTGTGTAGATGTAACAAGGTCTGCACAACAAGTATTGGGAATGAGAGTGAGCTCTCACACTATCAAGTGTGCACTTTATAGAATCGGTTTACGTTCTCAGACAAAAGTGAAAAAACCACATCTTTCTTCCAAAAATGTGAAGGCACGTTTAGAGTCCACTAGAGTCCATGGCGTTCTCATGGTATGAGTGAGTGAAAGGCCTTAAAATCAAGTACTACAGTCTAAAGTAGTGAATTTTCTTACAAAGAATCTAGCTTTGTAGTCTTATTATCGCTTCAAAAGTCGATTGATCCAAAAAAATGTTCTTACTCAAATCCCTATACATTCATTATCTATTATTAAAGCTACTACTGGAACTTCTTTTGATTTAAAGAATTGAATATTCTCATCTTAAAAAGTTATTGGGCGTTCTCATGGTACGGGTGAGTGAAAGGCCTGACTCAAAATCAAGTACTACTTTCTGAAGTAGCAGATTATGTAGTGAATGTAGTGGTAAAAATGTTTTTAATTAGAAAACATTTTCAATTAGAGCTTACTTCTTATCTCACTATGATGTCCATCAAATTTATTTTTCAAAATTGTTCATCTTTGATGCATTAAAATTTATTTTTAATAACAATGTTAAAAACTTGTTTGTCGCAAAAAATCATATTTTAATGGGTTTTACCCTTTCCCCATTATTTTTGGCATATAAATTTCATATTTCACTAAATCACCATATGTACATGTGTTTTTAGAAACAAAACCTTCATATGAGTTTCATGATCTTGCACATTTTTCCATTATTAGGATTTCAAGGCTTATTAAATATCATGAAATGGAAGGATTTTATTTTTAGAATATAACTTCGTTATTATTCAACATCTAGTCACATGAGACTATGTAAAAATTTGACTAATGAAATTATAATTATCTACAATCATTTTTACACTACATTTAGTTGAAACACTGCATCATATTTTTTGCTAATGTGATTGTAACGGGGCACTGGTCCAAAAATAAACTGAGCCAAAAATATCTTTGTGTGAATATCCCTCATACCCCTAAACCTTCAAAATCTCATACATCCATCATTTACGAAAAATTAACTAGAATTTTTCAAAGTCCATTTTCTTCAAAAATCCATCACTTTGGACTACTTTTTTTAGTCACATGTACCATGAGAACGCCCTCCACGAATGTTGGACTGTAGATGATTGGAATCAAGTTATCTTCTTAGACGATTGTCCATGATTGATATGCACTGTAGAAGGACGCATTAATAAGATTTGTTATCGTGACGTTTTGGAGGAAAATGTCTACAGGTAATTTCCAAGTTCAGCTTAGACCCTTCTCGTATCATCTTCCAACAAGACAATGCACCTGTTCACAATACAAAGATGCTTCAAGAGTAGTTTCTACGACAACGTTCTCTTCTTTTACCTTGGCCTACTCAATTATTTGATTTTAATCCCATTGAACACATTTGGTCAATTCTCAAACGGAGACTCAATCGGTATAAGAGAACTCCAACTAGATTGATAGAATTGTGGGACTGTGTGGTAGAATTTTTCCACTCTATTACTCCGGATGATTGCAGAAGGCTTGTAGAAAATATGCGACATAGAATTGCAGCTATAAAAGCAACAAGAGCCAAGAGGGAGGTGAACAACTTATTGAAAGATCATCTTTCATGGGTTGTCAATACTGATCAAATGCATGGGTGGACTTTGGAATTTTCTCCTTTTGTATAGCTCTAATCTGAAGGTTTTTTTTTCTTCTAATATGTACTATATATTGTATAGTATGTTAATAAAATTACTAGTTCCAATTGTCTATGTTTATTTTTCCTCCACAAATGAGTGAATGAGTTGTTTGCAAACATATGATCAGTTTTGCCAGTCACTATGTGTATATAGTTAAAAAAAAAAGGGCATGGAACACTCTAAAATCTCATTTCATTTTATCAAAGTTGAAGAGTGAAGAGATTCTTTTTTAATTATCAAATTTAATTTGGACGCTAATCAACACTTTAAAACCTCTATAAGATAGCATATTTTCAATTTTTGGTAGACTTTCAAAAACTGGTAAGATTTTTTTGCCAAATATGCATGTGATATACCTTTGGAAAGGTCTTGGAAATGTGATTCTAATCGTATGGGACATCATAAATTCAAAAATAAATAAATAAATAAATAAAAATAAATAAAAGTAGGTTGTTTGTTTTGTTTTGTTACATTGAGATCTCCTCAACAGTGCCCTCCTCCTGGTTGCATTTGTGGTATGGTCAAAAAGCTCTTAACAAGGAGGGGTAAGCGGAAATCGTTGCGTTTGGACTTATGAGGTGAAAGTTATGGATTTTTAATTGAATCTTGTCATAATAAATTGAATTAAATTATGAAAAATAGAATATGGCAGTTTTTGATGTCATTTTTGGCATCATCAAAAAGCTCTTCACAAATAGGGGTGTACTAAAGTCAATTCGTAGCTTTTGGACCTACGGTGTGAAAGTCATGGATTTTCAATTGAATTCCGTCACCATAAATTGAATTAAATTATGGATAATGCAAAACAAAAGAAAAGTACATGGAATACATATAACACATGGAACACATGGAACACACGGGTACACAAGGGAGCACGAGAATGCATGGAAATACAAGGAACATGAGGAACATCTGGGCCAATAGCACATGGTCACTCTAGTTATGATGAAGTTAAATATTTATACATTCATCCATATTTTGGACATAAAATGTTTTCATCCAATATCGATACTATTTCCATCCAAATTTGACTTTATCATCCAATTGTTTATAACCAATGGTTGACTTTTGGTATTTTCATCTAAAATGTTTTTTGAGATTTAACTCCTAAACGCCCAACTAACAATTTTTTGAATGGTTTTTGGTCAAAGGCCCAAAAAATCAAGTGTTTTAGCTTTGTTGGAGTTGGTGTTTTTATTTATTTAAATGTTTAAGTTAAGATATGATACACCTTTTAAGTTGAAATTGGAGAATAGACTTTATTTGAAGATTTTACACCGTTCATAAATCTAAAATTTGGGTGTCTAAAATACAAAGGGCTTTCTAAGAATGCTCCAATCATGCGTCTCTTTTACTTTCTTCACTTTCTTTTTTGAACTACTTGTCAACATAACTTTTTTCGACCTTAAATATAATTTTCAATATTAAATTTGTCAAAAATATATTTATTTTGAATTTTTACCTTGTTTATATGATAAAATTTGTAAATATTTCAAGTATCTTTTGATCATGTTAAAAATTGTCATACCTCCATAATGTTGATGACTATCCGTGAAAAAATATTAATCATACGATGTAATATTTCAAGTATGTAGATTGTGGGGCTTTGACTTTACAAAAATGTGAGGACCTTTAGGGATTAATACCTTATCGGTAGCAAGGATTTCTTTTCTTTTCTTTCTAACATTTAAATGCCTCAAAATAAAACCTTGAAAGGGAGGCAACCCTCCATAGGGCTCAAATTGCTCTAGATGCATGCGTTTTAATATATTTCACATACCAATATTATACACAAACTAAAAATTTCAAAATTCCACAAAACTATGATCAACACAATGAGCCGTGAAGCATGTGATCATTTTTTTTAATTTTTTTTTTTTTTTAAAAAGCATTGAGTATCCTCCTTTACTAATAAGAAATACATAAAAGTACGTTGGTTGTATATATCTATAGTCTGACACATATGTTGTACTCTATTGTATTTTGGAGTATATGTTGTTGTACATGGAGACCTCCTAATATTCAATTTCTTGCATGCATATGTCTTTTCGTTCCTCAAATCCATCCCAATTTCATTAACCCCTAAACGTCCTCACCCCTTCCAGATTAGGCAAAATTGCAAAGATGCATTATAAAATGCAACTAAGAGGGATATTTTGAACTTGATGTGTGAATAAAGTTGTACGTTATGAATTTTAGATTCTATCCATATAGTTAGACCTGCGATTGCTATTATCAATATTTTGTATAAAATTTGAAACTTAAAATTCAAAATTATTTGGTAATTTGGTTACAAATAATATATTAACAACCTGTGGATGAAATTTGTTGCGATGGTTTGAAATGTAATACTATGAGTGTAGTGATTTTTGAAATTTTTTTGGTTGCTTAATTTTATAAGTTGACTTTTTCAAGAGCATTTTTAGACTAAATTCTTTGAAATTTTTGGCGAACACTCCTACATGAAATGAGGCATAAAAGTTTCACAAATCATCCCCTTTCTAATCAGATCATACATGTATGAAGGTAACTTCCCATAAAAGAATTCAGTAAAAATTTCACACTTGACAAATGAGAAAACGAAGTTTGCTTTTGAACATCATGCAAGATATGCTGCATAGGTGGGCAGTTACAGTCAAGAACAAAATTCCAATTTTTTTTCACTCAACGAAATGACTACTTTTTCAAGTGTGTGAGTTCCGCAAGGATAGGCTTTGTGAGCAATTCACATTGTTAGTATATGTGTGCAAACTTGAGAAACCAATAACAAATTGGAGAAAGCTTTTAATCCTTAACCCCTAACTACCCAACCATGCATATTTTGTATGATGTACATAAGCAAACTTCGTTTTCTCATTCATTGTGCATTTTTTGCAGTGTGAACTTTTTACTAAATTTTCTATGGGAGGTTAGCTTCATACACATGTGATCTAATTAGAAAGTTGATGATTTGTGAAACTTTTATGACTCATTTCATGTTGCAGTTTTCCACCAAAAATTTCAAATACTTTAGTCTAAAAGTTCTCTTGAAAAAGTCAACTCATAGAATCTAGCAACCAAAAACTGTCCAAAAATCACTACACTTAGAGTATTACATTTCAACCCATCACAACAATTTTCATCCACAAATTTTCAATATCTTATTCGTAATCAAATTACAAAATATATTTGAATTTTAAGTTTCAAGTTTTATAGAAAAATACTGGTGATAGCAATCGCAAATCTAACCATACAGATAGAATCTAAAATTCACAACGTACAACTTTTATTCATACATGAAGTTCAAAATATCCCTCTTAGTTGCATTTTATATTGCATCTTTACAAAACTGCCCAATTTGGGCAAGGGTGAGGACGTTTAGGGATTAAATGCCCACAATTCCCTCCAGATTTGGAGAATTGCAAAGTTGCATTATAAAATGCAACTAAGAGGGATATTTTGAACTTGATGTATGAATAAAAGTTGTACATTATGAATTTTAGATTCTATTAATATGGTTAGATCTATGATTGCAATCATCAATATTTTGTATAAGATTTGAAACTTAAAATTCAATATTCTTTTGTGATTTGATTACAAATAAGATACTGACAATCAGGGGATGAAAATTGTTGTGATGCATTGAAATGTAATACTGTAAGTGTAGTGATTTTGGAGGTTTATTGTTTGCTTATTTTTATGAGTTGATTTTTGCAAGAGCACTTTTGAACTAAGATTTATCTTAGAATTTTTTTGTGAATTACTCCAACATGAAATGAGACATAAAAATTTCACAAATCATCCCCTTCAAAATTAGTTCACACATGCATGACACTAACTTCCCATAAAATCTATAGTAAAAAATCCACACTGCAAAATGTGCATGACAGATGTTTGATTTTGTACATCATCCAAAAATTGAACGATTGAGCAATTAGGGGTTAAAGTGAAACTAGTTGACTCAACATCAATTTTTTGAGGTATTTATTTCTTGTTACACCATTATAGAAACAATACTAGCAAAAAGGGTGGTCTTTGGGCATTTAGAAATTATAGTGTTAGAGCATGGTGGCCAAGTACGGCTTTTCTACTACACTAAAATTGTGATTTAGTATCCGGGACACTAATTCTCAACACGCACATTATTTGACTTTTTGGACATATAGTGTCCATGTAAAAAGCTTTTGGCTGTAAAATTTATAATGATAAAACTTCAAGTAAACCTTTTGGATATAGTGTTCCAATGATGAATGACAACTTTATAATAAACATAGCATGTTAGCTCATGTCACTCTCATCATCTGAAAGGAATATGGGACTCTCAACGGAAATGGGATTGACAAGTTGCAAACTCCTATGTAATGTAGGGACATTGTTTCTCATCACCTTTGAACGAACTGTGGTAAAATTCATCAATTCTTGCTGAACACACTAAATCACAATTTCAATGTAGTGCAATTCAGCAACAAATTTTTAGTAGTGATCATAATTTTGTAAAATTTCTATACAAAATCTGGCCACCATGATAATGTATGTAAACCCCTAAAGGCCCAAGGATTCATAGTTTTAAAATGACAAATTCAATTGATCACATTGCAAAAAATAGAATCCAGATGGAACCAAATTTTACATCACCGGAATCAGTGAAGAAGAGAGAGAGGAAATCTGGCCCGGAGGGCCAACGTGAATGAAGGGTCTGTTGGGGGAAGGCCTGCCATCATGGTCACCAGGACCAGGGTGGTGCGTGCTTCCCTTGATGCCTTCTTTCAAAGGTAGACCCTATATTATCTAAGTCTATTCTAAGGGAGGGCGTTAGTTAAGTAAATTCTTTATTTTGAGAAGACATTTTTGTGGAGTGGGTGTTGGGGGGAGTGTGTGGTGGGTATGTGTATATGTGTATGAATATGTATATATATAGCTATATATACATATATATACATATATATATATATAAAAAAATATATAAATATAAATATATAAAAAAATATAAAAAAAAATATAAAAAAAAATATAAAAAAATATATATAAATAAATAAACAAATAAAAAAATAAAAAATAAAAAATAAAAAATAAAAATAAAAAAATAAAAATAAAAATAAAATATATATATATATATATATATATGAATCAATGAACAACATTGCATATGTTGATCGAAAATCAATAATTTTTAAACATTTGGAAGTTCATATAAAACCTATTCATAACTATTACTAAAAACATGAAACCCAATTTGGGTTTAATGTTTTTTTGTAGCAGGTTTTTTGTGGACTTTCCTCTTGTTGAAATTTCTCTCTGTTCAAATTCCTCTCCGTTCCAATTCCGGTGATACAAAATTTGGTCCCATCATAATTCTATTTTTCACAATGTGATCAATTGAATTTGTAATTTTAAGACCATGAACCCTTGGTCCTGTAAGGGTTCAGTAAAACTCTAGTTTCCTTATTTTTCATGTTTACCCCTATTTAGAAGCAAATGAAAAGTTTGGCTCTATAGGGCCAGAAATAAAAACGCTGCCCCAGGTGCAAATGGCTCTTTTAGTGCTAGATTAGGACAGGCAGGCAAAGCGAGGGGGGTTGGGTGGGTATTGTATGCATTGTTGTAATATCACAGCCGAGCAGGAGAGCCCCGCCAACGTGCGCTTCCCCTGTCTACGCCGCCGCCACAGGCACTCTTCTCTCCCTCCTCTTTCTTTCTTTGCCTAGTTTTCCTTCCCCCCCTCTGAGCTCTGAGCGTTGCTGGCCTTGCTCTAAACCCAGTTTAGCTTTTCCACCTCTAGCTCGCCTTCCCTCCTTTAGCTCACTACCCTCCTTTAGCCTCGCAACACTTCTCCGCTAACGGTCATTCTCGTAGTTGACCAGGATCTCGGCACCCTCGTTGAATCCACACCAATATATCTCCCCTCTGCCCTGGATTGGGATTGCAGCAATCCATTCGAGCATTCTTTTTTGTGTCCCTGGGTTGCTCTTGAATGGTGAAGGAATCCGAGTTGTCGGCGCTTGCGTGTTGTATTTCCTCCAGCAACCATCGACACAGCGTTGCATGGAATCTTTCAAGGGACGGCCCAAGCGCAGATTTCAGAGCTGGGTCCCCAATTTGATGGCTGTTGTTGTGGGCGCTGGCAGGGATGTAGCGACTGCAGGAGGCGCAGGCTCGATATTATGGCATCGAGTAATGTTGTCTGTGGAAGTAGAGGAGTTGAATCTCGAACTTGCAGATCGGCTGAATCAATGTTGTTGTGATCCATTTTCTTTAGGGTCAGATTTGTTGTCAATGGAGACTGTTGTTCTAGTGTAGCTAGACACGTTCCCTGGTATACATGCGGAATGAACCTGGAGAGGGAGGGAGGGGCTATGGATCAATTGATGAAGCAGGGAGAAGGATCGCCGGAGAAAGGTAGACAGAGACGGGAATCAGTATCGCCACAATCGGATTCGAACTACAACAGTGGGAGTGATCGAACTCCGAAAGTAGTGCAATTGAATCGGAAATCCAGTTTAGTGGGAGCGCAAATCGCCGACGAAGATGAAGAGCTTTTCTTGCGGAGACAATCGTCGTTGTCGTCCATGTTCTCGGAGAAGATGATGCGGCTGGCATCGCCAGGCAAGCCTCGTAGCAGCGTTTCAGAGCAACCGAGCACTGTCGATTCTCCGGGTAGTAGGAATCACAGCGGAGTATTGCCATCGACGAGCAATGTCGATTCTCCGGGTAGTAGGAATCACAGCGGAGTATTGCCATCGACGAGCAATGTCGATTCTCCTGGTAGTAGGAATCAGAGCGGATCGCCCATCCCGAATGAGAGCAGTAGAACTCAAGTATGGCACTCAGATTGTGATCATCCCGGGCACACAATGTTGCCCGTGAATGTTGGCAGGCTTCCCAGCGGCCATCTCTACCCCTGTTCCAATCCGGGAGCAAACCCTAATAGCTGCTTGCTCAATGTCGCCCACTTCACGTTCGACAACAACACGCTGGCTGCTCCCGAGAGCAACAACAGCAACAGCAGCAATCTCACGGAGAGAATCTTCAAGAAGCTAATGGGGCAATCGAGGTTAAACAGATCGAATTCCAAAGGCGGGGACGAAAGCAGGACGTCGCCAGTGAGTACGCTGGACTGTCCGAAATCGCCGACGGAGCAGCGTTCGTTCCGTGGGAAATCGAAGCGGAAATCATTGCGGAGCAGGGTGGAGGACGCCAACACCGTGGTGGCGGCCAACCCGCGTCCGAAATCCCAATTAGCCCAGTATCTCCGCTCCATTACAGCGAATGCAAATTTCGCCACGGACGATGACGACGTCCTGGAAGGGCCGAGTGAAGTGGCGTGGCTGGAGCCGGACAGCCCCTACCATTCAGACAGATCGTACGCGTCCACTCCCACAGGCAATCCGAAGAAGAAATCCCCGCTTGAGAGCTGGTCCTCCAACAGCAGCACTTGGAATTTGCAGAATCCGCTGCGCACGGTGTCCACTATCGTGACCCGGAGGCAAAGTCACACGCCGAAGCGAGGCTGTGTGCGGAAGGCGTCGCGGTTTGGGGAATCCAAAGGCGACGCCATCACGCGAATCTCCTTGACAGGCAGCTACGATGGCAGCTACTCCGCGCGGTCGCGAGTGAAGAAAAATGGCTCGGAGTTGAGCTCGGGACGCAGCTGGTGGTCGGAGATTGGATCCGGAAGAAAGTCATCGACCTCCATCTGGACTTGCTCGGGTCGCTTGCACATGGACGTCGACTCCGCTGAGCCCGACATGGCACAAGCCAACAATGCTGCTGCTGCAGTCAAAACCACGCAGGTGCATACCCTAATTCTCTTCTCCACTCTGCACATCAGAGCAATATCAACAAGCAAACGTCCTATCATGGAATGTCTCTTTGAAAATTGGTGTTTATATTAAATGGCAGCGTCAAAGAACAATCTTGGTGCCACTCTAGACACGGTGACCATGTTGTCAACTTCAAAATTGATCATTAGCCACCTTGAGGAGGATGATAACTTCTCAACTTTGAAGAATGGATTCATTCATTCAGTGGGACTGAAGAGTTTTCTACTACATGCATTTTTTTAGACTTGTGTTATCATGTAGTTAACTTGTAGATTTTTCCTCTTTACACCTTTGAAGTATTGGAATTTCTCCCTATAAAGAAGTTCATTTCTTTATTTCACTAGCAAGGAGGAAGATAGAAGGGATGCATGCTGACCATGTTCACCTGTACTTTTTGTTTAGGATAAAGTGGATCAGGTACCACATTAATTAATTAATGAATGCATCACGCATCTTGAGGAGGGAGAATGGATTCGTTCATTCAGTGGGACTGATGGTGGAATGTTTTGTGGTATAAGGTGGAGGGTGGGGCGAACTTGAACGAGGCAGCGTTTCCGTTCAACAAACCGGTGGCGTCCTCGTTTATGTTTCAAGAAGAGAAAGACTCGCAAAGCTCCACGCCAGTGCACGATATTTATCACGATCCCGTGGAGGAGGGCTCTGGCATGAGCGACAGTGAGACTTCGGCGTCGGAGCCACAACTACAGTGGGACTCCGCCTTGATCCGGAAGCACAGCTTCGATTACGTGAGGGAAGTGGCGGTGGGGAGCGGCAGCGGCGCCCTGTCCAGCCGCGCCCTGAGCCGGTTGCTGTTGATCGAGCGAGCCGGGATGCACGAGATGATTCATCCCGGCGATGGCCGCTTCAGCGTGGACTTGCAGCGCGGCCAGAAACTCGACAAGGCGCTGCCTCCAGCCCGTTCTACCCCGCACATCTTCGTCTCCGAGAAATCCTCCAAACGATCCATCTTGTCACCGTGTCTGGTACCTCCCCATTCTTGTATACTCTCCCCGTCACTTTACTCAACATGTGCAGATCAAACTCTCATCACTATCAAAGTAAACAAATTCCGTTTTCATTTCAAGATTGCTGGTTATGGAGATCAGTAGCCAATTCATGCTTTCTTAGTTGCTAATTGCACACATCCCAATCATTCTGTATACTCTCTCCGTCACTTTACTCAATATGTGCAGATCAAACTCTCGTCACTATCAAAGTAGACAATCCCATTTTCCTTTCAAGATTTCTGGTTATAGAGATCAGTAGCCAAGTCATGCTTTCTTAGAGCCAAGTTCCATGGGTTTGAGAAGTTGCCCATGAAAGTAGGCCATGGGAGGGGAAAAGTGGAACTTGGGTATGTCTCATACCCGGCCATGCAATGGTGCACACTTCCATGGACTTGAACATGAGGAAATTTGATTGATTAGAGAGAAGTGAGGTGAAACATGAACAAATTTAGGGAGCAATTGCCATGAAGTCTTGGGCTTAAGAACCCTCCATTCTTCATGACAACTTCACCACTTTTTTCTCAAAAGCTCACTTTGAAATGTGGAACTTGGTCCCGGAAAAGGTCCACTTCACCCATGGAACTTCACTCATGGAACTTGGCTCTTAGTTGCTAATTGAAAGTGTTGATTGGAAGAGATGAGACGCTGGAACTGGATCGAGTTTGCTGTCATCCCTGATTCTTAGGGTTTGAAGTTTCCTGTTAGATGATGATGGTGCTTTTGGGATGGGGCAACAGCCTTTTTTGCAGAGATCGCCGCACAACAACAACAATCATAATAAGCCTGAAATGGTTCAACAAGCGACAGTCAGTCGAAGGTTGCAAGCGATGAGTAGCTTCACTGCGCGCCTAGGTCGTCCTGAGACTTCCTCCCTTGCCGGCCCAATCTACGTGCAGTGACGAGCTCAAGGTGTGATTGCTTTTTTCTCTCCGATTCCATCAACATGTAACCCTAATTCCTTAAACCCTAACTTGTAGCCCTAATTCCTTCAACGCTTCTTGTGTCTCTGTGCTTGTGTGTAGGTAAATAGCAGAGCAGAGCTGAGAGATGGAGATGAGGAGTCCTTGGCCTACTTTGTCAGAGCATTCCCACTGGTGACAGCTATCCTCAAATTTCTTGCTAAAAATTGAGGTGCCAATTGCCAGCCAAACCACTCTTGGCTGGTATTTTGATACCAGCCAAACAACAAAACTTAGGTCTGGGTTGGTATACAAGGTTCGGAAATATAGAGATTTTGTTTCCAAATCCAGCCCTGTGAGGAGAGGTGGGTGTCAGACCTTGCAATTCTTACTTCATGAATTGCAGGTTGATTACCAAGGTGAGATTCTTCTCTCTTGTCGAGTTTTGGAACACGATTCTGAAATCGCTTCTGATCTTCGTGTTTCCATTCTCAGAGCACAAGTTGACACCTGTAAAATGGGAGAGAGTATCTGTAGAGTTTCAGTTTCCACAGGGATAGAAGAAACTGAAAGAAGAGCTGTGAGTATGGTAGCTTGGTGCCTGTTTCGAGGCTCCGCGATTATGGAGAATCATTCAGTTTTGGTGCCCACCATAGTCACTCATACACATGAATCTTGGTACCTGAAAATCAATCAACAATTCTTGTAGAGTCACAAATCTGCTTGGAGCTCAACATCAATTTTGCTTTGTGTACAAGATTTCTATTCATTGAATCAGTGGTTCCTGCTTTGGTTTTCTTCAATACTGACTACCCCTAAAGGACCAAAAAGCCCAGATACATATATATCATTTTTAGCAATTTTGAGTATGTGAACTTCCTTTTGTTCAATTTTTAATTTTTTTATCAACATATATAATGTTCATCACTGATTCTGGTGATATAAAATTTGGTCCCGTCTGAATTATTTTTTTCACAATATGATCAGTTGAATTTGTCGTTTTAAAACCATGTATCCTTTGTTTGCACCATACTGAAGCTGAAATTTTAAGAGTTGGGGGTCCTTCGGTAACCTTCGTGAACCCATGAATCCCTGATTGACCCCTAAAGAACCAACCGTTCATATTTTGGACGATGTACAGATTTCATCCACGTTTTCTCATCTGTAATGCACTTTTTGCATGGAAAAGATATACAACAAAAAATTTATGGCAAGATAGCTTCATGCATGTGTGATCTGATTGGAAAGGGGATGATTTGTGAAAAAATTATGCCTCTTTTCATGTTGGAGTGATTCACCAAAAATTTCAAAGATTATAGTGTAAATGTGCTCTTGAAATAATAAACTCATAAAATTAAGCAACCAAAAAATCTCCAAAAACCACTACACTTAGAGTATTACATTTCAACCCTCACAACAAATTTCATCCACAAATTGTCGATATCTTATTTGTAATTGAATCACAAAATAATTTTGAATTTCAAATTTCAAATTTTATACAAAAATGTTGTTGATAACAATCGCAGATCTAATTAGATGGATAGAATCTAAAATTTATAATGTATAACTTTTATTCATACATCAAGTTCATAAATATCCCTCTTGGTAGCATTTTATGATGCATCTTTGCAAAATTGCCGAATTTGGAGAGGGGTGAGGATGTTTAGGGGTTAAGATAGGCTGCCCTTAAACCTCCTATTTAAGTTGTGTGGAATTTTTTGAAAATCAAATTGGAACTATTTTTGACTCATAGATAGATAAGTTTTATGAATAAAAGTGAAAAAATAAAAAATAAATCTCAAATAAAATGTAATTTATTTGAATTTTGAATGTTAAAAGATAGTCATACTCTATATAGGTGGTCTTTCTTAACACAAAAAGTATCATGAATTGCATCATAGACATCAAATTTATCCGACTTGGATCACACGTGATCGGGTTCTAGTTTTCCTTGAGTTGCGGTCATTGAGGGCACTTACAAGACTAGAATGGGGATATGTGGGAGGTTATGGGTTTAGGAAACTCATTGTTCATTCACAGCAATGGGAACAATATTGAGATCCCAAATTGATATCTAAGGCCCGCTTTATGTGAGAGTAGAAGTCACCAGAATTTGAAAGCCAACATGAATCAAATGTAGTAAAGGGTGAAGAAGGAAGGAATCTCTAAAACGAGATTTGGATTTTTGTTTTGGTTCAACCCAATTTTTGGAGCGTGGACCATGTCAAAGTTTGTCTTTATTGGACCCAAGAACGACGGGCTCGACTCCTAGTCCCCCTTACATGAAGGATGAAGGTTGTTTTTGAATCAGCCTATATTAGCCTTAGACCCGACCTCGAGCATTCATATAATATGATTATAGTTTTTAATGAAGTGTGCACTCGGGTCCAAACTCAAAGTTTGGGATTCCATATTGGTGGACCCAATAAATTGAGTTAGGCTCGTGTAATTGCTTGTCGGTTATAACCCCTAAGCGTCCCGGCGTCCATATTTTGGACGTTTTTGAGGGACATTCACCTTCGAAGAGCTGTAACTTTTGCAAAACGTGTCCGGTTTTGCTGAAATTTTGAAAAAACTCCCCGCATGATGTATGGAATGTGTGGTAAAAATTTCAGATCAATCCGAGATGAATTGAATTTTTGGTGATCATTTGAAAGTAGGTATCTTTTTTTTGGACAGTTCTGTGAATTTTGATGGCAGCAACTTCGGGGGCTTGTATCTCCTTCATCCAAAGTCCGTTTTCAATAAAACTTGTTGGGTTGAAATCCCCTTGAAGTCTAGTTATCATGGTAAATTTTCAGGTCAATCCATATTGTTATGAATTTTTGGGAGTCATTTTAGTGCACGGGTCTAGTTTGAACACTTTTTGCTTTTTGGTTCAAATGGGTCACTTTTCGGGCTACTTTTTGACATTGCAAGGCCATTTTAGGGCACATTAAACTTTTTCATGAGGCTTTTTTGGTACCAATGTGTTTATATGATGATTTTGAACTACTTTATAGTTGAAAGCTTTTTCATTTGAGTAATTTTGAAAACGACTTTCACCTCTAACTGTGTTGCTAGGAAACTTTCAGCATCCTTTTTTAGCACTAAAACACTACGATCTTGCAATCTATATGGCCAAATGACCCCAAAATTGATCCACATGATCTACAACATGTATGTTACAAGATTGTACGGTTGAGATTTCTATACCTCACTTACATTTAGACCTATAACACATCAAAAGCGATGATGATTTTAAGCCCAAAAAAGCTAGGGACCCTTAGGGATTAATGTAAAAATGTTTTGGTTGCATTGGGCTCGACTCCTAGTGTAAAAGGGTTGGGCCCAAAGACTGGCCATTTTGGTTGGAGATGTGGGCGCCAGGATCTTCAACTACTACAAAAACTTGGAAGTAATTTTACAAAAGCAGAGAGCTTTGGATCAGGAGCAACCTGGAGAACGGGAAGTCAAGTTGTTACCTGGTGAGGTACGGGCAGTAGTGGATGTGATGTCCTGGACGGATGATAGCCCGATAATTGTGAAGTGGCGAGCAGCTGTGGAGAAGTTATTGGCAGAAGTAAGAGATGAAGCTAAGTTGAAGGCATGCTTGGAGGCTGTCGCTGAAAGAGAGCAAGTCGCAGTAAGGGGTGAGTTGAATGCAGTACAATATGTTTACAAGTATTGTTCAGTTGTGAAGCGCCTCACCACTACTGCAACTTCTGCATCGCAAGAACAGAAGGTGGAATTCAAGGATCCAGCTAACAGTGCACGGATGGAGATTCTACCTCCTGAATTTAAACCTCCGCCAGCATTGAAGATAAAACTTCCTGTGTTGGGGTCCAAATTGAATAGAAATTTTTTGGGACAATATGATAACTTGTTCAACATGGAGTTGGAGAAACCATTGCCAACGTGGGAGGCGTTTGAGTGGTTGCTAGAAGATTATGGAGGAGGAGTTCAACAAGATGAAGAGGTATGTTATGACAGGCTTTACAAGGAACAATTGGAAGAGACATACCAAGAGGAAGTCCCGGAGGCAGTAAAGATGAATGGACATTTTTGTGATTGTCCAAGGAGGTACAAGTGGGACCCGAATGCGCTGATAGACTCTAAAGAGTATAATTGGCCGGTGATCGAAGGTAATTTTACAACACCGGTGGAGTGTGCAGTTGCTTATGAGCGGTTTTTTGAACAACACAAGGAGCATACAGATCCTGTGTGTTTTCGAGCTGCTATTTTTTGTCAGTTTTTGGCATATTTTTGCCGACATCACAAGGTGATTTGCAATGTTAATGAATTCAGCCCCTTGCGACCTGAATTTCACATCTGGCTCAAGGTGGAGTATAGATGTTCGCGGTGGCATCGAATGATCGAGGTGATGTCGATTTTACATTTTTTCTATGGACCACACACTGCGTTTATTAATGAGTTTCCTCAGCGGTTCCGACAGTGTAAGTTGGGTCATAGAACAAAGTATAAGGCGCTGCAGAATTTCCTCAATCTGCAGAAACAGAAGAACCCAGCTGCGGTGTTGGAAGATGATGAATTGAGGACCGCGTGTACGAAGGAAGATAAGAAGAATTATAGTGTCAGAACGAGACAACACGAGAGGATGCGTAACCTAGCCAAACCCCAGCATCGACTTGGCAGGGAACCAGCAGAGAATAGAAAAAATTAATCAAATTCATTTACAAGTACTAAACTGAGAACTGTGCAGATTCTTGATGAGGACATCAAGACTACAAAGGAGGGGGCTATGTAGTGTGAAAGTTTTTGATTTTTTGTTTAATTTTGAAAGGTAGTGTGAAAACAGTTGAGTTTTTAGGTTAAAAAGGAAATTAAGAGTTAATGAGAAGACAAATGCTTATAAATTCTTAGATTGGAAGAGATGTTGTAACATTTGAGATCTGAGATTTAATTAGCTTAATAGAAGGTAGTATAAGAAGGAAATTTTGAGATCAAATTAACTACCACACTAGATTGAGTGTGAATCTACAGCGGGTAGCTTGGAGCAGGAAGCTCTGTTTTTTTTATCACACAGTGATTGTGTGAATTTTAGAATTCTCATTTTGAGTGAATTGTGAGAAATTGTCAATGTTAGAAAAATTAAAAAGTTTGATACTGTGAAGGAGTTGAAATTAGAAGAGTTCTGTGCAAACTGTGAAGAAACTGTGAAGAGAAGAAGTTGAAAAGTGTAAACTGTTGAAATCTATGATCAATGAAAAATCTGATTTGAAGCGTATTGTTGAATTTTGTGTGTATCAAACTAATCAGTGTGTTTGTGTGAAATCTGTTGTGAATGTGTTAATGTTTATTGACTGTTTCGTTGAGTCTGGTTTTGTGTTGTCAAATAAACAAGTAATCAGTTATGAACTGAATGTATTGAATAATTTCCATTCAACTTGGTATAACCGAAAGAGATAATAAGCGTGGATGTTGTAATCATTGAATAATAATTTCTATTGAATAATAAATAAATGGTAAGAAGTTGAATGAGCAAAGAGTGACCTTTGGAATTCCAATTAACCCTTTAGTGCCCAGGGTACTGTAGCAGACAGCTCTAGATTTCAGTGGGTTTTTCCTCTGTGGTTGGGACTACCAAAAATAGAATGGGTTAAATTAGAAAGTAACCGTACAATTCTATTCTCAACTCGAGAGCACACATTTTATTAAAATTTGAGAATCATCCGATGGTGGGATCGGAAGATTATAGTATGTATTTGAACTGTATAATGCACGCTCAAAAACAAGATTTTGGGGGGTGTGTGACTTCAAAGTTAAATAGAATTTGAGGTAAATTTTCAAAAATAAAAGCAAAGAAGTTCAGCTATGCCCTATGTCAACACCTCTCCGTTGCAATCTTTCATATCAAAAATAGACTCACACATAATTATTGTGAGATTTATAAGTGAAAGTGACTTGTCCATGTACGGTTTAGGACAAAATTTTATACATTGAAAATTGACAGGAGTGGGTACATTAGTCAAGATCGGATTACACACACTAATGGAAGATGAAGAAGAGAACACAATCCAAAAAAATAAAACAAGATAACAAACTTCCAAACACAAGAAATACTACACAATACATATGTTGTATTTTTAAGTATTTACTGTATTTTCAAGTATTTGGAGTATTTTTGCGTTCTGTTGATAGGTATTTTGATAGTTGTACAATTCCAAATTGAAAATTTCTTTTTCTGGAAGGTGCGTAATGTATGTGCGCAAATCTGAACTTCAAAACTGAAGTTCCAATTCTTCACGGATTCTCTGCTATTTGCATTTCGGACGTTGTAGTGACCATAATGTGGTTTGCTGGGCACTAAAGGGTTAACTATGTGGAGACTTGCTGTTGATGACTGTGGAAGTTAATTTGTATTTTTGGAATAAAGTTTCATATTCTGGTATGTGATTATGAAATTCTTCATACTAAGAAGCATATAGTCGTGTCATCCAGTGAGGAACATCAAATTATTAGTTTATCAAATGATCATGTTGAAAATGCATCATATGCATGATGTTCATTGGATTATGTTGTTCAAGGGAATTGATATTATCATTTCAAGGGAAATGCATTCTCTGAGTGGATTTGAATAAAACAATACAGATTATAGATTATTGGCATATGCATTCATCAAGAAATAATTGTTTCCTGGTGTTGTTACTACATTTACAAGAGATAAAAGAGGCAGTATTTATTTGGATTAAATAAAGATTAAGGAGCATATTGCTATCAAGTAGGTTATTTCAGCCTCCTTTTTGTTTGCAAGATACTTAAAGCACTCACAATATATAGATTGAAGTTACGACTGAGACTGTCATACACTTGAACTTGCATACATGATTAATTGACTGGAATTAGTGTTAATGTGAAAAATCAGTATTGAAAACTCATAATTATTAACAAACATGTATAAACTTCATTTGAAAACCAAAATGATGTATTTTCTATCTAACATGTGACCTTAGTTATGGAAATTTAGACATATGTAACCTTCCTTGGTATAAGAATCCCCACTTGGAGTATTCCTTGGCTTTTTGCTAATCAATATTTCCCAACTACAGAGGCAATGGGGATGACCATGTTCCACAAACGAGTTTGAAGCATGCCCAGAAAGATATGGAAGGGGGTATGGAAGGGGGCCAAGGGGCTGCGCAATATTGCCAAAGCTGTTTTGAACGAGACAAGGGGGATCTGGAACGAGACCGGAGGGATCTGGAACGAGACCGGAGAGATCTGGAACGAGGATAGGGTTGTAAACGACGCCAGGACTGTGAACGAGGCCACGGCTGTGAACGAGGCCACAACTGTGAACGAGTGGAGGCCTAGATACGAGGGCAAACTTCGAAACGAGGACAGACCTTTGAACGTCAGCTGAACACTGAGAGTGTTGAGATGATTGCCCAGGAAAGACATGGTTGTTCTCGTTAGGGCTGGAATGGTCTATAGACCACATATGAGTTTCATCTCCACTCCCTAGATCCACACAGTCTGTGTATATGAAGTGCTGCTCTACAACCTTGACATCAAGATCTTGGCAATCTAATATGTGGATAGTGCTTTCCATTACAATCTCGTGTCCTATGCAGTTGAGGTCTAAATTTTGTCAAAAAGGTTGATGAATACAGACTTCAATGTGGGATTTATCCGAACACCTAGCACGTGAAGGTAGTCAAGTAAGTTGGAACATGCAAAAGCAAATATGCCTAAACCTCTATGATAAGTAACTTTTAAATCACCCTAAACCCTACACGATCTGTGTGTAAAGCACTCTCCATAACCAAACAGATGAACAAAGAAGTTGAGAGGTCCCAAAAACGACTTGAAGGACAATACATCTTTGCAACATCAAGGCTCAAAAAGCATTTCATATACATCCTCTTTATCCATCCTCTTTATCCATCCTCTTTATCCATCTCTTTATCCTTTTATACATCCAACCACTAGGTCTACGACTAGGAGCATTGCAACAACTAAGCGTTCCATCAAGCACGAAATGGATTCCTTACAGAATCTGACGTGTAATGTTCAACAACACTACTAAAGCAGTCCACCAATCCAATCTCAGAAATGTTTGCTGCATGCTTCCATAACAAGTTCAAAAACCTGCGCATACATGTGTCGGCAAAGCAACATTGTACCAACAGATGATTCCATAATATTTGTCAATGAACAACTCAGCAGTCATAGCAAGAAGATGAATCACTTATTAAAAAAGGAACAAAGCCAATTGAAGATTTTGTCTTTCAAGTTGCATACCGTTTTTCCCATTTTTTGTCCTTATCATAGATAAAGAATTTGGTCAAGACATGAAATAAGCGACTGCCGATTGCTGATTCAACCTGTTCAGAAGTGGGAACTTCTTTAGACTAACCACAACATAACATTTCCTTGCAGACAATGTGGCTCCAATGCAACCACGATGAGATCGAACATGCATATGTAAGAACATGATTTACTAATTCAAAAGGGTCTTTACCAACAAAATCATTAAATTTCATATGGCAACATACTGAAAGACTTGTATGATTCCATGAATAATCCTACAAATAGTCAAAGAAGTCATTACCTTACAACCTTCCAACTAAGTGAGAGCAGAATCTGAAAGAAATTAGATGTGTATGCACTCAAATCCAAGTACTTCAGCATGGCTGCACGTATCTGAATATTGGTTGAGAGGACAAGATAGCATGTTAGATTGCTCGTCAATCATGTGAATGCAACAATATACATTACATAATTTATAAAATTACTCAATAAGAAATTTACAGTGATAGAGCACACATTACCAGGTCATCTGCATTTGTATGCAAAATGGCGAGATGAGGATTGCTGGAGCAAGTGCCTAGATTCTTCAAAACTCCTATAAAGTCTTCCTGCTCTAGCGTTACAAATCCCTTCTCCTTGGCACAGACCTTCACAAAGTGAATCACCTATTCAAACCATAACGGTCTTTCCATGAGTTTCAAAAGATCAATTTAAAAAAATCCAACTTACACAATAGAACAAGTCCTTGTGCATGGAACATTTCTAAGCTGACTGTTTATAAAGTAAAACAACCTCCAAAAATAGCTTCAGAACAAGCTCAATCAATGAGAAATGCAGGCTTTACCAGAAACTGAACATCAGAAGGTGACAGACTTACCTTTTGGACATTCTTCATTTCGTATCCAACACTCAATAACTTTAAAATTACATTTTTCTCCTTTAGCCATTCAAGAGATAACATTGAACTCCTATATTGGTAGAGAACGGCAACAGTAAGAATCTCCAAACGCTAATTCCACTTATCTTTTGAATATTGTAACGAAAAGGGTTCAAAGGTCCATACGTCCATACCTGAGAGAAGGAACAAATGAGGCTTCTATAGCTGCCCTAATGCTGGTGCACGCCATTGAATACTACTCTGCATCGAACATACGTTCCCACATCTTCTCTTGCAGTTTCAAAACTGGGGCTCTCACACACTCACAGTCTTTACTACCATTATAGTAAGACTCACACCAAGATGCAATCAAGTGCACTTTATAAAGAATGTCAGAAAAAATCCACTGATCTGCATTCTCTATATCAAAGTTTGGACAAGGATTGAAGTCCTTTGCACAGACTAACTCATCCAAGTAATGAGACAAGTCAGAGCACACATGGATACACATATTCTTAAACTCAATTTTCATCCTCGTACTAAAACCTTCTTCCGTATATTGCCTCCTCCAGCTCTTGCTTCTAGCATTATACTCTACCAAATGAATAAAAGAACGCAAAAGAAGATCAACAGTAAGTAGAGACTGGAATTGAGCCACACTCAGCATCCTCAAAATATGATCAAATCCACATGCCTCCGCAAAAAGCCATGTAAGAATCACAAGTATAGCATCTGCCTCTTCAGAAGGTTTACAACAATCACAACTTTCTCCAACACATTGCATTCCTTTTCTGGCACAAAAATAGTGGATTTTGCCACTGGTGTCACCAAACAATTTCACGGAGAACCTAGGCATACGCAAAACTGGATCCCGTTTCCGTAAGAAGACTATAATTTTTCTCCTGTTATTCTCGCTGCGCCATTTGTAAAAATAAGAACTTGAGTCGAAGACGATGGAGAGGGCTTCAAGAAGATTATTGAGGCTGAGAAGATCTGGGAGTGTCTTGAATTCCAACTGTTTAGCAAACAATACCGCTGCTAGTTCCACCAACGCATACATAACCTCGAAGATGTGGGGATGAAGGGTACCTTGTGATATCATATCATCATTGGTTGTGATTCTCCTGAAGGCGTCTGGGAGAAACTTTAATAAACTGCTTAAGTTTTGGCCAGATGCAACCCCAGCCTTGCTAGCGATCATCCTCATCTCAACAAGATGTTGGCACAGCCTCTCGAAGTGTAATTCAGACTGTAAGGGCATCCAGTCCGAAACAAAAATGCTCGTATTGGAGGTGCACATCTTGGCTCCAAATTCTAAGTTAAAGACCTTCTCACGCAACAAGATCAACAATATCAGCATCATATTATGGTGTCCATCTCTTTGAAAATAAAATAAAATAATATAATTTCTACATCACTTGACAAAGATCATGCATCAAAATCAAATCGTGGTGCTCATGTGACTGGCAACTCGCTCAAGGATTCTTTTACATACCTTGTTAAGGAGATTTTCCTAGGAACCGATCTTAAACGAATGTGACTACTCTTCACAAGACTACTCTACTCTAGACTAGTCGCTAGAGATTGAAGGGAGTAGTAAGAGATTTCCACAAAAGAGAACGTATTGTCGACTAGGAGAAAGCACCAGTATGCTAGAGAGTCGACTCCTGCATACTCACAGACTACTGCAACTAATCAAGGTACAACCACAAAGAGCGATACTAGAACAAGAAGCATCAGTAGTCTAGCAGTAGTAGTCTAACATACTAGTGCACACAAGAAGTGTTTGAGACAAGAGCGTAGTACAAATGAGGCTGCCAAGAAGATGTACAAAATGTATAGCAACCCCTCTCACAACAAGAGGGAAAGTACATATAGGAGACTGGTCTGACAGTGTGTCAGACTAGTCGACCGGAAAAGTCGGGTCGACCAGTCTGTACCAGCCTGTACTACTCAGTATCACCTGCCGGGTCTATACATGCTGGGTATAGACTAGCCTAAACTTAGCCTAAGGGAATATCTACAAAATATTCGGTTAACATTGCCCTCCCTCTAGGCTAAGTACACTCCTGTGGACTTTAGTCTACCCCGGTAGGTGACTATAGAAAAAACAAAAGGTCACGAGGAGTGACAAAATTACCCGTGGTGAATACTACTTCGAGCAGTCGACCGACTAACACTGTCGACTTGTCACTGGTTTATCTCGCTGGAGTCCTGGGTCATGGGGGAGGTAATTCCTACAAGTAACCCGGAAAACCCTGTCATGTCGATGCCGAGGGAATGCTGTGACGAGAACGATGAGTCGACTCTGGTGTCGACTGGAATTGGTGTGCTGGCTGGATTCGACTGGTCGGGTGCTGAGAGCTGGTCGCCTTGCTGCTGTAGTGGTGGAGGCTGACGCTCGGTTTCCGTGGTCGGTGGCGGGTGTTCTGATGGGTGATGCTGCTCTTCCTCCTGTGGGTTGGGTTGTGTTGGCTGCTGGTCCTCTTGCTGCTGTTCTCGGTCTTCATCGTCGTTAATCGACTCGCTGTCGTCTGCGTCCTCGTCGTCCTCACTCAGCTTGACATCGGTAGTCACTACCTCGTCATCATCAGTCGACTGGTTTTCCCAAAGTGAATGGTCGGGCTCGTGCTGGCTCTGGTCTTCTTCCTCGTCTTCGTCGACTGGTGGGATCTCCAAGTCGGGGTGGTCGAGCTGTAGCTGGTCGAGTTGGCGGCGGTACATGTTGAGCTGGTGGCAGTCGTTGCTGAGTGTATGAAGTAGGATCTTGATCCGGTTCCTCGCCTTCAGTGGGAGGCGGTACTTGCGCACTCGAAGTTTGTGGAGGGTGAGCTCCCTGGCGATGTACTTTTTAGACGACTCCTCGTTGTCCTTCAAATACTGGTCGAGTCGTCTGTTGCAGTCGACTGCCTCTGCCTGAGCTACCTGAAGACCGCGTTGGGCTGCTGCTACCTCGGATCGTACCGACTCAAGTTGATTTCGTACGACTGCAATTCGCTCTGATGCGTTTGCAGCTCCTGTCGACTAGCTTGGAGGTCGACTGTCAACTGGGTTACTGTGTTGTCGCTCTGGTTTTTCTCCTCGGTGACAGTGTTGAGCATGGTGCGTACCTTTGCCAGCTCGGCTTCTGTGCTGGCGAGTGTACCAGTCAGGGTGTCGACTTGCTGCTTGAAGGCGGATGAGTCGTTGGCCAGTCGACTGCGTTCCAGTCGAGTGCGGTCGAGCTCGGCTTGGAGGGTAACCTTCGCCTGAACAGCCTCTAACAAAAGGCTGTCGACTTTGGAGCCGACATCTTCGAGTCGAGTGACTCCTCGTACCTTGTTCATCCGTAGGTGCAAGTTCTTGGATAACGACGCCGCTTGTTTCTGTGGTGAGTCGAGTGTTGGTCGACTGATCCCAGGTGACGTCGGGGGTCGGGGTGGTGGTGACACCGGCGGAGGTTGGCGAAATTCGACAGTTGGTGTCGGGTTGTATGCTGCTTCCAGGTTGAATGGCTCGAAGTCGGACAATGATGGTGCAGGTGTGTCGGGGAGGGGGATGTCGGCTGGGGACGGCGGTTGAGTCGAGTGGGTCTCACTGTCGGAGGTGGTCAAGTCGATGTTGCGTGATGGGAAGGTGCTCAACGGGGTGAGTTTACCCCGCTTTGCTCGTTTCTCTTTCCGCTCCCGGTCTCGTTTGCGTTGAAGGCGTGTCTCCCTTCTGTCGGTTGGTGGTGGGCTGCCAGTGTCGACCGCGGGTGCTGTCGGGTCGAGTGAGGGCTGTCGTTTGGTGCGCTGTGCCGCCGATGTTTCGCCCTGGTCGACTGGTGTGCCGGGTCGCCGATGTTGGAATAGGATATAGTCGGGTCCCCGGGAGTTGTTTTCCGAGTTTTCCGACTGCTGCCGTCGGTCGTTGGTGTTCTGCTGGGGAACAGTCTGGTGCATATATTCCTGTTCAGTACTAGGAAAGTGAGTGTTAAGGAGGAAATCTAATACCTCGGCTGAAGGGCAGATGGTAGTCTTTTGGCTCTGCTTCGTCTCGATGTCGATGGCGAGCGAATTGAACATCCAAGTCGCCCAGTCCCATTGTAACCCTCGGTCGATAAGAGCCTCGACCGTGCAGACTACTTCGATCATTTCCGTGCTGATGTAGGTAGTCTTGCGTTTGAACCCTAGGCCTTGAATAAACGCCGTCAGTTGCTTGTGGTGTTCGGGTAAGCAATGGCAGATACTGAATCCTTCGGCAGTCTTGGGGGTCGCCGTGTATTCCTCCAATCGACCCGGTGGGAACTCCTCGTGTGGAAGTGGCTCCATGCAGACACCGAATGGGAGATGTAGCACTCGGTTGATGACTGTCGGGTCGATGATGACCGACTGGCCTCGTACAATGGCCTCGATCCTCTTGTTTTTGGAGTCGACTGTAGCGGCGTTGACCAACTCCTCGATCAGCTCCATTCGGGGCGCGCGCTGGTTGTTGTCCCAGTCGAGTGACACGAACTGTGACACCCCGATTGCCTTAATAAATTCTGCCTCGGTCGGGTTGGTGTGGGCGTACTCCCGCCACTCGCGAATCGGCCGCATCGTCTGAAAGGCTAGGGTTTTGTAGAGCCCTTCCTTCGTACGGATCTGGATGTCGTATCTAGGTGGTGCGGACGCCCAGGGACGACGCAGCCCTCGGTCGGTTGCCTTGCTCTTGGCCATCGACTGGTCGGCTTGAGATCTGCGCACACAACAACAAGAAAATGGCCGGGAAGTCGAGGTCGGCTCTCTCACTGTCGGCCGTAGGGACGATGTGCGCGGTCGTTTACTACTGTTTCTACCCTCGTCTATTCCTCGCACGGTCGGGCTACGAGCTCGCTTGGCTAATCGGCGCTGTCGGACTACTCTCGGTTTCCTAAAGCGCTTGCTAAGAATGCATAAGGCTAGAGCGGCGGCGAAGCGGTCGGGAGGAGGAGGAGCTACGTGAAAAGCGGGAGAAGCAAGAGGGGAGAGGAGGGCGGTGGCCATGGAGCTAAATACTTGAGCAACGGGCTTGGAATTGAAAACTGATGGAATAGGTTGGGACGGCAGCCATAAATGTGGCGGTTGTACTAGGGTTTGACTGGTCGGGTTGACCAACTGGGTCGACCAGTCAAATCGACTAGTCGGGTTGACCGGTCGGATTGACCAGCCAGATCCACTAGCCGGGTTGACCAGTCGGGTTGACCAGCCAGGCCGACTAGTCGGGTCGCCCAGTCGAGTCGGCTGACAGATACTATGGCTAGATGTGTGGACTGGTGTCGAGTTGGGTCATCTTCGTTCTGGTCTAGTGTTGACCGGATCTCAGATTTGCTAGTGAGCGGGCTAGACAAATCGGCTGATATATGATCTTCAAGGACTCGGTAGGGTTTGAGTTTGTTGATGATGACTACTACCGGGTCGGGGTCAAAGTACTGAAGGCTGACTAGAAAAACAGTGTTGTTGGGGAGGGTATACTGCACTCGATAGGGGCCGAACCATTTGCTGCGCAATTTACCAGCATGGACATTCGTACCTTTCGGATGCCAAAGGACGTAGTTGCCTACGTTGTATAGAGTCGACTGGCCTCTGTTCTGGGTCCACTGTGCTCGGTTCCATTGTTCGGTGCCATGGTTTATGGCTGCTGTCAGTTGGGTCTCGTCAAGTTTCTCCAGATCGGTGACGCGGGCTGCGAGTACTCTCCGGGGAGTGAAGTCGGTAGCCGTTGTCGACCGTTGGGTCGGGATGATGTACTCGGTAGGCATCAATGGTGTCAGTCCATAGACTAACTGGAATGGTGTGTGACCCGTGACGACCTTGTATGCTGTCCGGTACGCGAAGAGGACAGTATGGAGCTGTAGATCCCAGTCGGTTCGATTTTCGTTGACTAGTTTCTGGAGCATCTTGACTATGACCTTGTTGGTCGACTCTGCTTGGCCGTTGCCTTGCGGGTAGTATGTCGTGGACGTCGTGTGTCGGAGTAAAAAGTGGTCGGTAAGGTTGCAAATGGTGCTGTTGATGAAATGGGTACCTTGGTCGCTGACTAGGTGGAGTGGGCATCCAAACCGGGTAAGAATTGTTTCATACAGAAACTGTGCGGTTTCTCGGGCGGTGTTTCCTCGGAGAGCTCTAGCCTCGACCCACTTGGTGGCATAGTCGGTAGCCACCAAAATGTATCGACAGGCTGTATGTCGGGTCTTCTTGACTGGGCCAATAAAGCCGAGTCCCCATTTCATGAATGGTTCGGTTGGTAATTGGGTGACGAGCTTTGAGGAGACTGTCTTAGTAAGGCCGCCTGTCATCTGGCATTCATGACACGTCTGACAGTACCGAACAGTATCTTGGTGTAAAGTCGGCCACCAGTATCCAGCGTCTAGTATTTTTTTCGCAGTGATGTCATGCGAAAAATGGCCTCCTGCATTGCCCTTGTGTAGTTCTTGGAGGATGGTGGTAGGCTGGCTACCGGTTAGGACCTGGCGAAGTTGGTGGTCCTTGCCGAGTCGGTACAGTTGGCCGTCGAGTATTTGGTACGGAATAGCTTTGTGAGCTATGTGCTTGCGAGCTTCCTTCGTCATGTGGGTTGGAAAGGTCCCGGTAGTCAAGTAGTCGACTATCGGGTGTAGCCAGTTGGGTTCAGTAGAAAAAAGCTGGGCGTCGACTGACTGGTCGGGTACGCCTATTGCTGGTTCTGCTCCCTCATTTCGTGATAATGCGTCGGCAACTCCATGTGTTTTACCTGGTTTATAAACCACGGTGAAATCGAATTCGAGAAAAAGTAGTAGCCAGCGTGCCAGTCGACCCGATACCTGTGGTTTGTTGATCAGGTACTGGAGTGCCAAGTGGTCGACATAGAAAGTGAATTTGTTACCGAGTAGGTAATGTCGGAATTTGTTGATGGCGTAAACCATCGCGAGTGCTTCCTTCTCGGTTGTTGTATAGTTCTTCTCCGCTCTATTGAGTAGTCGGGAAGCATAGGCTATGGGCTGGTCGATATGGCCAGTTGGGTTCTGTGCCAACATGGCGCCGACTGCTATGTCGGATGCGTCCGTGTGGATGTAGAAGTCCAGGGACCAGTCGACCCCAATAAGAATCGGTGCAATCTGGTATCGAGCCTTGATAGTCTGATACGATGTCTCGCAGGCTGGTGTCCAGTCGAACGCTTCGCCTTTCCTAGTCAGCTTGGTAATGGGTTCCATAATGGCAGCATAGTTTTTGATGAAGCATCGGTTGAACTGGGCTAGTCTGTTGAACGTCTGAATCGCCTTAACGTCCTTCGGGGTCGGCATGTCGACTAGAGCCTGGATCTTCTTCGGATCTGGAAACTTGCCTTCTCTACCGACAATGTAGCCTAAAATCACACCAGAGGAACATAGAAGATACATTTCTCTGGGTTGAGGCTTACCCCGTACTGTCGACATCGGTCAAAGACTAGTCTGAGTTTTGGTAGGTGGGAGTCGATGTCGCTGTAGACACTGAAATCGTCTAGGAACAGTTTCATGAAATCGCCCAGGTAGTCTTTGAAGATCTGATTGACTATGCGCTGGTAGGTAGGTGGGGCATTCTTCAATCCGAACGGCATAACGACCCATACATACGCCCCCCATTCGGTAATGAAAGCAGTCTTTGGTCGATCGGTCAGGTGGATCAGTACCTGGTGGTAGCCTGAGAAGCAGTCGATGAAGGAATAGGCTTCATAGCCTATCACTGCGTCGAGTACCTCGTCCGTGAACGGGAGGGGGTACGGATCTCTCTTGGTGGCCGCATTCAGGCGTCGGAAATCAACACATATGCGGAGTTTCCCATTCTTTTTGGGAACCACGACTATGGGTGATAGCCATGTAGCCTGGTCGACTGGTGCTATGAATCCTGCCTTTAAGAGTCGTTCGAGGTCGTCTTTAACAGCTTGTGCATAATTCGGGTTCATGCGGTAGCGTGCCTGGTGGCTGGGAGAGATGGTCGGGTCGAGCTCGATTCGGTGAGTCGCTATGTGTTCCGGTATGCCTTGCAAATCTTCGTACGAAAAGGCAAAGATATCGATGAACTCCTTAAACAGGGTTTCGGCGCTGGCTCTGAGGCTAGGGCTCAGGTTGGAGTTTAGCTTCAACAGCTTCGGGTCGGTAGGGGTACCGACATTGACTTGGTCGAGTCGATCCTCCTCGTTGTGGTTCCAATGGGCGATGTCCATGAAACGCAGCTTGTCTTGTATGGGTGTCTCGTCTACCAACATCGTACCCGGCGTATGCTGGATATTCTGGTGAGTACTTGTAGGAAACGCAGTAGTCAGGTCGACTCTAGTCTAGTCGGCTGTCGACTCTGGAGCTATGACATGCCAGTCGATTGTTCCCACTGTGTGAAGGGTCGGGTCGGAGGCCATCAAGATTTCCTCCTCCTCGTCTGTGATACCTTCGGCGAAGTTGTAGCAAACGAGTGCATGTGGTGTAACTGCCTCGTATCCTAATTGTCGATTGATCTTGACGGTCTTGACGGTGCCGTTGTCCATAATCTGAACCTCATTGTTGCCCCAGTCGTGTATGACTTTGGCGTGTCGAAGCCATGGTTGACCGAGTAGTAATCGGTAGTCCGACTTGACTGTCGAGCAGTCGATGACGATAAGGGTAACGATGTAGGGAATGCCGTGAATGTGAATTTTCACGTCCCTTATCAATCCTTTAGGCCTTGCTATGGTGCCGTTGGCCATCTTGAGGTTGAAAGGCGCGGGAGAGGGCTTGGAGAGTCCTAGTCGCCGGCGTTCGTCTTTGGTGATTACATTGACTCCGGATCCACCGTCAATTAGAACGTCGTCCACCATGTTCTTGCCGACGGAGACCGATATTATTGGCATATGTTTGTCGATCACGGTTGTAGCAACTATTGTTACATCCTCCGTAGTCGAGTATCGTGACTCGGTACTCGACCCCTGTCCGGGATGAGTTAGACGATCCCTAACGAGAGTGTTGAGAGTTGGAGATAGCTGTAGTAAGTCTCGGATTGAGACCTGTAGTTTGCAGTCCTGTAGCTGATCAAGGATCTGCTGCTGGATAGTACCGAAGGCGATGTTGTCGTCGTCGACCGGGGCTGAAGTCGGTTGGGTTGACTCCTCTCCAGGGGTGATCGTTTGCTGCGGTAATGCATCCGTGTCCCAGTCGAGTGAGGGTGAGCCCTCAATCGACTTTGGGTCTTTAGTGGAAGGCGTATTTTCCAACTCGACTTGGAGTTGACGAACTTCCTGCATCATTTGATCACGGAGTAGTTCCTGGGTGGTCCAGTCGGTTGTCTTCGGAGGTTCGTCCGCAGTCGACTGCTCTGAGGTCGACTAGCTTCGGGTAATCACTGCGACCGTCAGGACGCCGACCGTAGTGTTCGGTAGTTCTTCGATGATGACTGAAGACGGATTGGGCTTGTTCTCTACCTGTTGGCTAAGGAATTTGACCACCTTCGGATCCTTGAGCATGGGACACATGTGGGTCAGATGGTCGAGGGTTTTGCAGAGAGAGCATGGGAATAGGCGTCGAGGTGTGCCATCTCTGGGCGGTCGACCTCTCGATTCAGGTGTAGTCGACACTGGTGTGGCTGCTGCTACCGGGACTGTCGGGTTTGCCGCTGCACGCTTTTTGCCAATCTCGCTCTCCGGGTTGAGCCAACAATCACGTTCGGTATGGCTAGTCTTTTTGCATCTGGTGCAGAATACCTTCTTGGTATTTTCAGCGCGATCGGTAGTACCAGTCGAGTCGGGTTCTTTGGGTAGTCCACTTTGTGCTAGCTTCGCTGACTTCTTGGCCTGGGCTAGTGTCGATCTGGATAGTCCGACTGTGGCTATCTGCAAATACTTCAACAAACCAGCTCGGAAGTTGCTTAGTAAAAAATTATCAGCCGGATGGACCTCAAACTGGCTAGCCAGTTTCATCATCCGCTCGTAGTAGTCGTCAACCGACTCCTTCGCGTCTTGTTTAAGACTTCGGAAGCGTAGGTACGCCTGGTCATCATTGTCGATCTCTTGGTATCGATGTTTGAAGGCATCAACTATGGAATGTAGGTCTTGGTGTGGGTATGACGCTCGATGGGTAGTAAACCAGTTGTAGTTACTGGCATCGACTAACGAGTTCCCAAATAATGCGATAGTAATCACTTCATCTGTTTCGCCATTCAAAGTAAGTGCATTGAGGAATCGATTTACATGAGTTATGGCACACTTACCTTCCTTGAAGGTAGGCATGACTACCGGTTTACGAGCAGTCGTTCGAGATGGGACTGCTGCTGTCGGGTAGGAAGGTAGATGTGGTATATGTACTAGAGCAGTCGGGTATGGTATCGACCGAGGGTCGTTTATCGCACATTGGTCGGTGTAGTGACCGTACGAACCACAAGATGCACACAAGGGAAGTGTGGGTCGGTACTGCTGGGCAGTCGGTAGGATTTGAGGCTGGGGGACTATCGGTCGACTATACGTGAGTTGTGGTAAAGGTATAGGTTGGGCCTGTATAAAAGATGGATGGTTTTGGTGAATGGGAATGCCTAGTGCGGGCTGGTTTTGATAACTAGGATTAAGACCAGTTCTGGGTGTTGATACTCGAGGAGTCGTAGTTCTTGGTGTCGACTGGTCTAGGATCAGAATATTCGGCTCATGAGTGTGAGTTCGAATAGTCGGTAGTATGGGTCGAGATGCTACTAGGTCATCGCCTCGGTTAGAGTGAAAAATTTCTCTAATCTTCATGGCTAAGTCGGTTTCAAAGTCGTCCGGGTTAGTCGGGTACTGATTTTCGGGTACAGGTGTCTGTGGTCGACTATTCATTTGACCAGGCGAACTATGTTCCTGGTGAAATAAGGGTAACTGGTCCGGTTGACTGGGTTGAGACTCCAAGTACCCTGGTTCTAAAGTCGGGTCGTGGTTTGATAACAAACATGCAAGTCGGGAGTCTAATTCTTCCCGACTACGACGTAATTGGTTAATCTCTACCTGCCGTTGATGAGAAATGATAGTAGGGTCAGTCGTATATCTTACCAGTCTGTGACGCGCACTGGCTGGTCGTTCCGGTAGGTCCAGTGGATCTTGTGGTACTCGACGTGGAGAAGGCGGGTTGGACATCGCCTGTAGCGCCACAGTCGGGTGGGTATAATATTGGGTCAAGGTATACCTAGTCGGTGGTATCTCCAGGGGTCGGGTCGGGAGATTCGCAATTCCGCGTCCCATTGGCACGGACGTCTCATGGAAGATGGTACCTTCTGGGTTATCCATCAATCCTTGTGTGAATTCCCGGTAGTGTTGTAGTGACGGGTCGGTCGAGGTCGATGGTGCGACTTGCCGCCTCGTGTCGTATATCGGTCGGGTGTCCATTTCCTGGGTAGTATTTCGTACTACTGCTGGTGGACTCATTTCCGACTGCAAATTTCTCCATTCTCTGTAAAAACGGGGGTTAGTAAGCTGGTCGGTAGTCAGTTCGAGTGGCAAGGGTGAGCCGGTGGCACGTGTACGCGGTCCTGTCATAGTGGTGACATGACAGTTTTTTAGATCTAGATCTGAATCGAGATCTAGATCTAGATTTGTAGGAGTCGGGTTCTGAGATCTAGTTGGCTAGCCTTTTGTGTGGGTTTAGTCGGTTGCACTTGGTACCGTAAACCTCTTCCACAGACTGCTCTTACAGATTCCTGGTCAGAAACATTATCGATTGATCTCTACGTTGGCCGATTGTCACATATGGATTTTTGAGGTGTTTTTTGGATGTAATCGTACCTTATAGCTTGCTTAGAACTGCTCAATTTTTGTGTAGGAAGCAAATTACTGCTGTTTCCCAGGGACGTACGAGCATCTAGCGATAGCCGACCGGACTGACTACTGGCTAGACGTACAGGAAGGCTGATTTCTGAGCTGAACTTTGCATGGTCACCAAATGTTAAGGAGATTTTCCTAGGAACCGGTCTTAAACGAATGTGACTACTCCTCACAAGACTACTCTACTCTAGACTAGTTGCTAGAGATTGAAGGGAGTAGTAAGAGATTTCCACAAAAGAGAACGTATTGTCGACTAGGAGAAAGCACCAGTATGCTAGAGAGTCGACTCCTGCATACTCACAGACTACTGCAACTAATCAAGGTACAACCACAAAGAGCGATACTAGAACAAGAAGCATCAGTAGTCTAGCAGTAGTAGTCTAACATACTAGTGCACACAAGAAGTGTTTGAGACAAGAGCGTAGTACAAATGAGGCTGCCAAGAAGATGTACAAAATGTATAGCAACCCCTCTCACAACAAGAGGGAAAGTACATATAGGAGACTGGTCTGACAGTGTGTCAGACTGGTCGACCGGAAAAGTCGGGTCGACCAGTCTGTACCAGCCTGTACTACTCAGTATCACCTGCCGGGTCTATACATGCTGGGTATAGACTAGCCTAAACTTAGCCTAAGGGAATATCTACAAAATATTCGGTTAACATACCTTCTTTCCAAAGTGTCACTTCCCCACGCAAGTGTTGTAACATGAAATCAAAAGTGTGAAGATGTGAAGTAGGTTATGCCCCATATTCTGGCTACTTGCACCTACAAACCACACAAGTCAGACACTTTCAAAGTTCAGTTTTGAAAGAGTTGCAAACCACACAATTCAAACTCAACTCACAACTAAACTCTCCTCTCGCTTCCCCTCATCTATTGTTGTGTCAGACCTAAACCTCACGACGATACTAGGAACTAGAATCTTGAAGAGCTGGAAACTAGAAGCTCACCTTGAGGTTGCTGCATTCACATTCACCCGCGGCCGTGGATGACGGCAGTCCCTAAACCGGTGCTACGGTTCCTGGCAGTGGAAAGAAAACCTTTTGTAAGAATGCCGAAATGATCACGTTCACCTTCACCTGTGCAGGCTTGTTCGGACTACCTCGCCCTCCCCTCGTCACTAACGGCGGCCCGATGAGGAGGCTGCGCTTGGCTTGCCCGGCGCTCTCCCTTGCCCCCCCGACCCCCCCGACCCCGCAGCTCTCCAGCTCTCCCCCGTTCCTGACCTACCCCATTCCCTAAGTCTCTTCACCCCGGTTGATCCCCGAACATGCTAGTAAACCCTAAGAGCTCCGCACACGGTGAACGGAGAGGGGATGTTCAGCAGTCAGTCCAAGCTAGTCTTACACCTTTGGCCCCCAAGTTATGCCATCTCAAAGAAATACTTCTTGGGAGGGGGCACATTGGGCACCAAAAAACCATTTAGTAGGAGATTAGATGCCAGATTTTAAGTACGCAAGATAGATGCAATATTAGATGTGATATTTTTAGCAAGTAATGATATTTCCTTTATATTGTCAAAAAACTTCTTGCATATAATGAAATATTGCATCTAAATTGAAGTAAATTTTTTTGACACATTGTCACAATTTGTCACACATCGTTGGGCACGGTACCAAACAAACTTCTTCTTTTCCACATAAAACTTGGAGATCTTCATATTTTCACTTTTTACTTTTTCCACAACAATATGTGTGGTGTATCTTCTTTTTGACCATTTGGATGATCATTCTAAAACATATTATGTTTACAAAAACTTAAAACGTGAATTTGCAAGTTTTGAACCTCCACTTCTTGAAGAATTGTTTTGAATATGCTACACCCTTTTTCTATGTCTAAAAATTGGTGTACGAGGAACTAATATTATGCTTAGCATGATGGTAAATAGTAGACCTTGTGTAATGCAAACATTTGCCAACAAGTGAAGTCAAAGTCCGCTGATCCACTCAATGCAGGGAATAAATTGAACCATGTTTCTATTTCACACACTATAATATTTCAATCCATGCGGTCAAAAGTTTCTGAATTTTTATAGATATGTTACTTCATAAGTCTTAATTGAGGTCCTATGGTTAAAAATGAGAATATATGTTTTTTTCTTCCTTACCCATTGCACTAGAATCAAGAGGTTTAGGGTTAATAAAAAAGAAATAAGGGGATAGAGTTCCTAGTATCTTTGCTTGGCATTACAAATAATTCTAATGAACCAAGTTCACCAAAGACCAAAAACTGTGAACGGATATAACCTTGGCAAAGGCCAATTTTAAGAATATTCTAGTAATGTTTTAAGTGTTGCTTGCCGTTAGATACTATGAATATTTTCAATTGACCTGGGCGCTTATCACATCTATCAATGTTGTGGGTGAAGAATTAAAAGATGATATGCAGAGGCAAATTCAAATTCTCCAAGATGATTTGGTATCATACTTGAAAAGGAGAATTTAGTTGAGCGTTACAGCAATGAGGCAATTGAAAAGTTCGAGGTGCTGTTGGAAAGTACGGCCAAAAGTAAACAATACTCTGAGGGTTGGATAGAGGTGCTGCAAACACACAAGGGGTTAGCCAGTTTATCGCTACTTGCAGAGATATAACTTGATGTGTGTTTCACTTCTAAAGATTCCGTACAACACTTCGGTTGTAGATGGCTGCCACTATTGAGACGACCCATATTTTGTTCCATGGAGACTTCAACAACTACGCGGATGAAGGTGTTCTCTTTACTTCGGTTTGGAAGACCATTTTAAGACCAATCGATAGAATAAACACGAATCTAGTTAGAGGTGAATTAGGCCATCAAACGATGGATATCATACTCCCAATGCAATTCAAGGTGACATCGAATTGGATCCAGAGACTGGTGGACATCACTGCCATTAAAGCATGCATCCGGTTGGCGGCAAATGGAGGCTTACAGGTGGAGTTCCTGAAGATCTTCTGGGAAGAACTACAAAGATAGCATCAGAATCAGGCACTCCAAGGCTGCACGTGGTCGCACGCTCATTCTACCACATCCGAGAGAGACTAGCACACACTAGCTGACTTTACACATTCACCTTGTAATATCATGATTTTAGACTCACATAAATAAACATCGATGTTTTAAGGAATTCAATGGTAGTGATTTTGTTCATTTATGTACACAACACTCATAAGACTCGTTTTTCGGTGAATATAATTTCAATACATAATGCTTGTAATCATCATTTCTATGTTATTTATTATTTATTTTAAATAAACATTATTCATATTAAGATACTTGTAATGTAGGTTGGGTGAATATATTTTAATTGCTGCATGACACACTAGTGTCATTTATTTAGAATGTTATAATGAATTTTATGCAACAAGGATTGACTCGGATGTGTGGGCATTTTTATTTATTCAATATTTTACTACATTTACTATGTACTATATACCATGATCACAAAATGTAGAGTATCATAAAACCACTTGATATTATGTCATTTGGTTTGATAATAGAAACAATATATTACTATAATTTTTAACTATGTCCTGCTTAACCAATACTTGTAATTTAACTATACGATGTATCAAGACACAATCAGAAGTAATATGCACATATTTAACCAAATGAACTCTATGTAACTTATTAAATGTATCGGTATATTATTATAAACTTATAATATTGAAGAAGTATGATTTGTGTTCTATCTAAGAATATATATATTTTCATTGAAACGAATATTAATGCCAACTTCAGATAAATATATAGAGATTGCAAATTATTATTTCTTTATATTCCATTTGTATATAGAATACTCATAATCTAATACATCATCATTGTCAAAACTAAGAATATTGAAGTAGAAAAACAATTTAAAAATAAAAACCAAGATCTCTGATTTTTATGTGAATAATGTAATTTGTTTATTGCACCTTGTCCAACAAAGTTGAACTTTTTTGAATTTTTTGGATTCCTTGTTTGTTTATGGCATTATTGTAACTTCTAAAATGACCCTTTTACACGACAATGATAGAGTAAAATAAAATCGGTTTAATTCTTGAAGGACGGAACCAAAACCACCAAGCATTTTTTTTCATCTGCTAGATTCCTTGGTAGCCAATGACAGAGTTCCTCTCGAATTGGGCCATGACATCAATAACGATCAACGTCAAACTTTTGCAACTCTTGCTACAAACTATCAAGTGCATCGCAATACCATACGAAATTATATTCGAGAGCTTGGTTTCAGAAATTGCATCGCTCTCCAAAAACCGTACCTCAGTCCAATGCATAAAGCAAGCAAATTAGCTTTGCTCGCAAATATAAGCATTGGACAGAACATGATTGGTACAAGGTCATTTGGACAGATGAATCGTCGTTTGAACTTGGAAAGTACTCTCAACACATTCAAGTATGACGCAAACCTCACTAAACGTATAGTACACAATGTTTAACACCTACCTTCAAATCTGGACGAACAACTGTGATGGTATGGGGTGCGTTAACTAGTTTTGATAAAAGCCCATTAGTCATTATGCCTCAATGAGAAAGAACTGCTACCCATTTTGTTGAAAATGTGTATGAAGGCACTTTGAACGGGTTTTATTTCGTGCACAATAATCCTCATGAGCTCACATTCATGGAAAATGGTGCTCATGTTCATTGAAGTAAGTTGCCAGAGAATTGGAGACTAACTCATGGCATAAAGAAGTTGGTTTGGCCTCCGAATTCACCTGATCTAAATTCCATTGAAAACCTGTAGAAGGTACTTAAAGATTTCCTTCGTTACCACAACATATCAAAGAATAAGCAAGAAATGATACAAATCATTCAAGAAGTATGGGATGAAATATCCTTAAAGCAATTGAAACGGCTCATTTCAAGTATACCTAATTGCATGAAAGCAATGATTTCGACAAGGGGTGGAAGTACTAGGTGATAGATAGTGTATAAGAAAAATACAAATACTTGTATAGTTTTGAGATTTATATGTATATATTTTTTATGATGTTGAATACACTTCAGTAAAATTTTAACACAATTTGAAATTCCAAAATCCATTCATTTTTTAGCAAATACTTGCATTCCAAAGTTTGTCAATTTTTTCAACACACTACCTTCCGACTAGAATTCATAAGATATTCAGACCTAATTGTACATTACAGGATGTTGTCAAGGAAAAGCTTGCAATCTATTCGTTGTCCAATGTATGTATGCAGGCACATCAAAGTGTTAACCCTTTACCGCCCAGGGCTGTTTTGCTCACCAGGCCGTTTTCTGGGTTTTTTTTTTCGAATTGTGATCTGCTTCTTGTTCAGGGTTCAATGCTCAATTCAATCGTATGATTTTGAGAAGCACACATCAAAGAAGACGATGTGTAAATTTTGGAATCATCGGACCATTGGTTTTGGAGATTATAACCCCAGATGCAACCGTATATTGTGGACCGGGAGGAGACAATTTTAGGGGTGGTGAATTCGGTCCTTTTGAACGTAGGGTTACCATTTTTTTACATTCTTGAAACTTCGGTTCAGCCTTCGAACATCTCGTCCTCTTCGATTCAGTTCATCACAAGCATCAAATGGACACACACATAATTATTGGTGAATTTTTTTCTTCGGCCTAGGCAAACGCATACGGTTCTTGTAGATTCTTTATACTATACAACATGGATCGTGGAATCCAAACCACCTTGATCGAGTTACAGTTTCTGCTCAAAGTGCACATAAGGTTCGCAAACTGTATGATAATCCTAGAAAAAAACCCAAAGAAACGGCTGAATACCATCAACTACGCCATAATGCTACAGTTTCATACATAATACTCTAACTTTCTTTATGTTTCTCTTTCTCTCCCACATACTAACACCTCACTTTTCTTTCCGTAGAACGTCCAAACCAATGCACAGAATATCCAAAGGGTAGTGTCCTTTACACTCACACCCGGCTTTCTTTCTGCGAGTTTACACATATGTGCCGTATTTACACTTTTATACATGCATATTTGGATAGTTGGAGAGTGCGAAATCAAAAAAATAAAATTCAAGGTGGTGCTTAAAAAGTTACACATATGAACTTCGCACATCAGAGTGCAGTTCATCACGGATTTTCCATTATTAAGGTTTCAGATGACCCAGCGACCACCTAGTGGTTAGCTGGGCACTAAAGGGTTAAGTAAGTTGGTGGTTTTAGGGCAATCAACCTTATCATTCATGTGATAATTGATACCTAGACCCAGATTTAAGTATTGAAGTGATTGATATTTTAATTTTCTCTAGGATCCGGAATGGTGCTTGGTTACAGGCCTGGCTACCTTAGAAGCCAGATTTCTACATGACATTCATTATCATAGCCAGATTTTGTAAAGAATTTTAACAAATTATGATCACAGCTACGAAATTGTTGTCAGATTCTCTACCATTAGTGCCAATCTGGCTTACAAAACAAAAAACAACGCCAGAAAAAACAATCCATGCAGTTGGGTGCAGCCCGCAGTTACTGATCCCATGCAGGTGGCCGTCTCTGCAAAATCGGGAAAAAAAACAACCGTCCCGTGTTTCCATTCCTCAACTTCAGTGCCCACAAGCGACTTATCTCAAGGACAGAATGCTCAGCATAGACTCATACAAGCTGTGAACACAAACCCTAAACCCTAAACCTCCTACTATACCAAACAGCAACATCCAGGCTCTTGGCACACATCGTTGTAGCACCCAAAGCCTGTGCATCTATCCCACAAATGCACCGCAGCTTCGCCTTCCTCAAGATCGCCGTTCCAAATCCCCAACAAAAGGGACAAGAATTTCAATTAGGGTTTAAGGTTTAGGATTTCGGATCCAAAACTAGTATAATCATCAACGAGGGAAAACATACACGCTTTCAGAGCGGTCACAATCCCAGATTAAACCAACCACACACGCCAGAAGCAGATTGAAGGAATATTTTACCAAGGATTTTCCAAGTACTACAAGGATCACTACTACTGCTACTCTAGGTCATCTGGCGGAGGAGGGTATTCATAAAGTCCTCTCTATTGCCAGCGTCGCCCTGTTCAACGTGTTGGTTCCGCACCTTCGAGAGGCCACCAACAGGAGCGCTCAGCTTGAAGGGCAACAAGAAGTTGTTGGCTTCCTTGAAATGAGGGCCGACAGTGTAAATCTCGTGGACAAGATCCTCAATACAGATGATGCCCAACTTGCCCAGAGCCTGCTCGATGACGCTGTTGTCTGTCAACGGCGTCCGGTCCTTCTTGCCCTGCTTGCCGTTCCCACGCTTGTAGATCAATTCCCTCACACTCTTCAGGTTGGGATACCTGTGAAGCCACAAACTTTCAGACAATAAATCGTATTGAAAAAAACCATTAACCCCTAAGCGGTCCACTGTGTATTTTCTGTAGTGCCGGAAAATTGGACCCCCTGCTGCAAATCATCTGTTCGTGTGAAAATGACTTCAGTTTGACACGATTGAAACTGTTGATCTTGTAGTAGTATAGAACAAGAGCTTTAAAATGATGTATTGCAATCAGAAAACCAAGGTAAAATGAGAAAATGCCACCGTTGCAAAGTTCAGTGATGCAGATGGCCATATTTAAGAGTTAGGAGGAGCCGGAGGTGCGATGTACATACCCGTAAATGACATAAGGCTCAACCTTGCGCAACATATTCATAGTCGCCTCATTCGCTTTCATGAACACTCCGTCGAAAATCTGCTTCAGTCTCAATACCTGCATGATCTTCCTAGTCTTGGGATGCATGTCATTGATACTGCATCAACAAAAAAATTGATCCAGTAAGCTCCAAGTTGCATGGGTGAAGTATCTCACTAAATGAGATGTTTTTATAAACTTCAGGGGACCAAGTTCCACATTTCTAGTGAGCTTCTGAAAAAAAAAAAGTGGTGGAGAAGTTGTCATGAAGTGTGGAGGGTTCTCAAGCCCAAGATTTCAGGGCAACTTCTCCCCAACCAATCAAATTTGTTCACGTTTCACCTCAAGCAAGTCCATGAAACATGCACAACTTCATAACCGGGTATGACACAAACCCAAGTTCCACTTTTCCCCTAATCTTCCCTACTTCCATGGGCACCTTCTCAAACCCATGGAACTTGGCTCTAAGCAACAAACACAAAGTTTATAATAAAAAGCAGCACAACGACGACGACAACAACACCGACACCGACATGGTGCACGTAAAGTTTGGGATCGCCACCTTCAAATTCAAAAGTCGAAAGTACCATCGTAACCTAAATTGCGATTTTTTTAGTAGAACTTACCCGCGAATACGAATGACGAACATGAGCTTGGCCTCAGGTTCGACATAGAATCTACCCTTCAGCTTGGCTTGCCTCTTCAACCTGATCAAATCGGTCTCCTGCTCACAGGCACAGACAGAACCTCCGTAAGATTAAGCTCGAAACCCTAAAATTGGTAGTAAAACACAAATTTGTTAGGAAAATTTGTACCTGACCACGGTACTCGCGGATGTACTGCTCCGCGCGCTTGAAGATGACCTGCCGAGTCTTGGAGCTCTTGCCCTTGGCGGATTCCAACTGCTCCTTGCGGTTGATGGCCCACTGCTCGTCGCGCTTGCGATTCTTGAGCAGAGTTTCCGGCACCACCTTCATGACCGCCGGCGTCTCTGCTACAGCAGCAGCCGCAGGAGAATCATTCTCGACCTCCATAAGAACAAATTAATTGGGTCGTCGTGGTCCGGGGCTTTGCTGCGAGCAGAGCGAAAAGACACTCTCCGTCGTCTGCGTCCGCACTTGCATTGAGTTGAACCCCAAACCCTAAAAGGTGAAGGTCATCGCCATGACGGTTCCGCGCGGAATTGCTAGGGCACTTGTCATTCCAATGCAGTGGACTTCACTTCATTCTATTTAGTACACACTTCATTCTATTTAGTATGGTCGTTACCAGTGTTTTTATAATTATTATTTATATTTCTATGATTTATGGTATTTATAGTATTTCTATTTATATCCTTAGTGGCGATGGATAATGATTCCCATCCAATATTTTGTATCATTTCATCCATTTTTCAAAATTTCATCCATATGTATGCTATTCATCCAAATTTTGGCGATCGTCTGAAAGTGATGAGAACAATTTTGGTGATTTTTTGGTACATTTAGGAATATTTCGTTATATTCTTTTTTTTGAAAAAAAAATCATCATTGTAGCTATATTTCGTCTAAAAAAAATCGCTACTACAGTAGTCAATCTTATAGAATCTAGCTCTGAGAAGAGGGACCATGGATAGACCTCGTTATTCATGTCCTAGAGGCATAAATAGACGAACTATCCCCAATAGACTCTTCATTCACAATGTTCTAATCGGTCAACGTTATTATTATTATTATTATTATTATTATGAGACGGAGACTACCCATGCCAATGATTTCCAATCTTTGAGGGTTCACTTCCTATTGAACACCCTTTTCACATTGCACACTTAAGAATGTTTTAAAATATACTTTTTCACACAACGCTAACTAAGTTAATAAGTATATAATTTTGCAAGCAACGTATTATCTTAATAGAACATATATTATCTTATACTCCTAGTAGTATCATATATATTATGTACACATTTATAATACTCCAAAAAAAAATTAAATTTTAAAATTAAATTTGTTTAAAGATTTACAACTATATAATGAAGATTGGGATTGAGCCTCACGGTTGAATTGTCTTTTTTTTTTACAAACAAGAGGCCATTAAGGTTCATAGCTAGATGTCCCTTCCAAAATAATCAAATCAATATCATTATAAAAGTTGAGGCCTCCAAAGGGTTGCAAATTTGGCCAAAGATGCCATTCAAAAAAATTATCAAAAAATTAAAAATTATTTCAAAATATCTTAAAAATCAAATCCTACATAGCCAAAATTTGGCCACAACAGATTTGGATTTATTATTATTTTAATGTTTTAAAATAATTGTTTTTAAGAATAATAATTTATTAATGGATTGATTTTACTATTTTTACTTTTTTATTTTTATTTTTAAATTTTTAAATTTTTTTGCCTGGATTTTTTTTCTTTTTATATTCATTTCTGTGCATGAGGGTGTTGGTTCAGCTCACGGCCCTTTCAAGACCTCAAAATCTTTTTAATGTTGATAACTTTAGGACCTCTGATTCACCTTTTAAAAAAGGATTGGTCCACACTAAATAGATATCGTTACAGTACTTTGAAATGATTTGTTGTATTGGCGAATTAATAATTTTGTGGTCTCTTGAAAAGTTTTAATTCCTCCAAATTTTATTATTGGTTCTATTGGTTTAGAAGCACAATTGTTTAAGAATTAAGACTAAATATCAAGACTTAAGAATTTGTTTGTAAGCCAATTTTGGGCACAAGTTAATTTCTAAGTGCCTAAAACACCCAATTCCCCATTTTTCACTTGGCCATATAATCATGCACTTGACTTCCGGGTGCACTAAAAATTCAAACCAGTAGAAATTGCATGAAAAATTTGGCCAATTTTTTTCTTCTACAAATTTGGTTGCTAAAAGGATAATTTGGAAATTGTCAAGTCATTTTTTCTTGAAAAGTCATTACTTGTGCTTTGAATATTTTCTAATTGGATTCTATACGCAACAAAACTCTCCTTGAAATTGATCTTGACACATAGTATATTAGAAAAATACAGGAGGTTAGAATTCTCAAAGTACACATCTTACAAAACCATATAAACATATTGTAAGCAATTAGAAGTAGCCACAAATAGACGATTATATTTTAAATATACATTTTCGTATATAAAAACACTTGTTTACAATTTATAAGAATAGTACAAACCTTTAAATCAGTACCTTGACAACTAAACAAGATAATAAGGGACCTCTTTACACTAGAGACGAGAAGCCGTGAGGAGAGAAATTTCAGCCAATGGGAGGCCTAAAAACCGAGAAGACCAAAGAATGTCATTTTACACCCGAAATTTTCAGTCCAAGGGACGGAAGGAGGAGAAAATGACATGGACAACACTTTTGTCCTTCGTGGCAACAAAAGTGCACTTTTTTCAAGGCCCCCGGATTTTGCGTCAAGCCCACTTTAAGAGGTGGGTCTAACTCAAAATCCGGGGGGCCGTTTGGCCAAAATTCTCACAACCAATCATTTTTTATTTTTTAAGAAATATGTAAGAACTTTATTTTAAAAAATCAACACTTTATTTTGTGGCCCCTTCTCACTTTACACTATATCCAAAGGCCGTCAAGTTCAAAGGTTGGCTTCTCAAGGATGAGCCATGACCCTTGTGAGGTTTTCTCCACGGCTTCTCGCCTCTAGTGTAAAGAGGGTCTAACATACTATATAGTAATGTACTCATATACTCTAATGAGCATCTAGCAACCTCTTGTCACTCATGCCTTCAATCTGCATTGCAACATATTCAAGTATGTGCGACTTCGCTTCATTTGGAATAGTGATTTGCTTCATCTGCACATAATCATATAGCGCCACTGTTGCATTTGTTGCTTCCTCCTTCCAAATAGCAACTCCACCATAACATTTCTTTACAATGTTATCAAAATAGATTGTCCAATCTCTTCAAACAAACTCGTCAGAACAACGAGCTGAGCGATTCACTCCTCTATATAGAATCCATGAAATTCCACATGAACAACATCGTTGTCAACTCCAATAGGGCTTCCAAATGCACTAAGAAAAGGGAAAAAAATGTGTGACCATGCACACTCAACCATCTACACAAAAAATAAAACAAAAAAAATCATTAAACCTATATCTATCTGTCTATTTTTATATATATCCTTTTTGCGGGTCGCTAATGATACATAGCCGCCCTTTTGCTTTCTTCCTTTCGAAAAAAAAACATGCGTATGTTCTTGCATACCCTCTCATAGCCACCTCAAGAGTATGTAAGGCGGTCATGGGAGAACATATAGATGTTCTTTTGAGGAGTGGCTTGAGATGAGGACGAAAGAGGGTCCGCAAGCGCGGACCCTATGCCTCCAAAAACCTGTACAAAAAATAAAATAAAATAAAATAATTAATTAATTTTAAAAAAATAAAATAAAAAATTGGGCGTGGCGGAGGGTATGCGGCAACGTACCCTCTGTCCTCCAACCCTCATGAGAACAAAAATATGTTCTCTCATACCCTCCCATAACCACCTTAAGAGTGTATAAGGCGGTCATGGGAGCATGGGAGAGCATATTTGTGTTCTCTTGAGGAGAAAATAGAATGGGGTCTGCGCGCGCGAACCCTCAGCCCCCGAAATCCCGGAAATTTCGAAAATCCCGAAAATCCCAGAAAAAAGGAAAAATTATTATGATTTAAAAAAATAAAAAATAAAAAATAAAAAATAAAATTGGGCATGGCGGAGGAACTGAGGGTACGCGGCATTCGAATGTTGTTTTGAAGGATGGAGGAAGGAGAAAAACGCAGCCTTAAGTACTTTTTGGCACACAGAAAAAGAAATAAGGAAACTTTAAAATAAGAAAAAATAAATAAATTTCTTCTCCCATACACTTTGGCAACAATGTTACAATGTCTTAATCTATTCATAATTTGTATTAGTTTTTAAATAGTCAATCTTGAAATTTTAAAAATAAAGGAAATTCAAATTTATGTTATGAAAATTTTGAAATATTAGTCATTTATTGCAATATACTACAAGTTTCAACAAAAAAATAAATCGATATTTTTTCGTCAATTGTTTTTGAGAATTTCTTTTTTAGCACAATTAGGTCCGGAAATGATTGCACTTGGCCAAGTGCAAAAATAGGGAATTGGGTGTTCTAAGTGGACAAAAATGTTCATTTCCATATGTATAGAATTTCAAATGAATCATTTGGAAACTTCTAAGAAAAAACATTTGGTGTACCAAAGAAATGATACTTGAATTCCTACTGCTTGAAAAAAAATCCTTGGCTGCTACTTTGTTATTTGAAGTTCCAATAGTCAGTCCATGAATCAAAATAGTAAGTAGAATTATATTCAGGGTTTTTTTGGGCCCTGAACATAATCGCCTTTTCTAGTGTAAAGTGAAGAATCTCAAGGACTTTTTTGTGAATATTGAATGATAATCATTCAGAGATCGTCTCAAAGTTCAAGGCAAGGGAGCACCGCTCAAGAAGCTCGTAGAGCATCCACACCCATGTCCTCAAAGAGCCTACCACATGCAATAACTAGATGAAAAATGCTAAGGGCCCTTCAAAAATGCCTCTTGACCTTTAATCCTAGCGTGTTAAGAAATGGCCCTTCAAATTTAAGTTTAGTTTACTATATCCCACATTCTACTTGTGATTGGTCCATTGACGATTTGATGTGCACTTTTGGTGTTTGAGGGGCGCGCGCTTGAGAGTAGGAGAGTGTAAGTTCTAGGGCTCTTCACATTTAGATGAATAATTTTAGCGAGTCGGCTTTAGCGTGCATGGGTGCGGATGCTCTTAGAAGTTTTTAACATCTAACCGTCCCGACATCCATACTTTGGATGTTTTTTGGAGTACATTCACCTTCAAAGAGCTGTAACCTTTGCAAAAAGTGTCCAATTTTAATGAAATTTTGGAAAAAACCCCCGCATGATGTATGGAATGAGTGGTGAAAATTTCAGATCAATCCCAGATGTGTTGAATTTTTGGTGATCATTTGAAAGTAGGGATCTCTTTTATAGACAGTTTTTGTGCATTTTGATGGCTGCAACTTTGGGGGCTTGTATCTCCTGCATTCCAAGTATGTTTTCAATAAAAATTATTAGGTTGGATTCCCCTTAATGTCTAGTTATCATTGTAAAATTTGCATGTCAATCTATGTCGTTCTGAATGTTTGGGAGTCATATTAGTGCACGGGTCTAGTTTGGACATTTTTTGCTTTTGGGTCAAAACGGTCACTTTTCGGGCTACTTTTTGACATTGCAAGGCCATTTTAGGGCACATTAAATTTTTTCATGAGTTTTTTTGGTACCAATGTGTTTATATGATGATTTTGAACTACTTTATAGTTCAAAGTTTTTTCATTTGAGTAATTTTGAAAAGGAATTTCATCTCTAACTGTGTTGCCAGGAAAATTTCAGCATCCTTTTTTAACACTAAAACACTATGATCTTGCAATCTATAAGGCCAAATGACCTCAAATTTGATCCACATGATCTACAACATGTATATTACAAGATTGTACGGTTGAGATTCCTATACCTCACTTACATTTAGACCTATAACACATCAAAAGCAATGATGATTTTAAGCCCAAAAAAGCTAGGGACGCTTAGGGGTTAAAAACCGAAAGTTGAAACGCAAGAGTACTTTGAAAGTAGAAACGCAAGAGTACTTTGAAAGTAACACGGACAACATGGAGATGGATTCCGATGGCGTTCTGGAGGTGCCACAATTAAAGCTTGTTGCTATTTGAGCAATGTACAGTACTTCTTCAGGATAATAGTTAAATGGAGAGCCCACATCGCCAACGACTAAACAATTCAGCAAGGAGGCAAGCCAGCGGGCTAGCATGATTTAGGGAACCCACATCACCAACGATGTTGCACGTGAAGCAAGAAAAGTCCATTTTAGGGGGTCTTTACACTAGTGACCAAGGGCCGTGGCCAAGGGAAATTTTGCACTATGATTGGAGGATAAGAGCCGGCTAGTCTAAGTACACTTTACACTAGCTATAAAAGGAGGAAGTGACCAAGACTAAAAATGGATGAGAAAATGACATGGAATCCTACATGTCCAGAAATGTATAAGGTTTCGTGGTCACCCGGATAATGCGGCGAGACCACCAAAAGAGGTTCTCTCGCCGCAATATCCGGGTGATCAAGAGCTGAAAAAACGAAGAACCAATGGAAATTATTTTTTTAATAATTTTTTAAACATTTTTTGCCTATTTTTTTTTGCTCAACTGTTTTTACTATTGTAGGGCGGCTACCCGTCTTTCGAAGATGAAAAGAAACCGTTAAGTCTTTAAGATCCCAAAAACCGTTAACATTTGAATCCTTCCACAACAAATATGTCCTCGGGGGGTGCACTCTACATTATGTTTGAGAATCACGTGCGTTCATGACCCCATCTAAAAACCCCTTGTATACAAGACGCTATATGTCTAAAATACCTTTGTATACAGATGTATTCTGTTTTAAATATATGTTTACTATAAGTATACGTGAATATTTTCAGTTCTAAATGTGTTTATTGTATGTATACGTAATACGGTTGTGTTCAAATTAATACCCCTTCTGTGCACTCACGTATACTCGTACATGTTTAGTACAGTGCACCCCCCGAGAATATGTCTCTCTCTTCTCCAATTCTCTCATGTGTCCTGTTTTAACTACATCCATGATTTTTTTTTCTTGCATTGTTTGTGTGTGTTTGTAGTGCAATTTGTTCGCAATGGAGGGATATGGTCCGGACAATGAGTACTCTCAATCTCAAGTAGAACAGGAATGGTCTCAGAATTCAGAGTGGATGACTAGATTCCCTGTGCCAAATTTTTCAGAAAATCTGCAGCTACAGTTTGCACATGGACCAAATATGTTTACTTCAGGTCAAAGAGCGCTTCAAGGGTATCCTACACCTTCGTATAGGAGACTTCCATATAGTTAGGACAGAGAGATAGAAAACATAGGACAAGAAACCGAAATTTTACAGGAAGCCCAGATTTTAGAAGTGAAAAGAGAAGAAGCTGCAGCAAAGGGTCCTAAAGTTGTAGCAAAGAAGAGGGCGAGAACAACTCCAGCAAAAGAGAAAGCTAAGAAGAAGGGAAAGGAGACAGTAATTGAGCTAGGATCACATGAAGAGGAGGAAGCTGCAGTTGTGAAGTGGAAAGATGTTGAAGTGGAGACTCTCATAGCCATCCAAGGTGAAATGGAAGAGGAATTCGCCAAGACAGCAAACAAGCAAGGTATGTTGAGGCCTTGTTGTGGCCATGTTGAGGCCATGTTGTGGCCAATGGTGGCCTTTTAAAGGCCTTGGCTTTAGCCGCCAGCCCCATGGCCCCCTACCCCCCAAAATATGTGAGCGGCCGCTCCCGCGGGGGCTTCGGGGTTCCCTTTTTCCACTTTGGAGGTCTCGCGCGCAAGGGGATTTGAACCCCACTCTCCTCCGAGCAGAGAGTTCCAACACCTTCCACCACCATCTCCTCCTACTTTCTTGGTGTCCACAATCTCCTCCCACTTCTCTTTATGCTAAATAGAGCCACCACATGTGCTGTCCACTTTTTTCAGGAGCTAATTTGATGGTCTTGGAGCATTTTTGACATTTTCTTGGTGGTTTCTCTCTCCTACCATAGGGATGACCACATGGATCAAGTTACAAGCTCGGATGGTCGCGGGAATTAGAGGATTTAACCGCATATGGCTTTCTTGCAAGAAGAAGTACAAGACCATTTTGAAGGATTACAGAAATGACAAGAGGGCAAACGAGATTTCAGGCACGGATAGGAAACAACACTGTAGGTGGTTTGATGAGATGGACATATGGAACAGCACTTGTGCTAGTGTAAAAAATGCGATCCTAGCAAGTGCAACAGAAAGAAATGAGGACCTCGACAATCCATCTACACCAAGTACATCACCTTCTTCACCGCTATCATCACAAATTACTTCTTCAGCACCAAAATCAGAAGAGAAAATGAAGACTAACCAAGAAAAAATGCATGCATTGCTGGAACAGGTAATTAGCAATTCCAGTACTCTCATTTCCTCATTTCAGCAATCAACGGATTTGTTGAAGAACATGGATAAAAATTTTGCAAACTTGCTAGAGAAATTCTAACTACTCTATTAGTTAGAATCTGAATCAGTATCAAAATAGCCACTAGGATTGTATTCACGAAGTTTGGCTTCCCACAGGCTTGTAGCCAAAACTTCATGCATGTTTGTTGCTTCCCGAAGCAAATCTGTGTCCTTCTCATTTTCTGCAATCAAAAAAGCTTTAGTTTCTTCATCAACTACATCTTCAACTACTGAATTTTGTCTATATTGAATTCTGCTCCTCACTTCTTCAATTGCAGCTCGTGCACCACACACTTCTGATCCTTCCCTTGCTTCGCCATTTGCAATTTTTTTGGCCAATTCACTCTCTGCTTCATCAATCCAGGTTTTGTCAAAAGCATCCTTCATAGTTATGCACAAATTGTGCAATGCTATACAAGTACAAACTACATCAGGAACCATACGTAATGGAATATCACATTGTTTCATTATGATTCTCCACCTCCCTTTCAATATGCCAAATACTCGTTCAACACACATTCGTGTTGAAGACTGGATAAAATTTCAGTTTGCACGACATCGAGATAGTCCATCTTTTTGCCCTTTGAATGGGCAGTACATCCACGGCCTAACTGGATAGGCTGCATCACCTATCAATTTATATGGCATATATTTTCCTTCCATGAATGCTTTCCCTACTTTTGTCACTTGAAAAACAGACCAATCGTGAAGACTACCAGCCCACCCGAATTCAAAATCCCAAAACTTGCAATTCACATCAACAATTCCCTGTAAAATTGCTGAATGGAATGATTTCCGACAATAGTAATCTTCCTCCCCAATTACAGGAGCTAAAACAGGAATATGTGAACCATCAATTGCACCCACTATGTAAGGAATTCCATGTAAAGCTTCGAATTGAGAAGCCAAAACCCTAAACTGCGATTCACTAGGAAATTGGACTAAAACCCTTAATAAGTGTTTTCTAACAACCTTACAAAATTCCCTTACTATGCAAGAAGCTGTACATTCAGCAATTCCATACACCTCTCCTACAAGCAACAACCCATTTCCAGTACCCAATCTGCACAAAAAAACCGCAATCCTAGTTTCAACAGAAATAGCAGCCCTCATACGTGTATCCTTCTTTTTCAGAAATGGACCCAATTTTTCACAAAGAAATCTGAATGTACCATGGCTAATCCGAGTTCTTTGCTTAAACATCTTCTCTGTGAAAGAACCCAACAAGAAATGATCCGTAAACCCAACTTGTCGTGCATGACTCCAAATACTACGCTCCTCACGTCCCATGCTCTCCCACAAAATGCTGAAAATGGAAAATTTCTCCCATTCTCCTTGCAAAATCAGAGATTGCATATTCACAACATGTTGTACTATCATATACAAGCACATATACAATCCCAACGCCAATACAAGGTCCCTCTTCCTCTCCTCCATTACAACCCTAATTGCTGAAATTCCAGTACAAGGTGAGAAGAGAGGAAAGGGAGAAGAAGAGAGAGAAGAAGACCTAGACGAGGAGTGCAAAATAAATGTAAGTTATCAAATCTACTCTTTTCAAAAATACATTAAAAATTTCAGCCCACCTAGCCGGCCGGTCCAAGTTCACTTTACACTATTGTTGGTGACCAATGGATGGGAAAGTTGGCTCTTGGTCATGGCTCTTGACCAAGGGCCGTGACCAAGAGAATTATCCATCCCGGCTCTTGGTCACTAGTGTAAAGACCCCCTTAATTAGGATATCACATCTTTTTGTAGTCACTCTGCTTGGATATTGCCAAAATGATCAACGTGTGCATCTTGTCATGGACTATGTTTAGTCGTAAGGAAGACTTTGATTTCTTGTCAAACAATTTTTTATTTTGCGATGAGCAACCTTGTGTTCAATGACATTCATTTCTTTACACAACGTAATCATGTGTGATACAAGGGGTTGTTATGATTTGTTTACTATATCATCGTTGAGTTCTTGCAACACGATTGAATTGCATTGTAACTTGTGTTTGTAGAGGCTTAATGCAAAAACACCTGATTAAAACCACATGAAATCATTTTTAATAACTCAAAGGGTCTTGGCGAGCCTGTTGACTAGTAAATTGTCCATCACTTGTTCAAGAATTGAAACCCTAATATGATTTTTTTTTCAAATTCTCTAAATGAGCTGAACACTTTTACTTTTTTACTTTTTACATATTGAATTATTATTATTATCACCATCTTTTGTTTTATTTTTTGAAACAAATGAATTTTTTTATTTTTTTTGTTGTTGTTTAGGAGGATCATTCAAAAATCAAGGTCCTTAAAACCATGCATAGATTCATTGTTACGTAGCCTATGACCATGGAGTCCGCCCTAGAGAGGCTGACATGGCGCCACATTATCCACAGACTGGATTGACAAGTCATTGGATGACGTCAAATTTCCAATGATGACACTAGCAATATTCCATGTGGTAATGCTAATGGAGACAAAGTATTCTACGTGGTAGTGCTGACAGGTATAGAATATTCTAGGAATATTATGCACCACGCAGTAGCCGACCCCGTTCTTTGGCCAAAGTACTCACGTAGTCACATCCAATGACTTCTTTTTCAACTAAAAAATAGCCCGATTGCTACATTTTGAAGTGGCTGGCTAATTTAATGAAAGGAAAATAAAAAAATAAAATGGAAATTTTAGCCAAAATTTGTGTAGTGAAGAAGGCGCGGTAGTCAGGTTTAGAGTATTGAACAATGGCTCATAGCATGAGCTTGGATGAATTTCTAATGGTGGTCAATTGGTTTATAGCCAGACTATCACGTTCATGCATTGGAAGTAGCCCGTGTCACATAACCATGTGGTTTTAGGGCATTGCAAGGAGATCAAGTTAGGGTTTGGACTCGCGCCGCACGGACTCTAGGCTTCTCGAAACTTACACAATACATTTTGAAGTAACCCTTGCTGGCAAAGTTAGCCAATAATTTATAAGGTGATGATCATAACTTAGCCAAAACAATGTACTTTATTTCTAAGATGTAGCCACCTTTGCCTTAACCCTTTAACGTCCCGATTCAACATTGTTTTCAAAGACTTGTTATAAAATGGTTGATGAAAAACGAAAATAGAGTTGATGTACAAAACAAAGTTGTAAATGTCAATGTGTAGATAACATCTGTATGGTTGGATTCATCATATTTATTATTAATATTTTTAAAGTAATTTTGCAAGGTTTTCTCTTGAAATTCAATTAAAAATCCAAAATTAACACAAAAAAATTTAAAAATATTGTAATGATATTAGAATGACATGCACTTCGAGATGGTATGGTTTCCTTTATTTGATTCTACTTACTATGGAAAATCATATTTAAGGTCTTTCTTTTTGAACTAAGATTGAAACTTGACATTAATCACTTTTGTAATTTTTCAAAAATTCACATTATCTTATTTGGAAGATCCATACCGTACAAATGGTATTCAACTAGCACAAGAATGAGAAAAAATAAAAATGGATGAAAAACATCCGGTACCTACAGAAATCGAGCTGTTGAAATTCATCCGGCGTCCAGATTCTGGACGCAGGCGCCTGAAAGGGTTAAGGTAACTATACCTTAAAGCGCTCACCTTACCAACTGAGCCTATTTACACACATAAAATAGAAAATATTTGCAATGGGTCTTAATAGCAAGTTCAAGAGAATTCCAATGCACTTTAGCATGCATTATTTGGACACCGTATGAATAAGTTATGAATTTCCAAAGTGCTGACTATAGGTTGACCTTAAAGCGACCATAAACTCTGATGTTTAGATTGTGCACATTCTCATCAACAGTAGGGTGTCAGAATCTACTTATTACGGAAGATTGAGCTATGGACGCTTTAAGATAATGGTCGCTTTTAGATATAGTTACCTTACCACATCAACAGAAAATTAGTCAATAATGCACCTTCACCCTTGTGACTGTAGTCCCGGAACCCCTTGCTGAAACTGAAAAAACAAAACCACTGCTTTGACATGAATAGAGTCAATATTCAGCAGACTTTGAAGATGTGTATCGTCTCTTGTCAAGTATAAGTTAATCCTTGTCGAGTCCTTGTCTCAACAATTCATGCTTGTCATAAGGTTGACAAACGCACCTATTCAAAACCATAAAAATAAAAAATAAAAATAGAAAAAAAAGAGGGAAAACATGGAGTTAACGTAACTGCTCTTATAAAGAAAATGGAAAAAAGAGAAATTAAAAAACCAAAGAATAAATAAAAATTAAGAAGGGAAGAAGTTGACACACTTGCAAGCAGTGTTTTTTTAGAGTGGGCTCTTTAGAGCTAGTTTGCTTCAGAAACCCACTAGGCGAATCACCACATGGGAACATAATGAGAAAAATGCCACCTCATGTAGCCAACAAGTAAGTGGCACGTGCCGGTTGCAAGTTAGGATGTGACTTCGTGAGCCACACATAGTGGATGAAAAGCCCAAGATGTTGAATGAAAAAGACACGGTTTATGAAGAGTTTTGAGAAAGGCCAATAACTTGAATGAAAAAAAATAAGATGTATGAAAAAAATAAAGATTTGTTGCAAGGTTTTTCAGATCAAAAAATATGGGGTCAAAAACCACATAACATTCTTTAGCAACCCCATTGTTCATCCTTGGGAATCAGAATCGGAGGCCAAAATCATTCACTAGTAGAAAAGGTGGCGTTCCTCAGGGAGATGCCCAGGCAAAATCACTATGCATGCGTGGAATTGGGCACTACTTGCTTGGGCATCTCCCTCGGCAATGCCACCTTTTCTACTAGTGATTGTACGAATCATACTCTTCTGGAAAATCAAAGCCATCTCTATCTAATGATGGCTTGGTAGCTCAACAAACTTCTGTTTTGTAATAGTTTCTACATGTTCCACATCATCAATTCCATGTTCATATGTTGATTCTCTGCACAAGCAAAAGGGTGTGCTGCAGTACTAGCTAAACAATGATATGCACCTCATTCACTTGCATACCACCTTTGCAGCCTGAAGTGGAATGACCCAAAACCCGAAAAAAAACACCGTGCTTGCAAGGGACGCAAAGCGCACAATCTAGAAGTCACAGATGCTCCAGCGGCCATTATGCGGCAACATGATGGGAGCTAAAAGGCCGCCTCCGGTTGCACGGATCCTTTATAAGCAAGCCTTTTCAGATGGTGACCACAGAGTTTATTAGACCAATAAGGTAGCTTGCCTCCCCACACAGAGAGAATTATTGTTTATAAGTTATGACAATCAGAATCACGGTTTTTTTTGGTTTTCGGGTCATTTGACTTTAGGCCACAAAGCTGGCATGCCAGTGAATGAGGTGGTTTTTTGACCTCCTATTTTTTCATTTTTTAATTTGAGAAATCTAGCAACGAATCTATGTTTTTTCTGTACTCCTTTGTCCCATATTAAGCTTCATGTACCCTAAAAATAGATGACTTAACTAGTCCAATGGTGTAGACCCTAAGTACACCGGTGTGGACCCTGAGTTAGTAGGAGTAGTAGTTTGGGCAAACATGAAGCTAAATGTGGGACACATTCACAAGGCATTGAGGAAGCTTAATATGAGACAAAGGGAGTACATCATACAAAGAAAGAACATATTGGCCTTTCGCGAAACCCTTATACATCATGTCTTTTTCATTTAACATCTAAGCATTTTCATCCACTATGTGTGGCTCACAAAGTCCTAGACAAACTTGCAACTGGTGCGTGCCACTGCCTTGGTGGCTACATGCAGTGGCATTTTTCTCATTATGTTCCCGTATGGTGATTCCCCCAGTGGATTTATGAAGCAAACTGGTTATAAAAAGTTAGAAAAAGAAACCCTGATAAGAATGATGCAAAAATCACATACTTCTATTACATAAAGATTCTATAATACCTAGCATTTTAAGTTAGCATAGCATTTAACAACAAAAAAGAAAATAAAAAGGATTTTACAATGAATGCTAAAAGAAAAAGAGGGTTTTACAATAATTGTTAGGATCCATCCCTAAATTTTCTTTGCCCCTCTAAATAAGCATTTTTGATGATGCCAACATTTCCTCCAAACACTATCTTTTAATTTATTTTTTAGTAAGTTGTCATAATAAATGATATCTTACTTTTTGCTTTTGCATACTAGAATACTTGCGATTGGCTTAAAACGTGCTTACTGTCATGACACTTTATAACTTGATAACATGATAATCTCCTTCTACATATAGAAGAATAGTCCTCTCGAGATGCATAGGAACAAACTATATTAGAGGAAATCTGAAGCCTCTAAAAGGCTGTGAGTTCCTATTTAAAAAAAAATTGATAAAAAAATAAAAAATTTAAAGCCAAATTAAAAAAAAAACAAAAAACAGACGTGGATATGATGCGGCAGAAATTCGGCCACGTCATATTGGATATTGAATTTTTAATATTTAAAAAAAAAATCAATTAAAAAAATATTTTTAATGTTTTTTAAATCATTTTTAAATTTTTTTTTAAAAAAAAAATCAATAAAAATATTGGATTCTTGCATAAACAATGAAACAACCCTTTGGAGGCTTCAGATCTCTTCTAATGCCATTTTGCTATTAGCCCAACTATTGATTGTGAGGCTCTTGGATTCTTGCAAGATGCCATTGATTCTTGGTAGAAAAGGGACCTTTTTACAAAGAATATAGAATGTTATGGTTGCACGGGTGGGGTGAACAAGCGGCATGTCTTTTAGATTTAATACCAATTTTTAATTTTTAATTTTTTTTCTATTTTGGAACAAGTGGAAAGAACCTACTATACAATAAGAAGACAAAGGCATCACTAGTAGAAATGTTGTCCAATGGGACATGTCTTTAATGACTAAATGTCCATTGTGACTTGTCTTTAGTGACTCAAAATCAATTTTGAGTCACTAAAGACAAGTCACAATGGACATTTAGTCATTAAAGACATGTCCCATTGAACAACATTTCTACTAGTGCATAAAACATAATCGTGAGAGCACAGAACCAACTAGGACTGAGTCGGCAGTCAATTGGGGGGAAAGTAAGGTAAGGACTAACCTATTCCAGTATTGAGGTTTCTACTACACTTAGTGACTTCAACTCCTAAAAGACCAAGTGTCCTAAGTAGGACATTTACAAATCCGGGTAGGTTCCCACGATGTCAATTTTGAGTTTAACCCCTAAACGTCCTCACTCTTGTCCAGTTTGGGCAGTTTTGAAAAGATGAATCATAAAATGCAACTAAGATGAATATTTTGAACTTGATGTATAAATAAAAGTTGTACACTATGAATTTTAGATTCTATCCATATGGTTAGATTTGCGATTGCTTTCACCGATATTTTTCTATAAATTTTGGAATATAAAATTCAAAATTGTTTTGTAATTTGATTACGAATAAGATATTGACGATTTGTGGATGAAATTTGTTGTGATGGGTTAAAGTGTAATACTCTAAGTGTAGAGATTTTTGGAGATTTTTTGGTTGCTTAATTTTATGAGTTTTTTTTCTCAAGAGCACTTTTAAAATCTTCGAATTTTTTGATGAAACACTACAACATAAAATGAGGCATAAGTTTCACAAATCATCCCCTTTCTAATCGGATCACACATGCACGAAGCTAACTTCCCATTAAAAAATTCACTAAAAAATTCACACTGCAAAAAGTGCATGATGGATGAGAAATCAAAGTCAGTTGATTTTGTACATCATGCACAATATGCATGGTTGGGCAGTTAAGGGTCAATATTCAAATATTTTTAGAGAATGTGTCAAATTTCAAGAGCTTTGTGGGAGTATCTTTTTTCTCACCAGACATCGGTAGAAAAAGTTATGTTGCCCAAAGCCGCTTTTTCGCGAGATCCGGTAGCTCAAGAAAAGTCCTACACTATTCCAATAGCTCTAAAATTTGATAAGGAAGCAAGTGACATGATATTATTTGGGATGGTAAAAAAAAGAAAAAAAAGAAAAAAGAACTCTCCGTAGTTCAAAATTTCATTCCAACAGGAGTGAAACATTTCTAGCCTGGTTGGGCAAGGTGGGGGAATAAAAACTTCTTTAAGAGATAAAAATTAGATATTTTTAAAATCTTTTTGTAATTTATTTTTCTACTTCAAAAAGAAACAAGAATCTTTGTCTTTACCGTTTGGATTGAGATATTAAACAAACCAAGTTCACAATAAAATTAAATGTGCTTGACAATGGTTTGCACCTCCTCCACTTGTAGTATTGTTTTTGATATGTTAAATCATTCTCCTACTTCTCAAATTTGGTATACAATTAACTAACATTGTATAGATTGTGAAAGTGAAGAGCGACAAGTCTCCATAGTGGAACATTTTCAAAATAGGAAGAAAAATATGCAACTGAAAATTTTGGGAGAGTTTTATTTTTCTCATACATTCTCACTTCAAACGTATACAAATACATACATACATCTTCTAATCTATACGGTCAAAGATTGTAATTTTTTTTTGTGCAAATTCCTTTGGTATGAAAGGACAAGTTTCTACAATTGGATTGTGATTTTTTTAGTTTTTTATTTTTTTGAAATTGTGCCCTAGGGAATACGAATGACAACATTGTAATCCCGGTCCTTTAGGGGTTAAGGTCATTCATGAAGTAGATCATAAAAAATATACTCTAGTGGGAGTAAAACTTGGCCAAAGTCTTATGAGGGCAACGAGAAAACTGCAAAGAACATTGGGACCATGCTAACCTTACATAGTCAATTAAACTTTGCCGAATGAGTTATTTGACGCCCTCGTAGCCTTTCTGGAAAACTACTAAAAAATTGGGCTGAAAACACTAAATTTTGCTACACTACTTTTTGCTAATAGTGTGTGTGGGATTTTAGGGCCGGTTTAGACTACAGTGGAGAAGTGCACAGGTTGATCAATAAGTTTTGCCCAAGATATGGTTATTTGACTCAACCGGTGGGATGCTGGACAAGATAGAAAGACAATAAAATAATGTTTTAAGAAGTCTTAACTGGTTGTAGTGCAAACACCAAGTAGAAAAGTCTTCCGGACAACTTCACAAACAAAGTCCACTGGCCAACTTCACCAAGAGGAGAAGTTCACTAGACAACCTCACCAGTTTGAGAGTTTTGGCCGGCTATAGTAGAAACTCTAACCCCTAATGGTCTTGACAACCACATTTTGAATGTTTTTGGGCTGCTTTCAACATTGAAGAGCTGTAACTTTTGCATCCGGTGTCTGAATTCAATAAAACTTGTTGTAAAATCTGCATTTACTCTTCTTGTTTGTGTGGTAAAATTTTCAGATCCAAGATGTTATGAATTTATGAGAAGCGTTTTAAGTAGAAGGGGTTCACTTTTTTGCAACTTTTTTTTCCTACTTTTTGGACATTTCAAAGCCATTTTGCAGACACATTAAGTCATTTCAGTGATATTTTCTTTTACCAATGTGTTTATATGATGATTTTGAATCACTTTATAGTTTAAATGTTTTTCATTTGACTAGGTTTAGAAATAGAATTTCAACTCTAATGTGTTGTTTGGAAAATTTCGGCATCCATTTTTGTCATTAAAACATCATAATCTATGTGGCTAAATGATTCCAAATTTGATTCACGTCACTTACAGCATGTACACTATAAGATTGTACAATTGAGATTTCTATACCTCACTTACATTTAAACCTATAACACTTCAAAAGCAATGATGTTTTTAAACCCAAAAAAGCTAGAGACACTTAGGGTTTAAAACCAAAAAATACTTTGACTTCACTTCAAATATTATAATCTCTCTATCTCTTTTCTAATTTTATTTTTATTTCTTTACATGCAAAACAATAAAACTTCACAACTAAGAATCATATTTAATTTCACTAATTTAGTACTATGAGCCATGAACTTTACAAGGTCAGTCCATCTAATTTCTAGTCCCTTTAATACCCCGATTTAGTGTAGAAACTTGGGGAGGTCACTCTTTGTATTTTTTGGGTATCACGTGTGAAAAAACGGTATTTAAAAGTACCCTTCAAAATAAAAGTAATTCTCACTATAATTTGTAATATTTCAAGAATATTCTCATATTTATTCTTGTAATAAACTTTGAGCATCCTATATTAATGTAATCCATTTATAAAAATTTCCTTCCAAGATTTATTTGGATCCTATATTTTTATACACGCCATTTGTAATTTTTGGAAGTAAACTCCCCGAGTGTAGAAACTAACAATGTTAATAGGCATGAATACTAGTTCAAAATTTACTTCCTTAACCCCTACAAGATCAAGGATTCATAGTTTTTAAATGAAAAATTCAATCAATCATGTTGTAAAAAATATAATTTAGGTGGGACTAAATTTTATATATTTAGAAATTGTGCAAAACATTGTATACATTGGTTAAAAAACACATAAATTTGAACAAAAGGAAGTGCACATAGGACTTACTCAAAATTGCTAAAATAAAACATGAGATCCAATTTGGATTGCTTGGTCTTTTAGGGATTAACCTTTAATTTTTCAAGATTCAAGCAAATTTCTGGTTGGTTTGGAGTGTTTTCTGGTTTTTTTTTTTGGGTTTTTTTTGTTTTTTTAAATCTAGGAATTATCTTGAAATTTTCTTTAAAAGTCTTGGTGGTGAAGGTTTCCATCTTGGGTTAGTTACTTGTTACTTCTCTGATTGTAGCATAATAGAACAACATTCAGTCTTCCATCTTGGGTCACCATTCAGATGGGCATGGAGGCCTGCATGACAATTTCTTCACCAAGCAAAGCACAGAGCACAAGTCTCAATCATAGAGCACATATACACATGGCAAGTTCTCCATTGTATAGTTTGAGTTGTCCAAAAAATATAATTTTAATGAAGTTGGAGTTCTTCGGAGGCCAAGTTTCTTGTCCGAGGCTTTGAGGTTGCCCAAAAAACTTGACCTCCGGAGAACTCCCCTTGCAAAAAGTGTTGCCACGTTGGCAATCATGTCATTTTCTCATCCATGCTTGACCGGTGGACTTCTTCACTGTAGTTTAAACCAGTCCTTAGGACTGCTTTACACTATGGTTGTCCAAGTCGAGAGGGCGTTGGATTGAGTGGCCAAACTTTGTTGAGAGTCCAAAGAAATGGGCTGAAAATAGCCAATAAAATATAGTTTTGATTTATTATGAAAATAAATCGATGTCCTCTCGACCATAGTTTGGGTTTCTATTCCCGTTCGACCCAAACTTTCTTTGAGAGTCCGTCTACCTTAGTCAAAAAGTGTTGCCATGTAGGCATTTTGAAGGGCGACAACCTTTGAACTTTGGCCTCTAGTGTGAAGGGTCGAGAGGCCGAATTCTTGGTTTCTTGCAATCCGATTGGTGGAAATCGACGGCCTCTTGACCTTCAACCATAGTGTGAAGCGGCCCTTAGTGCATGCTCTTCTGATGTGTCCTTGTATAGTTGAACCTTGTATTGTGTACAATGAGTTCATGTTCCTATTGTAAGCAAATGATTGAGTGTGAATTTTGGCCTTTGGAATTCGTACCACACGCACTATTAGCACGGCAAAAAGTAGTGTACTGATGCAGTTTTTCTGCATTGCAGGAGTTGCTCTTTTTCCAAAAACTGGTAATAGAATATAGGCTACTAATTATTCCAACATAAATCTAGGTATAATTGAGGAAGATGATGCTGGATTCTCACTGCTCCTATTCTAGGCTAGTCTTTGATGTGGTTAAGAAATGAATGAGGTCTGTCGCCCCAACCATTCAACGGACTTCGGCTCGACGTGTCAGGCTAGAATGTCAAAAGAGAAAGACTTAATAATAAGTGATTAACCCCTAAAGGACCACAGCTATGTTCCTCTCCAAACACTCCAAAGTACCCCTTCGCATAAAAAGACAATTTTTTTTTGATCTATGACCTTTTTGACCAATCCAATCGTAGGATATTTCAAGCAACTTGAATTTATTACAACCTACAAATTTTCAACCGTTTAGGGTTCTTCAATAGTAAGATTATAAGCTTCAAAGTTGGTTGTACCTTATTTTTTTGGCATGCTGCTCATATTTGAAACTTTTTGAAAATGCCGAAAATGCAAAGTTTAGTCTCAAATTTGGTAAAATGAATTTGGCAATTGTGTGCATGAGGGTGTTAGCTCATTGTGTGCAAAAATTCAGATGCATAGCTCATTGCATGAAAATTTTCAGGAGCTGCCCGCAGTTAGGTTTTTCACTTTTGCATGATTATATCTTTTGATTTATACATCACCTACGTACGCAAATTACCATCCCATCTTCGTTACAAAGAGTAGAATCACCACAAAATCTCAATAATTGAGGATCAATACTCATTCCACAGTGAGCTTGGAAAATCAGCCTTGGTCCTTGAGGAGTTAACCTTCTTTCTCGGTCATAACATTCTTTAGCAGTCCCAATGTTCACCTTTGGGAATCAAACATCGCAGGCCAAAATCGCTGTAGGAATTGTAACCTTTTAACCCCTAAACGTCACCGAGACCAAAAATTGGCTTATGAATGAAGCTGACTGTTTAGTTCCAATTGCTACGTGGATGATTTCCATCCAATTCTTTATGTGAAGGACTTTGCTTGGTCATGTCACCCCTTCAAGTTAAATTCAAATCATTCAAGCTATTTTTAGATTTTAAATGGGGTCCAACTACAAAAAGAGTCATAAAAATGGTTCACCGTGTATTTTGAAGTTTTTTGCTTGTTCTACTTAAACTAAATTTAGGCCATGAAAATGAGTTCCATTGTATTTGAGCTTAACTAACAAAATGAAGCTTGCCAAGTCTAGTTTCTAAACCACTTTGAATTTTTGGAAAATTTTGAAAATTGAGTGTTTTATTGTAGTTACAAGTTCGGTAGGTATCATCAAGGTGTAGCAAAAGTTTCTAAATTTAGATTCACGGATGATTTTCATTAAATAAACTTTTCTTCATTGTAATTTACATCTTAGGTAAAAAAATCAGAATTTTCTAGTACATTTTGTAATTGATATGGATTTTCTTTACAATCACTTCATAAAACCATAGTAATTTCAAATTTTCACCAAAATTTATGAAAAATTCATGATTTGTAGTAGACATGTGACTTCATTTACTAAAAATATAAATTTGAATTCTTGTATTATTTTTAGTAGAAAAATTGAGTGTGACAGATAAAACACGATTCCATGGTCGTAGGTCCAACCTTTAGGGGTTAAAGAATCAAAGCCATCTTTAGCTGAAGATGGCTTGGTAGCTCAATAAACTTCTGTTTTTTAATAGTTTCTACATGTTCCACATCATCAATTCTTTGTTCAGATGCTAATTCCTTGCACAAGCAAATGGGTGTGCTGCAATACTAGCTAAAGAATGTTATGGGTGAGGGTGGCTTTCCATAGGACCTCTGGACTTGTTGGTGATGGACTCGTGGGAGGTTGACTTGTGGACTTTTCAAAGCCAGGAAGTCCCTAACCTTTCCATGCTCGCAACTACAGGTTTCATTTTTTGAAATTGTCAAAATGTTGAAAAATTATCATTTTTCACAAATTTTAATAATATTTGGGTAATCATGCATGGGTTGTGGAAGGAGAAAGAGCTAATCTTGTAATTAAATTCATTCTAAGGCACTCCCAAATGATATGGGATAAGAAGAACTTGCAAGCCTATGTGATTTTCACTACACCATATTTTTCAGTAGATTTTGATACACGATTGAACATAGTCAATGATCTTATTTTGAAACATTATCAACTAAGAAAAGTTAAAAGGCCAAGTCACCTTCCACCTCTAAAATGCATTCTCTGATTTGAAGTTTTTATGCATGAGATGTGGACAAAATTCAGTAATGTTGTGAAGAATGTGCATGAGTTGAATGAAAAAAAAAAAGTGTTGTGATCAAACTTTTGAGGCTCAAATGTGCATATTATACTAACTTATTTTGAGTATTGTTCAACTAAGAATACTTGCACAATCAAGTAAACTTTCACCTCCAAAAAGAATTTTGTGATATGAAGTATTTATGCTTAAGTTATGCACATCTTTATAAAGGAGTTTAACTGGTGGTTAAGAGAGAACAAGAAGTAAGAGGAGTTCTACATATCCCACATTCATTGTTCGCACTAGTGCCCTGAATTTTGTATAAAGTCATGAAGTGAAATTCACTCTCATACATCTTTGATTTACCATTTGGTTATGGCTAAATTCTAATTTAAAGTTGGACAAAAAAGTTGAAATTTCTGAAAATGAATCTCAAATGTCTACAGTACGTGTCAAGTAGAGGGAGGGGTATCGGGGGTGCCCCTTCCCATCGGGTCTTGCATTTCCGGTTTGCAAGACTGGCAAACCTGAATCCTAACGAGACATTCAAGTTACTATAACATTCAATAGCCTTCATGCACTTTGCTCATCACCTTGAGCCTCCACGTGTCCACTTAGCTACTGATGAAGTACTATTGGGTGTGGAATATTCCACACCATCTACTGTAGAGCCAAGTCAAAGACGATGCATGCTCCTGAATGTTATGACAAGTTCGGGGTCTCATGGAAAGGCATGGAAGAACCAAACAGGAAGGTTCGGGTCTAGCATGGAAAGCCGTCCTGAATATCGGTACCCCCAGGAGTTTGAAACGCTGAAAAATCACTCAAGGGTCGACGCTTAAACCTCTATTTTTGAATACTCGGTCCATTATTTAATGAACTAGCCCTCATTGCATGAATACACAGTGAATGGCATGAATTATTTGCCAGGTTTTGGGCCTAGTTTGGCATGCCATCTGCGTCACTGAGTGTGCAGAGGGGATATTTTTTTTGGCTTTGACTGGCCCATCATGTGTCATCATTGGACACGATCTGGCTTTAATTTTCATATTTAAAAAAAAAAATTTACTGGCGTTAAGGTCATGTTTTTTTTAATGTGGGATTGGAACAATTGGCGATGGGTAATTTTCTTTAAAAATCGTGTATGGCAATGTACACGATCATGAATGTGCTCATGTGGCCATAACAAAGAAAATATCAGTGCACATTAGGCTTCCTCGTACAGTATGACAAACACGGCAATCTGGCTCCACAAGCAAGATTTCCATGTCAAAGTTTTGGCTTCCATGTCAAGCAACATGCCACATTTTTGATACAAATGAAAACTTTACTTCAACTGTCAATAGAATACAAGAAAGTGAAAGGGAGGAGGGGGCACGTGGCGGGCAACATTTTTCTTGACCTGCAAAACAAACACAAGCACTCCTATGCTTCTATGAGAAATGATCGTCAGAAAAAGTACTACAGGTTAGTATTTATAATAACATAGCAAAATAAGCATGGGCAATTGAATGACAAAACAAACATCACATTACACATGTTAACATCATACAACAAATAGAGAACATATAATTCAAGTGAGTGAATTGAAGTGAGTGGCAAAGGTTAAAAGTCGGGTTTAATATAGAAGTTGAGAGGGCTAGCAACAACCCAAACGGTGCAAACTTGGCCGAAGCCGCTGCCACTGCAAGGACTGCCATTTCCACATTAAAACTTTGACAGTGGAAACTAATCTGGGGGTGCGACATGGCGAACAAGCCTCCGCCCAAAACCGCAAATTGGCAATGGAATAGTAGAGGTTGGCGCAGCAGCTAGTGATGGATGCAAGAGCGGAGAATGCATTGCAAAAGAAAGACCGGTGACGAACCCTACACTATTAGAAAATCTTGACCAAATCAACAGAAAATATATTGTTTGGGGCACTGCAATGACCGATTTCACTGATTTTTGAACTTTTTGTAAAAGTCAACAAATTGCTACCTACTTTCTATTAACCCTTAAACGACAATTCCTTTCCTGATACCACACCCAAAATCTCCTCTTAAATTCCATTTTAAGCATGATTCTGTGTTTAATTTGCTTTAGCTTTATTCTAAGGAAGTATAGATCTCTCTAAGGTGCTCGGTTTGGAATTTAAAAAACCCCATTTGATGCAATGGTGTAGAAGTTATGAGCAAGATTCTCCCAAACTAAAACCAAGCCCGTGGGGCTGGCATTGTCGTTTAAGGGTTAATTTGAATAGTGCGATGACCAAATTAACAATTTTTTAGCAATTTTGGAATCTTTTTGGAATCTTTTAGAATATTTTGAAATATTCCGAAATCTATTGAAATCTTTGGAATCTTTTGCAATTTATGGACTCAACTTCGTACGTTTGTAAGACTTTGGAATGTTATTATACCATAGCAGTAGGGCAAGGTTAACACACGGACACCAAATAATTAATTAACCCCTAAAGGACCAAGTGTCCTAACTAGGACATTTCAATGTTCGGGTAGGTTCCCACAGTGTCAATTTTTATTTTTATTTTTTGAAATAAATTATGTGAATTCAGTATATCAATACAAAAATGGGGATCTTATTTTTTTTGATTCCAACTTTTTAAGTGAAAGTTATAGAGCGAAAGGGGTTTTTTTTGGGGAGAATGGGCAGTGCGGACAAGGTTCAAAATAAACCTTAAAAGTTTATTATTCTTCAACTCTAACCGTAGGATCTTGTTTTAGATTACTAAGAGAGTGCATGGTAAAATTTTCATAGAATTTGACCATACAGATTGCAAGATTATAGCATTTGAAGTGAAGATGAAATTGTAGTCTTTTTGAATATGTTTTAACCATCTTTAAAGACATGGAAAAAATGGTTAAATTGGTCAAAATAATTCTTAAATTTTATTTAAATGTTTAATTTGGTATTTGCTATCAAGGGAAAAATATATATTCACAAGAAAATGAATAGAAATAGGTGAAAATGATGCTCAAAAACAGGAAAAACTGCGGTCCTTTAGGGGTCAACCCTTGAAACCATGAGTCATGATTTCAAACTATTTTCCACTTTTGACTAGGCTCTTCTTAATACAATATTTGTTGAATACAATTCTTGTACAAGACGTGAATTTTTTAATGAACTTGTGTTTCACTATTAGGTTAATGCCTAGATTTTTTTTGATCAATTCAAGTTGCAATTAAAAAGTTATTTCTCAAAAGGTGATATTTTTTGGTTTTGGGCAATTTCGGGTAGTCATGACAAATAGATCCAATTGGTTTTAAATTCTTTATACAAACTCTCAACAAGATTAATAGGCTCAAAATCACAAACTAATTTTTGGAGATGAAACTTAACTTGATTTCTCAAATTTTTTTAGTTTAAATATTTTTGAATTTTTTTATTTTACTATGCCAAAATGGTCTTCAAAGTTTGCTGAGTTCTACAACACTAAATTGTAAGTATGTATGTAAGAAAAAAATAATGCTTTAGTCATCGAATTCTAATGGTGGTGAGTTGGTTAGAGTGTTGAGTCATAAGTGTGAGGTTCCCAGTTTTTAAATCGAGGAGCAACCATCGGTGTAAAGCTTGGCTGCCCGGAGGCGTCGGGAAGCCAAAAAAAATTTTTTGCTCGAAAAATTCAGGCAACAATTTTTTATTATTTTATTATTTTATTATTTTATTTATTTTATTTGACCAGATCAACAAAAAAAATCAACAATTTTTTGTTGATTATTGTCCTATATAACTCGTTCAAAACAACTGAAAATATCAACGCTTCTCTGTTGATTTGGACACTGAATTTTCTAGTAGTGCTAATCGGCAGAGGCGAATTGGCAGTGAAGAAGGAAAAAAAGTTGTGTATTCGCGACAACTCTGACCCTGACCAGTTTGATTAGGCGCTAGGTGGCTACGGTCACGATCTCTTGGACACTGCCTCGTTAGTCGGGCTGGTGATGTGAACCCTGACAAATATTATACCCGGACACCAACTTCGGATGAATAAGTAGCTAAATGGCGACTTCGAATGAATGAGTAGGTAAATTATCCTTCAAAATCACACTAATTTTTCGCAAGCGATGTTTTCAATTTGCTTTCTAGCATTTGTTTGCCAGAAATATAAAGGCTGCTTAGGGCCTCCTTACAAGTATCGATGGATAGGTGCATTCACCGATGCCAAAATCTCTAAAGCACTTCCTTGTGCCTCTCTACAATGGTTTCTATACTGATATTGGTAAAAGTCATTCATTTGTCACTCACTAATATAAGGTTCATTAGCAGTTAATGAGTCCACCATTTTCAACAGTAGCAGTGTAGAAGCTTTAACATTAAATACAATGTCTCATCACCACTCTTTAGCTAAAGATGATGTGGCCTTGTCCATGACTCTGAATCTGCTATAGTGATTTGGGAATAGTGGCCAAGATTCTGAGGCCAACAAGTAGAAGGGCTAAAGAACCTTATGGATGATCGGTGGTAGTCACTCTTGTCTTTAGGGCTTTCTTTGCGCTTAGTCTGCTAAACTCAAGGCTAGCTAGGTACCTTTGACTCAGACTCACACAGAGTGAGGAGATCTAGTACACAAACAGGTGCGAACTTAACCAGTATATTTGAATATTCCAACTGAGTATTAAATAATATTTTGGCTTTGGAGTAATGAGAATATGAGATTGATTGATATCTACACATGAGAAGAAATGGGTACCAGGTGAGTGGTGCGTGATGGAGATCAACTCGAGCAGAGTGGCCAAAAGCCCAAAAGTAGACGGTACCTAAAGCATGGGGCGTCGCAATCTGAAACTGTAAATACTTAGAATATATAACATCGTCGGCTGTCCTTGGGATTGCAGTGTTAGTGCAGCACCGCGGCGAGACTCTAGCTCGCCTCATGTGTCTAGCTTGTCAAGTCCCTGGCACGGCAGTTTCAAGTCTCTAGCTCGCCTCATGTCATCGAGTAATCCAGGTCTCCATTCTCATCATCTTTCACGACTCACCGTTTTTCATGACTGCAGTTTCTCCTCACCAGCGGGCCATGGCGAGCTGAATCGTCATGAGATGAGGTCCCCATATACTCATCACAGAAATGAGGGGAGCTCGTAAATTTACGGGAAGAATTCTAATTCGATCAGCTTGAAAATTTCTGCAGCGCATGCATCTCTATCGTCCTTGCTGGATAGAAAAGAGTTTGATTCCAAAGCTGTACTGCACGCAGTGTCACTTGTTGAATGTGGTCGATCATGACCGTGAAGTAACTGAAGATTCATCGGGGATTCGTAGCGCCTGAAGGCGGATATATTCGTCATAAGAACTTTAGTGCAAAAACGCAGATTCTTGCAGGAGACACAAACCTCGGAGGTAGATCGAACCAGATGAACTTGAGAACGCATACTAGTACTGGACCACCCGAGTTGGATTGTCGGATATGGGGCAACCTGCAACCCGAGCTCGTGGTGAGAATTCTCGCGTTCCTGCCGCTCACGGCGCTCATCCACACGCGCCTAGTGTGCCAGAAATGGGACCGGGCGATTTACTCCGGCCGGATTCTGGGTGCAACCTTGACGGATTTACTTGGAAGTAAACAAGCGGTAAAGCCTGAAGCCCGCTCCTGGCTGTTTCTGTTCGAGAATCATAAGCTGCACGCGTTCGACCCCGCGCGCGACGACTGGCAAACGCTCCCAACGCTGCCCTGCGCGCCCAAAACGGCACTCTGCGGCGCGGCTGGTGGGCTCATGCTGTACGCCACGCGCGCGCCCAAGAGCGAGTTCGTCGTGTTCAATCCCGTCACGCGGTCGTGGAAGAAGCTGCCGCCGCTGCTCACGCGGCGCCAGCAGCCCGTCGTCGCCGTGTTCATGGATTCTAGATTGGGATACAAGGTGGTGGTGGCGGGGGGGATGGCAGACCGTGACGAGCGCGTGCTCACCACGGAAGTCTACGACTCTAAGACGGAAAGCTGGCGCGTCGCTTGCCAGAAGTTCCTGAATAACCAGGTGGCCAGTCATGTGTGCGAGGAGATGCGAACCTCCACGGCGTTCTGCGACGGGACGGTGTACCACATGCGCTTCAACCAGAGGCTCTCCTTCGATCCACGCCGAGGTACTGAATTACACTGCCATGCATGCATTTTCCACACCTCCTGACATTGAATAAATTCCTGAAGGCAGGATCACATGATGGAAATCTGACTGGCAGACCATTTCTAGTAAAGTTGGGTGATGTAAAAAAGTCATGATCGTATGACCTGTTTGAGCTTGAATTGTGAAAATTATCCCGACGGCCGGTTTCTCAAACGCCAATCTTTGGAATGCCAACAGTTCTGTGAAGCTCTTGTACTCTCCCACTGTCTGGTGTGAGGTTTGGAACGCGCGTACTCTTGTTTAGCCCCAGAGAGGAACAGGAGTTCTTCTTTCTGAATCAGTCCTTTTTTTTGGCTATCGAAAGCTAAATTGCACCAGGATTTTCTCCTTGGTGACATAACATTCTTTAGCTAGTGTTGCAGCACACTCAGGTTTCGCTTGTGCAGAGAATCGACATATGAATAGGGAATTGATGATGTGGAACATGTAGAAACGATTGAAAAACAGAAGTTTGTTGAGCTGCCAAGCCATCATTAGGTAGAGATGGCTTGATTCTCCAAAAGATTACAATTCCTGCAATGATTCTAGCCTGCAATGCTGATTCCCAAGGCTAAACAGTGGTACTGCTAAAGAATGTTATGGACAGTTCTTTACAAAATTTGGGAGTAAAAATCAATGATTATAGCCAGATATTCTACGTAGAAATATTCAATGGAGCCAGATAACTTCTTGCATCTCTATGAATGATTACATTCTTTGATGCATTCTTTGTATGTCGCCAGGTTAATGGAATATATTGAGGATGTTGTTGTTGAACTTTGAATACCAATTCAATGAGCATTCAACGTGAAGACCAAAATCACTCAATGTTGCTTATCTGGCCCAACGTCTTGTAATTTTTGTATTAGAGCTCCAACTATTAATCCTTGATTCTGATATGGCCTGCCAGAGAATCACACGTTCATGGCGTATGACACCAAAGCCGCACGGTGGCGACCGCTGCGAGTGCCGCTACCACCAGACTTGGTGTTCACAGAGTACCCGTCGCTGAAGCGCATGTGGAAGGGGCGAGTGCACATCGTGGATGTCCTGCCTCCCGTGCTAGTAGAGTCCCACAAGCGCCTGCTACTGATCGGGTTCCTGGAATTTGAGGATGGATCCGCCTCCTGCGTCATTGGCGCGGGGATTTGGGAGCTCGTGATCGTTGGAAAAACGAACAAGGCGTGGAGGCCCCTTAGCGTGATGCCCAACGCGCTCTTCCAACAAGTGTTGTGCCCCGCGGTGCACGGCGTCGCGACAGACCCCGCGAGCTCGTATTTGCAGTACGAGCTCCAGGGCGCCGCCCACGGGGCGCTTGTGTACGTCTTCCGACCCGCGGGCGGCGTCCTCCTTTGTGACTTGGCGCAGACCCGGCCCACGTGGCGGTCTATTCGGCAGAATGTGATTGGCGGAGACTCATCGCAGAGTTTGGAGGGGTGTGTCATGGATTTGAGATTGGACACCCTCCTTTAATAAGACATGAGAGACGTAACTCTGATTCATTTGTGTAAGAATCTATTCATTCAAGGTTCTACATCATTGGCCATAGGACTTTGTCTAGCATGTATGTACTCCATAGGGGGTGTCACTGTGGGAGACTTGTGTATTGGGAAAGGAGGCGATTCGAACAACGCGATTTCAGGTTTTATTGAGGGATCCGTGAACAGAATGAGAGACTTGTGGTCCAAGATTTCACGTTTCTACGAGGGGCCTAATACTTCCAGGTGAACCCATAATTGCGCAGGGTTGGATTTGGAAACAAATGAATGAGTTGGGGGCACCCTTTTATGTGTATATTTGTAGTTTTGCGGTATTGGCATTGTATTTTAATTATCCTTGCAATTGATTCCTTTCAATTTGTGCCAAAAATAAATAAAATAATGTGTATATTTGTAGACTATTAAAATTCAATAGAATTGATCTGGACAGACAAAGTGTACAGGAAGAGAATTGCTCACAGAGAAAAGCAACCTCTTTATTGTCATGGCTTGGCCATCAAAATGCACGTGATTATATCGGGAGCTCCGTAGCATTGTGATGATATAGTGATGTGTAATTAATCCCGAACTGCCCAACCAGGCATTTATTGCTTGAAGTACAGAAGCAAGCTCTGTTTTTTCATCCGTCATGCACTTTTTGCAGTGTGGATTTTTTTCTGTATTTTTTACGGGAAATTAACTTCATGCATTTGTGATCCGATTAGAAAGGAGATGATTTGTGAAAAAGTTATGCCTCATTTCATGTTGCGGTGATTCACCAAATATTTCGAAGATTTTAGTCTGAAAGTGCTCTTGAAAAAATTAACTCATAAAATTAAGCAATCAAAAAATCTCTGAAAATCACTACACTTGGAGTATTACATTTCAACCCATTGATTACGTACGTCATGAACTCTAGGCTTTGTACAAAAAAGTTAGACCAAAAAACTGCGTCATATAGGTCTATAATATAAATTGAACGCATTGGCCTATTTAACAACTATTTCAAATACAAAGGCATTAAGATGTAACAATGGTTCATGTTGCAACCTATGCTCTCTATACAATGGCCAATGCAGTCCCATGCTCTCAATTCTAAAAAAATATTCATATATCGTGAGAACCAACATCATTTGCATGTTTGTCAAATTGTGAATATTTTAAATTCTATAAATGTCAACTTCCTTCAATTTTCGTGTACAACAATCTAAAATGATGTATACCAACATGCCAAGGCACAAAAAGTATTTTTGAAGCTCTAAGAAAAAATTGACAAAATTTAAAGTAGTTCCGAATTATAACGCACAAAACCGAGTTTTAGTCATGGCTAGCTTTGAAGTTCATTTTCTTTCAAATCACAATTGAGTTTTTCTTCAAACTTCGATAGTAATGTGTTATATGTTGCATACTACAACTTTTGTATATTTTTTTTTGGACTTTGCCCATTGATGCTCATGATATGGTTGTTTGAATGGAAAAGTTTCAAATCAATACTCAGTTTTGTTTGTCACTCTATGTTTTGTCCAATACCCCTCAGGCTTTTAGGGGTTAAGGAGGTATGGGTTTAGGGTTGCAAGCCTCAGGCAAACAAGTATCATACAGGTACATTCCAACCTTAAATCTCTTTTCCTTGTGAATCCAAGGCAGTACAGGGATCATCTCTGGCATATTGACTCATTTGTTTCGGTAACAGTTTCTGCAGCCCATTTTTACATGCTCGTCTTGACGATAGAGAGCTTCATACCGGAATACATTTACAGAATCCTGCCGCGGGAGTAAATTCATTGCAGTGACATTCAAGAGAAACCCGTACAACAACAGATGGAAGATAACCAAAATCCCGAAGGCAGCGAGAAAGGACAGAAAGAGTGAAAGTCCTCGGCACTGCAATGATGCTTGCACTAACTCTGCAGCGATTTCACAGCTCCTGTAGAAATTATTAGCACAGATTCTGACAATGGCCAGGGTACCGATGATCGATTCATTCCACTTGCTGTCCCTGGACCTTCACCTCCCAACATGTTCTGAATCGAGCTTCTGTTTTGCTCGCTTGGCGCAACGCTTGAACAAGAGATCCTTGCGTGTGGGGTCTCCTGTGCAGATTTTGAGTTCAGGGCTGCATTCAAAACTACGAGAGACACTGGCACCCTCTGTGTGTCTACCGAGGGTCAGAAGTTGTGCCTGCACAGGAGTTAGTACATCACTTTATACTGTTCAATGAAAACAGTCACCAGGTACTCCCAGCTGGTATTTTGACAAGAATGGAGTTAAGATTCAGCAGACCTTGAAGAAGATGTCAGGTATACATCTCCACGCTTCCCCTTCCACTACAAGGAGATGGCGTCGTTTTTCACTCGGTAAGTGAGTCAAATGGCACCACTTTGCAATCACCCCATGCGCTTAAGACTTGGTGAGTGCGATTCGTCAGGTAGGACAAGTGTATACAATGAACTGAACTCTGACACTGTTGTAAGTGAGAAGTGACGCTTTTGCTAGTAGTGTTCTCCACGCACTACAGTGACTGGAAAAACTGATCAAATGTTTGCAAACAATTCATTCAATCCTTTTTGGAGGAAAAATAAACACGTGAAATTGGAACATGTAATTTTATTAACATACTATGCAACATATAGTACATATCAGAGGAAAAAAAAGCCTTCAAATTAAAGCTCTACAAAAGAAGGAGAAAATTCTAAAGTCCACCCAGGCTACTTTTCAGTATTGACAACCCATGAAAGATGATCTTTCAATAATTTGTCCACCTCTCTTTTGCAGATGCAATTCTATGTGGCATACTTTCTACAAGTCTCGTGCAATCATCTAGGGTAATAAAGTGGAAAAATTCTACCACACTATCCCACAATTCTATCAATCCAGTTGGAGGTCTCTCATATCAATTGAGTCTTCGTTTGAGAATTGACCAAAGGTGTTCAATGGGATTCAATCAGGCGATTGAGAAGGCCAAGGTAGCAGAGCAAAACACTACCGTGAGAACCACTCTTGAAGCATCTTCGTTGTGTGAATGGGAGCATTGTCTTGTTGGAAAATGACACGAGGTGGGTTTAAGTTGAACTTGGAAATTACCCTATGGATATTTCCTCCAAAATGTCCCGATAACGAATCTGATTAATACGCCCCTCTATCTTCCATATCAATCTACAGTGTCGACCAGAAGTCTTCGCACAGTGGCCCATCACTTCAACAGGTGTTGACTATAGCTTAGTAAGTGGGTTTACAGGAGATTTTTTGGGTTAGCATTAATTGATACACCACATGGCACCTAATTAACATTGACTCCCCAAAATTTTGCCACTTGTAGAAATTATTCATGCAAAAATCGTGAAGGGGTGTGTACAACTTAATATGCACATTAGTTGTACACACCACTATCTTCTCATTAAAATTGCACTTGTGAGGCTTTTTGTTTTGGATTTTTTTTGTATGATTTGGAGAGGCCTTTGGTGATTCACTATGGCTCCTAGAAGGTCTGAGAATCAACGTAGGGCAGTTCTTGAGATGTATGAGCGAGGCAACTCATATGGCCAGATTTCTGCAGTTTTGGGCATTCCTCGAAGCACTTCTTCTGACATAGTGCGAAGGTTCCGTGAGAGAGAGAGTCTAACAGATAAAACTTCACCTGGTAGACCTAGAATTCTAGATGAACGCGGTGACCGTGGCATTGTGAAGAGATTAAATGATCCAAATACTAGCACAGCGGCAGCTATAGGAAGAGTGTTACGATCTGAGGGCTTCCAATTGAGTGATAATACGGTGAAAAGGAGTCTTCGGAGGCAAGGGTTGAGAGCATGCGTGAAGACCAAGAAGCCACTTTTGACAAAGAAACATCGAGCACGTCGTTTGCAGTGGGCAAAGAAGTGCAAGCATGCAGATTGGGAGTTTTGGGCTTATGTCATTTTTTCTGATGAGTCTAAATTCAATCTTTTTGGCTCAGATGGACGTCAGTATTGTTGGAGAAAGAGTGGAGATCGTCTTTTAGATCAGCATGTGCAATCTACAGTCAAACATGGAGGAGGAAACATAATGGTTTGGGGTTGTATGACTTGGGAAGGAGTTGGCAAGCTTCACCTGATTGAAGGGAAGATGGATAAATATGTATATCGCAACATTTTAGAGACGGAACTTATGGGTACTATACAGATGCAAGGTTTAGAAGAGGATGAGGTTATTTTCCAGCATGATAATGACCCAAAGTATACTGCACATTATGTTGTAGAGTGGTTGCGTGCTCAAAAATTTGAGCTTATTGGACACCCTCCACAATCACCTGATCTCAATCCAATAGAACATCTTTGGAATGAAGTAGATCGTCGTCTGAGAAGGTCTAAAAGGAAACCAACTAGTAAAAGTGACTTATGGGAGAAGATCCAAGAAATTTGGTACGGTATAGAGCCTGATGTTGTTAGGAAGTTAATACGCTCTATGTCGCAAAGAGCTCTTGATGTCTACCATGCAAGAGGTGGCCACACACGGTGGTAGTGTTTGTGAGTGCTTATGAGTTGAATCATTGAGTTATAAAGGTGTTTAGTAATTTTTAGTCTTATTTTCTATAGTTGATATGCAATAAAAATCAATTTGACCATAAAGAATTGTACAGGCTTGTTACACATTTGAATTATTGTGTGTTTTTCTAATTCATATTTTCATTGAAAACTTTGTGTTTTATGCCTGTTGCAACTATACGTGCTTGTGATTGTGTTCTTGTTATTTTATGAGAGTTCATGTAGATTTGGCAAGTATTTAAAAAAAAAAACTCCTCTTGTACAACTATTTGTGGTTGCCACTGTAGGTCCATGAATGCACATACATTCCCAGACCATAATTCCCCCACCTCCATGTTTTACTGTTTGATTGATAGTTTGTACCGAAAGTGACTCCGCTTCTTGTGTCAAACACCAAACCCTTTTGTCTAAATTAAAGCGATTGATTTTACTCTTGTCTAAAAAGATAACTCAACTCCAATCATCTATAGTCTAGTGTTTGTGGACTCTAGCGAACTCTAATGTTGTCTTCACATTTTTGGAAGAAAGATGTGATTTTTCCGCCTTTTTTGCGAACATAAACCAGCTCTATAAAGTGCACATTTTATAGTATGAGAGCTCACTCTCATTCCCAATACTTGTTGTGCAGACCTTGCTACATTTGCACAAGTACCCACTCCATTTCTAATGCACACTCTTCCCCAAACCATTTCTAATGCACACTCTTCCCCAAACCATTTCTAATGCACACCTTCGTTCCTATGCTCTATTCAACTTCCGAAGTATGCCTCCATGTGAGCGTTCTACATCGGAAACATGTACCTGACAAAGGATATGGACACTTCCCACACTCACATGCAAAGTATTTGTTATCTCTCTATGTGAACATCCTCTCCAGAGCATGGAAACTACAATATCCTGGGTCTGTCGAGATAATGCTTTGGGCACCTTGTAACACTGAAGAAGAAGGCCTATAAAGTAGAGATAGTTGTGCACACAACTATTAGTGACTAGATAATGCAAAGCTCTACAAGTACGAGTGGAAGATCTCTCACAATTCTATGCACATTAGTCCACAGATTCTTGCATTTCATGGGTTGTCAAAAGTGATCAAATGAGCAAGATGACTACTAGCCATCCATTTGTCCACACAAATGCATTGCCATCTGTACATTTCACTTTCGAAGAATCTCAACTTGAAATAAAAGGTCATTAAACTTTGAACCAAAAAATGCTACTTGTCGATTTGATGGTAGTGGCAATCAAAGTTGTGATTACTAAACATTTGATCGGTTTTGCCAGCCACTGTAATTGCACACTAATTGTGTGGAATGATTGTAGGAAATTTTTGTTCATATTCATCACAAGATATACATGGTACTTGAAAAAAATTCCTTGTGGAAGTTTTTTTAAAGACTCAATCATTGATAGTTGTAGGAAGTTCCAAATCATTTCACACAATTTTGAATTTGCTGAGCCATTTGAAACTTGAAGTGTAAGGTCAATGGCATTAATCTACTATTGCAGGTGGAGGGAAGAGCCGGCACATGTGTCCAATATTTAATTTGTTTTTGAGAAATATAGTTGTGTAGATAGAATATTCTTGGACATTCTTCTTATTTGGATTAGTGGAGAGTCAACATTGAACAAAATGAAGTAACTTGAATAAAAAATGATTTTTTCACCAATCTTCATACTCATTGTTGTTACTTGAATCTTGGACTGTTGTAGTGAAAAGTCAACATTGAACATAGTGAAGTAATTTGAATTAAAAATGAAATTTGCACCAATGAAGTTTTAGGATTTCAATCTTGTTGACTTTCAAACATGTTGCTTTGACATGTCCAATCTAAAGTGGTTGTAATGAGTCATAGCATCTTCAACAAACTTGCAAAATGGACCCGGCCAGGGATTTTTTGTCAGTTGAATGTCCTTCGCATGGAAAATTTCACCCTAACAGAATTGCAAATGGCACTAGGTTTCACTGGGGATGGCGTTTCGCCTTGCTCACAGTGTATTTCATTTTGTCGTCCTCTTAATCAACAGGGCATTGTTACTTTTGATTCTGTCTATTGATGTTGTTGGAGAGAGACAAATTGTAGGGAAGGTTTTGTTGTGCTCCCAAGTAGATGCAAAGATGGAGCCTCATTGCATCACATCACCCTAAACCGTGAGACTTTAGATTTGTCAACAAGGTCAATGGGCAAGCCTACCTACACGGGAATTGCAAACTGCTAGTCGGGTTGTTCACCGTATTGAAACCCGAAGTTGCAAGCCCGGTTTGCTGGAGGTGCTCTCACAGTGGGGAGCAACTACTACGTGGTGCAAAATTGGGGATGCGGGAGTGATATACTCACAAAATACTTTTGGAATATTCGCCAACATCAATAAAAATATACCCTAAAACCTAACCCTAAAAATCCCAAACCCGCACCCCTTGCACCCACACCCCAATTCTGTACCATGCAATAGCCGACCCCTCATAGCCCATTCACACCAAGCCCCTGTCGCACTTGCATCTGCGTTCATGATATGGAGGAAGGTAAAACCCAAAAACAAAAAAATATTGAAAGCCTTGTCTTTTCTTGCTGCAACTACTGTGCAACTGCATTACACTACCGCAAGTAGAGCCATGCTCCTTTTTTGAGTTGCGTTCCTTCATGTCATGCGCTCCAGTAATTCCTAATTTCATATTTTATATTTCTTGGTTGCCAACAGATTCCCTCAAAGTTACCTAACGCACGCATGCATGCGGCAGCACTGCTGTATGTGAATAGGCCATCACACTGGATGTACTGTGATTGTGTCACTAAGGTAGAGAACCTAGTTCCCGACCGGGTCCGAATGGCGACCCCTAGGGTTGGGGGCTGGGTGTGTTAAACTGCGCACAGTATTTGATGAAAGCGCCCGCATTATTGCGATATTACATTTTGGACGGATTTAGGGCAGATTTTGGACAGATTGAAGGCTGAAGTTCATTAGATTAAGGGTTTACAGTAGATGAAAAACTGAATTTTGATGTATGGCAGTAGGTTGCAATGAGAACGCAATTACTTTTTTGTTTGTTCAAGAAATAGCCCCCATTAGGAGCTGATTTTGCAATTAATGTGTATTATTTGGCGCTCCATTGTGGGCGGTTAGTGGTGGCAGCATGGACTTAATTACAACATTAAAAGCTCTCTTTTGCATATAAAATTGCTTCTTCTTGTGAGCAACCATGGCCATTTCATTGCTACAGCAAGGGAGAGTTTAGAGGCCTTCCTGCACTTAGAGTAGAGAAGCCATGGACACTTTAGTAGAGAGTAGTGAGGGGTTTGAGAGTTCTCAAGAGGTGGTTCGAGAGACTCAAATTGCAGGTGAAACACAACCATATTTAGCAAAGAGTAGCCAAAGGGGGATATTGGGATTTGAGGAGCACATGGCTCACCTAGAATATGGAGCAAGGAGGAGATTTAGGATTTCAGAACCTACCTTACATGTGAATTCTAGTGCAAATGGAACTAAACAAGCAATAGGAAGTGCTGTGAGGGCAGAAAGTGAGAGAGGAAGGAGGGTGGAGTTGAGGAGTTCAAGCTCATTGGGGCAAAATAACCTCTCTCAATCCAATTTCAGCAGGAGGGAAGATTTTGGGCCTCCCATAGGTGGTGCTGCAGATGCTGAAACAACTCAACAACACACTAGAGGGGGAATCAGCAACTCAAATAGAAGATCAACACCAAAAAAGACTAGAAATTGGACTGATGCAACACTCAAGGTAGCAATTGATGCAGTAACAGACCAAGGGATGAAGGTGAGATGTGCTGCACGTACTTTTGGGATTCCTCCTACTTCTTTAAGGAACCATTTGTTTGGCAAGGTAGTTGGGAAAAAAAGGGGGACAAAAACAATATTGAGCCAAGAAGAAGAGGAGAAGTTGATTGAATATTGCTTTAAAATGCAAGACCTGGGCCACCCTTTGACCTCAGGCCAGCTGAGGCTAAAAGTGGCCCATGCAACTCAAACAAGGGATACCCCTTGGAGTGCATCAGGAGTGCCTGGCAAGTCCTGGCTTAGAAGTTTTAAAACAAAGCACCCAGATCTAGTCTCTAGGAAATCCCAACCCTTAGAACTAAATAGAGCTAGGGGTTTATGCCCCAGAACAACTGCAACTTTATACTCTAACCTTACAGATTTGTACAATACCTTTAAGTATCCACCGGCCCATATATAGAACTGCGATGAATCTGGGGTCTAGGCTAGCAGATCTAGAGGTGCAACTGTGCTGGCCAAGCTTGGTAGCAAAAACGTCCATGCAATTGAACTTGACAGCAGAGAACACTTATCAGTCCTCTCTTGCACCAATGCAACAGGAGGAAAAATTCCTAACTTTTATATTCTTAAGGGCAAATACTTCCTACAGGATTGTGTGAGAAAATGTGAACCTAATGCTGTCATGGCCATGCAACCTAATGCATGGATGACAAAATGGCTCTTTGAATCATGGATATCTCACTTTATAGGCACTTTGAAAGCTACAACAGGAACTGATGAAAGTAAAAGACACTTACTAATCCTTGATGGTCACAACTCCTATGTGACCCTTGAAGTTGTCCAATTTGCCATGAATTCAGGGCTGGATATTGTTTCCCTCCCTTCCCATACCTCTCATGTTTTGCAGCCATTAGATGTTAGTTGCTTCAAACCCTTTAAAACTGCATTCAAAAAAATTAGAGACAACTGGACCCTATTGAACAAAGGGAAAAAGGTTCAAAAAACAGACTTATGTGAGTGGACCTCTTTAGCTCTTGACAAAGCCCTCACACCAAAAAACATTCAGGCTGGTTTTAAAAAAACAGGAATATGGCCTCTCAATGAAAATGCTACCACAAATAGCATGCAATCAAGTGCTGGATTTCAGGAAGGGCAAGCTGGATTTGTACCTACTATTGAAGAGGACTCCAGCAAATCTAGCTCCAGTGATGAAGATGAAGAAAGGAGTCCACAACTACGGGGAGAGCAACATACAAGTCCCCTGCAGTGTGGGGCAGGGCAGCCCATCTGTAACTTCGAATCTGCACAACCGGGACAGCAGGTGCTGTCATCCTATCCCTACTTCTTCACTGTCGATGTTGTGCACTCTTGCATGAAAGGCACCACCTTACACTTGTAGTACATCACACAAAACAAGTTCATATAGTCATGCTCAAATTTGAAGGCACAGAGGTAGTTCTAAATGTGGCTTAGTTCTAAAAGAATTTCGAGATTCCTATTAAGTATTTTAAAATGAGTATGCAGATGTGTTTGGAGATTGCTAGAGTCTTACCAATGTAGAGCCTCAAATCCCAGCAGCTTTCCCTGAGTCTTACCTTATGCCTTGCTGATGGAAGTCTGGTCATGAGGGCTGATGTTCTGGAGATCGCCTTCTCTGCCAGCCTTCCGGATTTCGCCCTCTGCTGCGGCCAACTGTTAATTATGAGCCCCTTCCACACTAGTCTCACATCAGGACCATTGACATCAACATTGGTGCATGATTCTGGACACAAATAAATTGCTTCCATGTAGTTCCCAAACACTGTGTAGCGTGGAACCACTTTTACATTATAGACCTGCAGGCTCATGAACGATCAACATTAATATTAGCTGCATCTCCATCAATTTCGAACGTGATTATATTTGATCGATTAGTCTCACAATAACTTAGATTCACACCAAATTTCAGCTAGACACTTGTAACCGAGCAAAATGAGAATATTAATCTCAAGCATGTAAGTATTCAGAATTTTTTTACCATTCCAGTAATGCGGCATTGCTCTCTACTAGTTACTTTGTCGAAGCGGACAGGACCCACTTCCCCGGTGTTTAGAATTAACAGTTATAAATCCAGCAATTTATAACTCAATGTCAGTTGAAAGTGAACACGAGGATGTAGCACCTGCTGACATAGCATACGGAATTGACGCTTGCTTGAGGATCCTTGGGATAGTGATTCCTCCAGATATTAGATTGTTGAAGCCTTGCAATGGCAATAATATGATCCTCAGCAAACTCAACAGTATAAATGAAGAAAAAAGTAACTAACCTTGATCATTTGTGAACCAATCTGCAGGTGCGATCAGGGAGCGATGTCAACCACTGGGGCACCAACGTCGACGGCGATGAGGACCAACAGGTGCAGCGCGACTGGCAGGAATATACAGGTCAGTTTTCGAGATCCCTCAGCTCCAAAATCGGCGGATCTGATGTGGATCTGGGTGGATCTGAGGCACCCCAACAATCTGGACAGCATCTGCGCCACTATTATGTAGATGTTCCCAACCGGGAGGACAACAATGTTGAGTCTAACGACCAGCACATAAGCATCGATCCACAATTTTGGGCAGAGCTAGATTCACGTCAGGAGGGGAATATTAGTGAATTCCTACGTCTACCGGAACTAATCCCTGCGAAAAAGAGAAGAAAGCAACAACCTTTATTGGACTACACCCAAAGTCGAATTTTAACTTCGAGAGACTACATCAGAGGTCTAGAAGAGGTTTTGGCAAAAAAAGAGGCAGTAGCGGCTGCTGCGAAGAAAAGAAAAGAAGATAAGGAAGCGACAAAGGAGCAAAGGAAACTTGAAAAAGAACAACAACAAAGGGAAAAAGAAATAAGAGCAAGAGAATGAGCAGAAAAAAAATTGAGAAACAAAGGGAGCAACAAAGCAGACCTGAAAGGGGTCGTAGAGGAAGGGCAGAACCACCGCAGCTGTCCGTCAAAAGCGCAGGTGCAGCACCAAACATCGTTCACAGACCCGTTGGCCACATACCACAGGTACCAACAACGGCGCAGCTGCAAGTGCCGCAACATATTCAACCAGTGCCACAACCTTGGACAATGCAAGAGACAATACTCCCTCACTCTCTTGAAACGCCATGGACACAGCGACATGGAATCACGGTGAAGAAGCGCCGTGGACACTGCAACAAACGCAAGCACCGATGCCACCGCCCACCTCCGTTACGTATCCTTGGATGCAGGTACAACAACGTCCTCCTTACTACAATTGCCATGTTGACACATTCTACACAAACTTCATCAGTCAGCAAGATGCAAGAGGGTTTGCGCAGTTTGGAGAGAGAGACGGGATCTCAGAGCGGAGAGACGGAAGTGACGGACGCCTAAGCGGGGCGACGAGTCCACCTCGCGGGAGCTCCGGAGCCGTTGGGCACAAGGCACCGAAGCGTGGACGGACCCCAACGTGAGCGACCCCAACGTTCACTAGATCCTACATGGACTTGGGGTTCCCAGGAATCCCAAGTTCGAACTTGGGGTTCTCAAGTAGCCCAAGTTAACCCTAAAAGATGAAAAGAGTCAGATTTTTATCATATTGTAATAAAAAATAAAACCAACTTATATAAAAATATAACCAACTTATATAAAAGCAAAACCAACTTATAAAAAAAATAACCAACTTATAAAAAAAATAACCAACTTATATAAAAAAATAACCAACTTATATATAAATATAACCAACTTATAAAAAAAATAACCAACTTATAAAAAAAATAACCAACTTATATAAAAAAATAACCAACTTATATAAAAATATAACCAACTTATAATAAAATATAACCAACTTATAATAAAAAAATAAAACCAACTCAAATACTACGAAAAGTTACAACTTATAAGATCTCAAATACTATGAATATATAAAAGTAAAATATTAAAGTAAAAGCAAAAGATTGAAGTAAAAGTAAAAGTTACACAATTTTATATAATAGTTGATGAGCTATATATTTGTATATATTGTGTTTGAAGATTTTTGAGACTTCGCTTGTGTATATTTTTGGATTGTATATTCGATATTATTATTTATTGTTAAAATGGGTGATAACATCATGATGTCACATACAAAAAAACGTAAGTATTAAGAAGTGATAAACGTAAAATTTATTGATGATTGGAACGTTTTAGAGTTAACCTACGATTCTTTAGTGAAGGGTTGTAAAAGCAATAACCATATCCAAAAACGATGTGATAAGTTGTATGTAGTACCTTGTAGGAAAACCTTACAGCATGCATACTTTCGGAATATTTTTACCAACCCATCACAAAGATCAGAACTTAGCATTTTAGAAAAACAACAAGTGTATGTAAATTCGTGTCATAGAGTTTGTAAGGTGTGTTTAGACAAACTGGTAACAGAGAACCCCAACCGCATATGTTGTCCCATATGCACGAGAAAAAAAGATGTTGATTTTAGCAACCATACCAAATATGTATTTGATATGTCAATATCACAAGGTTTTGAGATAGATTCCCTGAAGGAATTTCATGACCTCTTTGACAATTTTACCAGCTTTTTTAAACAAAGCTCTAAATCCAAAAAGAAAAATTTGGTAACTCCGTATGTTGTTTTCCAGAGTACCTTCGTTGAAAAAGGATATTTTGAACTTTTAGTGTTACAAAAGTTTAAAGATATGCGCATTGTCATAGGATATTCAAGTGTCCCTAATAGCCAAAAAAAAACAGACAATCAAGTGTCTTTCTGGTAAAATGATAACTACAAAGAAACTTGGAAAGATATATATGAAAACGAATGTATATTTCCTAAAACAACATCAGCTATGTTGTTATTAGATGGTAATTATATCTTAGAACACAACATCATAAGCTTAGATGATATATCTTTTAAAAATATCTTATTGATTTATATACCGAATATTTGGAAAGATTCTCCTTTTGATTACGCCAGAACGGTAGCAGCAGTCAATATGTACTACGAAAGCTCCCCTTTCAAAGGAAGAAATAATCAAAAGGATCCAATAAGAGGGAAGTATAAATCCACGAGCCACGGTTTTACCGCACACGAAGGAGAGAAGTTTCTTGGAAATATGGTAAGGTATCATCACAATAACGAATCCGATGATGCACTAGAGGCTATTAGAGGCATTGGAGATAGCATTGCGTCAGCAATTTGGAAGCAATTGGATATGTTTGGGGATTTGGTTAAAACTTTTTTCCAATACCAGTTTGAACACATGGCGTGCTTAGCCATTGGCTTAGAGGCCTCTAAAATCTGACTTGGGTAGTTCGGGGTATCAAAGAGGCCTCAAAATCTGACTTGTCATTGTGAGGCTTGGTGTAGGAGTTTTTCGATATATGTAGTTGCTGTACTTGTGCCTGAAATCCCTCTAAGCCAATGGCTAAGCACGCCATCGGTTCAAACTGGTATTGGAAAAAAGTTTTAACCAAATCCCCAAACATATCCAATTGCTTCCAAATTGCTGACGCAATGCTATCTCCAATGCCTCTAATAGCCTCTAGTGCATCATCGGATTCGTTATTGTGATGATACCTTACCATATTTCCAAGAAACTTCTCTCCTTCGTGTGCGGTAAAACCGTGGCTCGTGGATTTATACTTCCCTCTTATTGGATCCTTTTGATTATTTCTTCCTTTGAAAGGGGAGCTTTCGTAGTACATATTGACTGCTGCTACCGTTCTGGCGTAATCAAAAGGAGAATCTTTCCAAATATTCGGTATATAAATCAATAAGATATTTTTAAAAGATATATCATCTAAGCTTATGATGTTGTGTTCTAAGATATAATTACCATCTAATAACAACATAGCTGATGTTGTTTTAGGAAATATACATTCGTTTTCATATATATCTTTCCAAGTTTCTTTGTAGTTATCATTTTACCAGAAAGACACTTGATTGTCTGTTTTTTTTTGGCTATTAGGGACACTTGAATATCCTATGACAATGCGCATATCTTTAAACTTTTGTAACACTAAAAGTTCAAAATATCCTTTTTCAACGAAGGTACTCTGGAAAACAACATACGGAGTTACCAAATTTTTCTTTTTGGATTTAGAGCTTTGTTTAAAAAAGCTGGTAAAATTGTCAAAGAGGTCATGAAATTCCTTCAGGGAATCTATCTCAAAACCTTGTGATATTGACATATCAAATACATATTTGGTATGGTTGCTAAAATCAACATCTTTTTTTCTCGTGCATATGGGACAACATATGCGGTTGGGGTTCTCTGTTACCAGTTTGTCTAAACACACCTTACAAACTCTATGACACGAATTTACATACACTTGTTGTTTTTCTAAAATGCTAAGTTCTGATCTTTGTGATGGGTTGGTAAAAATATTCCGAAAGTATGCATGCTGTAAGGTTTTCCTACAAGGTACTACATACAACTTATCACATCGTTTTTGGATATGGTTATTGCTTTTACAACCCTTCACTAAAGAATCGTAGGCTAACTCTAAAACGTTCCAATCATCAATAAATTTTACGTTTATCACTTCTTAATACTTACGTTTTTTTGTATGTGACATCATGATGTTATCACCCATTTTAACAATAAATAATAATATCGAATATACAATCCAAAAATATACACAAGCGAAGTCTCAAAAATCTTCAAACACAATATATACAAATATATAGCTCATCAACTATTATATAAAATTGTGTAACTTTTACTTTTACTTCAATCTTTTGCTTTTACTTTAATATTTTACTTTTATATATTCATAGTATTTGAGATCTTATAAGTTGTAACTTTTCGTAGTATTTGAGTTGGTTTTATTTTTTTATTATAAGTTGGTTATATTTTATTATAAGTTGGTTATATTTTTATATAAGTTGGTTATATTTTTATATAAGTTGGTTATTTTTTTTATAAGTTGGTTTTGCTTTTATATAAGTTGGTTATATTTTTATATAAGTTGGTTTTATTTTTTATTACAATATGATAAAAATCTGACTCTTTTCACCTTTTAGGATTAACTTGGTCTACTTGGGCTAGTTGGAAACTGCAAGTTCGAACTTGGGATTCTTGGGAACTTCAAGTTCGAACTTGGGATTCTTGGGAACTTCAAGTTCGAACTTGGGATTCCTGGGAACTTCAAGTTCAAACTTGGGATTCCTAAGTAGCCCAAGTCCAAACTTGGGGTTCCCAGGAATCCCAAGTTCGAACTTGGGTTCGTGGGAACCCCAAGTTGGGACTTGGACTTCTTGGGAACCCCAAGTTTGAACTTGGGATTCCCTAGTAGCTTAAGTCCCAACTTGGGGTTCCCAGGAATCCGAAGTTCAAACTTGGGGTTCTTGGATACCCCAAGTTGGGACTTGGGCTACTTGGGAACCCCAAGTTCGAACTTGGAATTTTTGGGAACCCCAAGTTGGAACCCCAAGTTGGAACTTGGGATTCTTGGGAACCTGTCACACGTTTCTTTTACCATATGACTCCATTTTCTCATATTTTTGTATAAGTAAAGTCTAATTTCACTTTATCCACTTAAATATGCATGAATGTGAATGCAATTAGAATTAAATTAAGAAATTAAGTAAAAGACATAAAATGAAAAGACACGAAAATATGAAAGGGTAGGAAACAGAATTTTGAAGTACAAGAAGGAGAGAGAAGCTCATTTTTTTCCTTGAACACATCAATGAATGTGTATCCATAATTTTGATGATCTTTTGTTTGGAATAATTTTGTATTAAAAAAATGTTGTTTTAACAACAAAATTATATAATTATAAATTGGAAGTGTATGAAATTAAAATAAAGAGTAATTTGTACAATAAGCATTGAATGCTTGGAGTGGTATTTGGTGTAAGACTATAGACATTGATTGCAATAATAAATATTGCATTGATCAAGTTTGACAATTGTTTGAGATTATCATTGGACTATGGACATTATTGTACCAATCGGTTGGAATAAACAATTGTAATATGCCTTGGGTTGTTTGACGTATAAAGACTATAGTCAAGAGAAATTATGATTATTGAATTGAACAATCATAATAAACATTGAAATAATAATTGGAGCAATTTTTCTTGATAAAAGAAATAGTAATTGAATAAAGAAGCTAGAGTTATTCAAATTCCAAATCATTGTCTAAAATTCTTCTATTTGTGACCTTAATTACAAAACTACAACTAATTTAGACTCTCCCCACGAAGAATCTCCACTATCTATTTCCTGGGTTTCTTTAACCCATCCGGAAAATAGCTCTACATTTTGGCGCCGCTGCCGGGGAGAGTCCTGGTTGTAGGTAATTATGATATAGAAGATAAGAGGATAATGATTGAAGAATTATTCTTGACCTTGGAATTTTAAAAATAGTAAAATAATACAAGTTTAAATCATTGAAAATTCTTTCAAAATGAGACAAGATGAAGTTTTTGTTTCCTTGGGACATTCCGAAGGTTCCGGAATATAATTTTTCTGGACCGTACCCATTTTTAGCTTTGTACAGATTATATCAAAAACGCATATTTTGGAAAAGATTTTCAATTAACCGGCAACGTCAATATTAATTGGGAATTAAAAGAAAGAATTGAACAATTGCCCATAGACATTAAAAGAATTATTTTTAGCAAAATTTGGAAAGAAGGGAAATATTATAAGACTTTCGTTGGAAAAGGCGAGGATTTATTATTGGATTTACCCTTGCTATACTTATTGAGTCAATACGGGAAGCTAAAAACCGAGATAGACCAAAACATTCACATCTATTACGTAGGTTGGCACGGAACTAAAATATCTAGAAAATTGTATATATTTACATATGATCCTATCAACCCAAAATTGACGCCCTTTATTCCAGATTTCGAGTGTAGAGATGAGAAAACACCCAATGTGTATTTCTTTTGGGTTGGTGTGTTCTTAAAACTTCATATCTATAAAAGAAAGACATAATGAATTCTATGGGTAAAGTAAATGTCGCAAAGTAAGGAGGAGCCTATATTAAAACGTGCAATTCAAAAAATTCAAAGAGACGAAAGAGCAAACCTTAGAACTACCCGGAGAGATATTTCGAATCCAAGACTTTCAGCCCCAGCCAGACATACTAGTCCAAAACCTGAGACTTCGAGAAATCCACTAATTCGAGAAACTCAAGAGTTTAAAGAATCACTGGAAATTGTAAATTCTAGTAGTTCACTTGAAGAACCAATAATAACATTTGATGAAAATCCAAGTTTATCTTTGTCTAATGTGACATTTGAACACGGACAAACTTCAACTAGTACTCCAAAAACTACATCACCTGTTGAGTATTTATTTTCACAACCTCAAGAACTTAATTTTGAAAATCCCATCACCGAATATTTGGGAGAAAATTGGAATCAACAAAGTCAAAGTATACAAGAGAGGTTGGAACAATTATTGAATCCCAAAATCTCTTCTTTGGAAAATCCTATTACCCCACCTCGTGTAGAAATTTCTACTGGCCAGTTCTTGCCTAGCCTTGACGAAAGTCAAATCAAAATTTCATCAAGTTCAAGTGGGGAAGACGAACCACAAATTGACGAGTCAAGAAAAATTTGTGAGCAAGAAGAAGTTATAGAAAATATAATGGCAAATCAAAGACCATTAAATATTGCGGCATTTCCACTTTTCAACGGAAGACCGGGATTAGATCCCGATCTACATGTTGCTAGGTTTAGAGCCGTCTGCGTAGCTGATAAAATACCGGAAGAAGATTATGTCCATACATTTCCGATATCATTGGATGGAGCTGCATGTGCTTGGTATGGTCGACAAGTAAACCTTAACACATGGGGGGCCTTAAGGGACGCTTTTGTTAATCAATATAGACCATTGGGCTTCACGGAAAGTTTGAGAGAACGATTAAAAAATATAAAAATGGGCTTAGGTGAAAGTGTAGACTCATTCCATGGACGAATGGATGACCTTTTGACAAGATGGACCAATCACGCTATGCCGGATTCTTTTTTAATAAGTATATTTGTAGGTGGACTATACCCACCCGAATTAAAAACGTTTGTATTCTTTATTTAATGTATTCTTTTATCCTTAAGTATCTCATTAATTAGATCACTACAACGACATTAATTTTATTATACCCTGCAGGAATCTATAATATCAATCAAAAGTAAAGTGATTAAAGAATAATTATTCCTTGAAGATGGCCAGTCTTTACGGTTTCACTCAATATCACTATGACTTGCTAATAGTATCAATTCCTCATTGTATAAAACACTCAATGTCAAATTGACTCCATATATTTTAGTTGTACAACTATTATCAAACAAGATTCATTTTGAATCTTTAAATCCCCGGGGTAATAATTTATAAGGCAATGCACCACAGCAGAGTTTGAAACAATCTAGTTTTACCCACTAGCTATCAACTCCCTTGGTCTCACTCCTAAATATACACAATCGTCACTATGCATATATATATATATATATATATATATATATATATATATATATATATATATATATATATATATATATATATATATTTCTTAAGGAACTCCAATCCTAACTGAATCATTGTATGCTAATTCACTCATCAAATACACAACATACATTCCAAGTCAAATTGACAGTCCTTATATCATCACTACTAATCTATACATATTACTATAAATTTTTTATAGTCTCCAGGATACTCTAAACAAGGTCAATTAGACAGTCCTTATGTTCCCCAGTATCATTTTCAATATTCAAACAAGTCTATTTCTTCTAAGTCAAATTGATCAGTTACATTGTCAAATTGTCATGCTATTGTATGTATCCAATACACAATGGGTTTCCATATAGTCAAATAGACATTTTACTTGGAAAACTTGCTCAATTAGACTGGTTGCTCAAATATAGTCTCCAATGTCAATTTGATCAGAGTTTATCAATGTCCAATTGACTGTATCCAGTTACCAGTTCCCAATGCGCTCAACATATCTATACATTCATTGAATGCACATCAACTCGGATATTTATCAACTTGACTGAAACTCTCCACAATGCATTATGATACATCAAGGTACTCTCCAATTCTAGACTTAGACTCCATTAATTCTTGTCAAATTGACTATGCATGTATGCAAAACTCAGTTATGCAGTCACACTGCCATACAACATTTCTATACACAAGTATCAAGACAGAGTAAAATAGACACACAGAAATTCATACACACATTCACAAGCAATGACAGTTAATAAAAAATTAATCAATCTTTAGGCTCTTTACTTCTCCCTGTCAAATGGACTGTGAGCATGAACACTAAAAACATTTACAAGGCAAAAAACAAAACATGCAATGTATATTATTTAGACTATCACTCTCTAATGGTGTAGCGAGGGAGACAACTTGCTCCCCTTGCTCATATATACTATGAATTCTAACAGTTATACCCTTTAAGATCCCGGTTTGAGTCTAATTGACTATTTGTATCTTAATTTACACACCACTTCCATTCTAGTCCATTAGACATAGTACATTCACACCTAAAATCAATTGAGAGTTTAACAAAAAACAAATTCACACTACAGCTTCACCTGCAATTTGAGTCTCTGGAACCACCTCTTGAGAACTCTCAAACCCTGCAATTTGAGTTTCTAGAACCACCTCTTGAGAACTCTCAAACCCCTCACTACTCTCCACTAAAGTGTCCATGGCTTCTCTACTCTAAGTGCAGGAAGGCCTCTAAACTCTCCCTTGCTATAGCAATGAAATGGCCATGGTTGCTCACAAGAAGAAGCAATTTTATGTGCAAAAGAGAGCTTTTAATGTTGTAATTAAGTCCATGCTGCCACCACTAACCGCCCACAATGGAGCGCCAAATAATACACATTAATTGCAAAATCAGCCCCTAATGGGGGCTATTTCTTGAACAAACAAAAAAGTAATTGCGTTCTCATTGCAACCTACTGCCATACATCAAAATTCAGTTTTTCATCTACTGTAAACCCTTAATCTAATGAACTTCAGCCTTCAATCTGTCCAAAATCTGCCCTAAATCCGTCCAAAATGTAATATCGCAATAATGCGGGCGCTTTCATCAAATACTGTGCGCAGTTTAACACACCCAGCCCCCAACCCTAGGGGTCGCCATTCGGACCCGGTCGGGAACTAGGTCCTCTACCTTAGTGGAGATGCCATGTACTCTGTGCTCCACTCCTGGTCACTCTACGATGTTTCCTTTAAAAATTTATAGGAAATTCTAGACATGCACAAAAAATATGTTCTTTTCGGGGATCCCTTTGCACCAGCCTTGCAAACCACTCCAAATTTATAAAATTTTGCTTTTATACCCCGAACTACCCAAATCTGGAATTCAGTCGGGAACTAGGTCCTCTACCTTAACCCTTTAGTGCTCAGGTAACCACTAAGTGGTCACTAGATCACTAGAAAATGAAATCCTAGAAAATCTGTGAACCATCTCAGTCCGGTGTGTGAAGTTCAGATGTGTAACTTTTGATCTTACAGAGTTGCAGATGATGCAAATAGAAAATTTGGAATCTAACTTTCTTAGCTATCCAAATACCTATGTACAAAATACCAAAATATTGCAAATACCTCAAAATACAACAAATATTTACAAATACAACACACGTACTATGTGGTATTTCTTGTGTTTGCAAGTTTTTTATCTTGTATTTTTTTTTTGGATTGTGTTCTCTTATTCATGTTCCATTAGTGTATGTAGTCTGATCTTCATCAATGTACCAACTCCTTTCTTATTTTAACGTATAAACTTTGTCCTAAACCGTACATGGATAAGTCACTCTCACTTATAAAATTCACAATAATTATGTATGAGTCTGTTTTTGACATGAAAGATTGCAATGAAGAGGTGTTGACACGGGTCATTGCTGAACATCTTCACTTTTATTTTTTAAAATTTAACCCAAATTCTATTTAACCTTGAAGTCACACACCCCCCAAAATCTCATTTTTGAATGTGCATTATACGATTCAAAGACACACTATGATCTTCCAATCCAATGGTCCGATCTTACCAAGATTTAACCAAGACTTGTTTCATTAAGCTATGCTTACATTCGTACGGTTGAATACTATTAATAGTATCCCTAATTTCAACAGAGAGAGTTTTAAGAAACATCACCCAAAAAACGGTGGTTTCTCCAGAACCACCCTGGGCACTAAAGGGTTAACAACTGTATATGGTCAAGATAGAGACTTGCAGGGTGACAAAAGAAAGTAGCTGGACAGGCCAACAAGTCAGTACTGGATCCTTACCTTCTTTGGCCAAGGTACTCTCGTCCTTGCTTGCAACTCTTCCCTCTCAAGGACATGAGACTTTCAACTTTGACTTGCGGCCATGCCCGGTTTGCTCCTTTAAGTCCATGAATACCATAGTTAGTCGTCAGGATTGGCAAAAACAAAATATTATAAAGAGAGAAATCCAAATCTTTATGAAATTTTTTCTTCAATTTTTTTTTTACAAAATATTCATAGTATAACATTTTATAATAGTAGGTTCCAAACCCTCTACTACTTGGATTGAATTTTACAGATACAATAACTTTTCTTGGAACTATGGTGAGAGAGGACAATTGGCATTGTATGAGGGAATTTAGTACGAATTAAATAAGGAAAACTTACTTAAGATGTGAAGAAAAGAGCATCCAAGAGTATCCAAGAGCATCCAAGAGAATCTTGAAAACTTTAGTAGGGGTAAAAAGTTTAGGACTTAACAATGTAATGGAATTTGGCATTTGTTGAAAAGCAATTTTTCAAAAAAGCTAATTATTTGACATGACTTGCCGACCTTGATGGCTGGGTATGGTAGGATGAATTGCCCTCTACAGTTACATACTGATTGTTCCAAATTGACACGTCACTGGTTGAATCTTGAAACCTAAATAAAACTCTTGCAATGCAATTATTTATTTTTATTTGTGTCAAAAAAAAAACCTCAAGAAAATAAACCAAGAACTCTTATGAAAAGTGACATATGTCATGTCTAAATTGGTTGGGACCCCTAAAACAGACATAATAATCGACTCATCTAGACATCAAGACCGAATGATTTCAAAATAGGGGCGACTATTGTTGGTTCTTCCCAAATGCTCCTTAATTAGAGCATGGAATATAATAGACTGGCGTGTTGAATACATGTTCCAAATCCGCTTTCAATTTGGACAATTCAAAAGCTTGGAAATTCAAACCCAAATTAAGATCTTTGCAAGTGGATCCACAATGCGAATGTTGCACTAGTAGAATGGATGATTTTTGGGCACCAAAGAGTAGTATCATAATCTGGTACCCAAGGCACATATTTCCTAAAGATTTGGACTTCTCTTCTTATAATTATTTTTTTCAATCATGACGACTGACTATGATATTTTAAAGTTGAAGAATACTTCATTAAAATTTTAAGTTCATTCCAAGAGTTCATAAAGCTTGGACCAGTCATGTCAGAATACAACATTGGTTCCAATTCTCAAAGGGTGCACTTACAAAGGCTAAAGAATGTTATGGAAGTTGTGTATGTACAAGACTTTATGTACTGTTCAATGAAAACATATGCCAGGCATTTTGACATGAATAGAGTCAATATTCAGCAGACTTTGAAGAAGACGGGTATTGTCTCTGGTTAAGTATAATCCTTGTCAAGTCCCTGTCTCAACAATTCATGCTTGTCAAAAGGTTGACATACGTACCTGTTCTAAACCATAAAAAAAAAGAAAAAAAAAAGAAAAAAAAAAGAAAGAAAGAGAAAGAGAAAGAAGGAAAACATGGAGGTGTCACACCTGTTTTCATAAAGAAAAAGAAAAATCAAAGACGAAAAAAAGAAGGAAGAAGTTGACATACTTGTAAAGGGAGCAAAATGCACAAACTAGAACTCACAGGCAGTGATTTATTTATTTATTTTAAGAGACAGTTTAGCATTTTTGCTACTTTTCCACGGCATGAAGAGCAATCCAGTCTCCTTGCTCTTTCATATTAATATATAGGTAATATCAGGGTAATACATATGTGCTATCTAGGTGCAACTTAGGCAATACATGGGTGATATTTAGGTTTAAAGATGCTACACATCTTGATTTCATGTAGGAAATCTTGCTATTATTCCTTTTTTTCCTTCAATTATCTATTGTATCAATTAGCCAGCCCAAATTTTATGTAGCAATTTGGTTAAAATTAGCAACAAAGAATCATTACTCATAGGTGCTCTAGCCCACATAGCATAATAGAGCAACGGGAGACAACACACTTTTGCAATCGGACCATAGTCTAGTTACAATTAGAAACTATTAGAAACAATTACACACACAATAATTAGATGAAAATTGCTAAGGGCCCTTCAAAAATGCCTCTTGACCCTCAATCCTAGCGTGTTAAGAAACGGCCCTTCAAATCTAACTTTAGTTGACTATATCCGACATTCTACTTGTGATTGGTTCATTGACTATTTGATGTGCACTTTTGGTGCTTGAGGGGCGTTCAAGGGTGGGGGAGTGTAAGTTCATGGGCTCTTCAAACATAAAATAATGAATAATTTTAGTGAGTCAACTTTAGCGTGCATGGGTGCGGATGCTCTAAACAGTTTGCCAAATGAGTTGCCTCATAACCTTCTGGAAACCGGCTGGAAAATTGGGCAGAAAACACCAAATTTTTGCAGCATTGCTAGAGTTGCTCTTTCCCCAAAACCTGGAAATAGAATATACTCTATTTATTTCAACATAAATGTAGGCATTAGGAATATATATGATGCAGGATTCTCACTGCTCCGCTATGCTAGGCTCCTATGCTCCTACCCTAGATCAACTTCTTCCTCGTTTGTTATAACTGATTCAAGCCTTTTTGACTGAATCCCCAACAAGCCACAGTGAGTGACAAAAATAGGTTCCTGATCAAGTGAATACCCAGGCCAGGAGTTTGAAACTCTGTAAAATCACTTATGGACGCACAAACCTCTAATTTTAGATACCCGGTCCAGGAACTCTTCATTATTTAATGAACTAGCCCTCACTGCATGATTACACAGTGAATGGCATGAATTATTTGCCAGGTTTTGGGGCTAGTTTTGCATGCAATCACTAAGTGCTTGACTTAGTCTGCTAAACTCCGCCATGGTTAGCTGGATACCTTAGTTTGACTCACACAGAGTGAGGAGATCCACTACACAAAGAGGTGCGAACTTAACCAGGATATTTGAATATTCCAACTGAGTGTTAAATAATTTTTTGGCTTTGGAGTAATGAGATTGATTGATATCTACACATGAGAAGAAATGTGTACCAGGTGAGTGATGCGTGATGGAGATCAACTTGAGCAGAGTGGCCAAAAGTCGACGGTACCAAAAGCATGGGGCGTCGCAATCTGAAACTGTAAATTCATAGAATATATAACTCATTGTCGGCTGTCCTTGGGATTGCAGTGTTAGTACAGCACGGCGGTGATCGATTCTTGTCAAGTCTCTAGCTCGCCTCATGTCATCGAGTAATCCAGGTCGCAATTCTCGGCATCATCTTTCACGACTCACCGTTTTTCGTGACTCCAGTTTCTCCTCACCAGCGGACCATGGCGAGCTGAATCGTCATGAGATGAGGTCGCCATTCATGACAGATATGAGGGCAGTTCGTGGATTTACGGGAGAAACTCTAATTCGATCAGCTTTTGAATTGTTTCAGTACTCTGTTAGATTACTAATGGTGTATTAAATCTGTGTTACTGCTATGAGATGTTCAAAGCACTTGACTTGATTCCATGGGCTTGATGCCTGAAACCTGTGTTTGCTTGGGATCACCAAGTAAGTTCTGCGAATGATGTACTTGCGAACGTTGTTGAAATTGAAATGCACATTTTAGAAAATTTCTGCAGCGCATGCATCTTTGCTGGATAGAAAAGAGTTTGACTCCAAAGCTGTACACGCGGTGTCACTTGTTGACTGTGGTCGATCATGACCGTGAAGCAACTGAAGATTCATCGGGGATTCGTAGCGCCTGAAGGCGGATATATTCGTCATAAGAACTTTAGTGGAGAAAACGCAGATTGATAGCAGGTTGCCAAACCTCGGAGGTAGATCGTTCCAGATGAACTTGAGAACGCATACTAGTACAGGACCACCGGAGTTGGATTGTCGGATATGGGGCAACCTGCAACCCGAGCTCGTGGCGAGAATTTTCGCGTTCCTGCCGCTCACGACGCTCATCCACACGCGCCTAGTGTGTCAGAAATGGGACCGGGCGATTTACTCCAGCCGGATTCTGGGTGCAACCTTGACGGATTTACTTGGAAGTAAACAACCGGTAAAGCCTGACGCCCGCTCCTGGTTGTTTCTGTTCGACAATCATAAGCTGCACGCGTTCGACCCCGCGCGCGACGACTGGCAAACGCTCCCAACGCTGCCCCGGTTCGTCACGGCGCGTCTCTGTGGCGCGGCCGGCGGGCTCATGGTGTGCGCCATGCGCGCGCCCAAGAGCCAGTTCGTCCGGTACTTCGGCGTGTTCAATCCCGTCACGCGGTCGTGGAAGAAGCTGCCGCCGCTGCTCACGCGGCGCCAGCAGCCCGTCGTCGCCATGTTCATGGATTCTAGAAGGGGATACAATTCATACAAGGTGGTGGTGGCGGGGGGAATGGCAGACCGTGACGAGCGCGTGCTCACCACGGAAGTCTACGACTCGAAATCAGAGTGCTGGCGCGTCTCGTGCCAGAAGTTCCTGAACAACCAGGTGGCCAGCCATGTGTGCGAGGAGATGCGAACCTCCACGGCGTTCTGCGACGGGACGGTGTACCACATGCGCTTCAACCAGAGGCTCTCCTTCAATCCCCGCCGAGGTAATGCCATTACACTGCCATGCATGCATTCTCCACACCTCCTGACATTGAATAAATTCCTGAAGGCAGGATCACATGATGGAAAACTGACTGGCAGACCATTTCTAGTAAAGTGGGGTAATGTGAAAAAGTCTTGATATGACCCGTTTGAGCTTGAATTGTGAAAATTATCTTGAGTTCTTCAAACTGGCGGTCAGTTTCTCAGACGCCAATCTTTGGAATGCCAACAATTCTGTGTAGCTCTTGTACTCGATCTGGACGGAATGTAGCTCTTGTACTCTCCCACTGTCTGGTGTGAGGTCTTGGAACGCGCTTACTCTTGTTTAGCTCCAGAGAGGGACCGGAGTTCTTCTTCCTGAATCAGTCCTATTTGTTTTTTCTCTCAATTTAAGCTAAATTGCACCAACTGGAATTTTCTCCTTGGTGATAGTTCCTTATAAAGTTTGGATGTTAAAATCAATGGTTGTAGCCAAATATTCATCGTAGAAATGTTCGATGGAGTCAGGTAACTTTTTGCATCTCTATAAATGTCTACATATGTCGCTTTGACATTCTACATATATCGCCAGATTAATGGAATATATTGAGGATGTTGTTGAACTTTGAATACGAGTTCAATGAGCATTTAGGGGAAAGACCAAACTCACTCAATGTTGATAATCTGGCCCAATGCCTTGTATTAGATCTCCAACTATTAATCCTTGATGCTGACATGGCTTGCCAGAGAATCACACGTCCATGGCGTATGACACCAAGGTTGCACGGTGGCGACCGCTGCGAGTGCCCCTACCACCAGACCTGGTGTTCACGGAATACCCGTCACTGAAGCGCGTGTGGCAGGGGCGGGTGCACGTCACAGACGTGCTACCTCCCGTGCTGGTGGAGTCCAACAAGCGCCTGCTCCTAATCGGGTTCCGGGAAGAGGATCGATCCGCCTCCTGTGTCACCAGTGCGGGGATTTGGGAGCTCGTGCTCGGGAGAACCACGAAAGGGTGGAGGTCCGTGAGCGTGATGCCCGACGCGCTCTTCCAGCAAGTGTTGTGCCCCGTGGTGCGCGACGTCGCGACGGACCTCGCGAGCTCGTATTTGCAGTACGAGCTCCAGGGCACCGCCCACGGAGCGCTTGTGTACGTCTTCCGACCCACAGGCGGTGTCCTCCTCTGTGACTTGGCGCAGACCCCACCCACATGGCGGTCTATTCGGCAGAATGCGATGAGCGGAGATTCGTCGCAAAAATTGCAAGCGTGTGTGATGGATTTGAGATTGGACACCCTCCTTTAAGACATGAGAGACCTAACTTCGGTTCACTTTTTTAACAATCTGTTCATTCAAGGTTCCACATCATTGGCCATATGGGGTGTCGTTGTGGGAGACTTGTGTCTCGGGGAAGGAGGCGATTTGTACAAAATTTTAAAGAGGGGTCTAGTTTTCTAAAGAGGTTTAAAGTGACGGTACAAAGGTGACAAAATGAGAGACTTGTGCTCAAGAAAGAGGTGATTTGAACAACAAGATTTCAAGTTTCTACTAGGCGCCTAATACTTCCAGATGAACTCAGAATTGTGCAGGACTGGATTTGGAAACAAATGAATGAGTTGGGGACACCCTTCATTTATGTTGTATATTTGTAGACTATTAAAATTCTGTAGAGTTGATCTGCAGAGACAAAGTGTACAGGAAGACAATTGCTCTGATAGACAAAAGCAACCTCTTTATTGTCATAGCCTAGCGATCAAAATGCACGTGATAATATGGAGCTATGTAGCATTGTGATGATATAGTGAAGAAACACTTAGGAGTTAGAAGGTGGTGTAAAACCCTTTTCACACTTTGTGAAACTCCTTATTATCACAACTCTTGTGTAGAATGAGTGACATTTCCGTAAGAGAATAGAGGGTGTGATATTAGAGAAGGCGATGATAACCCCTACAAGACCAAGAGACCCAATTTAAATCTCATGTTTTTTTTTTAAGACCTTTTGAATAGGACTTTCTTTTCATGAGTTGTATTAATTTTTTTTGGCAATGTTCTTCATCGATTCTGGTGATATAAAATTTGGCACCATCTGCATTCTATTATTTTCACAATCATGTTATAACCATGATATCTTGACCCTTTAGGGTTAAGGAGGTCTGGGTTTAGGGCTGCAAACCTCAGACAAACAAGTACAGGTACATTCCAACCCTAATAAATCTCTTTTCCTTATGAATCCAAGCCAGTACAGGGATCATCTCTGGCATTTTGACTCATCTGTTTCTGTAACACTTTTTGCAGCCAATTCTTACATGCTCGTCTTGACGGTCGAGAGCTTTGAAAAGAAGGATAGCGGAATACATTTACAGCAGGAGTAGATTCATTGCAGTGACATTCAAGAGAAATCGATACAACAACAGATGGAAGATACCAAGAATCCCGAAGGCAGCAAAAATGACAGAATGGAGACGCCTGAAAGTCCTCCGCATCAGGATGCTTGCACTAATTCTGCAGACGATTTCAGAGCTCCTACAGAAATTATTAGCACAGATTCTGACAATGGTAGTCAAGGTCACGGTACCGATGATCCATTATTCATTCCACTTGATGTCCTTGCTAAGGGAACCCCTCCTCCCACGTCGGGTGATCCCAGCCCGGGAAGAAATCACGTAACTACTACATCAGTTGTTGATGGTGCCAAGGATCTCTTCGAGGCGCTTGATAAGAGTACGCAACCTCCGTCCACGGGCGATTCGAGCCGCGGAAGGAACACGACCTCAATTAGGGTTTCGGAGCACACACCAGATAAGGGCGATGGCAGTAACCCTAATCATCAGGACAATAGAGGAGCTTGAGTTTGTGAATTATCAGTTCAACATTCCTCATCAAAATGCATAGGGGGAGGAGTACATTGGACTGACTTAGGGTTATGATTGCTTCATCGAAAAGTTGAAGGCTCGCACCAGGTACATTTGTTCTCACCACCTGGAATTTTTTTAATTTATTTTTCTCTCTTGTAGAAACTCCTACCGAATTTCTATTGCATTACCAACGTGTGAAAAGTTTCCTTCTGGGACGTATTTTGATTGAAGCGTATGTCTCAAAGCATGTAGAATGCGAATTTTGTGCACAACGCCCCGTACAAATGTTGATCAGCACTTCCGAGACATCCTTAGCACTGGCGTTTGAAGTTGATTAACCCTTAAAGAACCAAGAATCTCAAATTGGGCCTCATGTTTTTTTTTTTTTTTTTTTTTTTTTTTTTTTTTTTGTTTTTTTTTTTTTTCCCCGCAGTTTTGAGTAGGTCCCATGTGGACTTCTTTTTGTTCAAATTTATTTATTTTTTGACCAACACATGCAATGTTCTTCACTGATTCTGGTGATATAAAATTCGGTCCCATCTGAATCATATTATTCACAAAATAATTGATTGAATTTGTCAATTTAAAACAATGAATGTTCAGTCCTTTAGGGGTTTAAGGAAATAGAGCTTTGTTTAGAGACTCCTCACAATGGAACTTAGTGATGCATGTTGCATTTTTAGAATCTGGAATTTCTTCCTTATGAAGACATATTTCGATTGAAGTGTGTGTTTAAGAGAATGGAAGAGCTTGTAGAATGCAAATTATGTGCACTTGGACGTTGTCAACACTTCCTACTCATAACCATCCCCTGCTTTTGAAGGGTTGAAATTAGGTCACAAGGTTTGGTTGTATTAGCTTCACTTACCACCGTGACTACAGTAGTGATTTCTGTACCTATTTCAGCTGTTACAATGACTGTACTCTCTTGACACGACCTTTGCATAATCTCTCCATTTTCTGACAAGGCTCATACATGATGCATTTTTCTTGTTGCTGCTCAACTCTTTCGTTCCATGTATTCTACAGCCAAAAGCCACAACAGCACAAATGAGATGATCTACTCTATAATCCTGCATCTTGGTGGGTGAAGCTGCAGGAGTAACTGCGGAAGTAACGTGTGGAGTGTGGTTACAACAATCTTAGCAAAGATAAAGCATGCCCCGGTCAAGAGAACAAGCTTCCTGGACTGCAACTAAGGTAAACCACCCTATTTGTGCCACTTTGTGGTCACTATGTATCAGTGTCTCATATTTAAAATTTTGATATGTACAATACCCTGCAGTTGAGATTTGGACATTTTCCTAGAAGGAAAATGTTGCCATAGAAGGAACGTTGGCTTCGACTAAAGTCCATGTATATTTTGATAATTTTTAAAGTGCTATTGCTTAAGGACTGAAAAGTTGCATTTGTCTACGATGTCTTAGTTGCGAGATGTTGGGTGTGTCCATATCTTGACTGCCAGATATTGTACACTAATAGTACATAGTGGCACAAATAGGGTGACTTCTAAATTGTGGCACAAATAGGTTGGCTTCCAAAGCGTGGCACAAATAGGGTGGCTTACCTTACTACTACTACAGGAGTTGTTACGAGCTCTACTATCCAAAGGAATAATTACTTACAAATGTTGAGATATTTTGACATGAGATCATTGTAGTTGCCAGTTTTGGACATTTTAATAAGTTTTTTCTAATAATAACCGGTTTACAGAGTCAGAACAAATTTTCCCAAAGAGGGAGTGAGCATTTTGAAAGGCTCAATCAATCTCTCCACCACTTGACTGTGTCTTCTTCCTCAGAACCTACATGCCGCATTGCTGGGATTTTTGGTTTTTTGGGATTGCTCACTCAAGTATTTCACAACAGCAACTCATGATCAACTTGGAAGTATACTTGGAAGATTTTTTCTGTTGGAAGTTGACATGTGGAGCAAATGCCAGACAGTAGTAGTAAGGTGGAGGCACCAATACCCGTCAGTTTAAGGATTTCGACCTATTTAGAGCGATGGTTTTCAATGATAAATTGCAGCACATAAAACTTTGGGTTTAATAACCAAGCCCAATTTTTAATTAATTTTTTCACAATGTATGATTTTGTTCTGAATTTTCAAACTTAATCTGCATAGACCAGATAGATAGATAGAAACTCCGGCCTCTTTCAAGGCCGGCGTGAATAAAGTGTCTGTTTGTAATGTTAATGACCCACTGCCCAGCGGACAAAGGGCCATTGGAACAAAACTACTCTCCTCTGTTGAGAATAGACACTTTAGTGACTACATAGACCACTATTGATGTTAGTAAGGGAACCAATACTTGTCTTTCATTTCCAGTCCAATCAATTTGCTAACTTGGCATTCATAATTGATCGCCAAATTGCTACAACTAAATAATGGTTGTGATAATTTGATTGGGAACTCACGAAGTTGAAACAGGTGCTTGCATAGGTGATTGGAATTGGTCCGTAACAAGTTTTGATGCTTCTACTTTAGGCTTTAGAATTCATGATACTGGTATTGATTCTATATTGAAAAACGTTAATTCCTAAATGACCTGAAGTTCGATTGGGGCCATGTATTTTCCATGTATTTTTGCATACAAGCACGTGATTGTTGTTGTACTTCATTACACCAACATATTTGAGTATATCCTTGTATTTAAGTATATCAAATATTTGTATCAATGTATTTGAATACACCCTTGTACTTGAATATTTTTAGTATTTGCATTGACATAGTTGAATACACTGGGGAGTATACAAAGTATTTGAGTACATCATTGTATTTCAATGCACGAGATGGATTATATAAGCAAATATATAGTGGTCACATATATGGAGCTTCAAGTTTGGCCAAAACTGCCATGCAAAGAAATTATTAAAATTTAAAAATTCAAAAAAATTGACGTGGCCAAAATTTGGCCACGTTAGATTGAATTTAGTATTTTTTAAAAGTTCTTTAATAATATTTTCAAAAACTAATAATTTAATAATGGGTTTAATATAATTCTTAATAAAATTTTAATAAAATTTTAATAATAATAATAATAATAATATTATTATTATTATTTTGCCCGCATTTTTAAATTTTTTCGTTTTTATACATTTTTGTGCATGAGGGTGCTGGTTGAACTCGTAGCCCTTTGGAGGCCTCAATTTTTTTGTAATGACTTGCTGCTGAAATTAGGCGACAGATATGTATAACAGGTGGCCAAATTTAAAAGAAAATTATGTAAAATTATTTACTTTTCCTAAAACCTGACCGCATAACAATCTTAAACTCCCTTAGCCAGTACCCTCTTCTACAATCCCTTTGTACACGAGAAATCTTAAATCGAAGGATGCTCTACAATACGTAACTTATAAATGAACTTTACATTTATCCTATGTACTTATGTAAACTAAACTCAACAACCATTGAAAATCTTTTAGGCTCAATGAAAAACCTTTGGAAGATTATCTTTAAAAGATAGTGAAATTCAAAGGAGGATACATAACATTCTTCAGCTCTTGCTGGACTACACCCTTTCTCTACAATGGTGCTACAGTGTAAAGTACTAATAAAATAATTCAACTCTTCAATCCTCGTTGTTTGGCCCAGCTGAAGTTATTGTAGATCCTCCAAGGCACTGTAGATGTAGATTCTTCAAATGCCACAGGTGTGACAATGGCCTGCTTAAGAACATTATGAAATAGTAAAATTGCTTCAAAAAACATAGGAAGAGATACCCATTAACCCCTAAATGGCTAAATGCCCACAACCCTCTCCAGATTTGAAGAATTGAAAAGATGCACTATAAAATGCAACTACAAGGGGATATTTTGATCTTGATGTATGAATAAAAGTTGTACATTATGAATTTTAGATTCTATCCATATAGTTAGATCTATGATTGCAATCACCAATATTTTTGTATAAAATTTGAAACTCAAAATTCTTTTGTAATTTGATTACAAATAAGATATTGACAATCTATAAATGAAATTTGTTGTGATGGGCCGAAATGTAATACTCTAAGTGTAGCGATTTTTGGAGATTTTTTTGGCTGCTTAATTTTATGAGTTAATTTTTTCAAGAGCACTTTTGATTCGTTTTGAACTAAGATCTTAGAAATTATTGGTGAATCACTACAACATGAAATAAGGCATAAAATTTTCACATATCATCCCTTTCTAATTGGTTCACACATGCATGAAGCTAACTTCCCATTAAATCTTTAGTAAAAAATCTACTGCAACAAATGCATGATGGATGTGAAAACGGAGTTTGATTGTGTACATCATCCATAATATGGACGCTTGGACGGTTAGGGGTTAAAAGTACTCATTTGAAGCATGTCTTTCTGAATGAGGCCATTTTAAAAGTCATATTTATAAATTATATATATATATATATATATATATATATATATATATATATATATATATATATATATATATATATTCATACTAAATAACTCTCTAATGCGCTGCGGTGGTTGTTTCATACATTTTTGAGCTTGTAGCAACTGCAAAAAGAAATCACATATTTTTATTAACCCCTAAAAGACCAAGAAGCCGAGATTGGGTCTGATTAACAGTTTTAAGTAGGTCCTATTTGAACTTGCTTTTGTTCAAATTTCTTTCTTTTTTACCAACACATGCAATGTTCTTCACTGATTTCAATAATATAAAATTTAGTCCAGTCTGAATTATAATTTTCACAAAATGATAGATTGAAATTTTCATTTTAAAACCATGAATCCTTGGTCCTTTAGGGAGTTAATTAATTATTGGCAGGTATTATACAGAAGCCAGGAAAGGGACCAAGCCAAGGCAGCTGAAGAATGTTATGCAAAACTCACGTGTAATGTGCAAGTGTCGGTGGTCACAAGGCGGGTCCAATTCATTTCCAACTTAGTTTTAATTTTTCCCACTGACCTTGTCTTTCTTTCTGCTCCTGCTGGTGGGGCAAGGTAGCTGAAACCTGCAGGTGAGCCAACGCAACCTTCAAGCTCCCATGCCAATCATACACTTTGGTTGCAATGAGTGCTGTTTGATGAGATTGCAAAGGCACCCAAGTAGACTGATGAGCTTGCATATATACTACTGCATATTGATTGCAGCTCGTGCATGAGAAGAAGAAGAAGAAGGTGAAGAGCTTGCTCTGTCTTTGTTATGTGGTTTTTCTTGTCTGATGGGTTAGGCCATAGTTTGCACTTCCACTACAAGGAGAATGCGACGCATTTCACTCCTTCTGTGAGTCAAACGGCGCCACTTCGCACTCACCAATTTTTTGGTTGGACTTGGTGAGTGCGATTTGTCATGCAGGACAAGCGTGTACAGTGAAAAACGACAATGAACAGGATCCTCCAAACACCTCTGCTTGTAGTGTTCATTGCGTTATGTGAGGTGACGGAAATGGCGAGAGTGACTCCGATTGCGCTCTCTTGTATGTCTGTTTTTTTGTCTCAATTAGGCCTCATGTTGTTTTAGTAGTTTTGAGTAGGTCCTATCTGAACTTCCTTTTGTTCAAATTTTTTATGTTTTTTATCAACAAATGCAATGTTCTTCATTGATTCCAGTGATATTAAATTTTGTCCCATCTGAATTTATATTTTCCACAATATGATTGCATTTTTAAAACCATGAATCCTTGGTCCTTTAGGGGTTAACCTCGTATTTGTTATAATGGTGAAATTGGTGCAGCTGCCCAACTTCAACCTCAGATCCATACCAGTTTTAACTAAAAGCTCTGGCCGCTTGAAAGTCTTAGCTTGATTGAAACTGGGCAACTTGAAAGTCTTAGCTTTGAACTGGGATTTTTGCTGCACTTGAAACTGGGCTCGGGTACGTCACCATTTTGGGCACGCGATTTTAATGACTATATGACCATGTGAGAAAATGGCTTTTTCTTTTTAATTAATGTTATTCCTTTTGCTCAGTGGGTGCACATGAGGGAGGTAGCAATCTTGTTCCAAAATTTCTCACTCCAATTGGGTCTAGAGAAAGCTGTGTTTTGGTTTTTGGGGGACGAAGTAAGGGAGAGAATGGACTTGGCAAATAGATACATAGCGCATAATGCTAAGTTGACTAGTCACCGTAGATGTGTCAAGTTTTGGGAGTGAGGGTTAAATCCATAACAATGCAATAATTTGATGTGAGCACCCTGATGAACCAAAAATTATACATTCTTCAAGAGTACATTTGTATTTGTAGATGTTCAGAATAGAGTTCATGATTCAAGAGTGCATTATGTTCTATAATCTTCTTAAGCCTCGCAACTCTCAAAGGCTTAATTTAGTCCATTCTCACTTGCAGAAGGGAAGTAAACTTAAAAAGTTATCCCAACTTAAGCCAAGTTGAAGCACCTTAGTTAGAGCGTGCCCACCCTATTGTTGAATTATCGAGATTCTTTTAAAAGTGAATGAAATTCAACATGCATATTCAAGGAGGGTGAGAGAGTCACTGAATATGAGCACAATATAGACACACCTCAATATCTCCCTCTATAATTACGTTTAGAAAGGTTTTGGTATCCTAGATTGATGGACAACAATGATCACGTGATTGTGATAGGTTCGCTGACTATATAGACACATAGCAGTTCAAAAATGTGGAGATGATAGCTTGTGACACCAAATTTTGAATGTGATGAGGGGTGAATTGAGGGAGAAGGGTGCGGATGCTCTTATAGTATGATCAATAAAATGGTCTATTTCACACTAGAGAAATTTGAGTGGCACATGTCTCATTCTGATGCTTGAAATTAGTGTTCCTGTTGCATTGATCTAATTAAAAGTGGTCTATTCTTGCAGAGGAGGCAGTTGATTTTTGACACAAGAAGCAGCCATGGCGGTTTCCTCAGTATTAGATGTTCCTGAGCTGATGAAAGCTGTGATCTACTCCACTTACGGTGGCGGTGCCGAAGGGCTGGAGGTGATTCTCACAACTGACCTTTGTTACCAACGCCAACTTGCTTTTATGAATACACTAGGTTGGACTTAATGTTAGCAAGCTGTGTATAAGCATGACTTGGCTAATCGTTTATGGTCAATGATCTCTGAATGGAAATGGAGTTGTCTATTGTCCCTTCAATAGTGGTCTACAACCTTCCACTTGAAATGATTGCATAAAAAATTCATACGAAGTGATAAAAAAAATTGATCTTAAGAGAGTTTGGTTCTTGTACTCAAAGTGATCTCTGCATATATAGAACAACACTTTCGTTTAAAGTGCACGCATAATGCAAAAAAGTGCACGTGACACAAAATTATGATTTTGAATTTGAGATGTGAATTTCATGAGGTTGGCAATCATTAACCTTCTTATCACATAGTTTAAAAAAAAAGTATGACATGGATTCGTGATCAACAACCCCTCTGTTGTACAACTTTGCAATTTTGTGTCACTACACATTGTGTGGGCATTTTTAACGGAAGTGGTGTTTTATGCAACAAAAAGCACACTCCTACATATTGGTTAAATTGCTTGAAGTGGCGCACATAGTATCCTCTACTTTAGTGGCCAGCAGGGAAAAAAAAAATCAACCTCCAGGCCTTTAAGTAGAAATACCATAAACCGTGAAGGTCCAAAAGTTGTGTAGTAGATTGACATTGAAATAGTTAAGACTGTGACCATAAACCGCTTTTTAGGAGATTAGTGTTGACCAATCAGCTTCTTGTATTTTCTTTATTTTGGGTAGGATGGTGGGTCAGCCCATATATTGACTTTGGATTAGTCCTAGTATCGGTTTAAGATGAGCCTATGTAACCACAAAGGGGTTTCAATTGAAATACTTCTCACTTAGAAAAATTGTAGAAAAATATCTATATGGGATAAAAATATGAAATCACTTTGCCTCTTTATGATTTCTTCTCTTCTATATAGAAAAATTGAGTCTTTTTAGATAAAATTTTATTTCTAATACCCAAATCTCCTTATTTTCACGGTTTCTAGTATTTCTACGCTACTTGAAGCTTATCATTTAGTGATTTAGAATGTCTGAAAGGTTTAACTGTGAATTAGCTGTTGGATGTGATTTAAAATTGGGTGCATGTTTAATGGAATTGTCATCAATTTTATAAAAAATAAAAATGGGTGCATGCAGCATGTGGAATTGCCAGTTCCGAAACCGAAGAAAAATGAGGTGTTAATTAAGGTGGAAGCGTGCAGCATTAATCCTATCGATTGGAAAGTGCAGAAAGGCTTCATGAAGCCTGTTCTGCCCTATAAATTCCCCCATGTACCAGGTGAGCTCCAGACCTAACGTTTTTAATTTGTTCGATGTTCCACACATCCGATATTAAGTCCAGCTCTCAAGTTTTGGTAGCACGTAACATTCTTTGACATCCAAGAATCTGAATCCATTATTCATATTTTCTCGAATGTTTATACAACGTTTGCACACTCGCTTGTTATCATGCCATTAATAACATATTTTTCTTGAAATATTTATATAAAGTTTGTATGCTTGTTTGTTATCTTGCCATTAATAGCATAACAAAGATCCAACAGGAGTTGCAGAAAAGTAGAAATCAAAACATGTTTAATTAAATTAAAACATATAAAACCAACCAATCTCATGTCAAAATGTGATGATCCAATTCTCAAATTCAAAGGATGCAAGCTTACGAGGACTAAAGAATGAAATGAAGAACATTATGATGTTTTCATTAAAATGGGATTCAATTTGCAGAACCGTTTTGGACGATACTAGAAAAAATAAATCATGCAAGTTTTGAAGTCACAAGTAGAAAAGGTGGCATTGCCGAGGGAGATGCCCAGGCAAGTAGTGCCCAATTTCACGCATGCACAGTGATTTTGTCTGATTTTGTCCCTGGGGAACGCCACCTTTTCTACTAGTGTGTTGTGATAAATAGCTTACGAAATACGGCAATTTTGTATCACCATGTAAATACCAATGCTAGACTAATATGACATCTTTCTACAGTCAAACCTTGGACAATGGTTCATTCTAAATACGCATTTCAGATCCACTACTCATATGTCTGTAATTCACTGACAACCATGCAATACGAATACAACACTGCTATATAGCATATGGAAAAAAAAGGCTCGGGTTGACTTGTAGAGTGTGCTTATTTAATTATTAATGTCTCAATTGTACAAGTCGTTCTTTGAAAAGGAACTTGATGCTTGGTTTGCTTGAAACTTGATGTGAGCAGGCGCAGACATTGCGGGTATGGTTATTAGTGTGGGCGCTGGAGTGACCACATTTGTACCTGGTGACAAAGTTGTCAGTTGCCTAGGCAGGGTATGATCTGGAAAACCTGGAAATTCCCTCATTGTGATGGCTATGCTCTTGATTGAGATAACTTTTCCGTCACTTTGAGCATTTTAACCCCCTAAAGAACCAAGAAGCCCAAATTTGGCTCCATGTTTTTAACAATTTTAAGTAGGTCCTATTTGGACTTCTTGTGGTTAAATTTTTTTAAATTTTTACCAACACATGCAATGATCTTCACTAGTTCTGATGATACGTACAAAATATAGTCCCATTTGAATCATATTTTTCACAATGTGATCAATTGAATTTTTTGTTTTAATACTGTGAATCCTTGGTCTTTTAGGGGTTAACCAATATGTAAGAGTGTGCTCTTATTGGGAAATCAATATAGAGAGATCACTTTGGGTACTACAAGAACCACAATTGAGAGATTTCAATTGGGATATTGAAGGGATAGTATACGTACTAGATAGAGTACTCCATGGGCTCTGCTGCGGCATGTAGCGGGTGCATGTTATTTCCGAGTCGTGAAGCAATGAGGTGGTAGCATGCACCCACTACATGATGTAGCGAGCCCATGGAGTACTCTATCCAGCATAACGTACGACACACGTCACACATTAATAGAGTCTTATTTTGAGGAGTACACTAAGGAGAGTTGAGAATAGAAAGAGATGAGGAATTCTCTACAAAGATTTGGAATACACTATGAAGATTGTGTACATAGAAAAATACATTACGAGTTGTAACTGTACTGCTTCTAGAACCAATCTAAAGCTGCCAAAATTGGTCTTGATTTCCTGGAGTAGGCTATAATTCCATTTCCATTCAAAAATTAGTGGTTATCAACCAATTTAGCCAAGTCATGTTTACATCACTTCCTCGTTAAGTCTAACAACGTGTATGAATAGACAACTTTTTATGGGTTTCACATAAAAAAGTGACCATATTAAGAAACAAAGTCCAATAATTCAATTTAAGTAAAATTACTGAATGAGGTCCCCAATGTTTTTGGTATCGTCTACCTTATGACCATTCTTGGTTGTTTACTCAGTTGGAATTCAGTTGTCCCACAAGTCATCGCGGCAACTAGAAATTGATTTTGATTTTATAAAATTTTGTGTGATAGGCTGGTGGGGGTCTTGCTGAATATGCAATTGCTCCAATAACCACAACGATTAAAAGACGGCATGAGGTCACACCAGCTCTGGGTGTTGCCATGGGCATCAGTGGCTTTGCTGCTCTTCAAAGTGTCCGAAACTCGGCGGGTATTGACATTGATCAGAAGGGGTCCAAGCAAACCAAAAACCTCCTCATTAGGGCAGGGTCTGGTGGAGTTGGAACCTTGGCAGTTCAGGTACACTCAGACCTTAACCCCTACAGGACCAAGGATTCATGGTTTTAAAATGATAAATTCAATTGATCATATCAGATGAGATCAAATTTTGTATCGCAATAATCAGTGATCAACATTGCATGTGTTGGTGAAAAGACAAATAAATTTAAACAAATGAACTCCACATAAGCCCTACTCAAAAATGCTAAAAAAAAACATGAGACCCAATGTAGGCTTCTCGGTCCTTTAGGGGTTAATGTGAGCTCTAAAAGAACATATCCTTAAGCTTTTTCTTCAAGAAGAATCTAATCTTCTTTGAAGGCTACACTTTTGTGTAATTAACATGGGCTACAATATTTCTAAAGAATGTGGGCCATGTAAGTAAAAAATCTTTTGTAGTCAAAGATGTCTTTAGTTTTTGGAGATATTTCAACCCACTACACCAAAAAGATTATTTAGTATATTCTATAATATTTATCACATACTACTCAACATCATTTGTGATGGTGTTATAGCATTTGTGATATGCAATGGTGGCGTTGCTAGATTGGACATAGTGATTTTTATGCTTGCTAATTAATCACTCATACTAAATAAAAATTTCGGAGGAGTGATATCTTCTTCCACAATAATTGCATGGAAGTGTGTAGTAAAAGTACAAATAGGATAACATTGTATTGAGTTCACCTTTTTAAAACATAACATTCCTGAACTACCTTGGATTGGACCCCTTTTCTACAATCTCTTTTCTATACAAAAATCTTCAATTGAAGGTTTACAATACTATTGTAGAGGGATCAGTCATCAACAGTAAAAATTATGCGTCTACAATAATTATAGTAGATAATGAACCAAGCCAAGGCAACTCAAGAATGAACATTACAAAGGAAAAATGTTGTTCTTGTACTCTCACTTGTTGTTGTGAAGATGTCAATAAACAAATGGACTCTTGATTCACGCCGGCCCAAAGTTCCACTAGTAGAAATGTGGTTTTTGGGCACCAAGAATAGTATTTAAGCATGGTGCCCAAGGCCCATATTGGCACTAGCTTGCGGTACTAAACTACCAATATGGGCCGTGGGCACCATGATTTGACACAATTCTTTGGTGCCCAAAAGACCACCATTTCTGCTAAAGTAAAAATATCAAAAAACCAAGACACTACTAAGAACCGTGTCATAGACTGCCACTGAAACCGTGTTGTAAACTAATTTTAAACTACTCTTTGGAAGATTAGTGCCAACCAAATGGCTATTTGCGTTTATTCAATTTTGGATAGAGTGGTAGAGCAGCCCATCATTAGTTTAAGATAAGTTTAGGGCACAAGTAAGGGATTTGACAAACTTTCCACTTTGAAAAATTGTAGAAAATTTTCTGTTTGGCAAAAAAATATGGAATCACTTCGTCTCTTCATGATTTCTTCTTCTCTATTAAAAAAATAAGTCCTTGATCAAACTCCCATTTCTAAAATAAAGAACACTTTATTTTCTCGGTTTATGGTATTTCTACCTTAGTGTTCTTCTTCCGAGACTTCTTCTAATAATCCTTGCAGTGTTGGCCTTGCAGATTGCAAAGCTAGGAGGTGCTCATGTAACAGCAACATGCAGTCCTCAGAACTTCTCGTTGCTCAAGAGTTTAGGAGCAGATGAAGTGATGGCTCATGATGATGATGATGTTGATGATGCCCATGCCCCAGCAACAAGTCACTGTAAGTACGACGTGGTCATCAACTGCGGGCCTCACCGGTCCTTCCGTCACTACAAGTGCTCACTCGCCCCCTCGGGCTACGTCATCGACTTGAACCCGACGCCCAAGGGCTTCCTCACAACCGCTCTGCACGCATTCTCCCTGTCCAAGCAGAAGTACTTCCCCTTCATGCACATCCCCAACTGCGCCGACATGTACCTCCTCTTCAACCTCCTCCACTTGAGGAAATTGCGCCTCGTGATTGACTCCACGTACCCCTTGCGGAAGGCCCGCGACGCGTGGGCGAGGTGCATTGATGGACACGCTGTTGGGAAAATCGTTATTACTTGCTGTGATCCCTTGCAGAGCCTTCCCCATGATGCCTAAACCCTAAACCCTAAAACCGAGTTTCTTGTTATAATACTCTTGCAGTACCTTCCTCACAATGTTGTCGACCCTAAATCCAAAAACTCTAAAACCCTAAACTTGAGCCTCTTAGAGCATGCAGGGGATTTTCTTGTACTATGAAGATGTCAACCGCATTACTTGTGATGTTGCACACTCTAAACCCTAAATCCAAAACACTAAAACCCTAAACCCAAGCTTCTTAGTGCATGGCATTTCTTTGTACCATAAATCTATCAACTGCTATGATCCCTTACAATTAAAGCCTTCTAGATACTGGTGATCTTAAACCCTAAAAAACTCTAAATCTAGAAACACTAAAATCCTAAACTTCAGCCACTTGTATAGGGAATTTCCTCATACCATGAAGATGTCAACCGAATTACTTGTCTATTATCCCTTACAGAGCCTTCTCTACGATGTTGTAGACCCTAAATCCAAAAACACAAGAACGTACCTTAAACCCAAGCCTCTTAGTGCATGGCATTTCTTATACCATGAAGGTGTGAACCGGATTACTTGTGGTGATCCGTCATAGAGCCTTCCCTATGATGTTACAAATCGTAGATCCTAGACCCTAAATCCTAAAACCCTAAATCCGAGCCTCTTTGTGCATGGCACTTGTACCATGAAGATGTAAGCTAGGTTCTCTGCAGTTGGGAATTTGGATTTTCATTTTAGTGTTATATTCGTATCAGTGGAGATACAATCAATCAAACACATTGTAAAAAAACAACTTGATTAACAATTTTTTAATAAGGTTATAAATAGAACTTTAACCTCTAAAGGATTGAGAAGCCCTATATTAATGTGTGATTGTAACTCGGGGTGCCCACTACTGTTTCCTTCATACTTGCACAATCAACTTTTAAAATCCATCACCAATATTTTTCAATCAATTATTATATTAAAAAATGAATAAGGTAAACACAAATTCTCCAAAAGTGGAAAATTTGATTTTTGAAAGTGAAATTCGACAAAACTGATGAAGATTGCATAAGAATTTTTAATTTTTTTGCAGTACATATCACAATGAATGCAAACCATTTTTCCCATTAAGCTCATTTCTTTGAAACATGTGTTGAAGACATTCTGGAGGGTACTCTACATCATATGAACTGCAGAGCCTAGAATCGATTTATAGAACGCCAAGTAGCTAAATGTTCACTTGCTATTGGTGGTGATTATGGGTGGCACCCAGCAAGCTCTCCAATCTCGAAAATTCCAAATCCAAAATATCTCATCAATCCTCACAAAGTCTCTCAACCCCAAATTCCACCAAAACCACAAAATACCAGAAGATGAGAAGTTTCACCAGATCTAGGCAACACTAAATTCAAGGCTATCCAGATGCTCACACGGCCTCCTATCAGAATAATAAAACTTTCGTCACCAAATGGCTCAAACCCTTGACACGCTGGTGGCTAAATTCAGAATTCCAATTCACATCAAAAACCTCCACGCCAATGAGAAGATTACTGGTTTGCACGAGGATGACCTACAGCATCATTAGAGAAGAATACAGAAGATGGAATCCTCAACAGTCAAAATTTTACTGCCACTTTGCCAGATTCTACAATACACGTACGCCAGCGTACCACTATCCTAGTAATCCTAATAATAATCATCCAAAGACCATCGTGAACAAATCACGAGCAGGGCCGTGGAACTCACTGCATCCTCACTTTTTCAATGCTGACTGATACCGGTTCTAGCTACTCAAGAGCTATCCTCACCTCACTCCCTATTGACAGTCCCTACACTCATCATCAAACAATGAAACAATCAATCAATCAATGGCTCAAGCCTTGGCTGCGGTTTGAGCGGCTACCTCAGCGGCGAAATCAGTAGAGCGCTTCTCGATGCCCTCGCCCAAGTTGAAGCGGGCAAAACGCCGCACTTGGATGTTCTCGCCCAGCGCTGCAATCGTCTGCTTCACGTACTCCTTCACCGACATCTTGTCATCCCGGATGTAGGGCTGCTCCAACAGCGCCAGCTCGTTCAACGTCTTGGCCACGCGCCCCTCCACCATCTTGCTTCTCACCGCCTCCGGCTTCTTGGCCAAGTCCTCCTTGCCCATCTCGATCTCCTTCTCCTTCTCCACGAACTCTGCCGGAATCTCATCCACCGACACATATTGCACCTGCATGAATGGCACCCACATGATTACTGCCACACGACATGGCATCCGGAGCTGGCTACATTGCTTGGACTATCACCACCCGCAAAGGAATCAAGGACTTCACGGCTTCTCGTACTACGAGGTGGAAATGAAACAATTGCTCTCACCTGTGGGCACGCAGCCACTTGCATTCCAATGTTGGCAACGATCTCCTTGAACTGGGTGCTCCTGGCCACAAAGTCCGTCTCTGAGTTCACTTCCACCAGCACGCCGATGCGGCCGTCGTGGATGTAGCTCCCAATCAGCCCCTCCGACGCCACCCTGCCCGACTTCTTGTCTGCGCTCGCCAGCCCCTTCTTCCGCAGATAATCCGTCGCCTTGGAAACGTCGTTCTCGCACGCCGCCAAAGCCTTCTTGCAATCCATCATTCCTGCGCCTGTTGCCTCCCGCAGCTCTTTCACTCTCGCTGCCGACACTGCCACCTGTTCCAGTTCACCACCACCACGTTGTTAACCACCCGTCCCTACGAAATCCATACCATCACATGCCTTCCCAGGCATTCACCTCCGTAAGGCAACATGATCTGCCCGCCGTTAAAATCTGGGCTATCCATCACCACAGATGGCATACTAATACCAGCAAGAAATCTCCCCGACTGCAAAGGATCCTGAAATGCTACTAAAACACAAGCATGGTCATCGAAGCAAATCTCACCTTCGGAGTCTCATCTTCCTTCTTTGCCTCCTCCACCTTCGGGGCTTCTGCAGCAGCTGGCTTCGACTCTGCCTTGGCTGCAGTCTGCGCTGCTACCTCGGCCGCAAAATCCACTGACTTCTTCTGGATGCCCTCTCCCAAATTGAACCGCACGAATCGTCGAATCTGTGCAATGCAGTCAAGCAAACCACATTTAGCATCCGATGTCCCTTACATAACAAAATGCACAGGCTCGCTGCCATAGCCACATCCTACACCAAAACACTCTCCATGTAAAGCATTCACAAAATGACCACCAATTTCCTTCACTCCATGGGAATGTCGCGCCCACTTCAGCATGAATTCAAAAACGACGATGTGCTAATCATGTCCCATGACCACTCACTGCTGTCAAGAGTCCAACGCAAAAAAACAGATTCGAAGTATACAAACCTGAACTTTCTCTCCCAGCTTGGCGGTGGTTTCCTTCACCAGATCCTTCACGGGGATCTTGCCCGTGTCGTCCCGAATGTAAGCCTGCTCCAGCAACGCCAGCTCCGCCAACCGCTTCGCGATCCGCCCCTCCACAATCTTCTCGCGAATCTGAGGCGGCTTGCTTGCCAGATCCTCCTTGCCCATTTCGATCTCCTTCTCCTTTTGCACAAACTCCGCCGGCACATCATCTACGCTCACATACCGCACCTGCAAACATCCTCATCACGACCACATCAATTCCATCCCCTGCAAAGCTCGTCTCAACCTTGGAAGAGCACAATTACAAAAAATTGCAGAACGTTTCATGCATGAGGAACTCACATCCGGGCAGGCCACCACTTGCATGCCCATGTCTGCCACGAGCTCCTTGAACTGGGCGCCTCGCGAAACAAAATCCGTCTCACAGTTGATCTCAATTAGCACGCCCATGCGTCCATCGTGCACGTAACTGCCCACGCGCCCTTCTGCTGCAATGCGACTGGCTTTCTTCTCCGCGCCGGCCAGCCCTTTCTTCCTCAAGTACTCGCTCGCCTTGCTCACATCGTTGCCACAAGCCACCAGCGCCTTCTTGCACTCCATCATTCCAGCCCCGCTCTTCTCCCGCAGCTCCTTCACTTGTGCCGCAGTTGGACCACTCGCCTTGGGCTCCTCAGCCACAGCAGCAGGAGGTGCTGCCTTGGGCTCCTCCACCACGGGCGCTTCCGCCACAATCTCGGCCTCTTGGCTGGTCTCTGCCTCACCTTGCGCGCTTGATGATTGATCCTCTTCGGACCTCGCTTCTGTGACTTCCGCAGGGATTGCTTCCACTCCTTTGCCCTCCGAAGCCTCGTCCTCGTCTCCCACGTTCAGGAATTCTGCCAACAAACGCACATTAACCCCTCAAGGACCGCACAACTCATGCTCATTGCCACTCCCTGGACCTCAACCACTCCCCAAGAATTCCTTCCATCCCACAACATCACATACGAAACCACATCAACTTAGGAGAACGAAACCCGGGTGTGAATTGTTTTGTGCATCAATGTCATTAGAATCATAATCGTCCTGTTACATCCAAACTCTCGTCTCTACGAGTCCTGTGAACCGCGTCGTTAAATAGCCACCTAGACGGACATAGCCCTCGACTTCGTCGCTGCCTTCTACAACTGTAACCTAACACATCAGCTCACGACCTATCGGCGGCCACATGTGCATCAAAAGGACATATGGGACCAAGGGCCAAATACCCCACTCATAACTCTCCTCTGCACCTCTGCAATCCCTACAAAACTACTGATCCTTGAGGGGTCAATCAATCCAACATGTCAAAAACACAAACTTACACTACCACCACCGCAAACAAAGCCCATGCAGCAGCACTTCGTGCTCAGTGCGAGTGTCATGGATACAAATAACCTCGACATGCAACCATCACAACATGGGCAACATTCGCTTCAACAATTACAGCTCTTACTAGCCCACCACGTTATCTCGAACAGTACCTGCAGCAGCCTCCACCACCTTCTCGATTTCGGACACTGCTCCACCGATGTTCTCAGCAATCTCTCCCAAAGACGAAGAGTGGGGCTCTTCCGCCTCCTTGCTTTCCTCTGCAGCAGGAGCTTCTTCGGATTGCGCGGCCTCCGTGGAAGGGGACTCTTCCACAGCAGGTGTCTCGTCTGCTGGTGCCCGGGTTTCCTCCTCTTCCACTGCAGGAGTCTCCAGTACTGCACTTGTCTCTGCAGCAGGAGCTTCTTCGGATTGCGCAGCCTCCGTGGAAGGAGTCTCTTCCACAGCAGTTGTGTCGTCTACGGGTGCCAGGGTTTCCTCCTCTTCCACTGCAGGAGTCTCCAGCACTGCGCTTGTCTCCTCTGCTACTGGTGTCTCCACCACTTCTTCAGGCGCAGCAGAGGCAGATGCCGGGACCAGGTTGGCGCTGCGGAAAAAGGTGGCGAAAGGGTTCGAGGCACCTCCGGCGCCGACGTTCGTGTTGAGAGAGTCGTTGATGGATGTCATGTCCACTTGTGGCTTCATGGTCAGAGCGGCTTTCCCTCTCTCGATCTTGAGCACTCGCACCGTCACCTCCTGCCCCACCGTCAGCAGCGTGTCCACGGCCACGTTCTCTCCTCCTTCCGTAATCTCTGATCCTCGCAGGAAGCCCTCCTCGCCCTCCTCCGCAAACGCGATGAAAGCCCCGTTCCGGATGATGTTCTTCACCGTCCCCTTCAGCTCCTGCCCTTTCTTCAACTTCGTCGTCTGCAACGCCAACCACCCATGCATTGCATGCACATCAGAATCATCAAATCAAACAATCGGCCATTTCAACTCCACACTAGACCGACAGACTAAATACCCACACACGCAGCCACATCACAGCATCGAAACAGTCATAGCCAAAAACTCTCTCTCTGCATAATTGCCAAGCATGTGTCGCGTCCGGACGGGGGCATGTGTTACCTTCTTGTCGTCGTTTGACCTCGAGTTCGCTCTTGCGTTGCCACCACCCCTGCCCGCGATCTTGCTCCGGTTCATTGGCTTTCCGGTGCCATCGCCCTGGATGCCTGAGCCTGCGCCTGCACCTGCGCTGGACTCGCCTCCGGACCGCGAGGCTTGCTGCTCCGCCTCGCTTTCCTTGTCCCGCATGGTCAGCGCGATCCTGCCGGCCTTCTCGTCCAATTCCACCACCGTCACCTTCACCTCCTGCCCAACTGTCACCACTTCGCTCACCTCCTTCACGAACTCCGAGCTCAGTTGCGAGATGTGGACTAATCCGTCCGTGAACGCCCCGATGTCCACGAACGCTCCGTAGCTCTGCACAGCTCGCACCTTGCCCGTGAACACGGCCCCGGGCACCAGCTGCTCCGCCGTCACGGTGATTTCCCTCTTCGCACCCCCGGCCTGTCTCCTCATGCTGTTACTCCTTTGGAATTTCTTCACAGGAGCCTCGGGGCTCTCTGTACCTTCGGCTGCTGGGGCGACGGGTTCTTCAGCGACGGGTTCTTCAGCTGCAGGTTCCTCAGCGCTCACGGCGGGTTCCTCCACCGTCACACTGCCTTCCACAGATGCGAACATCCTGCGACCCCGGGGATTCAACTTCGAGCACACGCTTGAACCGAACAGCCGCGATGCGTGCACTCGCATGGGCCTCAAGGGCGCGCCATCCACCAATGAACACGACGCCGTCGCGCAGGAGCTCCGGGGAAGCCTCGGCGCAGCGTTGGCCAGAAGAACAAAGCTGCTGTCCCTCGTGGGGAGGGCAATGTACGCCATCCTGCCCCAAACAAGACCCCATCGCAATGGTTCAGCCACATTCCAACTGATGCCCCTACGTAGCAACTGCTTCTCGACGATAAAGCTACCCAACACCAGCACAGAAGTCGAATGGGTGGCCTTCACACTGGACTCCTTCGCAATTCGGCCAGAAACTCAATGGCAGCTCACATCCTCAACAGCACACCATTCAAACTCATTGGACCGTAAATGAACACATCAACCGTTTTCAAACACTGCCCTCACCCAATTGCAGCAGTGAATCCACTGCAAAGCAGAGCGAGACCTAATTGAACAACAATCGCATCCGTGCCAACGCCAAGATAGGGCACCAGTCGAAACCTACAACCACATTGCACTGGACCAGGACAGCAATGGCAATTCCGGCAGTTCTTTCTACCACGACGCCGCGAGGATAATCCAATGACTACACAACTGCAACTCTCATTTTGTGGGGTAACGAAAATCAGGACCGGAAACTCGTCCTTATTCTCGCTAGCTCTGCGTGGCAATACTTTCTGCTCAACGAGCATTCCACTCTGCCGGGGACGATGCAAATCCCACATCCCCGCACCTCAGGAGGACGATGTTCCAGTACAATTAACCAGCGCTCTCCAACATTCCTCAACACCCACCCACAGCGCTTCGGTAGAAACCAAGGACACACCCCAAGTAATGTATGCGCATTGCTCGCGGCCCTGGCCTTGGCCGTCGAATTCTCAGGACAAACGATGGGCGAACACGGAAAGCACTACTCTTGCCAGGGAGAAAATGACCTACCAATTTGCCTTCACACGGTCCGACACTCAAGGACGAACGGGACAACGGCATTGCACAAGACACTCGGAGCGCAACAATTGTGCAGCAACAAACGCTCCACTCAAAATGATTTTTTCGAGACGCAATTTGGTTATCGTCACAAACCCATCCGAATGCCACAAAATCCAAAGTCCCAAAACCCACGACTGAGGGTTCTGGGAGAATTGCCCTGGCAGCAATGCTGGAAGGAAAGAACAATAACTTAGCACTACTCACCTGGCTGTGAAGGGGCGCGCGTCGTAGTTTGCTCTCCCCTTGAGTCCTATCCACCAGCACCGCTACCAACGCTGGAAATGGAGGAAGAAAGAGAGAAGTGAGGGGCGGGGTCCGGGGCCGTGATGAGCCCCCTGCCTGCAATGCAATGCAACATATGAGCGACGCAGCATCGCCCCACTCCACTTTCCCAATGCTATCCGAACCCTCGCCGCCTTGGCCCGCGTCCATTGGCTCCCCGCTTCAACATCTGACGTGGAATGCCACGTCGGTTCCACCCCCGTGATGGACAGATTCCAGGGTTGCATCCGACTTTATCCAGAATTGGTTCTTTGATTGCAATTGAGGCTTCGTCACTCTCCAAGACCTAAGCCTGTGTTTTTTTTTCTGCCCGGAAGTTAGGCGGTACCAGGGTTTTTTTCTGGCTTCTTATGGCCAGTTTGCTACAAAAATCCATTTGGAGGATCACCATATGGGAACGTAATGAGAAAAATTCTACCTCATGTAGCCACCAAGGTAATGGAATGCACCAATTGCAAGTCAAGCTGGGACTTACTGAACCGTACGTAGTGGAGGAGAAGGTCAAAACGTTGGATGAAAAATACACAATGTACGAAGGGTTCTGCGAAAGGCCAATATGTCGGATGAAAAATATAGGATGTATAGAAAAATAGAGATCCATCACTAGGTTTTTCAAATAAATAAAAATAAAAATAAGGGATCAAGAAAGCACCTCATTCACTTGCATGCGAGCTTTGTAGCTTAAAGTTAGATGACCCAAAAACCAAAAAAAAAAACCTTGGACAGTGCCCAAAAATTGCATAACATTCTTGACCCTACATGATCTCTCTTGTTTTACTATACAAAACTAGGTTGGCTCATTACAAAAAAAAAAAAATTAGGCTCCAAAAGGGAGTCAGTTAACTCAGCCAAACTACTATGCAAAAATAATAATATAATATTATTTAATAATAATAATAATTCGTTTACAAAAAATATTTAAAATATATATAATCTGACATGGCACCATTTCGGCCACATCAAACTAGATTTTTATTTAATTTTTAATAATTTTTAAATGTTATTATATTATTATTTTGCATGGCAGTTTGACTGAGCTAACAACCTTTTGGAGGCCTGAAATTTATTGTAATGCATGCCGGAGTGCAACATGATGGTTTTAGCATTGGAACCATCCTTAAGTATGTTTGTGCATGGATCTATTATATAATAGACTAGATTGGCTCATGCCATAATTCAGCACAAAAGTTCCAGCAACAAAATTGTCCTTACATATGTGTATGTGTGCCTCTGTGCATGCCTTTGTGCGTGCATCATTTAGTCTAGGTTGGCCCATGTCAAAAGTTGACACGACCATTCCAATGACAGAATCGATGCAAGGAATGTACGTGCATGCGTTCACTATTGTGCATTATATAAAATATTAAGTGGACTTATGCCAATGCTCGCCTCTCGGCACCACCTTTCCAACCATGGAACTTGTTGTGGGAAAGGTGCACCACTGCGCGCTACATAATAGATTATCCACCACCCCATATCAATATCTTTTTGCACATCTTGATATTAATTTGATTCTAATTTTTTATCACTCCTACAATTTTACCTCAAGTGAGAATATATTACAGAGAAAAGTGGAAAAATCTTTGTACATGAGACAAACAATCTAATCAGGAACAGAACTAAGGGGCGGTTTACACTACGGACCAAGAACTCGTCCCATGCAACTCTAAAATCTGTGATTGGCCCAAAAAGAGCTCTTGGTCCCATTTGGCTTTACACTACCTTGAAAAAAGGAGAATGACCACTAACTTTGAGGTCCCCAAAAATGCTAAAATTTCCCAAATGGATAATGTTTTCATGGTCTCCTTGATTATAGTTGAGTCGAAGCAAATGCCTCGACTCAACTATAATCTAGGAGACCATGGGGCTCAAAAATCATTGATTGGCTAGTGTTCAATTATTTAAAGAGAAAGGAGGAAAAAGGGGAGGATAAAAGAGAGAACAAATCATTTTCAGAACCGCCCCTAAGTTAGGCAGTGCCCAGAAAACAAACCGAATTTATCCCTAGTAAGCTAATTATACAAAACCCATGAGCCTCATACAAGTCCGGCTGTTCATTGTTGAGTGATCCCAAGTGTCGACGACAGTGTGTATTTGTTGCTTACACTACACTACTTTTTGCTAATAGTGCCAGTGACCGCATTGTTTCACCGCACAATTTCAATAGAAATGTAAGGTATCGTCCAATCACCGCATGCCTTGTGGTAAAGGGCCCCAAGTAAATTTTCATTAAAAATCATACCCAATGTGTTTGACGTGCAATAAAAGTTATTTTGTACAAACCCTTTTTTCAAGGTGAAAATTTTCAAGGTGAATCCCAACTTGACATACCACAATCTTTCAAAATTTGAGAGGGAGTGTAAGTTTCTACATTGTCGTGGGGAAGAATTTGAGTATTGCATCGATAGATTAAAGCATCACAGAAGATCTGCGTGGAACAATTAGTTGAGAAGAACTAGGGATTGGAAACCTAAATACCCTTGAGCACAAGCCCAAGGGGCTGTGCTCTCACGTTCTCCACAAGGGAACGTGAGAGCCAGGTGAGCACATAACATTCAGTAGCCTTCATGCCTGTTGCCTTTCCTTCATGCATTTTGTTCATCACCTTGAGCCTCCACATGTTCACTTTGCTACTAATGAAGTACTCTTGAGTGTGGAATATTCCACACCATCCACTGTAGAGTCAAGGTAGGGACAATGCATGCTACTGAATGTAATGGTGGTCATTGGCATCTCTACCTTATATGGCTCTGAGAATAGAATGCAAGTTACACAAGTAATTTCTGGAGTTGCCGTGATCAAGTGATGCACTCCCCCGGGAGGTGCACTCTACATTATATTTGAGAATCACGTATGTTCATGACCCCCTCTAAAAACCCCCTGTATACGAGGGTTTATATGTTTAATTTTTTTGTATACAGATCTATTCCGTCCTAAATATATGTTTAATATAAATATACGTTTATTGTATGTATACATAGTACAACAAGAGGGGTATTAATTTGACATTGTTTACAGTACTGCACATGTTTACTACAGTGCACCCAGGTGCACTCCCTGTATGTGAAGTGTCGCAGGGGTGTGCTAATAGCAGGGGTGAGGTTCTGGGATTGTTGGATCCACAAGTCGTCACTCCCTGTCCACAAAACGTTGGTAATGACGTCGAAGTTGAAGGTCCCCTGACCAACAAAATGATTGCTGTTGATGATGATGATGCTGCTGCTGATGACAATGACGACGACAACCAAATTGAGAAAATGTCCTACATGTGGAGATTGGTGCTTCATGCATGGCTCGAACTCCAACTCACCATTAGGATTGTTTCTGAATGTTTTTGGGTCATTTTGGAACATTTTTGGATTCTTTCAAGTCAATGCTGGCTTGTTTCAACTTGTTTTTTTTGTTGTCAGGGCAATCGTCATCTTGGTTTTTTCACAAAACTTAAAACTCCGTGTTCATTTTTATAGATCATGTCTATATTATTTTCAAATCAGTGTTCTAAGAATTTGTTTAGTATTTCACATGTGGTACTGGAGTCATAAAGTAGCAAGCACCAAAGGTAGACCCATGCCCTTGAGGCAGAGATAGACGAGCTACTCCCAATGGACTTTTCATTCACAATGGTATTTGGGACAGTGTTATTAATATTATTGAAGACGTGGTAGTACTTGACTTGTGCAATCTCTTAACAACTATTATATCTGGGTGTAAACTCAAGCCTCTTTATAATGACATGGGTAATGACCCCTAATGACATTCTAAAATATCCTACACATTTGTGACACTATCATTGAGTGTAACACACTTGGCACACATTCAAACTACGTTAGACGTTATACCTTGCACCTTGTTGAAAAAGATTTTTCTTTCACTGGAGAAATATTGTCCAGTGAGTGGTGATGGAACTGTCCAGCCATAGGAGAGTCTATACCTTATAATATATCATTTTGTTAAGATGCATAAGTGCAATATGTTTAGTGCATGTAATACACTCAAAACTCTTTTGTATCACATCTTTGATAACCACTTTTCATGAGTTCAGAATTTGACATGTGGGAAGTAATACGGAGTAGCAAATATTCTCTGTGATAATATGATATTGGAGAGTGTAATAATAACAAGGGCAGAGTGTAATTTAGATAATTTCCACCTAAGAAAGCATTTGTTTCTAGAAAGGAAAGTAACTGGCTACTTGTGTATTTGGTCATGTGCATTTAGAAAACACAACAAAAGTATGGATGTAGTATGCTCACAGAGAGATTCTTCTGACTTTCTGTTTGGGTGCATGTTCTAGGATGGCTTCGATTACCATTGTTTCTGTTGGTAAACATGAAATGTCTCATTACAGCCCACCAATGAAGCAACTAGTGCCTAGTGAATTATGCCGCATTTTATTCAGATCTGGAATCATCACAGAAGGATCTGGTGTTTTGAGCATTTATAGCTTTTGCTTATGCTACTCAAAATGTTGTTCTGATATTTTTTTGGTTTAGATTTTAGGCTAGTCTTAACTCCTAACCATTAACATGGTTTACCCCCACCCAGGCCGCCTTCGGCTGGGTGCCTTTGTATCAATCACTCTTACAATGAAACAAGTTTCATTTGTGTTAAAAATTAAAATTTAAAATTTAAAAATGTTGTTTTGAAGAATCAATAGTGGATATCCTCATCTCCAGGCAATAGATCACAACACAATCCTGGTATAGGGGCCCTCTAGAATGGGGGCCCTCTATATAATGGAGCCTCTAGAAATAATAAGGAGCAAGTGACTACAAGAGATTAGTGAGACTTGAGAGAAACTTGAGCGACACTTGAGCATAGATAGACTTGAGAGGTTCAAAGTGAAAGGTGCAAGGTTGAGAGGTGCACAGTGCACACCACAAGGTACAAGGCGTAATCTTTTAGGCTCTTGGAAGTTCTTCAAACTTCCAAGAAAGTATTGCAAGTTTGCCGAAACCCTAAACTGGCTTGAGATCATGGGTTCTCTCACAATGAATCGCAAAGGCCCCCATACAAGGATTATGCCTAGATCACACATCCAAATGTTGCAATACGTGTGGATTACTTAACATGTTGTGTTTGAAATCTGCTAAGGTAAGAGCACCCAATTCTGACAATGTACCCAATGCCGATAATTTCTATACACGGTAGTCATTTTACAACACAAATTTAAGCACGTCATACAGAGCCTTTATTGTTTGTTAACAAAAATGATAAGCTATCTAGAGTTTGTTTAGATTTACGTTTTAGAATGACTACCGTGCCAAGAAATTATCAACATTGGGTACACTGTTGGAATTGGGTGCTCCTACCTTACTTTCCAATGAACAATGTTGTTTACCAAAACATGGTTATCAAATAAGCCAAAATGTATTGAGTTTCATGTAGTAACATACAGTATCTAGCGGTTCACCCAACAAGGACCAAAAATTCATGGATTTAACCTCTAAAAGCTTGAGGGTATAGAGCAAAACTAAGATGTATTATAAAATGTGACTTCCATAATTTTGATGAAGTTTATTCCAACAAAGAAAATGAAAAACATGATGTGTGAAGATTATTCATACCGTAAAATTTCCAAAATAGTTTTAGATCTTAATTTAATGAATATAGAAGCAGTTAACTTTAAAAAGCACCAAAATTACATTTTATATTTTTAGAATTCAAAACTTGGTATTATTGGTTGGAATTGTATTTTTTTCATTCAAAAAGCAAAAAAGAAAAATAATTGATAAAAATAACAACATTACTATCCCCAAATAGTAAATTTTGTAACACTTGACAATGTAGAGGTGTTTGTCTTTGAAACATTCCCCTAGGAGGAGTTTAACCCCTAACCGTCCTGACGTTCATATTTTGAAAGTTTTTTGGGTTGCTTTCACCTTCAAAGAGCTGTAACTTTTGCATATAGTATCCGATTTCAATGAACATTTCGAAAACATGGGTCTTAATGTCTAGTTTGTGTGGTCAAAATTTCAGATCAATCAAAGATGTAATGAATTTTGGGGAATCATTTTAGTGCACAGGTATTAATTTTGGTTCACCAAAGCGCATTTTGATGGCTGTAACTTTGGGGGCTTGTTTAGACTCCTTCACCCAATGTCCGTTTTCAAAAAATTAAAAAATTGAATTAAATTCCCCTTGAAATCTAGTTATAATGGTAAAATTTTCATATCAATCCAAGTTGTTCTGAATGTCTGAGAATCATTTTAGTGCATGGGTCTATTTTGGACACTTTTGCTTTTTGGGTCTAATGGGTCACTTTTTGGGCTACTTCTTGACATTTCAAAGTTACTTTTGGACACATCAAAGTTATTTTGGGACACATCAAAGATATTAATTAAAAAAAATTGTACCAATGTGTTCATATGATGATTTTGAACCACTTTATAATTAAAAGTTTTTTCATTTGAGTAGGTTTAGAATCGAATTTCACCTCTAATGTGTTGCTAAGAAAATTTCAACATCCTTTTCATAATAAAAACATTACGATCTTGCAATTTGTGTCGCCAAATGACTCCAAATTTGATCCATGTCATCTACAACATATATACTACAAGATTGTCTGGTTGAGATTTTTATCCTCACTTAAATTTAGATCTATAACACTTCAAAAGCAATGATGTTTTTGAGTCCAAAAAAACTAGGGACATTTACGAGTTAACTTGGATAGGCATAATTCAAAATAATTGGGTTAAAAAGTAAATTTGATTTTTTATTAGAAAATAATTTTAATTTATTTTTTAAAATCAAATTTTTTGCCTCGGGTAGCCCCTATAAAAGGACAACGATCACAAAATGGTCTCTTGGGCTCTTAGGGGTTAAAATGACAAATTCAATCAATCATATTGCAAAAAGTATAATTCAAATAGGACCAAATTTTATATCACCGGAATTATTGAAGAACATTGCATTTGTTGATAAAATAAATAAATAAATTCAAAGGAAACGAGAAGTTTGCATAGGACCTACTCAAAATTGCTAAAGAAAGCATGAGATATCCTTAGTCCTTTCCGGATTAAGATATGGACATTTTCCCTCTACCTCCCTTGGTGCCATAGAAGAAACGTTGACTTCAACTAATGTCCATGTATACTTTAATAAATTTGAACGTGCTATAGATTAAGAATTGAAAAATAGAATGTACGAACTTTCTATTGCTTTTTATAGTTCTCAATTTGATGATAGTCACTTATCATTCTTTTCTTTGAAGCAAGGTCGGTGTGACCAAGAAGCAAACCATATCAAGAACCTGGTCAACAGATCAAAGTGGTGACATGTCAATTGACACTTGATAATTATGGGATGGTCCATCTAGCAATGCAGCCCATTTTCTCACGCATGCATTGTGATAAGGTAAACCACCCTATTTGTGCCTTGGTTTCAAAGTCATCTTTAATACGGATGGAATCTAAAATTCAAAATCTAGAACTTTTATTTGTATATCAATTCCAAAATATTCTTCTAAATAGTAGTTTATGATGTTTTTTCTCAAATTGTCAATTCCAGGGACACCGTGGTACGTTTAGGGGTTAATTGAGCCACTATGTACTAGTAGTGAACATATTAAAGTTTTAAATGTAATACAATGATATATAGTGATCACAAAGTGCCGCTCAAATAGTCAAATGGAACAAATAGGGGGTTTATGTTAGTGGTACCTTCTTAATTTTTTGTATGTATTATTTTTGTCAAAAAGATTTTTTTTTCAAATTAAAAAAATTAAAAAGAAAAGAAAAAGTGGGACCTTTGTTGTTGTTCAATACTCAAAACAACAATAATAACACTAATCTAAAGACCATCATGAATGAAGAGTCTTTTTGCAATTTATCTATCTATACCTTGTTGGTGTTCAACATCAAAATTGATGGAGAATTTAGTTGTTCTTCAACATCAATGTCTTATGGGACACGAAAACCTTCTTTATCCTTTACGTCCTATGCAACCAAAAACTAGTAATACTAGTATCGGGAAGGTATCTACACCTAATCTTACATAGTCTATATAAGGTATGTAAACCTAAAGTCGATACTTTAAGTATTGAGCATAAAATCCATTATTAAAATGGTCAGACTTTATGTTTTCTTGTTAACATACCAAAAAAGATTGCAATGTACTAAAGAATGTATTGTTTGGATTGTATGCAAAAGTTACAAGGATTCAAAGTTTTATTGGCAAACAACCTGAAATCAACATTGAATTAGATGTTTGGGTGGTATATCCTTATAATCATCATATATTCATTTTTTGAGATTTTAGGTGTTGATTTTAGATAACTTGTTGGTTTTGGGTATACAAACATTATGGAGTTTTGGGCAGCATGACAATGTTTGAGGATGTACACAACAACAATGTCAAAAATTATGTCTGTTTTAGGTCATTTGCCAAAAACCTTTGTACTTTTGTAACTTTTGCATACAATATTTACACATGGCATGATCGATTGTGTTAAAAATTTCTTTGTAATTGCATAAATTATTATTCCAAAACAATGACCAATATAATAATAGGAACTATACGCAATTCTGAAAGTGTCTCAATTAGTTGTAGTTACAGCCTTTTTATAGGTGGACAAATGTTTCCAGCAGGCAAACTATTTTGAGATATATCTAAACCTCAACCAAAAACTCATTCCTTTATTGCCAAATTTTCATCTATGTTGACATATTTTCACTCATTTGATCAAAATTTCATCCATTTACAATGAATTCATCCACAATCCAGCTGAAGATGCTATAATGTTTGCATGTTTCACTAATGCCACCTGCTTGAAAAGAATGAAAAATTGCATAAAAAACCCTGTAGAGTTACCTTCGAATGAGGTGTAGTTACGGTAGTTACCTCATACATCCTCATGATTCATAACATTCAGTAACATTCAGTACCTTGAGAAGAATATTTGACATCATCATCCATGCAAAATCAGTAGCTAGCTTGTTTTACAAGAAGGCGGAGGTAATGCCAACCGGGAGGGGAAGGTCAATGAGATCTCAAACCTTAAACACAAAATAAAAAAGAAGAAGATATTGTAGTGACTTAATGCCGGCACTCGAACAGCACGCCAGCCAACGCTAAATGACAACTTTTCTTTTTCTTTTTTTAATTGTTTTTTTATTTTTTATTTTTTATTTGAAAAGTTAGTTGGCGCTACAAGCGCTAAGCTACATGCCGGCAGGTGTTGGTAGTGTTTTTTTTTTGGATGTTTTTTCTTCTCCTTTTCTTTTTTTCATTTTTTTTCACTCCACTCCAACGACCTCCAGAGACCAGCTCTGTCCATCCCTTTTCAAAATGAACTTCTATATCGTTGGATGGATGTAAAGGCAACGTGCGTGAAGGCTACTAAATGTTACATGTTGTTAAAACAACTGAAATAAAAGGATTTTCATTGTAAGGGTGAACTCCAAACTTTAACCCTTTAACGTCCCAATTCAACACTGTTTTCAAAGATGCGCTATAAAATGTTTGATGAAACCCTAAAATGGAGTAGATGTACAAAGAAAACTTGTAAATGTCAATGTGAAGATCACAACTGTAAGGTTGGATGCATCATATTTTTTATTAATATTTTTTAATTTAATTTTGAAAGGTTTTCTCTTGAAATTCAATTAAAAATCCCAAATCAACACAAAAAAAATTCAAAAAATTGTAATGAAATTGGAATAACATGCCCTACAAGATGGTATGGTTTCCATTATTTGATTCCTCGGGGGGTGCACTCTACATTATGTTTGAGAATCACGTGCGTTCATGACCCCTTCTAAAAACCCCCTATATACGAGAGGCTATATGTCTAAAATACAGCTGTATACAGATAAATATGTCTAAGATCCGAACAGCTTCAATTTGCTCGTCGTCCAATATATGGACGCTGGCGCGCTAAAGAGTTAACCCTTTAGTGCCCAGGTAACCGCTAAGTGGTCACTAGATCACCAGAAAATGAAATGATCTAAAATCTGTGAACCATTTCAGTCCGGTGTCTGAAGTTCAGATGTGTAACTTTTGATTGTGGAGATGATGCAAAAAGAAAATTTGGAATCTGACTTTCCTAGATATCCAAATACCTATGTACAAAACACCAAAATACTGCAAATACCTCAAAATACAGCAAATACTTACAAATACAGCATATGTACTATGCTGTATTTCTAAAGATTGGAAGTTTGTTATCTCGTTTTTTTTTTTTGGATTGTGTTCTCTTGTTCATGTTCCATTAGTGAATGTATTCCGATTGTGATCAATGTACCAACTCCTTTCTTATTTTTAACGTATAAATTATTGTCCTAAATCGTACATGGATAAGTCACTCTCACTTATAAAATTCACAATAATTATGTATGAGTCCGTTCTTGACATGAAAGATTGCAATGGAGAGGTGGTGGCACAAGTCATTGCTGAACATCTTCACTTTCATATTTGAAAATTTAACCCAAATTCTATTTAACCTCGAAGTCACACACCCCCCAAAATCTCATTTTTGAATGTGCATTATACGATTCAAAGACACACTATGATCTTCCAATCCAACGGTCCGATCTTACCAAGATTTAACCGACACTTATTTCATTAAGGTATGCTTACATTTATACGGTTGGATACTATTAATAATATCTCTAATTTCAATAGAGAAAGTTTTAAAAAAATATCTCCCAAAAACTTTGGTTTCTCCAAAACCACCCTGGGCACTAAAGGGTTAAGGAATGAGCTTATAAACAATGTTTTCATATGAAACAAAATATGCACAAAGTGTACTTTTAATGAGCTTATAAACAATGCTTTTATATGAAATAAAATATGTACACAGTGTATGTACTGTCCATCTGGATTGCAGATTTGGGGAGTGAGGCAAATGTGAACAGCGTTAAATGTCCGAGGGAAGTTCATTTTTAGCTTGGGCTGGCTGAGTAAAAGTGCCTCACTACCGGTACCTGGAGAACTGAATGCTGCGGTTCTACCTGAGCAAATGCAGGCATGTCAATAATTTTCTAACACGGTGGCTCTGTATTTTATCTCTTTTGCAATTGGCGTTGTTCTATTTGTGACCAAAAAAAAAGTCTGACACACGCAATAACTAGATGAAAAATGCTAAGAGCATCTCCACTCCTACACGCTAGAGATGACTGTTGAAATTATTCATTTACATTTGAAGAGCCCTTGCACTTACACTCTCCCAGCCTTGCAGGCCCCTCACACATCAAAAGTACACATCAAATAGTCAATGGACCAATCACAAGTAGAATATGGGGATATAGTCAACTAAATAGTGATTTGAAGGGCTATTTCTTAACACGCTTGGATTGAGAGTCAAGAGGCATTTTTGAAGGGCCCTTGGCACGTTTCATCTAGTTTTGGAATGTGAGACTCTGAAAGGGCAGCGGTGGAGTTGCTCTAAAAGCAAGAACTACAGTAGTCATTTTCCACTCACCAAACCTATTTCTGAGTGATAAAGTACCTCTTATGGTGTGGAGTTTGATATTTGTACACCAAATATTGTCAATATAGTGAGGGGTGGTTCTCACATCAAGCATTTTGTCCTATTTTCTAACAAGACCATGCTCACACTTTATGAATTTAAGTTTAGTAAATTTATTCTTCGCCATTATGATTGCCATATGTAGTGACAAAAGCAGTAGTATGTAATTGGTTGATGCACTCTATTCCAAGTACACTTGGTGGTTGTTGTTAGGGAAGTTTTCATTTCCCACACACCAACTTGCATGTGAACTTGGTGCACAATCAGCAACTGCTCTGCATGCTCTAAGAGCAAGCCTAGTAGCTCTAGACCAAATATGTCCACCAAGCATTAATTTGAGGATCATTTTTAATTTAAAGGAATGTTAGACTTGAAGTACCCCAGCAACACTCCTTGTGTGAACACCAAGGCAACTTATTGAAAGAAGATTTTATGACAAGAACTTGATGGCCTTGAAGCATGGGCCGGTGAATAGTCTTCAAGCTCATTATCTAATTATTGATTGAGTAAAGATGCTTGCTTGGTGTGAGTAATTTGCTTGCGCCAAAGCTTTTGTAGATGACAGATAAACCTTAAACTTTGACTTCAAATACTATTTTTTAGCATTAGTGGGTAGTTGTTGGGCGAGACTTCGAAGCAAGTGAAGCTGACTACACCAAATCTTGGTGTTGGTCCCTCAAAAACACCAGCTGCTAGGCATGCTCTAAGGGTCCTTCAAAAATGAAGAAAAGGCACTGAACATGTAGGCTACTGAATGTTATGTTGGTTGAAATTGCCACTTGCTTACCAAGTCGGAGCTCAACATTTACATAAGAAGAGATAAGCAATTTGCAAATTTAGCCAAGTTTGACTGTAGCAATTGTAAAAGAAATTTAAAATTGCATTGGAAAAGTAGCACAATTGACTTCTAAACTGGCAATGTAAAAAACCAGTTTTTTATTTTTTATTTTTTATTTTTTATTTTATTTTATTTTATTTTAATTTCAATTTTCAAATTTTCAAATTTTATTTTTTTATAATTTTTTTACATAAAATGCAACTAAGAGGGATATTTTGAAATTGATGTATGAATAAAACTTGTACATTATGAATTTTAGATTCTATTCATACAGTTAAATCTGTGATAGCTATCACCAATATTTTTGTATAAAATTTGAAACTCAAAATTCAAAATTCTTTTATAATTTGATTACATATAAGATATTGATAATTTGTGGATGAAATTTGCTATGGTGGGTTGAAATTAATCTTCTTTAAAGATTTTTTGATTGTTTAATTTTATGAGTTGAATTTTTCAAGAGCACTTTCGAACACTTTTGAACTAAGATCTCAGAAATTATTGGTGAATCATTGCAACATGAAATGAGGCATAAACTTTTCACAAATCATCCCTCGGGGAGTTCACTCAATGTATTTTATGAGTATCACGTGCGAACAAATCTTTGACCTCCTATATTACATTGTAAATAATCAATCAAACAACTTGAAAAAATTATAGGATGTTTCTTTATGTTGAAAGTTTATATTGTGAATTTTTGGAAATTTTCTTTATTCAAATTAATTACTTACAAATTTTTGAAGTAAATAAATACACTATACAACTAATTTTTTTGTTTTTAGAGCTAGTTTCAATTGTGTTTTTAGATCTAGTTTTGAATTCAATTGAAATAAGAGTTCCTAAAAATAAAATATATAATAATTATGTGAGCACACTCAAAAATTTTGAACTAAATCAAACTTTATAAAAAAGTATATAGGGGGTTGAAAATCACATGTTCGCAAGTTGCTACGTAATATTTGGAAGTGACCTCCCCGATAATCATCCCCTTTCTAATCGGTTCACACATGCATGAAGCTAACTTCCCATAAAATCTACAGTAAAAAAATCCACACTGCAACAAATGCACGATGGATGAGAATACATGGATGAAATCTGTACATCATTAAAAAAATGAATGCCTTTGCAGTTAACCCCTAAAGGACCAGGACCGTATTCTCACAAAAAACCATGAAAAACGCAGCATTTGGAAGTTGCAGAAGAAATCATATGTTTTTTTAGTTTTTTCATCATTTAACCGTAAGATCTAATACCCAAGTTGAATTTTCATGTGAGCACAAAAGTTGAGAGCAAAATGACCATTAGATTCTTAGATTATAAGGATCAAAGTTGCAAAAGAAGATTTTTTGGGGTTCAATCCGGTGACAAATTTGAACTTTAGAAATTAATATCTTTTTTTTGAATGGGTTAGAAATTCATTGAATGGCAAGGCCATGTTAACAATTGAGTTAAGTCTTCAAATATAAAATCTTGTAAGAAAAAAGCTCATATTAATTTTTTCATAAAACAATTACTAGAAGTGGGTACAAAGTGAAAGGAAAAAGAAAATCATTAATAAGTTTGACATGGAATTGTAAAATGTCAATCTTAACGGTGAGAATGTTGTACTTGGAAATCTTCACCTAGTGCCTTTTATTTCATTAAAAAATATTGAAAATTGAGTTTAGAAATGAGCTTCAAAGTTTTTTTTGTCCAAACTGCCCAAAAAACAGATCTCCTCATAACTTTTATCCCATTGCTCAAAATGGGTACATTTAAAGCTTCATTTGTAGATAAAGATCAACCAATCATGAATCAAAAAAGAAATTTTGAAAAAGAGTAAAAAATAAAAAAATTCTTGCTGCCCAATCTCGCTTCAAAAACTTCAAATGCTTATAACTTTTGCAATACTTATTGTAATGACATGAAACGAAGTGCGACATGTAGAGTGTAGTTTTTGGAAGCTACACTGAAATTTTCATTGAAATTTTTAAAAATATGAGGTCCCTGGAGGCTGCCCAAAAAGTGGAACGACCAGAATATGGTCGCTCAAAAATTTAGGGGTTAAGGATTAAACCACTATACTCTATGCACTACTATGCTCTCTGGACTTTTTGGTTGTTTTGCAATACCATAAACATGCAACAGAAGTGTGGTGCAGTAGTGGGTCTGAATATGGATTATTGCAAATACTAGACATTACCATAATGATTCCTGTCCAAACCTAGTTCCTAAATGCTTAAAAGTTCATATTCTAAATGATGGATAGAGTAATTCCACTACTGTACACCCAACAAATCTACTTGATTGTCATGCCTAATTGCTTTCTTCATTGTCTTAGTTGCATAATCATCACTTTATGATCTCATTTTCATTTGTTGAAGTATCTAAAACTGTTCTATTTACACCCAATTTTGCCTATCACTTAACGCATTTAGTATTCACTTGAAGTGAGGTGGAATTGGGTCAATCCCAAGGTGGAATTGGGGTTCAATAATAGGGTGCAGAATTTGGTCTTGGGTGGTTTGAGGTATGACCACCTTAGATACAAAGCACTTTGTAACGAATTTCATACATAACATTTTTGACCCTATAGAATCCCTTCATGTAGAAAATTACCCAATGTATTATAAAGGTTACCTTTCTGTGCAACTTGATAACAATTTAATTCCAAAATTTTATCACCTTGTATTGTACCCGACAATTAACATACAAACATTTGCCCCCGATTTTCCCTCTACCTTAGTGCCATAGAAGGAGCATTGGCTTCAATTGAAGTCCATGAATATTTTAATAAATTTTAACGTGTTATTGCTTAAGAATTTGAAAAACAGAATGTTTGAGCTTTCTATTGCACTTTATGGTTCTCAATTTGATGAACTTTTGACCTTGTAGCATCAATTTGAAATTGTGTTTGTCTACATTGGCTTAGTTGCAAAATGTTGGATGTCCAAATTTTAGTTGTTGAGTACTATAATTGTATTAAAAAAAGATGTGGAAAATTATTTGTATAGAAGATAAACAAGGAGACGACTAAGGAATTTTACACCATCGTCTTTGTCTCTTTTGTCTCCTTTGAATTCTTTACAAGTTGTCAACTTGTTTGAATCTTTTGCCTCTTTTATCTCTAAATTTTGACATTTCTCTTTACTGTAATAACTCTATCAAATAAGAAACTACGAGGTATTGCATGGGCTCTAGGAGGACTGATGGTTCTCATACTATGGCAAGAATGTTATGTATTTGTTTAAATGATGGATGGATTGAAGTAAAATTAACGTAGTTTCAATGGTCAGTCTACACCTTCAAATCCATATTGGTATTAGTTTTTAGACCTCTGGGCACTTGGACATTACAATGTTGCTACATTGAAACATTGCATTTTAAGACCTTGATTCTATGTGAGCATCCTAACCGGCATTTCCATTTTTATACTTAAATCAATTTGTTTTGCCTTGTTGTTTTTGCTTATCATCGTAAGTTGGTTTGGAACAAGGCTCTTAGGTAACTAAACTCTAACCTAAAAAGACGGGACTATCATCGTGTTCATCAAGCAACACTAGGGACCTATGTCCAACCAAGATAGTCAATAAAAGTCATCTGATCGACAACAAAGATATGTCATTCAAAGGTTGCCAACATGAATTAAGAGTTCATTGCATCCTCTCTTATTGGTTAGCAAGCAATGTCAACCATCCATTGAACATGTTTAAATCCTCTTTTATTGAACCTCATAAGAGGAATTGTCACGTTGACATTTTGGTTAGAACGCAACGATTGTGTTTTTAATGACATCCGGTGGTCCCAACAGAAGGTTAACCAAAAGATTTGGCTCGAGATTATTGACTCTAGACGCATCGTGTGGGACTTGGTGAAAAAGTACTTGGCGAAGAACCTGCATCAAACAAAGTTCCTTGATTCTTGGTTTTGTAGGAGGTGGTGTAAAAAAGGTGTCATTAGCACCTTTGATGACACCATTAGTAAGGTCACTTGGTTACTTACTCGTCCTATCACTGATTACTCTCTTGTTGTTACTTAATCCTAGGTGTCCTCTTGTGGTTGCAGCCATATTTGGTTGCTCCCTTTTTATTATGATTTTTTCCTGCAATTGAAAAACTTCAATATGTGTCAAAAAAATAAAAATAAAAATACAAATCCTCTCTTATTAGATCATAAATGTATTTAGAAATGTGAAGACTCTTCAGCAATGAGTTGTGCCTAGCTCATCGTTTGCCGCAACAAATTATACACACAATATGAATCAAGATGATTCATGAATGGGGACATTCCATGCAATGCAAAAGTTAGAAAGTTAATTACAATAGAAACTCAAGAACCATGAGTGCATACAATTTGAATTCCTTCACTAGCCAGTGGTGTAGAAATAGTATTTTAGTAGCTTACCTGCTCTTTGGGGACAAGGTCAAAATGGGCACTCGTAAGGCCCCTTGACTCTTATCGATAGCTAGGTTTGAACCCTGTCTAGTCTTGTCTTGCATCAGGTTCTTGCCCTGGGCGGCTTCCGACTGGGCACTACTAGAAAATCCAACTAATCTATTGATTCGGTCGCGTTGACCGAGAGAAAAAGGTCTTTTAAGTAATTAGCTCCTTGGCTCCTTGCGAGATCTACGTACCACGCCCGTCCCTTTGAGTGCCTGCGTTGACTCAGCTGTACTCACAAATATGTACGAAGGGTCCTCCAACCAACCACCCAAAGCCTAAACATAAATGCGGTGATTTATTCACCTTGGAAGGACCCCAAGGATATAAAACTGTGAAGACTTTACCAAACTTGTGATTTATTTATTTATTTTTGAAACAAATAAAGGCGAACTTTTTACTGCCAGAGGAACAAACTTGTGATTTTATGCCACTGCGCAGGGTGGGCAATTTTAGCGCGCCGCACCCTGCGCATGATTTGCGACGTTAAAAATGGAGCATCCAGGCGAGATCTAGGCGGGTGAATCTTGTTGCATCACACTATTCCATTATTCCATGCAGGTGAATGCTGTAAAAAGAGCTAACCTCTCATTCATTTGCGTGAAAAAAGACAAGAAGAAGAGGAAACCTGGTGAGTTACAACCTTGATATATACATGCAGGGTTCCAGCCGGAAAATTTCGAACGCGTAAACATTTGAAACATAAGCGCCTCCGGGGTTAAGTTAGTTGCGTCGAGGTGGGTTCCAGTTTCCTTCGCATTGAGAGAACCTTTGCTGCTTTTCACTCTTGCAGCAAAGCAAGCTTGCTTGCCTTTTGGATCTCCACGGAAGTGGACCTCTCTCCTTCGGAGTTGATCTACGGAGAGGGATGGACGCGATGGTGAAAGAATTGCATGCTTAAGCTTCGGAGTAGGAAGAGCTAGCTTTACAGCAGATTTCTAGACTTGAGACAGCGAAGGTTTAATGACAGACGATGTGGTTGATGTTGTGTGACACACCATTCCGTGGACAATCAAAACATCGTAAGTGATCTTGCAGGAATGGATGGTTTTGTAAGAATCTCGGTTACCTTTCAGTTTCAGGCGTTTCTCCAACTTCAAATCTGTTGAATGTGCTCCTTGAGTCTAACAGCTAGCTGATGAAGAAGCGTTTGAAGAGTGTAGTAAGCCTTAGTGATCTCTGAGATCTTCCGAAGGCAGTCACTAATTAAGTTTGTATGCAGAAACGAGTATAATCGGAGCGAGGGATGCATGTGCGACGACTGCAAGGTGGTACGTGGTCCGCGTTCTCAGGATCATCTGCATCAAATCGTAACGACGACAATGGGCAACTATTCCAAGCTATGGCGATTCTCCGAGCACATGCCGGCGTCCATTCAAGCGGCGCTCGTGTTCATCAGCCTCCTTCTCGTGCTGTCCTCCATCAGCTACCAGATGCTGCCCACAAGCACCTGGGGTGACAACAACCTCGGCAGCTTGCTCCTGGGCGTCTCGTGGGCCGGCATCAGAAACAACAAGCAGTTTATCTTCGACAATAATACCAGATTCATCTCTCACAATTTTACGAACGCCTCAGTTGTAGAATCAACTCTCCACTGCTTCCCTCAGCAACAACAAAATGCCACATTCTCGCCGTTTCATGATTCGGTTCCGGAAGCGTCTGGTGGTTTGACACTCCCGCACTTGAATATGACCGAGCGTGGTTCTGGCCTGGAAATTTCAAACGCGACGAGCATTTTGGCGCCAGCGCCAACTCCTGTCACTGTACGCCCCGCCTAAACTCAACTTTTGGGCGCCGTTAACCCCTAAGCGTCCACTATGTATTTTGTGCAGTGTAGGAAAATTGGACCCCCTGCTGCATATCATCTGTTTGTGAAAAAATGACTTCAGTTTGACACGATTGACACTGTTGATCTTGTAGTATAGAACAAGAGCTTTAAGATGATGTATTGCAATGAGAAAACCGAGGTAAAATGGGAAAATGCCATCGTTGCAAAGGTTAAGTGATGCAGATGGCCATAGTGGGCGCTTTAGACGCTTAGGGGTTAATTTCTGTCATGGGATGATTCAAATGCGCGTAGACTGTTCAATGGATCCATCATTCACGACTAGAGAACCCGCCAGGGGCCATTTGCAGTGAACCCTGTTTTCTTTGATTTTGATACAAGCAATTGGAATATACTTGTGGTTGTGATTTTCAGGAGGACGATGATACTCGGGAGAAGTTCATGGTGCCGGTGTTGAGTTACCCAGTGGGAGCAGGGAATCAATTTATGGAGTACGTTTCAGCTGCCGTGATAGCGCGCTCGCTGAACCGAACGTTGTGTCTGACGCCTTTCTTTCCGGGGCCGTCAAGACACACAGGTACTAACGTTTCGACAGGTTGGAGAGCATTAGACTCACAAGGTTAGTCAATCCCGTGTGCAGCGAACACTTAAATTGCTTACCTGTAGTTGATTCGTCACGGAGTTTGAATTCCAGCTGTACTGAATGTCAATCAACTTAGTGATTCAAGATTAGGTTATAAACGGTCTCCATGACTGATTGTGTCTTGACCGATATGACATGGCAGGGATAGTCAAAGCGGGATTGGCATGGGAGGATCGTTTTGAAGTGTCGTCGCTGTCGAGGTTCACCCGCGTTGCAACGCTGGAGCGCTGCTTGGAAGAGTGCGAATACACGCTCGACGACAAGTGGATGCTGAAGACGACGCGGATTCCGATTATTGAATCATGGAAGAACTATCCTTCCCAAGACGTGCGTCTCTCTCTGACTTGTCTGTGTCGTCAGCAGTGATTTTTTTTTTGCATTTTTTCAAGGGAGTCCCATTGGCGATTTGAAAGTTGAAAGTTGAAAGATAGATAGCATTATTTGGCGATTTGTAATTTTTTACTACAATACATAGCTTTCTATAGAATTGTTGGCTATACATACGAATGATGAGGGAAGATTATGGCGATATACTCTATTTTTTACCCAAATTTTCTTATAGCAACATAGCAAGCCCATTTTTCAAATAGCAAGTCGGCAACAAAAAAGTTCGCTGGAACTCGTCAGCTCTTTGGAGATCGTGATTATTGTGAGTACGGGATTGACAAGGCGTGGACGTGATGCAGGACTCGATGAACCTGGACTGGAACTACGTGAAGTGGACGAAGGCGGAGGACATCAAGGCCGCCCTCGGCACCCGCAACGAGCGCTGTGTGGGAATGCAGGGCTTGTTTCCGGGACTGCGATGGAGAGGCGCGTTTTTAGCCATCTCTGCTTTTCTTCAACCTGCTCCTCGCATCGTGAAACTCGCAGACACGCTTCAGAACTACGCTATCGGCAAGAACACGCCTTACTTGGCAGGTATGAGAACCTCTCCCCTCAAGGACCAGGCAGCCCGTATTCTAGGGTTTCTGTAGCAGGTCTTCTCTTTTGTACAATTTATTGATATGTTGACCTTGGCAATGTTTCTATGAAATTTGGCCCTATCTGAATTATTAATTTTTCACAATATGGGTCATGAATCCTTAGTCTTTTCGGGGCTAACTAAATTCGATTTCTAAGTCAGAATCACAAATCATAAAGATTCTTACTGTACGTCAATGCTGAGTACAGTTCACTGGAGATCTGAGGGTTTCTTTAGCAGGTCTTGTTTTTTGTACAATTTTATTGATATGTTGACCTTGATGTGATATGCAATTAGTTTCTATGTTGATTCCGGTGATATGAAATTTGGCACCATCTGAATTATCGATTTTTCACACTATGGGTCATGAATCCTTAGTCTTTTCGGGGCTAAGTAAATTCGTTTCACTCTGTTTCAAATCATAAAGATTCTTACACGAGAGTCAATGCTGAGTACAGTTCACTGGAGATTTGAGGAGTCGGAATGCGGGCCGCACAACATCGGACTCTGCTTCGTGCGCTGTGAGGACGGGTCAGTAATTGACTCGGGCCTGCCCTCGCAAGCCAAAGAGTGGCACGAGGCGGCCGAGGTGCAATGCAACAGAGACGGCCATTTCCGAGGTGTGACGTTAGACAAGACGGACATCTTAGATGCCATTGAGGAGCGCGCAGGCAACCACAACGTCCGCACCATCTACTTCGCTACCGATGGTTGGATGCGCGGACCGCAAGGCGTCCGCCTCGTGACGGAGACCGTTGAAGGGCTGCGCAAACGCGGCCTCACGGTCGTCGGGCTATGGAAGTTACCCGGATTGTCCAACTTCAATGACGGCAAATACTTCGACCCTGTCGAAACCCTCGGCCCAGCAAACCAGGTATTTTGCACTTCAGGGTTCAGGGTTTAGGATTTCCGATTTCAGCCCTTGCCGCACATCTTAGCACTCATGTGTCTCCAAGATTTCAAAAGTTTTCAATGGAAGTTAAATAGTTCCTTGAAGCAATCAATAGGAGTTACAGCCAAGTTCCATGGGTTTGAAAAGTTGCCCATGAAAGTAGGCAAGAGGAGGGGAAAAGTGGAACTTGGGTTTGTCTCATACCCGGCCATGAAGTTGTGCACATTTCATGAACTTGCTTGAGGTGAAACATAAACGAATTTATTTGGTTGGTGAGAAGTTCTCATGAAGTCTTGGGCTTGAGAACCCTTCATACCTCATGACAATTTCTCTTCCACTATTTTCTCAAAAATTCACTTGAAATATGGAATTTGATCCCCTAGGTCCCTAAAACTTGTCTTTTAGTGCGATACTTCACCCATGAAACTTGGCCCTATAATAATAGGATCCCCATAATTTCAAGTTTGAATATTATTGGAGTACCCAAAAAATACAAAACGTCTTGTGTTATGATTCTCTCCCATTTGCTAATGATCTGAATACTTTGTCAATCAAATGGTGGGATGAGAGAGGATCGGTTAAGGTCTTAGTACTGATTCACCCCTCCCTGTTGCAGGATCTCGACGGTGCACAGATTGCGCTATTGGAGCAGGAGCTGTGCTCGCGAGCCGTGTCGTTCATGGGCAGTGGGCAATCCACTTGGAGCCTGTCCGTGTTCCGGGTGCGGTTGGCACGGCGGCGCGTCAAGCAAATCGTCGAAGCGGCGGAGTGTGACCGAAGCGTGAATCTGAAGGACCCCAAGGCAGTGGACCATCTCATCTCCGAGACGCTGCTCAAAGACCAGCACCCTGCAGGTCAGTGATTTCTTTTTGTCAGGAATCAAACAGTTTAGCATTTTTGCTACTTTTTCATGGCTTGAAGAGCAATCCAGCGATGCTCTTTTCATATTAATATATAGGTAATATCAGGGTAATACATATGTGCTACCTAGGTGCTACTTAGGCAATACCTGGGTGATATCTAGGTTTAAAGAGGCTACAGATCTTGACTAAATGGAGGAAATCTGGCTATTATTCCTTTTTTCTTCCTTCAAAAATCCTTTGTATCAATTAGCCAGCCCAAATTTTATGTAGCAATTTGGCTAAAATTAGCGACAACAAAAATCACTGGTGCAGGTCTTCATTGCCGGTACCTGCGGCACATGAAACGCCACCTCGTGAATGAGACTGTGGAGACCAACGCCGACGAGTACCCCGACGGCTGGCTGGATCTGGAGGCGTGCGAGGGCCGCATCGGTCGTGGCGGTCGTTGCGAAGTGGCCAAATGTTTCTGAACTAGACTGTACATTGTTCTTTATCATCGCTGCCGGCATTGTTGGTTCCAGGACTGCAACTGCATTGACCCTACTTGGGTTCTTCTTCTGCATTTACATCCACAATGAGATAGAATTGCCCTAGTTCATGATGAAATTTTGAAATTGCCTCCTGGACTAGCTTCGAGCAGGTAATCAGAAGATTACGCTAGTGTCCACAAGTAGTTGAACAATTATTTTGGGACCCGAAGATTGAATGTGTGTCCCCCAGTGCTTACTTCTTTGTAAGCTAAAAATTGGTTAAGCACAGATATATATATTTTTGACACTAGAATGAAAGGGATTCAGAGATCTGAAACTTCACTTCATACGAATCGTGAAGAATTCACGAATTTTGTATTACATAAGTGACATATAAATGAAAATTTCTACCTAAGGACTCAAATTGAGAACTGTTATACATCGTTCGCACCGTATTGATACATGCTCCTGAGTATATTCACAAGTAGTGAAGTGACATTGGCTTCTTGCCTAGTAATGTGGATGTCCTCCAGTGCTAGATGATGTCAATAAAATATGATGGCTAACTTTACAAACAAGTCATTAATATATTGCAGAATATAGAGCAGAGGGTAGTATTTGATTCAGACTTCGGCTATCGGAACGAACATCCAAACAATGCATGCTAAAGCGCATTGGTCACTTGCCAATACGACTGAATAAAATATTTCCTAATAGTAAATATGCTCAAATGCTATTAAAGGCTGCACATACTTTACTGCTCGGGGAGAGTCGAGGATGAAGGCTGTGGAAATCCATCAGACGGCGACCGAGCCCAACGAGTCGTCGACCAGCGGTCGATCTTTCATGGCAGCTCTCTCCGGGGCAAAACCATGATCTCTACAACTCCACACCGCCGTCGTGCCATTTTCATTCGTGGCAAGCTCTCTTCAGGCGAGGCGGAAATGATCTCCAGGAGTTTGCTCTTGAATTGTGCAGCCTCTTCTAGTTGAGGAATATGGCCATCTGCATCACTTAACTTTGCAACGGTGGCGTTTTCTCATTTTTCCTCGGTTTTCTGATTGCAATACAAATCATTTCAAAGCTCTTGTTCTATACTACAAGATCGACAGTGTCGATCGTGTCAAACTGAAGTCATTTTCACACAAGCAGGTGATTTGCAGCAGGGGGTCCAATTTTCGTACGCTACAGAAAATACACTCTGGGCGCTTAGGTGTTAATTGTGCTCATTTATCGTGGTGTGTACTGTACTACTCCTAGGGTTGTCTCCTTTTGTCGGTAGAACAATGTTGTAACTCTTTTCCATAGTTATTTCACATGGCGTTTTTCCTTCAACAATGTATGCATCTGTTTGTTTCGGTGGCTGTGGCATTTGTGACCTCGTGAACAGCGCTTATCGCTGTGGACTTGTAGGGGATTGTCGGTAGAGGAATTAAGGTAGAGGGTACTATTATTTGCGTCACTTATGAGCATTTTAACATGTCTAGGAGTGTAATTTTGAGGAGATCGCTTTGATTAAAGAGCCACAGTCTCTTGGGATCAATTTTTTTAAATAGCCAAGTATGATGATTTTTTATGCAATCGTAGAACCCTATTGATAGGACAGTAGACAACCCTATTTTCATTCAAAGATAATTGTCCATATAGTCATTTAGTCAAGTTATGCATCATATTAATTCCCACTGTAGCTGATAAGTCCAACCAAGTGGAGGAGATGAGTTCTTGTCGGTAACAGAAGTGTGAAGCGCACTAATGGTGTTAGTTGGCATCGTCTACATTATGATGAATCTGATTTTTTAGTGATTAAATTTTAGCATGCTTTTATTTAAAGCTTGTGAGCTTCCATTCTAATCTGATCGGAACCTCAATATTGCTTGGAAGCAGGATATGAGGTTGTTCTGGACATGAGGGTTTAGGGTTTAGGGTTTAGGGCCATGGGAAAAAATTTATGCCGCAATGTAGATAGGCGTGCAATGGACCCAGTGCCACGCTCATCACCTTCGCCCTACACATCTACACGCATTCAGAGCATGCTTGAAAGCCGAAGTAAGTTCACCGACAGGACTTCCTTTGAGATTGAAAGCTCCAAAGTTCACTGGAGCGAACTGGATCCTGTCTCCGACTCCGATGCCGAGTACTCACCAGAGTCTGACCGTGTCTACTTCGATGAGGTGCTGAAGAAGCATCGGGAATGGCGCCGCGTCTTCAAGGATTTCGATGGCCTAGAGCTCTTTGATAAAATTGCGCAGGGAGGTCAAGGAGAGATCTACTTCGCACGTAATTTCGGTGGCGCTTGTGTGGTGAAAGTGTTCAAGGAAGGCTATCCTCTGCGCGTTCTGCTACGACAAATGCCTCCTTCAATTTTGTCTGCCGTGAATTACAATGCAAAAGGAGGGCCATTACAGAATCTCAAAGGTGCAACGATGTTGAAAGATGCCAAGTTCAAGAACAGAATTGCAATTGTGCTCGAGCAACAGATCTGTGATCTGCGGAAGCTGATCGACGACCAAATGATGCGCAAGAACAACAAAGGCCCTCCGTTCACCGTGAGCCTCATCACCAAGTTCCTGCACAAAATTGCCTGTGACATGGTGTCCTTGCACTACAGGTATGGCATCATTCACAAGGATCTCAAAGCTGCAAATGTACTCGTCCCTGTCAATCCTATGAAAATACTCTACGAGGATGTAAGATTTGGCAGCCATTGTTTGAATGTGGCGGATTTTGAATGCTCCATGGTGGGTGTGGTGGGGACTGCGTTTTGGAGAGCACCTGAGATCTTGCGACAGTTGAAGGACCGCAAGTCTATTTCTCTTGTGGAGTTCACTATGGAGAGTGATGTGTACAGCTTTGGCATGGTGGGCTATGAGCAGTGCTCTCAGAACCATTTTATGACATTTAGCATAAGGTGCTACCTCCCACATAAATGGTAGATACTTTTGCTACCTTGTGAATGTACTACTCAAGATACCTCTATAATATCCGGCAATACCCTTGATATATTAAGGTGATACCATGATGATATCCGCAGAATATTGCTAAATATTTATAACATGATGCTAAATATTTATTTAAGTTGCTAAATATTTATAACATGATGAGCATTCTCGCTACATTTTAAAAAAATATATATTTTCTTTCTTTGTATATTTAGCAGCCCCGTTTTTTTGGTAGAAATCCAGCTAATTTTAGCCAGTTTTGAGATCACTGGCTATGAGCTTGTCACAGGACGCATTCCGTTTGAGGATCATGCTTTTAGTGATTATGATGTTGTGCTTAATGGAGAAAGACCAGAATTGCCAGAGGATATCCATTACTCTATTCGAGACATCATAACTGATTGTTGGCATCCAGTGCCTTCAATGAGGCCTGATTTTATAGAACTGGAAAGGAAGCTTGGTATGCTTCTCACCAACCACAGGAATGAGGAATGGGTAAATGCTAAGTATGAAAACCCTGATACTTATTGCAAATTGAATAATGTAGAGTGGGATCTTCAATACTACGGCACTCTTCCACACGCTGTAGCAAGATCCTGGTGGCCTAGGTGGTCTTGGTGGCCTAAGTGGTAGCACTTCCCCAACAGACTCTGCATTCATGTTGGTCCCTCAGGGCCACATTTACTCTTCTTCTTGGCACTCTTCCATGAGTTCCAGTGGCAGTTTGGTATGCTAGAGATTTGCTCAAAGCCCAGTTAGATGTGTGCCATATTCCTCACTGGTATTTGTATGATATTAGTATGTAGATACTGAAGAATGAGCCATGACATCTTCTTAGTTCTAATATGAAGAAATGGAACACAAATGTTGCAAAGTTGATATGCACAAATGACATGTTCAGTGGCTACAGTGAGTATGTTCGAAGGAATGTTGTAGAACATGGAAGTGATATGGAACTGAAGTACATTAATTTGTCATTTTGGTGAATTTCAATGTGCCAAAAATGTGATGTGAAAATCAGGAATCTCAAGCGCTCAGCTGGGTTTATAGTTGCTGAGTTACTTGAAACCTCAATTGAAACCTAGATCGACCCCCCAACAGACTCCACTTACGATGGTCTTAAAAGCTAGTGTGATTATTATTATGTAGAGAATACATGCAATTGGACGCTTTCCAGTTGCTAGGTGATGTCAATAAAATATGATGGCAAATTTTACAAACAAGCCATTAATATATTGCAGAATATAGAATCATGCCGTGGTATTTACATAATCGTTCGATGTGCTTACTGGCTAGAAGGAAAAAGTGAAGGGCCAAGAGCTTTGGCCTCTAACTGGCCTCTATCTATTTTGAAAATCAAACCTTTAATCATTCAGCTTTGAAAAACTGCTGAAACCTGGCACCACTTTCTGAACGAGAGGTGTTCAGAAACTCACCTTCACATGACTATTATCACAGACAAACTAAAAGTCGTCCGTAAACTTGTACGCTACCATGGCTTCGACTTGATGTACCTGCACAAAGTCAGTCACATAAAATTTAAGAGAGCCGTTTCACAATATGAGGCGCAAACCTCTGCCTTCAATAATGACAGTGGTAACAATTAGAAACTAAACAAACGAACAGAGGGTAGTATTTGATTCAAACTTCGGCTATCGGAAGGAATTGCCAAAACAAACATGAGATAGAAAACAGGGATGAGCTTTAAGTACCATGGTATCAACCGTCCTCAGTTTCACAACTTGAGGGTTGTGAATCAGTTGAGCATCACTCTCCGCCCACTCTGCTGGCACCTGTATGTCGTGTGCACAATGTTAGAAAAAAAGTGAAGAGCGAGAACCAAGTAATGCCGAAAACAGGACGTACACGAGGGCTATGCCATTCTCCGACTCAGAAAGCCACAGCATGAGAAACAGGGAGATCCAAAGAGATTGAGGGGGAATCCAAAAATGATTCATTAGTGTAAGATCTCCAATATTGATAGAGAAACAGAATTTTTGTACCTCAGAATCAATGGACGTGTACGCAAGCAAATCAAAGGTGCAAGCTTCCTCAATGTTGGGAAGAAATGTCACACTGGATGTGATCTGCCTCATAATGGCCTGAATCTCTTTCATGATGTCCTTGTCGCTCTTCTCTCTGGAGACCCTGCATCAGTGAATTTTTTTGGTCAGGAGGCAGTTTAGCATTTTTGCTACTTTTTCATGGCTTGAAGAGCAATCCAGCGATGCTCTTTTCATATTAATATATAGGTAATATCAGGGTAATACACATTTGCTACCTAGGTGCTACTTAGGCAATACCTGGATGATACCTAGGTTTAAAGAGGTACAGATCTTGACTACATGGAGGAAATCTGGCTTTTTTTCCTTTTTTTTCCCTTAAAAATCCTTTGTATCAATTAGCCAGCCCAAATTTTATGTAGCAATTTGGCTAAAATTAGCAACAACAAAAACCACTGACCTGCATCATCAACCCATCGCCAATAATAAATGCAAGGATTCCAAGACAGAGGAAACTCTAAGATACACGGATAATAGGGTGTCACCCTTCGTACCCTTTCTCAAGAACCTCCCGATCATTCTCGATGTTGAAGTTCCAGCGCTCAAGGACCTCCTTCGTGGACATACTGGCAATCACCAATACCACTCGCTGCAGATTGCCCGTTTCCAGCCACGTAGCAATCTGCGTAGTAATCTTCTCTATGAAAGCTTTCACGCTCTCCTGCTGGCACATCAGCAGCGTCATCCCGTACTTCTTCACGCGCCCGAACTCATCGGCAGGGTAAATCCCTCGCTGGAACAAAATGCTGTTCACTGGAGAATTCGAAATTGGCATGCCAACGTAAGAACACTGTCAAGGATACATACAAGTCTGCTGAATTACAATGAAGCCAACATGTACTAGATAGAGTACTCCATGGGCTCTGCTAAGGCATATAGCGGGTGCATGCTATCTCCAAGTCACGAAGCAAAGAGGTGATGACATGCACCCACTACATGACGTGGCGAGCCCATGGAGTTACTCTATTTTGAGGAGTACAGCATGGAGAGTTGAGAATAGAAAGAGAGAAGGAGGAGTTCTCTACAAAGATTTGGAATACACCGCGAAGATTGTGTGCATAGGAAAATACATTACAGGTTGTAACTATATTGCTTAGAACCAATCAGAAGATGCCACAGCTGGTCCTGATTTCCTGCAGTAGGCTTTGAAATGGTAACTGCTTTGCGATTGATACTCAAATCCTTCACATTGAATCTCTCACCTAAGCTGTAAGAAAATGTTACTGAACCAAGACAAAGTATAGCAAGGCCATAACCCATTTGATGCGATCATGGAAACCCTAAACCCTTCACGAAGTGTGTTCCAACACAGAAGCCAGATTTGTGCAACAAGAAGAGAATTCACAACGCCAGTCTGCTGAACTACAATGAAGCCAACATGAACTGGTAACTTCTCTGCAATTGATACTAACCCCTACATAGCGAATCACACTTTTGGATCCAGAGCTTGAGCTTGAGCTTCTCAAATCACATATCTTCTTCGACGTCATGAGAGCTCTCACTACTAATCTTAGACACGTTGTGTGACAAAGGCCATAAATTATCTGATGCGATGATGGAAATCCTAAAGCCTTCAAGAAGTGCATTACAACTCAGAAGCCCGAAGAGAATTCATGATGACATCGATACGATACAAACCTGAATACAACAAAAACTCGCTCACGATGGCAGCAGAGCCCTTGAGAGTGATCACATCCCTCGTCAGCTGCTCCGAGGCCATGGCCACCGCGTTAAACTCCCTTCACCCCTGCTTCAACAACAAGCTCTAAGCGACTCAGAGAGCTCCGCAGAAGTGTTCCGGAAAATCGGAATCAGGCGAATGGGGCGGACGAGACGGAGTTCCAGCAGGAGAGGAGAACTTGAGATGTGAAGATTGTGGATCGGAGGAGAAGCTTGAAGGCGATCAGCAATGCGGGGGTGGGGGGGGGGGGTTGACGCGGGACAGGAGAGGGCCAACATTTGAATGTGATAGGGGGAAGAAGCCGTTCTGGGGGAACGAGAAATAGATATCGTCCGACATAGAATGTGTCGTCGGCGAAACGTCGAAGCTCGTCGTCTGATGGATGAACGATAGTTCGACGTGTGGATGTGACTGTTCATTCGTCGTCCCGCTGTTGTAGTCGTCACATAAAGTAGAGGACCTTATTCCATTCCACCCCAATTTTGTTTTTTTAAAAGTATCATTCAATAGAGTTATCCTTAAAGTCACCTTGTGTTTGAATAAGATATCGTGAATTTTGCATTAATGTACTCTTATTTGTTCACCCCAAATAGTTAAAAGGTAGGGAAGAGCTTAATGATCTCTCATTATTAGGTGTGTAAGAGCTTGGTATAATGCACACTCCAAAATGAGATTTTGGGGGGTGTGTAACTTCAAAGTTAAATAGAATTTGGGTTAAATTTTCAAAAATGAAAGTGAAGATGTTTAGCAATGACACATGTCAACACCTCTTCATTGCAATCTTTCATGTCAAGAACGGACTCACACATAATTATTGTGAATTTTATAAGTGAGAGTGACTTATCCATATATGGTTTAGGACGATAATTTATACGTTACAATAAGAAAGGAGTTGGTACATTGATCAAGATCGGAATACATACACTAATGGAACATGAACAAAAGAACACAATCCAAAAAAGAAATACAAGATAACAAACTTCCAAACACAAGAAATACCGCATAGTACATGTGTTGTATTTGTATGTATTTGCTGTATTTTCAAGTATTTGCAGTATTTTGGTGTTTTGTACGCAGGTATTTTGATATCTAAGAAAGTCAAATTTCAAATTTTCTTTTTGCATCATTTGCATAATCAAAAGTTAAATATCTAAACTTCAAACACCAAACTAAGATGGTTCACAGATTTTACAAATGCCTAAAAGAATCACACCTAATTTGGTTACTTTATGCATTGAGATAGTTTCTATTATTAGACTGATAAAGGAATTTAAAAAAAATTCTTGTCAACAATTATAAGGACATTTTAACCCCTAAACGTCTAATTGTCCAAAATGTGAACGATGGACAGAATCAAACTCAGATTTTTTATCTATCACTAAATTTTTTTCTATATATTTTATGGAAAGTTGACTTCCTGCATGTGTGATCTGATTAGAAAGTGCATATTCATACATCAAATTGGAGATCCAATTGGGATTTCAATTGGATTTAAATTAGTTTAAACTAGCCTTATACTTTAATTGAAAAAACAAAAAGTAAAAAATTGGTACTTAAATTAATACTTGAAAAGAATACAATTTCTTTTCTTGAGGGGTTAACTTTTATGTTAAAAGTCTCTACTATGTGAGTACCTCACCACAAAATTAATATCCCTACATATTGATTTTGAAGAGGAAAAAAGGATTGTGCATAATATATCTACATTGTTAAAAAAGACAATAATTACCCTATTTGTAAGTATTTATTGTAACATTAAAACTCAATAAATACCCTTATTGTGCACCCATGTGATATACTAAGTTAACGAAAGGGGCATCTGTGAGTATTTCTACTTTTGTTCTATACAAGTAAAAAAATTATTTCAAAAATAATAAAGTAGAGTATGCTAAATAAGTTCAAACGTAGTAGAATACAACAATATATCCCGCAGAGTATACCAAAACATTGTTCTCAAATCCTAGATCTATAATTTGTGGGTCTCATTTGATTTTTATTTTATAAAAATTGGTAAAAACTAGATTTATGAAAATCAGGTTTTTTATTTTTATTTAAATAATTAAATTTTTTGTAACATAACATTAATCTATAAATATATTGTATCTTAAATATAATATTTTAAAAAGGTAAATTTATTAATTACAAAATCATGTGAGACAATATGTTTGAACCATTGGAAACAATGCTTAACACTGTCCTCGCAAGCTCAATTCCTTTGGGATAATTAACGAATAAATATATTAACTAAACGAAATTTAAACTCCATGCATTCAAAAATAGAAATATGACATAAAAAATCAAATACAAAGAACATTACATAGTTAATTGAAAGGTTTTGAAAGAAGTGGTATTAATACAAAAGATAATTGGAAACCTTTTCTTACTACTAAATTTTTTTTATTAAAAAATATAATTTAATCCTATAAAAAAAATAAAACAACGACCTGAAATGATGAAGTTTTCTATTTCTATTTCGTGAATCATGATAAACAAGACGATTCCAAAACTTTCACATTGAACACCTCTTCAAAAATCCCACACTTTGTTCTTTCAATTCATTAACATTTTATTATAATTTTAACAACCAAGTACCTAGAAGGGCATATGTATCGTGCTCATCTCCACAGACATATTTCTCCACTCAATTCAAACTCATCACTTTGATCTGAATTAGAGTATAGAGTGAAGTCCTCTATGACATGTACACATGTACAGTTATACCTCTATAGGCTAAATAAATCCTAAACATTAAAAAATGAATGAATTTATGAACTACAGAATCTGGTCGGATGATGCATCTTCATCCGCATTCTCTGAAGCAACTGCCCACCTTTGTTTCACCAATCTTGCAAGCGAGCTTGGTGTGATGAATGGGAGACAATTAGGTCGCATCCCGCGTTGCACAAGCTCCATCTGCTGCTGGAAAGGCAAAGTCAAGAACACGTCTTCTCTGGCTTGTGTTACAAGCTCCACCTGCTTCTCGTAGGGCAAAAGCACAATCTCATCGTCTCTAGTTGGATCGAAACAAAATGCATATTTCCTGAGCGCATCAAATGAGCCGATTAGGTTCCAATTCTCTAACAGTGCAATTCGCTCTGGTATTCCCAACACCACATTTCCAGTGACTGCCTCTCGATGAATGAGCAACACAAGACTTGCAAATCCTATTGCTTGGGCATTGTACATGAGGAAACGAGACTCAATAGCGCCTTCAAGAATCAATGGCTGCAACTCCAAATGCATGAAGCACTCTATGACTTCTTCGGCCACTTGCGCCCTCAGCAACTTCTTCACTATCCAGCAAATTGCCTCCAGTTTACATCCAAATGCAGGAACTGTGTCCACGTCCAAAGGCTCTTGCTTCCGACATTCTTCATGAAGCTCTACAAGCATTTCTTTTGCCACATTGCTAACAATCTTCACCATGGCCCTCTCAAAAGCAGGATCGGAGACGCCTTGTCCAATGCTTGAAAACAACTCTTCAAAGAAACACTGAGCATTCTTGAAGCTCATTTGCTTTCGATCCTGACATTGCATGTCTCGACGCAAAGCAATACGTATGGCCTTCTCCATCAGGTCACATACTACTTTACAATCATCCTCTTTGCTTGGATTGTCCAATGCCAACCGAGCAACTAGACCTTTTACCTGAGAGCAGGCAAACTCTGGGGAAGACGAGTATTGCCGAATCCTCAATTCATCCTCAATAGACCATTCGATGGCTGATAAATACTCGAAAATGGAGCTTATCAATTCACCAAACTCAATCTGAGATGCCACTCGCAGAAGCTCCAAACTAGATTTGACATCCTTGAAGCCCTTGTCGGATGGCCTGTACATGCGGGAAAAACAGGCTGCGTAACAAAGAATATTCAGCCCGTGGAGCATCTCGAGATTGAATTCCATGGAATTTGGATTTTTCCGTCTCTTGCTCAAACACGCCTCAAAGTACTTGCTGCAATTCTTCAACTCATCAGAATGCATTTTCAACTCTGCCAAGGTGCATCTGCTGTCAAGGCTGGTCACAAGCTGGTTGTTAGCCTCTGGTACCAATCGTATGGAAACATCATGACCTGCTTTCATCCCGCCACACAATATCTGGCGAGACTGATTTTGGGCCATTTTTGAATGTCTTGGGCGCTTCATATCCCAACCTACAATAGATAGTTACATGTACAATTAATGGTCATGAAATAGTGTATAAAACATTGATTTAGACGTATAGCTACTGTGCCATGCAGCTGATTTTTCAGATAAGCACTAGCAAGAACACAAAATAAGCATATTAAGAATCTATCTGCCTAGCTAACCCGAATCGATACATAATGCTCTTGTTAGTGCAAATAGCAGAGATTATTTCTTTCAATGTAAGATTGATGCCCTAGAGCACTAGTAGGATCACACATTGATTGCTAGGTTAGTTAGCAACGTTAGGGTATGAATCTACTCTTACAGCAGCTACAATTATGCAGATCCGATGCAAAGTTATCAAAGCAGTTAACTAGTACTTCTAGATCTCACACAACATACACTAAAGAACATCAATCAGCACTGTATGCTTGAATATGGAGCAGAAATCTCTAGTCTAGAATGCCAGCTCCTTCGGCTCTCTTATTGAAGCTGAGCATGACTACGTACTGGAGCTAGAAATTTGCAGTTCCGATGATGAATTATCAAGCAGAACGTATCAATCTCAAACAACTTACATTGAAATGACCAAGAATTAAAACATACATCAGTAGAAAAACAAAATACGCATCTGGAAGGGTCCATACTCTAGAAAGTCAGCATATAGCTACAGACTACATATCTTGAGTTTGAAATATCTTACAAATGGAAGGGAAGCTAGGTACCGCGTAATGCTACTGCGGTGCTTGCTGAAGATCGACAGAAAGTTGGTGCTCCGCCAGAGACGGAATGATCACGCTCCAAGCCAAGAGAGCTCTACACCGAGACAGAGAGGAAGAGTGAAATGGGATGAGGAAGATTCAACCTCCTCCCTTTATAGCTCCGGAATTTGAGTTCACACAACCGAGACAGTGCACACTACCGAGGCCGTATAACACACTAAGGCGCATTCCCGTGTTCCGTTGTTGAATGGACCTTGACACCCAAGCTACTGTAAGCTTCAACTTACAAGTCTTCACATGCAGTACGTATCAAACTCATTCAAGCTAAACGAGAATAAAAATTAAAACACCCATCAGCAGAAAATTAAAATTCTCTCACATGTTAGTACAGCAAGTAGGTACTAGTATATATCTTCGAAATGTTTCACAAATAGAAGGGAAATGTAGGTAGTACCGCGTAGTGAGAATTGCGGTGCTTGCTGAAGATCGACAGAAAGGTAGAGCTCCGCCAGAGACGGAATGATCATGCTCCACGCCAAGAGAGCTCTATACCGAGACAGACAGAATGACGTGAAATGGGATGAGGAAGATCTAAGCTCCTGCCTTTATAGCTCTGGAATTGGAGTTCACACAACCGAGACAGTGCAAGTTCAGTACTACTGAGGCCGTACAACACACTCAGGCACATTCAACAGTGATATGGAATTAATATTGAATTTTTATTATTGATTCAATTAATTGAATGGATCTTGACACCCAAGCTACTGTAAGCATCAACTTGTCTCGACAGGAAAACTTACATGCACCAAGTTCCTCCACTTGTATCAATAAAATGTTTCCTTATTTGATTGAAGATGCATAAGGATGCCGCCTGGTGGTGGTTTGATGCTTGTGGAATTGATGCAGAATCCTTACTCTTTGCAGATGAGGTACGTGAGTGTAATTCACTTGAGTGTACGTGTGCACTTGTTGAAATTTTGATTCTTTCCCGTGATTCGAAGCTAGTCTGATTCTCGTGTCAGTCTATTCTGAAGCAAATCTTAATATTCATCCTCTGCTTGCAGGTAGAGTCGTCAAATTTGGTGGGAGCCGGGCGTATCAAGATGTCCATTACCGGCCAAGATGTGCTTGTGATGAGAAATGAGGTGATATTTTAATACCGAAGTAACTTAGGATTGCTGTCGGCACCACATGTGATTCTATTTAGTTTCATCTGGACATGATAATTTATTTCTATAAATTGTTCATAATGTATCATAGGCCTCTGAAATGATAGTGTGTTGATGCTTGTATAGAATAAACAGTGTAGTCCGAAACTAGAAGATTCTGTTACCATGTGACTAAGTCGCTCATTTTTTCAGTTCCTCATTCATGAAACATTTCTCGGATGGGTTCAGTATGTACATTGTTAATGGAGCTGCTGTTAGCTGGACATCTAGGCCCACACTTGAAACTCGATACATAAAATCATTGGTGGTGAGAACTCTTGCCTCATATAATTTTCATATATTTTAAACCATTAGAAACACAACAAGGTAAAATCTGAATACGGCATGTTAATGTTCAGCCTCAAACTTTGTGTTTTGAACCGGTCTCTATCATGTTGCCTGTGTTCACACCCTCTCCCTCTGCGAAGTCTATTTGAACTAAGGTAGCTCCCATGCAATGTCAAATTATGAATTTGGATGTTGGCTTGTGTTGTAGATTATCTCATTTATCCCTTAATAGGCCCTTAGGATCCCTCTCTACAACCCGTTTTTTGCCTTATAGATGTGCAATCGTGGTTTAATACACGAATTGTGATATATTGTTATATACAGATTATCATGATTATTGATTTTAGTGTGTACTGAAAAGTATTTGGTCATTGTTATTTGGATGAAATACCACCAAATATAGAAAATACTATACGGCCGCAAAGGGCTATTGGGCCGTTTAAGGGTGAATCCTTTTTAGTTGCTCCTGCAAGGCGCCTGGGAGGTATCCAGTAATTCAAGGGGAGAAATGGGTCGCCACAAAGTGGTTACCGACTATTGAATTTAACACAGCAGTGGCATGGCTAGCTTTATGTTCTCCGGAACAAGCTTCGCAATAGCAATCGATCAATACACATCATCAAACGAATGAATATCCATGTAATATGTAACTATGAATAAATTCCTCCAGAATAGGTTTGTTGCAAGTTGAGAGCATACGAAAGCTGATATTTCTACCAATCACCAACCACATCGATGACACTCGATGAGTAACCCGCCACTCAAGAGGTGCTACAGCACTTGTTGATTTCTAGACAATTAATACATCCATAATGACAGCAGGAGATGCATCAAAATTTGAACTGAGATGAATACACTGCAGAGGATATGTGAAGTGGTCATATTGAACAAATTCAAAGACGAGAATAAAAGTAGAATTAATCTACAATTATGCCACGTTTCAGATCTGAAGTATGGAAACTCAATATAAGCTGTACAGATCTTCTTCTGAAGCTCGCAGAACAGGTACTTTCACCGTAATTGGCGGTGGAAGTTACAGCTCCGGATTTAAGGTTGACATTTCTGAGCGTTGCTGCAAGTACTCAATGTGCAGTTCTTTCTTATCACCATGGACACTCAATCTGTACAGGATCTTGCCGGCGCCAAAGTCACCTAGCACTAGAAGGAAATGTGTCGTTTTTCACTTACTATAAATGAAAAAGGAATGAAACCGCGCCATGCACATGAGCTGTGTCAGTGCTGGTGAGTAGTTTTGGTCACAAGAAGACAGAAATGTAAGCATAATATTCAACCGGTTGGAAACTTTGATCAGTTTAGCCGGGGCTAAACTAAGGTAGTTTAGCCCCCTCTTTAGCCCGCCTTAGCACTATGTGAAAAATGGGGGGGGCTAAATTTTGTACCACTAGCCTCCTTTTTAGCCCCCTTTTTGTACCACTAGCCAAGGCTAAAACACAAATTAGCCGGGGCTAAAAAGGATAGTTGCAGGGAGATTCAGGTTTAGCCGGGGCTAAACGTTGTGGTTTAGCCCCCCATAGCCGTTTTAGCCCAGGGGGCTAAAAGTTCGAAAGCTTCCAGTGACCACTCTTCACTGTTTCCACAAAATGGGGAATGAAAAACGACAGGTCTTCTACTAGTGTAGCAACTGATATGACTGCTCCGATCCATCCATTCTTGTGCACACGTCATCCACACCTGTTACAAAAACCAATGAGATCAATGCGCCCATTTGAAGCACCCGAAGCTCAAAAGAGACCTACAGTTGAAACAACAATCTGACCGACACAAATAAGCGATATTTATGGAACTTGACAAACCAAAAATTTGCATAAGGTAGAGTCACTTTAAAGGACTTTAACATATATAGGAGTGTGATTTTTGAGAGGTCAGTGTAGAGTTGTGAAGAGATCACTTTAGTTATTCAGGTGAGCAATTCAGGTGACGGTAGACAAGGTCCTCATTTCGATTCAAAGACCAGTGGCCATATAGACATTTCTCCGTATTAGCCAAGTCATGCTTACACCACTTGCTAATAAGTTCAACCCAGTGTACGAATGGATGAGCTGGTGTTGGTACACAGGTCGATATAGGAGACAGGGTTATAGTATCCTTAATGGTTATAGTATCCTCTAGTACCTGATTGGACAATTCATAAATCACTATGATGAGCTGTTTAAAAAATGAGCTTCAATTTCGGAACAATTTAGATTGGATGCTCTAATCAAAGGACAAGCTTAATTAGCAATCAGAAGCTATACGCAAAGTTTAAAAAATACTGACGTAGTGTCGGAAGCACAAGGAGATTATGTGGGTGTCCCATATAGGAAATTGCTTGGTTTTCTCTGTTATTTCCCTCTTTCAATTACATTTATGAGGGAATGTGGCAATATGGGAAAAAATAGACAGTTCTCTCATAATATATGAGGGACTTTTAATGCATAAGGGATTTGCTAAGGGAATTTGAGAACAAATGAATTGCTAATTCGGTATTTAGCAGGGAAATTCAAATTCCCATATATATGTCTAACAGGGAAAATTTGAATCCTGTTTACATATCCATTCCTACAAGGGAATTAGCTTAAATCTCCCATATGTGTATTAGGGAATTTCAGAGGATCTCCTTGTGAAGTATCAACTCACAGGCAGCATGCTCAAGCTGTGCATTGTAGATGAATTCCAAAACTGCCGCTGCCACTCTCTCAAAGTCATGCAGTGGCCCTTCTTGAAAGTCTGCTCTCCTCAGCTTCGTCAGACCTTCCCCTAATTCCACCATTGCTCCTCTATGATTCTGTTTTCACATGTCCACACTATTTTAGCCCCCTGAAGAGCCAAGGATTCATGGTTAGAAATCGACCAGTTTGATCCATCATATATATTGTGATAAGAAATGTTTAATTCAGATGGGACCAGATTAAATCACCAGAACAGCCAATTTCTTTGTTTTCCCATTGGCAGAGCGACATGTACGCTGGAATGTAGCCAAGTAAGGGAAAAATGAATAGAATTATCTTCATGTATATGCTCATCCATAAAATTATCTATAATAAGGAACATTCATCCAAATACCAACAATTTTAGTATATGTTTTTAAGCAATTTCATCCACTTTTTGCACATTTGATTTTCTATTATAAGGCACTTTCATACAAATACCGGCGATTTTGGTATTTTTTTGAGAAGACTTTGACAATTTCATCCATTTTTTTGCCCATTTTTCTAGTGTAAAGGTGAACACTCCCAAAATTCACCAAAAAAATTTGCCATGAAGACCCAACCTTTAAATCAGTCTTATAATTTAAATGAAAACTTCAAATCGTAACAATCGGTACTTAAATTAACCCCTAATGGATCAAGCGACCATTTTGTGGTCGCTGCCCTAATTTAGGAGGCTACCCGAATGCAAAAATAGTTCTTTTTAAGATTTTTTTTTTTTTTGTTTTTGTTTTTGTTTGTTGTTGTAGATTAGAAGCCAATGTACTACACTTTCGCTTTTGAAATTTGCCAATCAAAGCAAAACTCCAGCTTCCGTAAATCCTCAAAATTGATTAGGTTAGTGTGGAGTTCTCTCAGGGCTGCAGACGTTGTTGGGCAGGTGGACGAGGGCCAATGGGAAGTCAAAGGCTAAGCAAATGGAATTTTTGGCTCATGGTCGGGCGGCCATGAAATTTGAGTGCGCAAAGACCGGGTCTTCTATGAGCACTTTGGCCGGTTGCCCAGTCAACGCGTCATATTGTTGGGCCGAGGGGTGGGGTTAAAACTAACTAAGCCAAGCAATGAACGCCTATGAGCAAGTGGTAAATTGTATGAATTAGTCAAACATTAGGATAATGAGAGCAATGCAAGAATTGGTCAATTTGACCCGTGCAAAAGAAGGGCATCATACAATCAATTACAAAATAGGGCCCAAAAAGTACCACACCATATAATCACGCCAAGAATCCCATGTACTCACAATACTCTAAAGTGGGGTCCAAATTAGCACTAATTGAACGTATGGAATGATTTTGCATTCCTAAATTGAAATGACAACACAACTCCTAACCCTAACTTAGTCTATAAAATGCCATGATTGTCCTAATCTCACACCAAGTGACAATGAGTACTTCAATTACTCAAAATGGGCCTAAATGGGTGAGAAAAATTAGCATGTGAAGTGAATTTGCACCCTCACCCAAAATGGCAGCACAAAATCTAGTTACAATTTAGCCAAAAAAATTGCCACAATTGCATTAATTCTACACCAAATAACCATTAGTACTCCAAGTACTCAAAGTGGGCCTAAATGGATGAGAAAATTAACATGTGAGGTGAATTTGCACCCTCACTTAAAAATGGCAGCACACACCATAACCCTAAAATGAGCATTAAAATTACCAAAAAATGCCAAAAAACTTATTACAATAACTCTAGGTACTACAAGTACCCCAATTGGGAGTTGATTGGATACAAGTTCATCTAACAATGAGGAATCTCATTCCAATCGGCTATAAATCCATCTATTGTCCAATTGTGTGGACCCAAGCCCAGTGCAATTTTGGTAGCGCTTTTGCGCTATATCAAGCACCGGGACTTTTGTATTCCAATCATAAAGAAAACCACACTATAGAACAAACAATAGAATGGAAAGCAAAACGACATCGTGTAATAGCAAACCCACAAATTGGGACATCAATGAAACAAGAATAATAGAAAAAAAATGAGAAGAACAACCAAAATCGCATTTTTGACCACCAAGGGTCCCTACTTACCTAGTTACACTATGAGAGTTGGATGTTACTGCGGATTGTACCAAATGCAAAGAGAGGGAGGTGTTCAAATCCTCCCTCCTTAATATCACCCTATCCACCCTCCGTAATATCACACAGAGGGAGACAGGGCCGCAGTGACCTTCGTCGCCGCCTTCGATCACCTATGCGTTGCTCGAGTTCCGGTCGCCCTTAGCGCTGTACTCCACAGCTCGTGGCCGCGCCCTGGATCGGTTCTAGCTCCATGTATTGATCTCTATTGCACCGTCGGTTGGCTTCTCGCGAGCTCGTCTCACACCGCACCGGCTGCTCCCCACGCACTGATCTTTGTTGCCGTCGAGCTGGACCTCAGCGTACTCGCCTCGCGCTGCACCGGTTGGTTCCCCTCATGTTGATCTCCGTCGAGCTGGTCCCCCGCGTACTCGCCTCGCTCATCACGTCCGATCTCCGGCCGCACTTGTGGCATGGATCTCCAACCTTGTCGTCGCCGGCCTCCTACAGTGCGGCTCGACATGATCGTCGTGGTCTTTCCTTCTGTCGTCACCGACCGCCCACACCTTGATCTCTACGTTTCTCTATGTTCCAGCAAATAACTCCTAACGGCTCCTCCCCTCGCTCTCTCTACTGTCGACACACCCAAAAACTACCAACCCCCCTCTTCACGAGACAGAGGATTTGAATCCTCACCAACCAATTTCATCCATCTAAAAGTCATCTGTCTAAGGATATTCATACATCAAATTTAGAATATCCCTATGCGTTGCATTTTATGATGCATCTTTGCAAAACTGCTGAATTTGGAGAGGGATAAGGATGTTTAGGGGTTAATCAATGATTGACAAATATTTGTCAACGAATTGTCGAATGTTAAATTTGACATACGCACAGATAAGAGTTGAATAAGGGTAAGACCTCAAATCCGATAGCAACCTACATTCTATAGCTGCTAATCATTGATTTCAACGCAACTAAGCATGCTCTATTTGGATATTGTATAAGAATGTTATAAGGGTTCAAAGTGATTTTTACACAATCCACAAGTTCTAATATTAATGTTGTATATATTCTCAAAATTTACATATACTTGTCATCAAAGATTGTTCTTGTACCAAAAAAAATTGCACATTTGAATTAGTTGTAGTTACTTTACGAGCAGCTTACTAAAGTAAAAAGAAATTAGAAAAAGGTAATAAATGGAAACATGTCTTGATTACATTATGGCACAACACGAAGGACAGTCCCTTGTTTCATTGGAGCATGCTTTTAGCATTCTATATAAACTATGAAAAATGACATGGCAATGAAGAAGCAACTATTCTTTCCAAAGAATTTTTTTTTACTAATTATTCATGCAATGTGGGCTTGATCCAGTAGAAGTGGTAAGTCATTACCTATCTCTAATGCAGTATGGTAATGTCCTGAATTTTTTATGCAATTTTTAAGTGAGGACACAAACTTCTATAATTGACAAAAAAAAACACCATTTCCATTCATACATTCGGTTACAATGGAGGTTTTCATTCACCCAAGATGAATAAGGGGGACGACAACAGGCAAGGATAAGCAACATAATCACAGTCCATGCTGAGCAAGTATAAAAACAGACGAGTATCTGCACCAATCCACATTGTAAATAAAATGTGCCTGGTCATATGTTCTATTTACAATATGTTGAACAAGCCTAAAACTACACAGTTCATGCACAGCTCAAAATTTCAATATTTCAAGACCAACCGACTAGTAGATGAAAAGAACTTGGAGCTAGTTGAGATCGCAGGCAGCCCCAAAAATTTTGACTCCTATTTGTATGAAGCTGAAAATTCCACTGCAACAGTTTATGTTTATAATTTGTACATATATCTGCACCACTCACCAATACAAAAAGATTATACTTAAATTTTGTTCGGTCTTTTCTGATCATCACTCTCCAGTGAGCCCCAAAACAAACGAGCATGCAAGTTCTTGCACACTTCACAAACTGTGTCTGTCTTGATATTTGAGCTTGAAAAATAAAAGGTGGGAGAAACTGTGACAAAGCAATACATCATTGAAAGATGATGCACACTATACAAAACATGCTCAAGTCTAACATACAGAGTAATCAAATCCCTACAATATACCTTACATAAAAGAGCACAAGCATTCAAAAGGCTGCCAAAACAAGGGTATCATAGTACATTAACAGAAACACACCTGGCTGAGACACTGCTAAAGGATTCATGTTCCAATCCGCTCATTTTCGTGAAGGTTTCCTGCACAAACAAGGATGACTCATATTTAGGAACAGAAAAAAAAATCTCATTGTGCAGTCTCCACTGACCAAGTTCCTCGTTTGATCCCTTCAACTATTGAAAAAGTCTGGTTTATAATTCCGGCAAAATCCAATGCAAACAAAGCCAAGCTCAAATAAACCCAGAACAATTTTTGATACTAGGAAGTAATTGCATATGATAAAAAAGAGCAACTTATGCACCTGATGTGGCGGTAAGGTCGACAGCTGGATCGTGATGTGATGGAGCTGATGGCAAGAAAGACTCAAGTTCCTTGTAACCCTCCCATGGCTTCACCCACACTTTAGCATCATATTTCTTCGGAACCCCACCTTCCATAACCTCAATGGTAAGATAGTACATGGTTCCTTGCACCACTTGCTCCTCGGCCGCCAACACTTTTGAGAATGAAATATCAGTAATCGAGTTCTGCATACCGGTAAACAACACAATCTGTCAAAATTCAATGTCACGCACAACCCTAAAAATCAAAAATCAAAGATCAAAGTGCATCATACCACGCGTGATTTGTACTGGTCCACAGCAAAATTCGCCAACTCGTCAACTTCCAAGTTATTGGCAAAGTCTCCAATTGGCCTTGGCCCTCCGACCACTACGGCCTCCGCAAAAGCTCCCATCACACACACAAGCACAAAGAGCACCAAAACCGAGCGCCCCATCGCCATCCCTAGTTGCTCAATCACAAGTTTGCTTGCAAATTCAATATCCGCGGTGGAGTATCCTGTATAATAAACAAAGAGGAGCAACACTCAATGAAAGCTGTTTTTGAAAATATAATAAGCTTATTGATGCTTATAATGAGAATTGCTTCACAGACTGCAATAGAATCAGTAAGGTAAACCTCAAATCACTAGTTCTCCACTACTAGCACTGGCACTATTAGTTAGTACGTCATATTCAAACCGTTGGAACCCAGGCAAATGACCATACCAACAACAGCTACACCGTTCACCTTATATAGTGTGGATTCAAAATTAATGTGGATCAATCCACTCTAATTAAGTACGTGTGTGTCAACTTTGAAGTGGTTGCCCATTTTCAAGCACTTGTGTCTCTGATAGATTGGATGTAATTTTTCAATTATTGTAGATCTTCAGAATAGTCTGATCCATACTATACAAAGTGATCGGTGTAGAATATAGCGCAGTTTCTCCCAACCAGAAAGAGATCCAGCCATATTGAAAACATGGATTCCTCACTGCAACTCTCTGCCACTGCCAATTCAATGATAAATTTTGTAGAGCACGAGATGTCAAGTCCAGTAAATTTGTTACAACACTCAGTGACTTTTTTGGTCAAGAAACAGTTTAACATTTTTGCTACTTTTCCGTGGCTTGAGGCTCCTTGGATGCTCGTTTCATAGGTAATATCAGGGTAATATACTGGTGTTACCTAGGTGCTACTTAGGCAATACCTGGGTGATACCTAGGTTTAAAGAGGCTACACATCTTGATTCCATACGGTTAGACTTGCGATTGCTATCACTAATATTTTTCTATAAAATTTGAAACTTAAAATTCAAAATTATTTTGTAATTTGATTCCAAATAAGATATTGACAATTTGTGGATGAAATTTGTTGTGATTTTTTGAGATTTTTTGGTTGCTTAATTTAATGAGTTGACTTTTTCAAGAGCTCTTTTAGACTAAAATCTTCAAATTTTTTGGTAAAACTCTGCAACATGAAATGAGGCATAAGAGTCTCACAAATCATCAACTTTCTAATCAGATCACACATGCATGAAGCTAACTTCCTATAGAAAATTCAGTAAAAAATTTACACTGCAAAAAGTGTATGACGGATGAAAAAACGAAGTTTGCTTTTGTACATGATGCAAAATATGCATGGTTGGACAGTTACGGGCTAATTTTGGGTGTCGGATGCAAGCTAGATGAATGGTTGCGTGGCAGGCTCGGTGAGGCCACATTGGGGGTGAAAACCGCCTTGCTCGGGTCGGCCATGATTTTTCACCATTGCGGGCCCATTGAGCTTGCAATGGTGGGAGGCTCCTATGTGAGGGCAGACGCTTGACTATTGGGCCCCACAATCAGCCCATTACATGTGATTTTCCTATTATTTTTTTCACCAGACAAAAATAATTTTAAAGAATTCCCAATTTTTTTACATTTATTTCTTAAATTTTGTTTATTTTTTTATTTTTATTTTTATTTTTAATTTTTTAATTTTTTCAACCTTGCCCTCCAGTAATACACATGTGATTGGACACCTTTCACATGGCGAGTTATGAACTCATCTTTGTTGGTTACCAAAAGGGTCATCTAAAAGAGTTTTGAATTTCGTGCACCCATTTGTTAAATTAATCATTCAGTTACAGCGGCCTTAGGGGCTTATTGAAAATCAAAATAACTGAAGCTTCACAGCATGCTTGCAGGCCTGTTCTTTGAGGATGAATTTCCTGGACAACTCCCCTTAACCCTTTAGTGCCTAGGTAACCAGTAAGTGGTCACTAGATCACCAAAAAATGAAATGCTGTTAAATCTGTGAACTATCTTAGTTCGGTGTCTGAAGTTCAGAAGTGTAACTTTTGATTATGCAAATGATGCAAAAAGAAATTTTGAAATCTGACTTTCTTAGATATCCAAATACCTATGTTCAAAACAACAAAAATACTGCAAATACCTCAAAGTACAGCAAATACTTACAAATACAACACACGTACATGTGGTATTTCTTGTGTTTGCAAGTTTGTTATCTTGTATATTTTTTTGGATTGTGTTCTCTTGTTCTTATTCCATCAATGTATGTATTCCGATTTTGATCAATGTACCAAATCCTTTCTTATTTTAACGTATAAATTTTGTCTTAAACCGTACATAGATAAGTCACTCTCACTTATAAAATTCACAATAATTATGTGTGAGTCAGTTCTTGACATGAAAGATTGCAATAGAGAGGTGTTCACATAGGTCATTGCTGAACTGCTTCACTTTTATTTTTGAAAATTTAACCAAAATTCTATTTAACTTTGAAGTCACACACCCCTCAAAATCTCATTTTTAAGTGTGCATTATACGGTTCAAAGACATATTATAATCTTCCAATCCAACGGTCTGATTTAACCAAGATTTAACCAAAACTTGTTTAATCAAGCTATGCTTATATTGATACGGTTGAATACTATTGATAGCATTCCTAATTTCAAGAGAGAAAGTTTAAAAAAAATATCACCCAAAAAACTGTGGTTTCTCCAGAACCACTCTAGGCACTAAAGGGTTAATGACTAGAGGGTTTGGGCAATACCTAAATGTATTATAAAATGAGGTTTTTAAAAACTTTTTTGAGCTTCAACTCTAAAGAGCACATGTAAGACATCCAACATTCGTACGGTGGAATTTGAAATAAAATGTGTGGATATTTTTCAAATGAATTTTCACGGAAAAACTTTGAAAATTCACTAAAATTACAATTTTAACCCTTTAACGTCCCAATTCAACACTATTTTCAAAGATGCGCTATAAAATGTTTGATGAAACCCTAAAATGGAGTAGATGTACAAAGAAAACTTGTAAATGTCAATGTGAAGATCACATCTCTACAGTTGGATGCATCATATTTTTTATTAATATTTTTATTTAATTTTGAAAGGTTTTCTCTTGAAATTCAATTAAAAATCCCAAATCAACACAAAAAAAATTTCAAAAAATTGTAATGAAATTGGAATAACATACCCTACGAGATGGTATGGTTTCCATTATTTGATTCAACCTATTTTGGAAAATCATGTTTGAGGTCTCACTTTTTCAACTAAGAATGAAACTTGACATAAACCGATTGTGTTATTTTTCTAAAAATCATATAACCTATTTTGAAGATCCAAACTGTTCAAAGAATAGTCAACTTGCACAAGAACCAAGAGTAATTTTGGTGGATGAAAACTGTCCAATCTAGATGAGATCCGAACAACTTCAATCTGTTCGTCGTTCAATATATGGACGTTGTTGCGCTATTAGGTTAATACTCTCATCTTGTAATTCATTGTGATTGGTTGAAATCATTATGCTTCAATAGTGGTGAAGTTGTTTATTTGAAATTTATTATGGTTTGATAGAAGTGTCTTGAAATCCCTTTGTAAGCAATTAATAGATAATTTTATAAGCTGAAATATTGCACATTATGCAAAAAATGATTCAATATTGTATAGTATGCACATTTGGCCAATCGTTCCAAAATTCATAAGATAATGAGTATTTTTGTATTTTTCATATTATTAAAACAATAATATCTTTTAAAATCAAAGTAAAACATATTTTGACACTATTACTTAATCCAACCGTATGGATATCATGGAAAAGTCGTCTTCTACAACTTTCATCTATGTCACCCTCAAAAAATGATTTAGTGCACATTTCATAGCTCAAAACCTTAACCTTTGACGCACCTGCGTCCATATCATGAATGACGAACATATTGCAACCTTTCTCTTAACTACATCCTGTATAGTTTTTCATCCATCCAAATTTCTTTTGGTTCTTGTGCTAGTTGACTATTATTTGTATAGTATGGATTTTCAAAATAAGATATTGTGATTTTTTGAAAAACAACAAAATTGGTTTATGTCAAGTTTCATTCTTAGTTCAAAAAGTGAGACCTTAAACATGATTTTCCAAAATAAGTAGAATCAAATAATGGAAACTTTACCATCTCATAGTGCATGTTCTTCCAATTTCATTACAATATATATTAAAAAAAAATTGTGTTAATTTGGGATTTTTAATTGAATTTCAAGAGAAAACCTTGCAATATTAATTTAAAAATATTAATAAAAAAATATGGTGAATCCAACCGTACAGATGTGATCTTCACATTGGCATTTACAACTTTGCTTTGTATATCAACTCCATTTTTGTTTTTCACCAAACATTTTATAATGAATCTTTGAAAATAGTCTTGAATCAAGACTTTAAATTGAGGGTTAAATCACTTTTTATGTCGAAATGAAAGCTTACATGGAATGGAAGGACCTAGTAAATTCAATTTCGATTATTTTCCTGATCCGACTTCACTTACGTGAAAGTAACAACTTGAAAAAATCATGTAAAAAAACTTTGGATGAATAACATCATTGTGAATGAAAAGTAGTACAATGATTCTGTACATTGTCCAAATAATGAACGCTCAGGCAGTGAGGGGTCAATCCTTGGCTTGCTTCACGGAAGATCTAATGCATGTCCATGGGCAAGCTTAAACTCTTCTTTTATTTTATTTTATTTTATTTTATACAATTTTATGCAAATTATATAGGGAATTTTAAATATTTAACGTTTTATTTTTTTCATCAACATCAATATCAGCAATGTTTTTCATTGGTTCCCTTGATATAAAATTTGGGCCCATCTGAAATGTATTTTTCACAATACGATCAATCAAATTGGTCATTTTAAAAGCTGTGAATCTTTGGTCCTTTAGGAGATAATGCAGTAAGGATATGAATGCACGAGATTTGGAGTTGGAGATTGTGTACTCCTTCCTTGGGTTTAGTGCATTTTGACTATTTCACCTATTCATCTACATGCTTTTCAGGTACACTGCATCCAAAAAAACATCAACCCATTGATAATGGCACCATACGTACTAGAGCACGGTCAAGGTGGTCATAGGCTGTTTAGGACAAAGTATAACCATTCTTAGGTACAAACACCTAAAATCGTACTTTTGAGCAATTAAGCAAAGTTGGGGTCTTTTATTCAAGGTAGAATATTTTTGCAGCATTAGCAATTGAAAATGGTGATTGTATGAGAAAAAATAAAAACAAAAATTAGAATAAACCATATAATTGCTATTAATTTTCAAAATAGAAGTTGCCTAGACCACTTAAATTGTCCCATAGAGTTGTTTGAAGATCAACCCCTACAAAACTCAAATTCAACCAATGAGAATTAAGGAAGAGAATGATTTTAAAAACATTTTTTGGGACAATTTCAAAGCAAGTCTACAGTGCAAGAATGGGTACATGGACAAAATTGGGTGTTTCTACCTTAGATCTACAATTGTCTTGGGCCTATAATTTGCACCTCAAAATGTAACACTAAACTTGGTTGTGCTTCTTTTAACCTCTAAATGCCTACAACCCTCTCCAAATTTGATAGTTTTGCAAAGATACATTATAAAATGCAATTAAGAGGGATATTTTTAACTTGATGTTTAAATAAATTAAAGTGGTACATTATGAATTTTAGATTCTATCCATATGGTTAAATTTATGATTGCAATCACCAATATTCTCGTATAAAATTTGAAACTTAAAATTCAAAATTCTTTTGTAATTCAAGTACGAATAAGATATTGACAATCTATAGATGAAATTGGCTATGATGGGTTGAAATGTAATACTCTAAGTGTAGTGATTTTTGGAGATTTTTTGGTTGCTTAATTTTATGAGTTGATTTTTTCAAGAGCACTTTTGAACACTTTTGAGTTAAGATCTTAAATTTTTTTGGTGAATCATTGCAACATGAAATGACGCATAAAAATTTCACAAATCATCCCCTTTCTAATGGGTTCCAGGATCGGTTCTCACATGCATGAAACTAACTTCCCATAAAATCTATAGTAAAAAATTCACACTACAAAAAGTGCATGACAGATGAGAAAACGTGGATGAAATCTATACATCGTCCAAAAAATGAATGCTTTGGCAATTAAAGGTTAATGTAGAGGATGCTAAAACCCATGACACCCTCAAAACTCTATTATATCACGCCTTTGGCAACCAATGTGCATCAGTTCAGAACATGAAATCTGGACATTTTCCAATCACATGTGCAGTTGTGCACAAAAACATCCAATATTCCATGGACGTATTAATAGAATGTGAACAATGTGTTAACCCTGTTACTCATCTATTTATAGACTTAGTTCAACTTATTAACAAGTGGTGTAAACATGCATTGGCAAAATGTCTACAGCCATTGATTTCAAAATGAAAACGGGGTTGTGTAACTGCATAAGAACTTCATACATATAGTGATTAACCCTTTAGTGTCCATGTGACCACATTTTGGTCACTTATGTGTCAAAAAACATAAATAACAAAAAATTTGTGAACAATTGGATTTTGAGTTGTGATGTTCAGAGTTTGAGATTTATAATACACATCTTCTAAAAAAAGAAAATTTCGATTTGGAGTTGTGCACCTATCAAAATACCTATGAACAAAACTCGAAAATATTGCAAATACTTGAAAATACAGCAAATACTTACAAATACAACACATGTACTACGCGGTATTTCTTGTGTTTGGAAGTTTGTTATCTTGTTTTGTTTTTCTGTATTGTGTTCTCTTGTTCATGTTCCATTAGTGTATGTATTCTAATCTTGATCAATGTACCAACTCCTTTCATTTTTTAACGAATCAATGTTTGTCCTAAACCGTACATGGATAAGTCACTCTCACTTATAAAATTCACAATAATTATGTGTGAGTCCATTCTTGATATGAAAGATTGCAACAGAGAGGTGTTGACATAGGTCATTGCTGAACCTCTTCACTTTCATTTTTGACAATTTAACCAAATTTTATTGAACTTTGAAGTCAAACACCCTCCAAATTCTCATTTTTGAGTATACATTATACAATTCAAAGACATACTATAATCTTCCAATCCAACGATTTGATCTTACATAAATTTAACCGACACTTGTTTGATTAAGCTATTTTTCCATTTATACAGTTAAAATACTATTAATAATATCCCTAATTTTAACAGAGAGAGTTTTATGAAAAAAATCACTAGAAAACTGTGGTTTCTCCAGAACCACCCTGGTCACTAAAGGGTTTAGAATCTTCTCCACATGGTCCAAAATGACCCTAAACTACCTTTGGGGAGTACTAGGGGTGCTTCTTAGCACCAGTGAGGTCAAGAGTTCAAATCCCCACACGGTCAAAGTCTCTTCCGCAAGATCCACCCTAGTACAACCTTTGGGATTTGCCTTGGGGATTAATCTCCTTGTGTGCCAAAAGAAAAAAAATCCTCTCCAGAGCTCTATCCTAATCTCCCCAAAATCACACTCCGTATTGGTGAAAATGCAAACAGGTGCTGATTTGTCAAGGCCAAGATCACAGACAACAATTGAAACAGATTGAATGATTCGAGTCATCGATGGTCGAGCCTTCCACTTGCAGTTGCTGGGCCGGCCATCCAAGTCAAGCCATTTTCAACTCCCTCTTCTCAAGAGAATATTCATGAATCCCTTTTCATCAGAAGCCAGTTTCAACAAAGCTCTGAAAGCAAACTGCAAGGCCACAGGCACACGGAACATCATTCAACAAATTACCAAGTCTTCTCTCTCACTGGGGAATCAAATGAGTCTATAGTACAATTAAAGATGAATGTATGTACATGGGCTCTTGAATAACCAAACTGCAGTTGTTTTTTCTGCTTCTTCTGTCCATTGCATGCTGATCAGGCTCTAGAGCATTTGGAAGACTTTCGTTAATTAGTGCGTGTGTGAAGGTGGCAGGAATCAAATGGCTTTAGAATGGCACAGGCGATCCGGGAAGTCGGCCCGGGATGGCATCTGCCGCTCTCTGGCGAGAAAAGGACTGGACATCTTCGACATGGCCGGAGTGTCCGTCGTGGGAGGATACAACCACAGCTCCAGGCACCTCATTGACGGCGTCGTCCGCAACCAAGTTGAAGAAACGCTTGGAACTCACCAGTATCAACAACTCTGCAATCAGCCCACCGTTCTGCGCAACATTCACTATTGTCAATCAGGTAACCCACACCAAACCCCTCGTCGAATTTCGCACACGAGTAGACTTTTATGTACAACGAGTCCTTCACTTAACAAAGGGTAGCACAAACTGTACCGTATCAAAAGCTTAATTATAGTTCTGCTCAACGTCTACTACTGGCTGTCAGCTAATCAATCCACCTACAGTCTGATCAAATTTCACACTCCAGTTGCATTTTGGTCCTTCGAAACTAAACACTATTCTTTGCAACCAAACCTTCATGGTTGCAAAGAAACTAAACCGTCTTATGGTTGCCAAAGAAACTAAACTTTAGGGTTACAAAAGTCTAAACCAAACCTTATGCTTACAGTACACTTATAAAGAGCTAGATTTTCAATCAGTTGAACAATACACACCACTATTACAGTCGATCAGGCAACCCACACCACTAGTCCCAAACTCCTGGATTCTGGTTCTTGAGAGTTTTCACAAGAGCTTCAAAACTAAAGAACTTGTCCTGTTTGCAATCAAAAGAAACAATATCTTAGTTACAAAGAACCAAAATTCTAATAGAAACAAAGTTCTTGCTACTGATTAATTAACCCGTGCCAATAATCTTCTTTCACACACTGTAAGTAGATTCTGTCCATCAAAACAAACGAAACACTTAATCAGATTCACCTATTGTCGATCAGGTAACCCACACCACTAGTCTCAAACTCCTGATTCATTCTGGTCCTTGAGAACAAGAGCTTCAAAACTAAAGAACTTGTCCTGTTTGCAATCAAAAGAAACAAAATCTTAATTAGTTTAGTACCAAGAAACTACTAGAAAAAACTTGCTACTAATGAAGTAACCAATAATCTCCTTTCACACACAAGAAGATTCAGTCCATCAAAACAAAGAAAACACTCAATCAGGTTCACTCACCATTGAATTGGCCAGGATTGTCATTTGTGGATGGATTCCACAACCCACACAAGGTGGTAGACGCCATGGCCAAGCCAGCGATCATCAACCACGACTATTTAGTCCTGGAGCTCGGCTACGAAGGTGCAAAGTCGCAGCGAATTTTTTTGTGGCTATATTGATCGTCAACTTGCTATTTGAAAAATTATGTTGCTATAAGAAAAAAATTAGGTAAAAATTGCCATAATCTTTCCCTTATCGATCATTGGTATGTATAGGCAACAATTCTATAGAAAGCTACGTCTTTCTAGCAAATCGCCAAAGAATGATTTCTATTGTTTTCAAGTTTCAATTTTCAAATTGCCAATGGGACTCCCTTGAAAAAATGTCACAGGAGCAAAGACGTTGTTCATCAGAGCGGAGAAGACGGGGCATCCACCGGAGCAGGCCGGCATTCTGGTGACGGTGGACGAGTCTAGCCTTCAAGAGGATTTAACGAACTGTCTGTTCACGATTCGGTGCTTCGGCAGGGACATAGGCCGGTTACCGGCCGTTCTAGACATTCTGGTAGATTTCAGCCCCCAGTACTCTCTCCGGGACCACAACTGCTGGCAGTACAGTCGCCGGATGGCCAGACGGTTGGTGCGCGAGTGCCAGCAAGGGGGCGCGTTGAGTGATGAGGAGCTCCGGTTGCTGCAGATTGAGGAGGACAGTATTGAGAGACGCATTGCCAGCACCCACTTGAAACGTGTTGTGCAGAAAGGCAAACAGGGACTCAAGACTCTCTGGAAAGCCTGGGGCAATTGATGCCACCTGATATAATAAGCGTTCCCTGTGTCTTTTCTGTAGTGTAGGAAAATTGGACCCCCTGCTGGAAAGCATCTGTTTGTGTCAAAATGTATTAGATAACCGACAAGCTGCAGTAGCGGCAAGTAGGTTATCATACATAACCGGTTGTTCACTTTTCAATCACAACCCTTGATCTTCATGATCCAAAGGCGTAGGATGCAAGTTGAAAGGAGAGAAGGTTATGAGTTGCAATGTGTGATGGCAATGGTGACGGGTTGCCAATGGGATGGAGCCATGTTAGCGTTGAAAAGTCAACAACCGATTATGACTTCAGTTTGACACGATTGACATTGTTGATCTTGTAGTATAGAACAAGAGGTTTAAAATGATGTATTGCAATCAAAAAACCAAGGTAAAATGAGAAAATGCCACCCTTGCAAAGTTCAGTGATGCAGATGACCATATTGGGCGTTTTAGACGCTTAGGGGTTAAAGCAACTGTGAAGGTCATCTAACAATTACAATTACAGGGCATACCATGTAGTTCCCCACCAACATCACTCAATTAGACTCTAAAAATAATAAGCACAAGTTACCATGCGTGGATTGTGCAATCGTGATGTGCAATTAAGAAGAGGAGATAGCTACATTAGCTTGAGTTGCTTTTAGGGCTCTAAAGTGCGTTGTTGTATTAAGTGTCTCCCTCCAAGTAAATTGTTGATTAACCCATGAGCGTTCAGTTTCCAGAGCCAAAGATCTATCCAAAGTGCTGGTGGAGATGCTCCTAATTGTGACACTTTTAACATGGTCGTATTTTTGGGGTGGTTTTATTCGCAAATCAAAGAGGATTCCAATGCACCGAAAAATACAGTTTTTGGATAACGTACGCAAACATTCTAAAGATTCAAAATTCTATGGGTAATTGACCTAGAACCACTGAAGTTTTGATTTTGACATGGTGATCATTCTCAAACTCAATATTTACTTTTTTCAAAGTGTTGCATGGGGCACATGAATTTTTTAAATTGAACTCGGTGAACATGTGGAAATATGAGTGCTTACATCTCTCTATGCAAAATTGAATGCCCAATAGCACAAAGAAGTTGCAAAATCTACACTAGAAAAATAGTGCACCTACCCAAGAATTTGTAAAATAAATATTTCTAAATTCTAATTGAATTTTGAAAAATTAATTGCATCATCATATTCAACGGCATGAAATTACTTTAGAGTGAAGGTCACGGTATGTAGATGTCATATGGTTTAATGAATAGCAAAGAAAGAGGAGATAAATTGTAACTTTATTGAACCCTCCTGTACTGTACAGTGGGGTCCAACATGGAATGGCGTTTTTGGTTTCGCAGTGAGAATTTGTTTAGTACTGCCAACTTTGAAAGCCTCCCGAGAGCTCAAAAATTGGTATCTTACCACGAAAGTTTTACCAGAGACTCATCTTTAAGTTAATTATATATATGCCAAATTTCAAGGCCAAAAGATTCACCCAAAAAAAGTTATTCAGAATCTACCAACATTGGTAGCTGTGGAAATTTTTTCACTGCTGTCAACTTTGACAGCCTCCCGAGAATGGAAATTTTTTTTCCTTACTTTGGTATTTTTTTGGTAGAAACCAATTTGTGTTAGTAATATATGGTAAAAATCTTAAGTCTAAAATATTAGTAAAAAAAAAGATATTCCCAATCTACCAACATGTGTAGTTGTGGGATACAATGGGGAAACCATTTCATTCCTACCAACTTTGAATACTGCCAACTTTGAAAGCCTCCCGAGAGCTCAAAAATTGGTATTTTACCACGAAAGTTTTTCCAAAGAAATATCTTTAAGTGAATTATATTTATGCCAAATTTCAAGGCCAAAAGATTCTCCAAAAAAAAGTTATTCATAATCTACCAACATAGTAGTCAAAGTTGGTAGCAATGAAATGGTTTCCCCCATTGTTTCCCACAACTACACATGTTGGTAGATTGGGAATATCTTTTTTTTTACTAATCTTTTAGACTTGAGATTTTTACCATATATTACTAACACAAATTGGTTTCTACCAAAAAAATACCAAAGTAAGGAAAAAAAATTTCCATTCTCGGGAGGCTGTCAAAGTTGACAGCAGTGAAAAAATTTCCACAGCTACCAATGTTGGTAGATTCTGAATAACTTTTTTTGGGTGAATCTTTTGGCCTTGAAATTTGGCATACATATAATTAACTTAAAGAGGAGTCTCTGGTAAAAATTTCGTGGTAAGATACCAATTTTTGAGCTCTCGGGAGGCTTTCAAAGTTGGCAGTACTAAAAAAATTCTCACTGCGAAACCAAAAACGCCATTCCATGTTGGACCCCACTGTACTGTAGAGTGAAGGGTGAGCTCTCACAACTGCTCAAGAATGTTATGTGTCCACAGCTTCTGAACATTCCCAAAAATCTGTGTCAATGTCACTTCCTGCATTTTCTAGACAGTGAGATTGTTGGATGTCTAAAGGGAGTTGGTGAAATCTCCATGCATGTCTAAGCACTCAGAAAATTGCATTGTGATCTTTCTCAAGTAGCTTTTCTATGTACATTTTCTAACCCTTTCTATAATGCACTAAAATACGTCTAGAACTAAAACAGTGGTAACAAACAGAATTTTAGGTTATGAGGCCTTAGGACCCTTGGAAGGACTCAAAGAGATACTAAACAAGAAATTCACAAGCAGGTTTCGCCCCTTTCTGTATTGTAACGATGAGTCTGGCCAGGTAGTGTGTCAAGAAGAAGCATAGCTTGCAGTAAACTCCATTAAAAACTCCTTCGAGCATGCTCCTTTGACGCGTTGAAGCCGTTTCAAATATGCAAGTGGGTGAATCGAAACACTTCTTACAAGCAATGTTCATCTTTCCCTCGTACAAGAACACCCTACCAAGCTGCTCATCCCATGAGGTTCTCATTATTTCATCCCACCTGTTTCAAGGAATCATGCCAACGTTTCAGTGCAATGTTCATCCAAAAGATATCATCCCCAAAACAGCTGCAAGCGCCAATGTACATCAACCACACAGTGACTCAAATCCACATAAGTCTGTAAATCATCGTTGAACAGAATTCTAGTATTTTCCAATTTACTTTACCACATACATTGAAGTTACAAATGTTGGTCTGAATTATGTGAAAAGGTGGTGATGCAATACTTACTGATCTGCGATGACGACGATCCTCTTCAGGTGTTCTGCATCGAGATGCAGATTTCGAACTTGAAGTGCAGTCCTAGTTCCTGCTGAACTGAAATATTAAGCCACAAGTGAGCAAATTGTGCTCCATACATCCACACCAAAATAATGATAAATGGCATTTCATCACCCACAGACGAGCTAATAGAGCAGATATCTACCCAAAAAAACCTAATAAGTGAGATATTCTATCATTGAAAGGTAATGAGAGAGAAGAGCAGACCTAAAAGCTATAACAGGATATCCAGGGTACGTGGATACGGCTGCAGAAACTAGAATCGCCAGACCTGCTCCCAAACTATGCCCTGTCAAGCCACTCAGTCAATTTAAACTCAATTTCTTCCAGTCACATTTAGTCGGCCTAAGAGTTCATGTACTGCCGATACACAGGGTGCAAGTTTCTATGCAAGGAGCTACTAACACCTTGGCCCCATCCGCTAATTCAAGGAAGAATTGGGGTATCCAAGATGCCCCAATTTCCTGACATCTTTCTCCTCTTACATCTTGACTTCAAGAATGAAAGCTCAACTATTGAAGCAAATTGTTAGCATGTTACAAGCACAAAATAAGGGAGCATACCTGTGAGCAAAAGGGAGGCAGACGGATAAGCACTTCGAACCTGAACCACGCCACGAAAAACATCAATGCAACAACAACCAATGGTGGAGATATATGGAGTGATAATGGCCAAGATAGTTGCTAGGAACTAATGTTATGGAACAATATTCAATAGAGAAAATCACCTTCAGCGTGTACTCGACCGCTTGGGAAAAATAGTCCAGGGTGGCGTTGTCAAACTGAGAGCACTTGGCAGGGTTGAGTTCACAGTCATCTCCACCCGGGGGTACCCACAGAAGTGCGTCAGCGCACAGATCAGCAACACAATCTAATTGAGTGCCTCGGAAGGCTACCACAACGCGACCGTCTGCACCCCCATTCTCTTCCTGCACACAGAGAGAACACGATTCCAGCTTAATATCACTATAAGAAACCCTTGTTTTCCATGGCGCATTTTAGGTGACGTCAAGATGTTTTCATGTTAAGAATAGCGTCCTGACAATGTCTTATATGAAACCTATGTATGCCAAACCAAGGCTAAAGACTATGCCCTAGCTCTTAACCCAAAACTCCGGGTATAAAAGCCTCATTTGAAACTTCAACTGGTCGTTGCAATCTCAATATCGAAAATCAGAACAGGAGTAATGGTTTGTGCATAGCTTTTCAACAAACTCTCACTCAGCAAGAAATGCTCAGAAAAACGAACCTGTGAATTGCCTTCAATTGCTTACTCTGGCCTCAATATTTTGAGTGAGGAGGCATATTATAGCTCATTTGAAGTGCATTTTAGGTCGCTTTCCAACAAGATATTATCCAAAACATTTGCGCATGAAATTTCTGAGTGCAACCATTGATTCCATCATCTCTGCTTACTAGGATGTTTACACCTGGCATCCCGCAACGATTGTAAAAAGACCTATCTCAACAAAAAAAACAAACTACATGTTGGCTCTCTGTGTAGTCTTCTAGTCCAGCGCCATCAATTGCTTACTATAATCTCAATACTTTGACTGAGGAGGTATATTATAGCTCATTAGAAGTGCATTTACAGTCACTTTCCAACAAGTTATTACTCAAAACATTAGGTTGAGAATTCTGCATGAAATTTTGAGTGCGCCTTTTAGGCCCGCCATCTCGTAAAAAGACTTATTGATATTGACAACACAAGTGTAATATTAGGACGGTTAGAGAAAAATTGGAGATGAAGAGGCCATTGCCGAACTCCTGCCAGCAATTAGAATTGTGACCTTTGTGGTTGCATAATTTTTTATCCGTAAATCCGCACAAGATGAAAATTAGATTCCCATATTCGTCCCAAAAGAAATTACCAAAAGAAATTGTGAAAATCCTGATTAAGACTAACTTCATAATGAGCTGCCCAAACTCCCAAATTTTGGTTTGTTCCGGAGTTTGGGATGATAATTCCAGGGATGAAATTTTCATAGGGAATGTGCGTGCATGATCTGTATTATTACATACTGCGAGCTCTACCCCAAGTATCAAGAGATTTGTTTTGGGAAGGCAAAAGAAGGATTTCATTACAAAAGACTGCGACTTCTCAGAGAAATGGAGGAAAAACACACAGTGAACAAGAGATTTGAAACCCTAAGTGTAGGGATTGGATTTTTTACCTCGTAAACTAGGGCATGCATTCCACCTTGGGCAGGCGCAATCGGTGCAATTTTGGAGGATACAATCCATCCTGGAACGTCGATGATGTCAGGGTACCTGTACGCGTTGGCACTGAGCTGCACCAGAGGCTCCGCAACTCGGTCTCGGAATGTAGGGCCATCAAACTCACTCAGGTCGCTCATGATTTCGCTCCAGCCATCCGAGTCCTCCGCTCGCGATGAATCACTGATGCACATCACTAATACTATCGGTAGCCATAAAACCCTAATTCCTTGCCTGCTCGCCATCACAAGTACAGGACACCACTTGAAACTTCAAAATGCTTTGGGTCTTCAGCCAGGACTCCACAAGGCATATAACTTACGATCTACATTTTTGACCAAGGTACTGTACTGCACATTTTTCCTTTTCTTTTTCAAATTCCTCGGAGCGTGCCCAGCAGTGACTGCTATCTTTAAATTTCTTGTTAAAAATCAAGGTCTCGATTTGACTTGAAAAGACTTTTTCCCCAAAAAATCTTTTCTAGTCAAAGAGGAGTCTGGATGGAGTTTTAGTACACCATCCAGACTCCTCTTGTCTGGCAAAATTTAGGTTTGGTTGCTATATCAAGTTCGGAAATAGGGATATTGGTCTCGCTGGTGGGCATGCTCTAAGGGCATTGCTAGCCATAGCTCAAGCTGTATCTGAAAAAGATAATAAGCTATTGAGTATATATTTTTTCAAATTTTCAACAAGATTTTGAAAAACATATTGTATTTGCAAACAGCAAACCATTTTTGTATGCGTCCGAATTTTATTTATTTTTGCAACTCAAGCTTGGCATCTCCTTTTCATATTTTGGCTTGTACCGACATACGATACAACTCTTTTGATGGCGGAATTGCCGTGGGGAGTGTACGTGAGTGCGTTTACTACTATGCGATGTATAACAAATTTCCCACCCAAATCCAAACCTCTAAATAGTGAGCAAGGAGTATTATAGGATATGACTTGGTTGGCCAAACTTGTTAACTTGGCACTATTCATAGTGCCAAAATTATGACATTCAAGTGCATAGGAACATGGGGAGGGGTAATCAAGGAAGGGGTAAATGGGAGAGGAATGCAAGTTTCTTGATTAACTTTCTAATATTAAAATTGTTAAAAGGAATAGCATTACATTCCTCCTCCATTTGTCTCTTTTGGTACCCTTTCTTGGCACATATCCTTAAAAATTAGGAATAAAACAGAGACATCCAATAGCACTATCTTTACCCAATGTACAGTACATCTCTTCAATCAATATCAACATTTACTAAAGAAATGATTTTAAAACATATGTACACTAAAAAAAAACTTTGGCCCTACATAACTTTTGCATATAGTATCCTATCGATACATTCGTTGGTGTGTCCAAATTGACTTTTAGTTTCCAACAAGAATATATATCCATGAACATCCATTTATAGTCACATATAAAATAATTTAAAAAAAATAAAAATAAAAAACTACTCAAAGTTTAAGCTAAGTTGGGTGCTCTAAAAGAATTTGAACACATGTGAACCAAACCATTGACCAAGAAGTCATCCTTTGTAGACCAATATCACTAAAGAACAAATTCTATGGAAAAAACATAATTAAAATAACTACAAAATATAAACTTAACATATTATTGGCATTTATATTATAACATTTATTTCCAAAACAATAATTATTTGATAATAATAACAACTACTTTCGTTGCTAATAATAAGTTATTTTCGGTGGTTAGTGGGATCTCATGCTTTTAATTTCCTTAAGAATTTTCAAATGCCATTTATATTAATATCATATGCATTTTACTAAATTCTAATTATTTATGAAGCATATAGACACCAACTTCATGCAAGATGGAACTTGAATGATGTATAACATGCTAAGATGCATCATAAATATTGTCATTTCCCAAAATGTTTGTAGAGCTTTTAGAGTGCTTCCGATGAAAAGCAATCATTGGTATACCAACACGCCAAAAGACATGATTGGAGTGGTTGTGGGTTGAAAAAAAAGTATTGATAAGCCCAAAGAGGTACCAACTTTTGAAATCCATTTATTTACAAACAACAATACTTTACATATTTTCTTCCATATTGTGCTATTCCCAAATGTTCATTGTAAAGCTCTCTCAACGAAAATGATCCAAACACGTAGGTAGATGAAGGATAAAAACTGTTCACAATACTTGATGGCACGAGGAGACACAACGCAATATTCCACATTCCCATGCAATTCATAAACCTTTTCGCAGTCCTTTCATCATATCTTTGCCATGGAATAATTCTATCACAAAAACAAGGTGGAATCATCAACAAACCAAATCATCTTAAAGCCTGTGATTCATAACATTCAATAATCTGAACATTCACAGACAACACCGATTCATCAGACTCAATCCTTATCATCCTTCCTGCAACCACCTAAGCGCAAAGCCAATGCTATGCAAAGAGCGTTGCCGATTGAGCTCCAGTCTGACCACAAGCCTCGCAAGGTGAAGCGTATGCATAAGTGCCAGAGCCCCCGCCGGGGCTGCCCTGACCATCGCTGCCACAAGGAAAAAACGTACGTTAAGCCTTCCAAAATTAATGTCAACTTCACTCCTAAGCGTCCACTGTATTTTCTGTAGTGTAGGAAAATTGGATCCCCTGCTGCAAATCATCTGTTTGTGTGAAAATGCCTTCAGTTTGACACGATCCACACTGTTGATTTTGACACGATCAACACTGTTAGATCTTGTAGTATAGAACAAGAGCTTTAAAATGATTAGTATTTATAATCAGAAAACCAAGGTAAAATGAGAAAATGTCACCGATGCAGATGGCCATATTGGGAGTTTTAGACGCTTAGGGCTTAACTCCTAAGAATGGACCCAGATTTCATGGTTTGATTGAAATGACCAATGTGAGAAATGGAGCCAAATTTTGAACGTTGCATTTGTGGACTAGGGTTTGCACTAAATTAGGCTTTAGACAGCATCATGAAAAGAAATGTCGCTATGGTCACAGTGATTATACAGAGGCCTCTCTATGATACATAACCACTGTGAGCATAAGGAAACCTTCCCATGAATCATGGCGAAGATTCTCGTCATGGTGAAACATTCTAATTTTACTGACAACCCAGACCCACTTGCAGATGAGAGTGTACTGTACCATGAGGGACAATGATTCTCCTCGTTTCCATGAAATTCAGAATCTAATCAACTTGAGCTGATGTTAGTAGAGTATGAGAGGGAAGAGACTAGGATAGATTCCATCCTACATAAAAATAAAAGTGAATTAAAAAGATGCGAGAAGCAACCTGATGTAGTAGTCGGTTTGTGGGTGCAGGTGGTGCACCATCTCATAGAGATAGCTCGCCCTTCTGATACGAACTCAATGTGAACCTTCAAACAATGTGCTGACCTGATGCAAGTGGAATGCCAACAGATTTTAGCTACCAGATCTGCAATCTCAACATTTCAGCCTGAAAAGTTGGAATGCACAGCAAGCATTTGAAACCTGCTGGGTAAAATAACAGGAATAACCAATATCACTATGAAGCAAATTTCAAACACCAGTTACTGCCATAGTTTTGCAAGCAGATAAAAGAAGAGACTGCATTGATCAAGAGAAGGACGTTGGGAGGGAGAATATAGAGTAACCAGGAGAGAATGGAGAGAACCGCAGAGCCATGTATTCGGTGAAACAGCTAAAGGGATTCCAAGAGTCCTCATTATGTACCCAAAGTCATTACAATTTCCTCCTAAAGATCTCATACATGCCATGAAACACTACCTTAAATTATGAACTAACACAGTAGAGTGATCTTCGCTTTTGAACAACGTCCTACTTGTAACTACTGCAAAGAAAACACTAACAAAAAAATGAGGGGGACGGGGGTGAACAGAAAAATATATATTCACATTCACTCTTGTTCCGCTAGGAAGAGGAAGCAGTGGTTGTAGACCCTCCGACCCCCATCTTTCTACCCAACACAGCCAGTTGTTCAATGAAGTCTTTCCCTGAGAGTATCTCGGTGGTTCCATAAATGATGTTCTTGGAAGGTTGCTGCCGTTGGGCAAACTCTTGCAAACTGCCATACTCCAAGTAATTTCCTCCCCCGATCATGAATACAATGGCCTCTTTGAATGGTCCCTTGGAAACACTAGCTGATCCTTTAGGAGCTCGCGGATCAAATGTCAGGTAGGGGTCAGTTTCAGGGGATGGTTTAGCCTCCATCAGAGCTTCAACTACGCGGATAAGAGCTGCTTGCCTACCACCTGAGAGCAAATTTTTGACCCCTGCAGTGATTGAACTCAATGCCTGTTCGTAGAATTGGCCTCCCCATACACCCAGATTACTCCTGCTCGCGGCTTGAGCGGAAGAGAGTGAGACGTTCAGGGACTTGATTCTCTTCACATACAGAAATGCTGAAGGATCCACCTCACACTCTCGAAGAGCTGCTTCCACAGCATCGATCTCTGCTGGAGGTGTGGTTTCCACCGCAAGCAGATATACAACAGCTAGCCGTAATTTATCTTCTTTGGTACCTTTGCCTTTCAGATGTGCAAGAAGGCCTTTATCCACACTACCTTTTGACAGCATCTCATCCTCAATTGAACAGAAGGTATCAAGAGAACGACCCTTAATTTCTCCTAATAAAGCAGTGGCAATGTTGGTGTGCTTATCAATCATCCGCTTCCTTTCCGTGAGCTCTGGCAAAGAGTTCACTGCGTTCATCAAGTGCTTCGTGTTTCCCATCAATTCGTTTTCGTCAAAGTCTTCAGCGTTTCCCCCTGTTTTTTTATTCACTTCCTCGATGTCTTGCTTATACCTGAACACCCACAACTTCAGGAATCAGAGCTGACTATATAAATCCCAAGAATTCAAACCAACTTAAAGGAAGAGGAAAAGAGGCTAAATGGAGAAGAAAGCAACCAAAAATACTCTGGAAAAGGAGTCATGCTGAAAACCAGTGCACAAGAAGTATCTTCGCAATCTGGTTCATGGTAGTTATCTACAGTCATAGACACTTTGAATGTAAGAGAACCATTCCACACACGTCAGGCGTTTTATGAAAGGTAAAAACACTGACCTGCTCAATTGAACTTCAACTTCCTGAGCTACATGGGGAAACACAGCGTTCCCATTTGCAACCCAAAACGAGTCCCCATCATCAAGTTCATACGCTTTTCCAGCACTCTTTCCCTTCAAGCCTAAAGTGGCCCCTTCACCTTGAACGTTGACACGATTCAACTTCATGTTCAAGACGTCATGCACAAGTGGACGGTAACTCCACACGTGCTGCACAGCCACTGATAATTCAAAATTGCGATCGAATAAACACAGGACAGGTCGTTGAAAAGAAGTGCCCATGTGCCCAGCCTCGGTGAACAAGTTGTTCCGAGAAACCAGATGCTGTCGTATCCGTGAGTCAAGAGCACCAGCTACCATCTCTGCAGGTCCACCCCTGCCAGCCAAAGTAATAAAATGTTAAAAGAATGCAACGAACACTGAGTTCCTATTCACCATAATGTCCTTCAAATCCTGCAGCTGTCTAACGGATACTAAAAGCATTAGCCCTTTCAACACTATACATCTTACAAAAACCACTCCTACATATGTTAAAATGCTTAAACAGTATCGTCTAACTTAATGATGATAGCTACGACAACTGTTCCTTCAAACAATTTGAAAGTCCAACTTTGACTTTCCATAACTTTTGCATCTAAGGTCCAATCCATTGATTAAAATTTCAGATGAAAGCTTATCAAGTCTAGTTTCTTCTCCATTATCAGTGGGTGCAGAAGAATCACATACATACATACCTTGCACAGCGAATCACAGGGACAACGCCCAAAGTTGCAAGCACAGAGAATAGCCCATTAGCAATGCTGTCAACCACAGCTTCCACGTCGTGATCTTGGGCAGCAGGGTCATTGAGTTGCACGTACGAGAGGGGCTGGGCAAGAGAGAACATTCCATTTTCAAGCGTCACAAACTCAAGATACTGGTCATAAACCTTAGCGATTCTCTGTAAGCTCTCTGTTTTGAGTGTACCGGTGGCGAGCTCCTCCAGGAGAGGGCGCGGCAGGGAGGAGGAGAAGTTGAGGTGGAAGGCCTCGTACATCCCGCGAGACGCATCCAGGATTATTCGTTGCATGTTGCTCTGGGAAGGTTGGACGAAGTAGATGGCTGGCACGTCGGACACGTTTTGACGCTCCTTGTCTAGCCCCAAGTAAAGTGTAATCCCGTGCTTTCGCAGGTCGTTCACACGAATCAACGGGGACAGAATGTCGCGACAGAAGTTGTCGTAGATCAGGACTTTGTACACTTCTTCATCTGCTGTCCCCCCGCTTATCACTGGGTGGTTCAGGTTCAGCATCCGAACCACAGCATCTGAACACACACGGTTCCACAACTCAGTCAGCCCTTCAATCTTTTCTCCACAATAACACATGAAAGATAAAAATCAAAATAAATAAAAAAGAAAGGAACTCATACATCCACCATGTCACACATGAAATACAGGACCTTACACGTAACACACACTTGCTGGTAATACACACTCTTCAGCAAAATCGAAGAATTAGAGTATAATGCCATAAACCCTACCCCTATGAAAATGAGCTGGATTCTCTCCCCGTCACTCTAGAAATCAAACTTGGAAAGTGGACACAAATTGTAACATAAAATTCTACTTGACTGGATGATTCAGGTTCGGCATCCGAACTGTAACACATGGTTCCAAAACTTCAGACCTTCAATCTTTTCTCCACGATAACAGATGAAAAAAAATGAACTCGGACATCCACCATGTCACACATGAAATACAGGATCCTCACATGTAATACACACTCGAAGAATCAGAGTCCAATGCCGTAAACCTATGACACTGAGGTGGATTCTCTCCCCATCACTCTAGAAATCAAACTTGGAAAGTAGACACAAATTTTAATATTAAATCCTAAATGAAACTGCGTGGTTCGGGTTCAGCATCTGTAACACAACTTCAACCCTTCAACATAGTGGTATAGAGCTTGCACTGTAGTAAGTGCCAGGAATAAAAAATAATGTAGAATGACTAAAAGTCACATACTCTTTGCAGGAGCAACATTCGCTAAAAACATCCAAAGCAGCAACCACGTAGAACAACAGAACCATTCGCTTATCGATTACTTCATTAATAGCCATGAGCTTCAGAAAACAATCTAGATTCTCCTTAAAAAATGTCGCATTTTATGAATCTTTTTCCACCAGATAAAAGTTGCCGGCACCACTCATTCATTCTTTCACATAAACCTTGCTGGTAATACACCTTACAGTCCAATCCCGTAAACCCTAAACCTATGAAACTGAAACTGGGCTCTCTTTCGCCCATCAATCAAACTTGGCAAGTAAACACAGATTCTAAAATAAAACTTCTAATTCTTCAGAGTGACATGTAATAGTTTCACCACTAACACACATGTTCAGAAACCCTAAAAAAAAATCACTCAACTCCTTGTACTCAAATTCAGCAATCTATGAGAATCGTTTTTCTGCGACGTGGGTTCGCGTCTCGGATTCAAACATTGCGTGTGTTGCAATCATCCGACCTTGCAAATAAGAAATTGTAGATAGGTAGTAGTATAGCATTCAGCGGTCAGATCTGCGAGAGAGAAAAAAAGGCATTACCGAGCTGTTTTTGCCGCAGCGAGAGCGCCATGATAGTCGCCCTCCCTCGACAGCAAGCCACGAATCGATCGATTTCCCGATAGATTGATAGAATCTCAGGACGCGACGATTGATCCTCCCTCTCCGAGAGGTGCTCGATCGATTGTCCCGAGCCTGGCTCGCGCTGGTGTTTTCCTCGGCGACCTGTTTCGTAGATTCAGCTGAAATCTACCGAATTTCTTCTCTTTCGGAGAATTTGGGTTGCACTGATTGATTGCGTCAGTGAATGAATGAGAGCGAGCGGATGTGACTCAGAGGACTCAGTCATCCATTGGCCAATCTTTATTTGGTCTCTTTCTTTTTATTGCTAAGGGGCGCTTTACACGCAAGAAACATTTTGGCCCTGAAAGATGTAAGTTAAAGAGCTAACGGATAGTCCTTAGATGTCCATCAACATTATGTGGCATGTTCATGTATTTTCAAAATTCACGTCCTACTATATCATTTGCAATAAGGTTAAAAGTTGCTTAATTCCTACACTCTCAATCAATGAAAATAGGCTCTAATTGGGTGCACTTTTTTAATAAGGTAGAGTTTAGAAAACCAAAGTAACAAAAACACCACATTATTATTAAAAATAAAAAATCATAATATCATAAATTCTATGATTTTGACCTCTAAAAATTTAAGCATGCAAGGAGTAATTTAGAGTTATTTGTGGTTTCTACTTATAAAGTGTAAATAGAATTTGTTTGTTACATTTTCACAACTCCTATGGAATTTCACACTCAAAATTGGTATGCATATTAATAAGCAAGCTCTTTAAAATCTATATCGTTAGATTTTGAAAAAAAATAAAAAATTACTAAACATGTGACAAAAATCAACAAATATAATATGAGATATAATCATCATTATTAAACAACATGTAAGTTTGGGGCTTGTTAAGTCTTGGCCCTGATTCATGTGAGTTTGTATATTTGAAACTAAGAAGGTCGACATTCAACCTATAACAATGACTTTCAAAAATCATATGAGAAGATTTAAGTGTTTCTCTCAACAATTTGATGAATTTCAAATTTTATTTATTTTTAAATTCGCAAAGCTTATTTCTCCATTTTAATTCATTATTTGTCTATATGGAAACGGCATGCTACAAATTTTAGTTGGGTATACACAAATATTCCTTACATACATTACATTTAAACCCTAAAGGACAAGGAGGACGCATTGTCTCCAAGAGAATTATTTTAATTTCATTACTTTAGTAACTTATTAGAATTCCATATTTTTGACTCAATGTTAATTAGAGAATTGTTAATGTCCTTTATGAGAACACAAAAATCCTTCAAGATGTGCACTTACATTGATCGATCTCCCAAAAAAAAATTAAAACTTCAATGCAAGTGAATTTAGGGCATGGTATTTACGGACTGACGTTGATGACTTGGAGGGTGTTTTTACATCAGATTGGTCAAAAAAAGAGTGTACAATATGTAAAACATTGGTCATTAATGTGTCATAAACAATATATGATAATTATGGAAAAAATTAAATACATTTTAAATATAATCTTTTAGAATCTTTGGAATCTTTTATACATATTTTATATTATTTTGGAATATTTTGGAATATTCCAAAAAACTTTTTGAAATCTTCACACATTTTATGCAATGTAACAATTAATAACGATCATAAACATTGACTCAATGAGTCACCAACAAGTCACTTCATCCAAACACAAATCTTTTGGAATCAATCATTGTTATGTTTAGTTGTAGAACACCATTTTTTGTGAGCACCTAGACACAATACATCTTTGTATGCTTCTGAAATTTTTAACTCTAGTGATGGTTGTAGAAATTTACAAGAATGTTTGTTGTAAATGACCTGTTGATTTTGCTCAAAGATTTCAATAAAAAAAATCATAATCGAAACTTATAATCATATAATGTATACTCTAGATTGTCCTGAAAATTGAAATACAATCTCATGACTAAATCCTCTTTGAACTTCAATGGTGAAACTTTCTACATGAACACCAATTGAGAGATACAATTTCGTTATTGAAAGCATCACGGGAAGTGATAAAAATTTAGGGATGAACATGGTCCTTTACCTAGGGTTAAAGATCTCATATATCTTGGTAATATACTAATATGTATGCAAACGTATAGCAATAGTGTTGGTATCCTACCTTATTTGAGAGATCAAACTTGTGAAATAGCATACGTGGCGCACACACACACACAAATATATATATATATATATATATATATATATATATATATATATATATATATATATATATATATATATATATAAACTCCTAAAAGATCAAGAAGCCCAAATTAGACTTCATGTTTTTTTGACAGTTTTGAGTAGGTCTTTCGTGAAACCTTTTTAAAATTTATTTGTTCCTTGACAAATAGACGCTGACATTGTTCTGTATTGATTCTATTAATATAAAATTTCATTTTGTTTCATTTACAATATGATCAATTAAATTTCATCATTTTAAAATCATAAATCCTAGGTCCTTTAGGGGTTTAGGCATGCAAAGTGTTCAACTCACCATGCATGTTACTATCATTAACCCTTAAAATTCTGAAGAGGCTTAAAATTGGCTTATGAATGTAACTCACTATTCAATTCCAACTGCTACATGGATTCTTTTCATCCAATTCAATTTGTGAAGGATTTTTGTTGGTCATGCTACCTCTTTAAGTTAAATTTAGATAATTCAAGCTATCTTTGGATTTTACATGAGGTCCCAACTACAAAATAGAGTGGTGAAAACAATTGACCCTGTAGTGTAATTTGGATCTTTTAGTCTTTTCTATTTAAAATAAATCGAGGCCATGGAAATGAGTTTTATTGCATTTGAGCTTAACTAACAAAATTAAGTTTACTAAGTCTAGTTTCTTACCCTCTTTGAATTTTTGGAAAATTTAAAAATTGAGTGTTTTATTGGAGTTACAAGTTCAACATGTACTACCAATAATGGTGTACCAAAAAAAAATCTAAATTTAGATACATTGATGATTTTCATCCACAGAAATGTTCTTTATTGTAATTTACACCTATGGTAAAAAATTGGAATTGTTTTAGTTCATTTTGTAACTGATATGACTTTTCTTTCAAATCACTTCAAAAATCATAGTAATTTCAAATTTTTACCAAAATTGAACATTTCATGATTTCTAGTAGACACATGGCTTCATCTACTATAAGTATAAAATTGAATTCTTATCTTATTTATAGTGGCAAAGTTGAGTGTGATAGGTAAAGCATGATTCCATGGTCATAGGCTTGGCTTTTAAGGGTTAATATGGCCATGAGTTTCGCGTGACTAGTCAATGTTTTTTTGTTTTTCCGTCGGTAGAGCAACGAGCACCTTGGAATGTAGCCATGCATGGAAAAAACAGCTAGAATTATCCATATACATGTGTCAGTCTTCCACATAACATTCAATAGCCTTTGTAACTGCTGCCTTTTCCCAACATAATGATGTGGAATATCCCTCATCATTTCATCTCCCTAATGAAATGATGTGGGATATTCCACATCACATCAATAGCTATGAGGGCACGTAGCATTAAGCAAGAGCAATCAACCACGGTGGACAATAATCGAAAGCACTCACTCAATCACAATTCAACAATGTTTTGTAATTGTTTATTTGATTCAATAGTCCATTTAATTACAAACCACTGGTCACTATGTATATAAAGGTGAATGAAACTAAAAGGCAACCTCTTGAAAGGTTACTGAATGTTATGCATAATATTGTCAATTACGAGACACTTGCATCCAAATACTAACAATTTTAGAAAAAAATTGAGAGGACTTTGGCAATTTCATCCTACCTTTTTTACCCATTTTTTTTAGTGTAAAAGTAGCCACTCCAAAAATCAGGTAAGATTCTGGCGAGAATTTTTTTGGCTGCACGTGAAGAGTGAGGGCAGTCTTGTCTTCACCCAGAAACCGAGCCAAATGACTTCCTCTTTGCAAAAGCTGCATCCATTCCTTCCAAATCATACATAAGTTACATCTAGCAGGCCCCATTGAGCCTCCATTGTAAGGTGGATACAAGTTTGAAGAAAAGTAAGAACTTTGGCCTCTTTTGGAGGGCGTGTGCCGGTCAGAAGGAACAAACAGTAATGTATTCTTGAGCTGTGATTTTTTTTTTTTGGCATTTAAATGCCAAAAAGCACCATAAATAATTGGTGTGCACAATGTCCTAAGGAAAAATTTGAAGGAAAAATGGGCGAAGGTGCCGGATTGTTCTAATTTTTGAAAATAAATCGAATGAAACTGCCATATTTTTAATGAAAGTCATCCATATGTGGATGAAAAGATAGCTCTATCCAAAATATAGATGAATATGAAAATATTTTACTACACCATTTTATTTTATGTCGTCACTTTGGCATTTCTCAAAAATAAAAATTTAAAAATTTAAAAATTTAAAAAATCCTTGCTCTTGAGAGAGTACGCCTTCTTTTGGAGAGTGCTCTCTCAAGAGCATTCCAACTGTAAAGAAATGAGTACTACCGTACTTGGAAGGCAAGGTCGGCTAAAAAATAATTATATAAAGAGATACCCAAATTTTTAGGAAATTGTTGTTTCAATAAATGTATTTTTTCTAAACAATAATTACTTGATACAAAATAATCTTTGAGAATATTCGTATAATTTAAGAGAATATTATTATCAATCAGGCAGAAAAATATAATATTTTGCAAGGATTTCCGACCTTGCCGTCCGGGTACGGTACTACATTCGATGATTGCTCTTATTCAAAAATTCATACTAAAATCATGTTTGAATAAACTTGAAAATTTTAAACATGAAAGTTGCAATATATGACATTGTATAATTGAACAATTTCAATTCAAAATTAAAAACAAGCCTCATGTTGTTTCTAACTTTGGATATAATTGAATTTCAAAGTTGACCACCTCAATATTTAGTTTTGTAACCATTTTCAAAATCACTCAAAATTTCAATGCATATTATTTAGACGTGTTGATACGCAACATTTCAAATACATCATTTTCAAAATTGTAAAAAATGAACATACATATATAAATAAATAAATGAAATTTGATTTGAATAGCATTTGAAGATTTGTGACAAAATTGGGAGCATATGACTTCATCAACAATCACATCAACAAATAATTCTATTTCTTGTTAGAGATATGTTTTAGAGATATATGTATTAGTGAATAAATATCAAAATTTTGGAAATAGGAACAAATTAAAAAAAATTGAAGGCGCTTTTAGCCTTCATATTATAGTAAATTGAACTTTTGCATATACTAAGATAATATTGAAAAAATTGCAAATTAAATTGAAGAATAGAGGTCTCTTTAACAAATAAAATAGAAGAAAAAATTGGAATTTTTATCAAGTAATTATAAAGTTAATTTTTATCTCAAATTTTTGTTGTAGGTAGAAGCTAATCTATATTCAACAAGTTTATTATTGTCAAAATAAATAGCTAAAAATATAGATACAATTGCTTGATGTAGATTTCATCCATTTTGGAGTTATTGCACTTGTAAAAATTTCAATCTATATTGTGAGCTTTCAATATTGTATTGCATACAAGTTAAACATATTGTATTCTATCAACACATAAAAGTTAAAAAGAAATTTTGACTTTTTAAATTTGTTTGAAATTCCAAATTTTTATATTTATTATCTCTTGTAAGTCTAAAAATATATAGAATAAATGCATCAACGATCTTGATTACAATCTATATAGATTATTTGTGATTGTTGATGAAGTCTTATGCTTTGGTTCCATAATAATCCTTCAAATGCTATTCAAATCAAGTTTTTTTAATCTTAATTTTAATTTATTTGTCTTTTTGCAAATGTTTAATAATTTTGACAACTTAGAGGGTGAATCGTATGTATGACATTAACATCATGTAAATTCACAAAAGGAATATTACTGAGAACGTCAATGTAAAATATATAGATACATTAAACATATCAAATTGCACAAAGAAATATTAAATAATAATATTGAATATTAAATCCATTGAAAAATGTTATATATAAATTAGGCATATTACATTTTATAAAAGATTAATAAAATTGTATACTGATACATAGATATTTCAAAAGGAATAATGAATGCATATGATGTGGAGTGTATATATATATATATATATATATATATATATATATATATATATATATATATATAAAGTTCACACCTTGAGTTTCGTAAAGATATGTTTGAAATGGTGTATATTGACAGGAAAAAAAACGATGACGTAAATAATAGTTTGAAAAAGTGTGCAGTTCATTAAAAATTAAGTGATTTCAAAAATGGTTACAAAAAAAATATTAGAGGTGATTAATTTTGAAATCCAATTACTTACAAATAACATATAAATTTTAATTAGAAAAAATCACATTTTCCAACGTGGTATATATACTACAATTTTCATATTTTAAAATTTGAATTTTATTTACATAGGAATGTAGTATGGATTTCCAAATAAAACTTAAATCAATAAACATATTAAATATTTATATTTTTATATTCAAAATTACATAATTTATGTTAGATTTTCTCTACCTTTGTATAAGATACTTTTGAACACTCGTGTTTTTTTAGTTAGTAGGATTATTCTTTAAACATGATTTTTTGTTTAGCATATATATACATTATAGAGAATTAAATACTTACAATATAATAAAAATAAAATATTAAACATTGAATCAACCTTTTTCCCCATAGATCGATTCATCTCTATTATCTAACACAAATGTTTATTTTTTTATATTTTTTCTACTAGCTAAGCCTTTTGTTTACAGTCTTGAATGAACAAATTCTTGATTCAACTTGACTTATGTAGAAATTAGAATTTGTGCTCGTCCATGCATCTCTGATGAAAGGCATGATAGCCGTGGCTTGACCTGCTATGTAGGTTCTAGCTTCAGCCTTGTATTTCTCTCTCTGTGTAATATGTGAATCTTGGCCGTTCATGGGTTTCAAAAGGAAATTAGAATTTATTAACATTATTATTTTTGTGCACCTCCAATACTTGTTTTTTTTTAAACTGCAAATTTGGATTTATAGCTCGATACTGAGTCTAGTAGGATATATTTTACTTCATCAAATCATCAATTATATTCATTGTGAATTACTCTACCAGTACTTTTTGCTCATAGTGCCACCTACAATAATTGATTTAGAAAGGTCATAACTTTTTACGCAACATGAATATGTTTACCAACTCTGTTTACAGAGTTTCTCGTAGATGTATAGTTTCAATATCTTTTCTCTTAGTAAAAATATTTACGTTGTGTAGAAAGCTATAGCCTCAAGTATATAGTTAGTGTGGGTGGCACTATTAGCAAAAAGTAGTGTAATAATTATCAAACTTTCAAGTATGACATTCCATTGTACAACCTATTGCGTAGTTATGAACTCATGTGCGTTGGTTACCAAAAGGGTGATATAAGTTATAAGAGTTATGAGGGCTGCTTTACACTACGGTGGAGAAGTTCACTGGTCATGAATTCTAAGGGAATTTTGAAATATGATTGGCTGAGAGTGACACTCTTGTTCGGTGGTAGTTTACACTACAACCAAGAGTTCTCCGGTGGAGAACTTTGTACATGGATGAAAAAAATGGCATGGCTGCCAGTGTGGCGACACTTTTTTGAAGGGGAGTTCTCCGGGGGTCAAGTTTCTTGGGTAACCTCAAAGCCTTGGACAAGAAAATTGGCCTCCGGAGAACTTCAACTTCAAGGCATTTTTTAATTGTTTTTTCATCTTCTCCAGCATACCATCCCTAACCTCAAATAACCATGTTTTGGGTTGAAATTCTTGACCGACCGGTGCACTTCTCCACCGTAGTGTAAAACGGCCCTGAGTGTAAGAAAAACTTGAGATATAACCATATGGGTATAGGGTTGATTGTCCTATTACCAACCACGTACCCAAAACCAACCACCCTGATTCTTGCCTAATTTCTAGATATTAAAAGGGAAGATGTACCTCATTTGTACATTAGAGCATGTGATCGGTTTTGGGTCGCAAATTACTTTGCACTTTGGAATTTTGTATAAAATTGAGAAATGCAAATTATAAGTTGCAATTTTTTGCAATCCTCATGAAATCCTATTTTGAACGCGGTCATAATTTTTTTCCGGATTTACCACTGCCAAATATAGGTCAGATTGCTTAAGTGGTTGGTAATAGGACAATCAACCCTAGTATAGAACAGGCCAAGCTTTTGACCTTATCTATTCACCAGGTCAAACTCTACAACACGGTCAACTGTGTACAATATGAACAGGTCACGAATTTGGCTTGCATTTTAATTTTGGGTGCAAGTGAAAAGAAGATTCATTGCAAAAGGGAGTATGTACAATGCCAAGCACGGAACAACCAGGAGTGGTACTCCGGCCAAGGGCAAAGGGGCCTTGCGACAATTTCACTTGCTTTTGAGCAAAAGAATGAAATCAATCAATCAAAAGCTTACGTTGCATATCCTACAAGGCCAGCTACAATGCCGCCAGAAAGACTCCAGAACCCAGCTACTGTGCAGTACAGTGGGGTCCAACATGGAATGGCGTTTTTGGTTTCGCAGTGAGAAAAATTTCAGTACTGCCAACTTTGAAAGCCTCCCGAGAACTCAAAAATTGGTATTTTACCACGAAATTTTTACCAGAGACTTATCTTTAAGTTAATTATATGTATGCCAAATTTCAAGGCCAAAAGATTCACCAAAAAAACGTTATTCAAAATCTACCAACATTGGTAGTTATTCACTGCTGCCAACTTTGACAACCCCCCAAAGATTGAATTTTTTTTTTTGCCATGAAATTCTTGGAAAAGAAACTTCTTTATGTTAATAACATATGATAAAAATTTCAATGCCAAAAGATTAATACAAAAAAAGGTATTGACAATCTACCAACATGTGTAGTTGTGGGAAACAATGGGGGAAACTTTGCTACCAACTTTGACACCCTCCCTACGGTTGAGAAATTGTCTATTTACCATGAAATTTTTGGTACAACATGCTCTTTATGACAAAAACATTCATGCCAAATTTCAAGGTCAAAAAATCTATACAAAGAAAAATATTTACAATCTACCAATGTGTGTAGTTTCCCCCATTGTTTCCCACAACTACACATGTTGGTAGATTGTTAATATCGTTTTTTGTATTAATCTTTTGGCCTTGAAATTTTTATCATTTGTCATTAACATAAAGAGTTTTTTTTTCCTAGAATTTCATGGCAAAAAAAAATTAATTCAATCTTTGGGAGGCTGTCAAAGTTGGCAGCAGTGAAAAAATTTCCATAGCTACCAATGTTGGTAGATTTTGAATAACTTTTTTTCGGTGCATCTTCTGGCCTTGAAATTTTGTATGCATATAATTAACTTAGAGATAATGCTTTGGTAAAAATTTCGTGGGAAAATACCAATTTTTGAGCTCTCGGGAGGCTTTCAAAGTTGGAAGTACTGAACTTTTTCTCACTGCGAAACCAAAAACGCCATTCCATGTTGGACCCCACTGTACAATACTAGGCTGGCCCGTGCCTGGGCCCCAATTCCACATTCATAATTAGGGTTTAACCTCTAAAGGACCAAATGTCCTAACTAGGACATTTAGAGAACCGGGTAGGTTCCGGTGAACACATTTTTAATTGAATTTTGAAGGAAATTTAATAGTGGATTCCCCAATGTGCCACAAAAATGGGGATTTCTTTTTTTTTGAATTCCGACACCGTATGTGCAAGTTATGAGGAGAAATGTGCTTTTTTGAGGAGAAATGTGCTTTTTAGGGGAGAAAGGACAGCGAGGCAATAAAGAAATAGTTGAATTTGGGGGGGGGGGGGGGGAACAAGTTGGGCGGAGTGTGGAAAATGGAGAAGCGTGTGGGGGTCAGACCACCCTATTTTCCGCACTCATTAAAAAAAAATTAATTTTCTAAAAAAAATTAAAAAAATTAAAAAATTAAATTTTAACTGAAAATTATTTATTTTAAATTAAAAATTGAAATAAAAAAATAAAAAATAAAAAATTTAAACTTTTAAAATAAAAATTAAATAAATAAATTGTCCAATGAAAGAATGCCACGTGGCAATCCACTTTGAGAGTTAGTGGGGTCATGAACATTGGAAGGGGTTGGGTGAGGTGGCACTTTGATTCCCTTCCTCTACCCTTTATTTCCCCCCTAACCCCCAAAATTCTTAGAAAATATGCTATGTCTTCTAAAACTTGGAGATTTTTTTTTTTTCAAATTTTTTTTCGCCATTTTATAGAGGGTGGAATGTACTTATGTTTCACTGCTCGGATTCATATTTTAAATAACAAAAGTAAAAAATATTGCAATTCCAAAAACAAAGTCTTTTTTTAACTTTTAAACTCCCAACAAGTGCAGGGTGTTCTTCAACATCCTAAACATCTCCAAATGCAATGAAAATTGGTACACAACTAAGTAACATCATATAGAATGTGAAAGTGAAGTGCGACAGGTTTTGGTAGTGAGGTTTTTTTTGATGTAGCCACAGTCAAACGCATCTGAATTTTTCGGGTATGTGTTTTTTTGGGATAATTTTTTCCATCAAACACAATTATCTTGCAATCTGTGCTGTCAAAATCAACGAAATTTGTTGTGTATGTTTTTCAAATAGATTAAAACAAAATCTTACAATTAGAAGGTAAAAATTGACATTTTTTTGGAATATTTGCATGGGGAGTAAAAATGGCAGCATTGGAGTGTTTTTGGAGGAAAAATGCTCCAGTCCTTTAGGGGTTAAGTCACTCAACCCCATCTGTTGGAGCCATTGTTTGTAATGTGAAATCACCTCGCGACTGCAACGCTGCTTCTACACTGGGAACATCTTCCCACGGATCGTATGATCGCTGCGATCCTCGCCCGGCTGCAAGAATGTTTTGCCTCCCTTGCCGCGACTCCTCATGCAGATCTCCAAATCGCGGCGCTGGCCTCCCTCGGCGAAGATCGTCCTTGTCGACTTTGTTGTCGGCGCAAACCAAGACGTGCGCTTCCTTGCCCACGCCGATCTCACAATCCTCGGGCGAAAAAACCAATCACCCTACTCGCACGCTCTGCCCTGCCTCCGCAACGCCTGCCACACCCACTACTAGAGAGTGCGTAAAAACCAAGACAAAACCAAGACACATCTGTTGGAACCAACAGAGAATGGGTTTAACGTAGCAAAGCCGAATGAAGCAGCACAGAACCAACAAGTTTTCTCTTGGAACCAACAAGTTTTCTCGTTGTTTAGCGTGCATGGCCATTTCAATATAGTGGCTTCGATTACATAATAACTGTATGTTGCGTTATGTGCTACTATCAAAAATCAAACTGCATTTTCTGTTCATTGTGATCCGGAATCAACTGTTCCTAACCCGCACAGAACGAACAAAATTTCTGTTGATTCTGTGCGGGTTAGGAACCCCATTTCTCTAGTAGTGGTACCGCAACTACGCGCGCGCCCCACCGACTGTCTCACACGCCCTGCCATCGCAAGCCTCAAAATAATAATAATAAAAATCACGATCTTCAAAAAAAAATCCATCTTATGGGCGCGTTGAAAGATCAACACGACTTTGCAAGATGGCGAGTTGAACCAATTTTAAGCGAGGCCGGGATTGTAAAACTTGTTGAGCGAGCCGCGGTGGGGAAATAAAAGTAGTCCGGGCCCGCAAATTTTTTTAGTGGCCAAGGATAGCACGTATGGGTGCAGATGCTCTAAATGATCTGCATCAAGTAATTTAGGACAATTGGGTTGAATTTTCTACAAAGCCAGGGTTGAGTTTCAAAGCTCAATTGGATAAGTAAATGGATTATACTTGGCCTTGATTCACCATATTGTTTCATGGTTTGATTCATTGTACCCTATCCTTCAGCCAGTTTTGACACAATTTATTTATTTATTGTCAAAAAGAGACACATGTCATTTTGGTTGTAACCTCTTGAAATGTGACATGAAAATTGAATTTTGACAACAAAGTGTCAATTTTGACCCAAATGTACGGTATGTGGTCTCAAAAGTGGCATCGAAATTCAACTTGTGGTTGGGTAACTTATAGTTAAGCCATGGAATCTACATACAACTCAACTCATCTTGTGAAAGGGTCTACAATTAAGTAATTAAAAATCTAGGGGTTTAATTAAGTAATAAAGAAAGAATAAACTAGGGGTTTTAGGCATCCAGGGTGAGTTGTTGTATAAGGTTTTTATTTTATTTTTTATTTTTTAGTGGTCACCAAGTTATGAGGTCCGTGGTTGGTTGTGAGTAGGTGTTTATTCTAAGTAGATGGCCCTGGTCCGATTTCCATTGGATCCATTTAAGTGGTCATGAGATATGCATTGTGTTAAAACTACATTGGTTAGATGGCAGTATAAACGCAAATCACCGTTAGTCGTTTTAGCAAGTTAGACAAAGGAACTATCAGTTCAAGGCATGGGGCACAATGTTTAAAGTTGCTTTTAGTTGTAGAGGATGTTGGTTTTTACATCATGCAAAACGTTTCGTTTGGAGAATGCTGTTGGTTATTCACTACTAGAAAATTCAATGTCCAAATCAACTGAGAAATGTTGATATTTTTAGTTGTTTTGGACAAGTTGTACAGGACAATAATCAACAAAAATTTGTTGATTTTTTTTATGTGGTGAAAAAAAAATGAAAAAAAAAACTTTTTTTCGCTGCCCGGATCTTTTGGGCAAAAAAACTTATTTTTGGCTGCCTGGCGCCTCCGGGCAACCAAGCTTTACGCCCACGGTTAGTACTCGGGTTTGAACTTGGAACCTCTCACTTATGACTCAACACTCTAACCAACTCACCACCATTAGAATTATATGATTAAAGCTTTATTTTTTTCTTACATATACACTTACAATTTGGTGTTTTGGAACTTAGCAAAATTTGAAGACCATTTTGGCATAGTAAAATAATTTTTTTCAAAAATTTTTGAACTAAAAAAAGATTGAAAATCGAGTTAAGTTTCATCTCCAAAAATCCGTTTGTGATTTTGAGCCTCCATTCAAAAGTTATAGACAAAATTCAAAGAGGGTGTTTGAAAATATCAAAGAAAATATTCCTTGCTACCCCACTCTGAATTTTGTCTATAATTTTTGAATGGAGGCTTGAAATCTCAAACGGATTTTTGGAGATGAGAGTTAGCTTGGTTTTCCAACTTTTTAAAGTTTAAAGTTTTTTGAAAAAAATTGCTCTACTATGACAAAATGGCCGCCAAATTGTGCTGAGTTTTAAAAAAAAAAAAATTGTGAATGATTAAGTAAAAAAACATTCATAGTACATAGAACTTCAACCATAGTGTTTTAAATGTTGCTCAAATGAGGGTTTTTTAAATGTTGCCCAAATGAGGGTGTTTTAAATGTTTTAAGTGTTTTGAAAGTCATAATTTGTACAAATGAGGGTGTTTTAACTTTGGCGATTATGTTCACAATCTTCTTGAGAGTTTGTATAAAGAATTTCAAACCAATTGGATTAATTTGTCATGTGTGCCTGAAATTGCCCAAAACTAAAAAATATCACCTTTTGAGAAATAACTTTTTAATTGCAACTTGAATTGATCAAAAAAAATTTAGGCATTAACCTAATAGTGAAACACAAGTTTATTAAAAATTTCACATTTTGTATAAGAATTGTATTCAACAAATATTGTATCAAGAAGGGCCTACTCAAAAGTGGAAAATGGTTTGAAATCATGACGCATGGTTTCGAGGATTAATTAATTATTTGGCATCAATGTGCCAACCTTGCCCTACTACTATGGTATAAGAACAATCCAAAATCTTATAAACGTACGAAAATGAGTTCATAGATTGCAAAAGATTCCAAATATTCTTGAATATTTCAAAAGATTCCAAAGGTTCCAAAAAGGTTCCGAACATTCCAAAAAGATTTCAAAAGATTCTAGATTTGCTAAATATTTGTTGTTTTGGTCATCGCACTATTCAAATTAGGTAGCAATTTGTCGATTTTTACAAAAAGTTCAAAAATGAGTGAAATTGATCATTAAGTGTCCCAAACAACATAAATCAGTTGATTTTATGTTGATTTGGTCACGATTTTCTAATAGTGATTGTGTTTGATATGGAAGTAAAGCAATGAAGTTTTACTCACATGCTTGTGGTGTTGTAAACGTTGTGTATGTAACTTTGGTGCTCTTTATGTTATATGGATGAACCTGGTTTCAGTGGTTACACAACGATCTAGTCTACTATCTTTCTGCTATGATATGTTTGAACGTTAGAACAATCAGAAACAATGTGTATGGGCATTCACAAAGTGTTGTGTGAATTATGGGTGTCATTTGGTAACCATGCACTATTGTACTAATGGAATGAGTAATCCATTTCTGTGAATGATAAGAATGTTAGGTGAAGTGATTCTGATGTTGTATTGTGTAGTGTTGAATGTGTTGAGAATGTACATGCAAATGGTTATGTGTATATTGACACAACCTTATGTGTAACTAAACGTTGCTAACTATCTATTTAGTTGGATTCATCTTAGCAAACATTAGTAGACTAACGTAGTAGTGAATGCTACAACATTATAATACGATTTTGTTACAACAAAGTGTGAGGAGAGATGTGCATGTTTAGTGTTATTTATATCATACATAACATTGTGTAAACATGCAAGAAGAATAGTTTCTCATGAATAGAATAGCAATATGGATGTTACCAATTCAAAGAGTATTGCTCATACAAAAGGTATGCAATTACATTGCAATAGTGACTAAATATAATATTGCTTATATCCTACGCATATGATTCAGTTCCACTGACGTTAAACAAATACAAAACGTTGAAGCTATAACGGGTATAATGTTTACACTAAGATCTCATTATACATATATATTTTAAAACCACTAACAGACTAAACCCCTTGAGAATACAAATCAACACTCAGATTGTATGATTACAAAATAGAATTACAGATATAATGGAAATGTTAAAGATAAAACATGACACTAAACAAGTAGATTAATTCATAAGTGATTACATAAGGACAATCGATAGTAGAATTTAACGGTTTTGACATACTCCTAGGATAAGTGGTAACAACATGGCTTGAAATTGCTAAATAAGTTATCGCAAGTAGGAAAATTTTAACAACCAACTGGTTCCGTCCCCAAATTTATGACAAGTACTTTAATAAAATTAAAAATTTGTTTTGACTACTAGTTTTTGTTTTTGGATTTCAAAGTAGGTCTATGTTTATTGGTGCTAGTCTAGTAGTTGGTTATTTTCAATTTTTCTTTTATGAAAGAAGATTGACATGGCATGGTGATGATGCTAATTCTTTAAAGTTTTTTCTAATAGATGTTTTAGGTACTTGGAATTTTTCTTCAATACTTTTCATTGAGGGAATGTGTATTGTTGTTGTAGCACCCGCTATAATTACTATGAGCACTTCCACTTTCCATCCTCTATTAGGAATGCTATTAATAAGTTGTTGATACTTTTGAGTTTGGTATTTATTTCCAGTATTTATTATTTCATGAACAAATCTATCATTATAGTAAGTGAATTCAATATATTTTATGTTAAGGTTTGGGTCTGGATTTGTTCATGGTGTTTTGGTAGAGGAGCCCTTCAATGTGTATAGTATGTATAGTTTAATCCCTAAGCTTCTAAGTAGGGTTTTTTTTTTGGTTTTTGGAGAAATGTTAAAGTGGCAACATAAAATAAAATGGTATAGCCAAATATTTTCATATTCATCTATATTTTGGATAGAACTATCTTTTCATCTACATATTGGATGACTTTTATTAAAAATTGGCGATTTCATCCGATTTATTTTTAAAAATTGGAACAATTTGGCATCTTCATCCATTATTTCTTCAATATTTTCCTTAAGGCTTGGTGCACGCCAATTATTTTTGGTACTTTTAGGCATTTAAATGCCTAAAAAGAAATCAATGCTCCTAAGAGAACATTTTTTGGTCATTGCCCATTTTTCCGCACTGCCTGGAACCAAAAACATAATTTTTTTCAAAATAAGAAATACAATGTCATTGGTAAACGAGTCTTCTTTCCATAGCAATTAGAATTGTATTCATACAATCAAAACTCCACTTAGGGGAATTTTTCAAAGTGAAACACCTCAATTTGAAATCCGTTCCAACATTTTGGGTAGGCTTGCCAAAAATCTAAGCTAACATTTGAGATTCATTGGGCACTTCAAAGGAAAAATTTTCCAGCTCACATGGGTTGCAAGCTATGAGTTGTGGGCTCTTCTAATTGAATTTGAGTTGAAGGATAATCCAATTTGGCCAAAATCTCTTGCTTTCCTTCGTACCCCCACCCATTACAAGGCCTCTAAAAAATACTAATGAATTGAACATCTGGCCTTAATCATGCATTTTTTTATCTATCTCATTTTGAGGATGGTAAAAACGGCACATCATTTTTGGGTTAAGAGCTTATAAAAGTAAGGCTGCCCGGATTTCTTAGAGCTTGAAATTTCAAAATCTCTAGTTCATCTGCTATTATCTTGACATCCGTACAGTCAAATGTTTTGCAAATTTGAGGGATGGTTTATAAGGCCAAGGAGTAGAAGATCCTACAGTTGGAATGCGAAAAAGGGTTTTGAAAATCATTCAGAGATCATCAACAAAAATGACCAAAATGAAGCAGTTTTGGATTAGGGACCCTTCAAGCGTTTAGGGGTTAAATTGAGCGTTGCAGTGGCATTTGTGTTGGTTACATGGGCATAGGAGAAGTTAGGGAGGTATCATATTTTCTTGTGGGTTATCGTTGAATGTCTCTACATTCATAAGAATGAAGCATCTTGATTTGTTTGATGATATAAAAAGTTTTTTTAATTCCCATATGGCTTTGTTATGTCTTTTGGTTTTGAAAGCATGTATATGGTGTTGTTTGTAGTGGGACCTACATACAATTCAACTCAACTATATTAGATTACAATTGAGTTTTGTTTTCTCATTTTGGAGGTCTTACGCACTATTTTTGAAATTTGTTTTACAAAATGGGGGTCCCATTTTACCCTAGGGGAGCCACTCCATGCATGGGATTTTGGAACCCTATACATGTGAGTGATGGCCTCATCTGGGTACCCCTTTCAAAAATAGTGTGATTTTCGAGAAATATCCTTTTGGTAAAAAAATCATTGGAAAATTACAAAAATTAGATGGTGTTATAGGCTGCAGCTATATACATGGGATTAAAAACAAAATTCTAGCACACATAAAATGAGTTAGACATAAGTCACACATAGTGAGACGAGTCTCACTGGTATTCATATCTGACCATTGACCATATTCAAAATACAAAGCTATCGTTTGATGGGGCCCACCGAACCTCACATTGGTACTTTGGTAGCACCTGATTTAGAGAACTCCGGAAGAAAATTGTTGACAACGTAAATTCTATCAAAATGCTTTTAATAATCTTTCCAACTGAAGGTTCAATAGTTTCTGCATTTAAGTTTTCTAAGGGTTGGTTCACATCTGGCCTTATGTAATGTATAAATTTTAAAGATAATACCGCTCCCATAGGATAGAGCAGGTTCAATTCACACTGCAGCAGCTGCAAGTATTGGTTCCTGTATTATTCTGCTCTTTGTACGTATTCGATGTTTAGTGATACTGATGTTTAGGATGTTTTATCTGCCACGCTGGTGATTCTGCAAGATTGTTTATCTCAGCGGTCACACCTGCCTTGCAATGTTACGTAAAGGAGTTGAGGATGTCAAGTATGTTCAGGGTGTCATTTTCCCTCTGTCATTGTGTAGCTAGAGTTTCGTGTATATGATCAGCCTGTGTGCTTATCAGCATTTGCGCTGCTTGCTTGCGTGTTCTTGTAATTGCGCACAGTTGCGCTGCCTTTGTAAATGCACTGGAGCTCTTCAGCAAAAGTTGTGCCTGCGTGCTCTTCCGTTTGCGTCCATTTCCCTTGTCCATTGTTCAACAAATTTTCTTTGTGCTTCGTGCATCTGCATTTAGTTGTGTGCTCTTCAGTTCCGCACCCTGTGCCTGCTGGAAGAGTGGTACGCGTGAGGATCCGTTTTGAAGCGCATGTATTTCCGCTCCCGTTGTCTTGTAGTTCTTTATTTTTGGCAGGTGAGGACGCAATTGTGTTGCTTCGAATGACGAGTTCTGCTGTAAGGGTTTTGGCTGCCTCTGTATTCTTGTGTTTTTGGAAAGCGCATGTGTGCTGAGGTTCTTCCTCTCTCCTATCCATCATTTGCTGAAGTTTTGATTTTTCTTTGGCTGAATTGCGTGTATGGGAAATCCGCTGTTCTGGTGTAGTTTTTGTTTTAGGGTTTAGGGTTTGACCAGTGCTGTAATAGTACGTTGGCAGGGTTAATTTCATGGTCCTGTGCGTCTTTCATATGTGGTTTCAGGGTGTTTAACTATGTACGCTGTGCGTTTTTTTTTTTTTTTTTGTGAATTTCATCTTTGACTGATCAAGTTTAGGGTTTAGGGTAAATTGTGTAGATAGAGCTTGTAGACATGTACTGATATAGTTATTGCAGGTGCTCATTCTATATTTTAATTTGTTAAGTAAGAGAGTGTCTAATCTCTAATCGATCCCTACATTCCTAATCATACTGTACTTTTTTGAAAAAAAATTGCACGTTTTATTCAAGCAAATGAGACGTACATTGTGAATGCTCTGAATTTAGGGTTTAGGGTTCTATAAAAAAATTGTATCTTATAGTTTATGTACTCTTGCATGATATTGTTAGGGTTTACAATTGAAACATATGCTACTACAATGCGGGTTTAGATAATATACTATTCACAAATCTTGATAGTGTGATGTAGAATTTTCTTTAGGATGATCTATCCATATTAAATAGATCCGTTCATGCAACCAAGCTCTCTATTTGCTTTCACAATGTGGCTCCTTCTCCAGCTTTTAAACGATCCCTACTACAATCGCGCCATGACTGTGAGTGCTGAAACAAAGGACGATGGCGAAGACCAGCTGTCCTTGGTTGTAGGAAATTTGATGGGCCCTATCCATGATGCCAACACACTTTTCAGTGCGGGGTTGAGTAATTACAGGTTGTGCACCATGTTCACCTTGTTTGATGACGACCTAGGTTTCTCGGTGAGGCCACGGTTAACAATGTGGTTCTCTAGATTCTTACTTGAGCAATATGATGATCAGTGGTGGGTGCAGATGTTTCAAATGTCAAAGAAATCTGTGTTTGTTTTGGCAGATTTGCTGAAGCCTCATGTGCAACGACACGACACTAAATACATGATAGCTATTCATAAACTCATACGTGAGCTTGCACATTATTCAAGTTGACTCATGATGTCAGCTTGATAATATGTAGTGAGATGTTTGCAATAGGGAAGAGTTCAGTGTCCATGTTACTTCCTGACGTGGTCCATGCTATCAATGACAGCATGCGCTATGAGAGTAGTTGGCCCATGGGTGAGAGACTCCGCCAGTGCCAGGATGATTTCAAGCGGTTGTGTGGCCTACCGGCTGTAGTTGGTGCCATTGATGGCACACATGTGTCCATCTCTAAACCGCAGCATGTGCCTGCTGATTACTATTACTTTAAATCTGGGGGATACACACTGAACTGTCAGGCAGTTGTGGATAGTGAGAAATGGTTTCTAGACTTGTTTCTTAGAATGCCTGGTTCCACCAACGACTCCCGTATGTTACGACGTTCGTCATTGCATCATTTGGCGATGCACAATAATTTTTTTGACAGACAGAATGAGGTTGATGGATTCTCACCTTTCATAATTGGAGACTCTGGGTATTCCTTGCTCCCATGGTTGATGGTCTCACATCGAGGGCTAGGACAGTTGAGCGTAGCTGAGTAGTTGTTCAATAGGAGGTTGCGGAGGGGCCAGTGCGTTGTCGAGAATGCTTTTGGTATTCTAAAGCAAACTTTCAGGGAGTTGCTTGTGAAGTCCCAGTTGCACATCACGTTCCTTCCTGATGTAATAATTTGTTATACTATTTTGCACAACGTGCTTCTCGGCCAATCTCATGAGCAGGTGGAACAACTGTTACAAGTACTACACACAGAAGGATTGGATGGGGAGGTGATTGACGATGATGGAAGGCTAGGAGAGGGTGCTAACGCGAACGGAAATGACGTTGTATTTGCTCGGGGCACCGAGGTCCGTAGGAATTTGGAGTTATTTCTATCTATGCAACAAAACCGAGTGCAGTGAAAGAAACATATAAGTATTAGTTGAACCATGTGCACATACACTTCATTGAATGTGATTTTTTTGCTTTTTCATTACATAAATAACACTACTGTGAATGCAAATCACATTCTAACAAATTCTACTTTCTCTCTCTACAGGTGAATGTCATTACCGGCGCCATTGGAAGCACATAGTATACCATTGGCAGACATGGTAGTACAGCTGCAAGGTTTACACATGTTCACATAGTCTTCTCTTTGTGGTAGTCACTCACACGTTGACATAGTATTTTCTCTGGGGCAGCCACTTGCCAATCCGGGAGGTTCAGGAAGAGTAGCTTGAAGCTCTGTAGCCATGTTCTGTTCCTCCCGTTCAGTTCCAGGCTCGATAGGTTGGCCGATGTGCTGTCCTTGATGGCCGGTGGTGTGTCCTACAGGGCCGTGGGTATCTCCACAATCGCCAGTGAGAGGCCCTGACTGGCCTATAGTGTGGGCTGGCTTGAAGAATGGGCCGCCAACATAGAATGCAGTGGCATTTCTTCTGTGATCCCAAGGTGCCGCTTGCGGCATGGTGGGAAACGCAAAATCTCTGTTCATTGTTAATGAATTGCTCAAAACAGTAGAAAGATGGGACAAATATGATACCATCTCTCATGGCTTCAATATGCTGAATCGGGCGTTGTCATTCGCAATGGCCGCATTCTCGTACAACCGTCGATCTTTCTCACATTGGTGTGCCATTTGTTCGTTGAATAGTTTCAATTGCACTTCAATCTTTGAACGCTCAAGTTAACGAGAAGCGTCTGCGATGTCTTGCATTTGTTGTGCCATTACCGCGCCTGTTGCCTTCGTCGCTTCTGCAATGATTGCATGTCCTAATACACTCTTGCATCTAACAACTGTGTTTCCCGGGCGACGTTGTACTGCAAAGTAGGACCACTACTAGAAAATCATGACCAAATCAACAGAAAATCAATTGATTTATGTTGTTTCGGGCACTCCAATGACCGATTTCACTGATTTTTAAACTTTTTGTAAAAATCAACAGTTTGCTACCAACTTTTTGTTGATTTGAATAGTGCGATGACCAAATCAACAAATTTTTAGTGAATTTGGAATCTTTTTGGAATCTTTTTGGAATCTTTTGGAATCTTCTAGAATCCATTGGAATATTTCAGGAATATTTAGAATCTTTTGCAATTTATGGACTCGACTTTGTATGTTTATAAGATTTTGGAATGTTATTATACCATAGTAGTAGGGCAAGGTTGGTATATTGATGCCAAATAATTAATTAACTCTCGAAATCATGAGTCATGATTTCAAACCATTTTCCACTTTTGAGTAAGCCTTTTTTGATACAATATTTGTTGAATACAATTATTGTACAAGATGTGAATTTTTTAATAAACTTGTGTTTCACTATTAAGTTAACCCCTAAACGTCCCAGCGTCCAGTTTCTGGATGTTTGTTGGTCAAACCCAATTTTGATCTTGAAGATGACTTTTGTTGCTAATACACCCAACTAAGAAAATGAAGTTTATTAAGTCTAGTTTGTACTCCACTTTTCAAATCTTAAAAATTTCAATTATTGAGTATTTTATTGCTTGTGCAAGCTTTGTAGCTCAAGGTTTGAATTACACTACATAGGATGTTCACCTTTCGAATTTCAAAATTTAAATAAAAAATTTCTATGGAAAACATATCATGTGATTCTCCATTGTAATTTGTACCTGCTCCCACAAAAATATTAATTTTTTAAAGCTTATTTGTAATAAAAATTATTTTTTTGAAGTATTTGACTTTAAAATTTGTTAAAAAAGCCGTATTAAATCAAAAAAATCTGAAAATTTCAAGATTGATAGGAAACATTCAATTCCATGCATGAAAAATATTACAAAATATATTTTGATAAATCTTGAAGGCTAAATTGTGTAGTTTGACTTTCCTACAAAGGAGTGGTACGTTTAAGGGTTAATGCCTAGATTTTTTTTGATCAATTCAAGTTGCAATTAAAAAGTTATTTTTCAAAAGGTGATTTTTTTTTTTTAGTTTTGGGTAATTTCGGGCACCCATGACAAATAGATCCAATTGGTTTTAAGTTTTTTATACAAACTCTAAACAAGATTGTCAACATAATCTCCAAAGTTGAAAAACATCGAAGCACAAAATTGTGACTCTCAAAACACTTAAAACATTTAAAACACCCTCATTTGGGCAACATTTAAAACTCCATGGTTGAAGTTCTATGTACTTTGAAAGTTTTTTTAACTTAATCATTCACAATTTAACCCCTAAAGGACCGGGGGGTGTTGAACTTAGCTCTTGTTTTCTTGACTAGCTCTTGTAGCAAGCTCAATGCCTTATTGGTGTGGGGTAATTCTGACGATCGGCACTGTTGAAACTAAAGAAGACTTACGTAGCTTTTTTATGAAAAAAAGATCAACAAAATCGCACAATTTTTGAGAAATGCCACCGTTGAGAAGATTGATGGAACTTGTTTGGGGTATTTTGTACACATACTGAAATCGGATTGTTCAAAAGTGCTCCAAAAATTCTGAAAGTTTTATTGTGAGTAGAAATCATCATTTAAAACATGTGAAAAAAATTTCAAGGAATTTGGAGGTGTAAAGAGAAAGATATGAAGGTTTGAAGCGACGCCTAGATATTCACCGTGCAACTCAAAAAAAATACCAGAAATCGCTCACTTGATGAATTTCCGATCAAGAAGTACCTACAGATTTGGCTCTCAAAAATAGCCAGGGTCTTTTTGTTGCTCATCCTACAATTCAAAGCCCAAGAACCGGAATTTTCTCACTTTCTAGTTCTAAAAGCCGCATGGGGGCCTTACGATCCTTTAGGGGTTAAAAAAAAAAACTCAGCAGACTTTGGCGGCCATTTTGTCATAGTAGAATAACTTTTTAAAAAACTCTTTGGACTAAAAAAACCTGGTAAATCAAGTTAAGTTACATCTCCAAAAATCCGTTTGTGATTTTGAGCCTCCATTCAAAAGTTATAGACAAAATTCAGAGTGGGGTAGCAAGGAATATTTTCTTTGATATTTTCAAACACCCTCTCTGAATTTTGTCTATAACTTTTGAATGGGGGCTTAAAATCATAAATGGATTTTTGGACATGAAATTTAACTTGATTTACCAGCTTTTCTTAGTCCAAATATTTGTAAAAAAAGTTATTCTACTATGTCAAAACAGCCATCAAAGTCTGCTGAGTTTGAAAACACAGAATAGTAAGTGTATATGTACGAAAAAAATCATGCATTGTTCATCAAGTTCTAGTGGTGGTAAATTGGTTAGTAAGTAGAGTCATAAGTATGAGGTCTCGAGTTCAAACCCGAGTGGCAACCGTGTGTATATAGCTTGGCTGCCCGAAAGTGCCGAGCAGCCAAAAAAAAGGAAAATTTGCCCGAAAAATCCGGGCGGCGAAAAAAATGTTTTTTTTTTTTTTTTTTTTTTTTTCATTTTTTATTTGACCAAATCAAGAGAAAAAATCAACAGATTTCTGTTGATGGATGACCGGAACAACGCGACCGAATCAACAAAAACTATCAACTCTTCTCTGTTGATTTGGACGCTGAATTTTCTAGTAGTGGACGTCTCAAAGGAACTAATGACTTGTGGTGTAATTCCTAGTGAGAGTCTGTTGTAGGGCCTTGAGTTTGGAGTGCCAGCAGCTTCACTTGGACCTGCAGCGTGTGACGGCATAGAGGATGTTAAACGGGGCGATCGTGGTGGTGTACTTTCCTCGGTCTCTTGTGCATGTACATGTGGTGGGAAGTCCATTGGGTCGTCAGTATCAGGTTCACTCTCACTATCGTACTCCTGTTGCGCTAGTGATTGTGGAGGTCAGTCTGTAGTTTGCGTCATTGGGAGCTAACAAGTCCCGGACATGCGGTGGTTGTATCATTGGCCGATTTCCGTACCATTCATGTATTGTCTCGTACACATCTTGCGCGAAGACCCGTGGGAGGCCCTCGGCCTTCCTCTCAGCTGAATTTATATCCCAGTAATCAGGTACATTGTAGCCCGTTTTGCTGAGGTAGTCCGCTATACGTTTGTAATTTGGTACAATCTGATTCCATTTCGTTTTGCTTGCCGGGCCATCACGCAGAATTGGTGAGAATCCTGCACTATTCACAACGTGAGATACACGGATCCATTTGCTAGTCTCTGGGGTCATGAGGTCTCTACCATCAATAGTATCAAGGTCTTGCAGGTACATCTCCTGCCTGGCCGCAATGAGTGCTGCAATTTCTTGTAGTAGCTACTTCGGACCACGGTCCTTTTGCGCACGCTTTGTTGGACTCGGGCCGGGAGCTGTGGGAATAGTTGATGGACCTCCACGTGGCAAAGCAGATTGACCCGTTGCATGAATGATTGGCCGGGTTTGTGAGAAATTAGGAAGCAACATGGAACCTGAAAGAGTATGCCATTGTTAGAATGCTATAAATTTGTTTAACACATACTCATTGAATCATCGGAGAGTTTTTTTTTGTGTTGTGCAGGTCTATTGTTACAGCGGAAACTATCATTTGTAAATCACGGTGATCAGAATGAAAATGCAGGAATAAAATTGAACTTACCATCAACTGGGAGGGCCGTGGGACGTATGGGACCACCGTACAGCTGAGAGTCCAAACGATTCTCTATAGTAGAGATAAGTTAACCTGAACATTGAAACCATCAGTTGAAACCTCAATTCAATAATTATTTTTAATTGCGCATCGGGTATTGAAAACCATACAAGTTACAGTTCTAATTTCACCGCAATTCAACAATTCTTTCTAATTGGGCATTAGGTTTTGGAAAAAAGAAGTTACAATTCTAACTTTGTTTTAGAAAATCAAAACCTCCGGGACAGTTTGATGCCTACAGAAAGACGAGATTGTTGATCACAAGAGGTTTTGAACAATGCAGGACCATGTGAGAATGTGAGGGAGGGTAATTGGCTACAATGCAACAACTGTCATGAACGTGCAGTAGAATCGTGACAACAAAAAATTGGACTTACCATCATCATGCTTCGCAGTGTGGGAAAAAAAACATGGACTACTAGCAACGTTTTAGAATTGATGATTACAAGTTCTATAAAACAAACTTGTTCATGATCAAACAACAAAGATTTTTTTTTTAAAAATAACAAAACAAACATACCAACGTGCAGGTACAACAATGGAGGTGTAGTATCGTACCTGGTGCAAAGGTGATGAGGTTGTGACTGATGAGGTACGCAACATTCCACCAGCATTTGTACTGTGGTTTCGCATCAGCTGATTCCGGCAACTCTGTTTGGGGGGCCGAAGTATGTGCATGCGCAAAGGCTGGGACTTGCTCAGATATAGCTAGATATCAAGGGCAATATCTAGACATCGCTCTTTCATAATGTGCCACGGAGGTGGAGACTACGTAGCATCGCACCTACGTGTGGAATTTATGAAAATTGAAGATCCGCAATTACATAAAAGCTTGAGGTAGTGGCAAAAATTTCTCATAGATAACTACTGCTTTTTGGCTAATGTCGGTCTTATCCTCGTGCCACCTCCTCCGCTACGTAGGTCCGGAGGTTGCTAACTTACCACTGTGTGAACACGTTACAGGATAATTCCCTAAAACCAGTAGTCCTATCTCTGCCAAACGCTAGGTGCAAACATACCTTAACCCTTAAACGTCAAGAGGCCCTGGGCAGGGCAACCCAGAAGGCATCTAAAATTTCGGAGGGAAAAAAAAAAAAAAAAAAAAACGAAAAAAAATGAAAAAAGGCTCTGCTGGCCACTGCTGGCCAGCACTGTAGCACTGCGGCACTTTTCAAAAAACGACCTCAGCTACCCCAACCTCAATTCCTGCTCATTTTGATAACTTTGATTGCTTGCCAATGTTTCCACAATCTCCCAAATGAGGCGCAAATTTGGAATCTAGATCGCTTTTTCAGTAGCTTTCCAACGCACCAATCCTTGTTTGATTTGGTTGAGAAAATCCACTTTTTTCTTCATTATTCTCTCATAAATAAGCCCATGGGGCTTACTTTGACATTTAAGGGTTAAGAAACTAAGGGGCGGTTTACACTACGGACCAAGAGTCGTGACCAAGGAAAATGGATTAATTCCATGGTCACAGTTCATGGTCACACTTCAAAAAAATGTAATTTTTTAAGCCCTTGGGCCTCTCACTAAGTGTAAACCAAACTTGGACCGGGAGGAATGACCATGTACTAAAAAGTGGGCGTACTGATTTTTTTTAATGAATGCCTAAAAAGGGCAGTTTTGAAAAAAATTGTCATGTTTTACCATCTCTCTTTCTTCTCCTCCTTCTCCTTCTCAAACCCATAGAACTTGGCTCTTAGACACAGCAATTCTAGGAATGGAACCATCCTAGCAAGGTGTGTATGAAATAATAGATTTTAAAGGTGTGACACCTTGTTAATATTACATGGTAGGGTGAGAACGGAAGGTGTGATGTTAAGGAGGGACGACAGTCGAAGTGGGATGGGCAGGGCAGGACAAGAGGGAAACTAAGGTGGTTACCCCATTACCAACTAACGCCTTAAATCAACAGCTAGGGGCATTTTCCACAATCAATGCTGCAATGATGTTGGTTTTAGCATGAGTTACAATTGGTAATGGGTTCTCTCTTGTTGGTTTTAGTATATGTAAGTGTGGTTATGGATTCGTTGTTGTTGGTTTAAGCATCTTTAGTGTGTGCAATACAAATCTTCTTTAGACAGAAACAACTCTACCTATGTGACGTGAATGGGATGTGTCATGCTTCAACTTTGAAAATTTATAACTAATTCATTCTTCATTCAAAAATTATATTTCAACTTGTGTTGAAATCTATTTCTTCTTGCCTAACTCTAAAAAATAATAATACTAAATAATATCAATGCCTCATATCCGTATTTCTTATTCAGTTGGGAATGGGGTAACCACCTTAGCAAACAAGAGATCGAAGGGAGAGAACCCTTTTTTAGATGGGGATAACGAAATTGATCTAAATAAAACCAGAAAAATCAGGCGCTCATGATCTTCCTGTAGCCTTTGACTGGCATCGATTCCTGGTCCATTCCATACTAGCACTAGAGTCACACAACAATTACTGTTTATTTACTGAAATGGGCCTCAAAAAAGTTGTTTAAAAAATAATAAAACGGCATTTCAGGCCTATGGTCTCCTCGTTTAGCAATGAGAGAACCCTTTTTGCCTCTCTCGCCACAAAATCCAGGGGACCCTTCAACATTATCCACTAGGCCTGTTTCTAGGCCTTTTGAGGACCTCAACTCCTTTGGTTACTTTTCTTTTTTCCTCGTAGTGTAAACCCAAGTCATCCCAGGACGAGTTGATGGAGCCAATCACAGATTTTAGAGGTGCATGGGACGAGTTCTTCGTCCGATGTGTAAACCGCCCCTAAAGATGCTTTGGCAGAAGTAAACTATTAGCCTGATGTCTATGCTGACAATCACTGCCACGTCTAATGGGCACAACAAAAATGTGCTGTGGAAGGGATTACCGACCTAGCTTATGTGGACAATAGAATAACTTAGAAGCCTTCACAAAAGTTATGTTCAGCAGCCCCCTCAATCCACTGCAGCTGATTCTTGAACAAAACAAAAGAAATTTTACGTCTTCCCAACTCCCAAGTCCAGGTACTGTACTGTAGACACATAGAACCTCAGCCCTGTATTGTACAGTACAATAGTCTACACAGAGCAGGGTTGTCTTACTCGACCACTAACAAAGTGTCCAACACGACGTACAATAAACCTCCATGTTTCCAAAAAGTATATTCTTGGAATATCCCCAAATATTTTGAATATTTTAGAATATTTCATCCAAGTTGTTTAACATATTTGGCTCTCGATTAATTAAACAGATGTCATATAATACAACGTCAAGTTGGGAAAAAAGTGTAGAACATGACAACACTGGGTCTAACGAAGATAAATGGTCACTAACTTAGCTCTTAACCCTTAAGTGCTCAAACAACCATTTTCTGGTCGCTACCTGAATTTAACAGGCTACCCGGAACAAAAAAAAAAAAATTTGAAAAAAATAAATAAATTTTAAAATACTACATCAAGTCTACTTTCCAACCCAATTTGAATTACGGCAATCCTAGTTAAACTCCACCCGGGAGAATTTTTCAAAGTAGATCAAACACCCGGGAGAATTTTTCAAACACATTGTCTTAGTGTTATAAAATTTGCTATTTGGGGAAAGTAATGATGATCCCTCCATCCTTTCTTTTGTTTTTTTGAAGTTTACAATAGATAGCCCAACTTTAACCAATCATACTAAATTTTGAACTCTAAAATTGAAAATTATAATTTATACAAATTTTCAAAGGTTAATGCTTTTAAATTCATTAAAAATTTATGTAAAGTTATTTTTGGAAGTTTGACCGTACAGATAATTTGTAGAGATGATACTCTACATTTTGTCTATTGAACCAAACTTCATCAAACATATGGAAGGCACATATTATAACACATCTATGTTTTGTCCAATACCCCTTGGGCTTTTAGGGGTTAAATGACATGAAGTTTCTATGCGGCCATGTATTTTTGCATGTATTTTAGCATAGGTAAAATGGGGCCCTAATTTTACTTTAGGTGATTGTTGTTGTATTTCACTATACAAAGTGAACATAATTGAGATCATTCTTGTACTTAAGTATATAAAATTAATCTTGAAAGGACAAGGAGTTAACGATGAACTTCCACTAAAGTACACCAACCTATTACCATGTTTCCATATCCGCCAGGTGCATGTTTCCACATCTGTCCTCATGTTTCCACATCTGCTCTCATGTTTTCACTAGTAGAAAGGATGGTCTTTGGGCACCAAGGAATAGTGCCAGGCAAGGTTGTCTTACTCGACCACTAGACTTTGGTCGAAGACAACGTCAAAAACATCTACCGGTAATAAACTTCTTCATCAGTCAAACAAACATATTCTTAGAATATACATAGAACATTCTAAAATATTTTAGACTATTTGGGAATATTTCATCCAAGTTGTTTAACTGACATCAAGCTGGGAAAAAGCGTAAGACATGACAACCCTTTTCATTAGGAGAAAAATGGGGTCCCAAAGGGGCCCTGTAAGCTTGCCCGTGTTAGGTGAACCGGCTGCCCAAACTCCCCTCTGCTGGTGCCAGCAGCGGTCCAAAACGCTGCCCACAGAGTTATGGCACTTCCCTGCCGATGTCGAAACGGAGTCGCGTGGCGTGGAGGCCGGCTTGCTGGCGCCGACGTGGGCGGGGTGTTTGGCCAACGACCAGAGAAGAACATTTACTGCTCTGCACAGGTCGACCCTTAGGATGGATCGTTGCCAACGGTTTTCCAAGCCAGCCGATGGAAGTTTGTTGGCACAACGGCTTCACGGTGGAGTGCGGCCGGCGCCTACGCCGTTCCCTACCTAGGAAACGCAGCCATGAATTTTGGTGCGTACAATTTGAGCTCTCCACAATGGCTGGCCCAAATTACGGTGAATTCTTTTCAAATTCATGAAACACACGGGCCAGAGGTGAAGGGTAGGAGCACGAATTTTCATTTTCGTGCCAGAAGCATCTGCTGGCAGCAACGGCTTTGGAGGTCCGGCCAGCAAGAGGACGCCGGTGGTTCGTGTCAACCCCGACATCGTCAGATTCATGCGAAGGTAAGTTGCCACAGCCAGTAGCCGTGTCTAGTTTCTCGATGGCAATCGGGGATTGTGAATTCTGCAACCATCGGAGTTTGCTGGCACAACGGCTTCCTCCGTCTTCCGCAAATCCCACGCCTAGGGCTTTCCATATCGGTTTTAGGAATTATGGCGCTTGGGTAGATACAAGGGAGTTCCTAAAACTCCTACCTCAATGGACACGATGCATGCTGTAAGCGGCATTTTCTCCACCGTGCTGGGGTAGGAATTGTGGAAGGGGAGATTTTGCTTCCAGCAACGATGATTAGGGTTTAGGTCTACTTGTTGACAGCGATTGGGTTTGGGGTAATTGGAAACCATATCAAGGTTTGTCTACACAGCGTCATGACCGTTCAGTAGCATTGGGAGATTCAATCACTGCTTTGGATTTTTGGATTCTTGATGGCAGCAAGGCGCCCACCTAGTGCTTCGTATGTTCCCCAAGTTTCGCTTGATGCGTGCTATGCACCAATTTGAACGGCCGTGTCCATCAACGTTTCCAGCATGGAGGGCAGCTGGGGATACAAACATTGACTTGTGGATCGATGGCAGCATTTACCCGGTTGATCCAGTAACGGGGGAGCCACCTCCATTCAGAACTCTTAAGGAATGCCTGCAATTCATATGCCATGGAGAGCTGGGCCTGTATGGTTATACATGCCGATTGGAGCTGGGCCCCCAAGGAGGTCCACACCGAAGTGTGTTGGAGATGCAATGCACACTCCTGCAAGAAGAAGTGATTGAGGGTATAGGCGAAGCTGCTGTCAGCATCGAACGGCTGGACCGGTGTAGAGACTTAGAGAATACATGCATGGAATTGCGGGCTGAATTGCAGGCTATACGTGAAGAGATGGACGACAAAGAGAAATCTTATAACATGAGGGTGCAGCATCTGGAGTCCGAGGTGCACCGTTGGCAGCAAGAATCAGAGCGCCTCCAGCAGAAAGCCTGTGCAATGAAAGACACGCCTGTGGGAATGCGACGTAGGGCTCGGTTGCTTAGAGGGATTCATGAGTTGAATCCTGGTAGTGGTGGTGCAAAACGCAGAGTGAAGCTCATCAGAAGCGTGTTGCAACCACATCTCGTGCAAACTATCAATGATCGCAATCGGGTCGAGCGTGAGAGCCAACGGCTTCATGGGGATAAAGAGTCACAAACCAGAACCGCTGTAGCTCTAGCCAAGATACTATCTAGGCACGAAGGTCTAGCCCTCGCGAGTCACCCTGCTATGAGACATGTTGAGACCAAGATTGCCAACAACGTTCTCAAATCAATTGGAAAGCGTGTAGGACCGGATAAAATTCTTGCTGCGTGCGACCAAGCAGGGGTGTTCCATCGGGAATACGGTGCTATTTACAAAGCCGTGAGGGGTCCAATTGCTGTTTTGAACAAGGACATAAAAGCGAGCATTCTACCCAGCCCCTATCACGTGAAATTGCTTCGGCAGGAGTTGAATGCCAACTTGCCACAGTTCATTGGCGAATACTACCACGTTGAAGGTCGACTGGAGCTGCCCACGACGTCCAAGAAAACCAAGAAATCCGACGACACACGGAAGGATGTACTCTTGACTGACAAGAATTCATTATTCACTGACCTTGAGGTGGTCCAACAGAGCATGGTGATCTTCTACAGCATCACGGAAATAGGTATGGTTCCCCCTTCTATCATGTTCGTGGCTCACTGTTTGTCCTTTTGCTGTCAGCAGCCACATTGACTGCGTACAACAAAGAGAAGAGCTTGTTGTTACATTGAATGTGCCCTCACTCCCACTTACAATGGTCGTGCAAAGTTGAGAGGGGCACCGCTGATCTTTGTCCTGAAACTCGACGAGGCAAAGATTGTTAATGGAAAAAAATTCGAACGTGTTAGTATCACATTGATGAACAGGGCATTGGACACTAACATTCAGACGGACCATGAGAAGTACTTCTCAATACAGTCCGAGCAAGAAATCTGGCCAGTTGCAACCTTCCAGGTGGAGAAGGAGTCCTACGATGTTCTGTCTTGGATATTTGCACGATCCAAGTTCCCAACTGTGATTGCAGCACAATCAAGTGGCCAAAAACTGCAAGTCCCCCGAGTTGGTGAATTCCATGTGGAGTGGCACCTCGCAGCGGATATGAAGACTATTAAGTGTATATACGGGCTTCAACATGGGCCTGCATGCGCAATGAACTGCATATATTGCGAGCAAAAGAGGATTAAGCCTACAATGGGGACAGCAAGTCAGGCAAGTGCTGCCATCAGGGGCCGTGCTAAGGCAAACTGGGCGGGAGGACTGTTTGCCAGCAGTGTGGCTGCAGAACTTTGCGACATGATAGCATCTGCCAGGTGGAGGCCTATCTTGCCAATTCCTTTGTCCAGAGTGCACATTTGTACACTGCATGCCCAGATTCGATTAACGGAGAAGATTGTGCACATGCATATCATGTATGTTTGGAACATACAGGATCAAAAACTTAGGGCTACTGCAATCGAGCAGATGGAGAAGTCATTGTCAGCGATCGGGGCTCATGGTGGGAACGTGGAGATTAGAAAAGACCCGAAGCTCAGTGGTAACACTGGAAACGTGCCACAAAAACCATCTCTCAGTGGTGTTGTTGCCAGCAGGCTTTTCAAGCCGAGCATTTGGTCTGGCAACGATAAAGCTTGGAAAGATGTTTGTCAAGCTGAGAATAATAATACTCGCGGTGGTGCGGACCGCATTGCAAAGGCTGCTATGTGGCAAGCCTTTGAGGAGGTCCTACCATATTTGACCGGATTGGTGTTGACAGCAGAACAACGACTGCAGTTCAAACAGAAGATCGAACATTGGGGAAGGGCGTATTTAAAGGCCTTTGGGGAGGAGCATGTTTCCCATTACATGGTAATTATGTTCTTTAATCCGTTTGTCAAAATCCAATTCCTTTTTTGACGGGCCACTTATTTCATCGGGGCAACGGGTTTTAACTTTCATCTTCTTGGTGACAGCACGTACTTGTGAGGCACTCAAGTTGGTTTGTGGAACAATATGGTAGCCTTGGAGTTTGGAGTTGCCAAGGTATGGAGAAATCTCACCATCAAGCGAAGGCAGCAAATTAAGCACATACAGCTCATGGTGGTGGCAAGGCGCGCATCAGTGTCCTTTTGCAACAATTCCAGCATTGGTACCGAAATATACAGCATCGATACAACAAGAAATTGGAGTGCTTAAGAGTCGTCCGTACCCCTGATGATGAAGCAAGAGGCGCAGCTGCATGCAGAAGACGCGAGCGGTGGCATCAATCAAATGCTGCCAACGCTTTGGAGAATTGGTGGTCAAGGCGACGGCGTGTTGGCAAAGCGTGGGTTACTGCAGACTCCGTGAGAGGTGGAGGGGATGGCTTTAGGGAGGGCGAGCTGGAATGGAATTGCGATGGGGACATGGTTGGAAATGGGGACGACAACGAGGAAGAAAGGGATGCTGCCAACGATGTGGACATTGAGGATGCTGCCAACGATGTGGCCGTTGAGGACGCTGCCAACGATGTGGCCATCGAGGATGTTGCCCATAGTGTCGATATTGAAGATGCTGGCCGCGAATGAGGAAAATACATTAAAATTTGACATTTCGGATATACAGGATATGGTTGAAGTATACTGTTCTAATTTCAACGATGTTTGTCCATTTCTACAGTACCCTATAGAACGCTAAAACTTGGCATTTGACTTGTAAGAAGTTCTTTTGAGAGTTACACTTTTTTGATATTTGATCTATGGATTTTAACTACTGCAATAATTTGGGCAGTCCAATCATAAAATCGCAGGCCATGATGAGGGATGCCACATAAAATCTTACTAATCATGTTGACGAGTCACCCTAATACCCCAATTTCAATTTATGACATGTGCTCATGCACCCCATCAAATATTCACCTTCATTTGCAAATCCAAGAATCGTCAACAATTATGCACCATAATTTGCAAAGTTATAAATCCTCATCATTGATAATGACACGTAGCCAATAGTACGTTGCCACCAACCCTTCAATGGCCGCGTTTTAAGGGCTTCATACGTGAGTCACCATGCATACGTGAGGAAGTGATGTTTAGGGTGAAGGGCTCTACTTCCCTTCGTTCATAATGAAGGGCTTCATTGAAAGAGCCACCACCCCATTTTTCCTCTCCCTAAAGCCACTTAAAGGCTCATGCTGTATGTATGGTCCTCCCATTTCTCAATTTCAATTTCATTTCTCATACGCTCACTGTGGACTTCTCTCCAATTTCTCATACGCTCTCTGTCCATTTTTTAAGTTCTCCTACGCCCCCCTGGTCCCACTCTGCCCTCAGTCACTGTGAGTTGATGCCAGCAGACCACAGCCGCGACGCGAACGAGAAACTAGTCTCACTGACAGGCCAACTGCTGCAACGGCAGGCTCTCACGAGCGCGTGCACACAGGAAGAGCGACTTCGCGGGCAAGCGGAGCGCGAGCAAAGTTGTATGTTGGTTGGCGAGCCCAGATATTTGTGGAGGCGTAGTGCAGACGCGGAGGAGGAAGAAAGCTTGCGGGCGCGGCAGCGGCGAGGTAAGATTGCTTTGATTTGCCGCTTTAGTTTTTTTTTGGACCAACGCCGCTTTTGCCAACGAGGTGGATGACGTTCCTAAACCCTATGCATTGAGGCCATGACTGTATTGCCGCATTTCTTCAGCCATGGCAGCTGAATTTTTGTCCACCCTGAAGACTTGGCCCGTCTTGGTAGGAATGGCGCAGCGCAAAAAATGCCCCACCGTGCTGACGCCAGAGGTGAAGCTAGAGATGAAGCCAGAGGGGACGTCGGAGATGAAGCTAGAGGAGCACGAAGACGAGGAGGTGGAAGTGGTTGCTGCCAGCAAAGACACGGACACAGTTTACACGCAGTGGGACCAGCCGTTTGACCTGAAGGCCTTGCCCGATTCTGTGGCGTCTAAGCTGAGGTTTATGGCACCCTTTCTTCTTGGTAGGAAGAAGGCAAATTATGATGCTGAATTCTTCCACCGGACCCTCGGCCTATGCATGGCGGGAACCTCGTTTGCCCAGCTCAGCAATGACAAGGTCTTGCATAAGAACAAGTTTTTGGAGCGGTGGCCAGAGCGGTCATCTGGGCGGCATTACCTTGCGGATTGCAGTGACGAACAAGCCATCGAGGCTTACAGCTCCATGCACAACAAGGTGTATGGAGGTGATCCAGACAATAGAACATTTGGTACGTCATTTCTTCGTGCATGCTATTTGAGCTTTGAGAAGGGCATAGAGGTGAACTGGGTCCAGAAAGTGGAGTCGCTGCAGAAGGCGCGTGAGAAGCAGGCTTCACGCAATCCCGTGAAACTTTCACCCCCAGCATTGAGGGAGCAGATTCAGGCCATCATTAAGATCCTTGCGGGCCACATTGAGGACAAGCCAGCTCGTGTTGGCATAGCCTCCACACCGGCACTGGGCGCTGTAGTTGACAACACCGTCAATGTTACCAGCAGCACCAGCAAGGAGGGCATTGCTGTCAGCAGACCTAGGCCTTCCCCTGCTGGTAGCATACATGACGTCAGGGTCACTTCGGATCCCAAGGCAAAATTAGACCAAGCGAGGAGGAAGAAAGCTGAAGCTTTGGCGAAACTCGAGAAGCTGGAGGCAAAACGTGGACGCTTTGAGGGCGATTTGCGAAACCAGCGTGCCTTTTTAGCGGAGAAGGAGGACGAAGAAAACAAGTGTCATGAGGATGTTATTGCCCACCGTACTGCTAGCAGGAAAGCGGGGGCCGCTGGCAACGATGCAGAGAAGAGGCGCTTTGCAGACTTGGCCCGTCTTGGTGGTGATCAACTGTCCCTTGCAAGCAAAGTTGCCCAAGATTGCCAAGAGCGCATTGACACAAAGGAGGCTTCAATGAGGGATCTGAAGAAAGACATAGAGAAGTGCAAAGATGAGGTTGGAGTTCTACGTGAAGAGATCTTGTCCCTCAAGCTGGCAACAGCTTTCATACAACCCAAGAATGTGTTGTCACGCTTGCCATCCGAGTTCCGAGCCCTACCCATCCAAGTTTCAGACCCATGCCCCTTTTGCGGCCGATACTCTGTGGACACAGCTTGCGTACCCTTAACGTGCGGTTGCTTAGCACACCCACATTGCATGTTTCAGCTAATTTTCTCGCTTGATGCGAAGTGTAGACGATGCGAGCGCGCTGTGACCGGAGGATGGCTTGGACAGTGGGGATTTCCACTCAATGAGACGGCTCAGGCGGAACTGCACCTACTTCAAGAGATTCTGAAGTCCCCCGCGCGGGTTTCTCCACGTCTCTAGCGAACTTCTAGTGGCAGCAAGAGGCCCGCTGAGCTTATAATGTTGCCTTCCGAGGATGAAGGTTGGACCAAGAAGAAGGCCCGCATCGAGGGCCCCGGGGGGACGTCAACACCTCCAGTCGCTGCACGCAGGAAGGTGAGTCCCGAAGCTTTGTTGCCAGCAGCCGCCAGGGAGGTAAAGGACGTTGCAATCACTGACGTGATGGACGAGCGCGACATTGTACAGTGCACGCCAGAAGTTGCACCGGATAAGGTCGAGGGCACAAACGGAGATGCGAGTGATGTGGAGTGTGAGTGGCTCGAGGAGCCCTCAGGAGATGGTGGCGATGCGGAGAACTCTGCAAAGTTGGACGCCCTTGTTGACGCGATTGGAATAGCAGACGTGGAGTAGGTTGGAGGTGTTGTTGTACATAGTGCTATAATGGACCCTTTTTTTTGTGAACTCATGGTAAAGAAATGCATCGTTGTAATTGTATCGTGAACATGTGCCTCAAACTTTGTCCCAATGTATTGTGGAAGTTGCCCATGTCATGGGCAGGTGAAGTTTGCTGGCATCATCATTTTTACTAGGATTTGATTAAGTATGGTTCCCCCTTCGATTTGCATTGATTAGGGGAAAATGCAGCCGTGAGGCCCAGGGGAGGACAACATACATACAAGAAGAGCATTTAATCCGTGTATGGTAGATAATTTTTGGTGCTTGTAAAAATTCACAAGTGCATCGGTTTAGGGCGACGCCCCGGTCAAAGTGTATGGACCAAATGGTCAGTGTGGGGAACCCTAAACCTGAATGACTTATATCGTAGGCGGACTTGTGAAGACCCTAATAGAATTACCCAAAAAAAAAAAACTCTCATCCTACACTTCTACAATCTTGATGGTTTTGGGAACCGCGACCTCAGCAGCAAGTAGATGTCTCTCATGGCGTTTGTTGATCTGCATCAAGGCATCAGCATTGGTACGTTAGCTTTGTTTGCTTCCAACAAGTAGCTCCAGCGGTAGGTCCCAAAATCCGAGAGAATGGTGCGACTAAGAGGTACTTTTTTTTCGCGATTACCCGTTGCCTCCAGCACAACCATGGTGTACTCTTCGGGAACGCCATCTCCGAGCGTCATTGCAATTTCGTGGCGTAAGTGGAATACTGGCCATGCCTTGCCCACTTCAAATGTTGGCATCGCGCTTCCTCTGAATAGACAACACACTTCCACCATCTCCACGTCCGGTAGGTGGTCAATCGCATCCCACTTGTTGTTGGCAGCACCCGTGAACCTTGTATACTGGAACCTGGTGTACAGTGTCTGCCTACCCACATGATAGCAGAAGACAATGCTGGACCTATTCACAACACTCTTGATAACATCCTGGCCAATGTGAAACTTCTCGCTCCAGCCCGGATTCATCAAACTGCTTAGGAGAGCCTCGGATGGAGTGTGGAGAACGAAGAGCGTAGGTGTCCGCCGAATGTTGTCACATGCTACAACAAACAAATCAACCATAACATGGATAGGCATAAACCATTGCTGGTGGGCAAAACTACTACCAGTCGACGCTTTCATCGCATTTGCAAAATCTGCGGTAAGCCTGGTCCTGAAGGCCTCGGATGTGTGCATGTCTGGCAAAGGCCATTCGACATCGTTGAAACCAGGGAGCAAGAGGGCTTCTACCTTCCCGTACAACGTAGGACCCACTGGAGGGAAATACACACCCTTGTGGAAGAATGTACCTGTGTCCAACAAGTCCACGTAACTTCGACCATTCCGGGTTGCCTCCCCAATCTCTGCATGGAGCACAAGAATGGGACCAATGATAGATGCGGGGTGCACCCAATCCTCAGAATGCGACGCGTACAGGTAGTTTGCCATGCATGGCCCATTTGCTGCCAACGCTGGATCCAAACGTAGATGGCGAGGCTGGTACGCATGTCGCACAATCACTTTATCCAGGTTGAATTCTCCACGCACACCGTGTGTCCACGAGAAATCCATGATCTGCACTTTGAAGGCACCTCGAAAATTATCTCCACCATGCCGCCTGGCCTCTCTACCCCAAGGCCCCTCCGACGTTGGTTGCAGCATAACCCATGAATCACGGTCCAACCTCATTGGGATCCACTTGCCCTCTCCGTCTTGATTGTTATGCAGCATAACGCTCTGCACATGGGAATTTGGCCGTCTCGCCATACCAGTACAATGACAGAATAGTGGAAGACACCCTAATACTACAAGTTCTGCCTTTGATGCCAGCAGGCGCTAGGTAATGTGATGTCAACACATTGGCGAAAACCACACGAGTACAAGTTATGCCCTCGATGGCAGCAAACGCCAGAGTATGTAACGAAAGTTCTAGTATTGGATAAACCCGCATACGAAGAGGTCGACCCTTTGAAGGCAGGGCTACTCCACATTATGTCATGGCAGAATATTGGAAAAAACCAAAAAACTACAAGTTCTGCAGCCCGCTGGCAGCGAACGGCAGATTATGTTGCCAGCGATCGGAGAACACCACATTCCCCCCATAATCCTGATACATACCTTGTTCATGCAAATTTGCTGCCCAAACACCATCCTTACTCCCAATCACATGGGCACGTCGCAGCTCCGACCAATTAGTGCGACCCCAAACCAATGCTTCCATGACTCGACCCTAATCGCCAACGCCATCGGCATCGCCCACGGCAACGCCATCGCCATCGCCCGCGCCACCACCATCGTCCCACGAATCAACACTCCGAGCACCACAAACCATTCCAACGTAGCTTCTTCATCGAGATAACCGTTGGCAGCATGCCGCCCTCTCCAGAACTCAAAATCCAAGGTGGAGCAACACTGACGTTTGCGGAAAAGGTAGGTGGCCGGACTCATGACACTCTTCAGAAATTGGACCCTAAACCCCTACTGACAGCACTCGACGGGCTCGGGATTTGTGCGCAGCAGCAGCGCTTGCTGTCAGCCCCGACACCCTAAACCGCCTAAACACACGCGCTTGTTCCGCGCGATTGGCTCGACCCCCTTGAACCCGGCTTGCTGGCACCACGGTGGCACCATTGATGCCCTCGTCAAAAGTGCACGGGCATGCCCAAATTTTGCTCCCACGTGACAGTCCCCAAGGCCCCTTTGCGACCACAATTTTCTCCTAATGGCTAGAGTGCCCAAGGCCCATATTGGCACTATCTTGGTGCTAATACGGGTCTTGGACACAGTCACGCTCTCATCATCCTTTCATTGGTGCCCACTGCGTAATTACCTCAATCTTTTCTACTATTGTTTGGTGGTGTACGTTCCAAACCATACATATTTACCAATGGTGAATGAGAGCAGAATTGGAATACGAAAACATGGTGGTAATAAGTTAGTGTACCTTGTGCTCATCTATTTTTACATGTGTTTTTGTGTCCAAGCAGCCAAGTGATTGTTGTTGTATTTTGCTGCACCAATATATTTAAAACTATCTTTGTACGTGAGTATACATTTTCGTGTTTCAATTATACATTCATGAGATGGAGCCATGGGACCTTTTATTATAGGTTAACCCTTAAACGACAATGCCAGCCCCACGGGTTTGGTTTTAGTTTGGAAGAATCTTGCTCATAACTTCTACACCATTGCACCAAATGGGGTTTTTAAAATTCCAAACCGAGCACCTTAGAGAGATCTATACTTCTTTAGAATAAAGCTAAAGCAAATTAAACACAGAATCATGCTTAAAATGGAATTTAAGAGGAGATTTTGGGTGTGGTATCAGGAAAGGAATTGTCGTTTAAGGGTTAACCCTTTAATCCTTTAGTGCCCAGAGTGGTTCTGGAGAATCCGCAGTTTTTGAGAGATATTTTTTTAAAACTTTCTCTCTTGAAATTAGGGATACTATTAATAGTATTCAACTGTATAAATGTAAGCATAGCTTAATGAAACTAGTGTCAGTTAAATCTTGGTAAGATCGGACCGTTGGATTGGAAGATCATAGTGTGTCTTTGAACCGTATAATGCACACTCAAAAATGAGATTTGGGGGGTGTGTGACTTCAAGGTTAAATAGAATTTGGGTTAAATTTTCAAATATGAAAGTGAAGATGTTCAGCAATGACCAGTACCACCACCTCTCCATTGCAATCTTTCATGTCAAGAACGGACTCATACAAAATTATTGTGAATTTTATAAGTGAGAGTGACTTATCCATGTACAATTAGGACAATAATTTATACGTTAAAATAAGAAAGGAATTGGTACATTGATCAAGATCGGAATACATTCACTAATGGAACATGAACAAGAGAACACAATCCAAAAAAAAAAACATAATAACAAACTTCCAATCTTTAGAAATACAGCATAGTACATATGTTGTATTTGTAAGTATTTGCTGTATTTTGAGGTATTTGCAGTATTTTGGTGTTTTGTACATAGGTATTTGGATATCTAAAAAAGTCAGATTCCAAATTTTCTTTTTGCATCATCTCCAAAATCAAAAGTTACACATCTGAGCTTCAGACACGAGACTAAGATGGTTCACAGATTTTACAGCATTCCATTTTTTGGTGATCTAGTGACCACTTAGCGGTTACCTGTGCACTAAAGGGTTAATGTCCCAATTCAACACTGTTTTCAAAGATTTGTTATAAACTGTTTGATGAAAAACAAAAATGGAGTTGATGTACAAAGCAAATTTGCAAATGTCAATGTGAAGATCACATCTGTACGGTTGGATTCATCATATTTTTAAATTAATTTTGCACGGATTTCTCTTGAAATTCAATTAAAAATCCCAAATTAACACCAAAAATTTAAAGAAATATTGTAATGAAATTGGAATAACATGCACTACCAAATGGTATGGTTCCCATTGTTTGATTCTACTTATATTGGAAAATCATGTTTAAGGTCTCACTTTTTGAACTAAAAATGAAACTTGACATAAACCAGTTGTGTTGTTTTTTCAAAAAATCACAATATCTTATTTTGAAGATCCGTATTGTACAAATGATAGTCAACTAGCACAAGAACCAAGAGAAATTTGGATGGATGAAAAAATGTACGGGATGTAGTGTTGAAAATGTTGCAATCTGTTCGTCGTCCATTATATGGACACAGGCTCATCAAAAGCTTAATACTTCCAGAAACTGGCCAGCACCAGTTGGTTACCTCGGTGTTATCAGTTCATGTTCAATTGTTATTGATTTACAAAGGTTCAATTAAAGGTTTTGTATTTTTGTTTTTGTTTTGAATAAATTTTTAAGGAGTTTGTTTTACTCAAATGACTGATCTGCATGGCTCTCAGCCAATGTTTTAATTTATTTTTATTTTTATTTTTATTTTTATTTATTTTTGCATTTGTCGAATCTCCACTGCTTTTAGAATATTATCCATCCTTGAGGACTGATCTGGTCATGCAAGGAAAGGCTTTTTGGACTGAAATGTGGCCAGGCACTCATGGCATATGTGGCTGGCCACATTGCCCAAACATTAGCACGGTCGGGCAGGTCATCAACGGGACTATTTCCATGTTGCATCTGATTGTACACGTTCGTCTGTGACGTGGGTGCATGGAAATGGTACCTTTCGGACGTGACCTGTTGGGTGTTTTTATGCAACAATGTGACATCGTAAAATAATTGTAAAATTTCTAAATTGAAATGACATGTACATACGTAAGAAGAAGAATAAGATGCTATGCTTGAAAGGACTATAGACCAATCATTGTACTCATCAAGCACCAATAGGACATATGACTATTTAAGATCTAATTGGAAAAAGTTTTTAATAACAATGAAAATGTTATGTTAAGGGAATTTTGTTTTTCTGATAATTAGTATGTTTTGTCCGAGACCTGATACGTCAATGATACATATAATAATCACCATGTGTCAAAATTTATCAATTCATCATGTATGAATTTTTAATTCTTGTGTCTAAATCCATGCCTCTGTGCATGTATGCAACTTAATAAATGAACTTTCATACTTCCTAAAAAGGTTGGATTTCTAGAACAATGACTATCTACAATATCATAAATTTATATTCAAAACTTTCAAATGTATGACTTTCATAAATAGGTTCTATATTAGCTATGATCATGTTTGTTTTATCTGAATCAACTTTTACTTTATAATTTGCTAATTTATTAATTCCTTTAAACATTTGGGGTACAACCTTAGTTTATTCAAAAGCAACTTTTAGAGATTCTTGCTATAAAGTAAATATTGATTACAAAGATGTCCACATTCAATTAAAACACAAGAGTTTAAAGTAGGTCTAGATACACTTGTAGTGAAGACTTTGAAAATTCACATTTTATTCACACAGTGTCCAAAAATACGTGCTAAAGTATTGTAGAATCCATTTTCAATTCCTAAAAAGGTCTAAATTTATTTAAATAATAGAAACTACACCAAGATGCCAATTTGGAGATATAAACTTAACATATACATGTACCTAAAGCAGAATTGTCGGTTTAAATTCATATTACTTTTATGGAATAGCCCTGAAGGCTTTGAAGGCTTCTAAAATTCATAGTTTATAATTAGCAGTGTTAAGAAATCACATGTTGAAGTATGTACACTAGAATCCTGTTTTCAATTCCTAAGAAGGTCAAAATCATTGAAATATTAGGAACCACACTCAAACACTTGCTTAGAACTATAAGCTTACCTAAGACGGAATCATCAATTTCTAAAATTGACGATTCTCACGTTATTTTTATGAGCTAGTTTCAAATGACACTAGTAGAAAGGGCATCATTGAAGAATATGAGAGTGTGGTGTCCAAGGTCCATATTGACACTAGCTTGGTGCCAATATGGGCCATAGGCATTACAATCTCATATTCTTCCTTGATGCCCAAGTACCCCTTTTCAGACTTTAAAAATTGATAGTTTATTCACCCAGTGTCCAAAACATACATGCTAAAGTGCACTAGAAATCTTCTTTCAATTCCTACCAAGATCAAGGCTAATTTCAACAATATGAACCATGATCAAAGGCTTATTTGGAGGTGTAAACTTAGATAGCTAAGGCAAAATGGGCATTATAAGATTGAAATATCATGAACCAACAATTCCCACCCACTTCCTCGTAAGTTCAATCACAAAGGTGAGATACATGACTACCTTAAACCATTTTTTCTCAACCAATCGTCATCTTGTATTTTCTCTGTACTGGGTAAAATGATGGGTCAACCGATTTATCGATTTTGAAGAAGCCATTGTATCAGTTTATGGACATGACAAACTTTTGGCTTTGGAAAATTGTAGAAAATTACTCACAAGGGATAAAAATATGAAATCACTTCGCCTCTGCATGGTTTTTTCCTCTCACTCCAGGAAAATTATGTCATAGAGCAAACTCTCATTTCAAATGTACAAATCTCCTTATTTTCTCGGTTTATGGTATTTGTGCCGTAGTTGGTTTCTGGAGCTTACGGATGATTCTCACGTTGTTTTCATGCGCAAGGCCGCGTCACTTTGAGGGTTGCTGAGGTGAATGGGTCACGTGGCGTGGAGAGCGGGTCTTCAGGGGCGTGACTTGCTGGTGCAGTTCCAGGGTCAGGGCCAGGGTGGGGTACATACCCGGCCAGCCAGCCAGGCAGACCTTGCAGCCCAGGAGGGTGAGGTAAGGCCATGCCAGTCTTCTCTCCCCAATTCCTCAACAAGCGTCGTTGCAAGTTAAGCATTTGGTTGCAAGTCAAACAGAGCATGCAGCCATAGCACGTAGAACTCCGATCCATATACAACTTTCAGACAGCCAGTGAGCCGTTTCTTAGAGTTTGCAATTGCTAGCTAGCTAGACGGCCTGAGCATCTTTCACGTTGCAGGACAAAAGGGACTTCATTCAACAAGCAGCTGCTATGGCGCCGTCATCTTCACTTGCTGGTACAGGGAATTGATCAAGGCGCCCTGGAGGAGTAGTATCCGACTAGCTACAGTAGTAGTACCCAATGCACTTGCAAAGAAACTTTCTCTTCTTCAGAAGCAGGAAATCTTACTTAGCTTTTGGTTCCAATTCCATACGATTTAATTGGTTGCATGCATGCCTCGTGTTAGTTCTTGGAGTCTCAATTGTCTTAGATCATTATTCTTCCGCCTGCCTCGCTTGGCCGCCGTCGAAGGTGCTTCTATGAACCTTCAGTATTAGTAAATTACGCTTATTCCGGTCCTCTAGTGTTGACGAGCTCTAGGTTGTTGTGGATAAACTAACTGGTTCAGTTTTCATATATCCACTGAATCCATGGAGCCTTTCTTTCATAGCGCGTTCCTAGTCTGATTCTCTTTATCTCTCTGGCTCTCTGTCTGTACGTCTGTGCATGTGCTTAGAGTGGCTGGAATCAGTTAGTGTATCTCAGGTCATTCGAAGTGTCTGCCGCTGTTTTAGCTGTATGTGTGTCGAGAGGTAGTACCCCACTAGCATTTTGATTCTTCGGAACTGCAACTTGGTAATATATATTCAGGATTCAAGGTCAACGTTTTAAGTCCATCAAGATGACGAGACCAGTGTCGAGGTCGAACGTGGAAGACGTTCGAAAAGGAGCATGGACAGCCGAGGAGGATGAGAAGCTTCGAAAGTATGTGGAGACTTATGGGACAGGCCACTGGCGTAGCGTTGGAAAGAAAGCAGGTAGCTAGCTACGTACGCTGTATCAATTCAATCCAGTTAGTTTAGACTAATTAATGAATGAATTCCGAACTCTTAGCTTTGATTCTGTGCAGGTCTTCAGAGATGTGGAAAGAGCTGTCGTTTGCGGTGGACAAACTATTTGCGACCTGATATACGACACGGCAGCTTCACCCCTGAAGAAGAGGATCTTATTGTCCAGCTGCATGCAGTTCATGGAAGCAGGTAACTATAAACGAATGCATGCTGCATGCTCAGTTAATGAATGAATGAATGAATGAATGACTGACCTAGTTGCAAGTTACATGAGTGTACACGTCAGTGGTAAGTCGAATTCACGATTCATAGACTGGTTGATTGAACTGGCCCACAGATGGTCCCTCATCGCCACACAAATGCCGGGCAGAACCGATAATGACATCAAAAATCATTGGAACACACGGCTGAAGAAAAAGCTGTGTGACATGGGCATCGATCCCGTGACGCACAAGCCCATTGCTGATTTCCTGAGAGATTTGGCCGGCACGATGGCGCAGTGCTCGGGAGCAGAATCCCAGGTACGTACCAACCGGTGTCGTTACCTCCGTCGTCACCCACACTATTTTATTTTCTTTTGCTTAGATTTTCTGACAGCCTAGACTAACACAATTATTTGCAGGTGGCAGAGGAAGCCGCGCGCAGATGCTTTCGTGACAGTCTGATTAGCAAAGCGGTTCGAGCTGAGTGCGGCAAAAACAATGGACAGGCTCCATTTGCAGTTGCAGCATCTCAGTTCATGTCGTCGATGGATCCTAATAGTTATCATGTCCAGAAAAAAAGCAGGCTCAGGAATAATTATAATAATTCAGGTAACTCAAATAGTATGGACGATAGTAGTAGCACCGAGGAGGCTAGTCTTTCTAACGAAATGGACTCGTTGCATTCTAATCGCCCCAGGTACCCGATGACTAACATTCCTGAGCAGGATTTAACAGCAATGGAAACATCGTATGCTCAGATATTGCAGTCTAACTCGGAGTTCATAGAACCTGGCAGTACAAGTGGGCCATTGAAACCAAGGATGGATTACACTCGGTGGCTATCTTCTAGAACCTCGGCTCTCCCCTTGGAAGATCAGTTTCTGAACCGGTTGAATCCTTCGGAGTTTCAGGCTGATCAGACCGTGTCGAATTCCAGTAATAAGTTGGATATCAGGATCAACCTGCATGGCTTTAATAATCAGACTGTATTGCAAGAGTCTAGCAGTAACTTCGGTTATACCAACAGGAGCTTTACTGGGCCATTGATGTCTCCCAGTACCTTGCTGGATGCCGGTAACACTCCTCTTCAAGGCTATCATATTATGAACGCTCAGCCTGGCCAGCAGTTTACTCCCGGTTTGATTAGTCCCAACAATCCTGCCAACTCAACTAGCCCCGCTTTGGCTGGTGCTAATCCAACGGCTGTGAGACTACATGAATTATATGAAGTTCCAAGCCCGCGGATGGTGTTGTGGGATTTTCATGATCAGGATTAGAGCTAGCTGATTCCAACTGGTAGGTAGAGGAGAAAGATCCTTTTAGAAATTTTGGTTGTAGTTTTTCAGTTGTTAGAGAGGGTGGAATTGTACATTTGTATGTGAGGTGATATCGGTGGCTTCATGAACACTATTTATACTATTCATTCTTTCTATTCTATTTCTTGTATCTTTTTATTTATACTCTGTTCTGGACTTTGATTCAACTTATTGAGTTGTAACAGTGGATTGAATTATAAGCTCGCGTCTACGTTTACATGCTGTTTCAATCTAGAGGCTGTTTTGTGCATTCTAGCTATCACTGCATGTGGACAAATTTATTCACTTTAAATTATGAATGTTCCAATTTGATTGAATGAAGACAAAATGCCCTTCCATCGACCTTTAGTGGAGTTTGCATTATCCTGCATAAGAAGATAGAGAGTAGTTCTTCACCACAAGATAGGCTGCGCAATATTTACACCACAAGGAAACTGGTCGCTTCTCACTGCTATTTTGAGGTATTCCAGAGTTGGTGAGTACTGCTGGTCGCATAGGACAAAGGTTTCCTCCATTTTCAGTCCTTGAAAAGCGACGGGTCTGCTTGTAGTGTTATGCGTTCAATTTTACTGTCGAAACAGTTTAAGTTTTAATCTGAAATTGACTTTGGAGTGAGGTTTATGTTCACTCTTCTTCCTCTCAAGTGCTCAAAAGGAAGTTCAAGTAACAACTTGGAACTGAAAGTTAATTAGTGTTTCCGAACTGAACTACGGTTGTTTCATGGCACACATCCCCACGAAAGAACAACTCTGGTACAGACTCACTAATCCAATGATCCAATCTGACGAAAAGCCCCACGTAAACCTGGTTCTCTAATCCTGCAGGAACCTCTCATAACTGCACACAATTCCCAAGAGTATCTTCGTCCTGGTTGCAAGCTGCGCTTTTAATGTGAGTCACGCTGCTGATCATCTACCACTCTACCAGTCTAGATAATTATATCTCAATTGCTTGATGCCTCATCTTGCGCATTAAATGACACAAAATGTTGCAACTCATGATTACCGGTATCTTCCCTCAGAGTGTACCTGAATCACAGAGTCATGATGCCTTACAGAGTCCTTCCCGCAGCCATTAGTGTGCAGGTGAAGGCTGGACAGGAGTCAGAGGCTCAGAACATGGAGCAGTTCGGGTGTGGATATAACTTGTTAGTACTTATGACGACAAGTTGGCGATGAAATCTTCGTTTCATGCGATTCGAAATGAGTAAACTGGTAGATGATGGGTCTGACAGAAACAGGAGGGAAGTCAAAACGTTTCAGAATGTGCAGACGATCGGGGAAGACGAAGCTCATCAAGAGCAGGAGTTCGTTACATATCGTTTTGAGGTTCGGACACCGCCATCTTGGAGTTGCTGATCAACTGTTTTATTTTTTGTTCGTCTGCCCGGCCATGGCGGTTTCAGGAGTAGTAGTACTGGCCATGGCCGGCCTGGCAGACCATTATAATGATTGGGACTGGTTTGCTGGTTTCGAGGTGTGGGCTTCGTTGCTGAGATTTGCGCAGGATTTGATGCAGTGCTCAGTGGCTGTCAGATCCATGCAGTTCGAAGGTGGCACGTCTAGCTTCGGACAGAGTTAGTCGCCTGAATTTACATTAAATTACGTCCCTCCGCCAACACTAGTTCTCCCTTCTTGTACTTCCGCCTCCATGTTCAAGTGCACCAAGCTCTAAAAACTGCGTCTGTTGTACATTTGAGGAAAAACTTGTGCCGTTTTCTTGAATCTTCATCATCAAAATTCAGATCAATCATATTTTTTAAATTGGCATACAATTTCAAACCACCAAATTTGTGACATTCAAATGGTAAAAACTACGGCTGGTGTACATTTGAGGAAAAACTTGTGCCATGTTCTTGAATCGTCACCATTAAAATGATCAATCGTATTCTTAAAGTTGCATACAGTTTCTAAGCACCAAATTTGTGACATTCAAATGCACCAAGCTTTAAAAACTACGTCTGGTGTACATTTGAGGAAAAACTTGTGCCATGTTCTTGAATCTTCATCATCAAAATGATCAATCATATTCTTTAAAATGGCATTCAGTTTAAAAGCACCAAATTTGTGACATCCAAATGCACGACGCTCTAAAACCTAGGAAGGGTGTAGATTTGTGGAAAACTTGAGCCCAATTCTTAAATCTTTGCAATCTTCACGACGATGGAAGCCTGAAGTCTGGGCGTTGCTTTTGGAGCTTTAACAGGACTACGCTTGTGGTTTCAGAGCTGGCCCAAAAAGCCGGTAGAGTAACTTTAAACGACATTGGTATGTTGTCCCAATCATGTCATTATGTACTGAACGCCATATTGGTTAAATTCGCCAATCCCTGTTAATTTTTTAGTGTAACAAGTTACACGAGAAAATAACAGGGATTGGCCAATTTAACCAATATGGCGTTAGTGATAACTGATATTCTAACTCGTGCAAATCATTGATAGGACAATATTGACCATAGATTTCTAGAATGTAGGTTGTTGTTGGATTTGAGGTCTTCCTCTTACCCGTGAATATATATATCTCAAATCTTACCCATGAATATATATATAGATCTCAAATCCACCAGGATCCAACATCAGTTGACCAAAACCCACCCATCTCTAGTTCCAGCGTGTTTTAATGAAAAACAATGTTCAAAACATAGTGTAACAAGTTACAAGTTAGTGTGAAACATAATGTTCAATGTTCAAGCCATTTTCACAATGTTCCCATTTGTTTCCGAATGACAAAATCTCTAACTAAGAGCATCTTAGCGTGAGTAACATAATTCTGATCAATAGACTTTTGATGAAGATTAAGTTACTTTCCTTGGAGCACAACACAAAGAGGCCGGCTGTATAATTGACAGAGGACCGATTTATTGCATGATCATCATGCATTCATGCTTGGAGTCCACGGATTTGGCAGAAAGCTCGATCTGAAAGTCACTAGTGGCTGCAGGGTGCAGCTTCTAGTGCAAATCAATTAAATGCAATTGATATATACATATAAGTCTATCTGCAGCAAAGAGATATAGCTAGCTAGCTAGCTGTCTGTGGAGTAGTGTACGACGATGCACATCATGGAAGCTGTAAAGAGACTCAAATGCTTCTGAAAAGGCTTGAGACTTTTGCTCCCATTATTTGGCACAGGTCGACCTGACCTTACCTTGACTGTAAGTAAATGGCCCCGCCCGGACTGCGTACATTCAGAGGCAATTGAAATTGATCGAGCCATCATCGAGTACTTACTAGTAAGACAGTAAGTCCTTCACAGGGAACCTTGACTGATTCACTTCCAAGTAAATGGTACAAAAATGATGGTGAATTTCTTGGTGAACACTTGCTAAATTGAGCAACCACTTCAATTTAGCAAGTGTTCACCACGAATTCACCATCATTTTTGTACCATTTACTATTTTTGTACCATTTACTACCTGGTGAATGTGTCAAGGTGCCCTGTGCTTGAATGTACTCCTGCTTGCTGAGTGAGCATTCACGTACTCCTAGACTGTCTGGACTTTGCTCTATCCACATGAGAGCGCTTCCAATTTTGTCAGTATCAATGGCTATTTCAGGAAGTTGGATCAACGAACTTCACATCAATCTGGGTATCCTCAGTCCAGACCTCTATATTCACACTTGAACAAAGTACATACAATTTCATCATATTTCAGTTTCAAGTGCCCCAACCACACCCTCTATATGTGCACGGTATATAGTTAATGTCCAAACCGTATATGTTAACCATCCAAACCGTATATGTTAGCCGTCCAAACCGTTTATGTGCACGGTATACGTTCATGTGTCAGTGGAATTAAGTACAAGAATCTACCTAAACCTAGTCTTAGAAGGTGGTTTGGACATTGGAGGGCTCAGCACACTCTCTAAATTTGAAGTGTCTACTTGCTTTTTAAACTAAATTTTAACCCCTAAGCGTGCAAGGAGCCTCGTAGGACCACAATTGTTTTTCAGCTCAAACGTTGATTTTCACCTAGTTCCTAAGCAAATGAAAATGGTCTCAACTAAGAAAGTCTGGGGGTATCTTCTACTTTCTAGTTCAAATTATCATTCTTCAAAATTGTTAAAATTGCGTGTTTTACAACACATTATAGCTCATAACCCTAAAATTCCAATATACACTACAAAAATCGAATTTCTATCGAATTTCTTTTTATGTAAGCTCAAGAAGCATGCGGCCTTCATCTTGTTGTTCATCACTATTATTTACATTTTCCCTAGAAATTTCATACTACTTTAAGCATTTTGTAATTATTATGATTTTTACAAGAATTTTTTTTGAAAAATCTTATAAAATTCATTTTATTTAAATAATTATGAAAAAATCAAGGTTAATTGGTTTAACAATAAATTATATGACAAAAACATCAAAAAAAACATATCATATTTTAAAATGTGAGGATTTGATGAAGTTTGACAAGGTAACTATAGAGGGGACGCTTAAGGACTGTTAAGATGCATTCCATCTATTTTACTTGGTTTCAGATGGTTTGTAGGGTCACATTGAAGACACCTTTAGATCCACACTTGTAAATTAATGATAGATATTGATGAGTCTAATTACTTCAATACATGGTTAGTTAAGGTGGGGACACCCAAAACCTGTGTTGTATTTTTACTAAATTTGTCATTTTTTATATTTTCTAATTAGTAACTAAAATAGAATTTCTATGCATCAAAGAATTATACTTCATTTGAATATTGTGCACAAAAGTTATAAAGGGTTAAAGTTTTCTTAGGTAATAGTTCTCAAATCGCTTTTTTGGTATAGGTAGATATTGATGAAGGGAATATATCATGTACATTGGGTGAAGATGGTCTTCTTGAGACACTAGTGATTTAACCCTTAAACGTCAAAGTAAGCCCCATGGGCTTATTTATGAGAGAATAATGAAGAAAAAAGTGGATTTTCTCAACCAAATCAAGCAAAGATTGGTGCGTTGGAAGCTACTGAAAAAGCGATTTAGATTCCAAATTTGCGCCTCATTTGGGAGATTGTGGAATCATTGGCAAGCAATCAAAGTTATCAAAATGAACAAGAGTTGAGGTTGGGGCAGCTGAGGTCGTTTCTTGAAAAGTGCCGCAGTGCTACAGTGTTGGCTAGCAGTGGCTAATAGAGCCTTTTTTTTTTTGTTATTTTTTTTTTTTTTTTTTGCCCTCCAAAAAGTTAGATGCCTTCTAGGCTACCCTGCCCGGGCCCTCTTGACATTTAAGAGTTAAATCCTATACGACCATGTCCTTCTCAATGTATTCAAACTTTGATCTATTGCTCAATTTCTTGTTTTCAATTTAAGCTACATGTTTACTATACATCTTGAATTTTTCATGATTTTCTCTTCAAAATTGAAATTATTATGATTCTCTTAAGCTTTATGTCTTCAAAATTCATAATAATTACAAGAAGTATTCAAAATTTATGAAAATTTTAACTTAGATGTAAATCACAATTAAAATCACTTTGGTGTACATAAAAGTTACATTAAAAACTTAATTAGAAAAATTCAATAGAAATTTTAAGAAATTAAATAGAAATTAAATGGAAATTTTAAATATGAACTTCAAAATATAATTCGTAGGCAATTCCAAATTTGGATGATTTTTATAAAAATAAATATTTTTAGGCCAATTAATACTTTTTTGTAGTTTCCTTGCAGTAGGTGTAAGGCTGCTAAATAGCGCCAATTTTTGGAAGGTATAACTTTGAGAATTGCCAAAAAATTTGACATTTTCAAAAATCATAATTTTCTTTGCCTAATTAGCCTAGGAGTTGTTAATTAGCTTGTCTATTTTTAAATGGATCATAAATATTCAAAATAACTTGCATTATACAAGAGTGCATCTTGTAGTGAAAGCACTTTGACATCTTTATATATACATCTTTTTTTCAATGCTAAATTTGAATATTAAAGTCTATATAAATATTTAATACAATATTATATTTGAAATATTAAATGAAGTTTCATTAGTTAACTTGTAGTCACGTATTTTATGAAGTAAATATAATTAATTAAAATTGTTTGCAAGTGAAATAGAAATTCAAATATAACTAAAAGGCTAGAGTTTTTTTTTTAAACCTTTTTATCTAAATATAGTTTCATAATTATTGAAATTAGTTATTGTAAAAGCTTTGTCTTATATAAAAACTTTGAATTTTGAGAATTATTATTTAAAGTGTCTATTCACTGAACCATAAAAATCTACTTGAATAAAAATACATTTCTAATTCTCTAAGTTTCACTTTAATGCTATTAGTTTAACCCTTAAACACTCAAATGACCATTTTTTGGTCACTACCTGTTAAAGAGAGGTTTTTCCTCTCTTTCAAAGTAGTCAAAACCATTCGTTCTTCAAAACCCTCTATTGTCGTTTTTTGCCTTTCCACTATCCCTGCAATTGTCCTTAGACCCTCCGAATTACTGCTCCTAGACCCCTGAAACTTAATAGCTTAGATCTATGGCCATATTTGTCTTGTTTCTTTCAATTCACTACATATCCACACATAATAGCACCCAATCTTCAAGCTCCAGATATCAACACTTCATATCTACAACGACCACACACACAACTGGTCCCCCAAAACACCTAGAAGGTTGGATCTAGAACACATGCATACTTTTGCCC